>OY728147.1:1687134769-1689634769 GCA_963277665.1 Viscum album | reverse complement strand
TATATAGGTATTATGTATATATTTTGACCTAAAAATAATTTAAATAAAAAAATAATTATTTAAATAAAAACTTGGATTTAACTAATAACGAAGTGTTTTCACTATTCTTAAAAAATTGATAGTTTTCAGAAAAATACAAAAATTTTACCCAATGGTAATTTTAATATTCCAAATTAAAAAATGAATTCAATTTTACAAAATTCAAAACATATAAATTGTATATATTAATTTAAAATTAATTTCTTTTCTCAAAACCAAAAAGCGGGTTTTTTATAATGTAAAAACTAATAAAATATTGACATGTGTTTAAGTAAAATTTAAATGTGAAATTACATATAATGACCAAACATTTATGAAATGATAAAAATATTATCTAATTATACTCCAAAATCATTCAAATTCATAATTTAACATGAAGAATTATTTTGATTAAAAACATTTTTTTCTATTAAAACATAGTTTTTTTTCTCTTCATCAAAATATGAAATTTATTCGAAAAGTACCAAAAATTTGACAAAACTAAATTATTATGTACCACTTGTAAATAAGATGTTTATTTTGTCAAATTTAATATAATAGTGTTAGATATTTCATTTAAAAAATCACCATTAGTAATCGGTAAAATTTCAATTTTGAGAAATACATCCTTTATCTAAGAAATTGAATTTGTTTTTATATTGTGTCTAAGAAACACATAATATGTGTGTTAAAATTATATTGAATATTTAAGATATAAAATACTATTAATAATATGCATAACCGCTTTTTTGAACGACTAGTTTGGTAAGGTGTGGTGTGTTCGAACTCAGTGTTGTGTGTAGCGTAAGCTATTGAATTACTTTAATGAGATAACATACTATGAAATCATGGGGTGTTACAAGTTATTTCCTTCCTATCATTTTTTTTCATTTTTGGTTCTTTATGGAATTATTTGAAGATTTCCTATGAACCCAAAGGGTGAGAATATTTCTACTATAGTTTTTCAAAAATGGAAATTTCTTTTTTTCAAGTTTTTTTGAATCCATACTAGGTTAATCAAAGAGTTTCAAATCCAAGTGATATTTTTGTTTAAGTGGATTCAGTATTCAATGTGACATCATATCCCCATGTTTTTCGAAATTTTTTGAACCAAAATATAGAGAAAGGGATAAATTCTATGGAATATGGATTTCTAGGACTACCTCATGAAAAAATGAAAAATGTATGGATTCATGAATGTTTGGTGTCATATTGATTTATATATTCATGTAATAATATTTCATGAAATTTGAATATGGAATGAAGGAAAAGAGATAAATTATTAAATTATGATAAGTGTTACATATATAAAATTTCCTTTAATGTTTCATGATGAAAGGGAGTTTTATGAACATGAATGAAGATTTTCAAAAAAATGTGTATTTGGGATTAAAAGATTCAATAAGCATAGGTAATGTCTAAAAACAACCACATAATCATTTTATATGGATAAAAAAATATAGATAAGTGTTGATTTCTCTTATTTGATAAATGTTTTAAACAAACATAATTCTTATGTGAATCAAGCACATTACGTGAACATAAGTTTCCGAAAAATAATTTACAAAAATTAATATATGCTAATGAATTTTATTGAAGAAGTTTCCTGAATGTTAATGGGTTTAAAAATATCTTGGATTTCTATATAATATTTTAGTTTTTTTAATGCTATGAGTTTCAATAAAGTGATTATTTTCAAGAAATATGATAGTTCTTTAATAGAAAAAATATGTTTCAAGAAAAAGGGTTTTTTTCATAAATGATACTTAATGGAGAATAATTGATGTTTGGAAAGGTTTTTTGGATTTGATTAATGAATCATAAATGATCCATCATGATTAAAAAAATCATCTTAATGTTATATTATATGGAATATATATTCAAGTCAATATACTGAGAAATAATTAACCCAAAGTAGTGAGTATGGGGGAGTCGATAGAAGTTATCTGAGAGAGGTAGTGTTAGGTAATAAAATTATTGTAATAATTGTTTGCATGTAATGGAGTAAACAGGTCAGATAAATTGTAATACAAAAATATATTTTGAATCAAATTGGATTCAGATATGAATGACATACTGTCAGTGTATTATCCTTGGACTATCCCTTAGAAGTGAACCAAGTAAAATTTATAAGTTGTGTTTCTATTTTTATATATGGGTGTTTGATAATTGCACGATTCCATTAGACAATTTTAACATTATCCTACCAACATGGGGAAAAGATCCATCTCATTCAAAGATTTTTTTCACTTTGATTCACCCCTCCCCTCTCAGGGTGTTATAGGGTATTACATAACCCTTAACATATAATAATCTTAATAGTAACTATAAAATATCTATACTATCAATAGTAAATATTCTTAACATTATTTTAAATATGACATGGTATATTTTAGAATGGTATTAAATAACCATGGTAGTGTATGAGTTTTTTATTACAAAATTACTTAATAAGGTATTTATTCATTCCAAAATAGAGTTTCATTTAAAAGTGTTTGAGTCATTATATTTTGAATTTATATTTTCTATGTGATTTGTTTAATTAAATTTATTATAATTAAAAAAATTATTTAAATCAGTTAAATACTCATATAATTTATTTTATAATTATTATTTTATATGTATCACATGTAAGTGCAAGGTTTTTTAATTTCATATGATCAAATGTTTAATTTAATACGCATGGATTTTGTGTTTGGTGTATTTAGTGTCATAACTCAAGTGTATATTTTTTTATATATTTATATTATAAATATATATATACTTTTATTATATATATATTTCTGAATATGTACATATATTTTTTGGTGATATATATATCCACATAGTGATATATTCATAGAAGCACTTCATCCCCAGTTATGACCATGATCTTCATCTATTTTCCAGATAACACATCCCCCCATCTACGAAAAACAATCTCAATGAAATCACTTTAGTTTTTTACAGTAGGACAATCTTCGACATTGTGTATGGAAAACATCATGGTAGCAACTAGAAATTGAATTTTCACACCATCTTCCTCTACCATGTATCCGGGTTGGTGAATCCTATACCCAAGACTACATTTTATGTGACTCTATTTTCATGGAACCGTGATCTACCCTCCACCCTAGAATGGTAGTATTGAAACATCCATTTTAATAATTTGACTTTGTAGTATCTTGAAACATTCACTGTGCATGTCCAATTCATCTCACAATATCTTTCCATTGAAACACTTTTTTTTAATGTTAGAATAGTTTATCTTACCATTAAAAACTCATCTCAAAGTCATGGGAGAACCTTGTGAATGGTATCATGGAAAAATAATTATCATGGAAGCACTCTCCTTTAACTGTTTACACCATCAAACATGAATATAGTGATCTCACTATGGAATCTCATCCTCCACACATGTTCTTATGAACATGAGTAAATCTACGACCACGAAGTTGTGCGACCATGAGACATGAATTCATATAACCTGAATTCTATAAATAAATACAATGTCATGCTCATTATTTTCTGTTACCATTTATAATATTTAATTCTAAATTTTAAATTCTAAATTTTTCATATGTTTCAATATTTTAATTATTTCATGTTTATAATAATTTTTTAATTGTGCTATTTGATTAATAAAAAAATATAATCATGTTTAGTCTATGAAAATATTTATAAATTTATTTTACATATTTAAAAATAATTATATTTTATCCATAATGATTCGTATATATATATATCTTTTGTTTTTCATAATTTTAAATTTGTTATTATAGCATAAATTACATTTATCATTTCATTCTAAATATTGTGTTAATTTTTTTAAATGTTTTAAATGTGTTTTTAATGTAACAAATGAATGTTAAATGTTTTTCATATTTTATACATTAAGACAAAAGGTATTTTTTTATTACAAAATCAATTTTATTGTGATATTCTTGAAATTATTTGATAATATTTTATAGATATATTTTTAAAATTTAAATTTAAATTTTTTATCATTTATAATATGGTTAAATTATTTATTTATAATTGTTTAAATGCCATTGATATTTATGAAACATATTTTATCTGTATGTAATTTTTTGTTGACTTAGTATTTATTATTTGAATGTGTTTTAATAGTTTACTCGAGTGTGTAACAAAAACAGTTTTCTATATTAGGAATTGAGTATGATTATGGGAGGTAAAATTATATTTTTTGGATAGAGATTGATATAACTTATTTAAACTCATAAAAAAATATGTGTTCCTTTTCCACACTATTTTATATATTGATGAACTCTCAAGGTTTTGAAAATTATCTTCATCTTCATTCACAATAAAGAGACAAAATGAACCACTGTTTGAATGAAAAGAGTATGCTATTGAAATGTTTCAAAGGGCCTATGATAATTATTCTTCCCCAAAACCTAATTTTTAATTTATCCAATCATAATTATTATTTTTATATTTTAAATATGGTCACATTCCAGTACTTATAGATGTTATTATTAGGTTATATTACCTATAAAATAACTTTATTTGGTTCTGCTTAGCTAACCAAAAGTCGAAACACATAGGTTATGGATTCTCATTATAGAATATCCTAGGTTCTATCTCCTCCCAAAAAGGGATAGTTATGTATTTTGATAATATTTATGAAGAAATGGGTTGTTATTCAACCTATTTTAATTGAATGTCTTTATATTTCTCCCACCATAAAATAAACACTATTTATCTCTCTATCTCATAGTGGGTTTTATATTGCATAAGTTTTGGTTGGAAGAGTATATTATAATAATTAGGATCCACAATACTATAAAACTTTATTGGGATAATCCGTATTATATATTTCAAATCACTCTTTAAACATTATACTTATTCATTTTATTCATCTTAAACACCATAATTTTCACGGCTTTTATAATTACTAAATTTTGGATGGTTTATTCCACTCCCCTCTTGAATGTATACCATACATTTATGATCTAACACTCAAGAGGGGGTATATCTTAAGTGTCAACCTGGAACATTATTCATGTTGGTTTTTATTATGGAGGTCATGGTTATCAGTGATTCAAATACCCATCCATCCATAGGGACTGAAATTCTATATACTGTCTGTTTCTATTTTATCATTAGAAATAGTTTTTTGAGATGTCACATCTGTAATAAGATTAGTATGGATTTACGAATCCAATTGTATTAGGAGTTATAAGAGGAAACAATATTTTGATATTTATCCCTGAGATATATGATTGGGTGATACTATAGAGGTTTTCATTAGTAAGGATACAATGACCAAGGAATAGGTCATGGTCGGTCGATTATTAAGGAGATTCCATCCCCAGATGGGTTAAATATTTTTTGGCATATAATCAAATTGTCATTTTATATGGATCTTGTTTTATTTGATTCTAAATATTCACAGTTCTTTATTTCACCTTTCTTTGTATGTTCCTTGGGACTAAAGGTGGATAGAAATCAAGTTCCTCATATGTTTACTATAATGGTTAGAGGTCATAATACTCTGTTTGATATGTATCAAGGCTGTGATAAAAAGTTTGGTAAAAAAACCATTCTTGGGATTTTTTTTTGTTGAATATATGACCATTTGATATCATTCTTCAAATAAACTAGTTATATTTAATTCATGCAATCATTGATTATTCGTAGAGGGGAGATACATTCACAGACATTTATGGAAAGAATGTGGTTATTATTGGGGAGATAGATCATCATATGATTTTTAGGTATTTAGATCTTTTATTTCCTATGTTACAATACCTAGAATAAGCTTCATTAGTTTCATAGGTGGAGGAAATTATTATATTAATCAATTATTTTCTATATTTTTCCCCAATGATCCAGCAAAACTACCCCTTGATGAAAAAACAAATTTGGGATAGATTTACTACCTAGTTCCACTATAATATTGATGAATTTATATAATATATAAAACCCATGTAGATATTGTAGTTAAGGATTTAAATTGATTACATGATGTAGAATAATTTCTTCGAGACCCACGTGTCACCATGGGGGTGATATAGCATTATTTTCTAAGAATGAGAATGGATATCTGAGGTTGTGCATAGACTATCTATGTTGGAATCAAGTGATGATCAACAAAATTCATCCTCATCAATGATAAAAGAATAATTTAATTATTTTTAGGGAGCTATCTATATTTTATTGTTTCATATATTATATAATTACCTTCAAAAGATATTAAAGAGGTGGAAATCAAAAGGGATAATTTTAGATATTGTTATCAGAAAAATCTAATCTTGGTTATTCTATTTGGTATCATGAACACCATATATATTTTCATGGGACTCATGAACACTTTTTTTCATTAGTTTATTGATTAATTCATGGTAGTTTTTAATCCATGAAATTATCAAATATTCAAAGTTATAGGAACAATATTTTGTGCTTATCAGTGAAATTTTGAATTTCGTTTAGCAACCTCAGCTATATGGGATGTTATCTATGTGATAATTTTGGACGCATGAGGTGAATTTCCTCACACAAGTGTTTTATTAAAAGGGATTGATTGTTAATACTTTAAAGTAATTGGTGTTTGTTTATTGAGAATCTCCTATGAATGTTTTAGAGGTACATATTTTCCTTGGTGTCATGGGTTACTATCAGAGGTTCATGTACAATTCCTACTAGATCAAATAATTATTTTTATTAGTGACCACTAAAGACTATGATTTCATATGGAATGATCAGTAAAATGTGGTTTTTTATTAGCACAATTAAAATTTTATTACTTCTCCCATTCATTGATTTCTATTGGAGGTAATTATGTTCAATGTTTTATGTGATTATACATAACATTGTTTTGGTTTCATTCTGATGTAGTTGAGGTATCTGATCTCATTTGAGTTTAGGTTGTTGCATCCCAAATGGTGTAATATAAAACCCATGATCTAGAGTTAGTGGTATTTTGTTTCTCTAAATATGTGGTTAGATTGCCTCATTGGTGCACACTTTCTGATTTTTAAATATCACAGGTGTCTAAGGTATACATCTTCTTGGTTGGAAAAAAATGTACCTTAGAAATGGTTAATAAAGTTGATATATAACCATTTCATTCAGGTCTCTTATTACCCAAAGACATAAAAATACCTTGATAATAG
The DNA here is from genome assembly GCA_963277665.1 of Viscum album. Lineage (NCBI taxonomy): Eukaryota > Viridiplantae > Streptophyta > Magnoliopsida > Santalales > Viscaceae > Viscum > Viscum album. The sequence continues at coordinate 1,689,627,633 of OY728147.1, read as the reverse complement.
TTTTACTAGTATTTTGTAAAGAGATTCTTATTTAGGGTTTGGAGATTATTGGGGAGTGATTAAGGATATTTAGGTAATGAATATTGATATTGAGATTACTGGTGGTAGAGTATCCCAATATAACATAATAGTGAAGTCATAATTTATGTAGTTATTAGAGGATTCATGATGGAGACACTCATATGGAGGGGATGGTTAGAGGATGATTGAAATAAAATATTTTTTTGAGAGCTATTTTTAATTACATTTGAGATGAAATTAGTTTCATCATGAGTTTTATATCTGAATCCTGGATGTGAATCATGTAATATCTATGATTTATTATTCCTTAAAAAGTCAGTTATGGTGTCTAGTGATGAATCAGTGTGTGGATGACTTTTTTTGTTATGTTTTATCTTCTAATAGGTGAAGGTATTACATCATATTGTAGGAGGTTTATTATAATAATTTGACATCACCAAGTAGAAATGAGATGGCATTTCAACATATTTTCACTAATTTAACACAATAGTTTATAGGTTATTGTTCTATTTGGGTGATCATGGATCAATTGAGTCAGCCTGACCATTTCCAAGACATAAAGAACAAAGGTTCTATAGATGACCTTTGTAGGGGCTATACGGATGAGATAGTGAGGATTTAAGATGTAATATATAATATAAAATCTATTTTGGATCCTCATTTTATCAAAGAATTCTTGGGAGGACTTAAATGAGGTTTTAACTCATAGATACACATTAACATTTATTTCTATCCTAAAAAATATTGGTATATATATCACTCTATTCATTCATTTTTGGATATTCTACAAGAGGTTTTTTTTTGTTTTGGTGGATATTGTGTGAAGATGTATCGTACAACCACTTTTTTCACCCCTACTTTGGGTTCCCGAGTTATCCCTTGGCATGGTCCAAAGGGTGTTCCCGATCTCCATTGGCTATGAACAATAGTCAGGAATTAATTATACTATATTAGGAATGATTTTTCTTTATGAGTAAATAAATAATAATGGAATCCCACCTAGACAGTGAGTATGAACATTCCATATCTCGGAATAAAATGTAACATAGTAATAAGTTAGAAAATATAATAAAGGAAAAACAGATCATAAAAATGGTAAACATATCATGTAACAAAAATAACAAATAGATATCAGACACCGTTCCAATTGAAATAACCAATATAAAAAATACAAGGGAATTATAAGTGGAAAATAATTTTATGGAACCAGAAAAAATAAAATAATCAAACCATGTCTACCCAAATCCATGTGAAAACAAAACATCTACACCTTCCACCACTATCAAACCCAAGATACGAACTATAAATCCAAATATAATTTCCCTACATAGCTGACTAAACCAATATCAAGATAAGCATGAAAAAGACATTCCCATAGTTAACCTCCATACACCCAATTTATAAACAATAAAAATGAATCCATTTCATGATATATTGAAATATAGGTTCGAAACATGTTTTTAAAATTTCTGATTAAGTAATGAAACATGATTCATTCCTTTTAAATATCCTTTTTAATAAGGAGAATTTGATTTTTTTAAATTAAACTCGTTATATTTACATTTCATTAATGAAAAATTTAATGATTAATGAAGATTTTCTTTAAGATATATTTATAATGAAAAAAAATTCATTATTGTGAAAAAAGAAACATGTCACAAATTCGAGGAGAAACATGTCTGCAAGAATATTTAAATCTCAAACATCATCAAGGGATCCTAAAATCCTTGAGGACATAAGAGATGAAGATAAATTAATATCAATTTTGGAGAAATTATTCAGATTAATAAAAAACTACCCTGACACTTCATATGGACCTACCTAGCCTAGAAAATGGGTGAATCTCATAAGACACATGTGATCTAAATTCATGGCCACAAGACAGAGCATGATACTAAACTAATGATTTTTCCATGATTTTTCACATAGCTATATAAGGATTACCATGACATCACAAAGTAGGTGAACTTTACGATTATCACATAATAATAATAATATTAACAATATAATAAATTCCTAAAAATAAATAAAATCTTTCTCACCTCCAATCCACTTTTATAGAAACATCCCCATTTTCAAGGATATTCAAGGGAAATATATAAATAAACCCCTTTCTAGGTAACCATCCATTAAAACTAATTTAGATTAATTAAAAAAGAAGAGGGGTATTTTAGGAGGTGTTAGAATTTTATAATTCCAATTTTATGAATGTTCTGACTCAAACTTTTAACATTATTTCAAAAATCATTTACATACCATTTTGAAATCTAAAGAAACAACTTTAAAAAATAGTTCAGTCACATAAAGATAACCACACATCTTTTATAATTCCAAGAACAACATTTATTTTGGAAGAAAACCTTTTGAATTGTGTGTAAATTGTATGATCGCTTCTTTGTGAAATTTGTTTAAATAACTAACTAGGTATTTGTACGAAAAAATATAATTAATAGTTTTAAAATTATAGAATGTTATGCCTTGAGATCAAATGAATAATCCCTTCACTTTCTAGAAAATCCCATGAAAATAATAGTTCTTTGTAATGTGTCACTAATTAAACATAAAAATTATTATGAGATATTTAGACACCAATAAAAACTTTACATGAAATTATAGTTTCAAATTTAAAGGTCATGATTAGAGAAATATACCATAATCAATTATATTTTATACCATAAATTAAATTTGTCTTGAAAAATTAATATGATCCATATAAGGCCAAAAGAAATACGAAATGAAATAAATCCACAATTGAAATTATTGTTAGCATAAACACTGGGTTATAAATACTTATTTCATAAACAATAGAATAATTATGTGTGTTCATGAAGAGTAAATGATAGTTTGAAGATATTACCTTAAGTGTTCTCCAATAAAACATAAATAAAAAGGATGAGATCACTAATAGGGGAAGGAGAATCTAAGGGGAAGTGTTTTTCGGAGTTGTAGTGTCGAATGGGAGGGGAGAGGAAGGTATTTTTGTTAATATAGAGTTTTGTTTGAGTGGTAAATTCACATTTCTAATGACCTAGACAAGATACATGTTTTGGAATCATGGTTAACCATACCACTTTCTAACCATAAAAGCCTAATTGGATGACCCTGGGCATAATGCCTTTTTTGGATGAATGGTTGGGAAAATAATTCACAAACCATTTAAAAAACTCCATCAAAACTACTGACACACATGAATAGGTGAAGCATGGTTTATACTAACTACACAAAAACCTTGTGATAGGATAAAAATTTATATTTCATTTAAATTCATAAGAAGGGTCCCAAAAAATAGAAAAAACAAGAAAAAATTAATAAGTAAAATAATTAAAAAATCGATGGATGAGGCTTGAATATTATCTCTAACATAACATCAGTTGGCGTAAAAATATTCTAGAATAATTAGTTTTCTATAGTAAAGGATCGAAATAAACATAGTATAATGGAGTCTAACTAGACTAACAACAAAAAAGAAAATCCATTTCTATTAAAAGTTGATTTTGACATGCCACAAACATCAAAATGTTAGATACAGTAAAGGCCACTATCTATCTAAGGAAACATAAATAAGGAACTTAAAATTGAAAAGATACCAATACTTGTAATAGGTATAATTAATACATTTATTAATTTTATCAAAAAATAAAGAACACATCAAGCAGTGATGATAAAAAAGTATTGTAATGATTGAATAATTTTATCAACATATCTATGAGAATCCATAACATAATCCCCAAGTAAAAAAGCTAAATTTTTTAGGTTATAGTTGTGTCAAATAATATAAGGGACCTACCTGACAACCATACACCTCACATTACTAATGAAAACAAGAGCTATATATAGGGTCATGGATAAAATATCCTACCAATCACACACTAGACACAATTCAATAAATCTATGATAGATATTATTAGACCATGAGAGACGTATTTAATTTGGTCTCTAAACTATACTAAAAACTCTTGATCATTTATAACTTCAAAAACAAGATACAGTTTCGAAAATCGCTCTACTTAAACAAAAAATGTCAAATATATGAATCATGAAACCGAAACCACTCTATTCTATCGCTAAAATTTATATTTAATTATAATGAATTTACCCATTAAAAAATACATATCAATCATCAATAATCACCATCTAAAACATCACCAAAATATTATGAACATAATGAATGGTTTACTATAACAAGGAACACCATAGACAAAAACCACATCAATATCAGGTTCAATTAGTATAATGTGGGGATATTATGATGGGGTAGATCTTGGATTGCATATCTTATGAGAAAATCCTTTTAAAAACATTAAAAGGATTCATGTATGGATTCAATAATGAAAATTATTTAGAGTTTTTAGGAACAATGTATTATTATTACCTTAGTTTCTACAACGATGGAATACCATGGGGTAGCATATAGAAGAAATATATAAAAAAATCGGTGTTCTTTTAATACAACAATTAACTAATATGAATTTTATATGTTTCTATTCCCTCTATTTGAGCTCTATCCATGGATTCTAGGAATTGGGGACACATAAATTTCCTTTAGTACATTATCCAACCCAACTTATATTTTTATGGATTTTCTGACCCCCTCTTTGAATTCAACGAGGAAGTGCGTAGATAGAAACGATAAGTGATCTGGTTGTATCTATTTTTTAAAAATAAGGAGCTTTCATATATTTATTAGAAGTTATGTGTGGAAGATAATGCATGAGTCTAGAAAAATGAAAAGAATAATTTAGCACTAATGATCTTCCCTACTGAATGGAATGAAATTATATTACCCCAAACACTTTCATAGACTCTAGGAAGTAGTATTGGATGTAATGTGACTTAATACCCTCATAAGATATGAACTTAAATGGTTTCATATGAATTATAGGAGTTCACCACTCCCAACATAAAGGTTACAAATGTAAGCATAGGAGTCTCGAGAATCACAAGTCAAAGGAGAATTGCCTCAATATCTTGTAACCATTATAATTCTTCCTTGGAGTCTATTTTCCCAAGTAAATATGATGGATTTAGATTCTAAAACACTTGAATGAAGTTCCCACACTATGAAAAAATGATAAAAAAAATATACACCATGACTAAAGTGGGTGGAACAATTGAATCAAACAAAGCTACAACTATAAAAGGTTTTTCATGCGGTGAGACACTCATATCTTCTCACTGAATTATCATCAAGACTTAGTTAGAGAATACTATAAATTTATAAAAAATCTATTCCTTAATTAGAAAATGGAAAATTTAATTTTTCTTAAAAAAAAATCAATATCTTAATATCATTAAAATTCATTACTTCACAAAAAATATTCATTCACCCACCAAACATTAAGAACAAAAAAATTTCTAAATTAAAATAAAAACCACTTTGAACAACCTATAGAGTGTTTTAAAAATTAAAAATATAATTCCATCCATTGATTAATGTTATGAATCACACAAATATCCTTTTTAATTTTTTTCATATATTTTAATCACTTTAAGAAACAACATGAATAATAACATGTGAAACATTCTTTAGAATTCTAAAAAATTAATAAAACCCACTATTTAAAAAAATTAGAACTCTATATTATAACCATATCATAATTTTTCATGATAATTGAAAATAAATTGAACAAAAATTCCATTGATTAATAATAATAAACTTTATAATCCATATTAAATAAAAATAAAAAGAAAGAATTAAAATTAAAAACCATAAAGTTCCAAAATAAAATTCCAACGACACAAGAATTTCTTGTATCCTAAATTCACGGTCGAGCGAACTATGCGCTAGGCACAAAAATCTCACAAGTTTTTTCTAGGTTGATTCACTTAGTCTTTATAGGGTATTCAAAAAATTCACTATAACAATGTGACACTAGATTCCATCCATCATTATAATATAAAACATTATCTAGAACAATTCATAAATTCTGAAAGTAATATATAAACAAGTAAATAATGACTGTATGTTCTATAAACATACATGTTACAACCTCCAATTTGAGACACAAATATCATTAAAATTAGGAAAAATAAAGCTTCCAATTTAATGGTTGTGATATAGATCCTACCCAAGGGACACCATTTTAATGTTAATGATATTATATCTCATTTAAAAAATATAAAAAATACAAATAGTTGATTTGGAACTTATGAACTTTTATAAAACATGAATATGATACAATTTTATCAAAAACCAAGCAACCCCACCCTCAATTTGAGTTCCCAAGTCTGCCCATGATATGGCCTGAAGGGAATTATTGATCACCAGGTTTGGAATCAATTATAGAGAGTCAAATTGAACTCCAATTATAATGATTTCACCTGAATAAAAAATTAAGAATTTAAAGCTCCCATAAGATTATTGGGAAATAAAATTCTATATATTTGAAGTTTTTTCAACAATGTAAATAATTAAAAAACAATATAATATCTAAGAATATCATAATAATGATAAAATTTCCACATAAAAAATCATAAATTAATATAAAAAATATTTTAAATAATGTTAACTATGATCCTATAAGATAAGTGATGATGAATTTTCTGATACATCATAGGCACAAAGAAAAACTATATAAAAAAACCACGTTATCCAAACAACAAGTGCCAAAATAAAATCTCCACTGACCCCACCATTAAAATTTAAACAGGAACCTAATAACCTTAAACTTTATACTTCAAGAAATGTATACAAATTTAGTGTTGTTGACAAGAGAAAAACATTCCTAGTAGGTATCCTCAACATTCCCAATGCATAACCTATATAAATAAATTGATATCATTTTAGTTTGAAATATATGTAAAAATTAATTTTTTTTATATTTCTATTTAAGGAGTGTAATAAGAATAATTCCATGAATAATATTTTTTTAATATCAATGCACTAATTTTATTTTCATTACCTAAATATATTCATCTTCTAAGGAATACAAATTTTCGGAAAAATGAAGATATATTTTAAGATAAATTTGTAATTAAAAAAATAAATGATTATAATATAAGAAACATGGTATAATATTAGGGAGAAAAAATTATTCAAATGAAATGAAATATAAAAAATAATCATTTGAAAATATGAGACCTACAATCATCTATAATAAATATTATGAAATACTAACATCAAATAAAAAAACCTACCATAACTCACATTATTTCCCTACCTAGCCTATTTTAGGGGATACTCATATATGTGGAGTAAGATTCAAACACATGACCACTAGTCAAAGAGTGATGCAAAATAGTGAAACATTTGTTTCTCGATTTACCACCTAGATAAAAAAAGTTTTCCCATGATATAAATATGTGGTTAACTCACCACTAATCAAATAATTATAATAATTATAACAATAATGTAATATAGTCCTCCAAAAAAATCACCACATTTATGAACATAATACCAAGAAACAACCCCTTTTTATGATTATTCAATGGTAATAGATAAATTCTTCCCAAAAAATAGTAAACATACACTAAACCCTATTTATACTTGTTCCATATCACACAAGTGGATTTTTATAAGTTTTTATAATATTATCAATCTAATTATATGAATGTGCCAAATGGTCCTTTTGACACTATTTCAGGAAAAATATATGACAAACAATTTTGATAGCTAGAACCATGAAATTATAAAATAGTTTCAAAACCTAAGGTGATGCAAAACCATTCTTAAATCCAAGAACACCATTCAATTGAAAAATAATATATAATAGTTTGAATACGGTAAAATCAATACTATAATTATGAAATTCCTCTAAATAGAAAAATCAAAATTTGTAAGAACACCCAACAATAATGGTTTCCCAAAATATAATTTTATACCTTTTAATAAAAATAAGAATCCCATTAAATCTATTAAATCTCAGGGAGTGAATATTTATTTTGTAGGAGTCAATAATTATACTTAATATCTTCAGTTAAATATTTAAAATTTAAACTACTGTGTTTTTATGGATAGTGATCTTTCAGAAAAATTTGAATTTGTAGCCTTGGAGTTGGTTAACATTAATAAATTTGGACTTGTATTGGAGTTATTTGTGTTTAGAAATATTAATAAAATGTTTTGGGATGGTGATATGGGATAAAAGAGTGTTTTATGTGCTAGATCTGGCATTAATTTAATGATGGGTGGGCATGAAGTGGAATTTTTCTGCCACAAAACCCCTACAAGGAGTACCCCACTATGGTGGATTCTATGGTTGAGGAAATAGTTCTTAGGAAATTATGGTTACCAATCATGTTACTGGGAGTTTTCCCCAATTTAGTAGGCATCTAAATAGTTTCCCTTAATGAAATTTTAAGGGTTTCCATGTTTTGGTCCCAATTATTTTGGTGAGTGGGTAAGGAAAAAATGCTAAGTGTTTTGGGAGGTCATGGAGTGTCTAACTGGGTGATTTAACCCTGGGGACCCCCATGGAGAATGACCATACATAAAAAACTATTATTTTATCTTTTTCGGATTTTTGATGAATCATTGGTGGAACTATGTCATGGAACATGTCAGGGTCTGAGGGAGGAGGCTACAATGGTAAATGAAGAGCATAAAGCCAAAGGGATTCTAAATAGTTGATGAAAGGTTGGGGATCATGGGGGGATTATTAATGAGTACCATTTTTTGGTGTATGTAATTGTTTCTCCCTATAATTTTCACATTTTTGTGAAACAGCCCTTTCCCTCTATCATTTTAACACCCCTCTTTCCACTTCTCTATGATGCATGAAAAAGCATGGGGGGCTTCGTCCCTTCATCCACCTTTACACCCCATTAGGTTGAGAAATATTTTTTTATTTTAGTAATTACTAATGGAGGGTTCTCCACTATCTTGTCAGTTATTCCTTTCAATTTTTCTTTTTTAATTTTTTTTATGTCCTGGATAGGGTTGGAGTAATTATTCCACCAATGAATGGTGGAATCATCCTTATATGACGAGTCTTTCATGTGACTTCGATGGAGGATGTCCCAAGAGGATGGTCACAAACCATTAAATCCTTCCTTATTTGAGGATCATCCCCATTTGGTTTTACTCATATTTTTTGTTTAAATTTAATTAATTTTGTGATTCATTTTTTTCTCATGTTTGGGATTTTATTGGGACAATTCTAGAAGTATATCATGGACCATTTTGGGTCGTTAATAATCATTTTGTTGAAGTGAGGAAACTAAGTGAGTTATTATGTATTTAAACCTACTAAAATATATAATAATAAATTATAATTTTTTAAACTAATTTTATTGGATGGGATGGATTATGTTTGGTTCTTTGGATGTGATGTAATCTTGGACAAGCATGGGTGAGAGTTTTCCAGAATTGAACTAAAATTGAAATTACTTGATAAACATAGGTTGTCCTTAATAATACCCCATTGGATATGTGATTCACATATGAGGCTCGTTACATGATGTATCTATACTATGTGATATTGAAATTTTTTTATTTAAAATAAATATATAATTTTATAAATTAATGATCATGAATGTACTGAACAAGGTACTAAGGTCCATGATGAAACATTATGAACTGAATTGATGACTAAAAAATTGATGACAAAGGCCACTTTTATTATTTTGTTCCTTATGATTTACCAACCCATAGGAGTTGAAACCAAATTGAAGTAAGTGAACATTGTGTCTCTTAATATATGTGACTTTGTGAACACCATATAGAGGAATGTGATTGGTTAGAGTTATTGGTCAGATTATTCCTTCTTGGAACTATTGAAATTTTATTATAACATATGAATAGTTGAGATGATAATTTTTTGAGTGTTTCATTCACCTTAGCTTGTGAGTCCCTAGGTTAGAATAACCAAGGTAGATTATATATAGTCTTAGTGAGAGGACTAGTTGAGGATAACCAAGTAACGATATGTATTTACACTATCTTTCTATATAGGTTCCTAGGATGATTTTTTAATGTTATTATTGAGGATATAATATAATTATAATAAGCCCTAGGGGATATTAGGGGGATTATAGTCATATTTTAAACCTAGAGAGATCACGTGAAGTAAAGGGTATTGACGATTGTAGGAGTCTCTTTTAAACCTAAATTAGTGATGTGAGTTATTTATGGCTATAATGATAATGATAGTTCATGATATTAAGAGGTAAATCCTTATTATGTGATAAGGGTTGTGATGATAAGAGAAATTTATATTCTACATTATGATATATTTCAGGAAGGACACAAAACCCTTGAGTATTAACAACTGAATTCCATATATTATATATAATTCTTGGGTGATAACCCAAACAATTCTCTGGTATTCTTAATAATATATGGGAATAATTGGAGAAATTCCATTGGATTTCAATGTTACCAATACTAATTTAGAATGTGAAGGTAAAACCCCTTGTATTTGAATGTTACAATTATATGATTATAATTCCCTGGGAAATATCCTTTTATTTCAGATAATCTATATTGATTTAGAATTATTTGGGAAAGCCCCTTGGATTTGGTGAAATTTTTAATAATTATGTGAATCTTGGGATACTAAATAGGATCCATATACTTTTCAAATTACTATTAAATTTCCTATGACTTCCTCCAAAAAATCATGACCCACTACTATTACTATTTTGAAGATATGATAAGTACTAGTTTGAATGATTTGAAGGCATTCTCAATAATACTCCAATATTTGTTGAAGTAGGTATAATCTATATCAGGTGTCATGTTAGAACCCAAGGATTGGAAGTGAATATTTTATTTACACTTATACATTGTATTAATTTTTTAGATGGATCATATCATAGGAGAATACACAAAATTATGGTCTATATTTTTTCCATTATTGTTGGTTCCCTACTGAGGTGTAATCTGTCCCTACATGGGTGGCCATGGATATTTTTTACCCAATTATATTTCACTTATCATAGGGGTAGGTAGTGAAGAGGCCTACTGTAACAAAATCACATGTAGTATAAGTGACAATATTTCATACTAGGATGATTTTATTATCCGAGATGGTATTACAACTTCTAGAGATTTTTTATTTCTTAAATAATATTTTATTTGATGTCCTCCTAGTGGATGATTAGTTTATTTATCTTTTCATGAAAATGTATTTATCTGTATGAATTCTTCAAAATTTCATCATTTTATATAACATGTTTTTGTGATTTATTGCTTCTATATACATTCATTTAAGGTTATAGACAATGTTTGATTATTTGGTATGTTATTATGGGCTCTAATATTGGGGAATAGTCTCCCAAATATAACACTCAAGAACCCGACATCTTTTCTATAGCCTATCGAGTACAGGGAGGTGTTCCTGTGGTCATGTGGGAATTGATCTGAGGCACTAGGGAGTGGACTCTAACATGGTATGTAACAAAGTAGTATCAAAGACTTTATATCTAGATATACTATTTGGGGAGATGGTAGAAATGTAATATATAAATGTTTCATAGATTATGATGGGCCTTGGAATAGGGAACCATGAACCCCTTTTTTGATTGAAGGACTCAGTTATTAGGGATAAAATATTTCTATTCCTAGTTTTTTAGTTTTTGGTATATTTATTTCACCTAGTCTCTAACTATAGAGTTTTTTTAATTATGATTTTTAGGGTTTTTCCTCTTCATTAATAGGAAGGAGGCTGGTTTTTATGCATCATATTTGATTAATATGATTCATAAAAAATAAAAATTCTTTTCTATGATCAATATAACTATATATGTGGGTACATTTATTTAATGCTTGAACTAAAAATTATATGGTATTTTCTTATTTAATTTTTTGGTGGACTTATGTTTAGTTGGACAACCAAATATTTTCCTCAAGTGAATTTTCTTTTGGATTATATAATGGGATACTCCTTGATGATTTATGTAAAATACCTCATGTAAAGTATTTATAGGGACACGTGGTGGGTCTACAAGTATAATTTATTCCTAGGTGATAGTTTCAATAGAAAATTGGTTCAGTTATATAATTTTTCATCAATTAGCAATATAAAACTTTTCATACAACTTACATGGGGATTTATATATAACCAAATGCTATTGATATGATATACACTTCACAGATCATCATAAGATGAATTTTTTTAAATGTAAGAGTGTGAAATATGGTTCTTAAGGGGTAGTATCATATGGAAATTCACTATTAGGATTAGTTACATAGTAGGTTGATGACTTGGTATGTGGATTGCTGATGTGTGAACCCTAGAGTGGGTGTTTTCCAAATTAGTATCTATCTGATCTAGGAGATTTGAATAGAGAGTTTTTGGTAATTTGATGTGATTGATATGATATATGGCCTATAGTTCAGGTGGGATACCATAGTACTTTGGGATGTGGCTCAGGATATTATTGAGATGGGTATTATGGTTGAGATGAGATTTATGAGGGTATCCTGAGTGAGGGGTTAACCTATATTTTTTAGTTCCTTAGATAAGAGAATCATGGGTTGATTCATTAGGATATGATATCATTTCGAAATATGTTCTAATTGGTATATATTATAGTAATGGGGGTTACTTGGAATTTCATGATGAAAAACACTAAAGGGTTTTTTGTATCAAGTAATATTTTAGAGTGAAAGATTAGTTGGATGTGTTCCACTATTGATTTTGTTTGTGGTTCAGAATGAGGTTGTGAAATGTGATCCTTGATGGTTATATTTACTATTTATAGAGTGTGGGTAGATTCTTGTCATTATAGAAATGAAGTTGGTTAGTGGGATATTGTGTGGTTGACCTCCGCATTGGCAAAATTCATCGATTTTGAATTGGTATACATGTGTTACTTACAGATGAATGAGAAGTAAAATATATGATAATGGTACTATGATTAGGAATGTGAGATTAGATTTGATTATTTTTAACTCATGAGAATCTATGTTGGATTCTATGATCGTATGGTGCAAGAGCATACATCATTGGTTATTAAATGAGATCAATATGGTACATAGCAGTTACAAGCTATAATATTAGAATTATAGATAAATGTGTGGTGGTTTGATGGATGAAGATTCATGTATTTTAGTAATGATTATGGTAATGGATTCCTCTGAGTTTTTATGAAATGGAAAATTTCCATCTATTGTGAGTGGGGGACATGAGAGATTTATTGGAGTATGGTGGTAAAGTTGTCCTGAGTGTGTGCCTTAACATGGATTTTAAGTAATTTGTATTCTTGGAATGAGTTGAGGATATGTAGAAGGATCTATATAATGTAATTTATATAACATGGATAACATCATTGGTTTTTACAGGGGTGACTCTGATTGTTGGTAAATTTCAGCAGATATCATGGATGTTGTTCATGGAGATTTAGGAGTAGGTATAAATTACTATTAAAGTTGGTGTTCGGTTTTGAGTGAAAAATATATGTATAGTCATTATTTGTGGAAATGTATAGATAATTATATTTGGATGTATGTAAATCATGTTAGAAGGTTCGTAGATGTGATAAGACTCATCTTTGGATGATTGAGGTTCCTTTTCGATACTAGTGTGGGGGTGAATATAATTATTTTTGGACATTTTAAAAATAAAATATTTTAGATTCAGATAGGATGTAAGATGGATACTGTGAAATTTCATCATGCTCAAGATAATTTTGATGTGATCCGGGGGTGATTTATATATGCAATGAACTGGTTCTTGGGGTGAGAGTATGTAAACTAATTTAGTTGGATAGTGATTCATCCTTGGACTTAAATTTATTTCTGGGTATAAAAATTTGGGAGGATGTTGGATGATCAAATTATTCCTTTTAGTTTTATAGTATCAAGGTCAAGTGATGTGATATCATGTTATCAAGTTAAGATGATATTTTTTTTGTAATTTTCCACCATAGGATGCATGAAATTTGTTTCTTATATAATTTGGTGTTGGATTAAAAAAACTATATCATGCATGTTATTGGACTTCTACATATGTGTTTCTATAGGTTATTTTGATGGTGCAGACATATGAAGCTCCATAATTGCAATTTATGAGTCAATAAACTAAACAGAGTGTTTGATATTCCTAAAGATGAATTGATTAATGAAATTATGGTGGATCACAATAGATGAGTTCTTTTGAGAACTACCTTTGTGTGATAATTGGTAATGAGTTTGTGGCATGGGGTTTTGATGAATAGTCCAGTCATATAATATAGTTTTTAGTGAAGGTCTGATCATTATTCTGGAGTGGAATGTGATGATTTTGTTTTGAATGGGTGACCCATGTAGGTCATGGTTTTTAGATAAGGACTACTATGGCTTCGTAGGGATGAAAATTACCTTGAATGTGAGATTTTAAAGACCCATATTTTTTGGATTGTAAAATTCATGGGATGTTCAAAAATTTTAAACCAAGATTGGGGCTATTTCATTAATCGGGACTTGGGTTGGATGTTATTATGTTATTGAGAGTGAATTTTTTTAAAACAATAAGGATTTTATATTTTTACAGTTCGATCAATGATGTGATTTCGTTACCAGCATTACACCATCCTAGTTATAACCCAAGGATCCCATCTAATTTAATTTATAAAAAAATCAAAAAAAACTATACGTCTTCCGATATAGTTTGAAATCACATATCTCTCATCATCAATGATATATACTCAAAATAAAATAATATATACCCCTCTAGAAAAACCATATTCATATAAAAAGCATTCTATACCATCAGCATTCGATATCCAGGTGTATTCATAGGGAGAAAATGCAGTTATAACATTAATTGAATGAGGGGATCAACATTTCTTTAATTTGCAAGGGGGAACATGGATCAGGATTCCTTAAACATCCAATCTCTCTATAATATGAGAGGGAGGTGAGGTAACCTCTCTAATTCATGTGAATGAATAATACTATTAATGTGTGAATAATTTATCTTTTATATGTATGATAAACTAATTAAAATTTCCACTTTATTCCATTAATAAGTATAACCATAACAATATTCTACAAACCACAATTATGACCTAGTGACCATGTTTTATATTTCAATTGTAAATTATTGCGTTAATGTAACACTAAAATAATTTATCATGATAAAATATAAGTTACTAAATTGACTTATTTCTCCCACATAAATATTTAGCAAACCTCGAATATTAGATATTTGATATTCTTTTGAAGATCTTTTTCTAATTATTCACTAAATAACTAAGGAATGTAATATATAAATAAATTCAATATATATTATTCCAATCATTAATAATATTTGATTTATTTATTTCTATACGATCATTTAGATTCACACATTAGTCAACCCCCACTGTGGTGCCCACAATGTCTAAATACTAAAATTCAATAGTATTGTCCAATATTCTAAATTTTTTTGAGTTATACTTTAGTTAATAATATTTATATATTTTATTACTACTCATTATATAAGATCAAATTATTCCAATCCATCAATAACCCTATGTAGATATGGTTTATTTATTAAAAAAACCACATACAAACACCTATCGTGTAATACAATTTCTTTGTATCATGATATCTCATAATGTTAAATGCTGCATTTATGTCATCACCCTTTATTTATTATTCATTAACATCACTAAATGAAATTACCGTCCTTTATAATGGATGTGGATTTTAAAAAATGTACTACATTCCTTGTCCACTATACCTGAGATATCACTTTCTTTTCGATGTGAAAATTATTATCATGACCATTCAGGAAATTAAAAGGCCCATTGATTCCCCCAATGCTAGATACCACAAAAAAATTTCCATGTTTTTCATATTCCAAAAAATTATATAATATAATGGTTTTCACTGATAATAATCTCAAGTTAGAAGACAATTCCACGTGTTCGTAGATAGGAAATACAAATGACACAAAAAATGTGATGTTCCAATTGGAAGCTTGGTCACCATGATATCTTCTTCATGAAACCAATAAGGGAATTTTTTTGAGAATAATTATAAATTCTTATCAAATTCTAGTACCGAATAGTTTGACATCATCATAGTCTGTTTGGTATGATGTTACCTGACCACATAGAATATGCATAAGATTACTGTCATAATATCTTGAGGTTTTCATCACAGTAGGCGACTACTATAACATATTGGTGTGACTAATAATTTATGGTAATTACAATGTAAATATTTTATATTGGAATATCAACACTATTATGGTATAAAAACATAATCTATTAATCACTGTACACATGATATGATAATAAAAATTATTCTATAAGTTGGGTCCAGAGAACCCACTGTTATAATGGTCTCATTTACACTAGAGCTAACTTTATAACCATCTACATGTTATCTTTCACATAACAATATCATGTTTTTTATAACTTATGGATTTATAAAGAAATCCAGTCATGTTAGTCTAACATTTCAACTCTTCTATTTGTAGCTTCATCGCCCTCAGAATAAAAGTTGGACAACAAATATTGTTCAACAATAGCCCATGTAATTTAAGTTTTAATGGTCTCAAACACCCTTCATATATTAATCATGTTTTTCTAAGTTCATTCCCTAGGATTATATTTATTTAAGTTTTTATACAATTAAAAATTTTATTTATTGAAATTTGGAAAATTTTGAGGACATTTTCCAAACAATGAAAAAATCAGTTACGTGAGGCTTTTGAAAACATGGAGAAACAAGTATGTAAAGTACTCATCTTTGTTAATAACCTCAGTGAAGTATTCCAATATGTAAATTATCTTAATCACTAAATAATCTATGTGGAAATCACCTATATTGATGAATTGGGAATTAGAGAAATCATCTATGTTGATCAATCAACAATGTGAATCAGTTATGTGTAGAAATTAGCTATGTAATATAGATATTTTGTGGATTAGGCTATGTGGATAAAAATTTATACCTGATTCATTTGGCTATATACAATTTTTTTATTTGACCCTGAATCTTATTTAATGAAAATTACCTATGTGAGAAACCCCAAGGTGATAATCGGCAGTGTAGAACACTTTGGCAATTAAATAAATTCATCTAAAAGAATTCAAATTTGTATAATTTTTTTACATGGTGATTTGAAATAATATACATCAATCTACAACATGATATTTATTATTGTTGAAGTAATTGAGTGAGATATAATTCTTCTTATTCATTAATTAACCTATAGATGACCACGTTATTCTATAAATGATTTTAATAAGAGGCATGTATCAAGAGAGGGAACACATACATGGATAATTAAATAGATACAACAGATTCTACAATATTCTCAAGAAAAGGATGTGTTGGAGAATAAATTTAAAGGATCTATTGTCAATCCATGAAAATATTATTTTTACATTCTATTTCAATGAGATATCAATAGCGAAAAAATAATCTAGAGAAGAACAAAGTCACATACTAAATAATTCAAGGACTCTCTCTTAAAGCATTTCATGAACTGATATCTTTTACCCAAAATGAAGTAGAATATTCAACATATGTAGTTATTATTTAGAGAAAAACTTATTTTCATTTCAGAAGATCCCCCTCATGTTTCATTTTATTCTTAGTTTTTATTTATATCTGTGTGTCTCATTTTTAAACATTCTATTTATTTTCTCTAATTTTTTATAATGGGTCATGGTAAAAGAACCTTGAAGGATATTGGTTGTAAATCATTCCTATAACCTTATTAAAATATATTGTACTATTTTAATAAGTATCAACAGATTTCACCTTTCATGAAGTCCCTAAAGAAGGCAGATAGTCTCTAGTAAGAGGTTTGGCCTAGAAAAAACAACTTATGTTAAGGAGAAGAGTTTTGGTGGAGTGGAGTTGGGGATTTATGTTCTCCAAACCACTTTAAATCACTATGTATTATTCCATTTCTTTTTTATTTTTTTACATGTACATATTTTTTTAATGAAATTATAAAAAAAATTCATTTCTTAAATTATGTGGTTT
Source organism: Viscum album (assembly GCA_963277665.1). NCBI lineage: Eukaryota > Viridiplantae > Streptophyta > Magnoliopsida > Santalales > Viscaceae > Viscum > Viscum album. The sequence goes on along the minus strand of OY728147.1, from coordinate 1,689,609,761 downwards.
ATAGCCTATATTATTTAAATAACTCCATTAAACCCCTTATTGATACTTAGTGTAGTCATCTCAAAACAATACTGATATTATATCTTTTGAAATTTGAGTTCTAAAATGTCAAAGGATAATATCTAATGTTCATCATTAAAATGGTTTCTTTGAATGAAAACTTAGAAAGTATGTCAATAATAAGAGATCTATATTTTAATAGTGAGAATTATGGTTAATAGAGGAAACATATGATCATCTATATAATGAAAAATGTTCTAAAAGTATATCTAAATGTTGTGAATCTGTATGTAATGTCATTGACACAACATGAAATAGGGGATGATGAATCAAAATATAGATAAAATAGAAATAAAATAATGCTATTATTTGAAGACTATCTCCATATGATTTTAATAAAGTCACATAATTTCAAATAACGCATTAAATGTGGACTACTGTAGTGGTTTCTTATAAAGGTAAAGAATATTTGTGAGTTCTCAAATATAATATTTCCAATTGATGAATGGTATATTAAAAACGATGTATGGAGATAACATCACTATGTTAAATGGAATACATAATGATATTTGAAACAATGTTTCTTCCTCAGGATAACCAATCATTGAACATGATCTTTCATTGAAAATCAATAAAATTCTACCACTAAGATGGTGTGGAATCTCGATTTCCATCAACAAATCAACATAAATCATAAATAAAAAATTATCTCAATGGAACTCTAATGATGTCTAATGATAAGATAGAAATAGAGGCTGCAGAGCATAGTTTTGTAAAAAAGGATAATAATTTTTTAAAAGTTTTAGCTTCAAATGATTATAATAATACAAAATATGTTCCCTTGGCTGAGCCATCTAATAAGGATTATTCAAATAGTTCTTCTTCATATATTGAGCTTTGTCACTATTAGAGAAAGTTCAATAAGTTCTATTTCAAGGGATGAGGATTTCTGAAACCCTTCAACAAGTTCAAGAAACAATATGGTAACTCTATAGAGGTGAGATGCTATGAATGCCATAAGTTAGGATATAACAAAACTTATTTTCCATAGATTACAAACAAAAAAATACCAAAGATAAATAATTTATAAATTGTTTAATTTAGGAATAAATCAAATAATTCCATGAAAAATATAGGGTGTTCATAATAGGATTATAGATATGTTTCATCTTCAAAATTAAAATTTGTACATTCTAGTAGAAAGTATAATATTTTGACTACGTTATACTCTAGTGAGGTATATTCATATTATTTATTTGAGCACGAGCCTAAATCTAAATTTGAATGTTTCACTTGTGATAATTATATGAATATTGATCTTTTCTAGAAACTATGTATGAATCAATAGAAAAAAACTCTAAATAATCCTATTAAGATGTTGCTAATGAAAATGAGTACTCAGATAAATAAAATTCATATTTGAAAATAATGAGGGAAAATTATTCTCAATCTTTTGTTGAACATGGTAATAATATTGAAAAATTTTAAAAATAGTTTCCAGGTGTCAAAGATGATTCCATTATTTTTAAAAAATTTAAATATTTTTTAAATATTTTTTCAGAAAAAATAATGTTCATAAAAATATGTTTTTAATAGGTAGTCAATTTTATAGTCCAAGAATTTCTAGAAAATATTTTTTTCCGAGTTATAACAAAAAGAACCAATCTAAAATTAATTATTTTCATTTCATCGAATCAGTGAATTATGATAACTTTATATTTTGAAAAAACATGAATCATTTTGTTTTTAATTATATATTCATAATTTTTTTGGGAAAAATTTGTAACTTATTTTATGGGCATCATAAATATATTTGGGTCTTTAAATCACCAATCATTTATATTTCTGGTCCTAAGTGAATATATGTACTAAAAAAATTATATGTCTTTATAGTGAAAATTTTCCGTGAGTATCTATGAAAAAAGATATAAGGATTGATTATACTCATGAAATATGATTGGAAATTTCTCAAATTTTAACTCTTCATCAAAATTTAATGGAGGTTGTGGGACTTTTGGTGACAACGTTAAATGAAATATTATAGGAGTTGGATCATCTAGAACTCAAAAAATAGTCCTAATCAATAAATTTCAATATGGGGAATGAATAAAGAACAATATAATAATTATTTAAAGACATAATGTTGATGGTTATTTTTTCTAATAAATTTTGTACTGTTTTAAATGATAAAATTATTATATTTAAGGAACATAGAACAAGGAATTTCTATATTCAATATCATAATTATTTTAGTATAAAAAATGAACTTTTAAAATGATAAATATGAATCTTTGATTGAAATATAATATTTGATCATTTTAATGAGTATTATTTGAAAAAATTATCTAAAAAGATTTTAGTTTCAGATTTACCTCAACTTAAATTGAATAAAATGAAGCTATGTGATTAATGAAAAATATAAAAGAAAATAGTAATCATCTAATCTAATTAAATATGTTTCTATTAAAGTCCCCTGGAACATATTCATAGGGATTTTTTGGGCCATCGAGAACTAAAAACCAAAGAGGGAAATCCTTTTCTTATGTTTTAGTTGATTTTTTCTCTATATTTACGTGTGTTTTTTAGTATTACGAATAAAACCTATTATAATTTTAAATTATTTTAAAAACTAGTTAAAAAGATAAAGATATTAAAATTATTTCTTTATGAAGTGGTCATGGAGGAAAATTTTGAATCCATGAGTTTAATTATTATTGTTCAAACATGGTATAAAACACACTTTTTCTTCCCGTAGGATATCTCAATAGAATGATGTTGTTGAATTGAGGAATACAGATTTGTAATAAATATCTAGAATGATGTTATTTAAATATATCTGGAATACTCATTTTTTAGATGAAGTTGTAAATACATCATCTTATGTCATAAATAGAGTTCTAATTATAACTATTTTAAAGAATACACCCTTTGAGCTATGGAATTAATGAAATCCAAAAGCTAGATATTTAAAGTGTTTGGCTGTAAGTTTTATATTATAATCAGCAAGGATAATTTTGGTTAATTTTGTCCAAATCATGATAAAGGAGTCTTCCTTGGATATTATAATACATCAATGGAATATTGAGTTTTAAAGGGATGATCAATGATTGTTAATGAATCAACTCACGTGAAATTTGATTAAAGTGTTCCTTTTGGTACCAATGTGGCTCACATTGATGAACTAATTGATTATTTGGAAAAAAATTGTTCTGACCCTATATTTTATAGTAAAAAGGATTATTATTTGGAACATTTTATTCGAAACCAAATACAGAAATGATGTCTACCAGTGAACCATAATGTGTGCTTCCTAGACCGTATAAAACTCTTAAGAACTATATATTAGAAACAATTTTAGGATATATATATATATATGAGTGTATTAGAACTATAACTAGGTTAGAAAATATTTTCTAATATTATTCCTTTTTATCTCACCAAGAACATAAGACTATATAAGAATTCAGAGTGGAATATAGTTTAGTTTTATCAATGAAAGGATAATTAAAATGGATTAAAAAAATTAGGGTGTGAGATTTTTATAACAAATCATCTTACTACCCTATTATAATAAAAATATGTTTTTAAGAATATATAATATTCTTATGGTGTGATGACTAGATATAAGTCTAGAATAGTTACCAAAGGGTATAAGTAAGAATAAGTAATGGATTATGAGGAATCATTTATACGTGATTCCAGATTACATTCTATTAGGGATGTACTAGACTATAGATTCATTATGAATCCCAAATTATTCTAAATAGATGAAAAATATTCTATCTTAAATTTTTTTATTGTGGATGAAATTTTTATTGAAAAACCTCTTAGTTTTGAAATTGCTCATCTCAAAAATTCACTTTTTAACTTACCAAAGGACTTGATGGTCTTAAACATGCACCAAGAGCAAGGTATGAATTTTTATGTTCGTGTTTTTTATCAAATGGGTTTTTTGTGGGAAAGGAAGATCGTACCATATTAAAGAAATCTCCATCTTCCAATATTTTTTTGTATAAATATATAATGATGATGTTCTATTATTCAAAAAATAAAAATTTCGTGATGAGTTTTCAAAACACATGAAAAAAGTATTTGAACTGTTCATGATGGGTGAGTTAAATTATTTTCATTAATTTCCTATTTATTAATAATACATTTGGAATATACTAAATCTATGAACATACACATTTGACTTATTTAAATGATTTTTAGTTTAATTGACATGGTACATAAAAATTTTATGAGTTCTAATGAAAAACATGACTTGGAGGAAGCTGTGAAATTGATTAACAACATGATTTAAAGAGGAATAATATGGAGTTTATTGTATCTAAATTCTAGAAATGCATATATTATGTTTTGAGTTAACTAACATGATAGATTTTCAAATGATACAAAGAATCAAATTTAAAATAAGGAAAATAATTTCATGATATTTAAAATGAAAAATTTCTATTTCCTTACTTCTTCCAAAAACTTATGATATATTTATGAATTCATATTCTAATGTAGAATTTAGTTGTTTTAGAATAGATAAAAAGAGTAATTATATAACATTCCATTTCCAAGGTAAATCCTGATTTTCCTATTATAGAAATAATCAAATCTTTATTTAACAATTTATTGCTGATGTAAAATATATTTCAACTACTAGTGATTGTTCCCAAGTGTTGTGGCTGAAACATACCACCATAGATTTTGGGGTCAATTATAATCTATTATGAATTAAATGTTATAATATAAGTTCTATAAAAATTTAATATAATATGATACACTATTATATAATAAATTATAGTTATTTAATGAATCATTTCTTGAGAGATAATTCTCCAATGTCGACATCAATCTTGAATTTATCTCTACAGAGAATCAATTGGTAGAAATTTTTAGTAATCACTTTATGCCTAATCATTTTGATTTTACTAAGAGTAAACTAGGCTTATTCAAATTAGGTTATTTATCATATTTTGATAAATTTTAATCAATAATTTGTTAATATTTGATTTTAATGCATTAGGAATGTTAGTTTAGTATCTTCTATTTCCCATTTTAAGCATATTTTTAGAAAATATAATTATTTTATTTTAGTTTATATATTATTTTGTTTATTTTTTCTCAAAATCCACACAAAAATAAATCTTGTACATAATCCTCTTGGGAATTAGGTTTATGACCTAACACTTGATCGACCGTAAAACCTTTTACCTTCCATTTATGTTTCATCCAATCGAATCCGAAAAATCATTACTAACCTCACAATCATCACTCGACCTCCAGACGACCTATATTCGATGGGATTATCTAGTTATGAATAATATATATTCTCTATCACTTCCCAGAATTCTAAATGTATCTGTGTCAAACAAATTTCTATTTCGGATAAGGAAGTCAATTTATGCAATTTATAGTCAATAAGAAATTTTCGGAAGAAGTTACATAAATTTCAGGGTTTGGATTGTTTTTTGATGGGAGGAAATATACTTTCTTGTTTGAAGAAGAGGTTAATTAGATTATGAGGAATTTTGAGTTTCATTTTTCCAAAATAGGGGATTCTCTGGGATTAAATGTAAATGGAAAAGAAATAATGATTTTTTTGTGGTGATGGATGATATTCTTCATTATACCAAGGAATGAGTGTTCAATTTTTTGTATATTTGTTTATATAAGTATAGTATGACCAAAATTGGAATTTAAATACCTTTTTAAATCCTCTTCCATTTAGAAATTGACATTGGCATATTTACAAGAATAATGGAAGGTTTAATGCATGTTCATTCAAGATGGGATATCGTAGAGTGCTGTAGAAATAGTGAATGAATTATTTTTGGACATTTTTGTATTATATGTTATGATCAAAATTGTGATACACAAAATTTCATGGTATATATATATATTTTCATATATCACTATTGTTAATTAAATGGTATATTGGATTATTATCTTTTTTATTAGGCTAGTCTCACTATATCTTAATAAAAATAAGTAGATTTAAATGATGGAGATGCAGTAAAATTACATAAGAATAATAAATTATCAATAATTTAGTTGAATACAATTTCATACATCTTGGAAAAATATTCAAATTCATTGAATCATGTTGGTTAAGATAATGTGGATCTATGGGATCCACCCAGGATCTCACCACCTAGGTATGAAGAATATTTGAAGATGGTGCTTTTTTTAGGAGGTGTACCAGTTAGAAGTGGCTAGAGAAGATCCTAAATTACTAGAGATACAACCTATAATGGAAGATTTTATTTTGAGTTATGGAGATGAAGTTGACAAATTTGATAGAGATACTAAGGATTATTGGAATATAGATCCAGTTATTTAATAAAATATTGTAATTACAAAAGGAAAACACGTTGAAGTTATAATTAGTTTTTTAGTTTTTGAAGGAAGATATGAAGATAAGTGTGATCACTATACAATAGATCCAATTATTCCTTGATTAAATTTTTGTGTAGTTAGAGCTTGTGATATGTATAAAATTCCTCCAATGAATGATGTTTACCCTTTTGTGTGAGGATGTTTAGAGAGCTCAGAAATGAAAACTATTTCCTATACACTATTAATTGAGTTCGATAATCTTGGAGTAGATAGAAATTATTTTAAAAAGAAGATAATTTTATCTAAATAAGATATTATATTACCCAAGGATTCATCTAATTTGAATGTTCGTTATGATAAATTGGTAGGGTTATTGGATATCCAAATAGATCTAATAATAAATATCATTATTGTCCCCTGGGTGAAATAAGGTATTTATGGCATAAATGAGAAAGATATTTAAGATATGAAAGATATATTAAGATATTTATAGGTTTTTTCCAAAAAAGTCAGAGTTTAATGAACTTGGATTGATAGTTTTATTTTAAACAGAAATGATCCCAAATATTTCGATGGTGAAATCTGATATATCTTAATGTTTTCTTGAAGGGAATAAATCATTTATGAATGGAATGATAGAAATATTGAAAAATTTATGAAGTGTTGTGGTAATCCTGTTTGAGTTCTATACGAAGTTTCATCCCTCTAAATATTACTTTTTAGAATCAATAGTAGTAATATATTTTCATAATGGTGTGGACTAGATTCTTTCAGAATTGAATTATCCATCCTTACACATCCAATATATTAAACTGGGAGTTATAACAATAGTGATAATGAAATTTTTTAATTGTAATCTTGTGAGTGTCTTTCAAGAAACCATAGAATCTACTAGGAATCATGGTATTGGAATAAACATGTCCTTAAATTAAATGACTGTATATTATGAGGAATCATATGTAAAGATGAATGAGATCTTGGAAGTTTACAAATATATTACAAGATTTTTTTTTGTATCTTGATCTAGTATCCCAAAGTCATCAGCACTTGTTAAAATTTCTATAAAATTACTATCAAGAATTTACTAAAATTTATTATAAATCTTTATAAGTGTATTCTTATTAATAATATATTGAAGTTATACCTATTCCATATATTTCTAAAGGTAAATATTTGGTTTTTTACAGAACTCCATGGATTATTTATTTTGTGGAACCATTTTCAAATACCCCTGGTGTACCAATTATAATTGTACCTAATCCTATTGATATTTTTTTTATTTCATATGTTACATAGCCTCATCTGAATACAATTCAAGATGTAGTGAAATGATTATTAGAACAATTTAAGAGTAAGGATTCAAAAGTGAAAACTCTATATAGAATATATATATCTATATAAGGATATGTCGACCAAATTCTAAATATGATGTATATAGATCGCTCACTTTCTTCTTCTATTCTTTTACCTGATCTGATGATCTATGCTCCTCAGTGATTTCCTTATAGTTAGTTTTATTTTTTTCGAGGCTAAATAAGAAATTTATTATACATTATTTGGAAAATTTATAGTTATACATCTGTGATATTCCTTGAATAATGTATATCATATATAATAAGAAGGATAGACATGTGTACAAATGATTTTTTTAATATTTGAGGTAGATGAAATCAAGGAAATTCCCAACTAGATACCTATAAAGGTAACTAACAAAAATCATTTGTCACTTTTTATGCCTCTATAATCTATTATAATTAGAAATAAAATGTGGATGAATCCTTATCTACCAAAAATTCAAGTGATGGAACCTCATCCCATGACCATCCATAGAATGTTCTTCTTATTATTAGTAGATTTATAGGATTTTGTATATATGAAGGGACTATTGAAAGGATTAATGGAATGCCTCTGTAGTGATCGTAATTCAAATATTTTTAGGTTTAGAAATAGGTACATCTATAGAGATTGTAAAGGAAGTGTTTCCTCATATAATGGACCCTACTACTACCTCTATAACCACACATACCACTAAGTTACCTCCATCCTAACCACCTCCTCAATTTGAACCTATTCGTAATATTGGGTCTTCTGACTAGCCATTTGTATATGGGAATTCATGATTGTTTTCTAGTTATATCATTGTGAATAACTGAAAATTTATTTAATTTTTCTATATTAATTTTATATGTTTCTCTTTGTGATTGTGTAAATTTAATTTTTTTAATCTCGTTATTTTCTTTACATAATCCCATATTTTCCATAATTATACATTCAGTTATAAGAAAAAATATAAATAACGCATTAATATAAATACTAAATTAACACGATATTTCTTATCATTATCCTTCCTTTTTAATGAGAAAAAAGGTAGTGAACTTTACCTAAATTTCTTAATAAGGGGGAGATCCCAAATTTTACACTAATGGAGAAGTATCTAATTTAGGGAGAAAATGAAGGATAAACACAATTTTTTTTAGAAAATATATATTATTATTTATTTTTATACAAAATCCTATTAAAACCATTAAATTTTATATATTTAATGTCTTATAGGTTTGGTGATCATAAAAAATGGGATATTATTGGACTTCTATTATTTTACCTAATTATACCGTGCGCTTTATGTTCTTATGATCTCAAAAAAACTTTATATATTATTTATTTCATTGATTTCAAGTTTTTTAATCAAGATTTATCTATATTTAATTATTTCTAGTTATAAACCTTTACATCTACAATTCAGGACATGAATGATGAAAACAGGCTATGTTTAGAGAAATTGGTTACGTGATGCATTTCGCTACATGGAGAAATAAGTATGTTAAGAATTTGGCTATGTCATTTTATTACCTGAAGGATTCATTTATGTAAATTGTCTATTCCATGTAATCAACTATGTGTAAATTTCCAAACACAATTAATTGGCTACATGACTAATTGACTGTGTAGATCAATTATCTATGTAGACTGACTATGTGGAGAAATCAAATATATAATTTTAATATATGGTGGATTTATATATGTCGATCCAAATGGCTATATGGTTCCTTCAACTATGTCAAATTTGGACACATGATCATAAACACTTTGTAAAGGAAATCTAGTACGTGATAAATTCGTATTTGAGAATTTGATACACATATCATGTAGACTGTATAAATAAATTCAATTAATTGAATTAAATGTTTTAAAATTTTGTTACATGGATATATTAAATCAACTACATTGATATGAAACATAGTATTTGTTATTGTTGGAGTACTTATAGTGAGATTTAATAATATCATTCCTTCATAAAATGATGAATTACTTCTTTTTTATAAAAATTATTATAATAAGTGGAAAGTACAAAGAATTTTAGAATGTAAAATGGTCATTCAATGGATAATATTTTTATTGATTTATTTCCATGAAAAAATGTGTTAAAGAAAAAAAATTTGGGATATATTATTAAAATTTAAAAATAGTAGCTTTTCATGATTTTTGAAAGAGAACACAGTACTGAAAAAAGAGAATAAAGAGAATACAATATGCTCCTTATAAATAATCGATTAACTATTTGTCTTAAATATCTTAGTGAGATTAATTTTATTATATGAAATAAAGAAGAAGATTCAAAATCTACAACCATTATTTATATATTATCTTTACATCATTTTGAAATATTCTCTGCATGCTAAATTTTATTCTTATTCTCTCTACCATATATTTATTATTATCTATCAATTGTATTTTATGATTATTATCCTCATTTTTAAACATTGTTTTTACTTTCAATCTTTGATTATAAAGGATTATAAAAAATGAAATTGGGGGTTTTTTGTAATAAAGCCTTAGTGTAGCTTAATTGAAATATCATGTACTATTGAGACATGAATCATTTTCTTACACATAGTCATGAATTCTCCAGAAGAAGGGAATCAATGCCCATTAAAATGGTTGGTCTGGTAACCATCAGCAAACTCAGGGATACGTGTGTTGGTGGAGGGTAATAGGGTATTTTTTCCCCCAAACCGCTATTAATATGTATTTATGATTTTTTTGTATGATTTTATTTTCATTTATTCCTATGTTAATTAAGATATCAAAAGTTAATCATATCATAAATAAGGTTTTTTTTCTAGAAAATTAAACATAAAGAACCCAATTAACTCTATCTTGAGTTCTAGTGATGTCCTTTCAAGGGAAAAAATATCCAAAGATGATAACCCCATCTATATTCTTTGATAATATATCATAAATCAAAATTATTATATTGTACCACTATTATATGTTTATCACAATTAAAATACATTACTAACTATGAAAAAATTAATTAACTTGAACAAATGATTTTGTATAATATACTGAAACCATAGTTGCAGAAGAATATATAACATATTTAGTATTTTGAGATTTTTAAAACACGTTATTTAATGAGATTATATTTCTCAAAACCTTATCCATACCATGATATTAGATCATATTAATGCATTATAACACGAGTTTTAGTACCATTATTACTGGTTTCACTTCCATTTCACATACCATGTACATATCCCTTATACATTAATAAGTACTGTAGGATTGTTCTAACTAGTTCCCATGCAGTTCTCCTAAATTTAAATATTCCTTTTCTAGTATAATAAATATATTGTTACTATAATTTTTATTATAAAGAATCACAAATATGATAGATTCATGACCTATGTTTATTGAATTATAATCTATATAATAATCTCCTCTTACATCCCACACATGTGTGATTATAAAGATTTATATAATGTGATGTTGGTAACAAATCACTAAATAATTATTCAAACATATTTTTTAAAATACACTTTTAGTATGTGTTCATTTAATTAGTCTAAAACAACCTTATACATACCTAAGTATATCTTATTTCTAGAAATTCATTTTCTTATTTAATTCAATAATTATAGAGTAAATTTGGATATAATATTAACTAACTGTAACCATAAACAAATATATTTTATATGTTTTCAATATATTTTACTTGGACAACTACATTGGTCCGACTAACCCCTTTTAGAAAGATTACCTACATTTTTTTATTTGAACATTTGATTATCACAATTAATGAATTAATCCCTAAATGAAACTATGAAAACATGAATATATTATTATAATTCCTTAGTGGCATAAACCGTTTATAGTTGTTTCATGTAAACACCCTCCAAAATTGGATGTGACATAAAATTCACAAAATGTTTATCATATATTTTCAATGAAAATTATAATTATAATGGATTTATTCCTGATTAAATAATATTTCCATTCGATCCTTATTAATACCATGCTTTAAACACTGAATTATAGTCTATCATGAATGTAAACTATTGTATCATGATCTGAATCATTCAAAATTCCGTGCTCTGGAACTTTGGTACATGGAATCCTTTATTGAATTTCAATTAAACTTGTTAATATTAACAAGTTTCCATTTACTATTTATTAATTTGATTAAATATTTTCAATGAATTATTTATAACCAACTATATATAATATAAAACTACCCAATTGGTTTTTACCTTTCTACATAGTATGTGTTTCTGGAACATTATTGTTTTCTACATGCTATTGTGGAACCTTTTCATATTCCAACTAATTATGAATCTTTGAGATTTACTTAACATAGTCCAATAATTCTCCCACTATCTCAAAAAGAGATGTGAACCTTTTTATTAAAATATATTTTATCTCTCAACAATTACATTTCTATCTTAGGTATTTATATAATACCTTATATTAACATTAGGATAATAAAAGAGATACATTTTTTCTTAATGAATGTATGTTTTATATTTATCTTTAATAAAATCATTGAATATAGACACAAGTAATTAATAAATAAAATATTTATTCTATACTATTACACATATGATACCCATTTTTCATTATAGTTGTCATATAGTTATGGGATATATCCATTATTCATATTGTTTTTTTAAAAAAGATAAGGTTTTTTCTCAATGAATGTGAATATTACAATTGATTCTACATTTACAAAAATCATGACCCGAATGTGTATAATGCAATGTGAATTTTTTAATTATACCATCATACATTTTAATGATTATGTTTCTCATTTAATGCTCATCAGTGATCCTCATATCTAATATCATGTTTTTGATATAAATATATGAAAGTATGAGTTTAGGAATAAATCAACTATATATTTTAATGACCAACAAATACATGGTTGATATATTCCTCTTCTCATGGGATCTAATAAACACATATATTCTATCCATGCATGTTTCTTACTTCATCTTTTCATTCTTAAAATCCCTTAAATAAATCAAACGAAGCATATATATTTACCTCTAGTTTATCATTTGAATAGTTTATTATCTGTATCTAAACTAATTATGAAATAAATGTGGACAACCATTATTGCTAATGGTTTATTTTTCTAAATATATATATCTGAATGTGTCAATAATACCTAAATGTTTTAGCATCAAAGAGTCAAAATACCATACTAGGTATATCCGTAAGAAATACTTTTAATTTTAATAGATAATGAATTAACATTCCATAACTGGGTATTGGAGTCTTAAATTTTATATTCATTATATATTTTTAGTGATTCATGCATTTCTAAACTAGTTTGAATGTATGAAATACCATAGAAAAGAATAATTCATAAATTTTTTAGTATTATTAAACAAATGAATATAGTTTTGTAAGAACAATTTAGATGGAAATAATAATTACTCCCTTCTCTGCACTAATGATGGTATCACATTTTCTACTCAATTTTGGAGACACACCCTAGATTCCAGTAATTCTTCTTGAATTATTTTTTTAATGTATTCAGAAAAAAAATATACGAGTGACTTATTGTATCAAATATCCAAGAAGTATATATGAAATAATACATTTAATGATTAATATATTAAAATATGAATCTCACACATTATTTATTTTCATTTTGTTGTGGTTCCTATTGTAATGAACTATCTTACAACCTGATAAGGAAATAAACTCGTGTTCACTACTATCCCAATTTATCATTATTTTCCTAGAATGATGTTGTGAAAGTGCCTTTTTTCATGTTCTTAAAGTAGGAAATTATAAGATCCCTTTCTTATTATTATCATAAAGTGCTATATATTTATATTTATTTAAATTTTGATATTCTTGGGGAACCTAGAAAAAAATAAATTAATTTTGTTTACCCAAACTACTTTTAAATAAATTTTAACAAAAAATCGAGAAACTCAGTGGTAAGGGTGAGAAAATAAGAAGAATCGCATGTTATTGAATCAAATTGAATCACAATTATTATTGTAGTCTAATGTAATCAATTATCTTAACTATAAGAGGAACATATGGAGTTCCCCCTTTCATTATATACATGATTATTGTGATCATAATATCATTTATTTTTACATTCAATTTCTCATTGTTAGTTTCTTAAAGATGAGACAATTTTGGATAACAATCCATGTACTCATGTTTCATTTGAAACTATTTGGATATTTATTATTATATTGTGATATATACATGAAATAAATCATAAATTATCCACCTATAAGAAAACTTATTTTCTTCAGTTACAACAAAGAAGATTGATCAGGTGGTGGGGACTCTATCAAATAAATTTTCTTTTCATATTGTATAACTATGTCCATGTTCGGATACAAATCTTCAAAAAAAATTTTGATGCATAAATTTTCTTTGTAAAATATTGAACATAATGTATTTTTGGTATTACATTCCATTTTTCTTTAAAAATGTAAAATAAGAAGATTTGTACTTTAGTCTTGATTTACAGTTATTATATATTATAAAATATTTACACTAAAATTATCACTCTATTTTAATAATCTTAGTATATCTCAACTATTAGATATACAATAATCATTATCTTGAGTATTATAGTGGAAATAATATTAAAAACATCATTTAATAGTTAATTATATTTATAAACTACTACTTAGATAATTTCAAGATTGGACTTTAACTGTCCAACCTCATTAACACATGATATAGTTGTTGGTACATTAATCATATAATCGAATTTAGATAATGATTTATTTAATATTGTATTGTCACATTATTTGATATCTTCCATAATTGAAAATAAAATTATACATTTCCCTATAAACTTAAGAAAAGAATTGTAAGTCAAAACTCATAGTGTAAATCATACCATAACAAAAATGCATCAGATAGTTCTTATTATGACACGCAATCATTACATATTTTCAGATATTATTATACCTATGGTTGAAATTTATAGAATCCATGGAATTGAATATTTTTTTAAATATTATATGAAAATTTGTTTCAAGGAAAATGAAATTATGATTCATGATGAAAATTTGGAATTTTTTATAAATAGAGAATGGAATTAATTATATGAGTAAGGGATAGATCAATCCCCACCTACACTATTGAATTAGATTATTATGGAATAAATGAAAAAATAAACTAATATAAAATATAATCTTAAAATTGAGGAATTACAAATTTTAATTGAATACAATAATATGATTCCTAATTAATTACATAGATATTCACTTGAGAATGATGTTAATATTTTAATTTATCTGACCACTGACCCATCATCTATATTAAAGACTCCCTATAAAATGTCCAATTCAAAATTAGTGTAATTAAATAAAGAATAATAGATTTTATAATGGATTTATTCTCCCTAGTGTTTCACCACGGGGATCCAATATTCTCTTCATTAAGAATAAACATGTATCTATGAGTCTATGCATTGATTATTGGAAAATCAATGACATTATGACAAGGAAAAGGTATCGTCTTCCACGCATTAATGACTTATTCTGTGAAATTCATAGATCACAGTATTTTTCATCGATTAGATTTATTTTAGGTATAATTAGTTATAGGTAAAGAGGTAAGATATTCTAAATACAACATTTCAAATGAGGTATAAAAATTAATAATTTATAGTGATTACATTTAGATTAACATTTCCACAATAAATATTGTTGGATCCAATAAAAATAGTATTCAAGAAATATCTTAGTATTTTCAGGGTTGTATTCATTAAAGACATCATGTTGTATTTTTAATTCTATGAGGACAACGATAATCACATTTGGATCATTATTGTGGCGATTAGAGGAAAGTAGTTATATGTGAAATTTATTAACTGTTAATTTTGGATTCGATAAATTTATTTCCATGCATGTATTATCTCCATGGATGAAATTTCATTTGATCATATGAATAAAATATTATTAAATTAGTGAAATACACTAATGTATATAACAGGGATACATTTTTTCATTGGTTTGGAATATTACTATCAGATATTTGATATAACATTTTCCTGATTGGCTATCACAATAACCAAGATTATATTGCAAAATGATTAAGCTTACTTGGATGAAGGAAAATTAATAATTTCTTGAATAATTGATTTTCAGATTGATAATTGATATAATTTTGATTCTACCATTAATAAATTATGGATTTGTGATATATAGTGATGCAATTAATAATGGACTAGGTTTTTTTATTTTGAAAAATGAAATAGTTATTTCATATGAATCAAGGTTGTTAAAAACTCATGAACTGATCTATCATGATCTAGAGTTGGAAGCTATAAAATTTACATTGATGATATAGAGACATTATCCATATTTTGAAATATGTGAGATATGTATATACCATAAGAGTATAAATACATATTTTTTATATAATTAGATAAAAATGAGGTAAAGGATATGGATTAATCTACTCAACGATTATTATTTTTCAATACAAAACCACCCATGAGAGGTAAATATGACAGCATGTACTCTTAGTCTGAAAGATTATGGATTTCTATCCAAAATGAGTATTGAAGTGGCCCTATATTCATAGAACTATTAATGGTCTGTATACGAATTTTGAAGGAAGTAGAGACAAACACACCTTTTTTAATGATTTTAAAGCCGAATTTATAAAAGAAGGGGAGACAACACACCTTTGATTAATAAATTACTTTATAAGTACTCCTTTCTAAATTGTGTGACTTTTAAATGTTTCCATGAAAAGGTATACTTCTCTCAAGGAGTATTACAAATCATTTTCATCTATGTCAACATCCGTTGATATAATTTAAACTTGTTTGAAGTTTATTTATTATGATAAAAGTCTTCTATATTTTATTGATGGTTTTGTGATATGTCTGACTATGTATGTGTTATTTTTATACCATTAATGGTTTTTGGATAAATTATTGAAATTTTATAGGCCAGTTTTAAAATAAATTTTATGTTATGTTTAAACGTTTTTAAATGAAGAATGTATTGTACATAGTATGTGACTGGTGGAACCAACTATAGCTTCTAGATGCATCGGTAGGTCTCATGATGTAACATCCCAGATCTTGAAGCCACCCAGAGGTGCCCCGTACCTGGTTGGTCACATGGCCTCAAGCACATTTCCCCAAATGCCAGAGGCTTCCGACTAGTAGTGAGGGCCTTGGGTGTGATATTGGGAAAATTATGCCCTCATTAGCAGAGAAAACAGCGGAAGTAAACAACACGTACAATAGAAGAAGCAGTATATATCCAACAACAGTAAAGAGCAGAAGAATAGAATAATAAAACAACAGGAAAACATATATATACAAATGATGCATGATACATATGTCTAGTAAAGCATCCAAACAAGTCTCAATGATTCAATACAAAAAGTACTAAACCAATGAACAAAGTAAAAGATAAACACCTCCTCATCATGGCAAGAACAAGATTGGTCCCATGCTCTCCAGCTCCACATCAAGTCACGTACCTTAAGTAGAAGGGTGTTTCCCCTTATCAATACCTACAACAATATAATCTATCTCGGCCCAAAAGAATGACCTAAATAGGGTGAGAGACTAAATCCAAATAGGCAACCACCCAACGATATGTGCCTAACATTTAATGAGTATATGGTAGGTAAAAGCACAGTGAACAATTAATAGTAAAAAAGATAGCACTCAGACGTAAACAATCCATAGATCAATATCAAGAAAATGTGAAGCAAATAGGTAAACCAAAAACAAGAATCCCTCTAGGAAGTAATCATATCCATCCCCTCTGGTTTTACATAAAAATTACAAGCAACCCTATGGGCAGTACACTCGGTCTAACCCCTCTTGTTATGTATAGGATTTAAATAAGACTCTCTGAGGAAGCACTCACAGTCTATCCCCTTATAGTCAATGGTAAAGCAAGAATCTTTGAGGAAGCTCACACAGTCCATTCCCCATATAGCCTAGGTAAAGCAATACTCTCTCAGGAAGATCACACAGTCCATTCACCACATAGTCTAAGGTTGTCAGGGACTCTCTTAGGAAGCTCACATGTCAATTCCCCTAATAGCCCAGAGGTCTAGGACTATTTGAGGAAGATCACTATGTCAATTCCCCTTATATCCTAGGTTGTTCATAGGCTCGCTGAGCATGCTCACTCGGCCAATCCCCATTATAGTCTAAACACTTCTGAATTAAAACAAACACTCTCTGAGGATGCTCACTCGGTCAAATCATTTTATAGCCCTATGTGGTTCTAGTCTCTCTAAGGATGATCACTCGTTAAATTCCCCTTATAGCCAAAAGTGCTCAAAGGCTCTCTGAGGAATCCCACCCGGTCAATTCCGACCATAGTCTGCTACACCTGGTTCTCAAATCCCTATGTAAGTCAACAAGAAAAGTAGTGTAATATAGACAAAGTAAACCATAATTGCTACTTGGATAAATGGTCTACAACATAAAAAGAATGTAAAAATACAACTCTCTATCCTACAGCAACAGGCATGGACAACAGACAATGCACCAAAAGGATAAATAGGACCAAACAGTCGTAAACAGAATAATGCATGGGAAAACATATCCAAATCACTGAAAACAACCAAATTAATATTCAACTTACCTCTACACAGGCTTATATGCATGGCTGGAAATCAACATGGCTAAAACAGGAAACATGCAATACTGCGTTCAAGTGTATTGATGGTATTTTCACAAAAATACACAAGGAATTCGCAAAAAAATCACAAACCACCTACCTCAGGGTTAGGAGATCAATATACATGAACCTTGGTTCTTGATTCTCCTTTTAACATTGCAGATATAAGAAAATGTCCAAAACTTTCAACCCATTATAACTTGGAAAAGAAGAGGAATTGAAAAACAAGGATCAAGCAAAATAGAGAACTCAACGATGCGATTCCAACACAATCAACAGTGTTCTAATTAGAGGTTGGATGGAGGCTCGGGGGCTCGGAGAGAAGTCACGGTCGTATGAGTTCTCTCAGATGAAGATAACCTTGAAGAAGGTTGTTCTATCCATCAGATGCGACCCCAACTTGTTTAATGAAAAAAATACACAGTATGTACTTTTTGGGTACATGGTGTGAACTTGATTTTTCCGTACTCTGCATTAGGCGGCCTCCAAGTCACTCCCATGTTCCCATGTGTGTGGATACTACCCGGCCAGTACGCGACCTACTATGGCCAAGAAGTACATGGCGTGTACTCATAAAGTACACAGTGTGTACTTAGAAAATTTCCAGAAATTCCCCTTTTTCCTAAAAAACAACCAGAAAAGGAAAACATACCTGAAAAGAAGGTCCATGTTCTTAAAAGATTCCACCCTTAAAGAAATTCATCCCCTAATTTCCCTATCGTGACATAGAAGAAGAAACCCCAAACAGTTCTGGACACTATGCTCTTACATCGGCCTCCATCTCCCAAGTCTCGTCCAGCACCTGCATGTGCTGTCATAGCACTCGTACTAGAGGAACAGATCAGCCACAGAGAACCATTGTACTATGATACACAATCCGGATAGGATGCTCCTCAAACAATGAATCCACTTTAAGCTCAACCTCCTTGGGTTGAAAGACATGAGATGGGTCTGAAATGTAACGTCGAAGCAGAGATACGTGGAAGACGTTGTGCATATCTTGATACCTCTGAGGTAACTGCAACTGATAGGAAACCATCCCAAATCTCTCCAACACCTCAAATGACCCAAAATATCTCAGTAAATGATTACCCTATTTCCTAAACCTTTTATATCCCAACCATAGTGTGACATGTAGGAAAACAAGATTCCCGACCTCTAAGTCCAAAGGTCCTCTCTACTGATCAACAAAAGACTTCTGTCAAGACTGCGCAGTAGCCATCCTCTTCTGAATCTATTCTATTTGCTCGGTGGTCTCCTGAACAAGAAAAGCTCCTAGAAAAGTTACCTCTCCTTCCACCATCCCACATAAGGGTGATTAGAATGGCATACCGTACAAAGCCTTATATGGTGTCATCTGAATAGTTGCGTGAAAACAATTTCTGTAGGAAAACTCCACGAGAGGTATATACTTCTATCAAGAACCTCAAAAAGACAAGTTTCATGCTAGAAGCATATACTCAATCACCTGAATCGTACGCTTGGACTGACCATCTGTCTAGGGGTGGTAAGCTGTACTCAAATGTACATGTTTTCCCAAAGCCTTCTAAAGACCCTTCCAGAACCGAGATGTAAAACGTGAATCCCTGTCTGAAACAAGAGAGTGTGGAACTCCATGTAGACATAAAATATATCGTATGTACAACTTTCCCAGCTCATGAAAACTGAATGTCTCCATGATCGAAAAGAAGATAGCGACCATCATGAGTCTGTCAATGAAAACCCAATCAAAATCATTCCCTTGAGGCGACTATAGCAAACCAGCCATGAAGCCCATTGCGGTGTCATTACACTTCCACTCAGGAATGATTAACTGCTGTAAAAGCCCTACTGGTCGTTGATGATCTGCCTTCACCTACTGACAAGTAGAAAACCTCATGATAAAACTAGAAACTTCCCTCTTCATACATGGCCAACAATACTGATGGTGTAGATCAAGATACGTCTTGGTGACACTAGGATGAACTACCCAAACTGAGGTATGAAATTCCTGCAACATCTCATCGCGTAAATCTTCTGGAACCCATATGTGTCCCTGGAAATGCATGATATCATCCTCACCTATGGTCTGTCCATGAAAAGCGTCCTATCTTGACACACTTTCCCTTAGGCCTAGGCCTTCTGAATCTGATAGCTACCTCATTCGAACTCGATAAATAAGTGTAGAGGTATAAACTAAAGAAGATGGAAAAGTCTTCGGCTGTCTATCATGCACCTCCAAATTCATCTCGGAGAACAGACCCATAAGCTGCCACTCACTACTGGCCTCCCGAACTATCTGTATCTGGGTCCTCCTACTCAACGCATCAGTCGCTGCGTTTCCTTTCCCAGGTATATAGCCATTCTCAATGTCAAGGGACCCTAGGTACTCAACCCACCTACGCTGTCTCAAATTAAGATCACACTGAGTGAATACCTACTTGAGACTCTTGTGGTCGGTGAAAACCAAAATGTGCTCTCCCAGAAGATAATGTCTCAAACAGGGTAAGGAATGAAAAATAGCTACCAACTCTAGATAGTGCGTCGGGTAATTAATTGCATGTGGCCTCAACTGTCTAGATCCATATGCAATGACTCCATGTCCCTGCATAAGCATAGATCCTAGATGGATAGATGATGCATCACAGTAAATATTATAGCTCTTTCCTGGATCTGGCAAGACTAGTATCGTTGCTGAAGTCAACCTCTCTTTCTACTCCTGAAAGGCTGACTCACAAGAATCTGACCACATGAACTTCACCCCATTCATGGTCAGACCTGTCAGTGGTGCTGCTAAGTGTGAAAAGTCATGTATCAAATGACTATAATATCCAGCTATCCCTAGAAAAATCCACAACTCAAAGACGTTTTTTGGCTGCTCCCAGGTAACTACAGCTCTCACTTTCTATGGGTCTACTCATACTCTTTCCTCTGAGATTACAAGACCCAATAAGTGAATCTAGTCTATCCAAAAGTGGAATTCTGAGAGCTTATCATATAATTGATTCTCTCTCAGTGTACTAATAACAATATCACAATGGGTAACATGGTCTTGTCGAGTGTGCAAGTACACCAAGATATCGTTCATGAAGACAACCACAAAGGAATCCAAGTATGGATGTAACGCTCGGTTCTTCAGTGCCATAAAATCTACAGGCGCGTTTGTGAGACCGAATAGCATAACCAAGTACTCGTATATACCATACCTGCTCCATAAGGATGTAAGAGCTATATATGATGGTCTAACATGCAACTGATGATAACCAGATCTTAGTTCAATCTTTGAAAACACCTGGGCTCCTCGATTCTGATCGAAGAGATCATCAATACTAGGCAAGGGATATCAGTTCTTGACCATTATCTAGTTCAACTTCCAATATTCCAGACAAATCCGGAGGGTTTCATCTTCCTTTTTTGAAAAGAGTATAGGTAAACCCCAAGGAGAAGTACTGGGTCAGATTAAACCCTTTTCCTTCAACTCCTCCAACTGCTTCTTTATCTCCTGCAACTCAGGTGTAGCCATCCTATAAAGCTGAATGAACACCGGTGCCGCCCCTAGCCCAAGATCTATAGAAAATTATACCTCATGCTCTGGAGGAAAAAATTAATAGTCCTATGAGAAGACATCCCTGAAACAATCCACCACTATAGGTAAGTCTAACTATGGAGTCCCCTGGTCATCTAGGTATAGACTAGAAATCTGGGTTGTAACTCCTCCCAACCCATGATGCTCTGGACCCGCTCTTCTCGCATGGACATCCCACTTGCCCCTATGAAGAAAGGATCCAACCTTTGGTGATATGAAACTCACCATGTGATGATAATATTCGAAGAATGCCTGGAATAGAACTAACCATTCCATCCTGAGAAAGAAATCATAACCTGACATCTCTAGGACATAGAGGTCCCATAAAAAGTGACAACCACCAACCTGTAGGGGAACTCTCTCCATTGATATACACTAGCCGTTCTAATTCCTAACAGAGTGTCTAGCATCAAAATATCTGCAGAAGAAAATATGAAGAGCCCAAGGCTCTCCACAACAGCAACAGAGGAAAAGCTATGCATAGCACCAGTATTGAAAAAAGTTTAAGATAATACTGAAGCAACTAAGATCATACCACGAATGGTAGATGGTCTGGGATCCTACTTCTGCTGGGTCTGCTCCACTGAAAAGGTTTGGCATGTACCTTGTCATTGTGACTGTGCCAGACCACTCTATGCTAATCCACCCTAATGCCACTAAAAAGCAGGCGATTGGCTACCACAGACATGAACTCCACCTCGACTCGAACAGCCAGAAGTACTCCAGTTCCCAGACTAGTGATAAATTGTTGGTGATTCTCCTGAACGAGGAATCATATATGAACCCCTATCACGAGCTACTGGTGAGAATAACTAACAAAAGTGCTGAAGGTGACCCATTTTGCCTCCAGATCGGTACTCCACTGGGTCTCTCAGGCAATGTGGTCGTGTAGGCCCGCTTCTCCCACACTGGTAGCACACCACCTGGCTACCAAAAGATGCATCTATCCTGCTCTGATCTCCCCGTCCAGCCTCTCTATGGTGCTTCCTTCTATCATCTGGCAGAGGAATAACTCCGGATGTCGAACCGCCCGGGCTCACAACTCTAGAATCCTTCAGATTACACTTTGTAATCTGTTTCTAGTTGACGATAGATGATATCAATGTCATCCTCAAGATTTTCACTTGGGTCCAGATGTAGTGCCACAGACCATCCTCAAACATTCGTGTAAGGAACAAATCATCACTGCCTGGGATAGGCATGAAACACTGCAGCTCTGTGATGTGAGAAGAATACTCCATAAAAGAATGAGTACCCTGCTCCAGACTCATAAACTCTTAGGCTCGATCGGCCCACAAAGTCCCCATATAGAAGTAATCGTAGTAGATGCTCCCAAACTCATCCCAAGACATATTTTGTGGGCATCCCGCCTATGAGACCACATCCCAACATCTCTTGGAGGAGTCTCAGAGAATGTAGGTACCAAGTTTCACCCTCCTCTCTAGATGTATCTCCAGATGCTCGAAAATCGTCAATGTGGCCTCAAGCCGTGAATCATCTACTTGAGGTCCCCCTTCCCCTGAGAAAGTAGGAGGATGCTACTGTTGGAAGACCCACGTCAAATCAGCCATCAACAGGGTAAGAGGCGGTGCTCCCTAAAAAATATGCATCATCCTCATAAAGCACTCCCTGAATTGTGCATATACACCTATGTCATGTACAATGGATGGTTCCAAGGCTGGTACAATGGGAGGATCTGCAGGTAGTCCCTGATCGGCCATGTCTGGTGTCTGATCCCCATCTGGAAACTGGCGCACAACCGGAGGACATCTCTGTAGCATGAACCTTCAAGGTCAATCGCATAACTTAGATCAAGATTATGAAGGACTGAAAACAAATACAATAAGAAGGGAATAAGAGAAGGAAAAAATTCATGGTTTCAAAACATGACTACATGGTGTGTACATTTCCTACAAGACCTGTTCCATGATGTAATTTACATGGGCGTGTACTCCTACCCAACCTAGTTGTGTAACACCCCAGACACACGGCGTGTTGTCTTTACTCATGTTGTGTACTTGAATCCTCATTCCCTGCTTGAGTCCTTCTACATGGTTAAGCCACACGACTCTCATAAGGGAAGACTACACAGCGTGTAAAATAACTACACAGCGTGTACTAAACAAGCTTCACCTGGATTGTGTTGTTAGTGACACATCTTGACACAAGGCTCACACTACATGGTGTGTTCCAGATGGAAATGGTGTGTTTGAGAAAGGATAACACCATCCCGTGTTGTTTGTGACATTTCCCAGAACCTAGGTCGGATCACACAGTGTGTTCAACGAGGACACAACGTGTACAAGAAGGGTAACGCCAGCCCGTGTTGTTTGTGACACGGGTGGGAACGGGGTCGACACTACACAACATGTTTGATGGTTACACGACATGTTTCCACCAGACTGTTCCCATCCTGTGTCTCTACCTACATGGCCTATGACACAGTTTAGAGATTACACGGCGTGTATATAAAGTGGATGGCATGTACTTATGAAAAATTGTTTCTTCCAGAACATATGAACACATGGTGAGTACTTAACATTACACGACATGTATTCTGGGTTTTCTTGGATAGTAAGCCTCAAAAACTACTCTAGAACCTAGAAAACACAGAAACATGCATTTAATGCGCAAGAATTAGGATCTGTGAGGGCCCATACTCCCCGAGAATCAAAATTTGGCATCTTATACATGTTATAAACACAAAATAACAGTGCAATGATGCACCAAATTACAGTCCATGAGAGACCATAAGACCTCTAGAACTAATGTTTATCATTCATTCAAACAAAACCTTACACACAATTCCCTATCAAGAAACATGTATCTCTATCAAGGCATCTATCACAACAACATGCATATTCTACACAACATCAATCACAACAACATGAAATTTCTAATTCATCCTAGATGACATGGAAAAAATCCATGGCATACGACTTCTATCAAGTACATATATGATGCATGAGATGGAATACCCTCATCTCATTGGTTTATGACAGAAATATAACCCTAATAACATAAATAGTAACTTCACAAAAAATGTGAATCACCAAATGGTGAAATCAAATCAACTACAAAATTTCAAACCATAAAATTGCAATACTGAGGAAATTTGGATTTCCTCTATACATGAGTAAGATACTCCCAGGAAAAACTTATTAAATGTACTCATTCTGACCCATCCCTAGATAAGGCTCCAAACAGTATGTTAAGGGAAATAAAACCCTCTAATACTACATTGTAACTTCCCAGTTCCGGAAGTCACCCAGAGGCGCCCCGTACCTGGTTTTTTATATAGCCTTAAGAACATTTCCCCGAACGCTAGAGGCATCCAACTAGCAGTGAGGGCCTTGGGTGTGATATTGGGGAAATCATGCCCTCATTGGCAGAGTACACAACGGAAGTAAACAACATGTCAAATAGTGGAAGCAGTAAATATCCAACAATAGTAGAAAGCGGAAGACTATAATAATAAAACAACTGGAGGACATATATATAAATGATGCATGATGAATATGTCTAGGAAAGTATCCAAACAAGTATAAATGCTGGAATACAAAAAATACTAAACCAAAGTACAAAAGAAATGATAAACAACTTCTCAGCATCGCGAGCACATGAATGGTCCCATGCTCTCCAGCTCCACAGAAAGTCCAGTACCTAAAGTAAAGGGGCATTTTCCCTTATCCATACCTGAAATAATATAAACAATTTGGGCATAATATCATCACCCAACTTGGTGTGAGACTAAATACGAATAGTCAACCACCCGAAAATATATGCCTAACAGTCTGTGAGTATATGGAAGGTAAAAGTACAGTTAACAATAAATAGTAAACATGACACTACTCAGCATTAAATAATACATAGATCAATATCAAGAAACAATGAAGCAAATAGCTAAACCACAAATAGGTTACCCTCTGAGAAGTACTTGCAGCCATCCCCTCTGGTTCTACCTAAAAATTTCAAGCATCCCTCTGGGCAACAAATTCGGTCTGACCCCTCTGGTTCTGTACATGAATTCAGTAAGACACTCTGAGGATTCTCTCATAGTCTATTCCTTTATATTCAATGTTAAAGCAAGGCTCTCTAAGGAAGCTCACACATTCCATTCCTCATATAGTTTTGGTAAAGAAAGACTCTCTGAGGAATCTCACACAGTCCATTTCCCGCATAGACTAAGGTAGTAAGGGACTCACTGAGGTAGCTCACATGTCAATTACCCTTAGAGCCCTGAGGTCTTGGAATCTCTAAGGAAGCTCACTCTGTCAATTCCCCTTATATCCCTAGTCGTTCAAAGACTCTCTGAGGATTCTCATTCGGTCAATCCCCATTATAGTCTATACACTTTGGAATTAAAAAAAGACTCTCTTAGGATGATCACTCGGTCAATATTTTTATAGTCTAAGGAAAATAAAGGACTCTATGAGGAAACTCACTCAGTCAATTCCCCTATTAGACCTTTGTAATTCTAGGTTCTCTGAGGATTCTCACTCATTCAATCCCCCTTATATCCAAAAGTTCTCAAAGACTCTTTGAATAAGCTCACTCTATCAATCCCCACTATAGTCTACTACACCAGGTTCTCACAACCCTTTGTAATTGAACGAGCATAATAGTGTAATGTAGCCTAAGTAAGCCTACAGAGCTACTTGGATAAATAGTCTACCAGATAACAAGCATGTCAGAATACAACTCTCCATCCTACAACAATAGGCATGGAAAATAGGAAATGCATCCAAAGGCTAAACAAGACCAATCAGTCTTAAATAGAACAATGCATGTGAAAAAAACATTCAAAGCACAACAAGTAACCAAATTAATATCCCAATTACCTCTACACAGTCCTACAATCATGGCAGGAAATCAACAGGGGTAAAATGGGAAAAACGCAATACCCCGTTCATAGGTATTGGTGGTATTTGCACAAAAATACTCAAGAAAATCGAATAGAAAGGCACAAACCACCTTCCTTGGTGTTAGGAGATCAATATACTTGAACATCATAGCATGAATCTCCTTGGAACATCGTAGATCTTAGAAAACATCTAAAACGTTCTACCCATGGTAACTTGGAAAAGAAGTGGAATCAGAAAACAAGGCTCAAGAAGAAGAGGGAAATCACTGATGTGTTTCCAAAACAATCAACGATGTTCGAATCAAAGGTCGGATAGAGGCTCAGGGGAACAGAGAGTAGTTATGGCCATACAGGTTCTCTCAGATGATGACAACCTTGAAGAAATTTGTTCTATCTGTCAGACGTGACCCTGGTGTGTTTAATGAAAAAAAAATACATGGCGTGTACTTTTGGAGTACACAGAGTGTACATTATGTTTCTATTCTCTGTATTAAGTAGCCTCCAAGTCACTCCCACACGATCATGTGTGTGGATAATACCCAATTAGTACAAGTCCTACTGGGGCCAGGAAGTACACGACATGTACTCATAAAGTACACGATGTGTCCTTAGAAAATTTCTATATATTCAACATTTTCCCAAAAACAACCAGAAAAGGAAAAGATGCCTAAAAAGAAGATCCGGGTTCTTACACATGATACAATTAGATGTGGAATTGGCCAAGGCCTTTCCCAATTTTATATATCGTCCTGGATGAGGCCATAATCATTTTTAGATTTCATGGTTGCGACCATGGAAAAATGATATAGAATTTCGGGCATTATACAGTCCCTCATTATGAAAATTATATTGATTGTTCATGTGGTTATTAGAATAGTAAAATAATTATGAATATGTTTTGTTATGGAATTATTTACTCATCTCATATTTCTTCCACAAGGTTTTCATGTTTATTATCTGTAAAGGCATGTGTTTTAAATTATTCTCCATGCATATTGATTATGTTATCTTCCGCTAAATTTTTGACCCATACTGAGCATCTAATCTCACCCCATTCTTATGTTTTATTTTCCTAGGATTTCTAAGAAGTGTATTATAATTTATATGGAGGGTTATGCTAAAATGGAATAATGGTGTTCTCGATGAACTATCGATGTTGTATTTTATGTATGAAATTATAATGTAATGTTCATTTATGTAATCTATTTCCAAAATATCTAAATTGATCGGTCTTTCAAAACTTGATTTAATTATATCATGACAATGTATTGAAATAATTCACTGACACTGGGTAACTAGCGTTGGGCCATTATAGTTGGTATCAAATATATTTTAGCAACAACATTGGAATTAGATTTAGATAAACTCTAATTAGAGAACATTACCCTAAGATAGAATTTGAGGATTAGTATAGATGAACTTCCTAGAATTGTAGTAACATAGATATTTTGTGGATTTTCAAAGCAATACATTTGGTCTGGATATGAGCCAGTAGAGGTGGATCTGGAACTGATGTACATAAAAGTAAAAACATTGGAAAACTGATTCAGTCTGGACCCAGGGTATCCTGGTACATGTCAATGGGCCTTACTGCACTCTTGGTTATGACACCACGGGGGATATGCTAAGGATAATTCACATTTTCCATACAAAACATTATGATGGATTTATGAGTATATACTTCCTCAATGAAAACATTTTTTAGCATTATGGATTATATCCATAAATTTTTCAATTTAGGTTAACTGTTTTATTGGTTTGGAATTATGTGTTGCGATTCAAAAACTAATCTACAGTATGACATTGTTTAGAAATGGTGCTTAGTGGAAGGAATGTAAACCATATCAACACACTTAATCAATGTAGGGACTCACCTCCAACTGAAGATAATTATAGTAGAGATGGTGATGCAATTGGTGCTGATCAGCTTACCACTATACTTGGACAACTAACATAGGTTATAAATAATAACCTTATGTATGGAGCACCTTGATCCACAAAATGGATGATAAATGTAAGACCAATTCATGAGGTAACAACCACCAACATTCAATGGGTAAAATAATCCATTTGTAGCTGAACAATGGATAAGTTCCTTAGAGAAAATATTTCATGCTTTGGGGAGTAGTTAAAGTGAAAAAGTTGTCATAGTAGTTTATCACCTCACGGGAGATGCAGATCAATTGTGGTCATTAATTCAAAACACAAAGGAGGATAAATAACTATCATGTATGGAATGGAGGGAGTTTAAAGAGATTTTTTCAGAAAAAATACTTTCCCCATGACCATCTTGCAGATATAGGAAGGCAATTTCTGAGTTTGAGACAAATCGAGGATAAGAATGTCACAATGTATGAATCTAACATTACAAGGTTGGAAGGGCATGTTGCAGATTATATATGTAACACAAGAAGTATGATTAATCATTTCATTTATTTGTTAAAACCATTTCTATGTCGAGGATTAGTATCGTTATCCTTATCATCATACGAAGATATTGTCTCTTGTGTTATCAAGGTAGAAAATGAATTCTCTATGTCCTACAAATTTAATGAAAAGAAAGAGAAGAATAGATTCATTGAAAACTATGGGAAAGGAAATAATGGAATAAGGAAGAGGGGAAGAGTTGAGTTTCCACCCTATGATAATTTTGGAAGGAAGCACCTTGGTTTCTATTTAAAAGGAATGGGAATTTGTTATAAATGTGGAATAAATATCACAAGGCTCGTGATTGTAAGGGAAATAAAGAGGTTATCAATGTTTAATGCTATAATTGTTGAAAAATGGGTCGTTATGAAAATTATTGTCCTATGTGCCAAGGAAACATACCTCAGAAAAGCCCAGGGGAGAAAGGCCAGGAATATACTGTTACTACAATTGAAGTGGAATAATTATTGAATTTGTGTTTTTTTATTCAAGAATTATTTTCTGGTTATAAGAAGAATGTGATATTTATTATCATTGTACTGTAGTAATTTTTGTTTTCATTATGGTTTTAATATGATTAAGGTAATAATTATTTCAGTATGTGACAATAAGAGAAACATTACATTGTTTGGGGAATCTGAGGTTACAATTGATTTTGGAATTTAGAGACCTTGTAGAAAGAATTTGGGTAAAAGTATTTTGGATAGCTGGAAAGGTTAGAATGGATTGTGTTGAACTTTTTATGGTATTTATTAAGATTATTTTTTGAATAATGTAATAGTATAGTTTAAGAAAAAGGAAAACCTACCGGTCAACCAACTACCCGTCGTGTCGGAAAAATCCTCAAGAATCGGACCCACCGCCAATGTGTGACAAGGCTTTATGACCTACCACTAGCCTACAAGAAGTCCATGGTTATTATAAATTATTTTTCATCATGGTATATGTCTGGAACCTTATAAGATTCATATAAGTTTAATATTTTTTTAGTTTTATTATCTTTTGGAATGAAATATGAGTTTGTGGTAGAAATTAGATAAGGATGGAACTCTACTTGTATTGTATATATACATATATATATTATTCCAAGAAGAAATTAATTCTTAAACTTTAGGTAAGTTATATTAAAACTATAAATGGGTTATCCTAATACATTAGGTTTTGTTGAACCATCGATATTCTAAACCATCTTATATTGATGGATTTGAGGCCCTCAATTTTACACTTATTTGTGCTCGATGATCTAAATTACTCACTATAAATATTTACATTTTCCCCTAATTATATTTCACAAATTTCAACCAATGTTCTCCAATTCGAAACCCTATATTGGTGGTGACTTTTTCATTTCCCTTTACCTCTTATTGAGACTAAAATTTATTAACCCTATTTTTGATGTTCTTCTTCCAAAAAGGTATTTTCTATTTCAACCTCTTATTTTAGAAGAATAATTTCAAATTGAAAGGATTCAATTTATTGAAGGAGGGTAGAATGTAACACCCCATGATTACATAGTATGTTATCTCATTAATGTAACTCAATAGCTTATGCCACACACAACACCGAGTTCGAACACAACAAAACTTACTAAACTAGCCATTCAAAATGAAGTTATGAATATTATTAACTGAATTTTGAATCTTATATATACTATATAATTTTAACACCCATATTATGTGTTTCTTCAACATAATATAACAAATTCAATTTTTCAGATGAGGGAAGTATTTTTCAAAAATGCAATTTTACCACCTACTAATAGGGTTTTTTTTAATGTAATAGCTGACACAATTATTTTATTTTTGACAAAATAAACTTTTTATTTAGAAGTGGGAAATAAAAATTTAATTTGGAAAATTTTTTGGTACTTCTCTGATAACTTTAATATTTTGATGAAAAGTGAAAAATACTATGTTTTAATTGAAAATTACTTTTTTAATGAAAATAATTTATACTATTAAATTATGTATTTGAATGGTTTTGAAGAATAATTAGATTATTTATTTATAATTTAATACATTTTAGGTCATAATAAGTTATTTCACACTTAATTTTGACATAAACCGATGTTAATCTTTTGTTAGTTTATACTTTTCTAAAACCCTACTTTTTGGTTTTGACAACAGAAATTAATTTTAAATTAATAAATGTAAGTTCAATATTTAGGATTTGGTAAAATGGACATTATTTTTTAATTTTAAATATCAGAATTATCTTAGGGTGAATATTTGGTATTTTTCTGAAAACATTCAATTTTTTTGATGAATAGTGAAAAACATTGTGTTATTGGTTAGAACCGACTATTAATTTATAAAATTATTTATTTTATTTAAATTTATTTTAGGTGAAAATAGATACATATTACCTATATAATTTCAATTTAATTCATTAGAGTCATTTTATAATTAGTTTAGATATATAAAACTTTTATTGAACTTTTTTTATCTTTTTTTACCCACCTCCTTGGAGAATTTAAAAATTTTCATAAATATTAATACTACCGCTTTTATGAGTTGAATTTGAAAATTCCAAGAAACACGGTAGACATCAGTAAGTAAAATTTGGTTCAATAAGTTGAAAATAATTTTTGGTGAATAATAAATTTTAATTTTTATTTACAATGGTTAAAAGTAAATAGGGTAATTAAGGGTAAAAATGATATTATAATTACCCTAAAATATTTCATAATTCTATAGAATAAGTTAAATTCGACCAAAAACAACATTAGGAATAAAATATGATCCTCTTTGGTCCACATGGAATAGATTAAGACATTTATTATTTTTTTAAATAATAGCTAAAAGAGTTAAATTCAATGTTCAATAACAAAACCATTTTTAATATAGGGTTATATATAAGACAAATTCAAGCATAAAAATTCATTAGAAGCATAAAATATTTCAAAAATAATTTTATATTATTTAGATTTTTTAGACATTATATGATTTAATGTATTTAGGTCTTAATGATGATGGAGTAATAACCTTATTAATGAAATATTAAAATAATTGATATTAAAAATATCCAAATAAATGTAAATTTATACTTCTGAGGAATTCCAAAAAATTTATAGGTTAATATGATATGTTAGGGATGATTAGATAATTTTTTTCAAAGTTATAAGGTTGTTATGAATTAAAAAAAAATACAGAATAGTTTCAAAATTAACATAAATTAATTTTTAAAACAATTAATATATTATTTGTTGATATAATATTCCCAAAAATATAAGTTTAGGACAAAGGGCATAAATAATATTATATATGTCATAAATGAACAAATTTACGTTCTCATGTATGTTTAGAATATGTTTATTAACCATATATTGTAGGAATACAAGAAGACACGGTAAAAGTTAAGTTATTTTACCAAGAGTTAAATCTAAAAGATAAGGTTAAAATAGTAATATAAACTCATCTAAAACCAATTAGTTTAGTGGATTTCGACCCATAACCACCTATGGATAGAAATAAATTAATATTGAGCCATTATAAACCGAAAATTATTGTATTATATATTAATTTTTTAAACATTTCCTAATGTGACCCTCACCTCTCTTATTAAAGGGCACTTCCGCTTCTCTCAAAATGACACTTCCAAAGCCATTTGGCACAGCCAACCCCTGCCCAAATATCTTCCCAACTTCCCTCACATCTATATAGTGTACGTAAATTTATCAGAAAGAGAATATATGGAACCCTTTTGATAAACTCAAGAGGAAACACCCGAAGAAGAGGAGGTTAAATGTACCCTCGGCCAAATGAAAGTTCAAGTTAAGGGTTAATTCCTCAATATAATAATTATTAGGGATCTATTATGGATACGTTTTTATAGGGATATATTTATTATCTATATCCAACTTTCAAAAAACAGTTTTAAAAGGGATTCTTTTATGGTACTCTTTTAGTAAAACATCATTTTAAATAATTTAAATATTTATTCTTCTAAATCATTCTCATTAATGTCCATGTTTTCAAAATGGGTTTTAAGGATTTATTTATATGGACATGAATTTTTTTAAAATGATAATTCCATTAAAAAGTTTCAATGTGGTATGGGAAACTTTGATTAAAAAATCTCATTAAATGTATTCCTTTCTAAATTTTGTGACATTTAAATGGTTTCATGAAAAAGGGATATTTATCTCAAAGAGTATTACAAATCATTTTCATCTATGTCAACATCCATTGATTGATTTTAAATTTTCTTTTGAATTTGATTTGTTATGATTTAAATATTCCATATTGTATTGAGCGTTTTGTGAGATGTTTGACCGTGGATGTGTAATTCTTATACCATTCATGGTATATGGATAATGTATTGACATTTAGTATGCTAGTTCTAATACGAATGTTCTATTATATATCAAAATTTTTTATAAGAGGAATGTATTGGAAATATTAAGTGATGGGTGGATCCCATTATAGCTCCTCGATGCATCGGTATGTCTCATGAGATAATTAGACGTGGAATTGGCTAAGGATTTTCCAAATTTGATATATGGTTTTGGCTGAGGCCTTAATCATTTTTCGAAGTCTTGACTGAGGCCTTGAAAAAATATTTTAGAATGTTTGGCATTATACATTCCCTCATTATGAAAATAATATTGATGTTTTGCATGGTTATTTGACTAGTAGAATACCCATGACTATGCTTTATTATGGAATTATTTACTCATCTCATATTTCTGCAATAAATTTTTCATGTTTATTATTTTTAAAGTCATGTGTTTTCAATTATTCACCATGCCTATTGATTATGCTATCTTCCACTAAATTGTTTACCCTTACTAAGCATATGAGCTCACCCCTTTCATATGTTTTAATTTCCCAAGATTTCCAAGATTTATATTATGATTAATGTGCAAGGTTAAACTAAAAGGTAATAATGGAATTATCAATGAACTATCTATGATGTATTTTAAGTCATAAATTGTAATGTAATGTTGATGTGTGTAATCTATTTCCAATACTGCTAAACTGATCAGTTTTTCAAGACATGATTTCCTTGTATCCTGCCAATGTATATAAATAATGCACCGACTCTGGGTAACTGGGGTTGGGGCGTTACACACAAATTTCAACTGTGTATGATCATGATCCTCTTTTTATAAGGAAATTAGGGAAGATAAAATAGAGGGCTATAGATAATGAGCTTCATTTGGGCACAGACTACCATAATCAAACTTATGGATCCTTTGAAAGGACTCTTCAAACATTGCAAGATGTTTTGATTTCATGATAACATATATTTCAAGGTATATGGGATCAATACATATTTTTTTATAATTTTCCAATAATAATAAGTCCCATTGATGTATTAAAATGGTTTGGTATGAAGAATTAAATGGAAATAGATGGTGTACTATAACCTTTTGGGATGAATATGGTGATAGAAACATTTTAGTCCAAGATCCGGTTGAGGAGACAATGAAAATTGAAAAGAATAATTAATAAGTTATTAAATAAGATCAATGAAGGAGAATTAGTGATGACAATTACTAGAGTAATGAATTCTAATTTCATGTGAGGGGTCATTTTTTCCTGAATGTATCATTATAGAGGAGTGTTTATGGATCAGAAAGAATGGTAAACTGAGCCCTAGGTACATTAGACCAATTGAAATTTTTGAAATAATCGGGGTCATGGCTTATCAATTAGAAATTACACAAATCATATTTAAAGTACATGATTTATTAAATTTATAGTTGTTAAGGAAGTAATGATCGACCCAACACATTTTATCACCTCCAATGAAATATAATTTTAATTAGATATATCATACTATGAAGAACCCAACCAAATT
Source organism: Viscum album (assembly GCA_963277665.1). Lineage (NCBI taxonomy): Eukaryota > Viridiplantae > Streptophyta > Magnoliopsida > Santalales > Viscaceae > Viscum > Viscum album. The sequence continues at coordinate 1,689,574,840 of OY728147.1, read as the reverse complement.
TTCTTACATCAGAGATAAATAATCATTCAATTGGATTAATCAAATATTAAAGGTACTCTTGAGAAATCATAAAATTGATGGATAAATATGGGATCTATATGATATTATGATGAAAAACCACTGTCATTGTTTATAAAAGTTTATATGCATGAAAATATTTATGATGAAATTTCTATTTGAGCGAAGAATGTAACATTTGTGACTCAATTATTGTAAGTGACCATTATATTGTAAAAAATATGAAAAAAAATCACATTTTAATAATTATAGTAACAAAAATTATAATTTGATATGATAAATATTTATATTGAAATTGGTCAAAATAATCCAAGATTGAATGTTTATAATTTCTCATGAGAAAATAATTTTATATATAATGAAAATATCCTACTTAAAAATTAGTCATTTTATATATTATAATTTTTTTTAATATGTATAATTAAATATTTGTTAAATGTTAATTTAGAAGAAATAAAAATAAAAAATATTGAAGGTAAAGGGTGTATTTATTAGGAAAATGTTTTTTAAAAACCTATTTTAGGGAAAAAGTCATAATGTCTTCACATTTTAATTAAATAAAATAATATTTCATGATAAATGATTTAAATGAAATTTATATATTATATATATAACTGTATGAATTTAAATCGATATAATGACGATTTATAGTCATATAATTTATATAAGATCATTATATGCTAGAAATACTAATTTCTAGAAAATCTATTTTTTCCATGATTTGAAGGTTTGATTTTAACGTAAATTCATCAATTTTTTTTGAATTAGATAAAATGGCTTCCATAATTTTAATTAACCTATTTAATAATATGTAATAGGGTAAGACTTAATTTTTCTTATAATTAATAGTAAAAAATTAAAAAATCATTACAATAGTTATGGTAAAAATGAGGTTCTTCACACTACACAATAATTCATTTAAAATATTTTTCCAATCACATATAATTTTTATTTCATAAATTTGATGTATTATTTTCAATTAGTTGGTAAAAATTCTCTAAAAGGTCTCATTTTATTTTTTGGATTAATGGATAAATTAATTGGGGTAATGAAATTAGTTACAATTGTAAAAACTCAAATTGTAAAATTAAGTAACATTATAGGTCACGGAAATAACATGTTTAAAACATATTTATATTTAGTGTGGAGGTGTTTAATGAACTTATCATCCCAACAAAACATTATTTATCAATATTTGAGGCACGTGGATTGATGGTGACTGTAGCACCCTAGTATTTTGAGAAGTGTTTTTTGAAAAAAAAAATCTTGTTTATATTTTTCATTTCAAGAATCACCAAGTTATTATTATGTTACATTCAACGCTGACTTTAACATTCATTACACATGATAATGAGTTTCAAAAACCCGTAATGTATTATTAATATTATTATCTAAATACTACCATTATAACCATTCAATTAAACAAATTGAAATGAATAGTAAAAAAATATTTTAAATATTAATTGTATTTCCTTTATATAAAGAAAACATATGGTAAAAAAAATGCATAATTTTTAGAAAAGTCATTATATATTCATAAAAAATTATTTTCTCACAAAAAACTGTTATTTAATTTTTTGAAAAAATAATTATTTGAATTATAATTTTTTTTTGAAAATATATTTGATATAATAATATTAAATTTTTTAAATTCATGCCAAAATTATCTGGGACTTATTTTTTTGGGAATATCCAAAAAACATAAATGTGTTCTGTGAATAGTGAAAATATAGGTTTTTACTAATAACTACCATTCCTTTTAATGATTTTTAAAACTTCAAAATTTTTATAATGTGGAATCAAAAATAATTTTTTTTCATTAAGTAATATATTAATTCAGGTTATTCTATTAGAATCAATTTGATAATAAAGTTTAAAATAAGAACTTTGTAAACTTTTGAACATTTTCTCTTGGAATACCCACTTTCTCATCACCTCATCATGATTGATTTTAAATTAAAATTTTATAGTATTGTTAATAGAATTTTGGAAAATCCATTCCCTAGATTGAATAATAATAATATTTATAATCTAATATGTTTAACATAATTTTTTACCATAATTAATAGTAAAAATAGAAAAAAATCATTTATCGTGGTTATAGTAAAAATGGGTTTACAGGGGGGTTAAACTAAAATTATAATGGTTAAAAATGACCCAAAACTTCTCCAAAACCCATTAAATGGACGTATTTATATTTTATAACTTATAGTATCTATAATTTCCCCTTTTTATCATTTTGGAATGTGACACAAGTGGGTATATATTTTTAAAAAAAAAATAAATGCTTTCCACTCACCTGAATTTAAAAGTCCATAACCTATCCTATCCTCTTCAAAATTACAAAACCCATTGTCTAATCCAATAATCGTATCCTATAATATTTATTTTTTTCATAAATCCAACCGAGGAAGGATTATTATGAAAACCATAAGATTTTTTCCAAAGAAGAGGAAACATCCATTACTATCCATTTTATTTCATATATTCCTCCACAAAATAATTTTTTTATTAAAAATAATGATAAAATAATATGAGAATATAAAGATTAATTTTATTTTTTTATTTTCAAATTATTTTATATATATATCAATTTCCATAAATGGGTTATGAAATCATCACTCTTTTGTACGGTAGATTACTGCCTCACGAACCGATGTTATTCATTTTCTGCAAACACCTCTCATAACAAGATAAAAATACAGATTTAATTTTTTATACTATATTTATTATATTTTTATAGATATGGAATTAAAATAATACATAAACCTTATTTCCTCTAAACTTATTAAAAAAAATAACAACAATCGTATGTAAGACATACTATCGCCTCATGAATCGTAGTGATGTGTTTTCCAATTTACATTTTACATTTATGATCATAAGGATAAATTGGAAGAATATATATTACTTTTTTAAAAAATATTTATAACTATTTAATAAATATTTCACTAATGTATTCTTACATTCCTTTTCATAGGGGATATAATAATTTTCATGTGTACTGTAGACTACCACCTCATGAAACGATGTGATTTTTTTCACTAAAGTATTTCATTGAAGTTAAAAGGGTAAATTTAGTGATATGTGTGATATATATTATATGAAAAATAATCTATAGAGGGGATATATTATTGAACATCCTTTCTTTCAATCCTTTGAGAAAATGGGTACAACATGCATGTGTACGCACTGATTAACGTCTTTATGACTAGTGTATTTTATTTTCAATATATAACTTTTATAAATTTAAATAAAAATAATAATTAATATATATGATATTTATATCATGTCTAAAATTATTTAGATTATATAAGAAGGATAAAATTAAGAGGATCAGTGATTCAAAATCAAACCATACATGATAAACAAAGGAGTTATTACCTGAAACAAGAGTTTAACAAGGTATTGTTAATAATTGGGTAATAAAAGGGAGTATGTAAATCATATATGGTATGATATATATAATAAAATATTTATAATATATGTATAATTGTTTTATATTTATTAAATTTTATTTTTAATGTGTATGAAGGAATTCGAGACTTAAGGTAATAGGATTCCATCTCAATTTTTATCCTATGTACATGCCATATTCACCCCATATTTCTTTTTTAAAATTTATATACTACATATGATTGTATTTCATGAAACTTATACATATAATTATCAGGATTTAAATTCCCATTTAATGATATCTATTTTAGGAGGTTTATGTTTCAAATATTACCAAACTGGTAAGGGGTTATTGCCTCAAATTGTCTTCTTCGAGACATAAATATATTGTTTAACTATGTTCTTCTATGATGTGTATATTGATCCAAATTTAAATTTTCATTAATTAAATTATTTTCATGATATTAAATGTTTTATTGGATGTTTTTCTTCAATGGGGAAAATTTTTCAAAATAAACCAAAGTGTTACAGGACTGAGGACACAATTTAAATATTTATTAGGATTGTTTATGATTATGATTTTGATGATTAAATATTATGTTCCATATCTCCCAAAAATATAGACTTTTAATATCATTTGGTTATAAAATTATAATAGATTCTTTCCCATCATTTTCATCTCTTTTTGTACTCACGAGTTAAAATGATTGTTTTTGAGAAATATAATATTTATTTTTCATTTCAATAAAAACCAATTTATGCATCCGAAACCATGTTTTCTAAAAAATTTAACATGTCTAAAATATTTATTAAAAACTATTTACTAATGTTTGAATTTATTTAGTTTTTTAATGGAATATTCTTTTAATATTCAAACATGTCTTGTTAAGTGTTTCAAAATATGTGAAAAGATTCTTTATTTTTATATGTAAAAAATGAATGAAATTTACCTCCCTAATTAAAATTATTTTCTTTGAATATTCCTTCATATGTTTTAAATTTTATTTTTAAATAAAAGTATTTTGTAAAAAATTTATGTTTTAAAATGTGATTTTAAGTGGATAGAATTCTTTTCCTCTTGAAATGTTCCAAATAATATTTCAAAATAAATTTTCATTCAAGACGACATAATTTTATGGTACTTATTCATTACTGGGTATAATATTGACGGATACAATCATTATTATTTCTATGTATGTTTAATTCCTAATTTGATTTATTTTTTATAAAACCCACTTTTTTCTTTGGGCTATAAAATGAAGAAATAATGGATTTATTATGAAACACATTTTATTTCATTTTTATTATATAATTAATGTTTAATAATGATTTGGTGTATACATATTGTATTTTTATCATGTAATGGTTGGTAACAATATATCACTCTAATTTATTCGGTAATGATTAAAGTCATTTGAGTTAAAAGGGAATATAGAATGTTATCCCAATGGAAAAGAGGGTACAGGGGAGTTTATTCAAATTTTAAAAGTGGTTTCATGGGAGGTTATCCCAAGACTAATTGATGGTACATGAGAAGCTATCCCATGAAAAAATATAGTACTTCGGTGGCTAGCAAAAGATTAATATTTTATAAATGACTTGGTGGGTATCCGAAATATACAAATTTTTATGCCTCATTGTATGCAAAAAATATATGTCTATTTATAATGTTATGTTGTAATGGATCATATTATTTGACTCCTTTATTATTTATTTCATACGAAATACTATGATATATGCCATGAATCATGTTTATGATCTATAATATACAATTCCTGGGTTTTAAATGTTATTCACAATTTATCATACACTTATGCTAATGATATGTTGATATCTTCCATGTTAAGCCTTACCGACCATATGGGATAATCCTTTCATATGTTTCTTTTCCCCAGATTATGATAATGGTGTTTTGTAAGATGTTTCTAAGATGAGTTATAGTTATGAAGAACATAGTGTAATATGGCGTAGCTCCCTTATGGATTTGTTGTTTATGTTTCAATATTTTCAAAGGCACTCAGCCTAAAAAATTATGGAGTTGATCATTATGTTATGTAATGAATATTCATCAATTAAGAGGTAATATTTTTATATGTTAAATTCATGAATTTATATTTGTTATCTACATAATGCACTTGTTAACCTTTGGAAGCAAGGATGATAAAACATTAGTGAGATCTCTAGGTATATTTAGAAGCTTATATCTAGGGGTAACATCCTTAGATATTATGAAACATATTCCTCAAAATTAATTTAAATTTTATGGTAAGATGTATTATGCAGAAATATGTAGTTTTGTTTGAGTTATAAGAAACACCAATTTTATTTTTTGTTGCATATATACTCATTTTTTTCTCAATAACTGATGCTACACACAAGGATCATTCTTGCTGAACAATGATATAATATTAATATTATTATTTAACATGAGATTTTTCATATAAGCATTGAAATAATAGTAATTAATAATAAAAACTAAATTATTAAAAAATTGTTAGTACATTTTTATAAAATTATTTCATTGTTTTCCAATTTATTATAATTGAAAATAAAAAAAAATGAATGTAAATGAAATGTTTTATAAAAAACTATTTTTATGCACCCAAAGGCATTTCCTCTTAAGAAAAAAATTAATTACTACTCTTTAATGATATTAATTTAATATATATATATATATCAGAAAATAAATAAAATATTCTCATATTAATCTAATATATTTGATAGGAATAAGATAAAAACAAATCAAATTTTACAAATAAAAAGTGGTTTTTTTAAAAGGCAGTTTTCCACCTTTCAATGGTTCCCTTTTTTTTAAACTAATTTTTGAAAATTTTAAGAAATTTATTTTAAAAAATAAAGTTCATTTTTTAAATTTAATATCAAAATTTACATTGTGTTATTTTTTTTATTTTTTGGAAAATATTGATTATTAAGTGAATAGTTTATAATACCCATTTGTCTAGAAATTCCATATCTTTTAATAAATAAAGTAATTTAAGAGTCAAAAAAAATTTTAAATAATTTTTTTGCAAAAAACATGTCTTATTTTGTTATATTTATTCCAATTAATTACTTTAGAATCGAATTCATATAGGTTTTTAATAATATTTATTTTTGGGGTTTAAAGATGGGTTTTTTCTAAAAATAGTTTTGAAATGGCTAATGTTACTACTTTTTAATTAATTTAAATAATCCATATTAGAGAGTTTTAAATTAAATTAATAACACACATATATATATATATATTATATTTTCATTCATTAATTATTATTTTTCCATGAGTTATTAGAGAATGATATTTTTTAAAAAATACAAATATTAAGAACATATCATGTTGTCGCGACAGCAGGATTAACATTAAATTAAATACATCCACTTATGTGAATGGAATTGGAAAAATTTATTAAATATTTTTAATAATAATAAATTATTTTATCTAATAAGGTCAAATAAATTTTTTTCCCATTTTGATTAGCGAAAACTGTTAAAATCAATTAACTAAACTAATGTTAAAACATGGTTTTTCACATTAAATATGCTTGTATGAAATTTAAATTTACACACACATATAATTTTTATTTAATGAATTGGAATTTTTACACACACATAGAATTTAAATTTACACACTCATAGAATGTGATGGGTAATTTTGTTATTAAGAGAAAAAAATTTGGATTAATACTTGATATAATGATATTGTGAGTTTTCCAAATCATCTAGAATGGTATATCATTAAAAACATTAACATAAGTGGGATTGATCAAAGAAAAAATAATATCAATATGGACTTTTATGTATGTGATGGTAATGAACCCTAAAGAATGAACATTTGGATTCCTACATGTCATTAATGTTGTGTGAAGAACCTGGATTAATATCTCAAATGGTAGGGGTGATGTTTTATTTGTTGAAATGATGTTCACAGAGAATGGAATATCCGTGGAATTAAATGTATTATTTATGAGGAACTTGGGATTAGTCCAAGTCAATGAAATAAAAACTGTGGGTTATCTCTAAGAAAACGGAATGCAATTTTTCATAAAAAATCATTTAAGTAAAATGGTTGAGGATTATATGTATTTGTATTTAAGAATTATTTTTTTGTATTATTTTACCTATGTTATTTATTTATAATAATAATGAAAAATATAAGGATTGTGTTATTTTTGGATGAGTATATGTCTACATGTTAGATGAACATATGATTTATTTATTCAATCAAGGGTTTATGAGTTTAAGGTTCATCATATGTTCAAATTCAATGAAACACCTTTAAAGATTTTATATGATTAGAGTATCTTAATATTAAGAACATTTATGAGAAATTTATGGAAATAAAAAACATTGTATTTGTATATATTTTAGTATCAATGTTATTTAATGAGGGATGCATTTATACTTTGTGTAAATATCATTAAATGTTTTATTAACCTTTGGTGATTATGTTAACATTTATTTTGATGTAATTATGAGTTTTATTGTACCACCTGATGATGTCAACCAATTTTATTTCAATCAGATAAGTTTTCTCTATAGATCTACTTTCTTGAATTTAAATTTAGTGTCAAGGTTACATTGAGTTCCACTACAATAAAGTTAACTGATACTGACAGTTTAAACCACCTCCAAATAGTTTCACACTATTTTCCAAAAAAACACCACTTAAGTCATTGTCATCATCAAAAATCACATTGGTCACATCCATTTGATGATGGTTTTTGGGAAACATAATGAAATGTTTTTAGTGTCATTTTCAACTCTCAAAAAATACCGAGTAGATAGGTTATGTTTAAACTACTGATGTCCCCTCGACATTTTTTTTGGGATGTGAATCCACTATTAAAAAAAATGCTACTAAATAAATATTGGATTATATAAAAATTGTTTAAAATGATGATAAATAATAATTTTTTAGATATTGAATTAGTTTAAAAATCTATTATATATCCCTTTAAAAAATCAAGATATATTAGCTAAAAAACCAGAAATATATATATATATATATATATATATATATTACGGCAATAAAATTGTAAAGAAACTGTTCTAGTGAAAAAAATCAAAACATGTCATGTTGAGTTTATAAAAAACCAAAATACAAAAAAATCATTAATTTGACAAGGATAATAGCTATATAATTTTTAAATAAGTATATTTCAAACATGAAATATCATTTTTATGTATGTAATATTGATAATGAACCTATAAAAAACTTAATATCATGCCTTTCTTTCAATAGGGTTGAAGAATTCCTCTATTGTAGATTAGAATGATCCGAATTTTCAAAAATACAAATTTATTAATCTATAAGCAATATAATTATATATGGTATGTCACACAAAATGAGACAATATATAAATAATGTCCATTAATTTTATCACCCAAAAAATTATTTTACAAGGTTCCCATATATTTTAAATATTATTTATGAAATTAAAATTTAAATATTGAGACCATCTTCATGTGTACATTAAATCCCCCTAAATACCTTAACATATTCCCAATGGGTGGGATAACAAATATTTATAGTTGATGGTGGTGATTCCTCTAGTATAAATATTGAAAAAACATAGGAAATTATGTATTTTTAATGTGTGATGAATAATGTAATATAAATGATCATAATAATTAATATGGAGTAGATATGTGAAGTAAATTAGAGTTCCCAGACATGTTAAGGATAATTGATTTGTTTGTTTATATCTTGGTTTGTCCAAAGTAAATTATAGTTAATTTGATTTAATAATTCACTACAATTAATAATAAAAAATGAAGAATACTCATTTTTTCAATTAAATTTAAAGATGATGTAGAAGTTTTAACTTTCTCGAATGAAGATATTACAGATATACACTATGGAGAATTATTGTGGTCGATTATTAAATTATCTGAGTTTTAAGATAATGTTAAAAATGGATAATATTTTTCTAAAGCATGTTGACCAATGAAAATATTATCTATGTAAATAAAAAGTTTTAGGTATTCTATTTTAGAAGAAAGTGAAGCTAATTAGTAATGTGTTGAACATACAAATAAAATAGTAGCAGGATGTCCAGATGCAAGTTGACCATAATGTTTATTTATATGGGTAGATCATAATGAATTTCCATATGGAAGTTAGAAATGAATAATGTTTATAAATGGATGAAGAAGAGTATAAATTATGTAAAAAATAATATAAGGTACAGTTTCATGGAGTAAATAAACAAAAAATAATAATCAGAAGAAAAAGGATTATTATAAGGTATGCTTCAGAATAAAACATTGAAAACGGATGAAGTATATAAATTTTTATTAAATATAAGGGAAATAAAAATATACCAACCATAAACCACAACATAGTTTTTGAATCAACATGTTACTTATAGTCTTTCATAAGTTTTGTTACACGTCATCACCAATTTGGAAACTATAAATGCACCACTATTCTATGTTTTCAAACCCTCTTCCCAATTGACAATATTAAATTTTAAGCAATTTCCATTCTATGAATCATATTTTATTGTATGTTTTAGTGGACCTCGAGCCATAAACATCAAATATTTTTAAAAATCATCATGTGTATCAGTATTAATGATATAAAAGAATTAATTTAAAATATTATATTTACAAAATATTTTTCAACCTAATATTCTTATCGATTATAATATTCATAGACTTACATGACGTGAAAAACAATCTATGAGATCTTTTTTAATATATTTTTTGTATCATTATGATATTATGTTCAACTTCTTCTTCATCTCTTTATTTGTATCTTGAGGTTTTTAACAAATTATTCTTTAATTTCCCTATTAATAATCACATATCTACGTTCCAATAATATTTATATTCTATCATGGTAAAATATTAGATCCTCCAAAATGACCTGATAATATTAGGAATGATTTTTTATTTCCCATATAGTTGAGATTAAATTGATATATCACAGACAATAACAACTTTATTGAATCTTTTATCAATATATTTTTTGTATCTAAAACAAAAGGTAATACAATCATCTTTTAAATACACATCATAAATAGATCCTTGAGGTTGAAATTTTTTTCATATATTATTTGAAATATTATCTTATATGTGAAATAAAATAAATAAAACATAATTTTGTATTAAATGAAAATTCATTAATTTTTTACATTAGATAAAAAAATATATAAATAAAGTACCACACAATTGGATATATCTAGGGATAATGTACATGGCCTTCTAATTTAGTTTCCTTGTACAAGTTCAATTATAAAATCATCCTAAAATTAAGAAACTGTTTAGGAAATGGAATCTTTATTGTACATAGTGTTGAGAAAAATCTCTCCAGAGGGGTTCCAAGTTTTTTTGGTTATAGAGTTTCCACACATATTTTTCAGGTGAATGTGAAATATTGGAGTACAAATTCAATAACCTCTTAGGTAAAAATTTTCACAATTCCAGTGGTAGAATCTATTATAACAAAATGTGTGAATCTTGAATTTTCAATCCATGTAACCTATGATGATGTTAGTCAACACACCATGATATTTTAAATTAATACACATCAGACACCTTCACATGTTTTCAAAATTCAATTGTATATTTCTTTATCCTTATTTATCATTGAAAAAAATTAAATATCATACCATTCATTCCCCACATTCCATAGATCATGCATTATATTAATTATGTGTATGTACTTTTGAGAATTGATAAGGTCCTTCAATTTTCCACTATCCTTAAGAATTGTGAAGATAAAATAGTGACAATATTCTTCTCAATATTTATATCATCATGATTATTCCACATAAAATTAAATTACTAATACACAAGTTTGATGAATATCATTGTTTCTTCCACTATTGCCTTCTAATTTTACTTGATGATGAACATAACACTAATTTCTCACTATAGTTAAAATTATTCACCGCACAATATTATATTTCTCCATTTCATGTTCTTCCATTAATTTAGAACCTAAAAAAACATTTTAGGTGGTCTACGATCAATAGAACCACTGAATTTTGACTTGTTCAACCAAAATCAATGAGACACAACAAGAAATCCTGAAGGAAAAAAGAATCACCATTTTTTACTATAAGTTTGTTATTCTAGACTAAAATCAATGTTAAATATTGTACAATCCAAACCCTTGTAAATGTTCCAATTATATAACTTCCCAACTCTAGGGAAGCCACTAATGTTCCCCATTAGAGATGAACGCAATTTTTACACTATTCAATAAGATGAATAATATGTCTTAACACTAGTGCTCCATAAATCATGTAATTAATCAATTATTGGCTCCTAGTATACATAAATATAATTTCCAAGTATTTTTAAGGAATAAGAATTTAAATGATAAAACATGTTTATTTAATACACTTCCATGAAGGGAGATTCTAAGGGATCAAAATAACTTATGAAGTGCCTTAACATTTTCTCAAAGTCCCAATTGAGTTGAATCCTTCAGAAACTAATAGAAATCACATATTCTTAGGATTAGATGATAAATATGGAAGTAATTAATAAAATATATTCCTTTATTACAGATTTATTGGATATCATATTATCCAATCATAGTTAGTATATATACAATTCCAGATCATGTTCTTGAAGGTTTTCGATAACATCAATAATATTTGAAATTGAGTATTTAGAGGGAAGACATGAAAAACCACTATAGGTATGTGGTTTTTCTTTTTATTTATATTACGATGATCATTAAAACATCCATCATCACCCATTGAATCCTATATATAATAATATCATTGTGTTCAATCCTATCTACTTGAATCCTATCCCCAACAATGAATCCAATCATTATGAGATGCATGTATTTATATATATTTCAAACCATACATATTGATATTTTTTTCATATGATAAAATGTGTCAAGGATAATTGATTCATGAAAATAATAGCATAAAAATTACAATATCAAGGGAATCAAATTATTTGTAATTTTTTGTAGGCATTTGATATGGCATAACTTCAACAGAAAATAATGTTTCTATGATTTCAAAGATCCCCCATACAGCACTGGATTTACATCATCAAATAAATCAAGAAAAAATTGTTTCTACTCCTTGAATTTATATCTTACATTAGTCTTCACAAAATCTAGAATATAATCTAATGAAATGTTACAATCATGACCTAGTTGTCATATAGTACAAAAAACATCACTAGTAAGTTACTATTTATAACACCCTCAACTAGTTGTTTTGATAAGTATTGATGTTTTTTTTTGTATCACAATGTAAAAATCATCATTTATATTGTATTTAATTTTATTTTCAGGTGTCGATGAAGTTGAGATCCCGTACTATTGATTAGAAACAACTTTCAAACATTCTATGACGTTTGATTCTCCAAGCCAAATCCAACACAAATATTGAGAATGAAATTTCTTTAAAATCATATTTTCATAAACTTAATTTCATTCCAAACATATTATAAATTCACATTTAGGAGATAGACATCTTATTATCCCTTCAATGAAAAATTTCTTAAATAGTAAAATCGAAATTATCATCCAAACCATTAGCATACTGAGGTTTGTTCCATAGTAATGTGATCCAGATTTTATTCATATATAATACAGTGTGCTTACAATTTATTATAGAAAATTAAAACAAATTACTATTACTAAGTAAGAAAACTGATAAATGGTACTAAAAAAACAATCCATGTTTTTATAAGAAGATTTATATAATCACTAAAAAATTGAGTTTCAAAAAATGAAATCAATAATGGATAGATTTATGTAAAATAGAAGAAAGAGAAAACATATAGAATTATTAAGAAAACAACATATCATATTTTATTTTAAAATCAATTTTAAAAATTTATATTCTTAACCAATTTATAAATGTAACTATTTCCATGAAACCACTTTTGATGGTATGTCTCCCCTCTTGAAAGTAAGTAAACTGGTGTCAAGAACCCATTTTTCAAGACCAAACTATCACAATTTTAAAATATTTCAAGCTACCATGAAACTTATGGTCTAAAAACCATTTGATATTTTTTAAAAGGTTCAGTTGCTAAAGCGTGCCTCTAAATAAACACCGACATTTTAAATAAGAAACTTGGGATAAACACGCCATTAAATATTTAGTTACCATTATAAAATCTACCAATAATTTTAATAACCACTTAGAATGAATCCTAATTATATCCCAAGTCATCAAACAATTTCAAACCATTTAATGACAAAAATGGGAACTGATTCATTTTCATAGGTTCATTCTAAGTTTATGGTATGAAATAACTAAAAATAATGGAATATTATGACATGTATAAAATAACATTGGCATGATATAACTTAATAATGAGTCGTATTAATTACAATACAAACAAATCATATGGAATTGAATAACCAAAATCTTGGCCATACAAATAATACTCCATGAAATGTACAAGAGGAGAAATAGGAAACAACTGATTCAAATTATCAATAAACTAAAAAAAGTACATGATAAGGAATATGAAGCAGCTAATTTGAAGTAGTAGTATGAAAAATGATATATGACATAATAAATGACATTAATGAACATATTTTTAGAAAAATAAACAAAGGAAAATATATATCATATGATATATCTTATTAATAATAGTTGTATTCCAAATAAATCATCAGATATTTATTAAGTAACAACCAATTAAAACATGTAGGAAACCAAAAAAAAGTATCTGATATGGTAGAGGTCATTAAATATACATACCAATAACATGAAAAGAATTATCTAATACATATAATAAAGAATATGAATACAAGATGTTATGGTTTTATAAAAAAAAAACACATTTCCATTCAAATGGATCAACCTGGAAAATAAGTCAAATGACATGTTTTTTTGATAAATATAACAATTATTTAATGGAATAAAACTTTGATATCACTTTAGTAAATGATGAAAAATAGAAAACATGATTAATATCGATTATTTTAAAAATCACTATGCATAAATAAGTAGTAATTAGGAAGAGAAAGGATAAGATTGAAATAAATAAATGTAATTAATTTAAAATATCATGATAAAAATTTAAAACCCAAGAATATTGGAAAAAATAATTTATCCATGAAGGGTTTGTAGAAAAATTTACTAGTTTTATACTCTTCGCCTCAATAACCATATACCATTTCCAGCAGAACTCTATATAGATAGGAGGAGAAGAATGGGTCCACTTACCAATTGAATTATATACTATAACATCAATGCCTCACATAGAATATATATTTCAAAGAAAAATCTAATATCAACCACATATTATTGGGTTGAAAATTGGTAAACACAAATAGCTCTTATGGAGAAGAAATCTGGGAAAAAAACCAAGTTCTTACCTTAGATTCACCTAATTAAATCCTTAGTTGGTGATATCTTAGAAGAAATACTTGTGATATAAGATTATATCATCACAGAATTATGATGGTATATGATTACACCTACTACCATCCAAAAAAAATAATGAAATGAAATATTAATAGTTAATATGGCCTTATATTTATAGATGATAGCTTCTATAATAAATAAGATCCACTAGAAACAAAGAATAAGTATAATCCACTGGGTAAGATGGAGATGAATGTGATAGATAACCCAAGAGATAAAAAAAAGTTAATGATAATGAAATCACATGCTATAAAATTTGTGGGTGTACCCAGTAATGATTTTAACAGATGACAATATAATAGGGATGGTTTGTGGGATAAGAGGATGCTGGTGGTGAGGGTGATAGAGAGGGATCTAGGGGCTTAGGGGAAACATGAAATCTAGTTAGGGGAAGGGATAGATGGATTATGAGAAACTAAGGCACTAGTGAAGTCATCAGAGAGGGTATGGGGTGCTCAGAAGAAACTAGTGTGTCGAAGAGGGCTCATGATATGTGAGATTAGGAGAAAGAGGAGGATAAATAAAAAATTAAGATGTAGTGGGGTCAGGGAAAATAAAAACATTGGGGAGGGGGAGATGTTGTGTTGGTGGGGATCAGGTTAGGGTCTCAGGGTGGATTTGTATTTTTATGTAAATAGATAAAATTTTTAGTGGTTATTTTAAAAATATCATTGAATTTTTTAATTCTTTTATAGTAGAGTATTATTAATACTATGATAATAAACGAACACTAAAAAATGAATTTTCTGTGGTGTATAAACTTTAGTTTTATCTATTTGATAATTGTTATTATCCTTGATAATTTGGAGAATTATTCTTTAACCCCTTGATGTGGTGTTTATTTTCAACACTATGTATCAAACTTTGATAGATAATCAGTCTGAATGAACATTTCAATCCCTAGAGGATATACTAAGATCATGATATATATATATTTAAAAGGTGGTTTGAATCAAAACTATCCTCTAGTTGAACATTCTTAAAATAATTGATTTCAATTGAGAATTAAATTTAATACTTATGAATCACCTACTGTAAAGGACTGTATAAATCCAACGTATAAGAAATTTTTTGAAAGAAAGACATTTGGACATAAGCTAAAATATGAAATGATAGATAAGGTTATATCCATTTTAAAATATTTTTGGCAAGAAAAATGTTGATAGAATTTTTTTACTGATAATCATCATCAATATTTATAATTTGATGTTTCTGGGACAGTTTTTAATGATTTTCTATGTGGAAGAAATAATAGAAAACATATCCCTAGGTATATAGGTCCCATTGAAATTATTGATTGTATCAGGACCATATGGTATCATTTATAGATTACCCTAAACCTCTCCCAGTTCCACAATGTGTTCCATATATCTATCCTAAGGAATTAAAAAACTGATAAATCACCAATAGTAATCTTATAGGATTTATAGTTGGATCATGATGTTTTTTATAAGGAAAATATGTTAGAGATTTAGGATCATATAGATAACATTCTATTAAACAAGACCACTCACCTAGTTAAGGTTCTATAAAAAAACAGAAGTTTTTGGAAGCTATATGGAATCATAAATATTTAATGAGGTAGAAGAATCCTCTATTGTTGTACCAAAGTGACAAATTTCAATGGAGAAATTAATTTTATGGGGAAGGGGGAGAATGAAACAACCTGAGATTTGGTAAAAAAACAATTCAAATACAATTTTTTTGATATTTTTTGTTATATTAAATAATGAGTTATGATTTCTTTATAGAGAACACAGATTTTATCCTTCATTACACACGACATTGGGCATTAATGAACTATGATATATTATTATAAATATTTTCAAAACGTGATCATTATAAACTAGCCATTATACTTAAAATTATAAATAGAAACAAATAATTCTTAAATATTAAGAATTTCAATTTTATTTAAAGAAATCATGATTTTGAAAAAGAAATGTTTTTAGAAAAATTCGACAAAATTTTTAGGAAAGAAAATTTTTATCGAAAAATTTATTATTTGACATTGAGAAAAATAATAAAATATATTTATTCAAAATTTAAGAAATTTATTTTAGAAAATAATTTTCGTTTTTGAACAATATATTCCAACATTATCATGGGGTGAATTTTTGATAATTTTATTAAAAATGAATATTTTCAATGAATATAGAAAGATAAAATGTTTTAATAAGAAATGTAATTTCATTTAAATAATGTTAAACCATAAATATTATTTTAATATTGATTCAAAAGTAAAATTTGTTAAAATATATATCTATTAATCTAATTTTGGGCAAAAGAATAAATTTTGATATTGAAATTTAATATAAAAACATTGAAATGTTTGGAAAATTATTTTAGTTGAAAAACTAAATTCTCATTGTGTTTGTGGGACTAATTATAAATGAAAATTTTCAAATTATATGAATTTAATTTGAAAAAATTGATTCCATATTTTTTATATTCATAATTTATGTTATCTAATAAGTTCAATTTATTTTTTTATAAGGAAAAATAGTAAAATCGTAAAAATTATTTACTGCAGTTAAGGTATAAATTTTTTACCTAGGGTTTAAACTAAAGAATGTATTATAACCAACTCATAACATTTCCAAAAACGATTTTTGTAAAAATATTTAGACATTATATATTCTATTATTTATCATTGACAATTTTTTTAACATTTCTCATGTGAATAACATGATTACACCATTGAATTTTCAAAAATTACAACTGTGCCACTCATCTCACTTATAAAAGGACACCCCTTATCCTCTCCGATTCACACATAACAATTGCATTATATATTCAAATTAAATTCAAATTAACATCCTTATTCCATCCTTTCATCTAATAATTCTTATATTTGTCATAAATTATTCCGAGGAAGAATTTTAGTGAAATCAAAAAAAGTTATCGGAACGAGAGGTGACGCCCAAAAATTAGCATTTTATTTTATTTATTACTCTTCCTTTTTCAAACCAAGATGATATTGTTACATAATTATCTTCCATATAATTAGAAGTTTTTATGTTAACGTAATTACATATATCTATCTCCTCTTAAATCAAATGGGTTATGAAATCATCAATCATTTATATAGTGGATTACCATCTCACGAACCTATGTTATTCATTATCCATCTCCCCGTCTAAAGGATAGATATAATGATGTATTTAATTTTTATATATATTATATAGTATATTTTAACACCTCTTGAATTGTAATAATAAAAATACATTCATACATCCCAACCTTTTGGAAAATAATAATGTCGCTTTTGTGTTTGACTGACTATTGACTCACGAATCGATGAAATGTGTTTTTCCATTTGAATTTTACATGGATGATAATAAGGATAGATTAAATGAATATATATGGTATTTTTAAATTTTTATTCATATATAATTAATATATAAAATATTACTTCTTAAATTCTATTATGTGGTGGATATGATAACGTTGTTTGTTTGTATGACGTACTACCATCTCACAAAGAGATGTGAATCTTTCACTAAAAATTTTCATTGAAGGAAATAAGGTAACACTGTTGAGTATATGTGACATATATGAAATAAAAATTAATTTTTAAAAGTTATATATTATTAAACATTTTTTTAATATTTTTTCCCTTGAAAAATTTAATGTTATATTGTATCCTTGGGTTTTGGGAGACAAGATGCTCAATGCTTATAATGATTATGTTATTCTTTATTTGTGTTATTTCTCAGTAGTCTAAACATCTTTTAATTATATTTGTGGATTTATTTTAGATGGATTTATGTATTTTTATAACATCATTAAAATCGGTTTTACCATTTCTAGCTTTAATAGAAACTCTTAATAGTTCCCATATCCCTAACATGGTGCATACCAACATTCCAAAGGAATGTGGCCAATTGTGGTTTCAAACCCAATTATGTGTTGGAACTTACATTAATTAAAATAATGTGAGGTCTCTATCATCACACTGATGAGGGTGGGGTAATTATTACCTATTCCGGGACTCTCTTGTAGAATTAAGATATGTTCGTTGATCTTTTCCAAATAAGGATGTGAGACTAGTTACCCTAAAATATGTCTCAGAGTTAAATCCTTGTATGTGTAGGGGTTTATTTTTTAGATACCATCTGTATTTATCAATGGTCCTCAATCTATTTCAAATTATTCCTTATCAATGTGATGTTGCTTATATATTGAATCCATATAACTATGCACTCAGTAGTTTTCTACCATCTAGGTAGGAGATTGATATTTAATGGATGGGATTAAAATTAATAACATGTAATATATATCCTTTGTATATAAGTAATAAAATTAATCTTAGTTTTTTGAAGTTGTATCATTTAATATCATGAAAGGAGAACATATATGATGGAACTTAGGAACTAAGAGTGGAGCTTGATCCATTGGACGACATCTTTCATATCCTTCTTATATAAAGAATCTGTGTAATTATTGTAAATTTTTTAATAAACTTGATGATGGGAGGAGAAAACCAATTAAGTACCATATATGTTATCTCCCTAGGTTTAACAGTATGTGAAATCCTTTAGGACATGCACTGAGTTAGATTCCATTGTATTGGGAAAATAATTTCATGTCTCTAAATGGGGCTTGCATACTAATTTTCCATAGCTATAGAACATTTGTGAGGAAAGTGATATGATTGGTGAAAATCCCACGGACCACATAAGTCATGATTGAAGTCATAAACAAGGGATATCATACGATTAGTCTTGTCACATATTGATATGGGATTTATGCACTTAAGTAGCCCCAGAATGGTGTTTGATATAGATCTTTGGTCTAGGAAGCCATCATATGTATTCGTTTTATAGAAAGAAATAAATTCCTCATTGCTTAATAATATTCTCAATATTCATATGGAAAAGGATGAATGATAATAACATATGATTCATTACATCCCATAGGATTGAGTTTCCAAGATATGGTGGGACCTACACCACAGTCTATGCCAAACTAGAATTCAGGCCGTAAGAATTCATTCTCTTCATCCTATTTAAGAAGAAATCAATGTTATCATTAGTCAATTTTGTATAAGTCCATGTGTTTTTTATGTCAAAGTTTACCAAATATTAGATTTATAACAGACATGTCCTGGTTATCTTCTTGAAATGTATGAGGATATCTGGATATGTCATGTAGTGTCTTCAATACATGTCATGAGTGTCGTTCCGATATGTAATAAGAGTCTCTTCAGCATGGATGAAATATTATAGGGTGCATTTAATGTTTGATGAATACATGTAAGAGTCATTCCAAATTATATAAATGGCATGATTGGAGTAATATCTCCAGAATTTTTTGATATGTTAGTGGGTCTTCATCTGGTCAACAAAGACACATCCAAGGGTGTCTCATGATCATGGTTGATATGTTTGAATTCCATTTCTTGATCTAACAAAAATTTATAGAGGAAGTCACACAACCTGATTGAAATATTTTGAGGAATTTTCGTGACTTGATTAATAGGTCTAGAGGAATTATTGTGACTAGGCTAACATATTCAGTGTAATTCGTGTGACTCGACTGACATGTCTGGGGAAATTCATGGGACTCGGTTAGTATTTACATGTGTTATAACATGAATTAGATAGGTCATACTAATTTAATTACCTAGATAGGTCAATAGAAGTGAATTATTCATTCTTATTAAATTCATCATATACATATTCTCATAAATCTCCTATATTTTTCTACTATTCTTCATATATGCCTTAATGTTTGTATAGAATTAGCTTGTTGAGGATTCAGGTATCCAAATAAAAATGCAAAAAAACCCTTTACATAATCTTACCAAAACACTATATGACCTTTACTTGATCAATAGTGTGATGAAACATAGTTTGTATTTATTCCATGTAATCCCTTATGTAATTCCATTTATTTTACCTTGTTGGAGACCCTTTTGATTGTTTGGATTTTCTATATGAGAAGTCTTCTCTTTTATAATCCCATGGGTGTGTATATGTTTTCTATGCCGAGAGGGAGAAATTTATAGGCCTCTTTGAACCTATTATTTTCCAAATTCTAAAACACATATATCATATATAAGGTCTTGATTGGGTGGAGGGAGTATCACATCATGCACATCGTATGACCTTTCCATGGGCCATCCATGACCTCTCCAAATAAACAACAAACATGAGATCACACCATCATATACATATATATTGGACCCTCATCATATATATGGGATGTCATGTGATCATTTTGAAATTTCTAAGATCCTTAAAAAATTTAGACTAACGAGTCTAGGTGACTTTGCAAGACTAGGATGCCTTTCGAAGAGGTTTTCTCAAGATCTATGGGGACTTGT
Source organism: Viscum album (assembly GCA_963277665.1). Lineage (NCBI taxonomy): Eukaryota > Viridiplantae > Streptophyta > Magnoliopsida > Santalales > Viscaceae > Viscum > Viscum album. The sequence goes on along the minus strand of OY728147.1, from coordinate 1,689,553,729 downwards.
CTAGGGCCCTTCATGAGATCACACTGTCTTATTAAAGATACATAGACAGGTCAAGTTGTGTTTTCAATTGACATTTGAGATATTAGTTATATTATCACAATAGGAACATAACCCATTCACATAAAAATAGTGTAACTCTAACCAAATTAATTGTCCACCATTTTCATATTAATTTCATTTTTTTGAGAGGTAAATTAAGTGGTTTCAGGATTGTATTGCATGAAAGACCTCTTGATCATAGTAGATCATCGGGAATTCACTTCATGAATATCGATTATTGTTTGGATGCCTTCATAAGAACATGAGGGCTTGTTAAGGGTGATTCCTATGATCTTGGGATACTTGTCTGGGGGCCTTTTTGAGATCACACTAGCTCATTAGAGAGCCATCGAGAGATCATGATTTGTTACCAAAGTCCATTTTTGAGATTTATGTGTTGATGAATTGTGGTGGATAACCACTTAACAAGGAAAATAGTCTATATCAGACCACATGAATATCTCTCAATTTTCAGCAATATTTAATTTTATATAAGGGGATTCTTTTTATTTATTTGAGTTTGTAACATGACATATTGCATGATCATAGGAGCTCATATGGAATCCTCCACATGATCACCATCACTATTCATGATGCCATCATAAGAGCATGTTGTATTTTCATAGGGGATTCACATTATCATTGAAACATCATGTGAAGTGGATGACTCATTCACATGACCTTCTTAGGGTCATGAGATCAGGTTTACTCTTATATGTCCCATCATCTGCGTGACTTGTAAGTATGGCATCAATGTGACAATGTGAACAAGAAAATAATTCATTAATCTTAGGGAGAAAATAATATCCATGATTTAATTATTCATTAATTTTAGAATTTATAAATCTTATTTGGGGGGAATAAAAACATTCCCCTCTCGGAAACTAGCTCTCCCATGACAAGGAATATGTTCTGAGGAAACTAGATTCCCACCTAATACCTTTAGGATTCGGCAAAATGGTGACCTATGTTGTGTTTGGTATTTTATATAACCATTATTATATCAAAATAAATCCTACAAATAGATTAGTGAGAGAGTATTTCATTATACTCATGGATTATAATTAAGATTTCTTATGATTTCAAATCTCCCATGTTATTGCTTCACAAGATCACCTCCCAATAATTTCTTCATAAGGGACACATTAGGAAAAAGGTTTGTGAAATCAAACTCTATGATCATGACACATGAATTATTTATTTGAATGATGTGATTAATCATTCAATTTTAATTTCAAAAATTTATAATATTTGGCATTGATAGTAGGTTCTTATTTCATTCCTACAATGGTTTAATGATAATTTTTCACGTTATTTAATTAAAATTGTTCATCACACATGACTTATATATGGTCTTGAGATTGTGAGGTGTATAATCAAATCATGTGACTGAGAGGTTTCCCCAAGGTTTCACACTTCACAATACCTAATAAGGGTCATGAAATCACAAAGACTTATATGGGTCACAAGATTTATGTGTTGTTTACCACTCTTAATTTATCATTTAGATATTACCCTTTTTGGATTTCTCTTCTTCTCATGTATGCTTCATAATATTTTTTATGTGGATTCAATATCTGAGACATATTTTAATACATCCATCCATAGGGATATGATTTTGTAGAATCATAATGTCGACCCTTGGTACCAGGAATTCGCTAACAATGATGATTTAAAGAGGATTTTACCACAAAATATTTAGAACTATTCACTATTTCATTGACTTCCTCTATATGGATTTTTTCTTTTGGATGAAACCTCTGTTCCCTAACTTGATTACAATATTCCATCTCAGTCGCCATTATCTTATCTTGACTCTATTGAAATAGAAATATCAAAGGATAGTTAATTGCCTATCACATCTCTCCATCATTTATCTAATATGTTAGATAACTCCTCCATAGGCCCCAGATGGCTGTGATCTCACCAATCATCTAATTTCTCAGAGATATTCAATCATACTCATCTCATCTTTGAATTATACAAGAAATTATAGGAAACCAACATGGGACTTACCACCTAGTGGGAACTCCTTGGATGAATGGGAATGACCACTTCAGGTTAGGAGGATCTTCTTTGAATTCTCCCTCCAGTTCTATGCTATTTTGGTTTATGAAGTAGTATTTACATCTTAGATCATTGTGTACCATTAGTTGGAACTCCTAAAAGATTTTATTATCCAATGCTTCCCTATAACTAAATCCATCCATATATCATGTGGATATGTAGGGATAATCTTTGGCGTATTTATAGTATGTGACAGATACCTACTATTAGAGTGATATAAAATGAATTTCTTCTTACTGTGTGATGACACAACACAATCATTAACCTTGGAAAGGGAAATGATCATCCCCATGAAGTAGTAGTTAAAGAAGGAACCCATCCTACACATTCCCAATCCTTTTAAGGATTGTATCAAAAGTTTCCTATAACATATAAGGAATCATCCAACCACTATACATCCTCCTTAGCATCCTTCAAGAACTTTTGAAAACAACATGGGCTTATATTGGGACACTCTTGAAGCTGGGGAGTATGTCTCATAGGGATATTGAGTGAGATTGGAGGTATCCACAAGACATTATCTAGATGACTTTTTTTACGTTTCCTTGAATGGATGTAATTTCTTAGCTATGGAAGCATGCATGGGAAATCAAGTAGGTATATTGTTGATGGAATCCCGATTGGGATAGGGGTAAATTCTTAATCCATATGTTCTGACAATCTCTCACATACATCAAATCCACTATAAAATCTAACAAGGAAACATAACATACCATATTTGAACCCCCTTCCAAATCATATTTTGTTGGATTTTAGTGAATTTCATATTCTAAAAATATGATAATACTATTTCAATACCAAATTCCTTGTTTTTTGATTGGTGGATGAATGTTTATATGGTTGAGGGGAAGCAAATTTGTCCCGATGATGTTATTGATAAGTTTAGTTGGAATTATCATTTCAAATTCAAGCCATATCCAACATTATTTTAGATAATTGTTGATAAGGGTAGTAGTTACCTCAATTATAGTTCATATAAAATATTTCTCCATAGAGGAGTTCTTAAAGTTTACATAAATTAGATGATCATCACTGATCCATATATCGACTATAATTTTACCTTCTAGTTCTCACGTATGTAAAGGGTTTCTCATTTCCCATTAGTTATTGTGTAGGGAGTGAGAAAACCTAGAATTTATACATTATTTTTAATTATATTGTTGTGTGAACAAATATATTCTATGATTATCCTTCTCCTTATCGATACCCCTTTCTTATGTAAATAATTAGGCTTGTGTGGAAATATTCTTGAGTGATGTATTAAGTAGACTGGTCCTTTTGGTGTACATTGGTTGTTATTTACCGGACCCCTTATCTGTGGTATAAATGAAGATGATTCATGACTTGGAGGAGCCTCCATGGAAGAACACTTTTCAAAGTGATGAACATTCCATTATTGGGGTAAAGAATTTTTGGGGACAAGACCATCAATATTAGTGACAAACGATGCACTGATTGGGAGGAGATTACATGGTACCTATTCTCTTACTACTTTTTTCAGCTCATCCAAATATTTTGTTAAAATATTCATGGTTTTAATATTCTATATCAACTATTACATATCTAGACATACACACTCCAAAATTTTAATAGAACCAAGTACCATGATGTATAGTTTTGTATAAAGTACATACTTGTATCACCAACACTCACTTGGAGAAGTTTTGTTACCAAGAGGAACCCATTCGTTAAATATTTTGTGACTTGGGATGGGTGTTTGGGATTGTAATAAATTATATGATATCATATTATTAATCATCATAGATTGGAAATAGCAATCCAATAATTATAATGACCTTCACATCTTTGATAAAAAAACATCCCTAACCCAGTCAATAAAGAAACATAAAAGATTCCTCACTGGAGACATCAAACTGTATCTAAACTCTATAGTAATTTTGATGTCTTGAACATAGAAATAAAATAATATAAACTATATATAGAATTTTAATGATTCCATATTCTTAAATATTTATCTTTATTATAAACTAATCATAAATTATTTTAAGAGTTATCATGTTTAATTGTGACTTATCATCCTTAGGTAGTAGTAGAATAGAGAGAGTTGGAGACATTTCTACACTCAATTAACACATCTTAAAACACATTGGATGTTTTTTAAAACAAATCTAGAAGGATTTTATTATGATTGAGTTATGGGAGTATATGTATTTTTTTACTTATTTTTATTTTGGAAACATTAAGAGAGACTCTAGAATGTAGGTGTTCTTCTTTTTGCACTTTATCTATGAATAAATCTTTAGAAATTTACATGACATAGTCCATATTTCATTCATTTATGATGTTAATAACATTTTATTTAATTGATATCATATGGACCATCAATGATACCCATAATTTTTACAATACTATATAAATCAAAATATATGTATTTGGATTCTTAATTGGGAAAAAAATCTTTTGAGAATTTATTATGAATGCAAAATGAAATGAGATTCCCCATGGATGTGTCTTCTCTGATAATAATTTAATCACCTTGTTTTAAAGGTTATGTTGGTAAATATTTTCAATAGGGGTAATTATCTTAATTTTTACTATGTAAATGGACTTAGAAAACATAGATTTATTTTTTATAGGACAAATGATGACCTATTTAAATTTTTTAAATTAATTTTTTATTTTACTATAATTTTTCTTATGGGAAAAACATATAAAATTAACTTCTATGTTTCAAATTCCTCATTCATATGGGGTTTTAACCAGAAAGGTTTTTCCCTTTTTCATTTTATTTGAGATTAATATTACATGGATCACACAATGTGATTGTTTAGTGAAAAAAGATTTTATTTTTTATAGAATTTTGTTTGGGGTTTCAAAATAGTAAATATTGTGTATCCTTCAATTGGTACTCAAGGATACTAAATATATACCAATTGTTTACTTTATTTTAGGGTCTTTAAGATCAAACAATCTGTTTCTATTGTTTAAGTTCTTTATGGTTATAATATCTATTACTAATAGTGTACTATATGTGAAGTAACATTTTACATTTAATTTAACATCATAAGATAAGTACATCTTCCACGTAGTGAAACATCATGAAAAATGAAAAAAATATATGATGTTTAAAATACTTATTTATAGACTTGAATAGAATAAGGGAATGGGGATTAAATTCTAGGTATAACCCAAAACACACTAAAATGATGAGTTCTAGCATGGTGTGGTTAGGGATCACAAGTGGAATGAGTTAGATATTCTATGCATGTCCCAAAATCTATATGTCCATGAGTTACTCTATAGTGTTTTGGGGATCATGAGTTGAATTGGTATGACATACAAGGGATGAACCAAAACACGCTAAGGTGCTGAGTTCAATAGAGGTGTTTTTTGGGGATCAAGAGGATTATATTTCTTTTCCTGCATGGAGAGCATGTCACTATTTGGTGGTTTAGAGGCCTTTATGTGTGGTGTAAATACCTTGACCCAAATATCAAGCATTCGATGCATTACATTTTTACCTAGGTACAATGAAAAAGTGATCAAATCCCAAAGGACATGATTAGATAGTATCTTTGGAAAATGAGAAACAAAAAAATTTTAAATTACTACCTGAAATAAATACAACATAGAAACTCTTATAGAATCATCTATAATCTCATAGATTATCCCTTCATGTAAATATTAATATAAATCTTGGAATTCTGGGAAAAAACACGGGAAAACGGGGATCTTAGATGCTCTGAAAGGGTAATTATTATAGTGGAAGCTATAACAAATAAACATAACAATAAGGAAAGGTGAATAACTAAAAACACATGCCATTAAAACATAATCTTTAGCATAATATAGAAGGAATAAAATATTATTTTATAATAGTATATAAATAATTCTATGAGAATGATACATAACCATGGATATTATAATAGTCAAATAATCACATGGATTATCAATAATTTATCTCATAATGAGGGAATTCAAAATATGGGACACCATAAACATACCATCAAGGCCTTGACAAAGATGTATACATAAATGGGTAAGGCCTTGCCCAAAACCTGATATAGTTTGTCTCGTGAGGCTTATCGATGAGTCAAAAGGATATAATGAGCACCACCTAACACTTACCAAGTCCAATTCATTAATCATATGAAAAGGGGGAATCATAATCGACACATAAATTCATATGGGAATGATATTATGAAATGTATATAATTTCCCCATTCATTAAACATAATAATAAAATATGCAGAGTAATAAAATTTATGGTATCATGGTAGTACATCCCCAGTGTTGGAATCAGAAAATGCATCCTCAAAATTAAATAAATTCTTCCAAACATTATCTTAGAGTATTGCTCGTTTTGACAGATTCAATTTGATTGGTCTATGAGTCTGAACGGAATAACATATCATAAGTTACAGATGATCAAAGATAGACTAATGAAAAAGAAAATCCAGGACGAGTTTGGGGAAAAGGAAGGTTTTGCGTGCATCAATGGATATTTGGTGCAAAAGAATGGATTTTTTTCATGTAAGAATGTAATATTTTGTACAAAAACAAAATATTGCATGAAATCGGTCATGCACACCCTTTATATGACCAATGTGATGTCATCTTCCGTCCCAACCACCTGACAATCATCTATGTAAGGTGAGTCCATGTTTTGAGATGTGCGTGAAAGATCTTAATGTGCGTGAAAGCATCCTACATGCCCAATGATACATATGTTGGGAATTCTCCTTAAAGTCCTCAAAAAATGGAAAAATTGTGTGAACGTTCTTTGATTTGTGTGTAAGATTAGAATATGTGCACAATATTCTTATTCATCCAAGGAAACATCAAATTACCCATTGTACATGCACCCACCATTGTGTTAGTAGAAGATATCTTCTTTGCTGGGAATCTTACGGCCAACCGCTCAAGGTTTCACTTATAAATACATGTGCACCCCCTATCCTTGGGTAAATTATTTGGAGGTTGGATTCCACTATGATATGCGTAAGACTGCCTCTTCCACACCTATGTGGAATAATGAAACCCTCCATGTGAGATCTTTCACAACAAGTCCCATTTGTGTCCGCTTTTGCACGAGCCCAAAATGGTTTTATCCTCACACGACCTCTTTTTTTCCCAAGTCAAGTGAACATAAGATTCCATTCTGGTGAAAAAAACTCCCAATATTGCACGCAAGACATAAATCTTGTGTGCAATAATGCCAATGTGCCCAATATTTCGGGCAACTATTCCACACAATGTAATCATGTGCACAACCAATCCTGCATTTAGCCTATATTACGCACAACAGTATATAGGAATGTTCCAGCTGGTCCATACCATGGGGGATAGGCCCATGTACCCCCACTCAATATCAATGTTGGGCTTTGGTCCATACACTACGTGCCAGTCCCTTCACAACCATCAATGACCCCCATGAAAAATGGGGAGTCGCACCATGATCCTTTCAGGTCCAGTCACCAATATTTTACCTTTCCCACTTATTGGAACCCACCTTCAACCATTGTAATACCAAGATTTCGGATAATAATTTTCACCTTAGGAAACTCCTTTAATCAACATATTCCACACGGTCCCTTTCCTATGTCATCATTTGAGATTCTCATCATCAATTCCTAGAGTTCCTTGAGTTGAACCATTCCTCAAGAAACTCACCCAAACCACATCACCTGAATCTTATGCCAGGTTGAACCAGAAAAGGCTACCCTTGAATAAGTCCCATCACTAGACATTTCTAGCCTCCTAATACTTAATTGTCCTATTTATACAACATTAAACTGTATTACACCCTATATGAAAAAAAAATTATGCCTCTTTCTCCAAAAAATATATTCATTATGCACCAAGTATAAGATATCGATAGTCTTCTCTATAAGAGTATTAACTATAGTACACGCTATATGAAAAAATAGGATACCTCATACTCCAAAAAATATATGACTTATGCACCCATCATAAGATGTAAATATTCCTCTCTACATGACTCAAAAAAATTTATAGCTTATATGAAAAATATACAATTCCGCATACTCCAAATAAATTCTTCCTTATGACCCAATCATAAGATGTCAATAGTCCTCTCTACATGAATATAAACTATATCTTGCCCAATAATTCAACATTAGGATTCCTCTTGTTTGAAATAAGAGATTGTTTATGTGAAATGAATAAGATACCTCATTCCCTGATTACAGTGGTGTAATTTCAAGAGTGTTGGAATCTATTAAAACATTCCATTAGTCCACCAAATGCTTTGTGGGTCCTTAATTAGGATCATCATCCACTTTCATGTCTGATGGGAGCCCCTAATGTCTTTGTCCCATGCCTCTTCAACTCACATACCATTATGGTCCAACACCCCGAAATACATTGGAAGACACTTCATGTTTGGCCCCATGTTTCGAATACAGTAAGTGGTTGGCCCTCATTTGAGTGTTTCCATATTAGGCTAGCGTGATGTGTATGATGGAATTTGAATATGGGAAATAGGAATTTCCCTTCATCATGCACCATAATTATGTTCCGAATGTTGGTCATATGATTCAAATTTTTCATCTCCCTTTGTTCAGACTACTTCCAAGACCCTAGGTGTTATCCTGGTTGTGAAAAAGAGTATAGGTGTAGGCATCAATTATATGCCTCAACAAACCAGTGAGTTTGGATGACTTCATGGACATACATGAGTATGAAATTAGGGGAAGCTTCTAAGTATAAGCCCCATCCACCATTACAACTCCATAGAGGCACTTGGGTAGCTTCCATGTGTAATCCCCATTCACTATTCATGCTCCTTAACGACACCTGGGAAGATTCCATGCGTAAAACCCATCTACCATGCCTCTCAGTTGCAGCGCCAAGGCATATTTTAGTAATAAGCCCCATTCAATATTTACACACCTTATTAGAACCAAGGATGCTTCAATGAAAAATCCTCATCCACCATTATTTCCCTGTAATGGCACCCAGGCAGCTTCTATATATAAGCCCCATCCACCATTTCCGCTCCATAGAGGTTCCTGAACAATATCCAGGTGTAAGCCCCATTCATCATTATTGACCTTTTTATCACATTGGAATCTTCCATGCATAAACACCTTTACCATTTCCACTCCTTAACAGCACCCGAGAAGCTTCCATGCATAAGCCCAATCTACCATTTCTCCTCTATAGTGTCACCCGAGAAGCATACATTCATAAGCCACATTCACCAATGCCACTCTTTAGTGGAGCCCGAGCTACATCCATGCATATGACCCATCCACCATTACCACCCCTTAGAGGCACCCAAGCAGCTTCCTCACATAATCCACATTCATCATTTTCATACATTAGCGGCACCCGAGACGCTTCCATGTATATTCCCCAACCACTATTAGCACTCTATAGAGATACCCATGAATCTTCCATGTGTAATCCTCATTAACCATTACCACTACATATCGGTACTCTGGAAGCATCCATGTGTTGGCCCCATTCACCACCCTTCTTGGTTATACGTTTCAACCATGATCATTATGTCTATTGTTTCCTCTTTATTTTCACACCGAGCTTGAATCACGTGGGATTGGAGAAAATAGTTACCGTGATGTCCTCTTTGGGACACTAACCACGCATAAGCCCCATTCCCTTCCCTACCAACCTATATGGAATTTGATTATTACCCTTTGTAATAAATGTTTTAGTTATCCTTCATGAGGTTCCATCCTATAACCCCTTAGTCCCAACCACTTCACATTAGTTTAACCTCATCCTACATGATATTAAAAAATATTCTCTTTTTGTCATGCATGATGTAAAGCACGATGTTTATTAACCGTGTGGGTTTTGATCCCCATCTCCATGATAGGGTATATAGGAAGCCTCCCTGAGGTTTAAACCCAAACACTGGTAATTATTGGTGTCCCCTTTGATGGGACCCATACCCTTGGTCTAACCCATAGTGGGGTCTGACCATTTTTCTAGAAACTAACCATCCATAGTCCCTTCCCTCAATAAATACTCTTCCAACCAAGAGTGACCCTATTTCAATGGGAGGATAACCACACAGAAGCCCCATTCCCTTCTCTGTTGAAATATGTGGAATTTGATCCTTTGTATTTTTTATCATGGTACGTAGGAGGCCTATTTGAGGTTCAATCCCTTAACCCATTAGTCTTGACCACTTCACGTCAGTTTAACCTCATCTCCCATGATGTTAAATGGTATTCATTCGAAATATGTAGGTTTTGATCCTAACCTCATAGATAGGGTACATAGAAAGCCTCCCTGAGTTTCAAACCTGAACACCATTAAACATTGATGTCCCCATTGATGAGACACAAATCCTTGGTCCATCCCTTAGTAGAGTCATAAAATCTCTCGAGAAACTATACATGTTGAATCCACACACTCAATCCATATTCCTCCAACCAAGATTGTCCCTCTTGTGATGGGATGCTAACAATTCTGAAGCCCCCACATGTCTCTAGGTTGCTGTGTTTTATGTTCTCCCTGATTATTTGAACCATTTCTTGAATTATGAGGAATTTTGATTTCATACAATGGGGATATATATCAAGCCTCCCTAAGGTTTAAGCCCATCATCCATGTATCATCTTGGTCTTTCATTTGAGCCATTTTGTTTCAGGATGATCATACCTGAACCCAAAGGATCTATATCCTTGAGTTCCACATCTATGCACTCCATTCTCACAAGCCTCCTTCTGAGTTATCCCATCACCCCACCAAACATTGCGGAAATTGATTCCCTTCCACATGAATACATTGAAAACCTATCTAAGATTCAAGACCAACATCACCATCATCTTTATGATGAATCTTCCCCATTCCTCCCATACACTTTATTTAACCATAAATCATCCATCTTGATTTTACCCAGGACGCCACATATAGGTTATATAATTCAATTTCCTCAGGCATCTATCCGTGTAAGAGACCCATTCATCCCATTTACCTTTTTATCACATGATCCACTAACCATGTGTAAGACTCAACATGTCTCTAGGATGTTGTCCTTTCAGTACAACACAATTCATCCTCCCATTCAAAATATGTGGGGGTTTATCCATGTATTCTTTATAGGGTACTTATGAAGCCTCCATGAGGTTAAATCCTAGCCAATGGTAAACATTGGTGTTCCTCTTTCATGGGTGCACTCTCCCTAATACTCCCTTAGTGATGTGTAGATCAACCTTAATGGTGTGACATCTTCCCTTTACAAGACACCCCATCCTAGGTCCGCTCTCATTTGAAATTCTAACCCATTCATCTGGTGTTCCCCATACTGAGGTTCAAACATCCTAATCCTCCCTAAGTGGTGTCTAGATTATCCTTCAGGGTACGTCATCTTCCCTTTATTGGACACACCACCAATGGTCCTCTCTCATTGGGAACTCTGATCTATTCAACCAGTGTGCCCCTCTATAGGGTGCACTCTTTCTGATCCTCCATCAGTGGTGTTCATATCATTGTTTATGTTGTGATATCATCCCTGTTTGGGAAACACCACCATAGTTTCAGTCTTTTTGGTCATTCTGATCCATCCACCCACTAAATATCCCTAGTACCCCCTTCTTGGGGTGATCCTTCATGAACAACCATTAATGGTTTCCAGAACAATCCTATCGATCTCGACGAGATGTTAAATTCATGGCCTACCACATGTTATACCTGAGATGCATAAGGAAAACATTGGGAGACATTCATTTGGCATAACCATATCCACAAGACATTATACTCACAACATACCCCTTGTTAAACATGAGAAGCTGAGGAAAACCTAAGAGACATGTCTCTAAAATAAGATACAATGTTACTGATTTTGGATGCCTCGAGTTCTACACCCATGAGATACTCTCGTATGAGGAAGACTACATGTATTCCAATGTCCATGCATCCAAAGATGCCTCAACATTCCTAATGTTATCATCAACTCTGAATAAAGGTTCCTTACCTATCAAGTCCCTATAGAATTCCCTGACTGAAGCAGTTTAATTAACAAGCATCTATAAAGATATGGTAGTGGGAAGAGTTTCAGAAACCCCGAATAAAATCTATGAGAGAGACCTGGACTTAGAAACGAATTTGGAGGAGGAATCAATAGATGAAGAGCCTAATATCCCTTCATCCCATTTAGATCAATGTGAAAACGTCCTTGAATAAGCAACATATGTTTCCTACCATTGGAAAGAGGGAATGTGGGGCAATAACTAACACCACACTAAATGATGATGTGCTCCCTAGAGAAATAATAAAAAACAACCAATAAAAATTTTCTTAAAACATTAAATAAAATATGATATATGGTTTCATAATATATAAACTTCAGTTAATCATATGAAATTAACATAACAATCACCCATCGATATAAATGGATATCATAATCATGTACTTAGGCATAACAAGTCTGTGAATCGTAATGATGTCTATGAAAGAGGGATTTAAATCATACATGGAATTTCAAATGGTAATATAGGAATATATCATGTTAATTAATTTCCAACTAAACTTAATACATGTGAAATGAGTGTCCAAGAAACATTATAAATGCACCTCTTTATTACAGTTTAAGGGAAAATTTTAATTAGTCTTCAAAGTGAGAAAAGGTATATCCATTTTCATAAAACTATAAATAGACATAGATATAATTTCATGATAAAAATAGTGTATTTAGAAAAATATTTTTTGGAATAATACAAATAATGAAGATTACTTGAAAATGGGTAATAAAATGGAATGTTCCCTTTATCTGTGATTTCATATCAGGAAGAATTACAAAGGGTACAGTATAAAACTTATATTTCCCCATCAAAGAAAAAAATTTACCTTGGAACATATGTCTGGAACATTAAAATATAATTTAGGAGGACTAAAGAAAAATAATTAAGTAATACATTGGGGTAAAGAGGGAAAAAGCATAACCTGAATGAAAAAATTAATATTCAGAGATAATCCATTACCTAATGCCTGAATGTGTACTATACATGAACTAAGTGTCCTAGATAATGAAATTAGATTCATTAATAATTTAATTCATAACCTCTTAAACATTAATTTTACATATTTTATTTTTATTAAGGTCACTTATGGATTTTTTTCACGTGTAATAATATTCAATTTGGCCTTTCAGAAGTGTTCAATTCCTTGATTTTCGTGATTGGATCACTTGTATACATGTATAAAACATCATGTAAAAGGGGAATAGTTATCTAGAATTTTAATTATATGTTATGAATGACATTAAAGAAGAATAAATGGTCTCATATATCAGTTTCTTCTAGATACTAGGATGATTCAATAGATATAACACTACTGATAATCATTTAGATTATTTTGGTGTTTTTTCGATCATCAATGATTAGTTTTATTTTATTTTTATTATTCTTTAAATATAATAGTTATAGAATCAAAAATAATTTATAATATACATTATAAAATATATTTAAACCATTATAAGGGTCTTATAACCAAACATTAATGTGGTAATAGAAAATGAAAAATCATAATCCATGAAATCGGTGAATCGACACCTCACATTCGATTCTTTCAGTTTTTGAACAAGATGGGAAGAGAAGAGGATTATGGTGGTTATAAAATTAACATAATAACATTACCATACATATATTATACTAGATTTATCATGTTACTTTACAAAAGAGAGGTAAGGAAATTATAATAAATGAAATGAAATGGAGAGATAGGGAATGTTTTACCTCTTGAGTTTCATCTCCTTGAAAAAAATCCTTAAGGGACATGGAAATGATCATTTGGTGAGACTAGATATACAAAAATTAATTTAAGTGGTTTAGGGGATGAATTTGGCTGAATATTTGACATGTCCATGTCTTATAAGGTTTGAAGAGATGGGATTGTGTGGGGTTCTATTTACTATGGAGGAGAGGGGTGTTTTATTACTAATTTATTCACTTTTATATTATTTTCACTCAAGACTATCAACAATGTTCATTTTTTTTGAATAAATATAGTAATTAAAACATTTTAGTTCATTAAAATTGGTTATTAACCCATATATAAATCATCCAAGTCTCAATAATTCATTTATTTACTTATAATGTTAAAAATCGTAAATTACTATAAATCACTATTCATAAAATTTAACTATTTTAGTAAAATCCCAAAATATCACCCAAAACATTTTTTGATATCTAGATTTCACAAATATACTCCATATTATGAAAATAATTTTCTAAATATGTGAAATTTAATTCTTAAATAAAATCATCATTTATTCAAAAAATACATATTTTAACATTATAACCAATTTTATGACACATTGAAAATTTAATTATGGAGTCATTAAATAAAATTTTAATTATAATGCCAAAATATATTAATTTACGAATCTATTTTATGAAAATAAATTTTATTTTAAATTATTATATTAAATAAAAAAATATAAATGAACATTTACGTTTCACAAAAATACCCACACATAATATAACATTTTGAAAAATTTTATTTAGATATTCTATGATATAAATATGTCATATTTTCAATTATGTGATACCTAAATTTTATTTATAATTATTTAGGTGTGGTTATTATTCAAATGGACATATTACTATTCATAAGGACAACATTGCTATTCCAACAGTCCTATTAACACTTAATAGTATATCATTGTTCATTTAATCTCGATGTTTCATGCAATTTAAGCTATAAAAGGTGTTAAATATAAAAGTGACATATCATAAAACCATGGGCTAAACCATTCACCCCTCCATAAAATAAATTCAAACTAAATATTCCTAGAATATACACTCATAAAAACATTTGTGTAGACCTTTATAATAATTTCATCTAGTTCTCACACTGCCACTTAAATTTTATGAATTTTCCAAAGTACATTTTCTAGATGAGTCATTGGATTCCTCAAAACATGTTCTATAGTGTCCATAATCTAGATTTTTTCTTAACAATAAGATAAATTAGGTTCTAATTCTATTTTTTTGAGAATTGAGAAGATGCATTGGGTCTGGAATTTACTTACTAACAAAGAGATGAGGAATACATCATGATCTTTGGAAAGGGTAGGTTTCATTTCAAAATGATAAGACACAGATCCAATTCTCTCCCAAATTTCAGAAGGTCCAATGTACCTGGGACTTAGTTTCCCTTTCTTACCAAACCTTTTGACATCATTCTATTGAGATACTTTCAAAAATACATAATCTACCACTTAGATAGCCAAATCCATTTTCTTGTTATTAACATTATTCTTTTTCCTATATTGAGATGCTCTGATATGGATTTGAATATTATTTACCTCTTCTATTGTTATGTCCACATGTTCTAGGCCAATAATCTTCATTTCACCAACTTCATCCCAACATGTAGTTTTAGGAGATATCTTACAATATAATGCTCCATATGGTGTCATATGAATACATGAATTGAAATGATTGGAGTAGTAAAACCATACCAATGGTAAATATTTATCTCACATACATTGAAAGTCACGTGATAATGATCTCAACCTAACTTCTAATATTTGGATTGTCTTTTCATACATACTAGCTTTTTGAGGGGGAAAAGAAATACTAAAATTATGCTCTGTATCAAACGAATTGTGATGAAGTTTTATGAATTTTTATGTAAATCATGCCTCGAGATCAAAAAAAATTGTTATATTCTCACCATGAAGTCTAACAAAATCCTTAAGTTAGAGTATTTCAGGGCACTCCAACAGATTATCCTCATTTACACTATGTTTTCTATTATGTTGTTCCATGTGAGTAAGGTTATTGCTCATAACCAAAGTCAATAGTCCTAGTATATTTAAAATTTGTTCAGATCCAGTTGCAGATTATCTCTAATACTATTATATTTCTTAATAGGGTTGTCCCTACCAGGAATACATGAATTCATACAGTTTTCATTCCTTCCACTAGGTTCCATTTATAAATAAAGGCATACGGTAAATTAGATTACGAAAATTTTAAACTAGTGAATCACTTAAAGTACAAATAATCTCAAAATCATAATCTTGGATACCATGAGAATAATCTCCTAGTTAGTTGTGGGGTTATATTTCTAAAATCTATGTTTTCATAAATATAGTTTCCAAATATTCTAATAAACATGATTTGATTCCAATGGTAAATTCCCCAAACCTAGTAGACCAAAGTATGCACCTTACATTATTAAATTTATACCATAAAAAAAATCACATCCCAGAGGAAAAAGTAAATTACTAGATTTGGAAAACCAGATAAAAATATAAGTTTTACGTTACAAATTAAAAATAAATACAATATATAAAATCATTTGGAAACATCCCTATTCTCCAAGATTATCCCTACATGTCAATAATATTATAAATCCTAGAAACCTTGTGAAAAAACCATAATAACATGGAATGCTCTGATGCTCATTAAGGTTACAAAATATAGCTGAATCTATCATAAAAATATATAACAGTAATTTTTTTAATAACATAAAACATATTCCATTAAAACATAATCCTGAGCATAATATGACATGAAAAATATCTGATTAAATAACACCATATAAATTATCACATGAGAATAATATTTATCCATAGGTATTCTACTCATAGAATAATCACATATATTATCAATAAGTAATTTTACAATGAGGTAATGCACAATGCAGTACATCATAAACATATCATCAAGTAATTGACCAATAGGGTTACATAAATGGGTATGGCTGAAAGAGAGTTGTTGTGGGTGCCCTCAAATGATTAGTGTGATTTTGGGGTACTTATGTGCAGTAGAGTGGCTGACCAAGGTCGTCTCTCAATGAAGAAAGTGAATTAAAACAACTTTTTAAAGGTATTCTAAAAATAAAATAAAAGGGAATAAAAACACTACATTAAAGGATGGGGTTTGTTTATAGTTTATGAATCTAGAATAATTTTTCTGGAAGAAGATTGCATTTTTTTAATTTTGAAATGAAGTTTGATTAAAATGACATAACAAAAAGATGTTTTTTAGACAATTTCTAAAAGTCTTAATCGATCTAAATATACCTCTTCATTCACATATTAATAATTATCATTTAAATTAATGTCCACTTAATTATGATCCCTTAATTTGTTAAATCCCGAACCCTTTGAGAATTTATATTACCACAAAGATGAAGTGAATTTAACCTTAGGCTAACTTCGGATCATGCAATCGTAGCACCCTGCTTTGATTTATGTTCTAAGATTAGCTTTTGGTCAGTAGTAAATTGAGGCACATATACTCTCTGGAAATTATAATTAATTGAGTTTAGGTATTATATTTGAACACTACAAATTGATCCCGTGGGGTTTTGAATTACCAGTTAAGTTCGCGCTCTCACAATTCACACAATTCTTGACCTCGTGTGATTTGTGTTTATTGTTCAATTGCTTTATTAGTTTCATTTAAAATGAAAACTCAATTAATGGATCATTTTTAGTGAATTATAGTAGATCATTGATTAAAAATAAATGAATGAATAAGGTGATAGGTAGATTGATTACTAAAAATAACTACTCTTCCATTGGTGGTGTAATCATCGTAGAAACGTTTTGCATTTACAATGGGTTATAATGGGTATAACCCAATAATGCTTCTACACTAAAATTCCAGACAAAATAGGAAGTCTAATAGAATAATAAATTTAAACAAAATATAAGAAAATATAATTAATAAATAAGAACAAATAAGTTTATTAAGAAAACAAAAACATTACAACATGAGGAAGAAGAATAGGGCTTCGACGAAGGGATCCTTACTTCAAGAGATACCCTTGTTGAATTGCTTGGAGAATTGGAGTGGAAACTCTTCTCCTATGCCCTAAAATTCCTAATTCACGTCCCAACCCCACCAAATGAGAAAAAAACCAATTTATTGAGTGGTGGGGAGGCTAGGTTTAAAGTGGTTTCAAGTGTGAATGGGGAATCTCGGCCAAATATTTTATTCCAAATTGTACCACCCATTTGACCTCTGAAACGCGTTAATTTGTCAACCTTCAAGAAGGATCATATGTGAGTATATGGGCCCTATATCACCTCTCAAACTTTGGGCTTAATAAAAGCCCATATGAAGGCGTTATGGATGAAATACAGAAGCTTCTCCATTCTGGCGTGTCCAGCCCACCTTTAACTTGATGGCCCAATTACTCCATCCAAAAGCATTCTTTTGATGTAGTGATATAAATAAACGTTGTAGCCCATGAAATAAGTAAAATATTTAAAAATTATTATGTTCAAATAATTCAAATAAAAATATTTATGATTGAAATACTACAGTGATTTTAAAAGGGTAAAACTGGAATTTTCATCAAATATTCAAATGAATGATCTAATCCCAAATACATTCTAATTAAAAATATTTAACACAATGTGAGGAAATTATATCATTTATTATCAACAAAATATTCAATAAAGTAGTGTTTTATCAACTCCCCCACGCTCACCCTTTTGTACTCCTGAGCAAAATCTCATATAATGTAAACATCAATATCAAATCAAAACCAATTTTAAAACACATATCCTTAAGATCAAAAAATTACACACCAAGAAACAAAATATATCATGACTCATAAAAAACCATTATTTAAAGTTCTTCATTTATATCATTCAATATATTTCCACTTTATTTATCCTCCCATGCAAAAAACACATACCTCTCTTGAATTTTCTCTTATCACACAAATATAAAATTTGTTTGCAATGTCTTTCTCATCCAAACCCATACAAGGGTCACCATAGGCTTGATAAATTCTTACATTTTCACCTGATGTGATTTGAGGACATATGTTTATCATGAGGACTTTTCAGGGTTGTTCTGTGGCTATCAGTTGGTAGGATTTATATGTAAAAAATTTTGAGGCTGAATTAGGAGGGCATGACTCTTTTTGAAGCAAAATTGCATTAATCTAATTTTCACTTAAATATAGTCTTCTCCTCAATCACCATAGTATCAATTCACCTACATCATCATGAAAAGTCATGAAATGTTTACACCATTCATCATTTCAGCATTACAAATTTCAATCTTCTCAAACATGATATTCTTGAAAGATCCAGATAGGAACAACTTTCAACCTCAATTAGAAGCTCTAGAAAAGGCATAGCTTCACTTGTCAAGAAAGCTCCGAAAAAGGAACATATTTCAATATAAGGACTTTATTCAGCAGCAAACACATATCTTCAAAATTTAATTTTCCACCCAAAGTATCACAGAATGTTGTAGCACAACACAAGATTGATTCCCCCACACTTAAGCACAACTAGATTATGCAATTTCACATCAAGTGTTGGTTGGATAGGGAAAATTGGCTTGTAATGTGGCTAACCTAACAGGTTGTGTCATGACCCCCTCCCACCAAAGATTCCCCTAATGAGCTGGCAATGGTGAAAGGGAGATAATGACCCCCGAGTCCCGCCTCCAGTATGCCCCGAGGTGGCGACTAGCACCAAGGGTATGAGTTTTCAAAAATATGAGAGGCATTACCCTATTATTATTTTAAGATCGGGAAATAGGAAACGTCAACCACCAAAAAAAGGAAAAGAACAAGTGTATAGAAATAAACCTAAACCAAGCCTGTATGCATGTTTAAAAAATTTTATAACAAGGTACAAGTACAAGAATGCTCAAAAGTACATTACCAAAAGAAAACAAGAGTACAGAAACTGCAAAAACTCCAACTATCTGACTAGTTGGGTCCCACACGGCCTAGGTAGTCCTCCTGGAAACTTGAAAGTAAACGTAGGGTGAGCATACAATTATACTCAGTAGGGAAACCTAAATCCCTCATGCACAAGTGGGGATACATCCTAATGTCCCGTGAGAAAAACAGAACAAACCTAGCAAGGAATTCTATCCACCCAACTTCATCAGCCACACTCACCAAAAACACAATCACAACAGGTAGTTGTACATATGAACAAGAGTATTGGGTACCCCGCACCATTCCCCATTAGTTAGATACTCTTCCAAATGATGAACGTCCGGACGCTTCCATGATCTCCCTGCCCAGACACACCTAGGACTCACAACTACATATCCTTTACGCACACACCTGGGCCTCACAACCACGTATCCCGCCCGCACACACCTGGGCCTCACAACCACGTATCCTGCCCGCACACACCTGGGCCTCACAACCACGTATCCCACCCGTACAAACATATTCCTCACAACCACGTATCCCACCCGTTGCTCACCTGATCCACAAAAACCCACAAAACACCTCCATCACATGCCTTATAACCAATCCAACACCCACATGTTCATTACTCCATTTTGTTCAACCGGGGTGATCACACAAGTGTTCTAGATTTTAATTAGCCAGCATTACGTGATTAACCAATTCCCACATTCTACAAGGTTCCATTCACAAAACGGTCTAGAAGATAGGGAAAAATTTAATTGCACAAGCAAAGGCCCCCAATGATCGTGATTTTCAGTAGGCATAATCCTATTCAATTCACAACATAATATCACAGGATATAAAATAAATTAACTGCATTCACAAACTTCCCATCCCCGTTATGTAAGGAAATTATTATCTTTATTAAACTGGTTCAAAAGTTTTTCATGTAAAAAAGAGAATACCCACCCCGCATGATGCACGAATTAGAGAGATGAAGGTAAGATCCCTACCTCAATAGGTTCTGATCACAAAACTCCCCTGGATAAACTTTAGAAGACGTCTGTCGGTGTCTGTCACTTCCGTTGAGTCCCGGAAAAACCTCCTCAGGTGGAATTTGGAATGGAAAGGCCAATGGACAGAAAATGAATCCATGCTTTGAAGTTCCGCCTCGTCATTACGATCTCGTGGCCGCTGATGGATCATAAATCGGAGCTGAGACGAAGAAGTTATGGAAAAAAAGAGGCCTTCGAGTCTCTTGGGAGAGCTCTGCTCAGAGGAATGGGGAGGAGAGGGGTGAGTTGAAAAGGAGGGGGGACCCCTCCATTTATAGTGAGAAAAGAAAAAGTACATGGCATGTACTTTATGGTACACAGCGTGTACTCGGCCATTTCACATGGTCACCACACAGCTTCCAACATGGCCTTCAACGCGAAACGTGGTTGTCGACTGGTCAACACACGACATGAAGGTAACGCATACGCAGGGAGGGATACACGGCGTGTACTAGGGACACACAGCCTGTACCCATTTATTTCACACGGCAAGAACACGGCTCCAACATGGCACACAACCATTGACTGTTCAACACACGATAACACGTACGCGGGGAGGGACTACACGGCCTGTAGTATGGACACACGGCGTGTACCCATTTATTTCACATGGAAAGGACATGGCCTTCAACACGGGGCATACCTGGTGAGGGGGTACACGGCATGTAATAACACTACACGGCGTGTAGTTTCAAAAGTCTGAAAAATGTGGGAATAGTCCATTTTACCCTCTAGAACACTTCATGGACTTCTTTTTGACAAAGTAATGGGTAAGAGAGGTCCGGGCCATTACATCATATAACTCTTAAAACATTCTCATCCCCGAGAATTAAAAACCATCCTAGAGGAAACCAACAAGATACCTCTTAGGGCTCTTTTTATAAAAGAAACCCAACCATCAACCCTAATTATAGGTGTTAGGAATTCCTTCTCCTATGTCGAGATATTATCCGCTTTAGGCGGAACTGACATTCCTGCACGGGTTTAATCGCATCCTCATTAATGCGTCTTGATTAAGAATCGGGTTTTCCCACTTCCATACATTAGTATTTTTCCAACTCACACTTCCCCCAACACCGCACAACCCACACATTTCCTGAACACGTGGTTTTGGGAAAATTCCTTCTCCTATGTCGAGATATTATATGCTTCAGGCGGCACTGACTCACCCACATGGCTTCAATCACATCTATATTAATGTGTCTCAATTAAGGGTTAGGTTTTTCCCTTTCTCAGCACATCTGTACATGATACACACTTCCAGAGAACAAGGAAAAAAATGTCTCACAACCGACAAGCCAATCATTCCACATATCAAAGGTACATAGTATAACATCAAAAAAAAGCTCAGAAGAACAAAAAAAAACACATGTCAAAACAACTCCGGGTACTGAGCATGGATTTGGGCCTACCACTCCCAAGTGCTCTCCTCAAGGCCGCCATGCCTCCACAACACACAAACCAAGGGAATGGTTCGTCCATAGTGCACCTTCTCTTTATGATCATTGATTTTGACTGGTCGTTCCTCGAAGGTCGTGTCGTCTCTCATATCTAACTCTCCCCAGTCGATAACGTGAGAGTCGTCATGTAAGTACCGACAAAGCTGGGAGATGTGGAAGACATCATGAACATTCTTTAACTGAGGTGGTAGGGCCAGCTGATTTTCCACCTCACCGACTCGCCTCATCACCACAAAAGGTCCGATGAACCTAGGGGAGAGCTTACTCTCCTTCCCGAACCTCGTCTTCCCCTGTTGAGGGGAAACCTTCAATAACACATGATCTCCCACCTCAAACTCCAAGGGCCTCCTTCGACGAACAACATAAGACTTATGTCCGTCCTGATCCTCTTTCGTCCTCTCACGTACATGCTGGACTTTCTTTTTGGTGCTCTGCACTACCTCTGTCCCAAGAGCACCTGTCTCACAAACCTCTGCCCAGAAAATGGGTGAACGACATGGTATTCCATACAAAGCCTCAAATAGTGCCATGCCAGTAGTAGAGTGGAAGCTTTTGTTGTAGGAAAACTATACTAAAGGAAAGTGTCATACCTATGGTCCTCCGAAATCCAGAACGCATGATCGCAGCATGTCCTCGAACGTCTGGATAGTACGCTCTGTCTACCTGTTGGTCTGGGAGTGGAAAGCAGTGCTAAGGCATTGTCGGGTTCCAACAGCATGTTGTAACCCCCTCCAGACTCGTGAGGTAAACCGAGTATCCTGGTCTGAGATGATAGACATTGGTACCCCATGCATACTCACCACCTCATCTATGCACCTCTGTGTTAAGGTACTCACCAGGACCAACTCCTTAATTTCTATGAATTGAGCTGATTTTGTCAGACGATCCACCACTACCCAGATTGCATCATAACCACCCTGAGTTCTGGGTAGTCCTGTGACAAATTCCATTGATATGTCATCCCAATTCCACTCGGGGACATCTAACGGAAGCAACAATCCACTGGGAACACGGTGTTTAGCCATCACTTGCTGACACACTAGGCATTTAGCCACAAACTCTGCCACTTCCCGTTTCACCCCGGGCCACCAAAACTGTTCCCTTAGGCCTCGATACATTTTTGAAACTCTTGGATGTACCGACAAGGATGATCTATGGAAGCCATGGATAACTCCCTCACGCATCGCCTCCGGAACAAACAACCTTCCATGGAAAATCAACCGGTGTCGGCTGTCCTCTGACCATCCTTCTGGAGTGTTCCCCTGACCGATACGATCCTGCATTACTTCCGCCTCGGAGTCCCCCCACTGAGACTCTTATACCTATTTCAACAGGGAGGACTGCGCCGTCATCTGAAACAAACAGCCTCTAACACCTTCTACCTTTGCATCCAAGTGCAAGGCGTCCAACTCTCCCATCGCTTTCCAAGCATCAGCGGATTCACGAACCACTTCCTTATGCGACTTCCTACTCAGGGAATCAGCCACAACGTTGCCCTTACCTTCAGTGTAAGAGATCTCGAAGTCATAGTCTTGGAGAAACTCGACCCATCTCTGCTGCCGTAAGTCCAGGTCACACTGGGAGAAGATATAACACAGGCTCTTGTGATATAAGAAGACCACAAAGCGCTCCCCGAAGAGGTAATCTCGCCACAACTTCAATGAGAACACTATTGCTGCAAGTTCCTGGTCATGGGTGGCATAGTAATGCTCATGAGGGAGAAACTGCATAGTCCCATAACAAATCACTCCCTTCTTCTACATCAGCACGCACCTCAGACCATGGCCAGATGCATCCCAAAACTCCTCATACAACAACCCTTCCTCTGGAAACCTGAGTACGGGAACACTGACCAACTTCTCCTTCAGGTAGTCGAAATCCTTCTGGCACTGGTTGCTCAATAGGATGACCTGGTTCTTCTTAGTCAAAGCGGTCAGTGGAGCAGCAACTCGAGAGAAGTTTGAAACGAACCTCCGATAGTAACCTGCTAACCCCACGAAACAACAAACTTTCTCCACGTTCTTGGGTGCCACCCAAGAAACAACTGCCTCCACCTTTGACGGGTCCACTAACACTCCATGCTGAGACACCACATTCCCAGATAAGTGTACTTATTGCGTCAAGAACTTACACTTCGACAATTTCCCATAAAGACGGTGGTGTCGAAAGACTTCCATGACTGGCCTGAGATGCTCAATGTGCTCCTCCTCTGATCTTGAGTAGATCAAGATGTCATCAATAAAAACAATGACGAACGGATCCAGAAACTCTCGGAAGACAATTTTCATAAGTCCCATGAACACAGCCGGTGCATTCGTAACTCCAAACGGTATCACAAAAAACTTGAAGTGTCCTTACCTCCACCTGAAATTAGTCTTCGAGATGTCACTATCCTTGGAAGGGGGTAACGGTTCTTGACCGTTACCTGGTTCAACCTTCGGTAGTCTATGAATAACCTGAGACCACCATCTTCCATCTTCACAAACAAAACTGGAGAACCCCATGGAGATGCACTGGGTCGAACAAAACCCTTCTCCATCAAATCAGCAATCTGAATCTGCAACTCCCGCAACATTGAAGGTGTCATCCGATAAGGGGCCATCGAAATCGGACGAGCACCAGGCTGTAAGTCTATCCCAAACTCAACATCACGTCGGGGGGGGGGGGGGGGGGTAGAGTCACAACCTCCTCAGGAAAAACATCGAGTAACTCCCCAAAAACCTCTGGGACATCCACCATCTCTGTTTCAGCTGGAACCACTGATAACCCAGCTAACAAGGAAAGGAGAGGCTCTACATGCCAGTTTACTACCTGATAGCTCCTCTCTCCAACAAAAGATACTCGCTGCCCATCAACGTCGGAGAACACAACTCTTCTCTGGAAGCAGTCGATAATGGAACTAATAGAAAACAACCAGTCGATGTCTAGAATGATATTGTATGGCTGCATCTATAACAGAAAAAGGTCCCCACTAGATCGATGTGGTCCTACCATCAGCCCACATCCCCTACAAACACAAGATACGCTGGTCTGGCCTCTAACTAGTGTACTCACCACTCGTGGTATGGAAAGTATCTCTACATCTAGTCCCAGAGCATGGGCTAGACCAGGTGCAACAAAGGAGTACGAAGCTCCCGAATCGATCAAAGTAGAAACAAGAGTGCTGAACAAACAAATTGTAACTTGTACCACCTCTGGTTCTGCTAGAGCTTCCAACTCTGCTGCGTGCAACTGTCCACGCCTAGCTCCTCTGCCTCTATGATGTCGTCCACCTCCCCGACCACGCCCTGGTCGAGGTCCCTAAGGATCACCCTGAGGTCGGCCTCCTCCTGCAAAGTCTGCCCTCGGAGGAGCATGGTCATGCTGCTGCTTGAAGGGCCTCACTGGAAACTGGTGCTGCTGAGGTGGGCACTGAACCTTCCCACCTCCACCGTACAGAGATCAGGTTGGGCACCGACTCTAAACATGTCTGAAACCTCCACAAGAAAAATTCTTCGGTCCTGGGCTCGTGAAGAAGGGACGAGGACCTGAAGATCTCAACTGGAAATGTTGGGGCATGCTCCATACTGGTCTGAACCTGGAAGGTCCCATCGCAGGAGACCTGCCGTTGACTGCCTTCCCCTTCGACGATCCTTGCTGGAACCCCTCACATGGTGCACCTCCCATCGAGTGCATCCTCTCTACAACCTCTTCCTTCTTCTGTACTATCAACTACGTCGGAAGGGTGATGGGGGTGACAACATACTTGATCGAAGGATGAAGCGCCTCCTCCAAACATCTCACCCGAGACTCCTCATCCGGAAAGAGATCCAGAGAAATGTGTAGGAGATCCTTGAAATTGATCCCCAACTCTCATACAGACATACTCCCCTGCTAGAGGGATAGTAACTCCTCCCGCTTCTCTGCCTTGATCATGGAAGAAAGGAATTCCTCTCAGAATTCCTTCTCAAAGTCATCCCACAGAACCTCTTCCCCTATCCTCTCTCCGAGGTAGATCATCCACCACTGTTGTGTCGCACCTCTCATCTGACTGACTGCTAGGAAAACCCAGTACTCCCTTGGAGCAAGGATCAAGGTAAAAGAAATCCCTAGCTCCTCAAGCCACCCCTCCGTCTCCATATCTGATGTACTACACTCGTACTTCTTGAGGTTCTACATATGGAAGGAATGGAGAGTCTTCTTCCACTGGCTATATTCCTCCTCTCGGTTAATCTTCAAATGATCGACCGCCTGAATCTGCTAGGCCTCGGCCATCTAAGACACCCAGGGACGACGTCTAGGTGCCATAGCTGTACGGTAAACAAGGATCACCTAAGCCCAAGTAGTAAAGAATCTTCTCATGGTTTTATTTTATCATATTATTTAAATTTCCTTCCTAGAACGCGCAAATCAAGTAAAACACAATCAAGATGATTCATGAACCTTCCCTAGGGTCTCTACCTTGCAACCAGTGTGGTCTCACTTGGTCGTTCGGTAGGCTCAGAGTCCTTGCATCGGACCACGGGGGGGCCTAAAATCCTGTGTCCTTGCCGGTCTTCCCTGAACTATGTCACGCACTAAGATTAACCAACACTATTGCCCTACCATCTAATGCAATCCTTACTCTGCCTAACCCCAGACTCCATCATATATCTCAACCGTCACCTCTGATACCATTCTGTCATGACCCCCTCCCACCAAATATGCCCATCCTGAGATGGCAATGGTGAAAGGGAGATAATGACCATAAGTCCCGCCTCCAGTAGGACCCGAGGTGGCGACTAGAACCAAGGGTATGAGTTTTCACAAATATGGGAGGCATTACCCTTTTATTATTTTATGATCGGGAAATAGGACAAGTCGACCACCAAAAAAAGGAAAAGAACAAGTGTATAGAAATAAACCCAAACCAATCCCACATGCATGTTTAAAAAATTTTATAATAAGGTACAAGTACAAGAAACCTCAAAAGTACAATACCAAAAGAAAAAAAGAGTACAACAACTGCAACAAATCCAACTGTCCAACTAGTAGGGTCCTGCATGGTTTTGGTAGTCCTCATGGAAACCTGAAAGTAAATGTAGGGTGAGCATACAAGTATACATAGTAGGAAAACCTAAATCCCTCGCGAAAAAGTGGGGAGACATCCTAATCTCCCGTGAGAACAAAAGAAGAAACCTAGAAAGGAATTCTATCCACCCAACCTCACTAGCCACACTCACCAAATACAAAATCACAACATGTAGTAGTATATAAGAATAAGAGTATTGGGTACCCCGCACCATCCCCCATTAGTTAGCTGCTCTTCCTAATGGTGAACATCTTGACGCTGTCACACTCTCCCCACCAGCACACACCTGTGCCTCACAACCACGTATCCCAGCCACACAGACCTGGGCCTCACAACCACGTATCCTGCCCGCACACACCTAGGCCTCACAACCACGTATCCAGCCAGCACACACTTGGGACTCAAAACTACATATCCCGCCCGCACACACCTAGGCCTCACAACCACGTATCCTAGACGCTGCTCACCCGATCCACAACAACCCACCAAACACCTCCATGACATTCCAAATAACCAATCCAACACCCACATATTCATTACTCCATTTTTTTCAACTGGGGTGATCACACAAGGGTTCCAGATTTTAATTAGCCAGCTTTATGTGATTAACCAATTCCCACATTCCACAAGGTTCCATTTACAAAATGGTCTAGAAGATAGTTCAACATTTAATTGTGCAAGAAAAGGCCCCCAAAGACCATGATTTTCAGTAGGCATAATCCTATTCAATTCACAACATAATATCACAAGATATAAAATAAAGTAACCGCATTCACAAACATCCCATCCCCGTTATGTAAGCCAGTTATTTTTTTATTAAACTGGTTCAAAATTATTTCACATAAATAAGATAATACCCACCCCGCATGATGAACAAATTAGGGAGATGAAGGTAAGATCCATACATCAACAGGTTATGATCACAACGCTCCCCCTGATCAACTTTAGAAGACGTCTGTCTGCGTCCGTCACTTCCTTCGAGTCCCTGATAAACCTCCTCGGGTGGATGTTTTAATGGAGAGGCCAAAGGAAAGACAACAGATCCAATCTCAGAAGTTCTGCCTCGTCTTTACGATCCCGTGGCCGCAGACGGATCATAAATCGGAGCTCGGACGAAGAAGTTATGGAAGAAAAGGAGCCTTAGAGTCTCTTGGGAGAGCTCTGCTCAGAGGAATGGGGAGGAGAGGGGTGAGTTGAAAAGGATAAGGGGACCCCCTCCTTTTATAGGCGAGGAAATAAAATGTACACGACATGTACTCAGCCATTTCATAAAGACACCATGCATCTTCCAACACGGCCTTCAACGCGAAATGCGGCCGTTGACTGGTCAACACACGGCTTGAAGGTAATGCATACACAGGGAGGGACTACACGGCGTGTAGTCTGGACACACGGTGTGTACCCATTTATTTCACACGATAAGAGCATGGATCCAACATGGCACACGGTCGTTGATTGGTCAACACACGGTAACGCATATGCTGGGAGGGACTACACAACGTGTAGTATGGACACACGACTTGTACCCATTTATTTCACATGGCAAGGACACGGCTTTCAACACGGGGTATACCCGGAGAGGGGGTAAACGACATGTACTAACACTACACGGCGTGTAATTTCAAAATTCTGAAAAGTGTGGGAAAAGTCCATTTTACCCTCCAGAACACTTCGTGGCCTTCTTTTTGACAAAGGAATGGCCAGAGAGGTCCGGGCCATTACAGGTTGTGCATGGATTCTAAGGGATACAAGGATTAAATGTTCAAGGTAGGCCACTATGAAAGGGATTATTTGAAATAGTGGATTTAATACCAAACAAATGCCTCAATCATTTAAACATAAGTACCTCAAACCCTCAGGTTTTGGTAGGAATAAATCAAATTCCAGTTTAATCAAGCATGGTTTGGTTCTCTCAAGGAGTGAGGTCAATGTAAAGAATATGAAAATAATTGTTCAGAAGCCTCACAAGAAAGAGATTTCAAATATAATGACAGTCAGATATGGAATGTGATTCACAATTCAGTGTACTTTTCATGAAATTAATAAATATTTGAACTTGAAACAAAGTCATTTCAGCATTCATTTAATCTTAGTTTCAAGGGATAAATTGTTTCACTCATTGATATGAATTTCAAAATTGTGATGAGAATCATTTCAACTAAAAAATTATAAAATCACAATGAAAATTGAAAAATAAACACACAAAATTTGAAAAAACACACAATTTTTTTGTTTATTTAAACAGGAAAACAATTGAAATTACTAAACTAAAAGGTTCCCTCCCCCACACTTAAAATATTGCATTGTCCTCAATGTGAACCCATGAGATGATATATTTACATGAAATGAATAATTTTTAAATAGGACAAATAATATAAAAGGGAACGGGTTGGGAACATCTTGATGTGCTCAAGTGATGATGGGGTCATGCAGTGTGATAAAATCCACTGCATCAGTAGGAAGTCCCTCAATGTATCTCTTCAATCATTTCCCATTGACTGTATAGCTTCTTTTTGTGTCCTCTTTTGTGATCTCCACTGCACCATAATAAAAACAATTAGACACAATATAAGGACCTAACCATCTGGAACACAACTTACCAGGCATCAGATTCAGTCGTGAACTATAGAGAATGACTTTCTCTCCAACATGAAACTCCTTTTGTTGGATCATTATATCATGAGCTGCTTTTGATTTTTCCTTATAGAGACTTGAGTTCTCATATGAAGACAATCTAATCTTATCAAGCTCTTGAATTTGCATCTTCTTTGGTATTCCAGCTTGGGCCAAATACATGTTGCATTTCTTTATAGCCTAATAAGCCTGATGCTCAAATTCTACTGGGAGATTACATGCTTTACCAAAAACAATCTAAAATTGGTACATACCAATGGGTTTCTTGTATGCTATCCTATAAGCCCAAAATGCATCATCCAAGTGCTTTCTCCAATCCTTCCTATTTGGCTGCACGGTTTTCTCCAAAATTTGATTCAACTCACGATTTGAAACCTCAGCTTAGACATTTGTTTGAGGGTGGAATAGTGCTGATGTTTTGTGTGTCACCCCATACATCCAAAGAAGGGAATAAAGATTCTGATTTCAGAATTGTGTCCCTTGGTTACTAATGATAGCCTTTGGTACTCCAAACCAGCAAAAAATTCGTTCTTTCACAAAATCCACAACAACATGAGAATCATCTGTCCTGGTGGCTTTTTCCTCCACTCATTTGCTCATATAATCAACAAAAACAAAAATATACAGGAAAACCATATGAACATGTAAAATGACCCATAAAATCAATGCCCCACACATCAAAAATCTCACAGAATAGTATGGTTTGTTGGGGCATCTCATGTCTCCTAGAAATATTCTCAGTGTGTTGGAATCGAGAGCATGACTTAAAAAACACATGGGAATCATGGAATAAACTAGGGGAATATAATCCAGAGTCCAAAACATTCATGGATATCCGTTGGGGTCCAAAGTGTCCACCACATGCATGTGTGTGACAGAATTGCAAAACAGACTCAAACTCATGATCAGGAACAGACCTCCTAATAACTTGGTCACTACACGTGCGCCATAAGTATGGATCATCCCAAAAATAAAATATTGACTCACTCTTTAATTTTTGGACTTGATGTTTCTTTAAATTTTTAGGGATTTCAGAGGAAACATGGTAGTTAACTAAATCTACATACCAAGGATGCGTACCTAAGATGGAATAAAGATGCTCATCGGGGAAAGTGTACCGAAGTGGTACCTAGCCCAAGGTGTCATCCTCTAGTGTGTGAGTAATCCTACTCATGTGGTCCACCACCATGTTTTCTAACCACTTTTTTTCCTTTATCTCATTATCAAATTCTTGAAGAAGGATCATCCATCAGATCAGCCTGGGCTTTGCATCTGGCTTCTCCAAGAGGTACCTCAAAGCTGCATGGTCAGAGAAAACAACTACTTTAGAGCCCAATAAATATGAACGGAATTTATCTAAAGAAAATATGACAGAAAAAAACCCCTTTTTCATGGTTGTGTAATTTGATTGGGATGAATCTAGTGTCCTCGATGCATAGGCGATCATATGTGAACGTCCCTCCACCCTCTGAGATAAGACAGCTCAAACCAAAAAGTTGGAGGCATCACACATAAGCTCAGAAGGAATCTCCCACCATGGGGGGTGTATGATAGGTGGAGTGGCCAGACACATCTTTAGCTCATCAATGGAAGTCCTGCAAGAATGATCAAACACAAAATCAGAATCCTTTAGGAGTAATCGTGAGATAGGAAGAGAAATCTCACTAAACTCTTGGATGAAGCACCGATAAAATCCTACATGCCCTAGGAAAGATCTAACATCATGCAGACATAAAGGATATGGTAAGGATGAAATAATATCTATCTTAGATCTATCAACCTCTATCCCATGATTTGACACTACATGGCCTAAGACAATGCCATGCTCTACCATGAAATGAAACTTTTCAAAGTTCAGGACCAGATTCTTCTCAATACAACAATTCAATACATTTCCCAATCTATTTAGCAATTCATCAAATTAGGATCCATACACTATAAAAACATCCATAAATACCTCCATGCAGGTCTCAAAAAAATCCAAAAAAATAACCACCATGCATCTCTGGATGGTTCCTGGGTTGTTACAAAGTCCAAATGGAATCCTCTGGTAGGAAAATGTGCCAAAGGGATAGATTAATGTGGTCTTCTCCTGATCCTATGGAGCTATAGGAACCTGAAAATATCCAGATATTCCATCCAAGAAACAATAGTGTGTTTTCTCATAGAGTCTCTCAAGAATTTGATCAATAAATAGGATGGGGAAATGGTCCTTGCGAGTGGACTGATATAGTTTCCTATAATCAATACACACATACCAACTGTTTTTCACCCTCATTGGAACTAACTCATCTTTCTCATTTTTAACAATAGTAACACCACTTTTATTAGGCACAACCTGAATAGGACGTACCCACTGAGAATCTGAAATGGGATAGATTATACTTGCCTCGAGAAATTTTTCAACCTCTTTTTTAACAACATCCAGAAGGTTTGGATTGAGTCTCCTTTGTGGTTTCCCCACTGGTTTAGCCCCATCCTCCCAAAGAATCCTATGCATGCAAATGGAGGGGCTAATACCTAACATGTCAGCCAAGGTCCACCCGATTTCCCAAAATATTCAAAATATTTTCATTATGTTCAAAAGGGAGATTGTTGGCAATGATAATAGGTAATCTCTCACCACTAAACAAGTATGAGTATTTCAGATTTTGTGTCAATGGCTTGAGTTCTAGTCTAGGGGGTGGTGTATGGATGGAGACATAAAAGAAACTGAAATATGTGCACATGGAGCATCAATATCAGAATATACATCATCAAAATTAGAGAATAAAGAATCAAATCCATCACCATACTCAATGTAACAGCCCAAGATTTTATAAAAAATATATATTCTTTTTAATTTTATTAATGTCTTGTGTTGTACGCTACACCAAAAGGAGCTTGCACAACACACATCCTTGACTTGCCTTGCATTACACGCAATCGCGACCTTCCTCGATAGCGTGTGTAATACGCAATACTGAGTTTCATTAAACAACGATATGCTATTAAAATATTATTAAAACTAGCCGTTATGAATAGTAATAACCACTTTTTAAAATTCTATAAATCTTATTTTTCAAAATGAACTTCATTTTTGGATTCGGAGTATCGAATTTAGCCTAAGGTGAAATTTTGGTACTTTTCGGATAACTTTCATATTCTGATGAATAGTGAAAATTACTAAATTATAATTAAAAACAACTTTTTTAATCGAAATAATTAATAGTGATAAATCATTAATTTGAGTGGTTTTAAAGTGTATTTAGAATATATTTTTACAATTTAATACAATGTTGGTCATTGGATGTAATTGCACATTTAAACCAGACATAAACAAGTGTCAATCTTTTGATAGATATTGTTTCTTAAAAACACGCTATTTGTTTTAACAGCGGGATTTAATTATAAAATTAATTAATGCAACTTTTATGTTATGAATTTGGTAAAATAGACTTCATTTTTGAATTCGGAATATGAAATATAGCTTGGGATGAAATTTTGACATTATTCTGAAAAACATCAATTTTTGATGAATAGTGAAACTACTAAGTGGTAGGTTAAAAACTG
Source organism: Viscum album (assembly GCA_963277665.1). Taxonomy (NCBI): domain Eukaryota; kingdom Viridiplantae; phylum Streptophyta; class Magnoliopsida; order Santalales; family Viscaceae; genus Viscum; species Viscum album. The sequence goes on along the minus strand of OY728147.1, from coordinate 1,689,520,283 downwards.
AATTTTGCATAAAACTTAATTTTACCGCTTCTGTGAATGGAATTTCAAAAATCCGAGAGACACGGTTAATATCAAGGACTAAAATGTGGTTCAATGAGATGAAAATAATTTTTTGGTGAATAGTAACTTTTTACTTTTTTTACCGCGGTTAATAGTAAATAGGGTAACTAAGGGTAAATATGATATCACTATTACCCTAACACATGTCCTAATTCTATTGGACAAGTGTAATTCTACCAAAAACAATCTTAGGAATAAAATATGACCATTTAGGCCCACTTGGATTAGATTAGGACATTTATTATTAATTTATTTAAAGAAGGGTTAAAATAGCAAAAATCAAAGTTTAATAAGTAAATAATTTTTAATATGGGGTTATACATAAGATAAATTCGATTGTAAATATTCATTAGAAAGCTAAAAATATTTTCTACATGATGGTATTTTATTTGTAATTTTTAGACAATTTAATTTATTTATGACACAACGATGATGCAGTAATTATCTTATTAATGAAATATTGACATAATTGATGTTATAAACACCAAAATAAATATAATTTGTAAATTTTTATGAATTACACTAATTTTCTAGGTTACCATGATATATTAATGTTTATTTAATCAATATGGTTCGAACATTTAATTCTGTTATGACTTTCACAAAAATCATATATCAAATAGTGTCAAAATTGACACAAAATAGTTTTTAAATCAAATATTATATTATTAATTGTTATTTTATTCCTAAAAATCTAAGGTTCGGCCAAATGACTTATATAAGGATATATATATTAATAATAAACAATTTGGGGTTCGTTTGGCATGTTATAGTAAGTGTATTAACCATATAGTGAAAGAAAACAAAAAGACACGGTAAATGTTAAATTATTTAACTTAGAGTTAAATCTAATTGATAAGGTTAAAATAATATCCTAAACTTGTCTAAATTCTATTGGTTGATAGGATTTCGACCCATCCCCACTTTAGCTTCGAAATAATACCCTTTGGAACCATTATAAACCGATTTTGACTTTAATATAAAATAATATTTTGAGGTATTCCTAAGATGCCCCTCTCCTCCCCTATAAAAGGACACCTCCTCCCCCTCCTCCTCACACCAATTTGAGCACTCAAGCTCGGCCAACCCCTGCCAATTTCTCCTCTCCACTTCCCTAGCAACATCCTAGAGGTTCTGGTCTTCCTCAAAGACCAATTTTAGTGCCCTAAGAGGAGGTCTCAAAGAGGCACTTCAAAGAAGAGGTAATTACCGTTACCAATTTTTTCATCTTTATTTCTTCTTCCACTTCTTCTTCTTAGGTTCTTTCATTATGAAGTAATAACATCAGTATCACTCATATACTGATATGTTATTATAAGTATGAAACAACCCTATTTCACCATCTATCCATCCTACGGAAAAAGAAATCACCGCGCGTGAGTACGTACGGAATACCGTCTCCACGCCGTGGTGTAATCTATTTTCCACCACCACCTTACATGGATGGGTATAATGGTGTAAAGAATAACTATACATAGTTATTACAACATCATATTGATTCTGATATATTTTATAATACACTCCAATTCAATTCAATATTTATATAAATGATATCATCGCTCGTGCGTACGTACGGAATACCGTCTCCACGACGCGATGAGATTCATTCTCCATGTTAACCATTTAAGAATGATTATAATGTATATATAAGAAATAATAATGAAATATATGACATTATAAAGCTACTGGATTTATGTATATATATACATATGTATGTCATCTACTTACTTCCATTTCAAGACAATAAGGAAAGGAAAACAGCGTTCATGCGTACGTACGGACTACCGTCTCCATGAACGGTGTTTTTCATTTTATTTATCTACCTATTATATATATATATATACTGAATATATATGATATATAAATCATATTTTATATTCTGGAAGTAAGTAAATCATGATATAAGTAATAATGATGTCAAGAACAACAAGTCAAAACACCTACGATAAATGAAACGATTTTACCCAAAACGCTTCTTTAACATGGAATTTACAAAAGAACGGGTAATATAATGTCATAAGTGAACCATATATGATATCATAACAATGAATATGATTCTTTAATAAGTCAATAACATGATTTAAATCATTATACAGGAGGTTCGGACACTTACAAAGCAAGTCGGACCTAAGGTAAGGGAAATGTCACAATCTCATTTTTATCCGAGATTGTTTATTCGTAAGTATTTACTGGGGTTTATTTTATCATCCACATCCATGTTTTCTCAATATGTAATATTATTTCCATCCAACTACAATGTTTTAAATCCAATTTTACCCTTTGGTTAGTTTTTAGTAAAAGATATGAAAGGAATCTTTTGTCGTTTATCGTACGAGGTACATTTTGACTTTTTCGACAAAAGTACAAAGAATTTTTTTTTTAACTTATACGGCACGAACGGATTTCTACTGTTGTATAAAGCCTTATTTTCATGAAGCTTCCTCTAAAAGATTTCATGACTATTTTCAATAAAATCTCTTTCTTTTAAAATTGCATGATGTTTTGTGAAAAGAAATTGATTTTGAAGAAGAAAGGATATTTTCCTCAAGAATTCAATTCAAGTGTTTTATCAAAATTATTTTCCATCTAAGATAATAAAGGGTTCTGTTTCTATCCATATTTTTACATTGATTTGACTATGTTGAGATGGAATTATGTTTATGAATTCCTTTATCTTATATGAATTGATTTATGATGTCATGATGTTTCAAGAATCCCATTTTTATTACATGGGTTATGCGATGATGTATGATTTATGATTTTGTGGCACACATAAGAAAGGATTCATTAAGAGATGGGTGGGACCTATATCTCCCTCCAATGCATTGGGTAAAGATTTCATATCTCATGAGATAGACATGGCTGGAATGGTAGGTTATACCGGTTCAGTGAAACAGGACTGAAACGAGGATTACTCGATTCAGAAAGGGACTTTGTCCACTAAGATAGTCTTGGCAATGAGTCTTGACTAACAAGAAATGATTCTCTATGATTATGTGTGTATGCCACAATGAGTAATGTTTTAAGTTATGGTTTCATTTTCACTACTATGATTTATCCCATGTTATGAAATTATGCTCTCTTTTGCAGGTTAAGATTTCCAAAAATGTTATGTTCTTATGAAAATTATGTGATTGATATTTCTTTTGTTTACCCTTACTGAGCATTTGAGCTCACCCTTTTATGTTTTCTTTTCCCCAGGATATAAAGAAAGGTTTTAGGTAAAAAAAAGGAAGATCTTTGTGGGAGATTTTGAAGATCTTTCACCAGGATTAGAAGATTACGTTCCGAGTTTCCAAAGACACTAAACTATTACGATCCTTGTGTGTGTGTTTTTGTTATGTACTAAGTATTCCGCAAAAGTAATGTAAAGTCCATGTAAGTCAGGCTACGAGTCTCTATAGTTGGTATCAGAGGAAATGTTTAGTCAACCTTTGGAAACTAGGATGCGAAAACGTTAGTGAGATCCCTAGAGATATTTCTAAGGTATGTCTAGGGATGTCCCTAAGGATACGTATACGTATAGGATATAATCCTAGAACTATGATACCGATCTTAGAATTTAACCTAAGATGTTAGATATTAAGGGTACTCCCCCTTTACTATGTTGTTTTCCCTAGCATGATTTTTGCCTCTCACACTATTCTTTTTGGGTTTTAGACGATGGCTGGAACCCGAAGGAACCGTGTTGATCAATGCAATGGACAATGCAATGATTGCCCTCCTGAACAAACAAATGTTATGGGAGATGGAGTGAAAAATCTTATTGCTATACTTACACAAGCTATGAATCATTCTGGACTTCCAAATGAGAAGAGAAGGGAACAATATTCTATTGAGTCCTTCATGAGGCAACGTCCACCTTCTTTCAGTGGGTCTACTGATCCATTAGTTGCTGAACAATGGATTAGTACTACTGAAAAGATATTTCCAGTTCTTCAATGTTCTGAACATGATAAAGTCATCTTAGCAGTATATCGTTTGGAAGGTGAAGCTGATCAATGGTGGAATCTTATCAAGAATACGAGGCCAAGAGATGAAATTGAGCCCATGGAATGGGACGAGTTCAAGAACCTGTTTTTCAGTAAGTACTTCCCTCGTATTCTTCGAACAAAGATGGAGAAAGAGTTTCTTGAACTGAAGCAAAGGGACGATGAATCTGTTGGTACCTATGAAGCAAATTTTACAAGACTTGCAAGGTATGCTTCTGGAATTATCATCCAACCTGAAAGTAAAGTTGATCGATTTTTCAGTGGCTTAAAACCAAGTCTTCGAAGGGCATTGGCTATAAGAGACTTCAGTAGCTATGAAGAAATTGTGCGTTGTGCTATCAAGGTAGAAATGGAAGTTGCTGTTACATATCCATCTCAGGGTTTTGACAAGAAACGAAAGATGGAGTTCAAGGAGAAATCTCAGAATAATGGTGAAAAGAAGATGAATGTTTCCTTATGCACAAAGTGTGGAAAGAAGCATGGTGGAGATTGTCTAAAAGGGACTAGAAAATGTTTTAAGTGTGGAAAAGAAGGTCATTGAGCAGCTGAGTGTCGAAGTAATGGAAAAAGGGTTTCTAATGATGTGAATAAATCAAACACTGCAGAGAACGCACCGCCAACACTTCAATGCTTCAAGTGCAAGGAAATGGGGCATTATGCTAATAATTGCCCTAATCCAAGGGTTAGTGATGATCAACATGAGCAACCACTGAAGGCAAAGGACAAAGGGAAATCACATGCGATCACTATTGGCAATGTTGAATATGACAACTATGTGGTGGAATGATTAAGTGTTTATGTAATGGGATTCCAAAATAATGTTGTATCATTGAGTATTGCAATATTTATTGATGTGGTATTCAATGTGATTGAGATATTTTTTGGAAATAAGATGATATGCGCATAATGAAGACGAGAAAATGAAATGTTTAATAGTATTCATGAGCTCATGATTGATATAAGGACTAAGTGATATCATGGTTTGAGTATATAGAATTTTGAGGATTTTGGTATGTGGAAAGTGTTAACTTTTAACTGCACTCATGTTTTCACTAAGGTATTCAAGAGAATACACGATTAAGGACTTTGAATGTTTGGAATGTGACCAACAAGACATATCTTATGATATGTGGGGATCAACGACAGTATTAAATCTCTGGTAATCGTTGTCACTATATTATGAGAGTGGACTGCAGTATTATGTATAAGCCTAAAGATTAGACTGGATTATGTTGGACATAAGTTAGTATTGTTTAAGGATAGAAGATTTTCGATATTATTGATGGGATGTTATAGTAACGTAGTTTTAGAAAAAGGGACAACCTGCAGGACGGGCGACAGCCCATCGCTTCGGACAAGGCTATAGGAATCGAACCCACAACCGAAGTGCGACTGGCCTTTATCGCCTACCACTGGCCTACAGGAAGTCCCTGTTTAGTAGAAACTAGTTTTATTATATTAATCAGCATGATATATGAAGTATAAGTCCATTTTAGGAACCATATATGATTAATCTCACTATAGAATGACTTATGTATATTTAATAACTTTTGCTAACATTTTGTTTGAGACAGATGGAATGACCCGTCATTCTATCGCATGATCTGCTAACACTTCACGAATAACAAATTCAACTTCATTTATTTAAGAGATGAATTATAAATTGTTCAAGGCACGAACAAAAGTGAGATTGTACCAAAATAAAGTAAGTATTTATTCTAAGCAAATTTTCAACTTTAGGGAAATGATCTTGAAAACCAAAAAAAATGTTGTCCTAGTGATCTTATACCTGATGAATCAGATGGTACCTTATATCATCACAAATCTATGGATTTGTGATTACTGGCTTTTCCATAGCCATGTTCTCTACCACTCTCCATCAGAACATGATGGTTAGATTTCTCTTCCCTATCCATATTTTCACCTATGTAAAAACCCAGTGATTAGTTTATTTGGGTAATCGTTACATTTCATACTTTAGTTTTTAAAGACAAGTTTTGGTATTCCCTTTTACGATGTGGGTTTATATTAAAGAAACTTTAAAATAGTAAACCATTTATAACCTCGACGAATTTCGAGGGCGAAATTCATTTTAAGGGGGGTAGAATGTAACAGCCCAAGATTTTATAAAAAATATATATTCTTTTTAATTTTATTAATGTCTTGTGTTGTACGCTACACCAAAAGGAGCTTGCACAACACACATCCTTGACTTGCCTTGCATTACATGCAATCGCGACCTTCCTCGATAGCGTGTGTAATACGCAATACTGAGTTTCATTAAACAACGATATGCTATTAAAATATTATTAAAACTAGCCGTTATGAATAGTAATAAACACTTTTTAAAATTCTATAAATCTTATTTTTCAAAATGAACTTCATTTTTGGATTCGGAGTATCGAATTTAGCCTAAGGTGAAATTTTGGTACTTTTCGGATAACTTTCATATTCTGATGAATAGTGAAAATTACTAAATTATAATTAAAAACAACTTTTTTAATCGAAATAATTAATAGTGATAAATCATTAATTTGAGTGGTTTTAAAGTGTATTTAGAATATATTTTTACAATTTAATACAATGTTGGTCATTGGATGTAATTGCACATTTAAACCAGACATAAACAAGTGTCAATCTTTTGATAGATATTGTTTCTTAAAAACACACTATTTGTTTTAACAGCGGGATTTAATTATAAAATTAATTAATGCAACTTTTATGTTATGAATTTGGTAAAATAGACTTCATTTTTGAATTCGGAATATGAAATATAGCTTGGGATGAAATTTTGACACTATTCTGAAAAACATCAATTTTTGATGAATAGTGAAACTACTAAGTGGTAGGTTAAAAACTGAATTTTGCATAAAACTTAATTTTACCGCTTCTGTGAATGGAATTTCAAAAATCCGAGAGACACGGTTAATATCAAGGACTAAAATGTGGTTCAATGAGATGAAAATAATTTTTTGGTGAATAGTAAATTTTTACTTTTTTTACCGCGGTTAATAGTAAATAGGGTAACTAAGGGTAAATATGATATCACTATTACCCTAACACATGTCCTAATTCTATTGGACAAGTGTAATTCGACCAAAAACAAACTTAGGAATAAAATATGACCATTTAGGCCCACTTGGATTAGATTAAGACATTTATTATTAATTTATTTAAAGAAGGGTTAAAATAGCAAAAATCAAAGTTTAATAAGTAAATAATTTTTAATATGGGGTTATACATAAGATAAATTCGATTGTAAATATTCATTAGAAAGCTAAAAAGATTTCCTACATGATGGTATTTTATTTGTAATTTTTAGACAATTTAATTTATTTATGACACAACGATGATGCAGTAATTATCTTATTAATGAAATATTGACATAATTGATGTTATAAACACCAAAATAAATATAATTTGAAAATTTTTATGAATTCCACTAATTTTCTAGGTTACCATGATATATTTATGTTGATTTAATCAACTTGGTTCGAACATTTAATTCTGTTATGACTTTCACAAAAATCATATATCAAATAGTGTCAAAATTGACACAAAATAGTTTTTAAATCAAATATTATATTATTAATTGTTATTTTATTCCTAAAAATCTAAGGTTCGGCCAAATGACTTAGATAAGGATATATATATTAATAATAAACAATTTGGGGTTCGTTTGGCATGTTATAGTAAGTGTATTAACCATATAGTGAAAGAAAACAAAAAGACACGGTAAATGTTAAATTATTTAACTTAGAGTTAAATCTAATTGATAAGGTTAAAATAATATCCTAAACTTGTCTAAATTCTATTGGTTGATAGGATTTCGACCCATCCCCACTTTAGCTTCGAAATAATACCCTTTGTAACCATTATAAACCGATTTTGACTTTAATATAAAATAATATTTTGAGGTATTCCTAAGATGCCCCTCTCCTCCCCTATAAAAGGACACCTCCTCCCCCTCCTCCTCACACCAATTTGAGCACTCAAGCTCGGCCAACCCCTGCCAATTTCTCCTCTCCACTTCCCTAGCAACATCCTAGAGGTTCTGGTCTTCCTCAAAGACCGATTTTAGTGCCCTAAGAGGAGGTCTCAAAGAGGCACTTCAAAGAAGAGTTAATTACCGTTACCAATTCTTTCATCTTTATTTCTTCTTCCACTTCTTCTTCTTAGGTTGTTTCATTATGAAGTAATAAAATCAGTATCACTCATATACTGATATGTTATTATAAGTATGAAACAACCCTATTTCACCATCTATCCATCCTACGGAAAAAGAAATCACCGCGCGTGCGTACGTACGGAATACCGTCTCCACGCCGTGGTGTAATCTATTTTCCACCACCACCTTACATGGATGGGTATAATGGTGTAAAGAATAACTATACATAGTTATTACAACATCATATTGATTCTGATATATTGTATAATACACTCCAATTCAATTCAATATTTATATAAATGATATCATCGCTCGTGCGTACGTACGGAATACCGTCTCCACGACGCGATGAGATTCATTCTCCATGTTAACCATTTAAGAATGATTATAATGTATATATAAGAAATAATAATGAAATATATGACATTATAAAGCTACTGGATTTATGTATATATATACATATGTATGTCATCTACTTACTTCCATTTCAAGACAATAAGGAAAGGAAAACAGCGTTCATGCGTACATACGGACTACCGTCTCCATGAACGGTGTTTTTCATTTTATTTATCTACCTATTATATATATATATACTGAATATATATGATATATAAATCATATTTTATATTCTGGAAGTAAGTAAATCATGATATAAGTAATAATGATGTCAAGAACAACAAGTCAAAACACCTACGATAAATGAAACGATTTTACCCAAAACGCTTCTTTAACATGGAATTTACAAAAGAACGGGTAATATAATGTCATAAGTGAACCATATATGATATCATAACAATGAATATGATTCTGTAATAAGTCAATAACATGATTTAAATCATTATACAGGAGGTTCGGACACTTACAAAGCAAGTCGGACCTAAGGTAAGGGAAATATCACAATCTCATTTTTATCCGAGATTGTTTATTCGTAAGTATTTATTGGGGTTTATTTTATCATCCACATCCATGTTTTCTCAATATGTAATATTATTTCCATCCAACTACAATGTTTTAAATCCAATTTTACCCTTTGGTTAGTTTTTAGTAAAAGATATGAAAGGAATCTTTTGTCGTTTATCGTACGAGGTACATTTTGACTTTTTCGACAAAAGTACAAAGAATGTTTTTTTTAACTTATACGGAACGAACGGATTTCTACTGTTTTATAAAGCCTTATTTTCATGAAGCTTCCTCTAAAAGATTTCATGACAATTTTCAATAAAATCTCTTTCTTTTAAAATTGCATGATGTTTTGTGAAAAGAAATTGATTTTGAAGAAGAAAGGATATTTTCCTCAAGAATTCAATTCAAGTGTTTTATCAAAATTATTTTCCATCTAAGATAATAAAGGGTTCTGTTTCTATCAATATTTTTACATTGATTTGACTATGTTGAGATGGAATTATGTTTATGAATTCCTTTATCTTATATGAATTGATTTATGATGTCATGATGTTTCAAGAATCCCATTTTTATTACATGGGTTATGCGATGATGTATGATTTATGATTTTGTGTCACACATAAGAAAGGATTCATTATGAGATGGGTGGGACCTATATCTCCCTCCAATGCATTGGGTATAGATTTCATATCTCATGAGATAGACATGGCTGGAATGGTAGGTTATACCGGTTCAGTGAAACAGGACTGAAACGAGGATTACTCGATTCAGAAAGGGACTTTGTCCACTAAGATAGTCTTGGCAATGAGTCTTGACTAACAAGAAATGATTCTCTATGATTATGTGTGTATGCCACAATGAGTAATGTTTTAAGTTATGGTTTCATTTTCACTACTATGATTTATCCCATGTTATGAAATTATGCTCTCTTTTGCAGGTTAAGATTTCCAAAAATGTTATGTTCTTATGAAAATTATGTGATTGATATTTCTTTTGTTTACCCTTACTGAGAATTTGAGCTCACCCTTTTATGTTTTCTTTTCCCCAGGATATAAAGAAAGGTTTTAGGTAAAAAAAAGGAAGATCTTTGTGGGAGATTTTGAAGATCTTTCACCAGGATTAGAAGATTACGTTCCGAGTTTCCAAAGACACTAAACTATTACGATCCTTGTGTGTGTGTTTTTGTTATGTACTAAGTATTCCGCAAAAGTAATGTAAAGTCCATGTAAGTCAGGCTACGGGTCTCTACACTCAACATCCATTTCATAATCAGAGTTCACATGATCAAAATCAGAATATGACCCCATTTGAAAATCAAATCTTAGAGAGTCTTGTGTATCAGCAACATGTGTGGAAGTTCTCTTAGACATAAAACTCGAACCAATACTCATAATCTCCCTAATCCTAGGATAATCAAATTCCATGGAGTTTTAATTTGGTGATTCAAAATGGGAGATAACAAAATCAGAATGGTCCTCTGAGGGGTACTTCATGGATTCCATGACATTAAATACCACAACATCATCTCCAAACTCCATGGAAAGTGTACCCTCATTGACATTTATTATAGTTTTTGTAGTTTTGAGGAAGGGACTACCTAAGATAATTGGGGCATGAGAACATACATGATCATCCTCCATGTTAAGAACATAGAAGTCTGCTGGAAAGATCATGTATCTTACCCGGACAAGTACATCCTCATGGACTCGCGCTGGATATGTCGTAGCTCTATTCGCCAACTGCACCACTACTCTCGTCGGTTTCAGCTCCCCAACCTGTAAAGAAGAGAATACAAAGTAAGGAATCACATTTATTGAAGCTCCTAAATCACAAAGAGCATCAGAGAAGTGCAACTCCCCTATGGTACATGGGATGGTGAATGTCCCGGGATCCTTGCACTTTGTTGGCATTGCAAGAGTTGGTGTAATGAGTGATGAGACATTCCTTCCAAGGTTGATCCTCTCATTTCCCTTGAGCCCTCTTCGGTCGTTACAAAGTTCTTTTAAGAATTTCGCATGCCTTGGGATTTGATTAATGGCTTCAAGTAGAGGAATGTTGATCTCCACACGCTTGAATGTGTCCAATACCTCCTTTTTCATTGCTTCTTCAGCCATCTTCTTGGTTTAAACAACCCTATTTGGAAAAGGAAGTGGGGATGCATACTAATGTCCCGTGAGAAAAACAGCAGAAACCTAGCATGAAATTCTATCCACCCAACCTCACCAGCCACACTCACCAAAAACACAATCACAACAGGTAGTTGTACATATGAACAAGAGTATTGGGTACCCCGCACCATTCCCCATTAGTTAGCTACTCTTCCTAATGGCGAACGTCCGGATGCTGCCATGCTCTCCCTGCTCAGACACACCTAGGCCTCACAACTACATATCCTTTGTGCACACACCTGGGACTCACGACCACGTATCCCGCCCGCACACACCTGGGCCTCACAACCACGTATCCCGCCGGCACAAACCTGGGCCTCACAACCACGTATCCCGCCCGTACACACCTAGGAATCACAACCACATATCCCACCCATTTCTCACCTGATCCACAAAAACCCACAAAACACCTCCATCACATGCCACAAAACGAAGCCAACACCCGCATGTTCATTACTCCATTTCGTTCAACCGGGGTGATCACACAAGTGTTCCAGATTTTAATTCGCCAGCATTACGTGATTAACCAATTCCCACATTCCACAAGGTTTCATTCACAAAACGGTCTAGAAGATAGGGAATAATTTAATTGCACAAGCAAAGGCCCCCAATGATCGTGATTTTCAGTAGGAATATTCCTATTCAATTCACAACATAATATCACAGGATATAAAATAAAGTAACCGCATTCACAAACTTCTCATCCCCGTTATGTAAGGCAATTATTATCTTTATTAAACTGGTTCAAAAGTTTTTCATGTAAAAAAGAGAATACCCACCCCGCATGATGCACGAATTAGAGAGATGAAGGTAAGATCCCTACCTCAATAGGTTCTGATCACAACGCTCCCCCTGATAAACTTTAGAAGACGTCTGTCGGTGTCCGTCACTTCCGTAGAGTCCCGGAAAAACCTCCTCAGGTGGAATTTGGAATGGAAAGGCCAAAGGAAAGAAAATGAATCCATGCTTAGAAGTTCCGCCTCGTCGTTACGATCTCGTGGCCGCTGATGGATCATAAATCGGAGCTCGGACGAAGAAGTTATGGAAAAAAGAGGCCTTCGAGTCTCTTGGGAGAGCTCTTCTCAGAGGAATGGGGAGGAGAGGGGTGAGTTGAAAAGGAGGAGGGGACCCCTCCATTTATAGTGATAAAAGAAAAAGTACATGGCGTGTACTTTATGGTACACAGCGTGTACTCGACCATTTCACATGGTCACCACACAGCTTCCAACATGGCCTTCAATGCGAAACGTGGTTGTCGACTGGTCAACACATGACATGAAGGTAACCCATATGCAGGTAGGGACTACACGACGTGTAGTATGGACACACATCATGTACCCATTTATTTCACACGACAAGAACACGGCTCCAACATGGCACACAACCATTGACTGGTCAACACACGATAACGCGTACGCGGGGAGGGACTACACTGCGTGTAGTACGGACACACGGCGTGTACCCATTTATTTCACATGGAAAGGACATGTCCTTCAACACGGGGTATACCTGGTGAGGGGGTACACGGCGTGTAATAACACTACACGGCGTGTAGTTTCAAAATTCTGAAAAGTGTGGGAAAAGTCCATTTTACCCTCCAGAACACTTCATAGACTTCATTTTGACAATGTAATGGGTCAGAGAGGTCCAGGCCATTACATCATATACCTCTTAAAACATTATCATCCCCGAGAATTAAAAACCATCCTAGAGGAACCCAACAAGATACCTCTTAGGGCTCTTTTTATAAAAGCAACCCAACCATCAACCCTAATTATAGGTGTTAGGAAATCCTTCTCCTATGTCGAGATATTATCCACTTTAGGCGGCACTGACATGCCTGCACGGGTTTAATCGCATCCTCATTATTGCGTCTTGATTAAGAATCGGGTCTTCCCACTTCCATACATTAGTATTTTTCCAACTAACACTTCCCCCAACACCGCACAACCCACACATTGCCTGAACACGTGGTTTTGCGAAAATTCCTTCTCCTATGTCAAAATATTATATGCTTAAGGCGGCACTGACTCACCCACATGGCTTCAATCACATCTTCATTAATGTGTCTCGATTAAGGGTTAGGTTTTTCCCTTTCTCAGCACATCTGTACATGCTACACACTTCCATAGAACAAGGAAAAAAATGTCTCATAACCGACAAGCCAAGCATTCCACATATCAAAGGTACATAGTATAACATCAAAAACAAGCTCAGAAGAACAAAGAAAACACAAGTCAAAACAACTCCGGGTACTGAGCATGCATCTGGGCCTACCACTCCCAAGTTCTCTCCTCAAGGCCGCCATGCCTCCACAACACACAAACCAAGGGAATGGTTCGTCCACAGCGCACCTTCTCTTTACGATCATTGATTTTGACTGGTCGTTCCTCGAAGGTCGTGTCGTCTCTCATATCTAACTCTCCCCAGTCGATAACGTGAGAGTCGTCATGTAAGTACCGATGAAGCTGGGAGATGTGGAAGACATCATGAACATTCTTTAACTGAGGTGGTAGGGCCATCTGATTTGCCACCTCGCCGACTAGCCTCATCACCTCAAAAGGTCTGATGAACCTAGGGGAGAGCTTACTCTCCTTCCCGAACCCCGGCTTCCCCTGTCGAGGGGAAACCTTCAATAACACATGATCTCCCACCTCAAACTCCAAGGGCCTCCTTCGACGATCAACATAAGACTTCTGTCCGTCCTGAGCCTCTTTCGTCCACTCACGTACACGGTGGACTTTCTTTTTGGTGCTATGCACTACCTCTGTCCCAAGAGAACCTGTCTCATAAACCTCTGCCCAGCAAATGGGTGAACAACATGGTATTCCATACAAAGCCTCAAATAGTGCCATGCCAGTATTAGAGTGGAAGCTTTTGTTGTATGAAAACTATACTAAAGGCAAGTGTCATACCTATGGTCCTCCTAAATCTAGAACGCATGATCGCATCATGTCCTCAAACGTCTGGATAGTCCGCTCTGTCTACCCGTCGGTCTGGGAGTGGAAAGCATTGCTAAGGCATTGACGGGTTCCAACAGCATGTTGTAACCCCCTCCAGACTCGTGAGGTAAACCGAGTATCCTGGTCTGAGATGATAGACTTCGGTACCCCATGCATACTCACCACCTCATCTACATACCTTTGTGTTAAGGTACTCACTAGGACCAACTCATTAATTGCTATGAATTGAGCTGATTTTGTCAGACGATCCACCACTACCCAGATAGCATCATAACCACCCTGAGTTCTGGGTAGTCGTGTGACAAAGTCCATTGATATGTCATCCCAATTCCACTCGGGGTCATCTAAAGGATGCAACAATCCACTGGGAACACGGTGTTCAGACTTCACTTGGTGACACACTAGGCATTTAGCCACAAACTCTTCCACTTCCAGTTTTACCCCGGGCCACAAAAACTGTTCCCTCAGGCCTCGGTACATTTTTTAAACTCTTGGATGTACCGACAAGGCTGAGCTATGGAACCCATGGAGAACTCCCTCACGCATCGCCTTCGGAACAAACAACCTACCATGGAAAATCAACCGGTGTCGGCTGTCCTCTGACCATCCTTCTGGAGTGTTCCCCTGATCGATACGATCCTGCATTACTTCCGCCTCGGATTCCCCCCACTGATACTCTTCTACCTATTTCAACAGGGAGGAATACACCGTCATCTGAAACAAACAGCCTCTAACACCTTCTACCTTTGCATCCAAGTGCAAGGCGGCCAACTCTCCCTTCGCTTTCCAAGCATCAGCGGATTCCCGAACCACTTCCTTATGCGACTTCCTACTCAGGGAATCAGCCACAACGTTGCCCTTACCTTTAGTGTAAGAGATATCGAAGTCATAGTCTTGGAGAAACTTGACCCATCTCTGCTGCCGTAAGTTCAGGTCACGCTGGGAGAAGATATAACGCAGGCTCTTGTGGTCTAAGAAGACCACAACGCGCTCCCCAAAGAGGTAATGTCCCCACAACTTCAATGAGAACACTATTGCTGCAAGTTCCAGGTCATGGGTTGCATATTTATGCTCATGAGGGAGCAACTGCAAAGTCCCATAACAGATCACTCCCTTTTTCTACATCAGCACGCACCTCAGACCAAGGCCAGAAGCATCCCAAAACTCCTCATACAACAACCCTTCCTCTGGAAACCTGAGTACGGGAACACTAACCAACTTCTCCTTCCGGTAGTCGAAATCCTCCTGGCACTGGTTGCTCCATAGGATGACCTGGTTCTTCTTAGTCAAAGCGGGCAGTGGAGCAGCAACTCAAGAGAAGTTCGAAATGAACCTCCTATAGTAACCTACTAACCCCACTAAACAACAAACTTTCGCCACGTTCTTGGGTGCCGCCCAAGAAACAAATACCTCCACCTTTGACGGGTCCACTGACACTCCATGCTGAGACACCACATGACCAAATAAGAGTACTTATTGCGTCAAGAACTTACACTTCGACAATTTCCCATAAAGCCAGTGGTGCCGAAAGACTTCCAAGAATGGCCTGAGATGTTCAATGTGCTCCTCCTATGATCTTGAGTAGATCAAGATGTCATCAATAAAAACAATGACGAACGGGTCCAGAAACTCTCGGAAGACAAAGTTCATAAGTCCCATGAACACAACAGGTGCATTCATAACTCCAAACGACATCACTAAAAACTTGAAGTGTCCTTACCTCCACATGAAAGTCGTCTTCGAGATGTCACTATCCTTGGAAGGGGGTAACGGTTCTTGAACGTTACCTGGTTCAACCTTCGGTAGTCAATGCATAACCTGAGACCACCATCTTCCATCTTCACAAACAAAACTGTAGAGCCCCATGGCGATACACTAGGTCGAACAAAACCCTTCTCCATCAAATCAGAAATCTGAATCCGCAAATCCCGCAACTCCGAAGGTGCCTTCCGATAAGGGTCCATCTAAATCGGACGGGCATCAGGCTGTAAGTCTATCCCAAACTCAACATCACGACGGGGGGGGGGGGGGGGGGGTAGAGTCACAACCTACTTAGGAAAAACGTCGAGTAACTCCCCAAAAACCTCTAGGACATCCACCATCTCTGTTTCAGCTAGAACCACTAATAACCCGGCTAATAAGGAAAGGAGAGGCTCTACATGCCGGTTTCGTACCTGATAGCTCCTCTCTCCAACAAAAGATACTCGCTGCCCATCCACGTCGGAGAACACAACTCTTCTCTAGAAGAAGTCAATAACGGTACTAACAGAAAACAATCAGTCGATGTCTAGAAAGACATTGTATGGCTGCATCTATAACAGAAAAATGTCCTCACTAGATCGATGTGGTCCTAACATCAGCCTACATCCCCTTCAAACACAAGATACGCTGGTCTGGCCTCTAACTGGTGTACTCACCACCCATGGTATGTAAAGTATCTCTAAATCTAGTCCCAAAGCATGGGCTAGACCAGGTGCAACAAAGGAGTGCGAAGCTCCCGAATCGATCAAAGCAGAAACAAGAGTGCTGAACAAACAAATCGTAACTTGTACCACCTCTGGTCCTGCTAGAGCTGCCAACTCTGCTACGTGCAACTGTCCACGACCAGCTCCTCTGCCTCTATGATGTCGTCCACCTCCCCGACCACGCCCTGGTCGAGGTACCTGAGGATCACCCTGTGGTCGGCATCCTCCTTCAAAGTCTTCCCTCGGAAGAGCATGGTCCTGCTGCTGCTGGAAGGGCCTCACTGGAAACTGGTGCTGCTGAGGTGGGCACTGAACCTGCCCACCTCCACCGTACATAGGTCAGGTTGGGCACCGACTCTAAACGTGTCTGAAACCTCCACAAGAAAAATTCTTCAGTCCTGGGCTCATGAAGAAGGGACGAGGACCTGAAGATCTGAATTGGAAATGATGGGGCATGCTCCATACTGGTCTGAACCTGGAAGGTCCAATCGCAGGAGACCTGCTATTGACTGCCTTCCCCTTCTACAATCCCGGATGGAACCCCTCACATGGTGCACCTCCCAGCGAGTGCATCCTCTCTACAACCTCTGCCTTCTTCTGTACTACCAACTACGTCGGAAGGGTGATGGGGGTGACAACATACTGGAGAGAAGAATGAAGCGCCTCCTCCAAACGTCTCACCCGAGACTCCTCATCCGGAAAGAGATCCAGAGTAATGTGTAGGAGATCCTTGAAATTGATCCCCAACTCTCATACAGACATACTCCCCTTATAGAGGGACAGTAACTCCTCCCGCTTCTCCTCCTTGATCATGGAAGAAAGGAATTCCTCTCGGAATTCCTTCTCAAAGTCATCCCACAGAACCTCTGCCTCTATCCTCTCTCTGAGGTAGAGCATCCACCACTGTTGTGTCGCACCTCTCATCTAACTGACTGCTAGGAAAACCCAGTACTCCCTTGGAGCAAGGATCAAGGTAAAAGCGATCCCTAGTTTCTCAAGCCACCCCTCCGTCTCCGTATCTGAAGTACTACCCTCGTACTTCTTGAGGTTCTGTCTCTGGAAGGAACGGTGAGTCTTCTTCCACTGGCTATATTCCTCCTCTCGGTTAATCTTTAAATGATCGACCGCCTGAATCAGCTGGGCCTCGGCCATCTAAGACACCCGGGGACGATGTCCAGGTGCCATAGCTGTACGGTAAACAAGGATCACCTAAGCCCAAGTAGTAAAGAAACTTCTCAAGGTTTTATTTTATCATATTATTTAAATTTCCTTCCTAGAACGCCCAAATCAAGTAAAACACAATCATTATGATGCAT
This sequence comes from Viscum album, assembly GCA_963277665.1. Classification (NCBI taxonomy): domain Eukaryota; kingdom Viridiplantae; phylum Streptophyta; class Magnoliopsida; order Santalales; family Viscaceae; genus Viscum; species Viscum album. The sequence continues at coordinate 1,689,502,248 of OY728147.1, read as the reverse complement.
GAACCTTCCCTAGGGTCTCTACCTTGAAATCAGTGTGGTCTCACTTGGTCGTTCGGTAGGCTCAGATTCTTTGCATCGGACCACGGGGGGGCCTAAAATTCTGTGTCCTAGCTGGTCTTCCCTGACCTATGTCACGCACCAAGATTAACCAACATTGTTGCCCTACCATCTAATGCAATCCTCACTCTTCCTAACCCCAGACTCCATCCTATCTCTCAACCGTCACCTCTGATACCATTCTGTCACGACCCCCTCCCACAAAATATGCCCCTCCTGAGATGGAAATGGTGAAAGGGAGATAATGACCCCGAGTCCTGCCTCCAGTAGGCCCCGGGGTGGCAACTAGCACCAAGGGTATGAGTTTTCACAAATATGGGAGGCATTACCCTTTTATTATTTTAAGATCAGGAAATAGGACAAGTCAACCACCAAAAAAAGGAAAAGAACAAGTGTATAGAAATAAACCCAAACCAATCCCACATGCAAGTTTAAACAATTTTATAATATGGTACAAGTACAAGAAACCTCAAAATTATAATACCAAAAGAAAAAAAGAGTACAACAACTGCAACAAATCCAATTGTCCAACTAGTACCGTCCTGTATGGCCCTGGTAGTCCTCATGGAAACCTGAAAGTAAATGTAGGGTGAGCAAACAAGTATACTTAGTAGGAAAACCTAAATCCCTCGTGAAAAAGTGGGGAGACCTCTTAATGTCCCGTGAGAACAAAAGAAGAAACCTAGCAATGAATTCTATCCACCCAACCTCACTAGCCACACTCACCAAAAACACAATCACAAAAGGTAGTAGTATATAAGAACAAGAGTATTAGGTACCCCGCACCATCCCCTATTAGTTAGCTGCTCTTCTTAATGGTGAACATCTTGACGCTGCCACACTCTCCCCACCAGCACACACCTGTTCCTCACAACCATGTATCCCAGCCACACACACCTGGGCCTCACAACCACGTATCCCGCCCGCACACACCTCGGCCTCACAACCACATATCCCGCCAGCACACACCTGGGACTCACAACCACATATCCCGCCCGAACACACCTGGGACTCACAACCACGTATCCTGACCGCTGCTCAACCGATCCACAACAACCCACAAAACACCTCCATGACATTCCAAATAACCAATCCAACACCCACATATTCATTACTCCATTTTTTTCAACCGGGGTGATCACACAAGGGTTCCAGATTTTAATTATCCAGCTTTGTGTGATTAACCAATTCCCACATTCCACAAGGTTCCATTCACAAAATGGTCTAGAAGATAGGGAAACATTTAATTGTGCAAGAAAAGGCCCCCAACGACCATGATTTTCAGTAGGCATAATCCTATTCAATTCACAACATAATATCACAAGATATAAAATAAAGTAACCGCATTCACAAACATCCCATCCCCGTTATGTAAGCCAGTTATTTTTTTTATTAAACTGGTTCAAAATTATTTCAAATAAACAAGATAATACCCACCCCGCATGATGCACAAATTAGAGAGATGAAGGTAAGATCCATACCTCAACAGGTTATGATCACAACGCTCCCCCTGATCAACTTTAAAAGACGTCCGTCTGCGTCCGTCACTTCCTTCGAGTCCCGAAAAAACCTCCTCGGGTGGATGTTGGAATGGAAACGCCAAAGGAAAGACAACAGATCCAATATCAGAAGTTCCGCCACGTCTTTACGATCCCGTGGCCGCAGACGGATCATAAATCGGAGCTCGGACGAAGAAGTTATGGAAGAAAATGAGCCTTCGAGTCTCTTGGGAGAGCTCTGCTCAGAGGAATGGGGAGGAGAGGGGTGAGTTGAAAAGGAGGAGGGGACCCCTCCATTTATAGGCGAGGAAATAAAAAGTACACGGAATGTACTTTATGGTACACGGCATGTACACGGCCATTTCACAAGGACACCATGCGGCTTCCAACACGAACTTCAACGCGAAACGCGGTCGTTGACTGGTCAACACACGGCTTGAAGGTAACGCATACATAGGGAGGGACTACACGGCTTGTAGTCTGGACACACGGTGTGTACCCATTTATTTCACATGACAAGAACATGGCTCCAACATGGCAGACGGTCATTGACTGGTCAACACAAGGTAACGCGTATGCTGGGAGGGACTACACGACGTGTAGTATGGACACACGGCGTGTACCCATTTATTTCACATGTAAAGGACACGACTTTCAACACGGGGTATACCCGGAGAGGGGGTAAATGACATGTAATAACACTACACGGCGTGTAATTTCAAAATTCTGAAAAGTGTGGGAAAAGTCCATTTTACCCTCCAGAACACTTCGTGGCCTTCTTTTTGACAAAGGAATGGCCGGAGAGGTCCGGGCCATTATAGGCTGTGCATGGATTCTATAGGATACAAGGATTAAATGTTCAATGTAGGCCACTATAAAAGTGATTATTTGAAATAGTGGCTTTAATACCAAACAAATGCCTCAATCATTTAAACATAAGTACCTCAAACCCTCAGGGTTTGATAGGAATAAATCAAATTCCGGTTTAATCAAGCATGGTTTGGTTCTCTCAAGGAGTGAGTTCAATGCAATGAATATGAAAATAATGGTTCAGAAGCCTCACAAGAAAGTGATTTCAAATATAATGAAAGTCAGATATGGCATGTGATTCAAAATTCAGTGTATTTTTCATGAAATTACTAAATATTTGAACTTGAAACAAAGTCATTTCAGCATTCATTTAAGCTTAGTTTCAAGGGATAAATTGTTTCACTCATTGATATGAATTTCAAAATTATGATGAGAATCATTTCAACTAAAAAATTATAAAATCACAAAGAAAATTGAAAAATAATCACACAAAATTTGAAAAAACACACAATTTTTTTGTTTATTTAAACAGGAAAACAATTGAAATTACTAAACTAAAAGGTTCACTCCCCCACACTTAAAATATTGCATTTTCCTTAATGTGAACCCATGAGATGATATATTTACAAGAAATGAATACTTTTTAAATAGGAAAAATAATATAAAATTGAAAGGGTTGGGAACATCTTGATGTGCTCAAGTGATGATGGGGTCATGCTGTGTGATAAAATCCACTGCATCAGTAGGAAGTCCCTCAATGTATCTTTTCAATCGTTGCCCATTGACTATAAAGATTTTTTTGTGTCTTCTTTTGTGATCTCCACTGCACCATAATAAAAAAATTATACACAATATAAGGACCTAACAATCTGGAACACAACTTACCAGGTATCAGATTCAGTCGTGAACTATAGAGAAAGACTTTCTCTCCAACCTAAAATTCCTTTTGATGGATCATTATATCATGAGCTGCTTTTGATTTTTCCTTATAGAGACTTGAGTTCTCATACGAAGACAATCTAATCTTCTCATGCTCTTGAATTTGCAGCTTCCTTTGGATTCCAGCTTGGGCCAAATCCATGTTGCATTTCTTTATAGCCTAATAATCCTGATGCTCAAATTCTACTGAGAGATTACATGCTTTCCCAAAAACAATCTAAAATGGGGACATACCAATGGGTTTCTTGTATGCTATCCTATAAGCCCAGAATGCATCATCCAAGTGCTTGCTCCAATCCTTCCTATTTGGATGCACGGTTTTCTCCAAAATTTGATTCAACTCACGATTTGAAACCTCAACTTGGCCATTTGTTTGAGGGTGGTATAGTGCTGATGTTTTGTGTGTCACCCCATACTTCCAATGAAGGGAAGAAAGATTCTGATTGCATAAATGTGTCCCTTGTTTACTGATGATAGCCTTTGGTACTCCAAACCTGCAAAAAATCTGTTCTTTCACAAAATCCACAACAACATGAGAATCATCTATCCTGGTGGCTTTTTCCTCCACTCATTTGCTCATATAATCAACAGAAACAAAAATATACAAGAAAACCATATGAACATGGAAAATGACCCATAAAATCAATGCCCCACACATCAAAAATCTCACAGAATAGTATGGTTTGTTGGGGCATCTCATGTCTCCTAGAAATATTCCTAGTGTGTTGGAATCGAGAGCATGGCTTAAAAAACACATGGGCATCATGGAATAAACTAGGGGAATATAATCCAGAGTCCAAAACATTCCTGGATATCCATTGGGGTCCAAAGTGTCCACTTCATGCAAGTGTGTGACAGAATTTCCAAACAGACTCAAACTCATGATCAGGAACAGACCTCCTAATAACTTGGTCACTACACGTGCGCCATAAGTATGGATCATCCCAAGAATAAAATCTTGACTCACTCTTTAATTTTTGGACTTGATGTTTCTTTAAATTTTTATGGATTTCAAAGGAAACATGGTAGTTAACTAAATCTACATACCAAGGATGCGTACCTAAGATGGAATAAATATGATCATCGGGGAAAGTGTCCCGAAGTGGTACTTGGTCCAAGGTGTCATCCTCTAGTGTGTGAGTAATCCTACACATGTGGTCCACCACCATGTTTTCTGACCTCTTTTTTTCCATTATCTCATTATCAAATTCTTGAATAAGGAGCATCCATAGGATCGGCCTGGGCTTTGCATCTGGATTCTCCAAGAGGTACCTCAAAGCTGCATGGTCAGAAAAAACAACTACTTTAGAGCCCAATAAATATGAACGGAATTTATCTAAAGCAAATATGACAGCAAAAAAACCCCTTTTTCATGGTTGTGTAATTTTATTGGGATGAATCTAGTGTCCTCGATGCATAGGCGATCATATGTGAACGTCCTTCCACCCTTTGAGATAAGACAGCTCCAACCGCAAAGTTGGAGGCATCACACATAAGCTCAAAAGGAATCTCCCACCGTGGGGTGTGTATGATAGGTGGAGTGGCCAGACACATCTTTAGCTCATCAAAGGAAGTCCTGCAAGAATGATCAAACACAAAATCAGAATCCTTTGGGAGTAATCATGAGATAGGAAGATAAATCTCACTAAAATCTTGGATGAAGCGCCGATAAAATCCTATATGCCCTAGGAAAGATCTAACATCATGAAGACATGAAGGATATGGTAAGGATGAAATAATATTTATCTTAGATCTATCAACCTCTATCCCTTGATTTGACACTACATGGCCTAAGACAATGCCATGCTCTACCATGAAATGACACTTTTCAAAGTTCAGGACCAGATTCTTCTCAATACAACAATTCAATACATTTCCCAATATATTTAGAAATTCATCAAATTAGGATCCATACACTATAAAATCATCCATAAATACCTCCATGCAGGTCTCAACAAAATCAGAAAAAAATACCCACCATGCATCTCTAGAAGGTACCTGGGTTGTTAAAAAGTCCAAATGGCATCCTCTGGTAGGAAAATGTGCCAAAGGGATAGGTTAATGTGGTCTTCTCCTGATCCAATGGAGCTATAGGAACCTGAAAATATCCAGATATTCCATCCAAGAAACAATAGGGTGTTTTCCCAGATAGTCTCTCAAGAATTTGATCAATAAATGGGATGAGGAAATGGTCCTTGCGAGTGGGCTAATATAGTTTCCTATAATCAATACACACATGCCAACTGTTTTTCACCCTCATTGGAACTAACTCATCTTTCTCATTTTTAACAATAGTAACACCACTTTTATTAGGCACAACCTGAATAGGACGTACCCATTGAGAATCTGAAATGGGATAGATTATACCTGCCTCGAGCAATTTTTCAACCTCTTTTTTAACAACATCCATAAGGTTTGGATTGAGTCTCCTTTGTGGTTGCCCCACTGGTTTATCCCCATCCTTCAAAATAATCCTATGCATGCAAATGGAGGGGCTAATACCTAATATGTCAGCAAAGGTCCACCCGATTTCCCTGATGTTCTCCCTCAAAATATTCAAAATCTTTTCATTATGTTTTATAGGGAGATTGTTGGTAATGATAACAGGTAATCACTCACCACTAAACAAGTATGAGTATTTCAGATTTTGTGTCAATGGCTTGAGTTCTAGTCTAGGGGGTGGTGTATGGATGGAGACATAAAAGGAACTGAAATATGTGCACATGGAGCATCAATATCAAAATATACATCATCAAAATCAGAGAATAAAGCAACAAATCCATCACCATACTCAAAATCCATTTCATAATCAGAGTTCACATGATCAAAATCAGAATATGACCCCATTTGAAAATCAAATCTTAGAGAGTCTTGTGTATCAGCAACATGTGTGGAAGTTCTCTTAGACATAAAACTCGAACCAATACTCATAATCTCCCTAAGCCTAGGATAATCAAATTCTATGGAGTATTAATTTGGTGATTCAAAATATTAGATAAAAAAAGAATAATGGTCCTCTGAGGGGTACTTCATGGATTCCATGACATTAAATACCACAACTTCATCTCCAAACTCCATGGAAAGTGTACCCTCTTTGACATTTATTATAGTTTTTGTAGTTTTGAGGAAGGTCCTACCTAAGATAATGGGGGCATGAGAACTTACATGATCATCCTCCATGTTAAGAACATAGAAGTCTTCTGGAAAGATCATGTATATTACCCGAAAAAGTACATCCTCATGGACTTTTGCTGGCTATGTCGTAGCTCTATTCGCCAACTACACCACTACTCTCGTCGGTTTCAGCTCCGCAACCTGTAAAGAAGAGAATACAAAGTATAGAATCACATTTATTGAAGCTCCTAAATCACAAAGAGCATCAGAGATGTGCAACTCCCCTATGGTACAAGGGATGGTGAATGTCCCGGGATCCTTGCACTTTGTTGGCATTGCTAGAGTTGGTGTAATGAGTGATGAGACATTCCTTCCAAGGTTGATCCTCTCATTTCCCTTGAGCCCTCTTCGATTGTTACAAAGTTCTTTTAAGAATTTCTCATGCCTTGGGATTTGCTTAATGGCTTCAAGTAGAGGAATGTTGATCTCCACACACATGAATGTGTCCAAAACCTCTTTTTTCATTGCTTCTTTAGCCATCTTCTTGGTTTAAAAAACCCTATTTGGAAAAGGAAGTGGTTTAGGAGGAACATCATCAATATTTTTCTTACCTTTATCTATCTCCTTGGACAGCCCATCATCTGGTGTGGAATGTGGCTTCTCTGGAGTTGAGGTGAATCCTAGTGGAATGGTAGGTACAAATGTATCGTACATTTGCTTCCGACTTCTCAATGTGATGGCACTAACATTCCCATTTGGATTTGGAGTGGGTTGGGAAGGTAGATTTCTAGAATTCTTACTCACAAGTTCATGGAGGGCGGTGGCAATCTGGCTCATTTGAGTCTTCAACTCCCTCAACTCCGAACATCAACTCTTCAACTCATTCTATTGATTAAGAAAAATTAATTTCAAAAGATCATCTGTGTTAGAGTCTACCTTGTGTTGGAGATTCCCTTGTTGCTGACTTGTTGATGTTTGAGCTTCAAATATCTTTTGGGTTGGTTGGAAACTCTGTTGTTAAGGTTGAGGTTGCTGGATGTTTGGTTAAAAATAGGGCCTTTGTTGTTTCCCAGAGCCATACCTCATGTCTGATTGATCCTTCCACCCTTGGTTGAATGTTGGTGAAAAGGAGTCATAATTTTTTTGGGGATATGTCTGTTGTTGCTGCTGATATGGTCTCCCAGGGAACACTGTTGTACAATCTTCTGTTTCTTAGAGTTGTGGGCAATAGTCAGATGGGTGGCTTGTCTCAGTGAAAGTACCACAAAGCCTTGAAGGAGTGGGTTGGGATGTATTTTGTGCCAAAGCAATCTACCTCACCATAGTGGTCAATTCTTCCAACATGGTATCAATCAAATGACTTCCAAGAGAAGAAGGACTTACCTGATGTACTCCCCTGATATGTGGTGTACCTCTATCGCCAAATTATTGGGTGTTTTGGGCCATCTTATCGATCAATGCACGTGCAGCTACTGGTGTCTTGTCCACCAATGCTCCTCCAACTGCAGCATCCACCATGATTCTCTCCATAAGTGTGAGTCCTTCATAGAAGTACTGGATGAGTAATTTATCACTGATTTGGTGATGTGGGCAGCTTGCAAACAACTTCTTGAATCACTCCCAATACTCATACATTGACTCCCCTTGTGCTTGCTTGATCCTAGATATCTCCTTACGAATAGAAGTGGTCCTTGATGCTGGAAAAAATCTCTGCAAGAAAAGACATTTCAAATCATTCCTAAAAGTTACATCTTCGGGTTATAAATAATACATCCAGTCCTTCGCAGCTCCATCAAGGGATAATGGGAATGCTCTTAGTTTGATTTTATCTTCAGAGAAATTTCTAGATTAGGGTTAAGCAAACCACATTAAACTCTTTCAAATGTTTAGTTGGATCCTAACCAGAGAGGCCATGAATCTTTGGAAGTAAGTGAATTAACACAGATTTTAGTTCAAAGACTGATTTGAGATTTGGGTATGAAATAAAATTTGGTTGATAGTAAATATCAGGTGCAGCCAATTCATGAAAGGGTTTATTAAGTTCATATCCATTATTGTCATCCATTGGTACTTGTTTTATGGTTTAATTTGAATTTCTTCCAATTTCAATGTTCTGAAAGTGTAGAACTTCTCCAACTAGTTTAATATTGAAACATCCCGCAGATTGAGAATGTCTAATTCGTGCATCAAGGCTACGTTCAATCTCAGGGTCCTGATCTAAGAGATCCTCAGGATTAGTTCGTGTCATAAATAATATAAAAATGAAATGAAATAAATTGGACCATAGAAAAATAAAAATAATAAGGTTGAGTTGACGGTCCAAAAAGAAGTATAAGAAAATAAAAGAAGAAGAAAAAACAGATTGGGTAAAGAAGGAAGAAAGAAGAGAGGAAGAGAATAAAATTTTAAATAAAATAAATACCTCTAATTGGTTGAAATAATTACATGCCTCCCTAAAATGTCACCAATTTGAAAGAGCTTTGTCATGGGCACCCTCAAATTATTAGTGTGATTTTGGGGTACTTAGGTGCAGTAGAGTGGCTGACTAAGGTCATCTCTCAAAGGAGGAAGTGAATTAAAACAACTTTTTAAAGGAATTCTAAAAATAAAATAAAATAGAATAAAAACAATACATCAAAGTATGGTGTTTGGTTATAGTTTATGAATCTAGAAGAAGTTTTCTAGAAGAAGATTGAATTGTTTTGTTTTTAATTTTGAAATGAAGTTCGATTAAAAAGACACAACAAAAAGATGTTTTTTTAGACAACTTTTAAAAGGCATAATCAATCTAAATATACCTCTTCATCCATGTATTAATCATTATAATTTAACTTAATATCCACTTAATTAATATCCCTTAATTTTTTAAATCCCAAACCCTATTATAATTAACATTACCAGAAAGATTAAGTGAATTTAACCTTAGTGTAACTTTGGAACATGCAATCGCAGAACCCTGCTTTGATTTATGTTATAAGGGTAGCTTAGGGTCAGTGGTAAATTAAGGCACATATACTCTCTATAAATTAGAATTAATTGGGTTTAGTGATTATATTTTAACACTAAAAATTGATCCCGTGTGGATTTGAATTAACAGTTAAATTTGCGCCCTCACAATTCACACAATTCTCGACCTCGCGTGATTTGTGTTTATTGTTAAATTGCTTAATTAGTTTCATTTAAAATGAAAACTCAATTAATGGATCATGTTTAGTGAATTATAGTAGATAATTTATTCAAAAATAAATAAATTAATAATGTGAGAGGTAGATCGATTACTAAAAATAACTACTCTTCCATGGGTGGGGTAATCATCGTAGAAGTGTTTTCCATGTGCAAAGGTTTATAATGGGTATAACACAATAACGCTTCTCCTAAAGAATTCCATACCAAAGAGGAATATTAATAGAATAATAATTTTAAACAAAACATAAGAAAATAGAATAAATAAAATAATAACAAATAAGTTTATTAAAAAACACAATCATTACAACATGAGGAAGAAGAATAGGGCTTCGACGAAGGGATCCTTTCTTCAAGAGCTACCCTTATTAAATTTCTTGGAAAATTGGAGTGTAACCTCTTATAATCTTTTCTAAACCTCCTAATGCACGTACCAACCCCACCAAATGAGAAAAACACAAATTTATTGAGTGGTGGGAAGGCTAGGTTCAAAGTGGTTTCAAGTGTGAATGGGGAATCTCGGCCAAATATTTTATTCCAAATTGAACCACCATGTTTACCTCCAAAATGCGTGCATTGGCCAGCCTTACTGAATTATAATATGTGCGTATATGGGTTCTATATCTCCTCTCAATATGTTGGCTTAATCCAAGCCCATATGAAGGAGTTATGACCGAAATACAAGGGCTTCTCAATTCTGGCGTGTCAATCCCACCTTTAACTTTATAGCCCAATTACTCCATCCAAATGAATTCCTTTGATCTAGTATCCTGAATAAACGTTGTAGCACATAGAGTAAGGAACGCAGTTACAAATTATTAAGTTCAAATAATTCAAATAAAAATATTTATGATTGAAATACTACAGTGAATTTAAAAGGGTAAAACTGGAATTTTCATCAAATATTAAAATGAATGATCTAATCCCAAATAATATCTAATTAAACATATTTAACACAATGTGAGGAAATTATATCATTTATTATCAATAAAATATTCAATATAATAGTGTTTCATCAATGGAATTGGACAAAACCTTGTTTAGTCTGTCTCATGAGAAATACTTATGCATTAAGGGCATATATGGTACCTGACTGAAACATACTTTGTGTAATTAATTAATCATTTGTAAGGGGTGAAATATAATCAAAATATAAATTCATATTTAACATAAAATATAAAATTTAAATAATTTCCCCAATCAGTAAACATAATCATAAATTATAAAAAGTTGTGAATGGTATCAAAATATTACATCCCCAATAAAAATGATCATAAACAATTTCATTAAATTTGTTATATGGTATCATAAGATATAAACCTAAATTATATATATGAAATTAACATAATGGTTACCCATTTAAGGAAATGGGTATTGAAATCATGTCATAAGGCATAATAAATTAAACATATCATAAATGTATCCCTGGATTAATTGATTTAAATCATACATGGACATTAATAATTGAAAATATGCATATATCACTATAATTAATGCCAAAATTAACATAACACCATTAAAAATAGTGATTATGAATCTTTAGAAATGAGCATCATTACTGTGGTTTAAGGGAATATATTATAGTGTATTTATAATGGGAAAATGTATAATTTTATTCATAGAACTATAAAATAACTTAGATAGGTTTTCATGATAAAAAATGTGTTTTAATAAAAATATTTTTTAATTAAATAATATTTTTGAGTGTAATTGAAATTTGGTAAGAAATTGAAAATTTTTCTTTAATTAGGCTTTCTTATCAGGAGGAACTAACAAGGGAGCCTTATATAACATGAATTCCCATTAAAAAATGATTTGGGTATATATATTTGGAACATACACAGATAATTTTGGAGAACTAAATAAGAGTAAAAAGTAATTAAATTGGCGTAAATCGATAGAAAGTGTAACCCAAAAAAATGGAGGGTTGGGGAGAATCCCATAACTTTTTTACAAAATAGTTATCCATAATTGAAATCATATGTTAATAATAGAAATATATAGTATTAAATGTTCTTGTATGTCATTTTTTATATATATTAGAATGATTAATTAGATAAAACGTAAATGATAACCATTTGAGTTATTGAGGTATTTTTTCAATCATCACAGAGTAGTTTTGTTTTTTAATAAATATTATGTATATATATTAGTTATAGAACAATAAATAAGTTGTAATATATAGTACAATATCTATTTTATAAATTATAATTGTTTTATGATCATCTTTAAATGAATTATAAGAAAACTTGAAATCATTATCAACAAAGGTGGTCAATTGACACCACCGAGACAATGTTTTCATTATTAGAAAAAATTGGATGATAAGAGAATTGATGGTGTATATACCATTCGAATAATAACATTATTATATATATATATATATATTCTAATTTATTAATCATGTTACTATGTATATGGTTGGTTATAGAATGATAATAAAAGGAAGGAAATTGAATGAGAAAGAGGGAAGGTTTCACCTCTTGAGTGTCGTCTCCATGGGAACTGCCTTATGGGACATGGAAATGGAATTTTAGTGAGACCAATATGAAAAAATCATGCGTAATAGGTTTAGGAGAAAAATTGGGAAGAATATTACCATGATCCATTTATTAGAAGGTGCAAGGAGGAAGGGTGGGGAGGGGTGATATTAATACTGTAAAAAAGGATGTTTTTTTATTTTATTCATTTGTTTATTATTCTGTCTCAAGTCTATCAATATTGTTTATTCATGTGACTAAATATTGTAAATAAATAATCTAATTTGGAAGTAATGGGTGACTATGTCATACATACATCAGTCATGACACAATAATTCATTGATTTATATCTATTGTTAAATACCATAAATTTCTGTATTTCACAATTTAGTAAAAAATTCTTCTATTTATGAAAAATAAAAAAATCACATTAACTATTTTTCAACATTTAGTTTTAATAAATTTACTCCTTTTTTGAAAATAAATTTCTTAATAAGATTGATTTAATTTTTGAATAAAATCATCATTTATTCAAAAAATATCAATTTTAATATTATAATAGATTTTACAACACATTGAAAAACTAATTATGGTCTCATAAAATTATCTTATTATTATAATGAAAAAATTTAATCTATGAATCTATTTTAGTTTTTTTAAAATTATTATATTAAATATAATATTATAGATAAATAATTTACGTTTCATTAAAATATCAATAATTAATCTATGTTTTCTGAAGCATTTTTTACTTATTCATTTATATTAATATATCATATTATCATTTATTAAATACCTAAAATTTATATATAATTTTTTTTATTTCAGTTATTAATTTAATGATAAGAATATTATTCATAAAGTTCACACAACTATTCCAATGAGTATGTTAATGTTTAATAGTATACCATGGTTCATTTAATCTTGATGTTCCTTGAAATTTTTTCTATCAAACATGTTAAATTTAAAAGATTCATACTCTAAAATCATGGGGTGTTACATATGGTCCCATGGGGATTACATGCATGATCAATTAAAGGGGATCCCAAATATTTTCTAAGGGCTTGGGAGGTTTTGTGAATATTTTTCTAATAAAAGTTTTAATGGTTGGGAAACTGAGTTCATTGAGATAGTTCTAATATAGTTTGTGTAAATATCAATTTAAATATAATAAATTGATGTATTATGGAATAATGAATACATGATGGGGATGACGCAAAACTCACTTAGTTGATGAGTTATACTATGGTGCAGTTCGGGCTCACTAGTGGAATGGGACAAGCATAACCTGGATGAACCAAGAAACTCTATGGTGATGAGTTTCTCCATGGCACTGTTAGGGAAATTGCAGATTCTTGGTCCTTTCCTATAATGAGTAGGTTCCTCTAGTGGGAAGGTTAGAATCCCTTATCCATGGGCTATTAGATATTTCATGTGTGGTCATGTAGAGGTTTCAATACTCTCTTCTATGGGACATGGATTATTTTTGCAGACTCAAAAGTCTGAATGATAATGAGGGGTATAGAGGAAAGAACCACACAATATGGATTATAGAACCATAAATATGTTTATATTTTTTTTAGGAATCTTGGGTCCTACTCCGTGTGGTTTCATGTTAAATGGTTTGTGCCATCGATAGGTTTAGGAATTGATTGTTTCATTCTAAAATTGAGAATGGATAAAAACCATTGTCATGTAACATAGAGGACGTTGAATCATCCTGAATAGTCTAGTTTTGGGGACTAAATATCATATAATTTGAATATCATAGATAACAGGAGGAGGAAAAGAGGGGGTATAGGTCAACCATTAGTAATTGTGGAAGCCCATATTCTACATGGTTTGTAAAATAACTCAACTATTTAATAGGGACTTTCTGGGACCAAAGGGTCTATTTGGATTAGGAAGTTCCATATACCGGTATTCTATAGGGAATTACCCGGAACCATGACATAAAGGAGGAGTTTCTTATAAAAATTTTCCATTTAGAATATATAGTTTCTATTGTAATTTTTTTATTTGAAGATCCAGGATAACGGGTATCAAGTTCCATGGGGTTCCAAGTGAAGGATAACAAATAAAGGAACTAGTTTTGTCAGCTTATACTTCAAATACATGAAGGTGGTGTGTGGAAAATGTAATATTTATGAAGGTTTAATGCACCATAATTTTTTTTCATGATCTAGTAAAATTGTTATCACAATTAGGAGTTGTGAAAAATCATTACTGTAACGTTTTATTTGACTAGGGGGTCATGTGATCATGGTTCAACTTTTAATAGGGACATAAAGTGTGACCTACAATATTTATTCCATGAATATTTAGACTCTATATTTTTCATAAAATCTTGATATAATGAGTTTATAGAGTGGAGGAAGATGTTTTCATTAGGCCTCCTATTGCAGGATATCATCCTAACTAGTTTAATGCATCTTTCACTAGAAATTTTAGGTCTCGTTATTTTGATCATCGAAGGATGAATTTTAATGTCATTCAACTTGGACCAAATTGCATAAAATTTAATGTCATGATAATCATTGAACATGTACTATGGGAATTTTAAACAATAGTTTAGTTAGGATACATTGGTACAAAATTATTCTAATATACATTTTAAAAGGATATTAAAATGTTTTAAGTCATGGCTCACGGGTGGCTGGTCATGTGTAATGGCATGGGAAAATAATTTCAGGGATAAACCAAAACACCATAAATTGCAATGTTATTCCACAGTGATGTTTGGAATAATAAGTATTATAAATTCCTTCTTAATGGGCCATAATTTCATTGGTTGGTGGGTCTAAACCATTAGGTATATCCACCTCTAGCATCATCAAAAGGAGAGATTTGTTTCCTTTCAAGTTGTTGTGAAAGGTTTGAGGAAACATGAGCTATTCAATTAATGAAGAACAGTTCATGGGTTGAGATTCTTAAATGATGATGAATGAACCAAGTAAATTGTTTGACCATGGTTAGGCACTATTGGTCCTATGATAAGGAATTAAAATGTGTGATGGTTTTCACACTTTAACATCATGTATAGGGGATGTATCCGTAATGTAGTTTAATGTAATGTGACGAGAAATTTTTCATTGTAGTTTAATTTCATTTAATAAGGAAGTTTTCCATGTAGATTAATTTCATATGGTATGTATGTATAAACTGATGTGAAATTGTAAAATATATCATTGGAGACAGTTTTAAATTATTAGGGGAATTTTTTTGTAATAATCACATTTTACCCATGCATGATTGTATTGATGTGAATCCATATACCAAATAACTTATTGTATACATTTATGTGATTCATAAAAATGTAGTACATAAATATGACTCATGCATTGGTAGACCGAGTCTGTGTCAATCAACACTATTTTAACAAAGCTATATTCAATTTTATGGCCAGTCTTTCCTATGTTTCACAACACATATTGTAATCACATGAATTATTCCATAATATACATCGTTATGGATATCCATATAATCACATATGAATCAAATTAAGGTGATATGATTTGGTGTGATGGAATCCCATTGCTGGGCCTAAAATGGGGAATCTTTGATTCACTAAATATCCTACGATGGTAGGAATGAAGCCACACATAGTGATTGAATGAATGTTCCCTGCACAATTATGACCTATGTATAAGGAGGGGAAATATATTTAAACTATGGTTGGAACTAGTATTTATGAAACTATTGTTACTATATATAAAATAAAAAAATCAAGTCACATGATGTTATTGAATAGAAAACTCTCCACACTGGTTTCATCTTTATGCCAAAGGGGTATTGTTTCTTCTTATGTTGTGGATGGAAACATGATTAGAGATACATGCATCACTAAGTATCATATGATGGAAATAATTAGTCTAAACAATTTTAATGAATGGAAACACCTCTATGAATGTTTTCCAATATGAAGAGGGTCATTTTTTCTATTGATGTTGTTCCTTAACCTAGGAATGGAGAACAAAGAATAACTTTTTATACTGTTTTGAAAAGAATCAAGAAAAACATAGTAACTGAATGTGGTAATTGTAGGAGACCAACACCATAGATGGTGGTCATCTAAGGCGGTGATATAACAATTATTTAGTTTTACATCATGTATGATACATCAACTGTAACATCCCAGGTAAATAAAGAATAAAGAATTTTCATAATTATTAATATTTACGAATTAATTATTAATTTTATTTTAAAGGGGTTGCTATGTTCGATAGCGTACCCGATACGCAACGATGAGTTTCTTTGAAACTTACGTAGCACACTAGTAATAAAATAATATTATTTTAAATGTTAGTTAACAAGTAGTCATTGTACTGGAGGGAATGGATAGAAATAACTAAAATATGATTAGATATGTTTTTAAATGTTTATACATTTACCCAATAAAAGATAAAGGCTTAAAATACGGAAAGAGTTCAATTTTACGGGCATATATACTCTAATTTTGACTAAAGGTCCACTTATCACCTTTTAATGGTTAACCGTCATTAAATATAGTTTTTATCACTCTTATACTTTATTTTGAACCAAATATAACTCTTCTTTAGAATCGGGACATCAAAATTTACTTTGTGTAAATTTTTGGTACCTTTCTGATAAAGTACATTTTTTTATGAATAGTGTAAAATGTTGTATTTTAATTCAAAACCTCTTTTTAATCTAAATTATTTATATTAATAGATTATTATTTTAATTGGTTTTAAATAGAAATTAGAAAATATTTTTACCAGTTAATCCAATGGTTGTCATTGGAATCAATTTCACTTTGAAATTGGAATTAAACTGGTGTCAATCTTTTGATACTTGTTGTTTCATAAAAACACGCTATTTGCTCTGACAGCGGGAATTAATTATTAAATTAATTAATGTGACTTATATATTTTGAATTTTGTAAAATGGGCTTCATTTTTGAATTTGGAATATCAAATATAGCTTAGGGTGAATTTTTGTTAATTTTCTGAAAAACTTCAATTTTTGATGAATAGTGAAACCACTAAGTGGTAATCAAGAAAACTGATTTTTCAGTTAAATGAAAGTTTACCACTAATGTGTATTGAATTTTGAAAATCCGACATACATGGTTTTCATTAAGAAGTAAAATGTGGTTCAATGAGATTAAAATAATTTTTTGTTGAATAGTAACTTTTTTTCATTAATCGCGATTAGAGGTAATTAGTGTAGTTTAAGGTAAAAATGGTATTATAAGAATGTGAAAACACCATGAAACTTGTCCTACACCTATTGGGTGAGTCATGGCCGACCAAGAAAAGCCATGGGCCAACTTGGGGACCCCATGGAGCCACTTTAGTTGGAAAATGACATTAATATATTTTTATTTAATGTTAAAGTGAAAATGACACTAACATAAATTGTTTTACTAAACTAATTTTTGAATGGGGTTATACTAGTCCAAATGTTGATTATAAATAGTCACTGGAAAGATAAAGAGATTTCCTACATTATAGTATTTTTTTTATAATTTTTAGACATTAAATAAATTAAATTATATACGACATAATAATGATGCAGCAATGACATCATTATTTGACGATTTAAATAAAATGGAAAGATAATGAAAACCATAAAACCTACACATGGCCAAAACCAATTGGATGAGTGGATTTCGAACCCTTATCACATTATCCAGGAATTATATCAATGTGGGACCTTTTAAAACCGAAACACATTTTCAAATAAAGTAATATTTCTTTACTTTCCAAAAGTGCCCCTCCTCTCCTCTTATAAAAGGCCCCCACCTCTACCCCATTTCACACACTTCTCAAGCCTTTGGCTCGGCCAAACCCTGCCCAATTACTCTCTACACATCCCTCTCCTCATCCTAGAGGATTTCCTTTGGGCATAATCCTTTCAAAGGAAGCCTTTAGGCTCAAATCAAAAGGGAGTTACACTTTTAAGGTAATTCATTCTCTCTTGTTCATTTGTTTTATTTTGCTTCTCCAACCCTCTAAACTCTTTTTATTTACTTCTTTTGTAACAACACTAGTATCTTAAATATACTAGGATGTTGTTATAATATTTATTTGAGTTACACTATCACACAACTACATCAAATGGTTAAAGAACATACGGTTTCCGTGGATGGCGAAATTCTGCCTCCCGAAAAGATGATTGTTCAATACTCATTTAACACCTTCAAGGGTGGCCATTATGATGTAACTATTTTTATATATGATATATAATATGTTTATTTTTTCTTTAATCTTCTGTATTTTTCATTTTTGGCATACCTTTATGGTTTCCATTATGGGTAAACACGATATCTTCATTTAAGGAAGTGCGGACTACCGCCCCCTAAAAGTGATGTGATTCGTTAATGCCATATGTGGGACGTGTAAAGGATGAATTTAATGTTATTATATATGATGTTATACTGGAATTATAATATACCTCTATATCATTATTATTTCTTTCCAATAATGTATGTGATAGAAATGAAAGTAGCGTTCATGCGTACGTACGGCTTACCGTCTCCATGAACGGTGCATTTCATTTCTTATCCCCAAATGTAATGTACTAATAAAATTACATGTATATAATGTGTATATATAATTAATGATATATCTAAATGATGAATATAATTCTGGAATTAAAATATACATACCTATCATTTAGTTTTAATTCCATTAATATGACAAAGAAATTAAAGTAGCGTTCATGCGTACGTACGGCTTACCGTCTCCATGAACGGTGCATTTAATTTCAAAACTCTAAATGATTATGTAATATTATAAATACATGTATATGCTGGATATATATGATACATAATATATCCAAATCGGGAATTTCATTCTGGATATAAAGAACTTTTGACCACATGAACAACATGTAATTGTAAGAAGTCAACTTTCGACTTAAGAACCAAATATTGACAAAACAAACAGTATTAACTTAAATGGTTACATAATGTTTATAACATGGCAATAAGTGATATAAAAAGAATAGTGAACTTTAAAAAGGTTCTTAATCAAGTATAAATTAACTCAAGTTTATTATTCAGGACGTTAAAGAACGATCGAGTCAAGTCGGACCCAATGTAAGGGACTTCGTCTCAATCTCCTTTCATTGAGGCATATTTCGTTTTATACACAACTTTCTTTTATACGGTGTATAAACCCCTTTGACTTTTACTTTTATACAAAAGGAATCTTTTTCTACGAAGCGTTTTACTAAACGACAAAAAGGAATGTTTTTTTTAACGTACGTGGTGACAACGACCTTTTCCGCCACCACGAGTATTATTTGATCTTTGGATTCCTCAACAAGCCGTAATGTTTTTAAAATAAAAATAAATACCATATACTCTTTTATGTATTTTGGTATTGAAAATGGTTTTGATAAAGATTCTATTATGATATATTTTGATTGAAATGTGGAAATGTTATCATTCCTTTATATTGGTTTTATGTTTTATGATTTTATATTGGTACTTGGACATTTTAACGGGTGGTTACGTTATAAACCATATGACGGGTGGTGCCGTGAATAACAGGACGGGTGGTTACGTTATAACCTCCAATGCATTGGGTATGGAAGTCAGCCGTATGGCTATTCCATTATGTATGTATGGAAATTGTCCGTATGGGTATTCCATTAAGTGATATGTGTGGAAGTCAACCGTATGGTTATTCCACTTAAGTATGTTTATGTCCCAAGTTCCCTTTATATATTCTATGTGTTCTTTATATGGGTTTTATGGTAATCCTTTGGTTACAAAAAGGTAAGTAATGATACTTTATTCAGTGAAGATTTTTTTACTACTTCATGAAGGTGAAGGTATTACTTTGATATAGTTGTAGACGCCGGAAAAGTCCGTTGTTCCCAAACGAAGCTCCGGATGCGGAAAGCGAAGTGATATTTGGAGTCAGAGGCACGTTCCGGAGGGCCCGGAGGACTTGCGCGAAATTTCAGAGGCTCGCGCGCAAAATTGAGCCGCGGCGCGCAATCCTCCCGGGATGCGCGCAATGCGCTGGGCCGGCGCGCTATTTTGCGCGCCCGCGGCCTGCGCGGCGCCTTTGCGCGCTGGGTCCTGATTCCGCACCCGCGAAACGAATTGCGCGCCCGAGACCGGATTCCGCGCCCGGGGTTGCCTATAAATATAAGGCGACCCCCGACGTTTTGAAGTTTGCCGGAATCCGAAGCATCGCTCGTTCGCGCAATCCAACCCCTTCCGCGCGCAATGCCGATCTTCAGGTAACCTCCTTTCTTTCGCGCAAAAGAGCCTTGGGGTCCGCCTTCGCGCGCAATCCCCTTGGCTCATTTCCTTTGAATAAATTTCAACCCAAAGGCCTTTGCGCGCAAAAGAAGCCTCTTGCGCGCAATTGCCCCCGGGTGCGCGCAATCCAGCCCGATTGCGCGCACCCCCATTTTCAAAGTGGCCATTCGTTAGAGAATGAGCCGTTGCCCCCGCGCGCTACCCGAAGCCCGGTGCGCGCAATCCCAATCATCCGCGCACGAAGCGCTGGCCCAATTGCGCGCCAGCCCGCCATTTTGCGCGCCGACCCGCGGTTTTGCGCGCACAGCTCCTCTTTTGCGCGCAATCCGCTAGGGTCGCCTCCCTTGACCCCCTGAGGGTACCCGCCTGCGTGGCGCCCGACGGTCTTCATCCCGGGGGCCCGCGCCGTGCGCTGTCTTCCCGTGCAGCCTTCCAGGCTCGTGCGAAGTGACGCGGACCCATCGGCGGCAATCATCGTCCAGCATGACGTTAAACTGTGCATTCGTCCAGCATGACGTTAAACTGCCCATACGTCCTGCACGACGTTAAACTGTACCTCGTCCGAGCTACAAAACGTTAAACTGTTCAGCATACGTCCAAGCTGCACGACGCTAAACTGCCTAGCCCCCATCGTCCGCGTTGCAAGACGTTAAACTGCCAAGTGTTTCGTCCTCAACACACGACGTTAAACTGTGCTTCGTCCGGCAAGACGTTAAACCGTCCGCTTCGTCCTCAACACACGACGTTAAACTGTGCTTCGTCCAGCAAGACGTTAAACCGTCCGCATCATCCGATCCCGTGCTCTGCACGCAGGGTCTCCCCGGTTTGGACGTGGCCCCCACCCGCTCGTCTCTGCAGGGATGTCGGGATTGTCCCGCTTTTGGGACGATTTAATGGGAGTGGCTTTTCCCTACGGGGGCAGGGTATTACAAACCCCTAGTTTCTCGTGGGAGGCTGCACATGTGTATCTCCATTGTGCCTCCCCGCTGCCGAAGCCAGTAGAGGGTGTGACTGGGATCGAGGTGTCTTCTGCTTTCGGTCCAAGTCCCTTCCAACTGAGTTTTTCCGCATCCGGGCTGCCTCAAGTGTGTAAGTCCTGACAGAATGAACTACGTGGACTTTGATCCCTGTCTTCTAAACAGGGTACGTAGGAAGCCTTCTTGAGGTCCAAGCCCGCCACCTGGTCGTCCCGGTCGTATTTACGTCGGTTCGTCCATCAGTGGACCCCTCCAGGGTTCACGCTTGCGTCGATTCACCTATGAATCCGCCCCTGTGGGAGACTGCCCGTGTGTATCTCCACGGTGCCTCCCCACAGCCCCCCTTTTCCATTTCTCCTTTTATCGTCCAGCATGACGTGAAACTGTGATCCACCCGGCCGTTCCATCCCCCTCTGTGCGAGGTGGTTCGGTTCAATCCTCCGCCCGGCGGCCTCGACCTCTTCGTGAGTCGGCTTGCCGACGTCCAGCATGACGTTAAACTGTATACCCGAACTACGTTGACTTTGATCCGTGCTAACGCGCGGTACGTAGGAAGCCCCTACGGGGTCCAAGCTCTCCACTCCATCATCCATCCTGATCCTTACCCGGGCCGCCACATCCCGGTGGGGTCATGCCACTTCACTCCACTCCACGTTACTTGGGAAGCCGCCCATGTGCTGGCCCCAGCGTCGGAGGTTCCCCGCAAGGGGTTCTGTCATCTGATCCACTTTTCGTGTTGATCGGTCCGATGCCGTCCACGCTGGACGTTAAACTCGCGGCATACCCCGTGTTAAACATGGGAAGCTGAGGAAAACCTCAGGTGACACAGTTCCCCGCACTCAGTACGGGATGCCTCAGGTCATCATGCCTTCGAGAAGCCCTATTAGGGACGGAAGACAGACGTGCAGAGCCGCAGTGTTACGACACGCCCCCAGCACCCAGAACCACCCGGCCTTCTCACCGCAGGTTGCTGCCCCGACCAGACTCCTTGGAGCGTCCGGGCGGAAGCAGCGTAATTAACCGGTGTCCATGAAGATATGGCGCCGGGAACGAGATTCACGAACATTCTTAAATCTATGAGGGAGACCCGGATTAGGCGACGAGTTCCGAGGAGACGTCCAAGGAAGGAGGAGCCGACATCCCATCATCCCGGTTTCGATCAAGGAGCAGACGCCCCTGAATAAGGGACGAATGCCGCCCGCCCTTGGAAAGCGGGACTGTGGGACCACAAGCCGCGCGCCCATCCCCTCGGGTTGACGGGTGCATGCGCGAACGCGTCCTGGCGGAACAGCGTAACCCGACGCACATCCGCACCGAAACAGAAAAATGGTGAACCCGACGCGAATCTCTTCTCCTCGATACGAAGACCGATGGCTTTCAGAGGTGTTGGAAGACCGGCATGTTGCCCGGCCAAGCATTCAGTCTTACCCGCCAGGGGCTGGGGAAGTGAAATCGGGCACTCCGTCTCGCAACGTCGAGGGCCTGGGTTCCCCCCACGGAAGGCGTCGTGGCGCTAATGGTTGGTTGTCGATTCCTTTTTCCTATCAGTGTTAATGGGTTCTTCTCCCTGCTTTCAGAAATCAGGTCGCCCGATCCAGTGCCCGATCGCCACCCGCCCACTGGCGCAGGGATAGGGGAAACACCGACGCGGCTACTCCGCGCGGTCCTGCCCGTTCCACAGTCGTCCCAGCAGCCGCAATTGCGGGACGACCACGCCCTCTCTCCCCCTCGGAGGTCATCCAGAGAAGGGTGATCAACACCCTGGTGCGGAGATACGAGGAAGAGGGAGTCATCCCCACTAGGGAAATGGCTCGCCTAGACCTTGAGGAGGCTGCGCCTCGCCACCACCGCCGCCCCCGAGGGCCGCTGCCTATCTCAACGTCCAATCGCTTCGGGAGTTTATCCCCAGAGCGGTCTGACAG
Organism: Viscum album; assembly: GCA_963277665.1. Taxonomy (NCBI): domain Eukaryota; kingdom Viridiplantae; phylum Streptophyta; class Magnoliopsida; order Santalales; family Viscaceae; genus Viscum; species Viscum album. The sequence continues at coordinate 1,689,479,022 of OY728147.1, read as the reverse complement.
TTCCCTTCCCTATGCGGATGAGGTGGAAGATGCCCGGGATCACCCTATCCGGGATTCGCTCCAGGGATCTATGGTAAGGACTCCCGCCAGGCCACGGCGACACCGCCGCCAGGCCTCTCCAGTCGAAGAGCGGGCTCTCCACCTGCCCGCGCCGCTCACCCCGACTCGTCTGTCTCGACGCCAACGTCGGGCACGAGCGGAAGAGGATGCCCACCTTGGGGCTCTAGCAACAGCGGCCGCATTGGCCCAAGCCACTGCTGGCTCCAGTCGCCAGGCCTCTGCGCATCCTGAGCAGGGGAACTCCTATGCCCGACCTGGATCGAGGCCCCGACCGCCCCAAAGGCAGGTTGGGTCGACTCTCCCGGTTGCTGGCACTGGCAGTAGCCACCGCGGACCACCTCGCGGTAGCGCTATTCACCGGCAGGATCTACTCTGTGTGGCCGATCCAGGAGGCATGGGTCATCCCACCTTCCGATCCCGGCCCGGAGGCCTGCCCGGAATCATCTCTCCCCGCGTCCCTTTTGATATCTGTCCCGGTGCCCCTCGCACCTTGGTTCCCAGTCCTCTTGGCCCCAGCACCAGTGCGGCCGGAGGACGCCAGGACAGAGATCAGCCCTGCCCCGAAGAACCACCCAGGGGCAGGAAGGCAAGGCGTCGACGCCGAGGGAAGAATGTTACGGAATTCCGGACAGAGATCCGACCGGTTTTCTTCTCTGACTCAGAGGCGGAGTACGATTCGGCGACAGAGCCCCTTCCCCAATCCCGCCAGTCAAGGGCAGGGGTAGGAATGCGGCACGTCAGCCTCGTGCTCCCCGAGAGCGAGATCGATGTGATCCCCGCTTCTCTCCGAAGGTATATCCGGAGTAACGAGGGCCTGGTAGACCCCCAAGGATCAAGCTTGCGGTTGGTACCGGCCCCTCCGGAAGTGCCTTCCGTCTCGATCGGAGAAGCCAGAGACTTTTTCTGGGGACCGACGGCCGAACCACGATTTGGTGCGCCCTCGGCGAGCACCGATGCTACGGCAGGATGTTCGCTCGCCGGCCCGTCCTATTGTGATGTGGTAGCCAGGGCACCGCCACCCTCAGAGGGCGGCCCGGGATCTGGAGGCCAATCGGCCTGCTCGCCGTATTCACCGCCGGCCAGCCCGTCAGCCCGGCGGCCCGCCTCGGCACCACTACCAGTTCCCCGTCCGTTCCCAGCCATGGAAGAGGACCAAGGAGAACTGGGTCCCGAGTTTGAGTCGTGGAGCTTCTGGACCGTCCTTGCAGAGGGCCACTTCCCTGAGAAATTTTGGCCAGTCGCAGGACCGGGCTTTGATGCACCCGAATCGCTCACCCCGGATGAGTTCGAATGCTTCCGCCGAACTCTCCGGGAGACTCGCTCCTGTCTTCGCCGCCTACAAATGCCATACCCCGGGAGTCAATCGCACCTGGAGGATATTGGTGAGCAGTGCCGTCAAATTGACCTGGCCATGCTCCCCGCGGTTCGGCGCCCCGGGTCATTTGAGCACCACGAGGCCCTCCAACAACAATGCGTTGAGTGTTTTCAAGTACTCCGCAAAGTTATCGAGGAAGACACTCCCCACGTGTATATCCATGGATGGGGGCAGTACGCTGCCCTACGCTTCAGTGTGATTCGCCGACAGCCCGATTCGCTGGGTGGCCCTGAGGGTATATCCCCAGGGACAGAAACAGTCAATATGGCTGACCTGTCGGGAGAGGGGAATGACTTGGAACTTCTCGACGGGGGCTTCCCCCCCGAAGACAAGCCGTCGTCAGATCCATCGGTGAGAGTTACTCGTCATCAGAGGAACCTCCTGGGGCTCCCCGCACCCACTGAAGTACTGACGTTGAGCCGAAACGTCAGCAAAGGAAAAGAGCACAGCGAGGCTATAAGGCCCACCGACCCATCTGCCTCCATGCAGAGGGCAGAGGAGGATCCCGAGAAGGCTACGCTACGTCAGCAGCTCGCCGAACAGAAGAAGCTGGTTGACCAGCTCCTCGCCGAGCGCGCTGCAGAACGGCGGCCCGACTACGGTGATCCCAGGCCAGGACCGCAGGGACCGGAACAACCGCTCCTCGATGAGACTCTCCCGGGCAACCGTGATTACGCCGTGTTCGCCGACAGGAGAGAGGCCATTGCCTATGGCAAGAGGGCGCGGTATGTTTCGCCACACCCTCCCGAGCGGCGTGACTACCTGAGAGATCCCACTCGGATTCCTCCCGCTGCCCCAAGGGCCGCTCCGCCCGCCATCCCACGAGCTGCCGAGTTCGACGACCCGGTCGACGACCCGATTGAAGGGCCATGCAATGCGCTCGTGGTTAGATATCCTCGCCAGGACTGGAACCCATGTCCGGACGATCCGATGGCGGCACTCATTGCCCGTTTGGAATCCTTGGAGACTCGGCAGGTGGCGATCCCACCGGACGGCAAGCCCTACCCAGCATGGGTGGATGACATGCCGGTGCCTCCGGGATTCGGGAATCCCACTTTCGCCCCCTTCAACGGAACTGGAGATCCGCCACAGCATTTAGCCCACTTCAACTCGAGGTGCGTGCCTATGTTGGGGACTCCGGCGCAGCAGGAGGCCGCTAAGCTTCGCTGCTTTGTTCAGACACTGGAAGGGCCAGCATTTGTCTGGTACAGCCAGCTCCCCGTCGGGTCGGTAGCCAGCTGGGAGGACCTCCGTAGACAGTTCCTCTACCAGTTCAGTTCCACGACCCGGAAGACAAGTATCGCAGACCTCTTCAAGTGCAAGCAGAGGCCTGATGAGCGAGTCGCGGACTTCGTCGCCCGATGGAAGGGTCTCACGTATTCCCTTGACATGCCATTGACTCAGGAGCAGTTGCTGACAATGTGCGTCGGGAACGTCAAGACCGAGCTGGTCCCTTCCCTGATCACTCAGAATTACCCCGGAGGGTTCAGGGACTTCTCAGACAAAGCTCAACGTCTTGAGGAAGCCCTGCAACAGGCCAGCCAGGCACACCCGCTGCCTCCAATGATTCCTGCAAGGAGAGTCAGCAGGGCTGAGCCCGCTGCTGTTGCCCAGATAGAGGCCCCCAGGCCATTGGAGCTGCTGCCGGCGAGGCCAGCTCCACAGCCTCACAGGAATCCACCTCCACGGGCTCAGTTCCCGGCCCAGCAGCGGCAGCCTCAGAACCGGCCGGCCCCTCCGCGTAATGTACCGCCGCAACCCAGGCGAGATAATCAGGGTCCACCTCCTCGGCCGGCCCCTCCAGCCCCTCGTCAAGACCACGATCCCAGGGTCCCGCGACACCTGACTTACTCATTCCACGAGGATCAGGTCCCCAGTTATTTCCGGAGCGCCCTGGAGCAGAGGATTGTGCGATTGCCTGAGTGTTGGAGGCCAGAGGAGGCACATCTTACGAATAACCCCCGCTACTGCCCCTACCATCGGGCCCTGGGGCACACCATCCAGCGGTGCAATGTGTTTAAGGATTGGCTCCAAGACCAGATTAACAACAATGTAATCAGGTTGGGCCCAGCTCCAGCACAAGTGGCAGGCGTATTCGTGGGATCAGATGACGATAGTGGAAACGAGGACGAATGGCAGCTGGTCTCCGACCGCGGATCCCAGAAGTACAATAACTGGATGGCCCGCAAGACGACCATTCGCGCCCATGGAATAATCCGTGCGCGCTTGAATCAGCCTGAGCCCCCAGAACATGCGGGTGTTGCTTCGGCATCGTCGTCCCAGTCTGCCTCTTCCAAGAGGAGCAAACGACGGCAGCGCAAGAAGGAAGAGCGCGCCCCGCCGGTTCCGCCACTATCCCGCACTCTCGGCGATTTCATGCCCCCGGAGATGGGGGTCCCTCCTCGGATCCGCCCGGTGATGGATGATTCGTCCGATGACGGTATTGGGTACGCTTCGGTTAACACCGTCGAGCTCGTAAATCCCTTTTCGGTTCCCGACGTTGAAGAACACCAGGTGGACCTCCCTAGTGTCCCCGGTCGTCGCTACCGTCGGAAGAACCGCAGCAACAGGAGTCGCCGGGGCACAGCCGTTGGTACCTCCAGCCAGGCCGTGCACGCCACTGAGACTAGGCAGCAGGCTCAAAACCGAGCTCAGCGCGCGCAGCCCCCCCATCCGGGGATGACGGATTCGCCTCCGCCACTGTTTGTGGTGTGGGACCAGGCAGAACCGCCTCAGCCGCGTCGCGACCAGCTCCGCCCTGCCACGAGTCCATCCCGGCCTCCTGACTCCAGTACGGTGACCATTTCCCGGACTGCGACCAGTGAACAGCGAGATGCGCCAAGTACCAGTCGGCCGCCGATTCAACCGGCAAGGCCCATCATGCCACCAACCGCAGAGCAACCTCCTGCAACCAGGGGCTCGCGCTTGGCCAAAAAGTATGATGTCCTGAAGCACTTGGCCGACATCCCAGCAAGGCTCTCCATCCTTGAGGCTCTGCGCATGTCATCTGAGATGCGCGAGGCACTTGCTAAAGCCCTGAAAAGCCCCCTCCAGTTTGAGACAGAGGTTGCGGCTGCAGAGGCCTTCCACGCAGAAATGATCGAGGACGCCGAATGTCAGGCAGTTATCTCGTTCTCTGGTAAGGATGAAGACCCTCCTATACAGGGACATATCCATCCGCTGTATGTCACCGGCCAGTTCAATGGCCTTGAAGTCCGGCGCTGTCTTGTCGACACGGGGTCCGGGATTAACCTGATTCCAACTCGGACGCTCCGGAGATTGGGGTTGTCTGAGGATGACTTGATTCCCACCGACCTCAGGATCCAGGGGTACGACCGCACCGAGCAAACCCCGGTCGGCAAGATACGTTTGAAGACCCAGTTCGGTGACTTGGTTGCCAACACCGAATTCATGGTAGTCTCTCAGGACACTGCGTATAACGCATTGATGGGCAGGCCATGGCTTCACCTTCACGCGGCGGTTCCCTCGTCATACCACCAATGCCTCAAATACTCCCTTAATGGTCGAGTAGGCGTGCTTCAAGGAGATGCCTCTCCTTTTGCCTCATGTGAAGCCCGCTATCTGGACGCGGACTATTACAAGAGCAAGGATAAGCAGATCCTGGCAGGTGAGGTTGAGCCTGTCGCTGTTGCAAGCGATCCCTGGGCAAGTCTGGATGACGCTTACGTCCTCCCGATTCACCGGTTGGACGTCGCCATGGTCTTGACGGTCCGCGAGTCTCCTGATGAGATGGCCGCGACCGCCCGTGCCAGCACCAGTGGCCCAGTAGGATCTGGTAGCCCCAATGCAGTTTCCAACGCAGTCTCTCCCGTGGACGATCCCTCCCCGAGCAGAGAGGATATGGAAGACGCACCCCCAACCTTTGAGGAGGGCGTCCCCGCCACGGTCGATGAGTTAATACAGGTGAACCTTGGAACCGAGGTCGATCCAAGACCCACATTGGTTAGTGCCGCCATGCCCTCTGAGGAGCGGCAGCAGTACGTGGACTTTCTCAGGCAGCACCGTGATGTGTTCGCTTGGGGCTATGACGAGATGCCGGGGCTAGATCCTCAGGTAGCCGTCCACCGCCTTGGTCTCCCGGCGAACCATCGCGGGTTCAAGCAGCCTCCCAGGAAGATGCACCCATCCCACGGTGCCATGGTTGAGGCCGAAGTTGACAAGCTTATCAAAGCCAACTTCGTGAGGGAAGTTCAGTACCCCAAATGGCTGGCCAACATTGTGCCGGTCAGGAAGAAGAACAGGCAGATTAGAGTCTGCATCGACTTCCGCGATCTCAACCGCCACTGTCCGAAGGATGATTTTCCCCTTCCAGTGACAGAGCTGTTGGTTGATGCCACGGCAGGCTTCCAAGCCCTCTCCTTCATGGATGGATACTCCGGATACAACCAAATTCGGATGGCCCCTGAGGATGAGGAGTTCACTGCCTTCAGGGCCCCCCAAGGTACCTTTTGCTACCGGGTCATGCCCTTCGGCCTGAAGAACGCAGGTGCCACCTATCAACGGGCGATGCACCGCATATTCAAGCCAATCCTCGGCACACTGGTGGAATGCTACGTCGACGACTTGGTTGTCAAATCGCGCCAGCGTAGGGACCATCTCAAAGATCTTGAGAAAGTGTTCATCTTCCTCCGGTCTCGCTCCCTGAAGATGAACCCGTTGAAGTGTGCCTTTGGGGTCAACTCCGGAAAGTTCCTTGGATTTGTGGTAAGATACCGGGGTATTGAGATCGACCCCGAGAAGATCAGGGCGATTAGCCAGATGCCTCCCCCAGGTACCGTCCCGGAACTGCAAGGGTTCCAAGGCCACTTAGCCTATATACGCCGATTCATTGCGAATCTGGCCGGCAAGTGTAAGCCCTTTTCTCGGCTCATGAAGAAAGGTGCCACCTATGCATGGGATAAAGAGTGTCAGACCGCTTTCGAGGAAATCAAGCAGTACCTGCTTCAACCTCCGGTCCTGATGCCGCCCATATCCGGAAAGCCGCTGGTCCTTTATGTGACCGCCCTGGAACGGTCCCTGGGTGCCCTTCTCGCCCAGAAGAACAACGAGGGAACAGAGAATAGCCTCTATTACCTCAGTCGCATGCTCCTCGATGCGGAAGTTAGGTATTCCGCCATCGAGAAGAGCTGCCTGGCGCTCGTATTTGCCGTACAGAAATTACGGCACTACTTGCAGCACCATGAGGTACAGTTGGTTTCTCGGGTAGACCCGTTGAAATATATCCTGAGCCGGCCTATGTTGACTGGCCGCCTAGCGCGGTGGGCTGTGATTCTCCAGCAGTTCGACATCAGGTATGTGTCTCAGAAGGCCATCAAAGGGGAAGCATTGGCAGACTTTCTGGCAGCTCACCCGACCTCCGCGGATCAGCCGCTGGATCTAGGCTTTCCTGATGAGGCCATTCTCTCGGTTGATCGAGCCGATCCATGCTGGCAGATGCACTTTGACGGTGCATCCCGGAGCCCCACCGGTAGAAGACTCGATAATCCTAAGCTCAACAGAGTGGGCTTGGGCATCGTCTTCATTACCCCGGAGCGAGCCGTGCTTCCATACTCTTTCCTGTTGTCAGAGGGCTGTACCAACAATGAGGCGGAATACCATGCCCTCATCACCGGCCTCGAGTTGGCTCTCGAGATCGACGTGCCCCGTCTGTGCGTGAAAGGGGACTCCGAGCTGGTCGTTAAGCAGATCAATGGCGACTACGTTGTCAGGAAGCCGGAACTTGTGCCATTGTTGGAGTGCACCCTCCTTCTGATGGCCCGGTTCCCTTCTCGGCCGGAAATTTTCCATGTTCCCCGGTCGCAGAACGGTCGAGCAGATGCTTTGGCCAGCCTCGCTGCGTCACTTGCGGAGCCTGAACAGGACAACCTGATCGTCCGCATGACGCGCCGTAGGCTCATCGCTCCCGTCATCCCGGAAGAAGATCGCGGCCCGTTGGTAAGTAACCTCACCACGGTTGCCCCTATGCCCGGAGCCCCGAGTACCCCAGATATGACAGTCGGATCAGCCCCTGATTGGAGGACGCCTTTGGTTGAGTACCTCCAACATGGCATTCTTCCATCGGATCGGGCCGAGCACGAGCGAGTTCGACGCCGCGCATCGCAGTTCGTCCTCCAGAGCAGTCCCGGCCTGGAGCAGATCCTCTACAAACGCGGATTTGATGGTGTTCTCCTCCGTTGCCTTCAGGGAGTTGAGATCCCACGAGTCATGCAAGAGGTTCATGCTGGTTCATGTGGCGCCCACCAGACTGGGCCGAAGCTGTCCCACCAGATTCGGAGGTTGGGATACTTCTGGCCCTCTATGATCCATGACTGCATCGAGTATGCCAGGAGGTGCCATGCGTGCCAGGTTCATGCGAACTTTGTGCATCGGCCGCCGGAGCCTCTCCATACCATAAGGTATTCCTGGCCCTTTGCAGTCTGGGGACTGGACGTCGTGGGACCTTACCCGCCGGCGACAGCTCGCCAGTGCCGGTTCATTCTGACCGCCACGGACTTCTTCTCCAAATGGGCAGAAGCGATTCCGCTCAGAGAGGTCAAATCCTGTTCGATCGCTGACTTCGTGACCTCCAACATCATCTATCGATTTGGAGTGCCTCACGCTATCCTCACGGATAACAGAACCAATTTCCGAGCAGCCGAGTTGAAGAAGTTGTACGCCAAGTATAACATTCGCTCGAACCATACATCTCGCTATCATGCGCAGGCGAATGGACAGATCGAGGCGTTCAACAAAACCCTCTCTAACATTCTGCAAAAGATGGTTGGTCAGAACAAGAAGAGTTGGCCAGACAAGCTCCCCAACGCCCTCTGGGCTTATCGGACGACGACTCGCAATTCCACCCAGATGACCCCTTATTCCCTGGTGTATGGAGCTGAGGCCGTCATGCCCATCGAGATCCAGTTGCCATCCTTGCGCACTGCGGTCTACGACCAGCAAGCGCCAGACAGAGTTGCTGAAGCCCGTCTAGTCGAGTTGGAAGCACTGGATGAGAATAGACTTCGCGCTTTGCACAACTTGGAGAGGCATCAAAGCAGAATGGCTCGAGCTTTCAATAAGAAGGTTCGCCTCCGCTCCTTCCTGCAGGGTGATCTAGTGCTAGCCCTAAGAGCGCCGATGATCCCCGGCAGGAAGCCGCCCAAGTTGGAGCCCAAGTGGGAAGGACCTTTTGTTGTCCACAAGGTCTATCCCAATGGCGCGTACTCCCTAGCGACTATGGATGGTGAGCGTGTCACTCCTCCCACCAATGCTAGGTTTCTCAAGCAGTACTTTGTCTGAGTGTACCAACGTCTAGCATGACGTTAAACTGCACATTTGTCCAGCAAGACGTTAAACTGCACATACGTCCAGCATGACGTTAAACTGCACATTTGTCCAGCAAGACGTTAAACTGCACATACGTCCTGCACGACGTTAAACTGCATTCGTCCAGGCTACAAGACGTTAAACTGTTCAGCATTCGTCCGCGCTGTAAGACGTTAAATTGCCAAGTGCTTCGTCCTGCATGACGCTAAACTGCACTGCGTCCGAGCTACAAGACGTTAAACTGTTCAGCATTCGTCCTGCATGACGTAAAACTGCCCCTCAAGAACTACGTGCGGCTTGATTCTCATCCTTATGGGATACGTAGGACCGCCTGAACATTCATGTTTCAGGCCCAGACCCATCCTTCGGGAATTTCCATCCCATCCCGGGCCCTTGGCCCAGTTGCCCCCGGGTGTGCGGCGTATGGTGTGAGCGCGGGGCTATGCCCTCATTCACGTCGGTTTGCTCGTCACGCTGTACGCCCCCCCACGTTTGGGGATTCCTTATGCTCCCCCCTTCCTTTTTTATCTCTTTTCGTCCTGCATGACGTTAAACTGCACTTCAAGAACTACGTGCGGCTTGATTCCCATCCTTATGGGATACGTAGGACCGCCTGGACATTCATGTTTCAGGCCCAGCCCCATTTCCCGGGAATCTCTATCCCGCGTTGGGCCTCTGGCCCAAGTTCCCCTCCTTTTTGTGCGAGGCGTATCGCGTGAGCGGGGGGTCATGTCCTCATTCACGTCGGTCTACTGGCCGCGCCGTACGCCTCCCCCGTGTGTGGGACCACCTCACACCTCTCATCGTCCTGCATGACGTTAAACTGCCTCTCCAGAACTACGTACGGCTTGATTCCCATCTTTATGGGATACGTAGGACCGCCTGGACGCTTGTGTTTCAGGTCCAGCCTCGTCTCTTGGTTGATCACGGGGATCTGCCCTCTTTTGGTTGCTCTCAGGGTGAGTCCTCCGACCCTTCCCGGTGATCTGTTAACATGTTTTGGGTACTTCGGTCTATGACTCGTAGTGTCAGATTCAATCCCGACAAGTCCTGTGTTGCTTGTCGGGCCTCACGCTTCCTCTTGTTCGGGCCTTCACTCAAAGGGATCCTCGTTGGCGGTTTGGGTACGATGCCTCAGTGCTCTCCTACCGCTCCGGGTCGATTTACCAGCGAGTCCTGGGCCGCAAATCGATATGAATCCTGCGATTGAGCGGTTGATGCTCGTTTGCTTGCCCCGTCTTAGGCTGACGCGATCGGATGTTGTGTTGCGAATATGGTCAGCAACGTCCTTGATCGCCATGTCGGCTCTTTCAGGCTCTGAACATTGGTTGCACAGTCCTCATCACACTCCGCCTTTGTGCGTTGCAGTGGAATCTCGACACTCTCTTCATACTGACCTTCAGTACACCTCTACACGTTAGGCAGACCAACCAGGGTAATGATGTCGTTCGAGGCTCCCATGATCTGAGCACCAAGGATATATGCGGATGTCCTCCCTAAGGGCCATGCGTAGCTGGACCCTCGTCCCCATAAGGAGGAAGGAGTCGCCCGAACAATCGCGTTCTGGGCCCAGTATATCTGGAGGCTAGCATCTCTGCCCCTCGGGTGATGGACATACGCAGGCCCCTATCCCAAGACTCTTCTCCGGGAATCGTGCGTGACTGCAGGGCTGGGTATGTTCCCCCCTCCGCCGTGTCCGCCGTACCGCAATAAGCGGATTCCTCCATGGTCCGAACCACACGACCTTAAACTGTGTTGTCTGGTCCTACCACACGACCGTAAACTGTGATCGTCTTGGCCGCCCGACGAGAAACGGCACTGCATCGTGATGTTCTCCTCGGGGAACACTCATGTTGGGCGCTGGTTAATAACCACGCCATTCATCAATGCCTTCCATGGCTTGATTATTGTGGCGACGCCAGAGATTTCTCAATCACAGGCATGTCGCCGCACAAAGAAAAACCATTCATCTTTAAGGACAAACAAGAAATATCAAATGCCGCTCCTTCTATGTGCGAGGGTCATACCCGCACTCTTCCCCGCGCTGGTGCCCGATTGTGTTGCGCCGCGCTTCAAGAACTACGTGCGGCTTGATTCCCATCCTTATGGGATACGTAGGAACGCCCGGATGTTTGAAACTTCGGGTCCAGCCCCCCACCTCTTAGAGATTCCCCCTTCACTGGGGGATCCTCCGCCTTCAGGTCACCCTCAAGGCGTGTTCCCCGACCCCTTGCAGTGGTCCACCGGTGTCAAGAGTACTCTGGTTTATTGCCAGGAGGGTCAGGATCCGCTTGGTCAGGTTTCCTCCGCTTTTCAGGCTTCGTGCTCCCTTTCATTCGGACCCATCGTCTACGCCCTGGGTGGAGCCCCCGTGAACGGTTCGGACATAATGCCTCAGTGCTCTCCCACCGACTCGGGCCGGTACCCCCAATGGCCTCGGGCAGCAAATCGATATGAATCCTGCGATTGAGCGGTCGATGCTCGTTTGCTGCCTCATTCCACCAACGGTTAGTGCGATATTGATGCTGCTTTTCCGCCACGGTCGGCAGTACTCCCATATCGTTACTCCGGTGCCCCCAGTCCTTGAGTGAATGGCCGCATGATTCACATTTTCCACCTCCCATTCTGACCAGGCGAAACCTCGACACTCTTGACACTATCCCTCAGTGCATCTTCGCATATCCAGGGGATATGACCACGATGTGGCGTGCTTTGAGGTCCTTATGGTCCGAGCTCTAAGACCTTAAACTAAGATCTCTCCTTATGGTCCGAGCTCTAAGACCTTAAACTAAGATCTCTCCTTATGGTCCGAGCTCTAAGACCTTAAACTAAGATCTCTCCTTATGGTCCGAGCTCTAAGACCTTAAACTAAGATCTCTCCTTATGGTCCGAGCTCTAAGACCTTAAACTAAGATCTCTCCTTATGGTCCGAGCTCTAAGACCTTAAACTAAGATCTAGCCCTTATGGTCCGAGCTCTAAGACCTTAAACTAAGATCTACCCCTATGGTCCGAGCTCTACGACCCTAAACTAAGATCTCCCCAAATGGGGTCCTACGTCCTGCATGACGCTAAACTGCACTCTCAGAACTACGTGTGGCTTGATCTCCAGCCTGATGGAGTACGTAGGAACGCCCGGGCATTCTGACTCGGGTCGAGCCTCAGGGATCGTTAAGTCCCGCCCCTCCTCGTCGCCGGCCGTCTGGCCTGACTTCGGGTAGAGTGGTGCAGTTGTGATATTCTCCCCGATTCAGCTCGGGATGCCCCATCGCAAGAATGGGAAGCGACGGTTTCCTCGGCAGAGAGGTGCTGTCTGAGAATTGAGGTGACTCACGGCCAGATTAGTGCATCCGCCTAATACGCTCTCCCCACGGTGGCGCAATTTTGAGAGCGTTGGATTCTGTCCGAACAAATCGTCACTTCGCCCCACGCTTCGCATGCCCTGTTGATCTGGATTTTCCACCCTTGTGTCTGAAGGAACCCCAAAGCGGTATTCATGATGACATGTGGTCCGCCTCCTGCAATATGAATGATGGCCTTTTTCGGTCCGTCTATTGCAGTTGTTATGGTCGATCCCCTGTCCGCCTACCGTCTTGGGCATTTCCTGGAAGGCCGACCGTTGTGGATGTCTGGATTCGGGACGCGCGATTCACCCTTTCTCATTTCCCTATGTTCGGATAAAATCTCAACACCCCTAGCATTGTCCCGCTCGTGTGTTGGAACAGGTTGGGGGGATGGTACGTTGATTAGGTCTGAGGTCTCCTTTCCTAGGAATGACCTCCCTCTTTTCTCCAGAAACCCAGGCCCAATTATGGATGCCTGATGCTTGGTTAACACTCCCGCAAGACAACGAATTGTGGTTGAGCATGTTAAACCAAAAGATGCAGATAAATATATTGATTCATACAGATGGATCAAAGTAGCGGAAGCAAATGTTTTGGGAATGGCAAAACAAGGCCCTTAGGGATTAGCGTGCTGAATGAGTCTTTCTAATGCCGCTACCCTTTGGCTGGTGGCCTCCAGAGCTGCTTCTCGCTCTCTGCATGCCCTCTCTTCGTCGGCGGTCGCAGCGCGCAGTTCGTCGATTCTGGCCTGTGCACGCTCCCGCTCGACCTGAATTGTGACCATCTGTTGGCCCGCCTCCGTCAGCTGTACCTGGGCGTCAACCAGCTGGGCCGCTAGTCGCTCCACAAGCTCGGTACACGTTGCGACGAAGGCCTCCTTCTCTGCCGCCTGCCCTTCGAGGCGCCGGACTTCCTGCTCCGCCGCGAGGAGCGCCCGCGTGCTCTCCGACATGTCCCGACTTTGTGGGACGTCGGCACACCGGCAGCTCTCGCGCATCTTTTCGGCCATGAAATCACGGACCGTTAGATGGAGGCGTTGAGCATCAGCTCCCCCGGCACACAGAAAGCACAGCCAGGTTTGAAGTGATCCCATGCGCCCCAGCCACTCCGACGGGTCTCGCTTGAGGAAGCGCTGGATGCACTTCCACCCCCTACGGCGCGTTATCCGGCTCTCCTCGACCGCCTCCGTGTATGAGTCGTCCATCTCCTCGAGATCGGCAGGCCGGTAGGCAGGGAAGGCAGCCAGCAGGTCTGCTGCAGGGTCCGCCCCTGGGAGGTCCTCACGAGGGATAGGTTCCCCAACATCCGGGCGACCTTCTTCTCTCTCCCCAGCGGCGCGGACACCCTCGTCAGCCCCCAACCTCTCTCCGATGGCAGCACCGCCGACGTCCGCAGCCCCTTGATCAGCAGTTGGTGGGGCCGGCTCGGTTTGGGAAGTCTGTTCCGGAGCAGGCGGCATGTCTGCCACCGGTCCACTCGTGGATGGCCCAGGTTCGGCAACCCGATGAGCCTCCAGTGTTGAGATCACTGCGCAGGACATGCCATGGTTAGTCACGGATCGTCAACGGCAAGCACCAGCAGTAAAGTAGGGAGACTTACGGGAGTTCGGAGCGTCATCTTCCGCTATCCCGGTCGCCGCAGGAACAGTTGCAGCAGGGGACCCCTCAGCGCTTGTCAGTTCGATAATGGGTGCCTGGCCCCCGCCTTGTCCTGCTGGCGCCTCTCCTACTCCCGCTGAGGACGCCTGACCGACATCCGTGTGCTCCTGAGAAAGATGGAGAAATGGGTTAGAAGCTGCATAAGAGAGTGGATGAAGCAGATTGAGTAGGGATAGAAGCGGACCTCGAGGAGCTCAGTGACATCAACGTTGTCAGAGCCGGCCACCTCGCCGCTCTCCCGTGGGCTCCCCTGATGGGATCTTCCCTCGGAGCCTTCATCCTCCCCCATTTCCTCTTCTTCTTCGGAGTCGTTGCTACTATCATCTTCTTCCGGCGGCATCTGTTCCGGAGCGGGCTCGAGACCGAGCATCACCTTCACCAGAAGGGATGGCTCCGCGCGCTGACCACGTTGGCGCGCGTACTCGTCCATGGCCGTCAGATACGCATACTGCCGGTTGAAGTCCACTCTGTCGGCAATCTGGAGGCGCCCGACCTCTGGCAGATAGATTCCTTCTCTGAGTATCTTTCGCCAGATGGCGTCGGTCCCCAGTGACTGCCGCAGAGTCATCCAGGCCGACCACAGCGCCGGGAAGACCGCATCATGGGAAGGTTCGAGCAGACGTCTCACCTGCTTCCCAGGCCGCTCGTCGACCACCGCACGTGCCCCCTCTCTGGGCGCTGGGGTCGTGGCGGCAGCTCGCGATGTGCCCGCCGCCGAAGTCCCTGCCCGCGCCGGCTCCGCTGTTTGGCGCGCCTCCGTTCTCCCCCGTGTGGCGGCGCCTCGCCTCCTTCCTTGACGCCCGGTCTCCGCACGGGTAACCTCGAGCCGCCGAACTAGCTTCCGCAAAAGCCCCTCAGGGTACGCGATGGCCCAGTGTTCGGCGTACTCGGTTGCCAAGCCTGCGTCGACTCCGGTAGGAGGGAGAGTGATGACGTCGCCAGAGCCGAAAGCGGCAAACATCAGCCACATCTGGCGAAGGACGCCAGGGTTCGTCTCCTCCCGGACAGTAGTGAATACCCTCTTCGGCATCCGTTGAAGGCACCCGAACTGCCTGGCGAACCGGGTCAGCACGTAAGGCTCGCAGATCACCTTCCCGTCGATCCGAGCCACGAGCACCCCGCCCCGCATGTTCAGGAAGTATTCATGCTGCTCCAGCGGACCCTACCCATTGTCAATCATCTGGCCGACGGGAGTGGGGAACGGACTGAAGTTGAAGTTGGCATGATTGCCAATCCGGATCCGCATGCCCTCCTCACTTAGGGTCATCGGAGCGACCCCCGCGATGTTCAGCAGGGAGGGTCGCAGGCCGTTGCCCGGAGGAATGATGGCGTTCGGAAACGTGTACCCACCGAGGTGAGCAGCCACCCAGCCGTGGAAGAACTGAAAGGGCCCACAGATCCTTCGTGGCGACCCCCCTCGTGAGATGCGTCCCAGGATGGCATACAGCCTCGCCAACACTGGGACCCCGAGGTTGTATCTCTTGTTGGCGGCCATAGCGCCCGCCATCGCCAGTGCCGCCGGGCGAACACCCATTCTCGCGTCCCGCACTGGCAGGATCCACCCACTCAGAAAGGCGGCCAGGAACGCCGCGTACCGGACATTTGGGTCCCGGGCCTCGATGACACGGTACCCCCATGAGCGGTAGTCGCCCGTCTCCAGGACCCGCCAGTACGACCCGTTCCGGCTCCTCTGAGATGCGGTCGGGCACCGCTTCCCCCTACCTGGCATCTTGACCGCTGGGTCATGCTCCAAGAACTGGCCGAACCACTCTTTGTAGGCTATGTCCTTCTGGAAGTCTTTGATCCCGAGCCGCTGCGTAGCCAGGTCAAGCAGATGCCAGGTCAGGATGGGAGTCCGTGACCTGTCCTCCCAGGTGTTCTTCGGTGGCAGGAACTCATCGTATTGGTAGCCCTCCAGCGGGATACCTCCGATGCAGTGGATGTCCTAGAGACCGATGCCGACCTCCCCATGGTGAAGATGGAAGGTGTTGGTATCCGGAGACCATCGGGTGAACAGCTCTGGCCCGAGCTCGGACTGCTGGTAGAAGTGGAACTGCGACGTCCACACCGCCTCGAACAGGCCGATGTACCGCAGCTCCTCTGCGAAGTGATCGCAAGTGTGGCGTACCCAGAACGCCCAGGCCCACTCACTGGTGAAGTTGCCCCCAGACCGCAAGTCCCAGTCCTTCAGCCAGCCCTTGGTGTCGTCCGTGACGCTCTGGCGATATATGCTCGAGTAGAGGGCTGGAGAATTCTCCGCAGTAGGCTCACCCCCGTCAATGGTTCGCGTCCTCGGGTTCAGGACATAGACGTCCAAGTGCCTGGTCTCCCTGGCAGGATGCCCATTGTTGGTGATGTTATAGCGGGGAAGCTCGTCCTCCCGAGTCACCCAGGTCCGTGGCGCATCAACCTCGAACCCTGGCACCGGAACCTCATCAAGGATGCCGAAGTTCCAGAGCGGCAGGTTGTCCGACAGTGGATATGTCTTCTGGGCCGGCGTTAGTAAGTCGAACAAGGATTTATTGTTGGAAACAATCTCCTTGGCTCCGTAAACCTCCTCGTTCGTCGCCATCTCAGCCCTGCGAGTGGCGGAATCCCCCTCATTTCCTCTGTGCGCGGCCATCTCAGAAGTTTCGGGAGTCGTGCGGGTTAAGGGATGAAGCGTGCGGGATCGGACGAGGCTGGTAGAGAAGTTTGAAGGGTGGCGCGCAATCCAAGTGGACGGCGTGCAATTGGGGAGAATGTCGCGCAAAGTTCCGGGTTTTCGCGCAAAGACAGGCGAATTCCGGACGGTTTTGCGCGCCGATCGGGCGAATTTCGCGCCGGAAAAGGCAATTTCGCGCACGAGAGCGTTGGAGCCTATCGCGCGGAAGGCCTGAGTACGGAACGCGGGACCCAGGGCCCCTATTTATAGGCGATGCCGGGGCCCGCGCTGCGCGGAAAGCGCTTTGCGCGACCGCAGCGGCGAATTTCGCGCTCGGCGCCCCTTTTTGCGCGCCTAAGTCCCGCGCCGCCCAGGACTTCGGCATTCCGGCGTCTCCCTCGGAACCCGATCGTTGCGACCTCTCGCCGACCAGATTCCGAGGGGGGGCTTTTGTAGACGCCGGAAAAGTCCGTTGTTCCCAAACGAAGCTCCGGATGCGGAAAGCGAAGTGATATTTGGAGTCAGAGGCACGTTCCGGAGGGCCCGGAGGACTTGCGCGAAATTTCAGAGGCTCGCGCGCAAAATTGAGCCGCGGCGCGCAATCCTCCCGGGATGCGCGCAATGCGCTGGGCCGGCGCGCTATTTTGCGCGCCCGCGCCCTGCGCGGCGCCTTTGCGCGCTGGGTCCTGATTCCGCGCCCGCGAAACGAATTGCGCGCCCGAGACCGGATTCCGCGCCCGGGGTTGCCTATAAATATAAGGCGACCCCCGACGTTTTGAAGTTTTCCGGAATCTGAAGCATCGCTCGTTCGCGCAATCCAACCCCTTCCGCGCGCAATGCCGATCTTCAGGTAACCTTCTTTCTTTCGCGCAAAAGAGCCTTGGGGTCCGCCTTCGCGCGCAATCCCCTTGGCTCATTTCCTTTGAATAAATTTCAACCCAAAGGCCTTTGCGTGCAAAAGAAGCCTCTTGCGCGCAATTGCCCCCGGGTGCGCGCAATCCAGCCCGATTGCGCGCACCCCCATTTTCAAAGTGGCCATTCGTTAGAGAATGAGCCGTTGCCCCCGCGCGCTACCCGAAGCCCGGTGCGCGCAATCCCAATCATCCGCGCGCGAAGCGCTGGCCCAATTGCGCGCCAGCCCGCCATTTTGCGCGCCGACCCGCGGTTTTGCGCGCACAGCTCCTCTTTTGCGCGCAATCCGCCAGGGTCGCCTCCCTTGACCCCCTGAGGGTACCCGCCTGCGTGGCGCCCGACGGTCTTCATCCCGGGTGCCCGCGCCGTGCGCTGTCTTCCCGTGCAGCCTTCCAGGCTCGTGCGAAGTGACGCGGACCCATCGGCGGCAATCATCGTCCAGCATGACGTTAAACTGTGCATTCGTCCAGCATGACGTTAAACTGCCCATACGTCCTGCACGACGTTAAACTGTACCTCGTCCGAGCTACAAGACGTTAAACTGTTCAGCATATGTCCAAGCTGCACGACGCTAAACTGCCTAGCCCCCATCGTCCGCGCTGCAAGACGTTAAACTGCCAAGTGTTTCGTCCTCAACACACGACGTTAAACTGTGCTTCGTCCAGCAAGACGTTAAACCGTCCGCTTCGTCCTCAACACACGACGTTAAACTGTGCTTCGTCCGGCAAGACGTTAAACCGTCCGCATCATCCGATCCCGTGCTCTGCACGCAGGGTCTCCCCAGTTTGGACGTGGCCTTCACCCGCTCGTCTCTGCAGGGATGTCGGGATTGTCCCGCTTTTGGGACGATTTAATGGGAGTGGCTTTTCCCTACGGGGGCAGGGTATTACAAACCCCTAGTTTCTCGTGGGAGGCTGCACATGTGTATCTCCATTGCGCCTCCCCGCTGCCGAAGCCAGTAGAGGGTGTGACTGGGATCGAGGTGTCTTCTGCTTTCGGTCCAAGTCCCTTCCAACTGAGTTTTGCCGCATCCGGGCTGCCTCAAGTGTGTAAGTCCTGACAGAATGAACTACGTGGACTTTGATCCCTGTCTTCTAAACAGGGTACGTAGGAAGCCTTCTTGAGGTCCAAGCCCGCCACCTGGTCATCCCGGTCGTATTTACGTCGGTTCGTCCATCAGTGGACCCCTCCAGGGTTCACGCTTGCGTCGATTCACCTATGAATCCGCCCCTGTGGGAGACTGCCCGTGTGTATCTCCACGGTGCCTCCCCACAACCCCCCTTTTCCATTTCTCCTTTTATCGTCCAGCATGACGTGAAACTGTGATCCACCCGGCCGTTCCATCCCCCTCTGTGCGAGGTGGTTCGGTTCAATCCTCCGCCCGGCGGCCTCGACCTCTTCGTGAGTCGGCTTGCCGACGTCCAGCATGACGTTAAACTGTATACCCGAACTACGTTGACTTTGATCCGTGCTAACGCGCGGTACGTAGGAAGCCCCTACGGGGTCCAAGCTCTCCACTCCATCATCCATCCTGATCCTTACCCGGGCCGCCACATCCCGGTGGGGTCATGCCACTTCACTCCACTCCACGTTACTTGGGAAGCCGCCCATGTGCTGGCCCCAGCGTCGGAGGTTCCCCGCAAGGGGTTCTGTCATCTGATCCACTTTTCGTGTTGATCGGTCCGATGCCGTCCCCGCTGGACGTTAAACTCGCGGCATACCCCGTGTTAAACATGGGAAGCTGAGGAAAACCTCAGGTGACACAGTTCCCCGCACTCAGTACGAGATGCCTCAGGTCATCATGCCTTCGAGAAGCCCTATTAGGGACGGAAGACAGACGTGCAGAGCCGCAGTGTTACGACACGCCCCCAGCACCCAGAACCACCCGGCCTTCTCACCGCAGGTTGCTGCCCCGACCAGACTCCTTGGAGCGTTCGGGCGGAAGCAGCGTAATTAACCGGTGTCCATGAAGATATGGCGCCGGGAACGAGATTCACGAACATTCTTAAATCTATGAGGGAGACCCGGATTAGGAGACGAGTTCCGAGGAGACGTCCAAGGAAGGAGGAGCCGACATCCCATCATCCCAGTTTCGATCAAGGAGCAGACGCCCCTGAATAAGGGACGAATGCCGCCCGCCCTTGGAAAGCGGGACTGCGGGACCACAAGCCGCGCGCCCATCCCCTCGGGTTGACGGGTGCACGCGCGAACGCGTCCTGGCAGAACAGCGTAACCCGACGCACATCCGCACCGAAACAATAGTATACATGGTTTACTTGATGTTTAAAAAACTAACAGTTTTCATTCTTTTTGTATCCCTTACTGAGCTTTTTATGCTCACCCCAAGTTTTTCGAAATGTTTTTCATAGGACTTAAAGTGGAATAAGGTCAAGGATGGGATCAAGGGAATTTCATGCTATCTAAAACATGGAATCTAGACATCTTTCTTTTTAAGAGTTTTTACTTTATGGAGACTTAGTAGAAGTGTCTACTTTGTAATCTTTTAAGATGTAATAGTTATGTTCTAATTCTCTAAAACTCTAAACCTGAAAAGATCCTCAATGTGAATTATTCATTTAATTCAATATTAAGTAAGGTTTAAGGCTGGGGCTTTATAGTTGGTATCAAAGGACGGTTTAGACAACTTTAGGAGTTAGAAAAGTGTTAAATTATAATATGATTGAAATGATATAGCATTTACGGATTACCATGTTTCTTCGCCTAATATATTTCTGTGTTCAGAATGGTTTTTCGCAGAGGAAACAAAGCAGCTATGTTGGGACGACATCAGGAGGAAGATAACCTTCCAAATCAGCAACCTGAGATGGTCGGAATCAGAACTGAACAGTTTGTTGCAGTGATGGAACAGTTGACTCAGGCTATAAATGGTGGTGGTAACGATGCACGAGATCAGCCAGATCAACCGCAGAGGAACATGTCAGTGGTGGAACACTTCATGAGGCAACATCCCCCATCATACAGTGGATCATCTAACCCTGTGCAAGCTGAAGGGTGGATTAAAGCACTAGATAAGATTTTTGATGTCATGGGGTGTTCGGAACATCAAAAGGTTAGTCTTTCTGTTTACCGTTTTGAAGGTGAAGCTGATCAGTGGTGGTCGATGGTGAAAAATATAAGGGATAGTGATGATATTGAGGATCTTCACTGGGATGAATTCAAAGGTATGTTTCTTGAGAAATATTTTCCTAAGGCTGTTCGACTTAGGATGGAAAATAAATTCTTGGAATTGAGGCAAGAGGAAGACTCAGTGGCTGCCTATGAAGAAAGGTTCACTCGATTGGCAAGGTATGCTCCAAATTTTATCCGGGACCTTGATAGTAAAATCAATCATTTTTACTCAGGATTAAAGCCAAAGTATCGAAGGGCATTAGCTTCTCGTGAGTTTAAAAGTTATGAAAAGCTTGTTCGATGTGCTGAGAAGGTAGAAATGGAGTTTGCCGATGATCAGGTGTTCTATGACAAACAACAGAATAAGAGGTCTAGTTGGCAGGAAAAGGGGAAGAATTCATCAAAGAAGCAAGGAGGTAAGAAAACCAAATATCCATCCTGTGAGATGTGTGGTAAAATGCATCCTGGAGAATGTTTATCCAAGTCTGGTAAGTGCTTTCGGTGTGGTAAGTCTGGTCATATTGCTCATAACTGTAAGGAAGATGATCAAGAAGGAAATGAAAAGCCAACGGTAAGATGTTTTAAGTGTAATGAAATGGGTCATTATGCAAACGAGTGTCCAACGAAGAACTCAACTGGGGGAATGCAGCTAGACTACAAGAAGAAAGGGGTGGTAAAATCATTTGCAACAACTTCAGCAGATGTTGGGCCATCGAATGAAGTGGTATCAGCTCCAGGGAGCTCAGTATTTTTCGAAGATTGACTTGAGATCGGGGTACCATTAGTTGAGAGTAAAAGAAGAAGACGTTCCGAAGACTGCGTTCCGTACTAGATATGGCCATTATGAATTTGTAGTTATGCCTTTTGGGTTAACCAATGCACCTGCTGTATTCATGGAACTAATGAATAAAATTTTCCTTGAGTTCTTGGATAAGTTTGTGTTTGTGTTTTGAGGTTTGTGAAGAGGTTATGTGTGCCTTGTGATTCACAGTTGAAGAATGAGTAGTTTTTTTCATCCTGGCAGTACTAAGATGTACAGAGATCTGCGTGAGTATTACTGGTGGGATGGAATGAAAAGAGACATTGCTGATTTTACTGTGAAGTGTTTGACATGTCAACAGGTTAAAGCAGAGTGGAAGTTACCGAAAGTGATGCTTCAGCCTTTACCAGTGCCAGAGTGGAAATGGGAGAATATATCCATGGACTTTGTTGTTGGATTACCGAAGACATCTCTAGGTAATAATGCAATCTGGGTTATTGTTGATCGCTTGACCAAATCTGCTCATTTCCTTGCTATACGAGATATTTTCTCTCTTGATCAACTTTCCCGTTTGTATCTTAAAGAGATAGTCAGGTTACATGGAGTTCCTCTCTCCATTTTATCTGATCGTGATCCCAGGTTCACTTCTAACTTTTGGAAAGGCCTTCAGAAGTCGTTGGGTACTGAATTAAATTTTAGTACAACTTTTCATCCTCAATCAGATGGGCAGTCAGAACGAACAATACAAACATTGGAGGATATGCTACGAGCTTGTTCTATGGACTATCAGGGAAGTTGGGACCAACATTTTTCTTTGGTTGAATTTTCTTATAATAACATCTTTCATTCCAGTATACATATGGCACTATTTGAGGCATTATATGGGAAGCGGTGTCGAACTCCAGCATTTTGGAATGAAGTGGGTGAAAGGAAGCTGATGGGACCAGAATTGGTAGAAGAGATGGCAGAAAAAGTTCAGTTGATTCAGAAAACACATGAGAACATCTCAGAGCAGGCAGAAGAGTTATGCGGATAACCGGAGGAAGGATCTCTCTTTTGAGGTAGGTGATCATGCTTTTCTCAAGGTTTCTCCTTGGAAAAGTGTGATGAGATTTGGTAAGAAAGGAATGTTGAGTCCATGGTTGGTTGGACCATACGAAATTCTGGAAAGAGTTGGATCAGTTTCATACCGAGTGGCTTTACCTCCGAGTTTATCTAAGGTACACAATGTTTTTCACGTTTCGATGTTGAGAAAGTATATGCCAGATCAATCTCATGTTTTGAGTCCAGAGGTAGTTCAGCTGGAAGAGAACCTATCTTATGAGGAACAACCGGTCCAGATTCTTGACCACAGGGAGAAGGTGTTACGGAATAAGGTGATTCATCAGGTAAAGGTTTTGTTGAAAAACCATGTGATTTAAGAGGCAACGTGGGAATCTGAAAATGCTATGAGGGATAAATACCCACACTTATTTTGATAAGTGAATAAAATTGCGAGGACGCAATTCCCAAAAGGGGGGAAGGATGTAACATCCCAGGTAAATAAAGAATAAAAAATTTTCATAATTATTAATATTTACGAATTAAATATTAATTTTATTTTAAAGGGGTTGCTATGTTCGATAGCGTACCCGATAC
Organism: Viscum album; assembly: GCA_963277665.1. NCBI lineage: Eukaryota > Viridiplantae > Streptophyta > Magnoliopsida > Santalales > Viscaceae > Viscum > Viscum album. Next base: position 1,689,456,181 of record OY728147.1, on the reverse strand, counting down.
ACAACGATGAGTTTCTTTGAAACTTACGTAACACACTAGTAATAAAAGAATATTATTTTAAATGTTAGTTAACAAGTAGCCGTTGTACTGGCGGGAATGGATATAAATAACTAAAATATGATTAGATATGTTTTTAAATGTTTATACATTTACCCAATAAAAGATAAAGGCTTAAAATACGAAAAGAGTTCAATTTTACGGGCATATATACTCTAATTTTCACTAAAGGTTCACTTATCACCTTTTAATGGTGAACCGTCATTAAATATAGTTTTGATCACTCTTATACTTTATTTTGGACCAAATATAACTCATCTTTAGAATCGGGACATCAAAATTTACTTTGTGTAAATTTTTGGTACCTTTCTGATAAAGTTCATTTTTTTATGAATAGTGTAAAATGTTGTATTTTAATTCAAAACCTATTTTTAATCTAAATTATGTATATGATTAGATTATTATTTTAATTGGTTTTAAAGTTAAATTAGAAAATATTTTTACCAGTTAATACAATGGTGGTCATTGGAATCAATTTCACTTTGAAATTGGACTTAAACTGGTGTCAATCTTTTGATACTTATTGTTTCATAAAAACACGCTATTTGCTCTGACAGCGGGAATTAATTATTAAATTAATTAATGTGACTTATATGTTTTGAATTTTGTAAAATGGACTTCATTTTTGAATTCGGAATATCAAATATAGTTTAGGGTGAATTTTTGGTAATTTTCTGAAAAACTTCAATTTTTGATGAATAGTGAAACCACTAAGTGGTAATGAAGAAAACTGATTTTTCGGTTAAATGAAAGTTTACCACTAATGTGTATTGAATTTTGAAAATCCGACATACATGGTTGTCATTAAGAAGTAAAATGTGGTTCAATGAGATTAAAATAATTTTTTGGTGAATAGTAACTTTTTTTCATTAATCGCGATTAGAGGTAATTAGTGTAGTTTAAGGTAAAAATGGTATTATAAGAATGTGAAAATGCCATTACACTTGTCCTACAGCTATTGGGTGAGTCACGGCCGACTAAGAAAAGCCATGGGCCAACTTGGGGACCCCATGGAGCCACTTTAGTTGGAAAATTACATTAATATATTTTTATTTAATGTTAAAGTGAAAATGACACTAACATAAATTGTTTTACTAAAATAATTTTTGAGTGGGGTTATACAAGTCCAAATTTTGATTATAAATAGTCATTAGAAAGCTGAAACGATTTCGTACATCATAGTATTTTTTTTATAATTTTTAGACATTAAATAAATTAAATTATATATGACATAATAATGATGCAGCGATGACATCATTATTTGACGATTTAAATAAAATGGAAAGATAATGAAAACCATAAAACCTACACATGGCCAAAACCAATTGGATGAGTGGATTACGAACCCTTATCACCTTATCCACGAATTATATCAATGTGGGACCTTTTAAAACCGAAACACATTTTCAAATAAAGTAATATTTCTTTACTTTCCAAAAGTGCCCCTCCTCTCCTCTTATAAAAGGCCCCCACCTCTACCCCATTTCACACACTTCTCAAGCCTTTGGCTCGGCCAACCCCTACCCAATTACTCACTCCACATCCGTCTCCTCATCCTAGAGGATTACCTTTGGGTATAATCCTTTCAAAGGAAGCCTTTAGGCTCAAATAAAAAGGGAGTTACACTTTTAAGGTAATTCATTCTCTCTTGTTCATTTGTTTTATTTTGCTTATCCAACCCTATAAACTCTTTTTATTTACTTCTTTTGTAACAACACCAGTATCTTAAATATACTAGGATGTTGTTATAATATTTATTTGATCTAAACTCTCACACAACTACATCAAATGGTTAAAGAACATACGGTTTCCGTGGATGGCGAAATTCTGCCTCTCGAAACGATGATTGTTCAATACTCATTTAACACCTTCAAGGGTGGCCATTATGATGTCACTATTTTTATATATGATATATAATATGTTTATGTTTTCTTTAAGCTTCTGTATTTTTTATTTTTGGCATACCTTTATGGTTTCCATTATGGGTAAACACGATATCTTCATTTAAGGAAGTGCGGACTACCGCCCCATAAAAGTGATGTGATTCGTTAATGCCATATGTGGGACGTGTAAAGGATGGATTTAAAGTTATTATATATGATGTTATACTGGAATTATAATATACCTCTATATCATTATTATTTATTTCCATTAAAGTATGAGATAGAAATGAAAGTAGTGTTCATGCGTACGTACGGCTTACCATCTCCATGAACGGTGCATTTCATTTCTTATCCCCAAATGTAATGTACTATTAAAATTACATGTATATAATGTATATATATAATTAATGATATATCTAAATGATGAATATAATTCTGGAATTAAAATATACATACCTCTCATTTAGTTTTAATTCCATTAATATGACAAAGAAATGAAAGTAGCGTTCATGCGTACGTACGGCTTACCGTCTCCATGAACGGTGCATTTCATTTCAAAACTATAAATGATTATGTAATATTATAAATACATGTATATTATGGATATATATGATACATATTATATCCAAATCGAGAATTTCATTCTGGATATAAAGAACTTTTGACCACATGAACAACATGTAATTGTAAGAAGTCAACTTTCGACTTAAGAACCAAATATTGACAAAACAAACATTATTAAATTAAATGGTTACATAATGTTTATAACATAGCAATAAGTGATATAAAAAGAATAATTAACTTTAAAAAGGTTCTTAATCAAGTATAAATTAACTCAAGTTTATTATTCAGGACGTAAAGAACGATCGAGTCAAGTCGGACCCAAGGTAAGGGACTTCGTCTCAATCTCCTTTCATTGAGGCATATTTCGTTTTATACTCAACTTTCTTTTATACGGTGTATAAAACCCTTTGACTTTTACTTTTATACAAAAGGAATCGTTTTCTACAAAGCGTTTTACTAAACAACAAAAAGGAATGTTTTTTTTAACGTACGCGGTGACAACGACCTTTTCCGCCGCCGCGAGTATTATTTGATCTTTGGCTTCCTCAATAAGCCGTAATGTTTTTAAAATAAAAATAAATACCATATACTCTTTTATGTATTTTGGTATTGAAAATGGGTTTGATAATGGATTCTATTATGATATATTTTGATTGAAATGTGGAAATGTTATCATTCCTTTATATTGGTTTTATGTTTTATGATTTTATATTGGTACTTGGACATTTTAACGGGTGGTTACGTTATAAACCATATGACGGGTGGTGCCGTGAATACCAGGACGGGTGGTTACGTTATAACCTCCAATGCATTGGGTATGGAAGTCGGCCGTATGGCTATTCCATTATGTATGTATGGAAATTGGCCGTATGGCTATTCCATTAACTGATATGTGTGGAAGTCAACCGTATGGTTATTCCACTTAAGTATGTTTATGTCCCAAGTTACCTTTATATATTTTATGTGTTCTTTATATGGGTTTTATGGTAATACTTTGGTTACAAAAAGGTAAGTAATGATACTTTATTCAGTGAAGATTTTTTTTACTACTTCATGAAGGTGAAGGTATTACTTTGATATAGTATACATGGTTTACTTGATGTTTGAAAAACTAACAGTTTTCATTCTTTTTGTATCCTTTACTGAGCTTTTTATGCTCACCCCAAGTTTTTCGAAATGTTTTTCACAGGACTTAATGTGGAATAAGGTCAAGGATGGGATCAAGGGAATTTCATGCTATCTAAAACATGGAATCTAGACATCTTTCTTTTTAAGAGTTTTTATTTTATGGAGACTTAGTAGAAGTGTCTACTTTGTAATCTTTTAAGATGTAATAGTTATGTTCTAATTCTCTAAAACTCTAAACCTGAAAAGATCCTCAATGTGAATTATTCATTTAATTCAATATTAAGTAAGGTTTAAGGATGGGGCTTTATATCAACCATATAGTTAATGGTCATGTGGTAAAGATGTTTGATGTGACTTTTATGGTAATGTTTCTAAGCGCATGATAACGTTAACATGAACACATATTTTTCGATCATAAAAGAAGTCATTTTATAAAATCCGTTGCCCACAAAACTATGTTTGGTATGTAAAACAAGGCATGTAATATGTTTCATTCAACACAAATAGGCCATTAAAATATATAATATGGTTATTTTAATCATCTAGTGGATATTACAAGATATAAGATCTAGGGATCTATATATATATTAATTGACTAAGAAGAAATCCCTAAATAGTATTTGAAAACCATTCATTTTAACATCATGCATTAAAGAAGATGGTTATCTGATGTGAAAAAAGAAGGCATGTAGCCTCAGAAGTACTGTTCTGGAATTCAGGAAATTTATCATGAAATGCAGCATGTTTTTGTTACATGAGTCTTCCTGAGTTTGTTTCCAAAGGAATACAATGATGTGTATGATGTTTCAGACTATATTTTGACATCATGTTTTGAATAAGTTATTGTAATATTTAATGTATTATGACTCAGATGATATGGTTCATTCCGTTTAGGTTCACGCAACAAGGAACTCTTTATTTAGTTTATCATTGTTCAAAAAGTATGAATTGTGTCTTATATTTTTACATCATATAACTAAGACTATATGTGTTTTTAGTTTAATTTCATTCATATAAGAATTCATTCATGTAGTTTAACATAATTTTATAAGGTTGTTTTTCTTTATTAAATCTAATAAAAATAGTTTTTTCAAAACCTCGCATTGATGGGAAGGGGGGTTAACGCTTTCCAAATCCATTATGAAGAATGAATAAGATCCATTATAATATGAATTATGTTTTATGTATGGCCCTTCCAATTTTGGATATTTCTTTTTTTTTGTTTATTTCAAGGTATCATTGGGTTTCTTAGAGATAATACTAGTTCTCCATGATGGAATGGGAAGACAAAAAAAATTATTGAAGGCTCATGTGATCTGATTCTAATGAACTTTGAGACTTTTTAGGATAAAAAACATTTCCCATAATGTTGTTTTAACACATCCCATTGCTGTTTTGAATCCTCATCATCTATGAGTTGTCCCAGATAGTAATTTAGATCATGGGAAATTGGAATTCTAGTAAATCTTTTTGGTTTCATACACCAATGAATATGATACTTCTTGGGTGGCTAAGTGCGTGGTGGTATGGTAGGTCCCTAAAACATCAACGCTCTTGTTCAGGTAGTAATTTTATTATCTCCAGATTCTATATTATATTTGATATATTTTTACTAGAGGCCTTTTTTGCATTTTTCACTACATGATTGTGGGATTAATTATAGGAAAATATGTTCTACTCCTAGAACAATTTCTTTATTTATGTAGAATAAAATTGGTATCATTATACATCAATATTTTGGGATGGAATCTGAATCAGTGGATGATATATGAAATTATGATGTCAATGATATTATTTTTTAGGACACACTTCATGTGTTTTTGGTTAGTGAATCTTGAAAAAAAGTCAATAATAATAAGGATGCACATAAACATCTTAGCATTGGTTGGGGGATATGGCCCCAAATTGTCCATTAAACATTCAAAAAATGAAAATGAATATCTTGTTATGTAGAAATTATGGGGGATTATGAATGATGTTATAATGAATTTTCATTAACGACATTTGTTGAAGAACTAAACATAGTCATGTATCATTATTTCCAAGTTGTATCCAAGCATCATAGATTAAATGGAGATTACCATTCCCAAATGATGAGTGTTATATGATCTTGTAAAGACATCATCCATGACATCATGAATATTCCCCTCTTCTATTTTTCTATGGCGTTTCCCTTTAAAGACTCATTTTTATGGGATTTTTAAAAAAAAATTCTCATCTTAATGAGTAAGGTTCACTGCTTGGAATCATGTATATTTAGTTTAGATTAATTTAATAGGAGAGTCCCATTTATTAGATAATCAATTAAGGGATCTATCCATATAGTGGTGAATATATATTGATAATTTTCTTAGGAAACAATTAACAAATATATTTACTCGATGTCATAGATGAGGACTGATGAGACCATCCTTTAGCGTGTGATGTGAAAAACCACTTCCTCTAGATTAAGGTCATCCTTGATTTTGTCTATATTATCTAGTGTGTCGACACATGCATTTTTCGATTGAGGTACATGATAAAATGTTGGTTAAAATTGGATATCTCCCATCAGTCATTTTATGTAAATAATGATGGGGGATAGTCCTTCCATTTTTATGGAATATTATCTACAGATTTGTTTGATCACGTCCTTTCATTACAATTTTATTTTCTAGTAGAATATTTACAGTTTTTGGGCTATTTACAATTCAACAATGAGGTATTAGTATTCGGCATCATTATTAGGTTAGAATTCAGATAGTGAGAATGAGTAATAAATATTTAAATTTCATGGAGAAGAAAATAGAATCCCTTTAAAACCAAGTTGAGCCTTGGATTTTGTATCCTCAATATGATTAGATTATGGGAGGCCTGATTGAAATATATTGCTATGTTTTGGAAGTGACATGGGCATAAAAACCCACTTAATCTAGATGTTTTGTGTAAAATTTTGTCATTTCATGGGTGAGGAAGAATCCTGCATGGGTTTTGGAGATGATTATGGCTATTATGATGTGTAATGTTGTGATGGTATGGTTTGTTTAAGTTTCGTCTTTTTATGTAGGTTGTACGTTGGGGTACTGGTCCCCTTTAACCCGGCTTTAGAAAATGATATAAAATGATTTGGAGTAATTTCATGGGTGGTATATGCCACAATGAAATAATCCATGTCCTTCCCTTTAACATCCTTTTGTAAAATTAACTATATACCATATTTCTATAGAATAAAATCATAGTTATCCAAATTCCCAGTAATCATAAGGCATCCAAGAATATAATTTGATGGATAAATATGAGAAATTAAGTGGATTTTTGATAATGTAAGTAATACGTCACATTTTTTACTACAAAGATGAGTGAAAGTAGTTCTTTTCGGTATCAGAATATCGGGTCTCTATACTATTTTCATTTTACTATGGTTAGAGAGACTATTTTCCTTCCTAGAAAATTTTTTCCCTGCTAAGAGAGCAGAATGTTCTCATTCAATGGTGGCGATATATTTTACAATTGGATTTTATGTCACTATTACCATCATGAACAGTGGGTGTAGTATGTAGTATTTGAGACTCTCAAAGTCATATTAGTTTTCCTCATCCAATCGATAGGTGAATCCCTTTTTCATTAACATGGTGTAGGGGAGAGATTATCCTGCCAAGCTAGCTGTTGAAATAAATAATGTAAGTAAAGTTCCGTTGGACTCCCTCAGTTTCTTCTGAATATAAACACGTGAAATTTCTCGTGATTCCTTAGTATTTTGTGTGTTTTCCACGATTCTATATTGATGTACAAAAAATCCAAGGAACTTCCCTTAAATTAAATTTAAATACTATATTAAAGAATTCATCTTCATGTTGTGCTGCCACAACTTCCTTAATGTTGATTGACAATCCATGAGGTGATCAAATCACTATTAACGTTTGACTAAAAGTAATTGGGGAAATGGTTTATAATTTTTTGTTAAGTGGATCAAAATTATATTAATTCAAAGGGCATGACTTGTTAGAAAAAGATCCCATGGGATTATTTTATGGTCATGTCATCCTTATATTCTAGTGCCATCTTTATTTGATTATACACTAAATACAAATCAATGAAGGAATTTTATTGAAATCTAGATGTTGCATCAATAAATATTTTGGTGATTGGGAATGGGAAGTCTTACTTAAGGTATTATTAATTATGATCTCTGAAATCAATGAGGAACCTAATATATTCATTCATTTTCATGAAATGGAAAATGTTGGAGAGCCGTTTATTAGTATTTCAAATCTTGGAAAAAATTGGATTTGATCAATTTTTCGACAACTGATTATATATTAGTATCATGAGAGTACTACATCCTCATAGCTACCTTCATGAAACCTTTATTTTCATCAATAATCCTTAGGTCTACATAGCCACATTAGGCCTTAATTTAAGAATTTTTATATAATAATAAGATAACTTGTATGCTCCCTTCATTAGAATTTAAATATACACCACATTATACTCAAGAGGCATGGAGTAACTAATCATAAAATATTTTGGTTCTTCTTTTAATCCTATATTCCCTAGTCTGATCTCATCAATGGTGGTGGGGATGAGTTTTCTCAAATATGGGAGGGTTGTTCTTGGGGTCATCATATTATTCTTAAAATTAGGATTTGATGGATCTAATTTAATATGTGGAGGGTAATCCTTGGGAATTTATTCCCCTACAGAGGTAAGATATTCTATGTGAAGAGGAATTGCCATTTTATACTTCCAGAGTCATCACAAAGATATTACCCAGCAGACTATTTTCTTTTATGAAACAGTAGGAGGATAGGATGATCCAAGACATCTGGGATTATGTATTTTACCTCAATCATTTTTTTAGGTAGAACATAACTTTTATCAATCATAATATAGGTGTTATAATAGATGACACCGAACTTTTGGGGGCTACAACCTTTATATAATCATCCACCATTGGTTGTTTTACGTACCATTCAATAAAACATTCCATAGAATATATGGATTCAGAAGACTAGATGGGGGTTCTATGACAATATAGTGTTCCATCCATTATATCAATATGGTATTTCTAGAATTGATGAAATTTTCATGGTAGCACCACATAGGTTTAAATATATGTTCTTCCATGTAGAAAAATATATGTTTTGTGTTAATGGATAACCAAAAACATAGTGTTTGATGTGAGATCCCCAAACTATGTGTTGATCTTGATATTCCATTGAAGCATTTCTTTATACCTATCATACCCTTGAATGGTCATATTTTTTAGAGATAACCCCCACTCTAGATATCCTAAATGATATAGGTTCTGAATAAGGATGAGGTTGATCCCAAAACTATTTTAAACTAGATCCCTTAATATTTTGAAATTGTCATGTTTTCCTAAAACATATTGGGGTCTGATATACCCGTGGATAAATTCACCCAGATCCTGTTCATTGAATTGGACGGAAACATGGAATTCTGATGGAATAATCAATAATCGGTAAACCTCTTTGGAATTAAATTCTTCCTAGAACACTTATTTGATTGGGAGGTACTACCTAATATATTTTTAAATATTAAGAGAATTTAAGACTGGGAGTTTTCCTAGGACAACCACCAACTATTTTAGGATGTCGTGCTTTTGTTCAAGAGGGTTTCACTTATCCAGGAGGGGCTTCACCCTATTTTGTGTGTAGTGAACTGGTCTTTTCATGCAGGGATGTTAAATATTTTTAGATTAATATTCAATACCTTATGAAAACACATTCTTGAGGAGTGTAATAGATTGGTGTCTTTGAGAACATGGAAAACAATCATCTTAGTTTTTGAAATATATTAAATTTCTCGCATATGGATATTCCCCTTTTGAACTCTTCTAAAATATAACCTACATAATCGATTTTTCATAACCTACAGAATGAAAACATAATAAAGGGAGATATTATATGATCGGTAAGTGTAAATAAGGGGGATACATGAGAATAAATTGAGCATAAAGGTATGATAACCTGATCATATCATTAGAAAACCATACACTGCATGTCAAATATAATGATCTTTTGTCATGGTATAATGTTAGAATTTTATAAGACCTGAATAATAAGGGAATCAGAGAACATGAATATTGATAATATAAAATTATCATAAGACATAGATTTGTGTTTTCTATATCAAATTATAATATTTTAAACATGAAAAAATAGAAATAGGTTCACTCATTTAGTCTACGAAATGAAATTAGGACCTCGCATAAACTTATGGTCATGAACAAAGTCAGCACATAACATTATGGACATTAAATGAAGTTCCATGCACGAAACTATGAACATGTAATAAGGTTAATTATAATTATTTTTAACAAAAAAAAAATGTTCACATATATCATTATGAACATGTATTCAGGATCACACATAACATTTGAACTTGTAATCAGGATCCCACATAACATTATGAATATATAATCAGGTTAACTCATAACATTTTGAGCATGTAATCAGGTTCACTCATATCAATATAAACCTAATACCGGGATCATTCAAAACACATTGAGTCATTATTTATCCATCATTACACTATTCATGGGATAGAGATATAGGTCCCTCATGTATTTGGTTATAATGTAACCAAAATACATGGTTATTACATTACTACCATCGCATAAATAATACCATACAGATGTATGTCACAATGTCATCAAACTTTAATTAATTAATCAAATCATAACCCCTGTAAATAAAATTTCTCTCGTAAACATTTTATTAATTCATCATTGGATAACCCATGAAAAATAAATGTGTTTCATCTACATAGATATTAATTATCTATAGAAATAAAAAGGTTGTTATCATTCAATATTATCTGAAGTAGAGAATTAGTAAAATAAAATGATTTCTTCAAATATGGAATATGATTTTGAAATTTCCCATGGATGTTTTTATAAAGAATATTTATTCCACCTAGGAAAACACATTTTAAAAACTAATACATTTTCAAAATCCTTATCACTGTGAAATCATTTTTTAAATAATAAATTTTCAAAAAATTAATTGAAACCATTATATTATAAATAAATTTTATTTCTTTCAATGGAATTATGATATCATTACATGTGGTAGAGGGAAATATGTTTCATGCCATGCATGTTAAAAAAACTAATCATTTCATAATTCTATTAAAAATAAAATGGTTACTATTTTTAAAAATGACATTATGATTCCTTTCAACATTGTAAAAAAATAGTAAGATCGTAAAAAATGTATTTTAAAAACTATAGAAGAGTAATAATAAATTATATATTTTTAGAAAACATTCTTTTTGAATAAAAAGTATTTTTGACCAAATAGATAAATAAATTTTTATTTTATTAAAAATATTTTCTAAACAATTTTATGTACCAAAGAGTAAAAAAATGGGAATATTACTTATAATTATCTTGTATAACCATAGGAGAAAACCACCATTATTTTCTTTTTATTATCCAAAAAATAACCTTTAAGGAAAAAGTGATAAACCTCAGGAGAATACATAGTTATTAAAAGACAAATTAATCCTATTGACCTACTTATCCTTAAAATGTTCACTGGAGAAAGAAGTTACCGAGGTTTCTGGATCATCCTTTAAAAGGTCTTCAAATCGACGCGCTAGTCTTCCCCAAGATTGCATGTACTCCTCTTGGTTGATTTCCCATGCATTAAAACCACTTACCAGGATAAGATTTTACTTGTATATACAATCACTATGTTCTCTATTGGTGTCCACCCAAATGGTCTTTTCCATCATTTTATCACCATCTTTAGCTGAAGCATTAATCACAAGGGATTCCTTCTCCATTTCTTCTCCAGAATGCAGTAGTAGCTCCAATGGTTGCACAACCATCATGCATGTCTTCTGTGGGACATTCTTAATGGGATTAGCCCTGTAGTCCACAGCCTCTTCTCAAACAACATTCCAATTAATGTTAATAACACCTTCCATCACTTGGGCCTTAAACTTACTAGTAGACCGTGTGTCCATTTGTGAAGGCAGATATGAATAATCTTGTCGGCCTTTCTTACCACCTCGACGGCCCTTACTCCTACTCAGACTGAAGACATCGCTACCGTGAAAATCTTGAGTATTGTCTCCTAAAACCTAACTAGATGAATCATCACTAGACTCCTCCCTTGGAATAACCTACTCCTCATTGAATATTTCTTATCACTCTTCCTCCTGGGTAGGCCCTTCATTCTCTAACCACTCGATGCAGTTACTCAGTTTAATAGCTATCAAATATCTTCTCGATATATTGTAACAGAAAAACCACATAACTGTGGTGACATTCAAACGTAAATGAAGTAAAGTATTACTTTAAATAAAATATAGAATATATTGATAATAAATAAATTCATGATATATAATTTAAAATGGGTTTTATATAAAATTATAATAAAATATTAGTGCAAAACATAACATTAGTCTCAAATAAGGTAAATTGAGATAACCATCGTTTATTTCATTAGTTAGCTTTTTTATCATAATCTATGACAAAAAAATTAAATTAAAATATTAATTTTTTCGAAAATAATTGGATCATTGATATAAAATGTTAATAAGAAAGTATACACATTGTACCGATGAAATGATTTGTGAATTTTCACTTGTCTCCTAGAAATAAAAGAGTGATGAGAAATCCCATGCCATTTTAGTAATATTTTGAATCGTAACCCTAATAAAAAACTCCAATGACACCTTAAATATCATTAAAATATTGGATTTAATTATATAACATGTAAAATAGGATTTATATTCACCATAAAAAAGTAACAAGTGGTGAATTTTCATATGTTTCCATGAAATAAAAGAGACACTAGAAATCCATCACCACTACAATAATATTTTAAATCATAATACCCAATAAATATTAAAATCAAATGAAGAATTAAATATAATTAATATATTTTGTTTCATTATATAACTTATCATAGGGTTATTATATACACCACTCAAAGTAAATGAGTGGTGAATTATCATTTGTTTCCCTGAACTAATAGGGAGGCTATAAATCCTTTACCTTAAGCATTGACTTCCTTCATACATGTTAACGACATGTGTTTAATAAATATATGTTTATTTTAAATATATTAAATAATTTTATTAATATGTATCGTACTATATATGGTTTTATTATTACATTTTATTTAATTCTTATGAATATTTCCATGTTAAAATCACATTTCATGCAATAACTTCTTCATTTTTCATTTCTAAATTAATTTTTTATATTTTGGTCCTCTTAATTAAATCACAGTTCAATGATCTAAAAATATTAACAATTACATAAATAATATATATATTCATTATATATTTTTCTATATAAATCCATAATATTTAGATTAAAGAAAATGAAATTAACTATTTATATAGACACTATGTCGTACGTATGCATGAACACAGTTTCAATTTTCTTTTGGAGTTGAATCAAATAAATTTAAATGATATATTATGATTATATTATATTTTTTATGTTATATATATCACATATTTGCACTAAAACCATCTTTATAACCTCGCATGTAAAGAATTAACGAATCACATAAATTTTCGAGATGGAAGTCTATTGCCCACACAAATGATATTATCCTATTCCCAAGTAATGAAAATTAAAAAAGGAACATTTAATATATCAGTTATATAGTAATAATAATATAACAAATATATTATATAAATAATAACCACATCATTATATTCTTCCATGAGAGGTGTTAATGGAAAAATTAATGACAATAGTTCATGAGGCAGTAGACCGCCATACACACGAAGGATGATTTTATAACCCATTTAATAGAATTGGAGATGGTGATAGGTAATTTCCTAAAATAACAACATATTAGTATATTTAATATAATTATTGTACTATATCATCATGGTATGATAATATATGAATGATATGGATGAATAAAGAAAATAATATTTCTTTTTGATGAAGGTTACATCTTCTTCGGGTAACCACCGTTAATTTACAATAAAATCCATCCTATGATGGATTTATTCACAATATAATGATTATAGGATGATAATAGGAAAATTTTTAAGATATTTTTCATTTTTTAGTAGATGAAAATGGATTTATATTTTTTAATAAGTGATTGGAGTGAGTGACAATTTATAAATAAAGGAGGGGTGGCATCTTTGTAAACACTTAAAAGTATTCACTATTGGAATGTCACTCTTACCTCATGTGCCTCCATAATAAATCAATGACGGACAAGAGGGAGGGTTTTCTTGATAAAAACATCCAACACAAAAATTAAACACATTTTTGTCTTGTTATTTATCATTCTTTATGATTACTCAATTTTAGCCTTTTAGTTTTTTACCATGGTATCTTCTATCTTTTTATCTACATACTTAATTTATATTCTAATAAAAAATTTAAAATTATATTTTTTGTATATATTTTATAATTATTTATAAGAAATGTTAAATAAAATTTATTATTAAATAACCTAATGTTTGTGTAAAATTAAATTTTATAGAAACACATGTAATGAGCAAAACCCCACATTAACCATAACTATGGTAATTAATTTTATCTTTCTACTGTAATCATTACAAAAAAATATGATAGAATAATTAGGTGATACAATTTACTTTTATATCAAATATTTATTCAATTTTTTGAAATTCAAATCATAGAAGTGGAATAATTTAATTTAAAATTATTACCATGTAGTTGATGAGAATGCAGGTTTTTAAAGAGAAAAAGTTAAAACAAATTACAAAGTATTTATATTCAATTTAGTTAATGAATTAATTAAAATGGCCTAATTTAGATTAATGTATTTCCAATTGATCTAAATTTTCATAAAACCATTTTAAATAAAATTTAACATTATAAATTATTTGAATGAAAAATAAGTTTCCAACTAAATTTCTATAATTTTTTTACTGTACATAATAAAAATAATATATTTAAAAATTTCTCAAAATTTCACCCAATCCAAATTATAGTATGATGATTTATAAAAATAAATTTTATTTATATATATAAATTTCTAAATGTGTCAAAAAGTAATTTGTTATTGTCCATTGAATGACATAAAATGTTTTTTTAGAAAATATTATTTTCTAAATATATAAAGAAATTTATTAAAAATATTGTTAATTTTATCAATATTGTTTTTTATACATAAAAATATACATAATTTTTAAAATTTAGTTGTTAATATTATTATAATTATGTTTTAATTTCTAGGTTATAATACTTTTACATAAAATAATATTACATCATGGTTTGCTGAAGCTGGGTGTGGCTTGTCCTGAACGCTATTGAAGAAACATGATGTTTCTTGTAACACAAGCTAAACATGGTTTCTCATATAAGGAAATATATATAAAATTTTATATTACTATTTATTTTTTTCCAGAAAATCTTATTATGTTACATTTTAACCCACATTAAATGAATTTATAGCAATAAATTGATCATTTTCATCAATGGTTTAACATTTGGAACTTTTTTTATATAAAACAACATCATAAGAATGAATCATAAAACTAAACATAATAAGGGAAAATGGAAACATAAGTTTTTCCTAATGTAACTCATTACTAAATTTCCACATAAGAGAACATAGGTGGGATGTGACAATTTTGAAATTGATGAAAAACATAAATAATTATAAGGAGAGATAGAGATTACTAATCATAAAAACATGGGTGATCCTGAGATGGTTAAAGACCACAATAACATAAACTAAAGAATAATGAAAGATGTCATTGAAATCCAGAAATATTATTATTAATTGATAAAAAAATTCAATAATATTTCCCTAAATTTGAATAATTTTCTTGAGAAGATATACATTCCATATTTCATTCCATTTCATAAGTACAATCCCACAATTTGGTTATGAGTTGATCAATTTATACATCATCACTGACTCTAAGATATGAAGTTGAATTTTTAATTCCTAAAGCACCTATAGGTCGTAATATCCATAAATAACGATAGTTTATTCCTTAATTATATAGTTCTGACAAAAAATAAAATTCCTATCATAGGTTATCCTATGTGAATTAATTTTTATATGCAAATATAATATTTTAATATCTAAAACTTCATCCAAAATTATACAAGACCATTAAATAAATGGATAACCATATATCCCATGAAAAATAAAAAAATGAATAAATATTATAATTAATTTTTCAAAGTCAACTTATAATTAAACTTCAAAATAACACAAAGTAGATCTCAATTATCATATACCGAACATTTGAATACCTTCATATATTTTCTTTTAAAACATGGTAATGAATTAATTTATAAAAAATAATTATTTTAAAAATAAATTATTCCTTATTACATTAATAAAACAATATATAAATGAATATATTATTTAAATCCTATAATGATTTAAACACTATCAATGATAATGTAAACTAATTTATCGATACATTATTAATTAGTTACAATGTCATTAACAGTATAAAATTTTATTTATTCATAATAATCATTTATTTATTCGAACATCATTATCTAAACATCAAGAACATATTAAGGGTTATATTTCCATTGACCATGTGTTTTTTTAGGAATGTAACATTTTTTTAATTTACAATTCCTTGACATTTGAATAATTCACCCTATTAATGATAATACATAATGAAAGATGACAATGAACAATCCATATATATTTCCTAATTTTTTATTTCCAATACATAAAAAATTCACTCATTCTACTTCATTCGTAAAACATTAACTATGATTCATAATATTATTCCTTAACACACCCTTCCTTTAATATGTAATTCATAGTCTCTTCATATTCATTAGAAAATACATTACTCATACAAACTTGTTGATTCTATTTAGAAGTGTTCTCCATATGATTTTTTAAGGTATATACATTCATCATTTCAAACTTTTAATAGTAAATTATACCATAAGGATACCATTATTATCTTCCATCATATTAACCAAAATTTTCATTTGTAATTTGTAATTACATATTTTATATCATTATTTTACTCACTAAAAAACACATTCCCATTCCTTTAATACATCCGCTTCGGTGCTTCTTTCAACATTATTGACATATATTAAGCCATATATTATTTCTTTAATGTTTTATATTAACCAAAACCTTATTGAACTCTATCATTATCTTCCTTGGTGAGTCCAAGAATTTGTTTAGCCTGGCATTTTTAATCATGTTCTGTTATTATTAATTAGTCATAATTACAATATTAGTCATGATATTTATTATCCCTTTTGGAATATCATTAGAAAATTATTCATGAAATTTAATTTTAACTGATTTTGTTGGTTTTGTTCGTTGAATAAAAGAAAAATTATTAGTGTCAACAACACTAATAATTATTGTGAATCACATAATCATGAAAAATCACGTATTCTGTGTCTAGGTCATGACACCTTATTTTCAATCTATGATACCTTAGGATTATTCTTTTCCATTTATAATCATTTTCAATTTAAATCCTTATTGATTGTTTGAAATGTGGTTTTGACTTTACAAATCATACCCCTAGAAGTGTTATTATAGGTTTGATGTAAGGACATATTTTTTTCAGTAGGTGATGAATGAGTCTATCTCAATGCACATTTTGGTGTTATTACCTTTACTTACCTATTTTCAATAGCAATATAAAGTTGTAGTAACCTATTGGGGAAGCAATTTCTTGGAAAACATAACTCTATCATTTAAAAAACATTCTAGGATATTTTCTATAAATTTACTCATCCTTATAATTATACATATTGATATCCCTAAGAATATACCTAGAAATATCACTAAGGATCTCACTAATATATTATCATTCTATTTTCTAAAGGTTAACTAAAAATTTCCCATGATACCTACTACATTAACTAAGAATTTTCATTCATTTAAATTAGATCATATAGATTAATACGTAATATATTACACAAATACACACCTAAGGACCATATTATTTATTATCCTTTTGAAACATGGAACATAATATTATTAGTTCATGAAATATATTTAAGGACTCCCATAATGATTATCCCCATCAGTACTCTTCAAAAAAATACCATAAAAAAATCTTTCTTCAAAACAGGGGAAAGGAAATATAATAAAGGGTGATAGTAGATTCATATTAAAATTAAAAAATAGTGATACATAAGAATAACATGAGAATAATGATATGAGAACATGAGAATAATATTTTAGAACTATTCATTATATATCAAAGATAATAATTTTGAGTTATGGAATAAATATTAAAAGTTTATAATACATTATTCAAAAGGGAATCAAAGATAATGAACCATGAGAGCATATTATTTACATTATACAAAGATTGTTGGAATACACATCATATTATAACATTGTGGGACTACGTAAATTGAAAATGGTTCACGTATTCAATTAAGGACATGAAATCAGGCACTCACATAAACTTACGAACATGTAACTAGATCCATTAATATCCTTATGGACATGAAATTCAGGTCCACACATAACATTGTGAACATTGTTTCTGGTTCACACATAACATTTTGATCATGTAATTAAGATCATGCATAACATTGTAAACATTTAATCATGTTCTCACATTACATTATAAAATTTTTTAAGGTTGAAATGTAAAAATTTGAATATGTAATCAGGTTCACACATAACATAATGAATTTTGAATTTGGTTCACACCTAACATTGTGAAAATATTATCACGTCCATTAATAACTTTGTGAACATGTAATTAGTTTCACACATATCATTGTGAACCTATAATCAGCTTCACACACAATCTATTTACTATTGAGTTATCTTTATTTACCTAATTCATTGTAGGGATATATAGAACCCACACATCTTTTGTCATAATGAAACCACTGTCCTTGGTTATACCATAAACACCATCACCAAACAAAAATCATATAAATATATATTTGTGTGTGTGTGTGTGTCTGTGTGTGTGTGTGCCAAAATATCAAAAAAATCATCTTGTCCTCAAATAATAAACCATGTCATGAAAATGGGTCTCATAAACATTTCATTAGTTCCTCATATCATAACAGAAGAAAAATAAATTGGTTTCTTCAACATATTCATTATCCATTCAAGGAAATAATACAAATATTATCATTTAATCTCATCCCAAACAATGTATAAGTTAGATAAAAGTATTTAATATACATGGGAAATGATATTAAAATATCACATGGAATATTTTCGAGGAGAATCGATTTTACACATTAAAAAACCCTTTTAAAACATAATAAATTCTATAAATATTTTCCACTTATATATAATTTTTATAATTATAATAAATTATACGATATTAATTAAAACAATTTATTTGAAAATAATATTAAAACATCTATATAAATATTGAAATTTTTTGAGTATTCATGAGAGTGGGAAATAATTTTCATGTTTTGTATATTGAAACAAATACTCCTTTAATATTTTCTATACAATTCAAATTTTTATTGTTTAGAAGATGACAAAAATATTAGTTTATTTTTTTAATATCTATAATGAATAAAAATTTATTCTTAAAATCATAGGATAGTAATAAAAAATTTGAAAACATTTATAAAAACATGGTTTTTAATGAAAACGATTTCGCACCTAAAAGAGAAATATATTTGGATTTTTATAAAAAATCATTTCTATTTTAAGTAAAAAAGTGTGAAAATGGAACAATTTGTTTTAAATATCTTGAATATACTGATTATAATAATTCTATTGATTTTATTGAGAGATAAATCATAATATTTATTTATTGGATGCATAATCATAAATAATCCTATCAATTACTGAGATTGTAACATAATACCATTACCACAAGGGTAAAATTGAATTTATGTCCCATGAAATTATAATATTTAATGAAATAAAAAATATTATAATAAAAAATAATTTCATGATATTATCTTTAAAAGGGTCTGTATATACACCTCATAAAATAAGATAGGTTTATGACATGACAAAATCCTCATGGATGGAAAATTGAGAGAAACCCCTATTACAACAATTGTAATATTTTGAATCATAATACCTGATAAAACATAACATGAAATAAAAAATTAAATATAATGAAATGAACAAGATTCATCCCATAGAACATAAGTGGGAAAGTACCCACACCACACAAAAGAAATAAGTGGTTAATTTGAATATGTATCGCAGAAACAAAAGATAGACTAGAAATCCATTAAAATTTTATTAATGTTTTGAATCGTAATAAAAAATAAATCATAAACTATATTGAAACATTAAATATAACGTATATACATTTTATAACGACATAAAATTTCAAATTGGTAGTATATACACTACACAAATGAAATGAGTGGTGAAATATCGTTTATCACTCGAAAATAAAAGACAAACTTGAAACCCCTAACCACATTAGTAATAATTTGAATAAAAAAAATTATAACATTAAATGATATATTAAATTTCATTAAAGTATTTTGTTTCATGATATAAATTGTCAGATGGGTAGTATATACACCACATAAAAGACACGAGTGGTGAATTTTTATATACATATAAGAAATAAAAGAGTCTAAAAATCCCTTGACAAAAGTCTTGATTTCCTTCAAACATTTTTAATACTTATGTTAAATAAATAAATGTTTATTTAAATATACTAAAAATACATATTAATATATTTAATACCATATATGTTTTTCTAATGATCATTTATTACACGTTTTTAATAAGTCCATGTCAAAGTCATGTTTTAGGAAATAACTAATTTGGATTTTGTATATGTTTTGAGATTTTATATTTAGTACTTAAACATAAATAAAGGATTCTTCATATAAATAAGGAAAAATATGATATTAATATAACATATATTCATTAAAAAAAATTAGAGTAATCCATAATAGTTAGAGATAAAAAATGAAATTCTCCGTTCATGGAGACAGTAGTTTGTACATACACATGGAGGTTGTTTACATTTTTTATTGAATTTAATAAAAGAATAGAAATTGATATATTATAATTCCATAATTTTTTTTTAGTTCTTATTTATCACATTAATTAATTAAACACATCCCCATTTCCTTTTATTTAATGTGTGAATGAGTCACATCACATTGTGAGGTGGAAGTTCACCTTACACATGAACGCGTTTATCATCTTCCCGTGAAATGGAATTAAATAAAGTATTAAGTGATATCATGAATATTGAAGCACTGTAATGTCATAAATATAACATATAATAAATAAATCCATAATTATATTAATATATGAGATGGTGTAATGAAAAAAATGAATGAAATCGGTTCCTGAGGCGTTAGATCGCCATACACACGAATGATGATTTCATAATCCATTTGATAGAAGTGGAGTGGGTTTTTGGTAATTACTATAACCTATCAATATATTATTATATGTAATATAATTAGGCTAATATATCATATTGTTATAATAATAATTTAATTATATATAGTAAAAAATAAAATAAGAATGCTTGTTGAATAATATTGCCTCATTTTTGGGTATCCTCCATTAGATTGAACAAAAATCCTTCCAGGTTAAATTTATATCCGAAAATAAGGATTCCAGGATCATATGAATGAATTTGGGTTGTTATTTTCGTAGTTTTTGGCTGAGAGAAATTTTTTAAGAGTCGTGAAGAAGTTTTGGGAGTGAGTTCCCTTTTATAACTGTGGTGGGGTGAAATTTTTTTAAATACACAAATGTATTCTCTATTGGGTGGCCACTATTACCTAATATACCACTAAAATATTATATTAATGTAGTGGATGGTTGAATTGGATGGTAAAAATACCACACACCAAAAATTAAACACATTTTTATGATGTTATTCCATAGTCTTTATGTTTACTCAATTTTACCCTTTTAATGTTTTACTATAGTAACTTGTTTCATTTATGTTACCAAAGTAATTTTTACTTTATGTCTCAACAGAAAATTATATTTATTATAAATTTTTAAAATATATATTCTTAATAGGAAATTCAATTTATCAAAAAATCCTAAGTGTGGGTAAAATAAATATAAATACAAACACATGTAATGTGAAAAACCACAATTTAACTTTAATCATGATAATTAATTGAAATTGTAATAATTATAGAATAAATTAATTTGAACATATTATAAAATATAAATTATTCTAATTACTAAAATGGTATCCTTTTTTTCAAATTCAATTCACATAAGTGTAATAAATATGTTTTAAATTAATCCCTCATAGGCAATGAGAAAGTGGGTTTTTAAAGAGAAAAAGATCAAAATTGTACAATGTTTTTATATCCATTATATATATTAAATTTATTCCAATGACCTAAATTATATGAATGGATTTATAATTGAAATAAATTTAAATTATAAAAAAATTAATTTAATTTATCTTTATAATTTTTTGAACAAAATGACTATTTGCAATTAAAATTTAGTATTTTCACTATTTATCAAAGAAAATAATCCTTTCAGAAAATTATCAAAATACCACCCTACAAAAATTTTGACCTAATTATTTCAAAAAATAATTATTTCATAAAAATAATTTTTTTAATGTGTCGGAAATTTTTTATTATCATTTTCCTAAAAAATAACGTAAAATACTTTTTTTCTTAGAAAATAGAAAATTTGAAACAAATGTGATATTTCTAAAAATGTAGTAATTTTTTATCAATTTTTTTATAAATCCATTATAAATAATATCTAATAATTAATTATTACTATAAATATCTATATGTTTAATGGATATGTGATTAAAGTTATATTTATAAAAATATTTCTTCATTGTTTTCTAGAGTTTGGTGTTGCGGGTCCAGCACGCTATCGTAGAAAATCACTATTTCATTCCATGAAAGATAAGATCAGTCTTTCATAAAATGAAATATATATGAAATTTTAAATTACTATGAAAAAATAATCTCACAATGTTACATTATTTCTTGATAGTTGAGGTGTTTGAGGTAGATACTCCAAGTGTTTGAATAGAGGTTGAAGGGGTATCTCTTACTAGTGTCATAGGTTGTGCCAATCTTCCCCTTTTTCTAGAATCACCAAGAAATCATTCAAATTATATATATTTAAGTAAAATGACTAGTATTTGATGAACAAAAATGGCATTTAAGGAAACATTACGTTTTTATTGGGGTTTCTGGAGTCCACTTCCATTGATCTCGGCTGAATATATGTCCTCCATGAGGATGTGACTAAAATATGGGGTTCAACTATTCCCGCACCATTCCTTCTATACTAAGATACTACGACTTCCCCTCCCCCCAATCCCTATTCAGTTATGGGAAACTTATACTTTGTTGAGTATTTATCCTCAAGGAATTGATATTTTATGTTTACCAACTTCACAAAACAAAAATTGATGTCTTCATCTAATAAAGGATCGGTTACGTGGGGATGTTCCCATTCCCTAGATATTTAAGGAAAGAAGTATGAAATATTCTTAGCTTATTTGGTATCTAGATATGACTCTTCCTCATGTTTCAATTATTGTTTCTATTGATTACATCCACATATAGGAGGTTTATTCAATTTCATTTCCCTTAGTGATAGGATCATCGTTGGTTTTTGAAGATGTGCTACAATTGTGGAATTGTATTTTTCAACAATATTTATAGTAATATAGTTATCATAATTCTATACATTCCATGTTGGGACTTCATTAATGTCCCCTTCTTTTCTGGTTGGGAAAAGTTTATACAAGTTACATGTTTGTGGAAATTATCAATTTTCACCTATCTAGAATCTAGCATGCCTTAGAGGTAATATTTACAGAAAAATATGTCATGGATGTTGTGACCAATACTCCTATAGAAATGAATGTATTCATGATGGTCAGTTATGTTCTCCCCAATAGGTTTCTTGGGCTGTGCTATCTTGGTCAGGTTATTTTCCCTAGATGTAGGCAAATAAACTTGGAAATTCTCATTTCAAATGCATAACAATTTATTCATCCGTTCCTCAAACTGTGAGAGACCCTAATATATTTTTTCATCTAGGTGAGGGTGATTTTGTCACTAATGCTACCTGAAAGGAGGCTCAAGATGAATCGACGTATTCTTGGTTTCTAGAAGGGATACAACTACTAGTTTGAGGGTATAAATAACAATTTCATCCTTTCTTAGCCTTTTCCTTGCACTAAGGGATTGAGATGAGATTTTTCATCAGAAAACTGAATGTAATCATCTAGGAATTTAAAAATTTTAAAAAAAAAATAAATGAATCATCCTTGATATTTCATTAGGATCAAGTGTTTTTTCTACTCATCCTAAATAAATTTAGCATGAAATATCAACTATTTCACTTTCAAGAGAGGGATACTGAGAGAATAGTTTAATCCCTTCCATATTCAGATGAAGTTTGAAACACTATAATTTTCATATTGTTTTCCGTTGGTGAAATTTTCATATTTCATTTTCCATCAACGTAGGGATGAAATAAAAATGAAATTAATGAATAAATTATTCACATTCTACAGTAGATCATAACGAAAGACTTATATGTCAGAAAAATCCTTTCCTCTTTAGAGTCTTCACACCACATATTAGTTTGGTCACCTCCAGTTGGTGTTGGGGTCCCTCATTAGGATAAAACATGACTTGAAATACTCGAGAAGCTATTCTTTGTCTCCAACTCCATTATTGGTTTTGAAGGTAAGTTTTTAGAAATCACATCGGGGTATATTTTCATTAATTGATTCATGATAAAATCATATCTTGGGCTCCACAGGAGTGTTCCTCTGTTCAATATATTCCATTCAAGAAGAAAAGGATTCAATGTCATTGAGTAGTTCTATATGGACTGCTAGCTTGACCACCTCCCATCTATAGGTAGTGGTAATGAGTTAATTAGGTGGCCCCATTTTCATATCCAATGATTCTAAATCCAGCCTATGACTTCATGATCACTATAGTAAAACATTTTATCATCATAATGGGGGAATCCATTTTTATCATATGATTCTTCATTTATATAGACTGGTTTTTTTAATTAAGAGCCATCATGATGCTTAGATTCCACTCATGTAGGTGGATTTGAAATCTCTTGACTTATTGGATTAGGGACATTTAACTTGATATGGAGATGTTACATAGTGGGAATTTTTCCCTTAAGT
The DNA here is from genome assembly GCA_963277665.1 of Viscum album. Classification (NCBI taxonomy): domain Eukaryota; kingdom Viridiplantae; phylum Streptophyta; class Magnoliopsida; order Santalales; family Viscaceae; genus Viscum; species Viscum album. The sequence goes on along the minus strand of OY728147.1, from coordinate 1,689,431,483 downwards.
ATCTCATCATTAATATAATTGAGATTTTGTATCTCATTCTGATATTTCACTATCCGTTCCTCTATATATGGAATGTCGGCACCTCTGGTTGGTGAGTGGGACATAAAAACTATTCCTTTTATCCTTGGAGATATACCTGAATACAGGTAGCCATTACTTATTCATAGGATCCTAGTTATGGATCATTCTATGATTTCACATAAGTGAAGCCTCAGTTGGTGTATCAAGATCACCCCCCCTCTTAATGTATGTTTTTTGTATTTCATCCCTCTATGTTTTCATCTTGATTCAAACCTTCTGTAATGTTGATGGGGATGAAATTTACTAAGTTGTATCTATAAATGGTATTCATTACATTACTCTTAATGAAATAGAGTGATGATACACCTCTTAGTACACCTTCTAGGGTTGCATCATGTGTTTTTCTCTAACCCCTATCTTTATTTGATCATTTTTTGACTATATTTATTATGGTGTTTAATTTACATTAAAATTTTATCCTCCTATCTTAGGTTGTGAATAATTACATTAAAGGTGTTACCATTCATTTTTTAAGAATCAAACAAATATAAAAGTCTAATATCATTGTTGGAAGAATGAATGTGTCTCTAACCATTGATATTTACCTACAAAACTGGAGAAGAATTATTCCTTTTGGGGTGATAAAAATGAGGATAATTCCCCTATCCGATTGAAATGGGTATGATTAGGGGCTATTATTGGCCCTTATTAATCTGATTGTTTTGTATTTAGTGATCCCAATCAAAGATTTAATGACTCTTGAGATGAGAATTGAGATATAAATTCTCCAATCCCTATGTGATGGGGTTGATATAGAGTCACCATGGATTTCTCCAAGATCATTTTGGGTGGGATGAACTTTAAGATGGTGATTGAGATAAAAATTCACCCAAGCGTGTAGGTGGGGGTTGGTTGTACGTTTTAGCTGATATTTTCTAAAAACTCTCCGGATTTTATGACCCAAGGGGTTGAGGTGGTTGTATAAATTCCCCCAAACCAATTGGATATGTTTTCTCCTTGATGTCTTCCATGGATGATTCTATTGTGTTTCATTTTACTTAGTTCCAATATGATTGTCTATGAGCATGGTGAAATTAAAACCCATGATGTGAGTGATTTTCTATAGGATGATTTCATTTCATCCACAAGAGTAGCTTCTGTGATTGAAATCCATTCACATATGTTTAGGGTCTCATAGTAGGAATATATTGGAATCCCACTCCCTCATTTTCTGACATCATTTCCTTTAGAAAGTGCGGGAATTTTTTTTCATTTACCCAAAATAATGTGAGTTAACCAGTCCCCTAATTTCTCTTTTGGGTATATCATTACATGATTCCATATCAATGGATTCGTACTATTCTGGGTGTCATAGTGAAGTTTAATTCTCCAAATATTCAATACCCTTATATATGTATGTCTAATCGGAATTGGTAAATCAGTCAGTGGATAGATTTTATTCTACAAAGACAAATACTACGTTGGAATTTGTCATTCTATTCTATCCTTGGGTTATGGGTTATGAAGAATGTATCCATGCCCAGTAAAAATAAAAATATATTTATTATTTGATGATTTATATCATATCCTTAATGATAGAGTTGTTTATTCATCATCCACTTGTGAGTTTCCAAAAAACATTTCATGTAGGTAAGGCATAAAATACTTATTTATATCATATGGGATATCATAGTCCGAATTGGTGATGGGATAGAACATGGTTCTGAGGTTTTTTATATATAAATAAAACATTATATTCTTGAAATCCTCTTCTTCATAATAATTATACAACTCTACCTTTTCACACCACATAGTATTCTTCTCTAAGTCCCAAGCTTATTGGTCTGATGTGTTGTTGATAGTTTATGGGGAGCTATATATGTTTAACCCCAGTGTCTCAATAACCTTTCTATAAGAACGTGTTTATGTATTGGGTGCCTCTATATATAGAGGTGTTTGGGTATGTAGAGGATTTTTTTTCAGGGAGAGATATCACTATGGGGAGGCTAACCAAGACTGATGTTAGGAGTAGAGTCACCATGATCCCCTTTTTCACCACATTGATATGGAAAAGAGAAGAAATTATAATCATACGATTCTATGAAAAATTCAATGGACCTTTGAGGTTATACATAATTGGGATGAACAACTTCAAGGAATATGGAATTAATAATATCAGGGATATGAACCACTTTCTGTGTCATTATAGTAATATACCAACCCAGATTTTTTAGTGGAGATAAGATATGATCATGCTACATAATGAAATCCATAATATATTCCTAAAAATTTAGTTCTACAGTTATATAATCCTATTAATTTGAATATTCTTTAGTATTCCATTGAGATTATATATTACAAACAAGAATTGTAGCCTTCTAGTAGGAGGTTTTTTCAATATTATGGAAAATCAGGACTGATGGGAGGGACATGTGCCTAGTGGAAATACTCCTTCCCTATCAGAATATACTAATTCACCTTTATAATGTGATAAGGGATAGAGGTTCCTCTATATATCATATGAATTATGATAGTGCAGTAGTTCCACAATCGAAGTAGGGACATCAGCCGAGATTCCTGGAACTGCTGGAATATATTGAGTACCTTCACTAGAATGAATATTCACCTAATTTTAGTGATTTCAAAATTATAATGAAAGCAATCATTTTTAGATTGGTTATGATCCGGATCTTTTTCCTTTGGTGTATTCTGGTGATGTTTATTACATTTAATATTCACCTATCCCGAGTCTTGTGACAAAAGTGGTTTGTGTTTTTCAATTAAAATGTAGATATGAGACCATCCCTATTCATTTAGAGTATTTGACTAGTATTTTTATCAACGAATATATGCCTATCTTGAGGCATGTTCCAAACTGAATTGGTTATCCCATATTGGAATAGTGGTTTGAGTCCACTCATGTGCCTCACCCTTTATTGAAATATTCCAAAAATCCACCTTGATGAAAGCATTGAGGTGAGCTTACTCTAGAGTAGCCACCTATTTGAACAGATCTAGGGGATATTCTACATTTGATTTCAGGATAGGAATACATGCCTATCCCTTTTTCTATACCACTGCCAGAATATACTAATAGTTGTTTTCTAATATTTCTTGTATTTAGTGACACATTAGAAATGGGTGATCATGAATTTAGAGGAGCACATTTTCAATCACCAAAATACAGTGAAAGATATCATTGATTGAAGTTGGAATATAAGCCTCATTTCCACCATCTACCATTGGAATATGATGATGGGATTCATTTTTGGTGTGGGGAGGTGTTCCAAAAAAAATCTTGTTTTAGGAATATCCATGCAATCATGATTCTAGTTAGTAAGTATATGCACATACACCTCATCTACTTCCCAAATAAATAGTTGGGAATAATTATAGAATGTGTGGATTTGATCCCACAACAATTTATCCAAAAATTTTAGCACTTGGTGAGACCTCCTTGTTACCCGAAAATGAGTGTCCATGGTGGAAATTTGTTAGGTGGTACCCTTGATTGGATACTGAGAGACACAGGTGGGATGATGATTGTAATGGTGGTTGTAAGGGGCTATCACCAATAGCTACTATACTTATATGGATCTATATTATACTCCTTGATCCAACTTTATCAATTATAGAAGGGTATTATTTTCATGAACTATATATAGGATTCCAATCTCATTAGTGGAGGTGACTGGTGCCACTATTATTTCAACATCATTCCCAAAATGTGAAAATATAGTTATTTATAACATCAAGAATCCTTTTCATGAATCCTCATGGGTTGGGATCATACCATGTCAATGGTATTCTTGGACCATCATATTTCATTGGAAAAGCTAGGGGTTTCAAGAGGCTAAGGTTTTAATGCAACTCTCATAGGTTCCTATTATAGATGACGTTTTACAACATTCTCATGATGATGATATGATCATAGGTCAAGGTTTTATTTGTGAGTGTAGTACCATAAATCAGAAATAAATCAAAGATCATCTTAACTAATCAATTAATCATCTCATGTATGATGAATGATCAATTTTATATGTAAAGGTAACAAAATTATCCTTCCCAATTCCATGTTTTTTCATTTACATCGCATGGTATTTTCTTGGATATAATGGACTTATATATTGGGAACTCTGATTATAAGGGATTTCATGTTGGGTAGACCATTTTCATTAATACAAGAGATTAAAAAAACATATCTTGATGCATTTTCAACTTATTTTTTTGTCAATTGATATATTCATTATGAGTTCACCTTTATTGTTTTCTTAGGAGTCACAAAAAATATTACATAATGCGTTGTCAAAAATTCATTTTTGTTATTTAAGATATTCAAATTAGTATTAGCATTTTTTATATAAAAGATGAAAAAAATATGTCCTAACATGTGGTCAACTAGTCATCTTTTTTTTGTTGGTTATTAATGTAGTGTTAATAATTTTTAACCTCTAATGATGATTTGTAATATGGTATCCCTACGGTTTTGGAGTCAAGATTCTTGATGCCTATAATGATTCAGTTATTCTTTCATTACATGGTTTTCCCTCATGTTCCATATGTTTTCTTCTTATTTTGGATTTGATTATGGGGGGTTCAAGTATGGTTTCATAATAGGTCATATCTGATTTAAAATTTAAACCTTTCATAGAATCTCCCAAAAATTCCTATATCCATAACTAGGTAATTTTTTTTGCTAAATGTAGGTTTCAAATTGGGTTTCCAAACACAATAATGATTCGAAACTCACATTGGTTGAGATGGTGATTGAGAGGGATTATCTCTCCCTTTTGGAATGAATTATTTTTGGTACTGGGGCTCTCTTATATATTTAATATATTTTCATTATTTTCTGTAAAATCCTGATGTGGGACCAGTTACCCTAAAAAATGGCCAGAATTTGAATTCATCTATGTGTAAAAGTGGGTTTCTATTAATTAGACTCTGTATATTTATAAGATATTCTCTATCTATTTTTTGTTAATTATTTGAAATGGGTAACTGAATATATCATGAATATATATAACTAGACACTTCAGAGTAAAATGAAATCTAGGGAGGTGAATGATATTTTAAGGATGAGACTAAAACTTATCGTGGTATCTTTATTATCTTAAGTATAACAATAATTAATACCCTCATAGATCATTGAATCGATGTAGTTCCACATCTTTTTTAAATTATTTATATGAGTGAATATAGTAACAATGTTTGGATATCAAGCTTGTGGAAGGAATAATATGTATCCTACTTATAAAATGAATTCAAAACATCATTGTTTAATTTTCCATCAGCCCGCTGATGGGAGTGGATAGTTAATCAGGGCCCATGGGGGTTATTTCTCCATGGTTGACCAATATGGGATTCCTTTAAGACATACACAGAGTTGTATACTCTTTTATGTGTGAAATCATTTCCCATCACCAAATAAGGATTACACACAATGTTTTCCCAGGATGGGGGTGTTAGGACCAAGCTGGAAAGGAAGGTTATTTTTTTAAAATGTTGTTTTTTGTTTTCAAGGAATTTTTTTGATGAAAAGTAATAACCACAGTACATATTTGGTTAAAATTGTATTGATGGTTGGTTTCAAAATAATTGGAGTCATTTTTTCCATCATAACGAGAGAATGTTGTCTAGAAGAAATGGTGTTGATTGGACTAACCTCAAGTTTTCAATGTGAGAAGATATTAATGTGGAATTAAATGTTATCTTGAATGATAGAATTGTGTTAATGGAGAATAAATATTTCTAGATGTAAATGGTAATCATATTCACTATAAATTCGGTGTAAAATAAGTGGTTTATTTGATGGGGAATCAATCTCAATGAATACGATTAGAAAAATGTAATGATTATTTTGTAATTTGTATTTTACTTATATCAAAATTTGACTGAAGGACATATGATGCAAGATTTATTGAATAAAATGGAAATAATTTATTCCAGATCATACCTAGATTTATCATATCCCGGTGGAAGATATGAAAGAGATTATTCTAATTGAAAAGAAATCATAATCATATGAATCGTACTCCGTAAATATAGCCTCCAATCATCTATCATATACACATGTAATATTTTTTACCTAGGATTAAAGTACTTAAGAGTAGGAAGAAACAGTTTGTACCCAGTATCATCTACGTTAGAATGATCATATCGAGAATGATCATACCCAGAAACGATCTTATCTTGGCCAATCATACTCAGAAAATATCATAGTTAGGATGAGAAAAAAAGGAAAAAAGTTGGGAATAATGGAATGTTATGATACATTAGAATTGATGTCTGAAAATTATGAAGTTGTTATCAAATGAATATAAATTCACGATACAATCACAAGTTTGTGAATAAATGGAGTTGGTGAAGATGAGATGAGGTCAATGAAAATTGTTATGACTAATCTATAATGTAGTAAACCATTCAGAAAGGGTGGAATTACATTTTAGGTTTCAATTGGGTCAATATACTTTTTATTATAGTTGAATTATTTTTAGGTGGGTCAAAAGTAGAAATGAAGAAGTGAAGGTGGTTTGGAAGCATAGATTTCTAAATTAATTTTATAGGGGTTGATTGAAATTCAGAATAATGATTTTATTCACCATTTATTCTGGTATCCATTTCTTCATACATATATATATTCAACGGATTTAGATCAATGTCAGATGAAATCAGATTTAGAAATTCAAACTCATGAATTGTAATTAAAAAGGAAATTAAAATAAAAATATAATGTAAAAGTGAAAATTGTTGATAAAAAGATAAAATTTCAGAATAGTGAATTATGTCAAAATTCACATGATATTTTAGAGGAAATTGATATTAATGTGAATTTGATTAAGTGGTATTTTTTGGGATTCCCACCAAATCCCCTCTTGAATCACTTATAAAAGACGAAATGTACAATGTAGTTTTACGATGACTGATGTACTGTTTATAATAGAGAAGCTCCATGTTTTAGAGAGAGGAAAAATTTCCACAATTTCATGTGTTGATGATGTTTTGATGGATTGGAGTGAAAGGAAAAGAGATAATGTCAAAATGTTTTATTCACCTAATCATTATACTTATTGATATTCACACTTAGCTGATTACCATAATTGGATTGTCAATCATTTTCTTCAGATGAATGTATCAAGAGGGATAATTAGACTTGGGATTTTTATACTGAGATTTTTGGACTGAGGAAGAATCATACATGGAAAATTTTATTATGTTTTTACATACTCAGAATTGAAGTGGTGTCATATCATCATTACTATATTCTATAAAATTCCTAATTTTCATACCTGTGAGAATCATAACAAGAAGAATTGTATTTAGTGGAATGATACACATAGGAATCAGACTGGTAAAATCAAAAATTTGTTTTCCTTATAAATTCCATGGAATTATTACATTCTTTTGGCTATGAAATTGAATAAATTTTTTCAATTGACCACATTATTGGATTTTAGAAGAATCACATGTAACATGAGTATTTACATAAATTTTATAATACCTTAATTTTTCTAAGAGGGTGGATATACATAATTTATATTGTTTACATTGTGATACCTTAGCGTAAGGGTATATCCTAGTTGTTCTTATCCTTGGATTGATTTCTAGTTGATAGTATTCTATTAGATTATATACCAAAAATACAAAGGGCATATTTATTCTTATTGTTTACTAAACCATGTAAATACCTCTCTTCTTTTGGATGTGTGTTTGAATTATTTTCACCAAGGAATAAAATGTCTAACTTGAGGAAAAGGTTGCTCAATTGAAAATAAATATAAAAGAAAAAATTATTCTTGAATCCCCCTGCCCCTTTTAGTGATACAATCATCCTGACAGGGCAAGTTCAACTACTGTTAGATTGATAGTTTACATTTTTATATTTTTAGCTAATGGATAATTTGAATTGTGTAATAAATAATGGTATTCTAGCATTTGATGGAAAAAATTATCATTTCTGGAAAGATTGAATATTTCCTTGTCTAATTCAATTTGATATGATGTTCTTGAAGAAGTAGCTTATGGGTTTTATTTTATTAATTTAATAACTATTAGACATCTGTGGATAATATGAATATTGTGAATGTTATAAGGGACACTAATTATATATTATCATCACTTTAAAAAACTGAATTCTTAAGATTAAATGGAGTTTCCACATCCAATGTTATATTGTACAAATTGAAAAACATTAATGATTTTAATTCAAAAGTGAAAAGGGAAATGCTAAAAATATTGAGATTGAAATATAAATATTTGAATATGGTTGAGTATAAACTTTTTCTGAACTTATATAGCAGGGTAAATGAAATTGTGAGTTATATTAGATGTCTTGGTGAATGGTGGTATGACTCTACATTTGTTAATTATTTCATGAGAATAATTCTCATGAAGTTTGATAAAAAATATTTTTCATTTGAAGACATTGATATTGAAACATTGTCTCTTGATGATTATCATAGTACTCTCATTACTTATGAAATGAGAACGTTGAATGATATTTAAATTAAAAAAAATATCGATGGAAAAATGTCATTTCATTTTGATATGAATGAAAATTCAAAAAATATTCTTATTGAATATGAAGTTGGTATTTCTAACTCTAAAGATGGGATATATAAAAAAATTAACAGTGTTTTATTGTTGCTTTCTAAAAATGTGAAACGAAGTATAGGGAAATAAAAAGGGATACATTCCAGGAATTGTTTTTGAATGTAGAGATACTTGAAACTCTTATACCAATTGAACTTGAATAATGAAAAAAGTTGATAGTGAAGAAGAATAATGAAATCAAATAAGATCATTGAAGAAAAAAGGTGAGAAATCAAAAATTGTATTACATAGGGTATGATAAGAAATTCATTAATCACAAAAGAAGAATCTAATTATCAAAAGACGAAGAAGAAGAAGGGAGTGATGCTGAATTTGAAAATTTAGTTGATTATGGTATTAAGAATACTTTTACTAAAATAACAAATGATGGAGATTTCAGAAGCAGCTGTCCTATAGAAGATGAAACTTAATATGAACAATATTTGAAAGTATAGTTGAAATAATGTTCTAGAAATATTAGAATAATTGAAAAAAAAACAAAAATTTAGAAGATTAATGTTCCTTAACAATCAATCAAGAATGTTTTTCTAATGATAAAGAGAAACTAGTAAAAGTTTTTGACTATTTGAATAAATCTATTAAAGATGAAAAAAATTATAAAGAGTATCTTGAGGTGAATCTCAAATAAAAATAAGATGAGTTGTATATTTTGCAATAAAAACATTATTAATATAAAAGTGAAAATTAAAAATTTCCAAAATTCTATTAATGATGTTGGTGAATGTTTATTGAATGAGAAACTAGATAAGGTTCAATAAAAGATAACATTAAATGGTCTCAAGAATGTTGAAATTTCTTATAAAATAAATAATGATGAGAAATTTATGTATGTGGCCAAGACCAATAATGTCGGGAATTTAGAAGTCTTAATGATCCCGGATTCCGAAAATGATTTTTTAATCTTAGCCTTGAAATGTTTTAAATAAAGTTGGTTTTGATAATGAAAAATAGAGTTTTAGGATTGTGGTTTATAATAGATAGGTTGGTGGCTCGTAAAATAATGTTATTAAGCTAGATGATAAAGGTATTTACAATTTCGTCCAGTATGGAAGGTTTAGAGCAAAATAGTCATTTTATGGATATTGTTGGTATTATGGTGGATTTGGATTGTAACAACCCATGTATTTAATGAATAATACATTTTTTCTATTAATACTTATGAATAATATATATTTTTTTTAAAGGTGATACTTTTTACTACAACGTACTCAACATGAAACAATGGGTTTCTATAAAATCTTATGTTGCACACAACATTGGGTTATACTAAAAAATAATACAATAATAATATTATTATAATTTTAAATGGTAGTTAACACCTAGCTATTGGAATATAGGGAATTAATAGTATCAAATAAATTCCAAAATATGGTTTACAAATGTTTAAATAATTATTCATTGGTTAGTGAATTTATAATAAATGGAAATAAAATTCTATTAAATATGAAGAATATGTTTTTATGAAAACCTATTTAAAAGGGAATAATTGTGATTATAAAATCATATCACTCTATAATGATTTTAATTTAATGAAAAATATATTTATATATGAAATTTAATTTTTTAAATTCATCTTATATGTTTTCTAGATAAGATATAAGAACTAATTCTATTTTTTCTGATAAAAGAAGTGTTTCCCTAAAAATGCAGTTTTACCACCTTTTGATAGAGAACCGATTTTAAATATATTTTTTGTAACTTTTTTATGTTATATTTGACAAAATAAAATTCTTATTTAGAATATGAGAATCAATATTTACTTTGTATGAAATTTTGGTTTTTTTTGATAATTTTCATTTTTTAATGAATAATAAAAAATACTGCATTCCAATTCATAACAACATTTTCAACTAATTTATTTATATAGATAGATTGTATTTTTTATTGTATTTAATGTAAAATTGGTTTATTTTTTATCATTTAATACAATTATAGTCATTTTATCTAATTTCATTTTTAAATTGGACATAAACAGATGTCAATCTTTTGATAGTTATTACTTCTTAAAAACCCACTATTTGGTTTTGACAACAGGAATTAATTTTATATTAATTACTAAAACTTATTTGTTTTGAATTTTTCAAAATGGATTCCATATTTGGAATTAAAATGTTCAAATTGTGTAAATATGTACCTTTTATTCTTGTACATTATGAATATTAACATCAGTAATTATTTTATTTTCCATGGTTAAAGTGTAAATATGGTAAATAAGGGTAAAGAAATAATAATATAATAATATAAAACTTCCCTAACACCTGTAATAATACTACATTATGAGATATTTCATACCATGAGAATCCTTGGGTAAATTTCAAGACCCGATGGATACACTTGGAAGTGATAATGAAATTTTATTATAATTAATTTTAAGTAAAGAGAAAAATAACATAAACATGTATCTTTAACTAACATAATTTTTATTTGTGGTTATATAAGTGATATATTCGACTATAAATGTCCATTAGAAATAAAAAACTATTTCCTACATCATGGTATCTTAATTATAATTTTTAGACATTATATAAATAAATTTAATTATGGCACAATGATGTTGCAGTGCTGTATTCATTAATGAAAGATTCAAATGAATGATATTATAAATATTAAAATAAATGTAATTTGGTAATTTTGATGCCATAAATTAATTTTATGTATTATATTTGAATATTAGATTATTATTAATGTTTTTGGTTCAAAATATTCAATTTTTTATGACTTTAACCAAAATCAATTACATTATAGTATCAAAATTGACATAAATGAGTCTTTAAAACAATTACTATTTTATTAAATGATATAATAGTCATAAGAATATAATATTTGGAAAACTGACTTATATAATGTTAAAAATGTCATTAATGACCCCATTATGGTTCTCTAGGAACTTTATTGTAAATATAGCTATTATATATTATGGAAATGCAACAGGACATGGTTAGAGTAAATGTTATTAACTAAGGGTTAAATCTAAATGATAATGTTAATTTTTCAACCTAATCATGTTTAAACCCTATTGGATGGGATAATCTCTACCAAAAATCATCTTATATAATAAATAAACTAGATTTGTACCATTTTAAACAGAAAATCATTTTATAATAAAATAATATTTCAAAACCTTCCAAAAGTGCCTCTCCACCCTCTTATAAAAACCCACCACCTCTATCCACATACTGACACCTCTCATTCACTTTGTCTCATAAAAAACCCACTCAAATAAACTCCCAAAATCCCTCCCTTCCTCTTAAAAGCCTTACAATGGGCAGAATTAAATTCTAGTAATGATTTTGGATCAAATCAAAAAAAGTTACCTGATTTTGATGGAGATAAAGAACGAATGAGACAAGTTAGACTCAAGATAAGGGAACTTCTTAACCCAATTTACATTATATGGGTTAAACATAAATCTTCACTATGTAATTCTATAATTATTTGACAATGAAATTTTGATATCTTATCTTGAATTTATACTTCATTTATGTGTACATATAGTGAATACATATAATCGATTTATTTTATTTATAAAATGATCTTGGTAAGGGAATTTGTATCAATATCCTATAATTGGGGAATAAATTGGTTTATAAATTACCTTATTATATATGGTGTATAACATTACCCTTTTATTTTAATTTAAATTGTTTTAAAAAATAATATTCTTTCTACGAAGAGTTTTACTAAATGACAAAAGGAATGTTTTATTTTAACGTACTTGGCGACAACAATCTTTTCGCCACTACCATAATTATTTGACATTCTTCTTGATTAAATATCAATAACATTTATAAAAGTAAAATAAACACCATATAATATTTTTAATTATTTTTTATTTAATATTATTTTTATAATGCATTGAATTTTTCAATATTTTGAAATGATATATTTTTTGGTTCTGTAGAAATATTATCTTTCTTTTTTGTTTGTTTTATGTGTTATGATTATGTCCTGGTTCATGGGAATTGTTTACAAATATGGGTGGTTCCATCATATACCAAGGGCGGGTGATCCTATGATAGCACTCCAATTCATTGGGTAACATGATAGAGTTAATTGTTAATTCTTCTCCTAAGAAACTTAGGAAATATACTACAATGGGTATTCCAAACATAACTCCACATGTAGCTATGAAAGCTACAATGTAAAAATGTTTTGGATGCTAAAAGTTACCTTTATGAATTTTAATTTCTATGAGTTATTCATAAATATTATTATTTTATGATGAATGGTAATGATATTATGATTTATGCTCGAAAAGAATGATTTCTTTGATTTGTACGTATTCATGGTATAATGTTTTATTTCGATATTTTATTTCCCTTACTGAGATTTTTATGCTCATCCCATGTTTTGGAAATGTTTTTGATAGGGTATAAGGAATTTTAAGAGAAAGGAAGGATTCAATAAAATTTTTATCATGAAAACAATTATTGTTTTTATTTAAGGTGTTTTAATATTGTGAAAATAATTAGATAGAGTAGAAGTGTGTACTTTGAAATAATTGAGATTTAATGTAATAGATAAGGATTAATTATCTAAAACATTAAACATGAAGAGATCCTCAATGTGAATTATTGACATAAATCAAGATTATGTAATGTTTAGGGTTGGGGCCTTATAGTTTGTATTAGTGAAATGGTTTAGGCAACTTTTGGGATTAGGAGTTTTCATTAATCAAATGGTTGGTCCCTATTTCTGTTCATTTAGTTAAATAAATGTTTTATAACTTTATCATATCAGGGAAACACGGTTACAAATTGAAGGAGGCGGATATCAAATAACATTCCAATCTCTTCCTGATGACCTAATTGTAGTAATTACTACGAAGTCATGTTCATATGATTGTGAAACTTTTTCTAGCATACAACTCAATTGAAAGCAGTTGTTTGAGATATCAGATAACTCCACTGTACCTCGATACCATTGTGTATCATGGGTTATATTTAATCAAATCCAATTTTCTTATTAGTATCATATATTCATGAAATGTAAATATTATCAAGGCCTTTTCAAATATTTTTCCTAATCACAATATTTGGATGCATTTTATGATTTTGAAAAAGGTGATGAAGAAAGAGAACCTTGAGCAACATATTTATATTTTATTTAAAAATATATTATTTCAGGACATTTTTATGGTATTTTAAAAGAACCATTGATTGAACGTTTCAACTCAAACTCGCTCAAACTATTTTATAAATAACAAATTTTATAAGATGTTTTGAAATTATATGTCATATATGATTATTTTCTGAAAGTATTTTTTTGTGAACACCCATATGACCTGAGTTGCACAAGGTGTATTTGGATAAAGGAAGAAAATGTTTTTGAAGGATCTCAATATCATTGTTTCAATGCATTTTCCTACTATCTAAATGAAAAAGATGACTATGAAACTAGGTGGACCCCATGATCAATTTATGATGTTCTTTATTTGGGAATTGTTTTATTTTATCATATGGAGGTTAAAAAAATGTCAACATATATAAGACTTAATGAATTAATATATTGAGATCATTATGATTTGGGATGAAAATGATATTTATAAGACAACCATGAAGGATAAAACTTGTTTGTGTTTTTTTGTGTATTATAAAAAGGACAACCCGCAAGCTGAGTGAAAACCTATCACATTTGGAGAGGAAATGGAAATCAAACCCACAACCAAAGGGAGAAAAGGGTGCATTGATTACCATTGGACTACATGGAGTCCCCAGTTAGTAAGACATATTTATTTTAGATAAATAATTTTATGGATGAAAAATATGTTGATTTTGGGGACTTATGTTTTATCAATTAGATATCCTTAGTAAAGGAAAATGTTTTGGAAATTAGGTGATAAATGTTATTTTGGAAGACATTCTCTATTTTGGGAACACTATATTCCTATAAATAATAGAAAACTATGGGATTTTATTTGTGGAGTAATGGTTGAAATATTTTTTGGAAGAATCTATAATTTTTGTTTGGACATATAGTGATTTTGGTTATTTACATAAATGATTAACCAATAATAGAGAATATGTGATTAGGTTAATTACTTTTAAGTATGAGACTTTAAATGTAGTTGATGTTATTTTGAGATAAATGATATGATGTATCATGGAAGACTATATGATCAAATCCATCTAAATTTTTCAGTTTTAATCTTAGTTTGAATAATTTTTTAAAAAATTAAGCATAATTTTGAATTGAATAGTCTTTTTTGAACTTTTTTTATTGTTTGTTAAATTTTGGAGATTAATATAGTATTTGTTTTAAAGAAGGATTAACATTTTTGGGGATTATTTGATCTTGTACTAACAATTGTTGTTTTGGATAATGTCTAATTAAAAGGGAATTATATAGATAATCTTTTTTGGATTATGTGATTCTCTTGAAGTTCATTTGAGCACTTCAGGTTTGAAAACGTAATCTTGAATAAACATCACATGGAGAAAAGATGAGTTTGTGGTTGAAATTTATTAAAAGATGAACACTACTGGAAAATAGAGCTATACCGATAATTTTCGGCAAAACTGTGGTTATAGGCACAGTTATACCCACATTTTAAGCAAAAAGGTGGGTATAGGTATTATATGGGAACCTATACCCACATTTTTATATAAAAAGTGGTTATAAAAACCCCTATACCCATGGTTTTTGGCAAACTGTGGGTATAGGTAAGGTATGAAAACCTATACCCAAAAGTTTTCAAAATCGTGGTTATAGTCTCCCCTATACCCACAGTTTTGGTGAAAATATGGGTATAGGGTAGTTTTTCTATAGCTATACCCATGTTTTAATTGAAACCGTGGGTATAGGTTTTATTTTTTAAGACCAATAACCATTGTTTTGTAAACCATGGGTATATCTTTCTCACCTTATGGCGTGAAACAAAATATTTCACAGGGGGTAAAATTTTCTTCGCAGGAACACCTATTCTCACAGTTTTCTACCTATATCCATGGTTTATATAAATATATAAAACTAAATATATATCTTTATACTAGTAATACATAAAGGCTAGTGGTTTTGTGTGAGAGGATTAAAAGAGTGGTCCAGGAATAGAATCCCATGGCCTCTTTTTATCAAAGCTATACCCACGGTATTAAAACTGTGGGTATATGTTAATGGAATGGTGTCATGGTGTCTGAAATAGTGTACTAGACCTATATCCATGGTTTCCTAAACCTTGGGTATAACTCTGGGGCTATCCTGAAGTCTCAAGAGCCCACGGCTCCCTAAAACCGTTGGTATAGACTATACACACGGTTTTAGGGGCTATACCCACAGTTTCAAACCATGGTTATAGGTCAAATTTTCAGTAGTGGAAACTCTACTTGAATAGTAAGTATATTTTTTTATGTTCATAGTCAATATCATAAATTAATTCCTCAACTTTATGAAAAGGAACATTAAAATATTATGTCTATTTACTTTTCTTACTGGGTAATCAAAGAGTGTTTATATCATCCCATGTTTATGGCTTTCTAGTACTTAACATTCTTCTTGTCATCTTTTCTATCACTCTCTATTAGAATATAATGGTTGGACATTCTCCCATATCCATGTTTAACTACATGGAATCTGTGTATGTGTTATCTCAGGTGACATTTTTAATTCTATTTCATTGTTTTAAAGTGATAGATTTATTGATTCTATTTTTGATGTGAGATATTAAATGATGTTTCCAAGCCCAAATTTAAAATTATAACGATTAAATTTCTAATAGGGTTAAGGATTTAATGACCTATGTATTTATAGAATAATAATTTTGGATTTCTATTAATACTTTTGAATAAGATATTAATTTAACGTTAAAGGGGATGCTTTTTCAAATAGCGCAAACAATAAATAATAACAAGTTTCTCTGAAATATTATGTTGCAAAAAAAATTGTGTTATATTGAAAAATAATAAAATAATAATAATAATAATAATATTATTATTATTTTAAATAGTAATTAGCGCCTATCCGTTGGAATTGATTGAATGAATAGTTTCAATTGAGTTCAGAAATATAGTTTACACATGTTTTAATAATGATTCATTGGTTACCAAATTTATTAGAAATGAAAATAAAAATTAATTTAATATAAAGGATGTGTTTTTATGAAAACATATTTAAAAGAGAATAATTGTGTTCATGAAATAATATAACTCATTATGGATATTCATTTAAGGAAATATATATTTCATATATTCAAGGTAATATTTTAAATTCATCCTATATATTTTATAGATATGATATATGAACAAATTAAACTTTTATGTATAAAATAATTTTTTCACTAAAAATGCAGTTTTACCACCTGTTGATGGAGAACCCATATAAAATATAGTTTTTGATACTTTTATATGTTCTATTTGACAAAATAAAATTCTTATTTTGAAGTGGAATATTTTAACATAAATGTGAAGATGGAATCATTATTGAATATTCGTTGGAAGAAAGAGGATATATATTCATAAAAAGACAAAAATAGAATTGTGGACTCTATTTATCTTGATGTAATAGAAACATGTTAGAAAAAAAACATATTTAGGCAGAAAATTAAGTAGATAATGTTGAAGAATTTTTTTTAAGGATATAAACAATTTTATTCCTAATTAAGGAGAATAATCAGACTCAAAATTTTCATGTGATAAATATAATATTTGAAAATTTCATCATAGGATGAGTAAGAAAGTGGAATCTCACAATATACATTTTGATCAACACCAAAAGGTTCAAACAAAAAGAATAACTAATTCTATTAAACATACATATTTTTTTTCAAAAGTGTATCCAAATGATGTGAAAGTATATTTTGAGTGTCCATAATGGATTTAGGATATTAATTAAGAGTTAGATAAGATTTAAAAGAATGATATATGGGGAATCATTCCCAAGACTGTAAACAAAAACATTATAGGTAAAAAGTTGATTCTCTGAAACAAGTTGAATGAAGAAGGTGAAGTAATAATAATCAAAGAATTACTGGTGTGTAAAGGGTATTTAAAAATTGATTGTATTTATTTTTATGAAAACATTTCTCTAGTTTAAATACATTAAATAATAAAAATCATTCTTACTATAAATATACAATGAGCCTATAGGATCATTTAAATGGATGTCAAATCTGCATTTCTGAATGGTGATCGTGGAGAAGAAGTTTGTATTGAACAACATTTTGGATATTTTTTTTGGAAATATTTAATGCTATGTTTATTGATTGAAAAATAATTTTTATGGCCTAAAACAAGCTGTAAGGGAATGGAATTTAAAATTGTATTAATTCCTCAAAAAGATAAATTTTATGAAATAATGAGTGGATAAAAATCACAGCATCAGATATAGTCAAGAGTATTCCCTCAATATGATTGTTTCTCTGGATGAAATCATATTTTATTAGAATTATGAATGAATTTTTGAATGTTTTGATGGTGAAATGAAAAAGGTATTTGAAATGGAAATACTGGGGGAAATGAAAAGCTTTCTTGGGATGAAAATACTTCAAATAAAGAAATACATTTTTCTTTCTCAAGAAAAGTATGCTAAAGAAATTATTATGAGTTTGGAATAGAAAAAAAACTATTTCCACCCCAATATTAGTGGGAATAGTGTTTTCAAAATATGGAGAATGAAAAATAAGATTATTTGAAGGAGTTTCAAATGATAATTGTATGTTTTTTTCATTTTACTACCTCATGACCTGACATTGTTTATGTTATTACCTTCTCTTCAATTTTTCAGAGTACGCCAAAATAATCATATTTACTTGTTGTAAAAACAATTATTAGATACATAAATGGAACTAAAAAATCAGAATCAGGTTTGGTATCTTAGATAGTAATTAATTGTTTGGGTATTCACATGATGATTAGGAAATAAATGTTGATGGTAGAATCCCAACATATGGTGGAGTATTCATTTTTAGAAAATTAGTTTGATAGTTTCAAATCAAATAAATATAATTCTGTAATTCTCAATATGGTTGAAGGTGAGTATGTTTTTTCCACTCAATCAACTACATAACTTATGTGGATAGAAACTCAATTCGAAGATTTACTTGATGAAGTGAACTTCTCCAAGCTGTTTGGTTATGATAATCAAAGTACAATCAATATCCCTAGTAATACTTTTAAACATTCCTATTTAAAACATATTGATATCACATATCATTTAGTTAATGATCATGTGGAGAATAATATATTGAAGCGGGAATATGTTTCTACTTCGGAACAAGTTACTCACTTTTTCATAAACCCATTTCCAAGGGAATATTTCAATATGTTGATGTTGAGCATGGGTGTCCAACCTCATTCTCTTCAGGGTTTGGTATGTGTTAATATACCCTCTCTCATATTACTATGGGATAATATTGTCAATGGGATAATAGTTTCATAAATGAATCATTTTTAATCTAAAAAGGGGGACTTTGGGTATGCTCTTAATTTAGAATATTTTTTTGAGTGAACTATTATAACTATTTTTTAGAGTGGTTTTAGGAAAAGAAATTGTGTTTTATTCTTGGGAGGATGACGAAAAACTAATTCAAAAGAAGAGATGTGGATGGAAAAAGAAAAAGGTTTTCATAATCAAAACATTTAAAAAATGGTTTTGTTTTCAATGATTCATGTTTACTACAATCAGTTAGCACCCATGGGGTTATAATTACAGATTAGTAGATCCATTATTGGGGAAACATAGTTCATTGATTTATAAAACTTGGTTGATAAGAAAATCCAATGGTGGATATTGGAAGAACTAAGCGAAAAAGGAAGGCATTTGTTTTCAATGGTTTTTTGGGGTTGTTAAGGAATGTTTTTGAAGAAATAATTTAACCACAATTTTTATTTGTTTAAAATTATATTTACGGTTTTTTAAAAATAAATCGACTCATTTTGTCCATCATAATTAGAAAAGATATTTTGAAGAAATGGTTTCGTTTAGACTCACCTCAGGTCTGATCTGTGAAAATATTTTAATGAGAAATTGATCGTTATCTAGAATGATTAAGAAGACTACAAGGGACATGTCTCTAGATGAGGATCTAGAGAAAGTGAATTATCCAGTAGAATGCTTACCATATTATAAAAGGGTAAGACTTTTCCATCAGATCTGGTCCTGTGTAAGCCCTGTACAGGTGGAGTGTTGATATCATGACATGTGATGGGGAAGAGTAATTTCATGTTGTATTGTCTGGGTGATTCTATCTATGTCTTGTGGGTCATGTATTATTCTATAAGAATTTAGACCTTATATGGGTTCCACCTCACCCCTTTAATGGTGAATTATCAAAAATAATAATAAAAAATGAACGGCTTTGTGCCATTCGGTGTTCGGTGGAATGAGAAAATCAGCCGCATGGAGAATGTTTCTTATTTAAAATAAATGGTCATCAGAATCACTATGATTTCAGTGTAAAAGCAGTGGTAGTTTTGATGGGTAATCAGAGTCTCTATGGCTATGATTAATAAAATGAGATGATTCTTTATTTATTTTTATTTCACATAGATCATATTTTTATTGAAGGACTTATGATGCAAGCTTGGTTGAAGAAAATGGAAACGAGGTATTGCAAATCGTATCCAGCTCTATCATATTTTTGTGGAAGATAAAGAAGAGATACTACTAATTGAAAAGGAATCATAATCATTATAATCCTACTTAGGAACTATAGAATCTGATCATCCATCATATACATATGAAAAATTTCTTACCTAGGATGATCAAACTCAGTAAAATGAAGAAAAAGTTCATACCCTATATAATATTATTCAGAATGTTTTTATCCAGAATGATTGTACACTGAAAAGATCATATTGAGGCCAAAAGTACTAAAAAAATCAAACTTGGGCTAAGAAGAAAAGAAAGAAGTTATAATAAATGGAAACTTTCTATACTTCCCAATATATTTTTTACGGTGCTAAATCAATTCTCAAATTAATTTAATGTCATGAAGGATTTCATGATACAATCATATGTTTTTGAATAATTGAAGTTGGTGTAGATTAGATAAGGTCAATGAAAATTATTATGAGAAATAAATAATTTAGTAAACCCTTAAAAAGGTATTAATTACATTGTAGGATTCAATTGGGTTCAGAGACATTATATGGGAGTTGAATTGCTTTCAACTGGGTTAAGAGAAGAAGTAAATAAGTAATAGTGTTTTGAAATATGATATTGATGAATCAATTTTCATGTGGGAGATTTACATTAAAAATAATGATTTTATTCATCATTCAATGTGGTATCCATTTATTCATAAATTTTTATATTCAATTGATATGGATAATTGTATTGAAAAAATGAGATTCAAAAAATTGGCCTCATTATTTGGAATCAGACATGAAATTGAAATGAAAATTTGAAGTAGTGATGATTTAAGAAGAATTGTGAATCTTTAGAGAGAGTTGAAAAAGTCAAAATACACCTGATATTTTATGGGACATTGATATTAATTTTAATTTTATTAAGCGATAATTTTTTCCTATTCCCACCAAAGCCACTTGAGGTTCACCTATAGAAGGAGAAAAGTATAATGTCTATTTCTGATGACTGATGTATAGTACTTGAGAATGAAGCTCCATGTTTGAGATAGAGAATGAAATTTCTATAATCACTTGTGTTGAAAAGGTTTTGGTGGATTGTATTGAAGGGAGAAGTGACAAGATTAAATTTTTTTCAGCTGATCATTTTACGCGGTGTTTATCATACTCAGCCAATTATTGTACTCTTCTTGTCAGTCATATTCAGGTGATCATCATATCTGAATGGTCAATTAGATTCAATGTTTTCAAAATATTATTTCTAGACTGTTTAATAATCATACAAGGATTATCGTACTAGGTTTTTACATACCCAAAATTGATGTGGTGGTGATTCATCTGCACAGTATTCTATCAAAGTCATATATTTTTATACCGAGGACAGTCATATTAAGAAAAATCATAATGAGTAGAATCATACACATAAGAATCCAACAGGGAAAATGGGACATGGTTATTCCTAAAAAATTCTAGGATTTTCTTACTTTATTTTGGGTAAGAATATGAAGAAGTGTTTTCAAGTGAATACTTTTTTCGATTTTAAAATAAGTATAGGTAACATGAGTTTTTACATAATTTTTTTTAACCTATCTATGCTAAGTGGGTTATCAGTTACTATCGGAATGTTTTAAATAGATATACATGTGTTTAGGGGTATAAATTACTTTTTTTAATCCAATGATTTAATTATAGTTGATTTTTTTGTATTGGATCATTTCCATACCATTCCAATGAAGTGGATATTCTTATTGAATAGTGAACCATCTAAATACTTATGGTCATGTGGTTGTGTGTTTGAGTGGATTTTAGGAGGGTATATAATATTTAATAGGAGGTGAAATTTGTTTCAATTAAAATGAAACATTAAATAAAAATTATCACTAATTCACCCCTCCCCCCCCCCTCAATGATACAATTATCTTGACTTGTCACATTCAAGGGGAAATTTATGATACAGTTCATATGATCATTGAAAATCTATATGAACACATGATTCATCCTCGGTTTTATAAACAAGGGGAAAATGTGATATGACTCATCACATAGGGGCATGGGACATATATATTAGGGTGACTATAGAGGAGTGTTTGATATGTAGCTAAAGCCTTAGAAAGGTGTCCAACCTATCAGGATTATAGTAGGAATCAAAGTTATTATAGTTAAAAAAGATTCTCAATCTAATGATGGATGTGGAATAATGATTAACTAATAGGATATTTTGGGTCCCACGGGTTAGAGTGTTTGAGATATCAAGGGTATTACACCGAGGAAGATTCTTATTTAGATCTCATGAATTAGGATGACATCCTAAATATCATATTTGGACAGGAATCAATCTTATCATAGTTAAATTTTCTAAATGTTTATGTGTGTCTAATATAAAATATTATCATGTCAGGGAATTATATTGTACCTGTCCTTGTTTTCTTATTAATATGTTTAAGGATATATAGCCATGCCTTGGGGTGTCTACCTGATATTTATTGAGTGTCTACCGGGCATGTCCAGATTATCTATTTGACATGGATAACATGTCCCTAGGTGCTTCTAATGATTGAAGTAAATCTATCAGAGGCCTTCCTAATGATATGAATAACATGTGTAATGGAATACTACATGAATTTTAAGATACATCTAAGGGGATTTAGTTGATCAATGTAGGCACATACTAGGGTGTTACATGATCAAAGAGTTATGTCGAAAGGCCATCACTTGATCGGGAAAAATGTTTTAGGTAATTTCCAATGACATGGTTGACATGTCTAGGGGACTTCATGTAACATTGATAATATGTTTTGAATTCATCCCTTTAGTTAGATGACATCCTTATTGTACTTTACATGACTCATATGTCATGCTCCCAATACATTTAATGACTTGGCTAATTTGTCTTGGTGCTATCACGTGATCTAGATAGGTCAGGAAAAGATTATGATCTTAATAGGTACTGTGAAGCACATGATTCCTTCACATAAAAATTATATTATCATTATTTATATAAATATCCCATATTTTTTGGAATTTATTTCATATATTAAACAATGTTAGTCATGAATTATCTTATTGACATTTATCTTAACCAAATCTAAAAACAAAAAATCTTTCAGATATTCAGGTCGGTTCACTGATGTTCCATCACATGATCAATCATCTGAACACATGAAACACATATTCAGGCCACATAATCCACTAGGTTATTTGCTGGATTTTACCTAGTTGATGACCCTTGTGATTTTGTGGCATTACACTCTTAGAAGTTCACTCTTCGACACTCATGTGTGTGTAGTATTTTTTGTACTTAGTGCGATGAATTTATAATCCTTTCATCCCTGGTTCTGTGCTACCTTATATGGAACATATATCACAAAACTGGGCTTCAATCATTGGAGGGATCATGTCATTATATTCTTCACATTATCATGTCTTGGTTCATCCTTTTCGTCACATGATAAATAGTTAGTTAAATAACACTTCATCATCACTGTAATTATTAGATCCTATTCTTGTCAAAGGGATATTTCATGATCATGTTGACTTGTCAAAGAGACCATTCATGATTAGGCTGATTTTCTTAAAAGTGTTAGCGATACTTGGACGCCTATCAAAGATGTTTTCACTTGATCGAGGAGGACATGTAGAGGTCTCTTGTGAGATCACGCTATATTTTTAGAGATACTTTATGAGATCAAGATTCACTATTAAAGGCCATTCACGAGATCAATGATCTAATCATAGGATAATCATATCCCATTTCCATGAAAAATAGTGTAACAATTACCACATTAAGCCTTATCATTTTTTATCTTTATTTATTAATTATATAAGGAGATTATGGTGATTATAAGGTGTATTTTTCATGATATGATGCATTATCAGAGGTTCTCATTGGGTATTATTCTCATGAGAAAAAGCGCTCTCTACTAGTAAACTGGGCTATATCCATGGACCTATATACATGGGTTCCCAAAACCAAGGATAAAGGTATTTATGAAAATGAAAAAACTACAGTGTGTATAGAACAGTGGCTATATCCTTCACCTATAACCATTGTTTTCCTAAACCATGATTATAAGTATTTTTTAAAGATATAGCCACATTTCTCCAAAACTATGGCTATAAAACGTACCTATCCCAAAAATTTTCATATAACCACGGGTTTATGCCCTTTTTTCAAAGTCTATTGCCAAAATTTTTAAGATATGTGGCCATAGGTTGTGTTTTAGAAGGATATATTGATGGTTATCAATGAACCATGGATATAAGTTATTTATTCAAAGTATATAACAACATTTTTAATTGAGCCATGGTTATAGCCTTCACCTATACCCATGGTTTACCTCAACCATGGATATATGTTTTTTTCATCAAGTCTATTTCCATGGTATTTATAAAACACTATCTATATCCCAAACCTATATCCACTGTTTTGGAAAACCATGGCTCTAGGTTTCCCATGTAGGAACGAGGGAAAAAATTTACATTAATATTTGGAGAGATGGAATATTTCCACATGTATTATAAATATTATTATTTTTTAGGATATAAATAACCTTATATAAACACCATATATTGATTATGTGGTAGTGTTAAGGTCTGTGGTTATGAGCAGACGAGATATAGAGATTAAATTCTACAGGGAGAAATATATTTTACACCTATATCCATTGTTTAAAGGGCTATAACCACAATTTTCTATCATGGAAATAATCCGTATAGCCTTGGTTTAAACCATGGCTATATCACAATTACCACCATGGAAAACATAGTGGGATATTTTTATTGTTTAAAAAAATGTAGCTATATGTGTTATTACCATAGTGGAAACTCTGGTTATATGTGCAGTTTCTATAGTGGAAACAATGTCTACAACTCAACCCGACTGTAGCTATAAATTTTAGGTATAGCCATACCAATACGTTCCATATACCATTGCAACAATATATAGATCTTATATAAATAGTTTTGAACCCTATAGAAATGATTTTTGACAGTGTGAATATCCAAATTTTGTACTTTCGGATTTATAGGATGCCTTTGGATGAACAGGAAGGCTTGCCAACGGGATTCATGTGATCGTAGTGGACAATCATAGAGCCCTTCACAGGATCAATCTGTTCTATTAAAGAGACTTTCTGAAGTCAAGATTTCTTGTCAAAGTCCATTTGCGAGATCACTGATTTGATCGCACAAGGTTAATTACCCATTTTCATAAAAAATAGTTTTACATATACTACATGAATCCACCACCTTTTCTGGACTTATTTCAATATTTTATGAGGGGTGTTTGGTGATTTTTAGCATTCTATCATATAATTTGTCCCATTATTAGAGGCTCTCATCATGAAGCCTATGCCTGATCATCATCAATTGTATAGATTTGTTCAGAAGAACATAAGGAATTTTTATAGGGTATTATCATGATCATTAACAGATAATATGAACCACATGACCCATTCACATGACATTCTCAAGGTCATGTAATCAAATGTCCTCTTGGGGATCATGTGATCCGCATGACCTAGCCACTTGGTCTCCATGTAATATTTATTCTCCTTGATTTTTATTTAGGGGAAAAAACCCATGACTTGGGTTTTATTCAATTATTTTGTCAATTTGGTGGGAATCAACACCATAGATAAAATGGAAACATCATTCCTGAATAAGGAAAAACTACCATTTCCATGAAAAATTTATTTCATCTTATATCTATAAATTTTATAGAATAATATAAATTAATATATATTGAAGATATATGATATTTATGTCATTTTTAACATTTAATATATGATAAAACCATGATAAATTTAATAGGATTGAAAATAAAAAATATAAACATACATAAAAACAAAGAATTAACTACCCAAAAAGTTATAATAACAAGTAATGTTAATGGATTATTAATAAAATTACTTAAATAAATCATATATGGTATTATATATATATCTATGATTCTAAAAAAAATTATACTAGACATATATTTCTTATACAAGATGGTCTAATGTGTAAAAGGTAAGTCTAGACATAAGTTAATGGATTTCCATCTAACTTTTCTATGGATAATATTTAATGATACCATAATTATAATTTATTTGGAAGGTTAATTTTTTTGTTAATGAAATTATTATGAAACTCACTATATTTTCTATGAGTTAAATTATAATGAAATGATGGAATGATTATGAAACCAATTTCATTTCAATGGATAAGATGTGATTAATGTTTTATGATCACATGACACATTTATGTATGATTTTAATCATGTGATGGGTGGTAACTATATCTATATAAATTTCATTTGGTAATGACTAATGTTATATGGGCTCAAATGGTGTATAAAAGGTTCATCCAAGATTGATAGAGTGTATATATAAGGTTATCCCATTCCCAAAAAAGGTTACACTAGAGGTTATACCAAGCTCAAAATAGGGAATAAATGATGTTATCCTAAGATTTAACGAGGTAGATAGGTGGTTATCCTAATCCTGACATATACTAAATTTCATGGTGGGTATCCCTAAAATAATATTTTCTGTACATATGTGTATAACAGAAATATCTATATTATGATAATGTCATGTTATCATTGCTTATATTTTTTATTCATTTATGATTCATGTCTTATGAACAACCATGATTTTTTTATGACTCATGTTTATGATCTAGGAAATATAGGATACTGTTTTAAAATGTCATTATCATGTTATAAAAACCTTATGCTCTTGATATATTGATTTTTACCTTGTTATCCCTTACTAAGAATCTTATCTCACACATTACAATGTTTCCTTTCCCACAGTTAAGCTTAATGTTACTATGAATGATATGTATATGAAGGGATATATTTATGAAGAAAAAAGTGGGAGATGATATAACGCACTTGTGGATTAATTTTTTAAGTTTCCAACATTCCCAAGGTAGAAGTCCTAAATGATATTAGTATGTATATTTATTTAATGTAATTAAATATTATCTATGAAGATATAATATTTATTTATGAGACGTTCAGGTCATTATGTTGACTTCTTATTTTGGAATTGTTCTATGTGTTTAGAAAAATTTCACTCCACATCAATTTAAAATAAGAAACCCTGCCATCACTTCATCACACCTATCAAGAAATTTATCTCAACCAAAAAATATTAAAATCAATTTCCAACATCCTTATTCACATTTTAGAGGTGGTGGTCTTTCCAAAATACCAATAACAGGGACATTATTAAGTGATCCAATGGATGCTTCTCTAAGAGAAAGAAATCATTTTCACTAAGAATATTATTTTTTTACTTCTTATTTTTTATCTTTTAATTATCAATTAAAATTACAATATGATAACAAACATATCACCAATATACTAAGATGTTATCATTTTTATGGAATAATATTTTTCAATTTCTTTATCCATCAAATGGGAAACAAATAAATCAGGCGTGTTTTCAAAGAACTACCACCTTGAGAACCAATGTAATTTTTTTCCATCACTAATTCTGATGGATTGTTTTATTTAAGGAAATATTGAATATCGATGATAAATTTTAAATGATATTAATTATATAAACTCACCTTCTCTATGAAGGAATGATAATCATTTTCCTTCTCAAATTTCAATAATGGTTCAAAATATTTTTCTAATTAGTAAACATTTTTGTTTCAAATAATAAATATAAATATAGTGATGATTGAACTATATAATATACTTAATGACTATAATAGTCATGAAAAAAAATGAGAAAACAATGAAATTTACACCTATAAAAATATTAATAATATAATATTATTAATGAATGTGTATTAAGATGTTATAATAGTGTCATATATGATATTATAAATACGTATGTGATTTTGGAATAAGTTAATAACATGATTAAAACCACTATACACATGGTTCAATCATGTTGGAAAAATGGGGAGTGTGGGGTAAGTGGTTTCATCTCAATTTACATTCCATTTATACATATTTTATATTATAAACATATTTACTTTTATGTGTAATATATACATCTGATTTTATATATTAAAATTACTACGGATTTATTAATTATGATTAATTTTGTAATTCTTGTCTATTTTATAAAAGGGGTTAAATTTTATAATTTACCAAATATATAAGAATATATTTTACACTCTCAATTTATTTTTGGATTTCTTTTATTTTTTTGATTGGATCTTATCATTTAACTTTCCAAAACTCCAATAATTTCCATATACTATATATTTAATTATTTTTCATATTTTATTTCAAATTTTATCCTCTTTGGTAGTTTAATGAAGAATAGAAAATTTTAAATAAAAAATTAATAATATTTGTTTTTTTATTTGATATATTTTAATATAGTGTCCATGATTTAAAAAATTGTTTTTAAAAAGTATTTAATTTAATAAAATGTTTTTATGGAAATTTGATGTTATAATTGAAATTTAAAATGGGGTTTGTAGTAATCACTCTACTATAATCTTAAAGCGATGTTTTTTATTTTTTTATAAATATTCAAATTGATTGTTTTATATAATAAGGTTATAGTTGATGTCCATGCCAACATAACTATTTTATGAAATTTAAATTATACAAAATAGTTTAAATTGTATTAATATGAATTCTATTTTATGAATTTTTATTTTAATAAGTCTTTGCATTTAATTTATTCCTCTAAATTTTGTGATTTTAATAAAAAACCGATATTCTCACTATAATGATCATCATCTCTTATCCTGTATGAATTTTATGGTCCTCATATTACCTTTAAAAATAATCATTTTTATGATCATTCGACATTATATTTCCATTAAAGATGACTATTCCCTAACATGAATAATCTTATTGATTAAACTATATTTAAGTTTTACATATATTTTTTTACTACGAAAATTATTGGATTGATAGTGGATATATTGATATGTCATACACTTTATTAAATTTTTTTGATATGTAATATTATCTAGGAATTAAATTGATCATTTTATATATGATTCATGATTTATAAATGTAGTGATAGGAATTTCCTAGAGTTATATTGCCCACTGATGCACTGATAGGTCTCACGAGTGAAATCATCTGACTAAATTTGATGGATTTTTACTCATAGTTTTAAAATTTAATGGTGCATGGTCTTTATGCTATAAAAATAATTATGTATAAGAACATTATGACTAATATTAATCATTAACTTCATTGAGAATTCATTTTAAATTATCCATGATATTATTGGGATGATATTATCCATCGAGACATTTTATACTCATGTTATTGATTAAATGTAATTTTTTCTATTATTTACCCTATAATATTGATTTTTATTTATGTAATCATTATATATTTTGTAATTAATAACCCTTAATAAAGATTTTATCATAACCTTATTCAATTCCAAATGTAAAATTGGTGTCATTTATGTATTTATTTCTCCAAGATAGCTAAATTCTGTGATCCTTTGGGATTAAAACTCATTTATCTATGGAAATAATATAATGTGGACACCAAAAATAGATTATTGGAGTCATGGTTATAATGATACAAAAGCATAATTAACCCAAATAAGAATAATATTAAATGTAGTAATGGGGAAAACCATATAAAATACGTATATTTTTTAGAAGCTTGATTAAGAAATTTTTAGAGGCCAATGATGAAATTAAATAAAGGAAAATCCTTAGACAAGGGTTATAAATCATTATG
This sequence comes from Viscum album, assembly GCA_963277665.1. NCBI lineage: Eukaryota > Viridiplantae > Streptophyta > Magnoliopsida > Santalales > Viscaceae > Viscum > Viscum album. Next base: position 1,689,401,660 of record OY728147.1, on the reverse strand, counting down.
AATTGGTAACTAAATGAAAAATATATAAAAACAAATAAAATTATGAGATATGATATACCCATATTAAAAATGTTGTTTCTTTGAAATAAATGGTTTATCCGAGTCAAAACGTTACCAAAGGAATGAAACTGAAGTGGGTACAAAAAGCAGAAAAAGATTACATTAAATGGTAACTCATAAGGAAACATAAGATAAGGATGAAATTATATCTAGATGTGAGAGTATGATATGAAACCTAGCATCGAATGAATCTGATAAATAAACTATGATATAATAGTTATTATGATTAGAGTTTATTGAAATATATCAATTTTCCAAATCACATTTCAAATATATGGGTTAAAAAGATTTTATATAATAGTCTTTAAAAATATATTTTGTTGTTTAATACAAATCCCAAGAATATGATATCACCTTAATGAAGTGATATACAATATTTGATAAGCTACAGTAATAAATCATGAAAAGATTACAAGGGTCATTTAATGGGTAAATATCATAGAAAAATTAGCAAGGAAATATATTTCCTTTATACATAAGTTATTTTAGGAGAATTTATAAAAATATTTGAATAATATAGAAACAATAAAAAGGAAAAATCTTCATATGATACATAAGATTAAACAAGGTGTGTGTGCAATTTGACTAAATACACACTATCTTATATAATGTTGAAATGAAAAAAAAGGAGAAAAAATCACATGATACATAATATATTTTATTTTAAATAAAATATATATGCAATATAATTTATAACTACCAAGGTTATGTTAATTTGTTTCTTAATAATATTCTTTCAATCATCATATGTAACCTTATACAACTATCAAACAAAATTTTTTGGAGTATACAAATTTCCAAATATTCAATACAAAAATAATTCTTCATTGAAAAAAATATTATATTTAAATTTTAGCAACATAGAACATTAAATATAAACTAAAAACACCCTTAATATATTAGATATCATGTAAATATAAATAATAAATTTTTTTAATATCAATCAACGATTTGAAGAAAAAAAAAATTAAATAAAATCTCATTAATTAATTATTTGCATTACTTGAATAAAAATTATTAGATATATATATATATATATATATATATATATATTGATGTATCATAAATATCCATTTACAAAATTTCATATAATTAAATAATCCATTAAATATATCACAATTATAAATCATGTTGACTATAAAATAAAACATATGTTGTGTCATTAATTAAATATATATATATTTTATATTATATAATTCTTAATATAATAACATTAATATTAAAAAATTAACTTATTTGAAATATCTATTTTTAAATTATCACTTCTTCTCAGTAATATTATATTTATTAATCACAAATACTACAATATCATAAATTTAATAACAACCTAAAATAGTCATATTTCATCCTTTAAATGTCCAAACTTCATATTCTCTAATTCCATCATCAAAAAGCCAATAATTTTTCACTTATTTTACTTCTTTCTATAATAATTTCTTCTCAATTCATCATAATTGGTTATCATAATGATTCATATTTTAACCTTGAGTTTATTTTATAGTCAGGTCATTATTGTCCCATTATACATGTACAGATCTTATGATTTATATTTTTCCATTTTCAATAAATTTCATTTTATTAATTTCATTTCATTTATTCCAATATTCTTACTGTTTTTATTGAAATGGTTTTCAAGAAAATATAATTTATGGAAACAAAATAAATACTTAAACATTTATTATTACAATCAAGGGTTATATATGAAGGTACTACTCCTACTTTAAGCACCAGAATCAATAATAGTTCATCAATAATGAATTAATATTATGAAACTATTTCAAATAAAGAATAACATCATTTCGTATATATATATAAATAATAAATCTTACAATAGAATTCCTTACTCGAAAATTATATATAGGTTAATCTATAAAACATGTGTTTCCTACTTATTTATATGTTTCATGAGGAATAAATCTTTATCAAAATACTGTGTGAAATATAATCATACTTGACTACCAATATTTCCTCCTTCAACATATTTACAGTAGGTTTGTTGAATTCCACTGGAAAACTATATAGCTAATCTGGACTATTATTTCAATGATGTATAAGGACATTGAAGAATACATTCCAATGCATCCTATTTATAGAAACTCTAAATATGGAAATGTTGTCCAATAGAGTTAAGAAAGTTTTCTACATATGCATATTTAATTTTGATGAGGCTAGGACACCCACATCAATGAAGCTATTTTGAGGATCCTCTCATTCAAGGAGATAAAGGCACACCACTACCCTTTATTTTATGATGATTGACACTTATTCTTGATTCCTCTCATCAACACATCATACATCAAGAAGTGATATTAAAAATGGTTTTATATCATTAACATACTTTTAATATTATCTTATTGAGTGTGATATTCATGACAACATTAGATAATGTTCTAATATTTATGATCATATATTGTTTTTGAAAAGGATCTTTGAGAACTAATTCAAAATTTATTTCTATCAGCCCCCCTCTATATCAACCCATTATTAAAATACATTGACAGTTCATAATTTTATGTAATACATAAATAATTATATAATGAGACTCCCAAATATCATATTAGTTTAGTGCCTTTGGAAAAATAGAAATATAAACACTGGTACATGAGTGAACTTTATTATCTTCCACTAGTCTCTCCAATATTAGCACCACTTTTAGACATATCATAACTAAAATATATCATCATAACATAGGAAAGGAAACATAAAAATTAGTGAGATCAGAATCTCAATAAGGGTAAACAAGGGAGATATATGAGTAAGAAAAAAACACTAAGTGTATAATATTGTGATCATAACAAGAAATGATCATAAAATACATAACATAAACAAAACAAAAATGAAATAAAGGATAGAATATAATCAGGCATGAATAATTATGAAATCATGAGGAAACCCCATGAAATCATAACATATGAGTATGGAATGCAATTGTGGGATACACATAAAAATTTAATATCATTCCCAATAATTCGTTTATATTTTTAAAACTTATCATGGAACTTCATGGGGACTATCCCTACTATGTGTGGCACACGACCATCCTCATTCATCTTCTATTACTTATAATAGATTAGATTTCTCCATCTTCCAATTGTGGACCGAGTTTCCCCATATTCTCATAGAAGATTTGGATTCCATATCTTCCATCGTAATGGTGACTACACCTACTTGGAGAGACACACAACAATCCCAAGTTGAAATCCTTTCCTTATCAGGGATCAATTTTCCTCATCACACCATAGATGATTAAGCCCTTCAACTTGAATCCAATCATTATCTCATAATAAAAAAACCATTACCCAATGCATTAGAGGAAGTTATAGGTCACACCTATCTCAAAAGAAAATATTTAATATATGTTCCAAAAGATAATAAAACATTCATCATATCATGAACTATAATAAGAGATGGGTTTCATAAACATCATATCAGGACTCATGAAATGAAATTGGTTTCATTAATTTTCCATCATAACATTACCTATAGAAAAGAGATATGTTATATAATGATTAATCCAATCATTACTTGTGGAGGGATGTGGGATTCATAATCATATAACGAGTGAAACTAAGTGGGTTTAATACTAACCATGATATTGAAACGGGGTTAAAAAATCATTCCATAAAAAACCATTAAAATAAATAATATAAATGGAACTGTGGAATCATTTCCCAAGAATGGAATCTATAACATCAAAGGATGTCATCTTTGATTATAAATAATTTAGAAAGGTGTTTTAAAAAATTTCTTAAGAAAATTATACATTATCCTGTGAAAAATTATTCTTATACCATTAAACATTTTGAATCTAATTTCATTAAAATATACATGAAAACTTATAGATGAATATTGTAAAATAATTGAAAACAATTTCTTAAATTTTTTTTTGAAAGAATATAAATAATTATTGAAAATTCATTGAAAATCATCTTATGTGAAAAATTAATAAATAAGTTTGAAATTATTTTGAAATAAATTTTCCTTGAATACTTACTAAAGAATCATAAAACCTATTGGATAAAATTTTAAATTAAAACATATGAAATAAGTATGAAATTTTTTTGAAAACAAATTTTTTTAAAATACCTTGAATGATTTTATTGAAGCTTTGAAATCATTGAAATATTTTTTATTGGAAATAAAATTTTGAAAAAATATAAATCATTATTTTAAAATAATTTAAAATAATTTTTAAATAGAACCCATTTTTGAAAACATGTTTTTAAGGAACACAAATTTTCTGTTAAAGAGGGAGGTAAAATCATACCTTCTTAAAAACACATTCTTTATCCTTTTATATATGAAAGAGTGGAAAATTAATACAATTACATGGAAATAACCTTAATATATATATTTTAATAAATTTCATGAAATTTCATGAGAGATGGATCATAATATTTATTCAATTAAAACATAATCATAAACATTCTTTATATGTGATGAGATTTTAACTATAGACAATTACAACTTTATTAACATTGAATCACAATAAAATGTAAATACTTACATTAAATAAAGGTTGAAATATCATGAATAAAATTATATTTTTTATTAAACATTCCAAATTCAGTAAATATGCCTCGTAGAAAAATATAGGTGTATAATGTGGCATATGTCTCAATGAAGGAAAATTGAGACAAAATATTATTATCAATTTGGTAACTTTTAAAATATAAAACCCATGAAATATAGATCATGAAATTGATCTATAAATACACATAAATTTAATTATAATATTCATATAATAAATATAGGGATCTATACAGACCATACAAAAGAAATGAGTAGTGAATAAGACATTTACCACACAGAAATAATACATTAGATGAAATTCTCTTATCTTAAATATTGAATTTATAGGTACATGTTAAAAACTATAATATAATTATTCAATGTTTATCAAAAAAATTTAAATAACAATATTATTATATCTAATACAATATATTATGCACGTATGACTCTATATTACCCATTTATTAACAATTTCATGGTAAAGTATTGTTTTGGGTAATAACTGCTTTGTTTATCATAACTGTTTTGACTCGTAATTCTAGATCATCTTACATAGATGATGATATAATTATTTACATAAATTAAAAAATAATTTATATATAATATATATTCAGTATATTAATTTTTAGTGTAATCTATAAATCATATGAAAATTAAAGAAAATACATTATTCATGGAGATGGTAGGTCGTGCGTACACATGAACAATTCTTTCATTTTATTATCGTGTTGAATGAAAGAAAGTAAATGAAATATATCTATGTATTTAACATAATTATGTTATAAATAGTTATATATATATATGTTATATATTTACTAAAAACATCCTTAATATATCCATGTATTGTTTCAAATAATCACATAACTTTGAGGTGGTGGTAGTCCACACTTCCACAAACGAAGTTATCATATTTACAAAAAATGGAAAATAAAAAGGAATGTGTTATAATATAATTATAGAATCATAAATTAATTATAAATATCAAATATAACATAAAATTATACTAAATCTATCATTAATACATTTCATTAAAATTGAGAATGAATCACATCACTTTAAGGAGGCGGTAGCCCACACATCCACAAACGAAGTTATGATAATTATGTTAAGAATAAAGGTAGGATTTATATAATAACTAAAAAATTATAAATATATAATATCTATCATTATGTTCATAATTCAATATAGTGTTCATCATAATTTAAAACCATGAGATGTTGTAAAGGTAAAATGAACAATATCTTTTTGTGAGGTGGTTGTTCGTCGTACACAAGAACGATAAGCTTGTTACCCATCAAATAGAAGTGTGTGAAAGTTCTTGTTTAACAATATGAATAACATTATATCATTATATTTAGGATAATATTGTTATTATATGAGAATAATATATAATTTATATTGGTGTTGGAGAAAAAAATAAAGGGAATGATCTTGATGATGTCAGCTACCTCTTCTTTGAGGAAATCCTTTTGGTTTGAACCAAAGGGATACCTTGGGGAATTTCATCAAAAGGGAGGATTCAAGGAGGAAGTAAGGGTTTTTAAATTTTAATTGGGTACTTATTTTTTTCATAAAGTTCTTGAGAGGTGTGAATATGGGGGGAGGAGGAGGCCATTTATAAGGGATATAGGGGACATATATGGAAATTTTGGAAATAAGTTAGGTGTACCCACGTTTTTATGTAAACAATTAAAACAAATAAATACCCAAACTAAATAATGGAAGGTTTGTGGAATATCTATGTACATTAAAGTGATGTTGGAAATGTTTCTAGGTTATTTTGTGTCTTCTGTTTATGTTTTAGTTTGTTATCATGCTTAATTTTACCTTAATCGATGTAATTAATTTTAATCATCTTGACTAATCTTTTTGGTCAAAATATAAGTTTATATTGTCATAAAATTAAATTTAAACTAATTAAAACCAGTTATGTCAATTTTTTTAATTAAATTATTATAATCTACAAAATTATCTTTAATACTAATTCTATAGATGTGGTGAGAAGTCTACTTTTTAATGTGAGAATGTCTAAGAGTTCATTAATATTTTATATAATAATTCAAAATAAAAATGCATCCAATGACATAAATTGAACTAATTGGTGTTTAATTGATTTTTTACCTTAAATATGACATAAAATATAATTTAACTATATAAATATAATAGATAAAAAATCATATTGGAATTAAAATTGAATACTTTTTACTATTCACCAAAATATGATGTTTACCAGAAAAACACAAAAAAATTACCCTAATATAATTTGGAAATTTGGAATTAAATAATGATTTTTATTTTATCAAATTAAATCTATAATAGTTTGTAAAATTAATTTTATTATCTTTTATCAAAGGATAAGAAAAGCAGTTCATTTGTGAAAATAATATTTCCAAACATATAAATATAGTACCAATATTACATGTTTTATTATTACTATTTTTTATTTGTATAAAATAATTTCAAATAATATTTAAAATATTATTATTTCAATATATATTATTATTTTTTATAGATAGGTTATAAGTATCACATTTAAATCATTATAATAATAAAATGATGTTTTTTACAAACATGGTGTTGCGTGTAACATAAGGGATGTCAGTGTTCCGTATAGAGCAATCTAATCAATGTATTCTATATAGTGTATGAAAAAAACAGTTATCTATTAAAATAATATCTATATTTAGTGTTTTTTGAAATGAAAAATATCATAATGATGATATTAATTTGAATAAAATATTTAAAAAAATATCAGGGTGTTACATTCTACCCCCCTTAATAAATTTCACTCTTAAAAGACCTATGGGCTATCAAATGTTTAATATTAGATAGTTCCATTCATTTAATTCCACATCTTTAAAATGAATAATAATAATTCTTTTAAAAATAATTTTGGATCCATAACGGTTACCCAAAGTAACACAAATATTGGTTTTGTCCAAGCAGAACATATGTGGCATATAGAAACATGGAAATCGAAGATAAATATAAGTATCCTTGTATGAAGTAGGGTGATAGAAAAGATGGTCATGATAAATTTAAAAATCAAAAAATTTTAAATCTATGATGAAATAAGGGACCATTTGATTTATTGGAAAACAATTTACTAGGATTACCTTTTTAGATTCAGCATCCTTTCGCTAGAGTTAAAGAATTTAAATGATAATTTATACTTACTTGATTTAATTCCCTTCTATAAGTAAAATATGATAGTTTAGTTGTGTTTTGACCAATTTCAACTTCACCTATTTCTCCATCAAGGATGGGGAATTTTTTATTTATGATGAAATACTATATCATGATATCTATAATCTGTCATCCCATCTCTATTTATTTCCCATCAACACAAAGTTGTTTGAGAAGGTTATCAAATATGCATAAATCATCATGTAGTGTGATAATAATAAAATATCCCAAGATTCACCTTATTTTTCACTTAATAATTCCTTAAATTGTAAACCTTATAATGAAAATAAAATATGGAAATTAAAAATATTAGAAGGAAGATGAAAAATTAGTTTCACATTAATCTTCCATGTACCACAATGTAGCTCCTGGTTTTCACATTACCAAAATGTTAATACACTCATTATACATTCTTTAATCATGGTAATAACCATAATTACCAAAAATAATCTTAAAAAAATTCATGATTCCTTATTAATAATATTTTTGGATATATTAATTAAATATTTTTTTTAAATATAATCAATGATATCATAAACCACTTGTCAATAAGATCTAAATTACATCCAAGGAAATTAGTACAGTCCCATTTACTTACTTATATAAAAAATATCATTATCAAAGCAACAATATCTTAACACAATGAATATATTAAAGGTAATATTACAAATTCCTCATATAACCTTATCATTAAATAACTTCTCCATTCTATTAGAAACATTCAAAAAAATAATTTAATTCATTAGTGAAAAATCATAAACTAGGTAGTCCCAGTATGTATCATTATTCATATAACATTATTATTCAATGTAAATGCATAAAAATATCAATTATTCCACTTCATAAATAATTCATTAGAGTGAAACCTCTTTATATTACTCAATAACTCTTACATTAACACTCATACACAGTTTGATCATCACCAGTAATATAACCATTACTCATAACATCTTTATAATTTACATTGGATGATTTCCACAAAGACATTGATTTTTATAGTGACCATTTATTCCAAATAAAGGAAATTTTACCATTTATGATGCCTTAGAGAGTCCAATATTCCTCATCCATTTCCTTAACTGAACATTTTATATTTCCTTTAAATTTATTTTAATTGTGTCCTTCTCTTCCACACTAAAAAAAACTTTTTGATCGTTATTCAATTCTGTGATCTATTCCACATTCTTAACATGAATGTAATTGAATTATATTTCTTCCATGGTATTCATTTCTGGAATTATTGGTAAACATATTCCTTCTCTTACTTGGTGAGTCCGAGAGTTGGTTAAGGTAGTTGTTGTTAATCGTGTTCCAGAAAAACCAACAAGGATTTAACAAAACATTCTACACTCCACTCGCTATCCAATTAGATTGTTAATTAGTAAAATTGACATCACATTCAAAGTTAAACTAGTTCCTCCCGGTCCCCCTATTTCTTGAAACCATAAATAATTGAGTAAGAAATACTTATCTAATTTAAGGAACCAAATAATCATAAAAAATCAGATATATGATTTTTTAATTATTAAACCATTGATAATATTTGACACCTTAGTATTATCCTAGGTTATTCATAGCCAACATATTCTTAAATCCATCAAAATTGTTCATGATGAATTTTGGATTTATCAAATCCAATCTAATTGTAGTGTCGAACTTGGTGTGAATTAAGGATCATTGTCAGGTACTAGTTTACACTCAAGTCAAGACCAAAACAAATTCTCAGAGTTGTTAATCCTAGGTATATATATTTTTGAAACCCATGTAGTTTTGGTATACATATAGTGATTTATTACTGGGAAACCACACACTCAATCCTTTACCAAAATCCCAAGACATTTTCATAAAGGTTTACTCGTCCTTATACATATCCTTAGATACATACCTATATATATCCTTCTCAATATAACAAGGGGTCTCACTAAATTTCCTCATTATACATTATAAATGTGGAGTAACCCTTAATTATTATACTAACCACAAAAATCTAGTCATAATTTACAAACACATTAAATCATTTTTTTCGGAATACCTGAAACATTAAAATAATAAACACCCAAAGACTATATTAGATTAGTTCCTTTAGAAACATATAAATTTAAATATAGGTATATGAGTGAGATACATTATCTTATACGAGGCTATCTAATACTAGGACCCCTCTTAGATATATCATAACTGAAATATATCTTCATAAACTAGTAAATAAAACATAAAAAAGGGTGATCTTGGATGCTCGGTAAGGGTTAAAAAGGGATATATTTAATCATAAACATGATAATAAAGATATAAATTTTTTTATAACTTTAAAAGTGAATACACTTCATATCATAAACAGGAATCATGGAATAAAGATTAGTAGTTCATAACACATGAATCATAATGAAATCAAGAGTGTAAGGCATTAATGAATTACATAAGAGTACGACATTTAATTGTGGAATACAAAAAAATGTAATATAATTCCCCATAAGTGATAATGTATTTATAGAACATTATGTGGTACTTAATGGGTACTAAACCTGCTGGAAAGGACATGTCACTCTCCCCAATCGTAGTTATTTATGTGTAAGGGATAAGGATTCCCCATCTTCCAATAATTGATATAGTATCCCCATATTCTCATAGTGTATAGGGTTTACTAATCTTCCATATTCAAGGAAACTACACCTACTTGGTTAGAAAAACCACCATTCCAAGTCACAATCCTTTCATAGGAAGGGATTCTGTTTCTCTATAGACCCAGAGTCGATTAATCCTTTGGACATGAATCCCATAATTATATCAAGATATATAAATATTTTCCCAATTAATTGTAGGGAGATATTGGTCCCACCCATCTCATAATAAAATAATTTAGACATGTTCCACAAGATAAAAAACAATCATCATATCATGACCCATAAAAAGGGATGGGTTTCATGAAAATCATATCATAACACATCAAATTAAATGGATTTCAGAATCCTTTCATCATATAATTTATTGTGGAAAATATATTGTTTTAATAATATTTTCATCAAAGTATAAACTATGAAAAAAATAGAGTTTCATAATTATATAACCCATGAAAATAAGTTGGATTTATAAAACCTGTGAAAGAGAAATGGGTTTCATAAATAGCATGGCATGAAAACATAAACCATTTAGTGAAATAATGTGGGTGTAACCTTTTGATAATTTCATTATAAATACACGAGTAATACCTATGAATTCAATATTAGGTGGGATATAATTTAAACAATCTTTTATGAAAATTTATTGTGGATTTCATACTTTCTCCTTTGACAAATAATAATTCAGATATAAAAAATTTTGAAAACAATTTTCTTTAAATGAAACATGAAAAATTATAGAAGAACCATTAATTTTTTGGAAACCCATTTTTATGAATATACTTTAAAAACATATACATAAGTCATGAAAATGTTTTGAAAACCATTTTACTTTTATTATTAATAAAGAAGATTGATAAAATTTTGAAAGCCACTTTTTATGAAAACATATGATAGATGTTTTAAGTTTTTTTGAAAACCATTTTCTTTGAAAACATATTAACGTTTGTTGAAAATGTTTTGAAAACAATTACATTGAAACTAAATTAAAAAATATAAAGAATGGATTAAATCATTAAAATAATTTTCATTAAATATAAATTTTTTAAAAAATATAAATTATTCTTTGAAAATAATTTAAAAGGCTTTTATATCATAAACCATTTGTGATTACATGGTGTTTAAGGAACATATATTTCTGATTAAAGAGGTATGTAGGGTCGAACATTCTAAAAAACACTTTCTTGATATTATTATGTACCAATTTCTAGAAAAAGGTTCCCATTACGTGGATATAACATGAATAAACATAGTTTACTAAATTTTATGAGATTTATTGGGAGTTAAGTCACAATATTTCATCATAAAATCATAATCACAAACAATCTCAATAAATGATTATATTTTAGCCATAGACCGTTACCACACTGGTAATGTTGAATCATAATACACTAAAAAATAATAAAAATAAATTAATTTTGAAACATCCTGAATATAAGTATTTTCATGATTGAAATTATAAAAGGAAGTATATAATCCTCAAATACAAATATAGGATCATAACTTGGAAGTGTCTCAAAGAATGAAAATTGAATAAGAAATAATTTAATAATTTTGTATCTTCTGAAACATAATCCCCATGAAATAAAGATCTTAAAATGGATATGTAAATTACCATAATGTTAAGTGTAATAATCATATAATAAATTCATGGTAGTATAAAAACCATCCAAAATAATTGAGTTGTGATTAAAAAATGTATCTCACAGAAATAAAATGCGAGATGAAATTCCCTTAGCATAAGTCTTGAATTTATTTAAACATGTTCAATACTCATGTATAATAAATATAAATTCATTATAAATCATCCAAATAACCATATTATTATAAATATTACCATTTATTATTAACTTATGACTTTATATTACCCATTCATTACCTATTTCGTGCAAATGTAATGTTTTGGGAAATAACCACTTTATTAAGCGTACTTATTTTGACATGTTATTCTTGATCATCTTATATAGATATTTATTTATTTATATATTTAAATTAAAATATTATTTATATATCATATTTATTCCACATATAAATAATTATAGTAATATAAAAAACATAGATATTTTAAACAAAATACATAGTGTAAAAAGACTATAGAACATATGTACGAATGAGCACTACTTTCATTTTATTTTAATATTGAATGAAATATATTAAATTAAATATATGATTATATATATAATATCATAAAGTTATAGTTATTATTTTATATATATCATATAAAATTACTAAAATAATCCTTAATACATTCCATTTATTGTGTGAACCATTCACATAACATTGAGGACGCGGTAGTCCACACATTCATAAATGAAGTTATCGTATTCACACAAAATCTAATGCATGATTTTACATGTTATATAATAATTACATAATCATAAATTAATTATAATATATATATATATATATTACATTTAATATGTCTATCCTTAATACATTCCATTCAAATTATGTACGAATCCCTTTGCTTTGAAGTGGCGATAGTTCCCACATTCACAAACAAATTTATCATTTTTATAAAAAAATGAATTAATGAAGGAAATATTTATATAAAATCTAAATAAGTATTAATAAATCATAAATATTATCTAAAAAAATGGTTCCATCATAATTTCCAACCATCAAAGGTGGTAAATGCAAAATTAACATCATCATTTCATGAGGTGGCAGTTCACTGTGCATAAGAATGATAATTCATTACCCATTAGATGGATGTGGGTGAAATTTTATGTAGAACCCTTATAATTAAAACATATAATTATATTTATGATAATTATATTTTTATATGAGAATATAATATGAAATATTTAGGTGAATGGGAATGAAAACAAAGGAGGAGATTGAGGAAGTATATTACAACTTCTTAAGGCAAATCCTTTTGGTTTTTACCAAAGGGAATACTTTATTATATTTATGAAAAAAGTGATGAATCAGAGGTAAAAGGAGGTATTTTTATGTAAATTGTCCTTGTTATTGTCTTCAAATAAAATAATTTATGTGTGGAAATAATTGGATAGATGGTGGACTCTTATACAGGTGGGTGGGGACACACATCACAATTTTTAAAACAAGTTAGGTGTACCCAAGTTTCTACCTAACCAAAGACATAAAAAACAAAAATAATTGATTATTTTTTGCTCTATAACTTAAATATGTCATCAAAATGGGTTTTTGTGATGTTTATGGATCATTGGGACCTTATGTTTATGGTTTTTTCCTCTATTAGGTTTAATTTAACCTTAATAGTGGCAATGAATTGTAATTACCTTCACTAATATTTGTTGGTAAAAATTTAATTTGAACTTATGATATTATAAATATTACATTTGTTGCAATACATTATTTCCATTTTCCAAAATCCAAATCATATAAGTAAAATTATTACGTTTTATTATAATCCCATAGATGTGGTGAGAAAGTGGGTTTTTAAAGTGAGAATGTTCAAATGATCATGAAGATATTATTTCTAAGATGAATATAAAAAATATTCCAATGAACTAGATTATGATGGTAGATGTATAATTGATCTATTGTGACTTTAAAAAAAATTAAAATATAACTATCTATATAAATAAATTATACGAAAAAAAAGTTTTGAATTAAATTTCAGTATTTTTTTACTACTCTCTCAAAAGAATAAGTTTATCATGAAAATCATAAAAATTCACCGTAATATAATATAGAAATTATGAATTAACTATTTATTATTTTTATCAAATTCAATATCTATGATTTTCTTAAATTAATTTTATTATCATCCACAAAATGAAATAAAAAGTAGTTCATTCGAGGAAATTATATTTCCAAACAAAAAAAGACTACCAATATTTAATAATTTAGTATCAATAGGATCAATTTATATAAAAATTATAAATATTATTTAAAAACTATTTATTTATAATCATATTTCTTGTTTTTATAATTTATGTTATAATTATATTATTTAAATATTAATGGTAATAAAATTATGTTTAATAGCAACACGGTGTTTCATGTAATGCAAGTCAAGTTGGTGTTCCATGTAGAGAAAACTAATCTATGTATGGCGTGTAGTGTTCTAAATAATTTACTTGTTTAATAAAAAATATTTTGTGTTGCAAGGTATGAAAAATATAAGAAATATTTAATTAATTTTAGGAAAATATTTCAAAAAAATTTAGGTGTTACCTCCTCCCTTCTCAAATATGAAGAAATTTATAGAAGATACATATTTTTATAACATATTTAAATAATTAAAATATAATCCTTTTACTGTTACTTAAATGTTTACCCTTCTAACAACATTTGTGGTATGGGTACAATTATTCTATGACTATCTCTATAATTTTTAAAAGGTGAAGTTATAGTCTTCTTTATCCTAGAGCATTAAATTCAACTACTAGAAATACACCCCTTCTAGCATGATGGTGGGTAGGTGAACATGATACTTATTCAATATTTACACAATATTTTTCCAGCCCTTAGTCATATAAAGAGACACATAACCTGGAAATTTTATTTGATGGTAGAATTGAAAATGAATAATGACCTTAGGGTTTATAGGACACTTTTAGAGGTGTTAATAAACATTTTACTTGAATTAATTATGTCATACCAGCAGTGAATCTAAAATGATGTATAGTTCAATTTTGTGGACCATACTCATCTAAACTTTTCTTCATCGTATGAGGTTTGTTCCAAAATGTAATCCTTTATATTAAAGTCTAGAACTATATCACTACTATTTAATGAAAATTAGATAGGTCATGTATTACCCCATTATAGACTACCTTAACCTCATTTAGTAAAATAATTTCATATTCTAAAAAAACATTTTAATCACATTTAATATGTTAACCATGTCCTAAAGGTCATAAAAAATAGGAAAAGACCATATTTTTATACAACATAAATAAAAATAACTATTATTTTTAGATAATAATTATATAAAACAAAGGTATTATGTTGTTAACCCTTATTATACTAATTTTAAAAAATAATTACATTTTAGGTCATGAGTTATTTATTTTTATTGGTTTAGTAAATTGTAATAACCAACTAACTCCAAAAAAATATGAAAATGATATTACATAGAACACATGAAGGCCCAATACATTTCACATGCCTTCTTATTGACACGAAATTGTTGGCGTTTTTTCCCTAGTAACAACAAAATTTAAATTTTTTATCAAATGTATATTCATATACAGAAATATTAATAAATATGTTTTCACATTATGAGTTTAATTCTACAAAAAACCAATGAAGATAATGTTATTGTATTATTTGTTACATCAAAAAACCACAAATGTTCTTTTCAATGATGAGTACCCTATTGTTCCATTAAAACATTATAAAATATGTTCTACAAGATATATTCTAACAGGATAAAGATAATTTTTGAAAAAGTAGTCGTAATATTATCATTAGAAGATGAGGCCACTAATCATAAAGTTTAATACTAGGTAATCTCCAATATTTTGTGTGATGATGAAATAATTCATAATATGAACAATGGGTGTTACATGTTTCATTATATTTTCATTATCATATATATATGTATTAGTCCATAGAGTTGAGATTTTTATTAATGTATGTATTGTATTTTATACTTAAGGTATAATTGAATACTATAATGAAATGTTATCTTGGATAATTACGATATGTTTGGTGAATCATTAGTGATTTGAAATTAATATATACGTCAACTAAGGATTTTTACCTTGGAATACCAACATATGATATCTCATGAATTTGAATGAAACAAAACTGTATGATTAATTACATAACCATAATAATATATTGATGTGTTTATTTTATTAAACCAAATTAATATATTCAATAATATATGTTTATGAAAAAAAAATTTCATCCTGTTGATGCGATTTCAAGAAAAAGATATTATATTATATACTGTTCATCTATATAAAGATGTTGTAATTTATGGTGGTACCGGGGTAGGAGACTGAAGCGGGTGGGATTGAAATTTATAACATTGTCATTACTAGAGCACTAAAACCTCACTTACATTAATGATCCAACTGCATATAGATTTCTAAGTACCTCACATGAATATTTCAAATTATAAAAATAAATAAATGAGTACCTAATTCGATTTGGCATCATGTTCGACCATGCCACATCTATATTTTTTTTTGTCAAAGGATCTAAGATAGAACCCCTCTATATTAAGTAAAAATTCTTTAATTTCCTACATATATGATGATCATTGAATTTTGATTGTGATCATGGAGCATTGATGATTCCTTCATCATCATGATGATCATCTTTATCTCTTCCCTTCGGTATGTGAAGGTGTTCATTGATAAAATGATTAAAATTATTTTCTCTCTCTAGGAAGAAGGATGGGAGAGAAATTATCTTATTATATTAGAATGAATTGTCTTTGAAATAATCTTATTCTATTATTTATATAGTGGATTCTCAAATACAATGATAGGGGTCTGTGACTGATGTATATTTTACATCCAATAAATAAGAAATAAATTACACATTATAGTGAACCAAAAGCATCATAAATATCCTTTATATTTTATCCCATACCTATAATATATAATAAATATATTATTTTACAAAACTCTGTTATTTAACTCAACTCATATTTCAATAGAATATTACACAATCCATTAATATTAAAATAATATTTTTTTTTGTATAATATTTTTCATGTATTCACAAAATACCTTTGGAATAAAATTAATAAATAATTTGAACTCGATAATTCTATATTGAAATAATAATGTGGTTGTTTATTCATTGGAGATCTTTATTTCTTGGAAAACACATAGACCCTTAGTGGGGCCAAGATGTCATATATATATATATATATATCAATTCCCCAGAAAAAGGACGACCCTTGAATACACTATTGTGTGTAACCCTCAACACCCTTATCTTGATAGTAGTTAATATTATTCAAAGACGTAGAGTGGAGTCTTTTATAACATCAAGTCCCCTGTGGAGATTAACAAAATTAATAACAATGAAAACCATTGTTATGAACATGCACTATGTAATGTAATTTCTTTTTCTCACGATATCCCATAAAGAAGAAATCACAACATGTGACTTCATCCATTATTTATTTATTATTTATTGATATATTGGATAGACATACCATAAAATAAATTCTCAATGAATTTATAAATGTACTTCCATCCTGATCAACTATACCCAAGATATAACATCTCATCTTAGATGAAAAAAATTCTATCATGTCTATTTAATGAATGTCATACCACTAATAACACACACAACAAAAGATATCAATCCATTACTTGAATTTAATATTTTTCCATACAAAAATGTTAAAAACCAAATGGTTTACATTGATAATAATATCATTTTAAGAGACTAATACACATGTTTTCGTATAGGAATAACTAATGACACATGGGACATGTTTTATTCCAATTGGAGGGTCCTTCCTCGATCTGACCTGGTAAAGATAACCATTTATGAACAACATGAGATGAAGCCTTAATTTTTTTGAGACACCATAACCTTATAGTAAAAAATCAACAATTTTTAGTTTTTATGATGTATTCATACCATAGGAAATAATTCTATGACTAATTTCATAGTATCTCAATGTTCACATTATATCCTGGGAAAATTTATAACCTTTTTATATGAAAACAATATATGGATGTTACCATTAAAATAGTGAACATAGAAATATAAATACTATAATTTTACGTGTACATCATGCATAACTAACTATAAACATTGATTAGTAATTGAATTTACTATTCATCTTGGGTCTAGGGAACACACTATAACAACAGTCCCACAATAACTATTGAAAACATTCCAACTATCTTCATTATCTATCACATAAAAAGATCATGTTTCCAATAATTTTGGATTTATTCATGGGTCCTACATGTATTCAATGCATGGCAATTATTCTATCTGTAACATAACCACCTTGATTAAAACATCTCAAGGGTTATAAAACCTGTGTATATTCCCATTTTTCATTACAAGAATGTGAAATTAGGGATTTTACTAATAGTATAAGTATTATAATTGATATTAAGATAAATATTTTCATATTACATGTGATTCCAATAAATATAGAAAATAATTTCATATTGTAAAATTATTCTTTAGTTTCCTTATAGGAAACAACACACATTATATTTGTATATATGTATACCTTTAGCTTGAATGATATTTTCTTGATAATTTATTTTAATATCTATTAAATTCGATCATATATAACAATATATAATAAGATAAGTTTTTCCATTATATCAATTATACCTTCCTATCCACATATCGGGTTCATAACATTTGTACTTTCTCAAGTATAATTTGTTATTTTTTATAACATCCCTTGTAGTTCTCATGGATTTAATGTATATTTAAAAATCATAAATTTTATGTTGGAAATATCATTTCATACAAATATCATGGAATATGTTATTGATATATCATATAATCATATAGAATTAAACTAAACCTATTAATATCATTATATTTCCATACAAGTCATATCCGATAGATGTTCTCCAACTCACTATAACTATAATTCTCACATGTATTCTTCCAGCTATCATTTTATCCATACATATACAATTTAATAGGCCTATGAAACACTTATATATACCTTAGTATATCCCTTTCCCCATTACATTGGTATCTTCTTTTAGATAATTTCTAAAAAATTAATTTGATCCTCAATTCAACTAATTGTAATAGAAACAATTATTTTTAAATATTATCAATCATACATTACATTGAAAATAATTCCACTCCCACTAACCTATTCTAGACACATGAGAAAAAATGATTACAAATTAATATCATATGATCTTGTTTATTACTCAAATCCTAAACTATATTTTAGAAACTTACACCCAATATTGGAATTATTTATTGTTACCATACCTTTTTTGTTGAGTTGTATAGGTTCCTTGCATGATGTTGACGTCTGAGTCAAAAATTTATTATCATAAAAAGTAACCATGACATATAAAATTTTAAAGTATTCGAGAATAATTACTTGGTATTACCAGTCAATCCTAATTGGTACCATACTTGTACCATTCATGTATTGTTTGACTTAAATCCCCACCACATTATTCAAAAATAAAAATTCCCTTCACATTGAAACATGGAATAAATTATTATCTTTTAATTGATTATATTAATCATATCGAATTTAAATATACTACATACATTATATTCCATTATTATAAATGAATATTGAATCACTATCTAATTTGAATACAAAACCATTACCAATATTTTATCCTTACTATGTAGTATGTGTGTCTAAAACATTTCCTTTGCACTATCTATTATGGAACTTGTACCTATGAATACTATTTGTTCATATTTGACATTGACTAAATCCAATTCGATCATTTTCACATAGTCTCAAATAGATATAATTACCATTTTATAGAAATATGTTTTATGTATTTTCAGTATATTTTCTCTCTTTTGGATAAAATTAATATCCTAATAAAAAATAAGGATAGAAATTATAGATGAAAAATGTGTTTAACATAATGAAATATTGTTTATATTTTCATTAAAAAAATTCATATAAACATAAGTTATTAGTAAATAATGTATTGATATAATACCATTAATGATATGATATCCATATATCACGATAGTTTACATTTGGTTATATGATAACATCACTATAGGAAAAGCTTGTCTAGAAGTATCTATAATGGATATAGGTCAAAACATTGATACCACTTTTATTTTCATTATAAATATGATTTGTATAAGGATATGTGAATTTATGAATTACTACACCCATTTTTTTCTTGATAAATGTTAATATGTAATTCTCAACATCGATCATACTTAGTAAAATCATAACTATAATGTGTAAAATATAATGTGTTTTTAAGAATTACTCCCGGCTACATTATATTGATTGATAAAAACATGGTGAAGATATTAATTGACATGTGAGATCAAAATTGTATTTCTAACCATGCATATTCCATACATCACATTGATATTCTATTAATAGACAAAAGGAATCTTATGAAGTATATTTAACACTAGATTTAACTTAGAATTGTTGACTCACTCCTGGTTAACAAAGTCTGAAAGATATGTCAACTTCCATTAGTTACAATGGTTTATTTATAAAAAACTATGTATACTTGTGTGTATATAAAAACTATGATTTTTAAATCCCATGTTTCTAAAACCAAACAAGGTATATCATTGGAATTCAATTTTGTATTTACTTGAAAAGGGTTATCTTTCCATCACATGGTGTTAGAGTCTTACAATTAAATTAACCATTTATTACCAATGATTCAAGAATTATAAAACTATTGATTGATTATTAAAAACCTAAATCAAAATTCATTCCAAAAATAGAATAATGTTTTCTTTTTTCAAATTTACATGTGAGATTAATGATTTGGTAATTATCAATAAAATTTCAATTAGAATCATTAATATTTGAAACTAAAATTTGTGTGATTTTCACTAATAACTTAGAAAACCCATTTCCCAGCCACATAGAGTACACATATTAGTTATTGTAAGGTTTCATTTCTTAATTTTTATCTAGATTAAATACACATATGTGATAAAAATATTGTATTTTATTACCAGGTATTATAACATTACATAAAATGATGAATATACCTGATGAAGAAATAATTGCATTCATCTTTAATTATTTTATATCCATTTAAACATTGATATAATCATTAAATAAAAACTGTATGAATCTAAAATGATTCTACTATAATCATTTTTCTCAATCGATCTTCCTGAGGAGGCTTAACAGTTAATGCGGACACCATCCCCATGAAATTCTGATGTTGTAGTACTTTTCCTACATGACTATACTACTATATAGATACTCATACAAGTATGGAATTGTTATTTTTCCAAAATAATAATAGTGTAAATAATTTATTAAATTCCATTTTATACATAAATAATCTATAATATTAGTAATTTTTATTGGTTACTGATTATACAATATTTACTAATTTTGTCATCAAATGTCTCCCACTATTTTATTGAAACCTAGAAATCCTATGAACCTGAATTAGAATACTCTGTCAAGTGAGTATTCTAGTGAAAATGACATATGAAACCTACCAAAATAGTGTATAGGATTTGGTTACACCACTAATAATAGTTTTTAAATTTGGGAACTAACTGGCCAATCACATTCAATCATGGATCCTTGATATTTTGAGTGATTTCTGAGCTACTAAAATAATAAAATTGATTTAGCCAATGCTTTCCTAAAATGTTGAAACAAAAAAAGATATGGATATTTATTTTCTACCAAATTATATGTATTCAACCCATCAACCTCCTAATAACTCCCCAATAGTTGGAGGAACCCTCAATGTTTTCTAAAGAGAACCCTTTACACAAGAATTTTATCATGTTTTAGTGATGGAAGGCACAACATAAAATTTCTATATGGTTTTTTAAGATTTTCAAGGAATGTAATAATTTTATATTAAATATTATCATACAATATTATCATGCTATAAGTTGAAAAAGTATTAATAGAATATAATCATCAAATATTTATGAATTTTTCTAATTATTATTTTATTTGTTTCTTACAAACAGTCAAATGCATAAAATAATAAATTGTGCATTTTGAAAATAAATTACCTGAAAAGTATTGATCATCTAATATTGGTTGATCCATTAAAATATAATGGATCAATTATGATCATGGGTTATCATAACATTGTTGGTTTATATCTCATGATGCATCTCACCCCTAGTCCATTGTTCTGATTTACATATAGATTTCACCTCAACATGGAGTGGTCAACAAATTATAACAACATCATCAATAGTACATCAATACTCACACACATGATATGGGGTGTAAGGAAGTAAAATATACATACAACTAAAGATGTACGTACAATACCTTAAACATATAAAACAACATATTAAGATGTGAAGATTGAGATAAATATTATCTAATTTTTACAAGTATGAGTCACAATTATAATAAATAAATAAATAAAAGCATACTTGAACACTTGATGATCAAGAGTGGTCTATGTGATTATTAAAAGTTCAATAAAATTAACGTACAATAAATTTATGTTCAATGGAATATAATTAATAAAATGAATTATATAAATTCAAATAATATAATTTTTTTGATCGACCAATTTATTTAACTTTTATCACATAATTAAATTAATATATTAATTTAAATAGTATAAAAGTTTAGTTGTTATTATTTTAAATAATTATTTTATAATTATATTTTCAAATTTAAAATATTAATAAATTAATATAAGAAATATTATTTTTCGGTCTGTAGAAACCTCTCCATGACCGATAACCGATCAGGAGAAAAACCATACATGGATGTTTTATGCCTGGAAGACCCTACTCAGACCCGTTCCTGAAAGACAAGTCTACCTCAGGGGAGATTCATGTTATGCATAATCGGGTTCGATTCATTGATCATCCATTCAACATGGGTTTCATGGTGAGGTCCACATGGGACTGCTAGAGAAGGATCACTTTTGGAAATGGGGTGTCACCCATGACAAAGATAGGGGTGTTTATGATGGAAAATAGATAAGACTTCATTTTACCATGAGGCTAGACAGAAAAGCATGATCTGGCTAGGGTGAGTTTTTTATTGGGAGGAAGGGACATCCATATAGGATGGGGCCATGAGGTCTGATAAACATAGATCGATGACAAAATAACTAGATCTATCTAGGGTGTGTATGTTCTTGGGAAGAAGTTCCATCAACATAGGAGAGGGAAATGGGGTCAATAAAACATAGATAAATGATGAAATAGCCATGAATAGTGAGGTTGCACTTGAGGAGTCTAAACTCAGTTGTTGGGCTTCATAGATCGATGCATCTGATGGGTGGAGGTTCCATGAAACTGCCTTTATGACTAGAAAATGGAGGGGGACCATGAGAGGAGGATGGATGAATGCAACTGAGGCATGAAACAATGGGATATGATTATATTGGTTTAGAAGGTGTCTACTACTAAGATATTTAGTTTTTTCCATGAGATTTTGGTTGTTTTTGACATTTAAGGGTGGCATGACACGGACATGCATGATCATTGTTAATGGTTTCCATGGGAAGCCTCTATTAATTCTGTGTGTGTGAGTTATACTTGGTCAGTCACATCGCCCACAAATGATGAGTTTTTAATATATATTTATTAAACATATATCTCCACTTCTACTTAATATATATATAAACTAATAACCAAGGGTCTTTGGGCCATTACAAAAAATTACAATAATATATTGAAATATCTGTTTAATATAATAAAATAGATTATTTCAATTAAAATTACACATTATTGGTGGAATAATATATTTACCTGAAATAAAATATTTTTGTCAAATTTGGTGGCTAGAATAGTGGTTATCGATGGAAAAAATAATCCCAACCAACTCACCTAAACTAAAGATGATTGAAATTCTCCTTCAGGTGAAAATTTAACACAAACACACACTCACACACACACACACATATATATACATATATATATATGAAGACACCACATTCATTATAATTCCTATTTTTTCAATGATTTTCCTGGGTTTTAAATAGATGTAATTTAAACATGAATATTTAATTAATTTCAATATGATGAATTCATTCCATAGTTAATGGATTTTGGATGTTTTGATGAAGTCTTATTAACTGAAAAAACTTGTATAGCATTTTAATATATTGAGTATCAAAGGTGATACCTAGAGAATTTTTATTTATTAATTAAATAGCATTAGATTTCATAAATTAATAATTATCCTAGTAAATCTTATTATTTTTAAAATGGTTCTATTATTAATGTACTTGTTTCAAAGGTGACACTTTTTTCACAAAAATGGTGGATGGTTTGATGTTGAATAATTTCTTTGGGAAAAATTGAAGAAGGGTAATTAAATAAAATCATAAATTACTTTGCTATTTCAAGATTAACATAAAATGGTGTCCTTTTATTTATTATTTCAAGAGGTTTTTTGAAGTTTATAAAGGATTTATCTTTAAGAGTTTAATAAATATAATTATCATTGTGTATTAAGGTAGTCCTTATTGAAAAAATACAGACAACTTGCAAGCATCCTAGGGTACCTAACAAAGTGTTAATGTGTGACCCAAAGGGTCAACCTCACACAAGGGAGTAGAAATAATAAGCCCATGTACATCATATATCCTAGGGACTACTAGAGGTAGGAATGCCTATGTATAAGGTATGAGAATCAAATGGGAAAAGCTCAACATATAATGGGTCAGAATATTAAAGGGGATCTTATTGACACTATGTGCCATAACCCATCTAGGAATGGTGTGTTTTGGAAAACTAGGTGTTAACCATGCCATTTAGATCAAATTATGAGTGGTCACACATTAGAATACAAATAAGAGGGGATCCAAATGAATCTTATAATGTTTAATGGATAGTAATTTTTTAATTTTTATCAGTTTAAAAAATATTCGGAAGTAAGTTGAATGTCGAATAATAATAACCAGAGCCAATAAATTTCAAACACTATTTGCTTTTGAAATAATCCATGAATTTTCAATGACTCCCTCATCCTCTACATATCATTTAAGGTTTTGTTTATTGGAGAAGATGTCCAAATCCTTAGGGATCAACTAAAAGGTCATAATGGTAATTATGTGGTTGAAATGATGAGAAAAAAATGATCAAAATAACCATACATCTTTGTTACCATGATTTAAATGATGATTTTTCAGCATAACTGAAAAAGAGTGGAAGGATGATTTTCGGTTACTCGATCACTATGTATAAACCTCAGATGTTGTGGAAAATAAGTTGAATGCATATATGATCTCATGAATGTGATATATAAACTCTAATGAAGGTAGAATGTCTTGAAAAACACAATAAAATTTCATATACCTTAATATGTTCATGAAAAAAAACGTCAAGGGTTTTGGGAATTGAATGATTTATTTTTTACTAAATAAATTATAGTATTTGAGTTGGTGAAGCACAATGGTGCAGGGAATTGGTCCTACATTCAAATACCTAATCTATAATGGTATAATATTATTCTACCACTTCTATTTTAAATTGGAAATATTGTTTCTATGAAAAATATAGTATGTTTCCATGCTTCCTGTTATGAAAAAGAGAGAATCAGCGTGATCATTTTAGGATATGTGAATAGGTGGATTTATTATGATGTTTTTTTATAAATATGAACCCTGAAAATATTTTCTAATGTATAATATCTCATGAACAAAAAACATGAGTAAACTCACTCTCTTCATGTTTTCTAATGGTTATTGGTTCTGTGAAGCAGTTCTTGGGTATTTCACCCCAACAATGTTATGCAAACTAATACACCATTCATTTGTTTTATTGACACATGATGTAATTTGTGTATAACTATGAACTATTTATGTTGAAATAATGAAATATCCTCATGAAAAAACCTAATCTGAATAAACTGTGTATTCTTTTCATAGACGACTTCTAGAAATAAGAAATGTTAAATGTGAGTTGTTTGTGGGAGGTGGAATCAACATTATGTCCATTCATGAAGGTATTGTTCATGTAAACTAAATATTTTACTACTATGTGTCTTTCATATAAAAAGACTATGTGTGTGAAAAGAAGTTAAATAGAAGGATGATGAATACGATACAGTGTGTGCATATTCCTTAATATGAAATGATAAATTGAATAGTGAATAAATGCATGAATTGATATGTGTATTCATATAAACTAGTAGATATTAATGTGATATTGTTTTCATATAACTAACTTGTAAAAATATGATATTCCCTCATTTTTTTCATTTGTCAAAGATAATAGAGTAAAGAAAAGGAATAAGGAATTGTGCATGTGTCATATTCAGAATGAAAATTCTTATATAAATCATAAAAAACATGAATTTAAAATAAATTAATAAATTTATGTTCACATGGGGTTTTTATGATAATTCAATTCATAATAAAAATATATACTTAAGATGATATGTTATGTGTAGTGAGATTTTTGTTAGCATAATATTTAGTTTCATAAAGATAAAATCAACACTATAGAAAATTTTTAATATTGTGTATTTAAGAATTTATACAATTCATTCCTTTATAATATTAACATATTATTTTAAATTAAGAAGAAATAATTTTGATTATTCTATGATGATATGATATTTAATTTTTTTCAATAATCATATTTGTGTTTTTTATTATAAAAAGAAAGAGAATGTGATTTAGTGTAATATATATTTCACTGAAGAAGAAAGTAAGTATATGAGAAGATGAGATGATAATATTTAAATAATATAATAATCACTAGGGTTAAAGAATAATTTTTTAATATTAGTACACATCACATTAATATTATTTTTTGATAAAATAATTAGAAGTGGAAGATTATGTTTTCTATTGGTTAGTAGAAAAGTAGTTTCTTGTTTGCTGTTGTGAAAGTAATAGCTGAATCTTGTGGAATAAGAAAGAAACACAGAGATATCAAACCAAATTCTCATTTATTGGAAGGATTTTTTTGTTACAAAGTACGATAATAAATAAAAATAAAATTATCTCCAGATGTAGTATAATGAACCAACAAAGGGATACATGTTGGACAAGTCTTCACTACTCTAGGGATGAAATATTATCTCTATTCTCCATCCAAAAGTGTAGGTATCCACATTGGCTACAAGATTTTTTCCTATATAAACTACTATAACATGTTACCTCATTATAGTGTAGAATCATTATATTGGTCATAACCATTGATGAAAACGACAATATACTATCATTGAATATTGAACATTGTAAAAACTATCACTTTATATAATTTACTGAATTAATTTAATTACACGAGGTAGATAAAACTATAAGATAATATATATCCTAATAGGTTTAATAGGTAATGATATTTTCATAATTTATTCAAAATATGCAGAAACTAGATTCAACCCCTCATCTCAGTGTTTGGATGATCCCAAACTAGTCATTTTTAATGGTAACATAGCCAAGGTTCACCTCTGTTTGATTCACTACATGGATGCTATTCCCTTTTTAGGATTTGAGTTTGTTTCCTATATTAATAATGAAATAGATTTTTTGGAAAATATTTTATTATCTTTGATAATTATTTTATTTCTTTAAAGACCGTGATGATTAAGAGAAATAAAATGAATATAATGTATAAGAAGAAGACCACTTTTCTAAATAATATAAAGAATAAATTTATCAAGGACTTACTAATAATTAAGATATATCTGGATTGTAATCTATATAGAAGTTGGATCATTTTTACACCATGAATAAAGAAAAATAATTCTACTATGGTAATAAAGATGTATATGTTAATTCACTTGAAAATTTTCTTTAATTTCAAGATCCGACTAAATGTTTTTTTAATGACCAATCAGTATCCTATCAAGATATATAAGTTGAATGATTAAGTGATATCCTTTATTATGTTCCCACAAAACACACTCTATTTATTTTTAATACATTCAATATATACTATAAAATATCACCTAGCTATAGGGATAAGATGACCTTTTGGAGAAGGGATAGGAAAAAACTTTTCTTTGATGTTTAAATCTCTCCAGATAGGTTGGATACATTGAATCATTATAGAGGGAACATGATATATTCTTCTCAAAAGTGCTTAAATAAGTTCATGTGAAAGAGGGATTAAAATATAATCTTAAATAATAGATCCATGAAATTGAATAAAAATTGAAAAATAATATTGATGACATCAGATTATAATTGGATGAAAAATAAAAGAAGAAAAAGGAACATGACTCTTTGTTTCAGAAAAATTGTGCTTCATGAAGATGAATTTGAAACAATATGTAAGTCTCATGAAGAGAATACAATTATGATTGAAGATCATAAAATAATCTTCAATATGAAATGTCTAGATTTAGATGTTTACTAGGGTAATATTAAGAAGACACCTTATTGAGTTACCAAAAAAGAAGGAAACATATATCTATGGTATTTAATTTTCACTCTAGGATTATAATATTAAAATACCTCTAGAATGAGATAATAATATCATGTCATATTTTTATGTTATATCTCTAGTAGCTATGGAGATATAGTTACCTTACAAATATACTTGTATTAATGCTTCAAAATATATTTTCATTAACAATGCATGATAGAAAATAAAATATAAATAAATATTGATAAATAATTGTGCTAAGAATCTTACAACCATAAATAGAGTGGGTAGTAAAAATCATGTTGAATTTGGTTTTCCAAAAAGAGAAAAAGAAGTCATAAATAAGTCCCCACTGAATTATATAGAAGATATAATAAAATTATAATATTTAGATTAATGTTGGGTGGAATAATATATTTAGAAACTAAGAATCAAATTTTTAGTACAACCATTAAAATTAATGAGAAAAAAAGGATATGATCTTCTCAAGGGGAATAAATATAGGGAAGAAGAACCAACATTTATAGGTCTAATAGAATCTTTATACATTAATTATATAGTTTTATCTTGAAAACATTTTTGATGTATACAATTATGGTGTCTATAATATTGGATCATTCTCATCTCTACATGTATCCAATAATGATTAGAAAATATCACTACAAAATCTGAATAGGAAAAAAATAAACATTATTAAGAGTAAATTAAAAGAATATTATAAACACAAATTATCCCATGAATATTACCATTATGAATGATGAGAATACATTCGATTCTAAATAAAATATGTTCCAAAAATTCCTTCATCTAAAAGAAGATATAAAAGGGATGGAACTCTGAAGAGCTTAAGTGGAACATATAAACATTCATCAACAGTTCTTAATTACATGTTTTCTATCTGTCCTAAGGATTTGGAAAGAATGAAAATAATGTTTGATGAACAATTCAAGGATTGTGAAAATAGAGGGAAAAGATTCTAAATGAAGCTAAATAAGCTTTATTTATGAGGTGAAACAAGGATGGTCACTGTTTTAAATTTCATTTCAAGTATTCAATCAAAATATGAATCCGTTAAGAAGTTAAAAATTTAACTAGGAAATAAATGTTATTTAAAATATCTTGAATAAATATCGGTAATACACAAATAAATTGAATATATTATTAGATCCATATATTCCCAGTAATAAATCAAGATCATATATGAAATTGTAAATATATTTATAAATAGAGAAACTTGGTTTATAAAAAACTTTCAACCTTAATATTCACATTGAAGATAAAATGAATAATCCACTATACTTATGTAAACATTTATTACTTGTATTTTTTGTTATAATATAGTTAATCTGATGTGATGGAAGTTATAGGGGGATAACATGAGAAATTTTGATTGTTTTTCATTTTTTGATAGAAAATTTAAAGAACTCACAATCCCTGAAAGATTCATCAAGTGGGTATTAGGAATCCAATATGATTGAGGATTAACATTTATGAACATAAAGAATGTGACATCTCATTCTGCACATCTAGTATAAATAATTTTCGTTTTTTGTCCTGGTTTTATTTTTGTTATTATAAAGAACATGTATTTAAGATGACCAACTATAGTGATGTTGTAAAATTTTTCTAATATGGAAATCCATAAGTGGAATTTGAATTCTTGTTTATTTTCTAAATGAAAAATTGTTAAATCCATTTTTAAATAGATAAATCATTATGCAAATAAGAATGAGGGTTTCCCTTGAGTGGGAGACAATTGGATAAATATTAGAAAGTATCCATAATCAATATTTTATTTTGTATCAAATTTATTTAGTTAGGAAATTTTATAGAATGCCATGTTATTGGAATATTTATGCCTTTAATTAATCTCTCTTCCTTGGTTACAAATGAAAAATGTCATTTTGAATTAGGGTAAAACTATATTAATCAATAAATTAAGAAATTTGGATGTTCTCCAAGGCCACATATTCTTCATATAACACGTGATCTTTTTATCTATTTGTTGATGTCAGAGAAGGAGTCTTAGGTAGATTTTCTTAAAAATTTCATATCACACTTAACATCATCATCCAGTATCATAAGTGGAAAATCCTTGAAGATAAGTGTATAAGTTCTAATTCATGGGGAATCATGATCTGTTGGCATGGGAATTTCTTGTCTAAATTAAATCCACTATTTTTCTACACCAATCATTGGTCAAGTAAACTTAGAGTGAAATTATTGATGGAAAAATTCCAATGTAGGGGATGATACCATTTTTTATATGAATATTGTAACTAATTTCAATAAGGGTAGGGGAAATTGAAATGAATTTTGGAAATATAAATGGGTGTGAAAAGAGAATGATTCCACATATTGGAACACTAATTTAGAATTAACATTTAAGTTATTAAAAACAAATAGATAAAGGGATATTAAAGATCCCCATTTTGTATGAGTTGTAATTTTTCCAATGCATGTCCTTGGTTGACAATGCAGGTCAATGAAGTAAGATGATTTCCTTGATTTCAATATTATGACAAAGTTCCAAATTTAAAAGTTATTGGATGATGTTCTCATATATTATTTTTTTGATGAAACATATAATTGGTTTGAAGACATAGAGTTTGAAAAGATATTCATGGTGAATTGTTATGGATTAATTAAAAAAATCATTCATGAATAATTCTCATAGTAACTATGAATATTGTATAACTGGTTCTAATTACAACATAATTATATCAATAATGAAATATTTTTTACAACAAATAAGGTATATTTGATGTTGAATATTTTTGTTGGATAATAATTTGAGAATAATAATTGAAAATGTTCATGCAATATTTTACTATTTTAGGAGAACTATGAAAGAGATGTTTTAAATTTATTATTTTTGTGGTTTTTTGAAGTTCTAAATATATTTGGATTGAAGAATTATATATAAATAATTATATTAAATTATTAAAAGTGAACTTATATAAAAAATAATCCCAACTCAAACGATGCCTAGGCCTCTGAAAGAAGGGAACTTGTGGGACCACAAAAGTTTGCCACACCCAAGGGAGCATCCCTAGAAAGCAAATGGGTGGCATATAACATAATTCCCCTAGAGGTAGGTGGGAATTTGAATAAGGTCCAAATATATCCTGGTTGAAGCCACATATATGTTTGGACATAATCATTCAGTGAAGATTGTGGACCATGTGTGACAAAGCCCATGTGGGAAGGGTGTCTTTCATGAATACAGGTTCCAACCTCAGTGCCTACTTGAATGATGAGCGATCATGAGTTTGCTAATAAAGAAGAGTGGAGAGAAGTAAAGCTTCTTATGTGGGATGTGTGGGAGTGTTGTACTATTAATCCATTTAAAAATCATTAGAATAAAATCTGGTGGTCCAGTTTGATTAATTTGAGTGTTCCAATTTCCCATACTGTTTGTTTTTTAGATAAGCTGTGAATTTTCAATGAATCTTTCATATTGTACAACAAAATAAAAGTTTTTTTCATTACATATGATGAAATTATCCCCACCTATCACGGTAGAGGTCTCTATGATGATTCTGATTTTAAAATAGAGAGACAGATGCGATAAAAATTCATTAAAATTCATTTTAATTAGTTATATAAATAAGCTTTGGTAGAACATAAAAAATATTTATAGGAGTCCATTTGATTTGTTGATAACCACGTAGGATGTTAAAATGTTTGAGAAAATAAATTCACTACATCTATGATCACACGAATTTGAAATATTCACTACAAAGGATAATTCTGACTGTAATGGAATATTTCAATGGATTTCTGCATAATAAAACCAATGTTTGGAGAAATAAAAGTCAAGGGATTTAGGAATTCAATGATCTAATTTTCAAGGAATGAATTCCAGGATTTGAGGAAGTGAAACTCAGTAGTACCAGGTAGTGGTTCTTGTTATAAATATCAAAGTACCCACTATAGAAGATTGTGTGGTTGGTCACATTTTGAAAGAGTTCTCTCATTACAATCAAAAACAAAGAACCTCTCTAGGATTCTTGTTACGGGAGTAGGGTCTTGTGATACTTATAGGCTATGTGGTGAGGGGAATTTCATGTGTCTTCTTTTATAAGAATAACCATTTAAATTAGTCACGAGGGATAAGATACTGTGAATAAGAGTATATTGTAAACACACCCTTGTCATGATTTTCTATATGGATAGGTTCTGTGAAACAGTTTTTTGGTATTACACCCCAACTATGTTTTTAAAAGAAAAACACCATGTGTTTCTTATGTTAATACATTAAAAAATGGTATATTATTGTGGACTATTTTTTGAGAAGGGGGAATCCATGTGTAATATATTACATGAAGACACTATTTATTATTTTGAAACATGTCTAATAGTCAAACGAACTGCACATTGTGAGTTGCTTGAAGAAGGAGGATGCTGCATGATATTCATACATGAATGTATTTTTCATGAAAAATAAAACATTCAAGACTTAGTATCGTTCATATAATAAGGTCGTGTGCTTGAAAATATGATAAATATAATGAAGAAAAAGATGATATAGTGTGTTCATATACATTTATGTGAAAATATAATGTGAATAGTGAATAAATTCATGCATTTATATGTGTATGAATATAAAAATTTTGAGATAACATTGAACATGTGTGCATATACCTACCAAAATGAAGAATACTATTCCACACATTTTTACTTTCCCAATGAAAATAGAGTGTCAAAGAATAATTCAGAACTATGCAAGAATTGTAATAAAAACAATAATACATTCATGGATCATGATGGAAACATGTATTGATAATAAAATAAAATAATTATATTTATGTGAATTTTTTATGATAATTCCATGAACAATTAAAATAAATTCATAATATGACAGTTTATGTGAAGTTTAATTTTTAGTTGTAAAGAATTTAGTTTTCATAATAAAAAAGTAATTTGGTACACCATTGTTAAAACTGTGTATCGAGGTAGTCTAATAATTTAGTCTATTTTAGAATTAACATATAATTATAATTGATGAAAACTAATTTCTACGATAATGTGATGATATTATCTTTCTTTTTTTCAGTACACATAAAGGAGTTTGTGATTCTAGAAAGAAAAATAATGGGATTATGTGTAGATAGTTTTCACTAAAGAAGAATGTAAGAAGATGAGATGAATAGTTGGTGACCACATTGAAAACAATTAATTATCATTTGTTTTAAAGAATAATTCCTTATTATCAATCCTAACCATATTCATTTTATTTTTAGTTATAGAAAAATATATAGGTTAGTTTTTTATTTTATGTAGTAATAAAGAAAAATGGTTTCATGAATGTGGTTTTTCATGTAACTGGTGAAGATTGTGGAAGAAAAAAACAACACTATTACATCCCAAAAATGTATAATACGGTGGGCAAATTTATTGATATTATAAAGTATTTTAGAAAATTTAGATAATAGAATATTCAGTTCTAGTATAAAGATCTAGAAATTAAAATCAAGTTGGACAAGGTCTACACTAGTCCAGGGAAGAAGGATCACCCCTATTCCCCATCCTAAAGAGTAGTGACCCGCATCGGATAGAGGATTATATCCTAAAAAAATATAAATTGATACCTAATTATAGTGTATAATCCATTTACTATTCATAATCGTACATTGGAAGGACTTCCAACATTCATTGGGTTGTGACCCTTGTAAAAAATATCATCCAATATCTTTTATTTCACTCATATACTTTCATACGATGTGGAAAAAAGAATAGGAGAATAGAGATCCTAGAAGGTCTAAGAGGTAAAGAGATAAAAGATTTAATTAGTTTAAAAATTATTCAAAAATAAGTCACCACCTCTAAGTGTTTATGATATCCCAAATGAATCCTTTCAATATACATATATATGTTCTTCGAAAAGAACTCTATAACAAGATTTATATATATATTGTAAAATCCAGATGACCATATGAGGGAAATTACAGATTAGATCATAATGTGGTTGAATATTTTTGAAATAAATTAAAAATATCTATATAATTAATGATTTGTTTTCTTTTCTTCTAAAATTCACATAATCTCTCTTATACTAATTTCTCATATCAGGGTATGAAAGATCAGTTGGTGCACCTCAATTTTAAAATTATGTCATCACCAGAGTGACGAAATATCAACCCCTATATAGATTTGAGACATGTTAAAGGTACATGGATCATGAATGAATAATTAAAAGAACCAAAATAAATAAAGGGTTATGTCATTATATTTGGTAAGGCATTCTATTGAATATAACAAATAGTAATCGTTTCTTGAAGGATCTGAACTCAACCCCCTATATATCATCTAAACGTGTTCCATGAATCCACATACACCCTAATCATGAAATATTTGGTGATATAATTGATCTATTTTGATAATTTATAATAAAAATAACAAAATAAATCCCATCCCTTTGATCCAGAAAGGTGTTCTTGGACCAAATGCTCAGATAGTGTTTTTCTCTCTATAGGAATCATGATGAGAGATAGGGGATCTCATTCCATTGGACTGAATATTCAATTGAATCCAATTATACTCTATTTTATATAGTGGATGATGATATAAATGGATATGGTTCAACTAACCCCTTATATTTAATATCAACTAAATACGAAATATATTATACATTATGTGAACTAAGTACGTCTTAAACTTCATTTTTATTTTATCATATTCTTGAAATATATAATTAATATATTATGTCATAAAACTTAGTCATTAAACTCGATTCAAAATATCCACTAATACTAAACCAACCATAATTATTAAAATAATATTTATTTATTTTATAATTTCTTGGTATTCACATAATGGATTGTGAATACTATGAATAAATAAATTCAACATAATTATTATGTACTAAAATAATAATTATTTTATTTATTCCTATGTGACAATGAATTCTTGGAACACTCTCAGTCCCTAGTTGTGGCCCACTATGTCCTATAAAACTATTAATCATAATTTGGAAAACTATTAAATACACAATTTTTGACCCTCTAGTCCCTTAACTCAAATGGTTCCATTATGTATTTCAAGGTACTAGTCGTTAAATTTAGTTTAGATCACATAATGACATTGATAAAGAGTCATATAGGGTAAAAAACTATTTTTATCCAATGTCTCAATTTAAATAAATATTTAATTTATTACTTTAATATATATTATTATCCAACCAAAGGAAAAATAATTTTTTTGGTTATGTTTATCATATTACTATAATCACTAGTAATTATAGATTCACATATATGGGAATTGAATATTAAATAAATATTCAATCACATGATTGTAAATATAATATTTATTTATACATTAAACAAAAAATATAATGATGTTTATTTATTTAAATAAATATTTATTATTTATGATTCAATAAATAACTGGGAGTGATAATGTGTTGTGTTAAGGGAATAGATGAATATTTATAAAATCTACTAAAAATTATTTAAATAAATAAATATTTATTTATTTTATAAAATGATATTAACTTAATCCCCAAGTTAGAACACCCCATGGAAATAAAAATAACAATAATATTATTCATTTGGTTTACATGGAATATAGATATTGGTAAGTCTCTTTTTCAAATATCTATTTCACTAAACCAATATATATAATCCAACTTATATCAATTCTTGGGTTAAGTGCTTTTTTAAAAAAATAATCACTCAAGAATGAGTGAATCACATCCTCCTTATCCATCTTATGAATAAGAGAACTAGAATGAGTCCTTTATAGACGAAAATATTCTTATTTAAACTGATGGTGAAAAACTCAAGGATGGTAGTACTTCCATACAATTACCAGAATCCCTATCAGAGAAATTTCAAGATTGAAGACAGTGTGTAGAGTTTTTTGGAGGGATTATACATTAATTACTTCATCACAAAGGTGGAATGACAAGAAGGTCATAAATATTCATCAAGTACTATATAATTATCATGAAATGATATTACTTTTGATAAAATTTTAATAAATAATAGGTGAAAAGATAGTCTCTACAAATATTTTGGTTTTTATATCATCTATTTTGGAGGATTTTTCTGAAGAAACCTATAAAAATCATTATTAAGAACTGTGCCCAAAAATTTCACTACACATAAGAAACATCAAGTGGTATCAGAGTGTTCACATATTAAGGTATAATTATTTATGAACATTTTATCAATTATATATTATTTATTATAATTTCATTCTAATATATTCATTCTCTATTTGAAATTCAAGATTTTTTTGATTTTTTTGTAGAATATGACTAAGAAGATGCCAAGAATTTTTGAATAATGATATTAGATCGCATATATATATGCTAGATATTTAGTGTACATGAGATGGATACACCATGTATGATTTTAATTTACACATCATGCACCAATGATTAAACAAATAAGGAAAATACTTGAAAATTATGACACATCATGTGCGTGTTTGGTACATGATGTCACTACACATTGTTTATTGTTCTCGAGTTGGAAGGTGGTTCAATAGGGGTACATATCATGTAACTAGTGTACATTTTATGTAACCTCACACATATTTTCTACGCATGAATCAAAAAAACTGTGTTATCAAAGTACATGACATGTTATTAATACATGTACTGTAGTAAATTATAATATTGAAAAATGGATATACATAAAGTACATGATGTGTATTGGGATGAACATGTTGTGAAACACATAATAACCCACTCATATAACACAAAAATAATATAGGTGTGTGGTGTGGATTAGTAGATAAATAAAAGTAATTCATCAAAACCAAATTTCATGATTTAAAGTGGGACGTACAGACTATGTGACATAGTTTAATGTGAAAAATACTCAATGACTGATTTTAGTGGGTGGTACAGATTATTAATTAAATTATTAATTAATTTCTTTATTTATATATAAATAAAAAACATACATTGTTTAATCAGATATTTTATACTTACCAGGATCCCCTAGGGGTACACACTGTGTATATTCAAGGATTACAATGTAGTTATACAAGTCAGATGGATTACATGACTCAAATCAAGTGACAAATTAGAATAAATATTATGGAAATAAATGTAGTAATAAACTCCATGTAAGTGTACTATAATTTTAATGTGAAATACACATCATTATTCACACAACATTTCATGTCATAGAACGTGATATGAAATAGTTATATTCTACAAATTGGATTAAGGGTAAAGAAATAGGGAATATATTGTGAAGTTTATAGTACACACTATGTATATAATTATTTTTAAATAAAATTCAGAGGGGATAAAAATATTTATGGATATTTATAAGGTTAATTATGATATAAAAAATAGTTAATTTATAAAAGAATTAATTTAATTTTTTATGAAATTTATCTTAATGAATAAAAGTTTGAAATGATTAATAGTTTTTTCTAAATGTGGAATCATTGTATACATGAATGACGATGATCATGACTAACCTATGTAAATTTTGGGTTTATATTTAATTTAATTATTTATTTTAGGGATCATTGAGCTAAATATATTATTAAATTATATATAATAATCTTCACAGCATCCCTTATACCTAATTTTGTATGATCCTTCATGACAATAGTTTCTTTTTTGTATCCCCAAACCCCTGGATCCCCTTACCCTTCAGTGGGTCAGCATATGTAATGGAAAGACTTCCCATAAGAGTCTATAAAATTACAAATTGATTTGAAATAAAACAAATAAAATATATTAAATTTTTACAGGTGGAATGCCATTACTCACTCCTTTCCCGACTCAAGGAGTTATTCACACAGGGTTAAGGGTTAGTTAATAATACACATGATGAACCGAATAATAATAAAATATCATAACCATACCACATATTAATTTTATTTTTCCAATTCCATGATATGTTGATTTTATATTTATACATGATCATGTAATGAAAATAAATAAAAACAATTATAATATAAAATAAATGAATTGATTTATGCATAATTTTTTTTTACTAAAATATGGATAATTAAATTTTTTTAATACATATTATATTAATAATATTAAAAAAAATATTTACAGATACAAAAATGTTAAACCACAAGAAAATATTATCTTATAAAATTCTTCCATTTCAGGATTTTTAGTGAGTCCATAGATCTAAGTGTTAGTTTGGCCCTTATCATAAAACATTCATTTATTATGATGTTTTTCTGAATGTTTTAGAATGACCTAACTACGTTATCACAAAGGTTATTTTCCATCATAATAAATTAGTAACATCAATAAAACTGGTGAAGAAATAAATGTTAGGATTTTAGTATTATAGAGTCAACTTAATGACCAAGGAAATGCCCGATTATTTTATTTGGAAAGACCCCCTACTTCAACACCGTCAAGTAATTTTAATAATCCCTCATATGGGTCATGGGAAGAGAAATATGGATTCATACCCCAAGAATTTTCTTAAGATGTTACATTCTAAACCCAATTATTCTGGAAATTGTGATTTCAATAAATAATTAGAGGATAATAGAATAAAATTTATTTTAACACATTTTTAGTATGCAAGATAATTTATGAAGAATTTGATTTTATTATTCATAAAATGTATAATTTCATGTGACCATAACATATCCCAATTATTGATATTATAGAAATAAAATTTTCTGACCAATGTGATCTTTTGGGAGTGGTATATGGTCATATTAATTATAATACATTAGGTGAGGAATTTATATACATTTTAGTCTGTAGTTATAGAAAAAGGGACTTGTAAGAATGTTGGGGGAAGAATCATACTATCCACTAGAAACATATATATGAAGACTTATTTGTTAAATATATCTTACTATTACATATGTTTAGTAAGATCCAGATGCTTCATGGGAACATTGTTTTATACAACATGATATTCTATCTCTATGATAGTTTTAGAATAAAGATATATATAGGTGGTATAAGATATTCATGTATCTTTTCATATTAATTATTGGAGAATTTTTACCATGTATACCTCATGTAGTTAATATTATTATCTATACTAAACATTTAAGTATTACGGTTTTCAAGCAACCTAATGAATTGTGTACCTATTAAATAATGTTCTAAAAAACACAATGAATCTCTATTTTTTAAAATTTTATAATCAATAACACTGAGAACTCTCTAGATAAAATATCATTAATTAACCCAATGAATTAGTATATAAGGCATACTAATCCTTCATTCAATATTGTGAACAAGAATAATATTAATGAAAAATGTCCTAATACTAACACCAAGTCTACAAAACATTTTTAATTCTTAACTTTGAGGAGGGGGGATCTAGGGTAAAGCTAAGGAAAAATATGAACTATTTTTTTATGTGTCTAGAAGGGCCACTAGACGAAGTAATACATATTATTGAAGAATAATGGTGTGGATTTAGGTGTAATCATTATAGAATAAAAGGATTATATTTCTATAAATTATATAATTAATATAGATTATAGTTATCATAATAGAATAAAATAATAAGACCCATGTAGATTTATAAAGGATACTAAAGGTGAAGTGGATAATTTATTACTCAACAAAGAAAGACTAATAGCATTGGAAATTAGGGATTACCCACATATATTACTAATGAGTGTAGTTCAACTTTTATATGATTTTTACTTTGTGTCTAGTGTTATAAAATAGTACATCTATTTAGAATTTGGAAATAAGTAAATTTGGCTTTATGTCTAGAAATAAGAGTTGATACCTTTAAAAACATAACATATTTTATGATATGGAATTGTTGATTCAAAATCATTATGTATTAAAATATAAAATCCATGTATTGGAAATTGATAATGAATTAATTTAACATGAATCATTTCAAACATGGACATGGGATCACTCAATTTATTATATAAATGTGTTGTTCTTTACATAAGTATATTAAGAAGGAAACCCATATTATTTTGAACTAAAACCACATGATATATGTAAATATAGTTTAAAAGGAATAAAGACCAAGAATCTATTTACTATAAAGGGTGAAAGTTCCACAATTCTTCTTGAATTATTATAGACACACATGTGTGTACCTTTTTCAGTTGATGATAGTGGTTGATATTATTCCTTAATAACTATAAAAAATTATGTTGTCGAATTTGATTTATCTAAATCAATAGGAATATGAAAGAATCCATTGAGAAACTTTAGGGGTTATAGACTGAACTAAAGTATCTTATCGGAAGGAAGATTAATAATCTCATCTCACATTGTATTATTGTGTATCTTGTCAATGATTTATTCGATTTTCTATAGGAGTATTGGATACTATTAAAAATTACACATCCTTATACCCAATTGTGTAATGGTTTCAATGAAATGAGGAACCACAGATTGTTGGAAATGGTGAGATTGATGATGATTCATATTATTAGTCTATTATCATTTTTATAATATTCTTTACAAACATCAGTATACACACTAAAATAAGATCAAACTAATGTAGAAAATTATATTCCATTAAAAATAAAGTGTGGCTGAATATGTATATCTTTAAAATTACCTGTGTGGGGATGAAATTTTTTTTATGTCCACTTATAAATATAAACATACACCATGAGAAAAAAAGATAATTTTTATTATATATACCCAATAAAGAGTGTGAAATTATCAATATGCAACCATGGGAGAAAAGTTCATTGTGGCTAGAAAGGACTTTTTATTTGAGAGGGAGAATATATTTAAAAATTATTGTGGTAAAAAGATAACCTTTCATGAATTTGAGATGGAATATATAAAATAATTATCATAAGGAAAATATGCATAATGCTCCACAAAAATGGTTGTTTTAGAGATACATATGTTTTGTAGTTGTACCGGTATGGTCATATAACCATACCGATATGGTTATCTAGTTTCTGGTTAAGGTAACAGATTATTAGTTGATTGTAATGAACCTTTTTCTTATATGTAATAACTAGATTAGATGTCTAAATATGAAAAAATGATATAAATTTTGATTTTTATAAAACATACTGTAACAATGTTTTGTTTTTTGAAAGTCCTCTAGTAAAAAAAATTAAAGACAATTAAAAATGGATATTCCAAAATAAACTAGAAATATATAGTAATTTCAATACTTATAATGAATGACTAGTTGTAAATGGGTTTAAAGAGTGATAATTAATAAATAATGATAAATTATTTATAAAAACAAGTATACTAATATATATGAATTATAAATTCTGTAAATAATTACAATGATTAAGAAAGTTGGAAAATGGATGTCAAAAAACATTATTTAATGAGAATGTTTTAGAATATCTGTATATTACACAACTAGACGAGTTTGTACATCCAAATATTTCCATTACGGTATGAATGTTACATATATCAATTTCTGGGATAATGAAGCCATCTAGATCATGAAAAATTATTTTTGACGAATCAAAAAGAAAATATTATTTCATAATGAATGAATGATAGAAATATTTATAAAAAATGTTATTTGTGTGTTCAGTTACATTTAATAAAATATAATATGATGATAAATTACTAATGATAAATGAAATTCTAGTCTTACATTATATTATGATGTGGTTGACTAAAATATTTTCCCTAAAAGAATTTTTGGAATCATTATACATCCGTTGTAATGGTGGGAATGAATAGAATAAACTACACAATGATTATATATTTTTGTCAAATATTTTTACTTTTATTCAATAAATTTTAGATGCATAAAATTCAAATGAAACCAATTTTATGCGTAAATATTCTAATATTCTTTAAAAGGTTGATTAACTTCCTTTTAATGGAGAACCCCTTTTAAATCCACTTTTTGACAATTTTATATGTTATATTTGACAACATATAATTCTTTTTAGAACCGGGACATCAAAATTTATGTTGTATAAATTTTTCATATTTTCCAATAAAGTTCATTTTTTAATGAATAGTGTAAAATGATGTATTTTAATTCAAAACCTCGTTTTAATATAATTTATTTATATGATTAAATTATCATGTGAATTGTTTTTAATTTGAAATTAGAATATATTTTTACCATTTAATCCAATGGTGGCCATTGGAATTAATTTCACTTTGAAATTGGACTTCAACTAGTGACAATCTTTTGGTATATATTGTTTCATAAAAACAGGTTATTTGTTCGGACAACGGGAATTAATTATTAAATTAATTAATGCAACTTATATGTTTTTAATTTCATAAAATAGACATTATTTTTGAATTTGTAATATCAAATATAGAATAGGGTGAATTTTTGGTATTTTTCTGAAAAACTTCAATTTTTAATGAATAGTGAAACCACTAAGTGGTAGTTAAAAAACTAATTTTCATTTAAATAAAACATTACCACTTTTGTGATTTTAATTTCAAAATTTGACATATATGGTTGTCATTAATATGTAAAATGTGGTAAAATGGGATTAAAATAATTTTTTGGTGAATAGTAACTTTTATGTTTTGTTAATCTTGATTAAAGGTATTTAGTGTAATTTAAGGAAAAGAAAATGTTATAATAAAATGAAATGACCTTGACACATGTCCTACCCTTTTTATATGAGTCATGGCCGACCACAACAATCCATGGGTCAACTTGGGGACCCCATAGAGCTACATTGGAGGGAAAATGACATTAATAACTTTTTTTTTAGTTAAAATTAAAATGTCACAAACATGTATTTT
Source organism: Viscum album (assembly GCA_963277665.1). Classification (NCBI taxonomy): domain Eukaryota; kingdom Viridiplantae; phylum Streptophyta; class Magnoliopsida; order Santalales; family Viscaceae; genus Viscum; species Viscum album. Next base: position 1,689,358,718 of record OY728147.1, on the reverse strand, counting down.
TTTACTAAAACAATTTTTACGTGGGGTTATATAAGTCATATTTTTTCCTATAAATATTCATTAGAAATATAAAAATATTTCCTACATCCTGAATTTTTTTATAATTTTTATACATTAAATAATTTAATTAATTTATGACAGCGTGATGATGCAGTGATTACATCATAAATGAACGATTTAAATAAAATGAGAAGAGAGGGTAAAATATAAGTCATAAACTTGTAAAAAACCTATTGGATGGGTGGTGTTCGAAAACTTATCACCTTATCCTCTAAATATATTCTTTTGGGACCTTTAAAATCAGAAAATCATTTTAAAATAATGTAATATTTTATAACTTTCCAAGAGTTCCCCTCCTCTCCTCTTATAAAAGGCCCCCACCTCTACCTCCTTACCCCCACCTCTAAATCCATTCCTTCTGATAAACTCAGATCATTTTATCTTTCCACTTCCCTCTCCTAATCCTAGAAGCCTTCACTTAGGCAGAAATCTTTTCAAGAAACCCTTTTCGTTCAAACCAACGGGAGTTGCCCGATTTAAAGTTAAAGTCTTACCTAATGTTGTTTTGTTTTATTTTGCTTCTCCAACCCCCTAATTTTTTTTATTCCTTTATTTTGTAACAACACCAGTATATTAAATATACTAAGATGTTTTTATGAGAAATATTTGAGCTACACCTACACAAACCTACATCTAATGGTTAAAGAACATACTGTTTCTGTGGATGGAAAATTACTGCCTCACGAAACGATGATTGTTTTATCCTCTCCTACAACCAATCATAGTGTCCATTATGATGGAACAATTATTATATGATATATATTATATTTATTTCTTCTCTATGATTCTGTATTTTATATTTAATACATACCTTTATGCTTTTCATGTTGTGAAAATGCGATAATTTCATTTGAGGAAGTGTGGACTACCACCCCCTCAAGTGATGTGACTCGTTAATGCAATACAAGGAATGTATAAAGAAAGAAGTTGATGAAATTATGTGACCTATAAAACATATATATTATACAGTAATTATAATATATTTATCTCTCTCATCTAGGTTTAATTCCATTATGGTGCCAAAGAAATGAAAGTAGCGTTCATGCGTACCTACGGCCTACCGTCTCCATGAAGGGTGCATTTCAATTAATTTTATCTAAAAATGTTATGGAATAGTATAAAAAGAATATATACTGGATATATATGATATTTAAATCATTAATAATTTTCTGGAGATGATTTACTTATAACTACATGGAAAATACTTTTCCAACAAAGTTCAATTTTTACTCCTATACCGAACATCGACAAAAACGTCTGATATGAACTCACATTATTAACCAATTATTATAACATAATAATATGTGATATGAAATGAATAATAATATTTAAAGGAGTTACTTAAGAAATTATAAATTGACCAAGGTTTATTATTCAAGAATATAAAGAAACAAACAAGACACGTCAGACTTGAGGTAAGGGATCCTACCTCTCTCTTTATTTTTTTAAGTACTCTCTTTTATGTCATTTTTAAGCTCCTCTTTCTTATGTTTGGGGATATTATTTTATATTACTCATTCTTTAATTTTTATGTTCATATTATTAGATACCCTATTTGATCTCATAAATCCATTTTTGGATGTTTTAAGTGGCACCGTTAGGCTGCCGAGTTTTCGTAAAGGATTTTTTATCTCACTTTTATTCACGTGGGATTTATGCTACATTTGCCACCATTTCCTTTGAGTAGTGTATGTACTGCCCATTATTCTACTCTTTGTGTAATTTACATTATTTTATGAGTATTTACATCAATGTTGTATAGTCCTTCTTTCATGGGGTGTACGTTTCGAAAGTTAACCAAGTCGGTAAGGGAACTATTCACCCTCCTCTTTTTAATAGACTTCTTTTTGTAAGGTCTTTTAATTTAGATCTTATTATGTTGGGATATGTTATTATATATCCTTATTTATGTAAAATATTTTACCAAGTGATGAGATACCCTTTTTGTCTCATCAAATAGTTTTATGAATTTTAAAGTGACATCGTTAGGCTGTCGAATTTTTGTAAGGGAACTTCTTTACCCAATTTCAATTCATTGGGTTAAAACTCTAATTCATGATCATGTCGTGATATGAATATGTGTGAATGAGATTTAATTTTTATACACTTAATATCCACTTATATTGGGTTTATTTAAATTTGTCACAAATAATTACATAATTGATTTATCCTTAATCTAAGTATACCGTCTTTGAACGGGACTTCATCTCAATATCATTTCATTGAGGCATATTTTGTTCTAATAAAATACATTCTTTTATATGATGTATAAACCCCTTTGACTTATAATTTTATTCAAAAGTAATCTTTTCTATATGAATAGTTTTACTAAATGAAAAAAACTATGATTCTTTTTAACGTACGCGGTGACAACCACATTTCTACCACCGCGAGTTTTATTTGGTCTTTGGATTCCTCAACAAGCTGTAATGTTTTTAAATTAAAATAAATACCATATACTCTTCTATGTATATTGGTATTGAAAATAGTTTTAATAATGGATATGTTATGGAAATATATTTAAGTGATATATTGTGATTGAAATGAGGTAATGTTTTCTTTCCATTATTTTTGTTTTATGTCTTATGATTTTATAAGGGTACATGGACATTTGACAGGTTGTTACCCGATAAACCATATAACGGTTGGTGCCGTGAATACCAGGATTGGTGGTTACGTTATAACCTCCAATGCATTGGGTTTGGAAGTCGTCTGTATGGCTATTCCATGTAGTGATATGTGTGGAAGTCAACCGTAAGGTTATTCCATTTAAGTATATTTATGTCCCAAGTTACCATTATATGTTATGTGTTCATTATATGGGTTTATGGTAATCTTTTGGTTACAAAGGATAAGTGGTTGTATTTTATACAGTGAATAGTATTTACTACTTCGTAAAGGTGAAAAATATTACTTTGATAAAGTATTCATTGTTTACTTTTTATTTTTAAAAAACTAACAGTTTTCCTTCTTTGTGTATCCTTTACTGGGATTTTTAAGCTCATACCAAGTTTTTGAAATGTTTTCCACAGGGCTTAAATATGAATAAGTTCAAGGATGAGATCAAGTAAAGATATGTTATCTAAAACATGGAACTATACATGTTCCTTTTTAAGAGTTTTTATTTTATGGAAGCTTAGTAGAAGTGACTACTTTTAATCTTTTGACATGTAATAGTTATGTACTAATTCTCTAAAACTCTAAACATGAAATGATCCTCTATGTGAATTATTCATTTCATTCAGGATTATGTAATGTTTTAAGGCTGGGTCATTATAATTATACTACTCAGTATCATAATTCTTTTCAGTTCACATTAATGTGGAAAGTAAAATAATAATTTCTTTTTTAATGACCTAAATTTTTTTCATATGACTTTTCTAACTCAATTTTTTTTATTACATTTAGGTATTTTACAAGACATCACACACTCTTAATAAATCATCATAATTATATCTAAGGATGAAGTGTTTTTTATCCATTTAGTGTTTGAATTACATAGTGTTTTGATTTACAAAAACAATTTTATTTCATGAAAATACAAAGGGTTAATAAAACCATGCAGATTCTTGAATTAAAGGGAATAACCAAATGGTGTTTGAAGTAAATTTTATTAGTTAAGGAAGAAATATGGATTTAATTTTAGATTATGTGCAAGAATAATCATATGTTCATTGAGTTTTTTCTATATATATGATAAAATTCTAGATGATTTTCTCCTTTAGTTATCTAAATGTGTGACTTGTGGATGAGGGATAAATGCACCCAACATGATAAAAAAATTACGATAATAATATTTAGTTCCTTATAATTGATATCCTGCAATCGAGATTGAGGAAGGAGATGATCAAAGATGTGAAATTTTAGCATTGAATTAACATGTTAAGGGCTCTAATTATACATCTCAACATGAATCCACATATATATAAGTGACATATAATGCTTCTCAATGCCTATAAAAAGGTATTTATAGACCTTTGTAAGGGCTGGAAAACTTATGTAAGGGTAGTTGTGCTCTTCAAATTCCTTCTTATCAGTTACCACTGAATTTATCAAGCCATGTAAAGGTTTTGAGAAATATTTAGGTGTACCAAAATGAATTTCAATGGCTGATGAAGGATAAAAAAGACCCATGTAAAGGTAATCCTTTTTTAACTCATTTCATTATATTTATGCTAACACATCAAGGAAATTATAGAATTTTAAAGGATATATAAATTTAATTTAAAACATTGTATTACTTATGTAATGGTATAATCAAGTGAATGAATCCGAAGAAAAGGTTGGAGAAATGTTGGGTAAGGTATGTACTATGAGTCTTAGAGACACACAAATGTTTTAAGAAGGATTAATTGAATGTAATAATCTATATTTATAAAATAATATTAAATTTTAATATTATAGTTTTTAGCACAAATAATCTTTGGAATAACCAAAAGAATGATGGAGAATATATAAGAATCAAAATTAAGAAGCAAATGTAGATGTTGTGATACTTTTAGACCAAGATAATTTTGTTTCCTAGGTAGAAGATGATGAATAGTGACAATTTTCACATGGAGAGTATTGATTTTTCATGGAAAGAAGAAATTGAGATGTGGGGATAATTTTTTTTTCACAAGTATGTTCTTCTAAAGGAAATGACATTATAATTTATTTTCAATGGTTAATAAATTAAGAGGATATGTAAATTTACCTGGTTATTTGGAAGCAACATAACCTAAAACAAGAGCTCATTAATAGAGGAACCAATCTTCCTACTCCTCTTAGTTTAGATTTTCTTTATGAGCATCATTTTTAATGTTAAATGAAACATATTTTTTGATATTTTATTATGTTGAATAATATTTATTGTTATTATTATAGTTACATATTTATTTAATAATTTATCTTATTGAGTTTTTTATCAATATTAAATGATATATTAATTTTTATAAAACAAACACTAATCCTTCAATGAATTTGTGATTTAAATGTATAAAATAATAGTGAATTAATCAAGATATTATTTATTATCCCTAATAGGATATGTTTGTCACAACTTGAATATTGGATAAGTAGTTTTTTATTTTATAAATAAATATTTAATATTAGTTTAATGACTTGAAATAATAATTTCTTATATATTATTTATTTTTTTCTTCATTATATCCATTTCTTCGTATTTACCCATCTCTTATATGTTCCAATCTTTTTCGTCATCATTATATTTTAACAACATGAAACACATGCCATCACCATTTTCTCTTGTTTGTATGACTTTTATATTTTGTCCTCATTATGTATTTTCATGTATTTTTAGAAACATTCTTAGTGGTCTTGAACAAACTTATATTAATGCTATTCATTAGTAAGTAAAAACTGGAAAATATTTTGATAATTATTAATGACTCCATTAACATTTTTCATTATTTATAGAGGAAATTTTTTTCATAATGATTCTTTAATTTTCATTTCAATAAACCTTTAATAGTGTTAGAATATAATAGTTTTATATCAGTATTATTATTAAAATAGTCATTATAATAAGAACATAAAAGGGATATGGAATATTTTTATAGTTGGATGTGATTAAAATTTGAAGGTGAGTCCACAAAATATAATTTGGTCATTTCAATGAAACTGACAATATTTATACATAACATTCTCTCATTCATAAACTGTTATATAAAATAGAGGGTTGTTAAATATGATGAAATTGAGGTGAAAACTATGCTGAAAATAGTTAAAAAGTATATTACTAGTATTACTGGTTTTTAGTATCCTTTCCCCTTTAATTTAGTTTATATAAATGAATTTTATTTATAAATGTTTGATGAAAGATATATTGTATTAGATGGAATTAGATGTTTAATGGAATATATGGTCAGGGACATAAAATGTTTTTATCTACCAAGAATGGACCACAAAAATAGAAAAGAAAATAATGGAGAGGTAGATGTATATTTATATATTTCTAAGAAAGAACTCGTTTTGAATGTTCTTGAAGCTGATCTTATGAATAAATTTATAAGGAAATAGAATACAATTAAGTCCATTTGTTGGTCCACATGTAATAAGTCAGCCCCAAAATGATTGGTGGTGAATGAAGGGTTTTCAAACTTTTGATAGTCTAAATAAATCACCCCTTGGCGGTTATAAAAAGAATATCTTTACATTCACATTTTTTATTTGTCATTATTAGTATTTTTAATCATTTTGATGCATTCTATGTATAAAATAATGAGTTATATGTATCTAAACACAAAAATACAATATTAAGAAAATTTCAATTCAAACATGGACTAATTGGGTGTGTCCCCCCAACTAAAACACATAAATAGTTTTCATTATTTTAACATATTATGAGTCAAATATGTGGGGGTGTACATGTTGTTTTTTAATACACCTATATTTATAAGTTAAATGTGATTTATTTCATGATACATTCTATGTAATACATGGTTTTTTCAATTTATAATTCAATATCATTCATATTTTTAACAGAGATCATGTGTATCTTCTCAACTATAATTTATTACATACTTTTATATAAATATGATCTTAAACTGTATGGGTGTTAAACATTCATATATCATCATTTTTGAAAAAAAAAATTTATTTTATATACAATATCAACACCCTAGAATCATCTTGAGTGTGTTTTAGAATTTTTAAATATAGTATATTAGTAATGGATATTTATGTAAACATTTTAATGTTCTACTTTATCGAGATTCTATAAATATTTATCTATATATTATATAATGATAATTCATGTAAATTATTATTCCAGTATTATATTTTTTATTAAGAGTATATCACTCATCCTATATGAGTATAAACACAAAGATTTTCAATGCTTAAAACAATCAAATTCTTAGAGAAACCTGAATTAATGTCTGTTGAATCAAATAATTGTAACATTGTATTGGAACTTTAAATTTTGAAATCTAATTCTTATCTTCTTCAGTACGTAGGATCTATAATATTTATAAACATTTAGTATTTTTTATGTAAAATATGTTAATTTTGTTAATATGAATTTAAATGGGTGAATATTCGATATCAGGGGAGATATAATGTAACATCCTAGATATATGAAGAATATGACTTTTTTATATTTATTAATATTTGTGTATTAATATTAACTTTACATTAAAGAGGTTACTATGTTGGATGGCATACCCGATACGCAACAACGAGCTTCTTTGAAATCTTATGTTCCACACTAATAATATAATATTATAATTTTAAATGGAAGATAACTCTTAGACGTTGTATTGGAAGTAATGATAAAAACTAACTAAAATATGATTATACATTTTTGTTAAATGTATATACATTTATCCAAAAAAAGTTAGAGGCTTAAAATATGAATGAGCATAATTTACATTAAAAGGTCGATTTACCACCTTTTAATGGAGAACCCTCCTTAAATATAGTTTTGGTCACTTTAATACATTCTAAATTAACAAATAAAATACTTATTTAGAATGGGGACATAAAAATTTACTTTGTGTAATTTTTTGGATTTTTTCTCATAATTTTCATTTTTAAATGAATAGTGAAAATATTGTATTTAATTTAGAACTCTATTTTTAAATAATTTATTTATATGGATATATTATCTTTTTAATTGGTATTAAAGTGTAATTAGAATATATTTTTACCATTTAATCCAATTTCGGTCATTGGAATTAATTTCACTTTGAAATTGGACATAGACAAGTGTCTATCATTTGATAGTTATTGTTTCTTAAAAACATGTGTTTTGTTTTAACAATGGGAATTAATTTTAAATTAATTAATGTAGATTATACATTTATAATTTGGTAAAATAGACATAATTTTTTAATTTGGAATATCAAATATATATTAGTCTTAATTTTTGGTAATTTTTGGAAAAACATCAATTTTTGATGAATAGTGAAACCACTTAGTAGTTGTTAAAAAAACTGAATTTTTAATTTAAATGAAATTTTACCACTTCTGTGAATTTAATATCTAATGTACAACAAACATGGATGTTATTAGTTAGTAAAATTTGGTTCAATGTGATGAAAATAATTTTTTCTGAATAGTAACATTTGACTTTTATTTACCGCGGTTAATGGTAAATATGGTAATTCAAGTTAAAAAGAATATTATAATATTTCAAAATTATCTTAACACTTGTTCTACCCTTATTTGATTAGTAATGGCCTACCATGGGCATATTTGGGTCGATTTGGGGACACCATAGAGCATCTTATGAAGGATAATGACAATTTAGATTAATTAATTTAATGTAAAGGCATAAATGACATAAACAAAAATCCTTTAGTGAATTAATTTTTATATGGTGTTATATAAGTCATATTTTTTACAATAAATATTCAAAACAAATCTAAAAATATTTCCTACATGATAGTAATTTTTTTATAATTTTTAGACATCGATCAAATTAAATTATTCATGACAAAATAATGATGCAGTATTTACATCATTAATAAATAATTTAAATAAATAAGATTATAATGATTAAAATATTATCCAAAACCTATAAAAATCTTATTGGATGATTTTATTTCGATCATGATTCATATTATCTTCAACTTTAAGTATTTTTGGAGCATTATAAACCAATTATAATTATATAATAAAATTATATTTTCACACATTCCTAAAGAGCCCCGCGTCCCCCTTATAAAATGATACCACTTATAACCAATTACACACACCTATCATGCCTTTTTTCTCATCCATACTCTTCCCAATTAAGCTCACTACATCCATCTCCTCCTCCTAGAAGCCTTACCTTAGGCATAAGGCACATCGAGACGTCTGTTGGGTTCAAACCAAAGGAAGTTACCTAAATTAAATGTAACGGTTTCTCTTAACTTCTTTTCTTTTATTTTACCTCTCCAAAACCTAAAGTCTCTTTATTTATTTCTTTTATAACAAAAAATAATCCTCAATATACTAGGATGTTTTTATGAAAATAATTTTAACAACACTTACACACAACTCCATCTAATGGGTGCAGAACATACTGCTTCTGTGGATGGAAAACTAACGCCTCACGAAACAATCATTGTTCGATTATCTCCAACAACCTCTCATGGTGGCCATTAATAAGAAACTGTATTTATATATGATATATATTATGTTTATATTTTCTTTATGCTTTTATATTTTACATTTATATCATACCTTTATAATTTCCATAATCGGTAAACACGATAATTTCATTTGAGAAGGTACGGACTACCTCCCCCTCCAAGTGATATGACTCGTTAATACCATATGTAGGATGTATACCGGATATATTTAATGATATTATATAAGATATTATACTGGAATTATAATATACCTCTGTATCATTATGTTTTAATAAAATTAATATATGAAATAGAGATGAAAGTAGCGTTCATGCGTACGTACGACTTACCGTCTCCATGAACAGTGCAATTAATTTCTTATCTCCAAAATGTTATGTACTGTTATAAATACATATATATAATGGATATATGATTTATATGATATATAAATCATGAATATCATTCTAGAGATAATTGAATATTGACCACATGGACAACTTGAAATTATAAGGTGTTCATTTTTTACTGAAGTACCAAATATCACTGCTACAAAAAACGGCCTTTATTAGCACTCAAAAAGGGCTTTATCAGTGCTAAAAAAGAATTGTAAATCTGGGTGCTGATAAAGGAGGGTACCGTTTATCAACTCCTTTTTAGTGATTATAAATGTATCCGTTATCAGTGCTAAATAAGCACTGATAAAACATCCCTTTATCAGCTCTAAAATAGCACTGATAAATTTCTTTTTTATCACCGCTTCATTAGTGATGATTAAAGAAACATTTATTAGTGCTAAATAAGCACGGATAAATGCACTCTCGGCTACTCCAAAAAAATCTACAGTAGCACACCCAAACACCTGCAAAAAAATTCAGCTTCTCAATAATCTAATTAGAGAAAGTATACACATACAAAATTTACACATAAATCATATGCTAAATATATTAATTGATGAAACATGGGATATAGAGAAATTCACCATATGGGTAGGGTCATGGATTCATGTATATCAATGTTAAATATTCTAAATAGAATAAGGATATCAATGTGGATATAAATATGATATCATCTACTTCCTTGTTGAATACCATAAATTATATTTATAAGAGGATTTAAATAGATACTATGCTTTGGAAGTGGGATCAATATGTTTTAATTTGATCTAATAATAAGAAGGATTGATGGTAAACCAATGCTTGAGTGAGGTAATGATGGATGTTTTGATTGGTTGAGGTCACCATGATAAACTTTTAATATATTTCATGATAATTTTTCAGTGTGGGTATTGAAATGATCTAAGGAAGTATCTAATAAGTTTGGGCCCTATGTTTGGTGGTGAGACATCTTGTTGGATGTTGATACCGAACAGTATCGAGAATAGAAAACCATAGGTGGTTTGAATGGTGTTTTGTCTATGAGCGGGCGTGGAGTGAGGGAAACAACACTATGAAGGTTTTTTCATGGTCATAAGTTTATTCAAGTAGTCAATTGTACTTTTTAGGAAAACCATGACATAGAATTGGATTGTTTGAGTTAAGGCCAATGATAAAGAGAACTATAATATGGATGATGAATTAATTGATAACACTACAGTGTATATAGACAGATGATTGGGGAGATGAACTATATTAGTGGCTTGATTATGGTTATTAGTGGATATTTTATTGGAAAAAAATGAAGCACGTATTCGGTGTTACATAGTGGTGTCTATTTCAGTGTTCTGAAGTAAAACACTGTGTGCTGGTTATCCAAAGAGAATAATATAATTTTTGAATTAATTTATGAATGGTCATTAAGGATTCTTGTGGACGAGAATTAATATGTGGGTAGGTTGTAATTCCCACCCAATTTTATTTTAAAAAAAAGAGATACCCTTTGAGTGATAGTGGTCACTATGTGCTTCAGATTGAGGTGTTGTTGACTCGTACACATCACAAAGGACCTGTGGATCATTCTCTTAAAGGATCAACACAATCCAAATGCATTTGGTATAATTTCAGTATGCCAGTTGTTGTTTTAACTTAAAATTGTGTACATTTTAAACAAAATAGAGACCCTTTGAGTAGTAATGGCCACATCGTCTCTTGGATTGAGGCGGGGTTGACTCATAAACGTCACCAAGGACCCTTGGATCGTTATTATAAAATATCAAGACAATCCGAATGTGTTTGGTTGTATTTTCATAAGTCAGTTGTTGTTTTAAATTAAAATTTTGTCCATTTTAAACAAAAGAGATAACATTTGAGTGACAGCGGGAACACAGTTAATTGGATTGAGGTAGGGATGACTTGTACACATCGCAAAGGACCCGTGGATCGTTCTTATAAAGGATCAACACAGTCATAATGCATTTGGTTGTATTTCGATAGGTCAATTGTTGTTTTCACTTAAAATTGTGTCCATTTTAAACAAAATAGAGACCCTTTGAGTGGTACCGGCCACACCGTGCCTCGGATTGAGGTGAGGATGACTCGTACATTTCACAAAAGATCTTGGATCATTCTACGAAAGTATCAACACAATCTGAATGGGTTTTTTTGGATTTCCGTAGGTCATTTGTTGTTTTCACTTAAAATTGTTTACATTTTAAACAAAATAGAGACCCTTTGAGTGGTACCGGCCACACCGTGCTTCGTATTGAGGCAAGGTTGACTTTTACACGTTAAAAAGGTCCCTTGGGTCATTATTATAAAATATCAAGGAAATCTGAATGCGTTTGGTTGGATTTCCATAGGTTAGTTGTTGTTTTCAATTAAAATTGTTTACATTTTATTCAAAAGAGAGACCCAATGAGTGATAGCGGGAAAATAGTGCCTCATATTGAGTCAGGGTTGACTCTTACACATCACAAAGGACCTGTGGATTGTTCTCCTAAAGGATAAACACAATCCTAATGAGTTTGGTCACATTTCCAAAGGTCAGTTGTTGTTTTCACTTAAAATTGTGTCCATTTTAAACAAAAGAGAGACCCTTTGAGTGATAGTGGTCACACCGTACCTCGGATTGAGGCAGGGTTGACTCTTACACATCAAAAATGACCCGTGGATGGTTCTCCTAAAGGATCAACACAATCTAAATTGGTCTGGTCGGATTTCCATAGGTCAGTTATTGTTTTCACATAAAATTGTGTCCATTTTAAACAAAATAGAGACACTTTGAGTTCTACAGGACACACCATGCCTCGGATTGAGGTGAGATTGACTCTTACATGTCACCAAGGACCCGTGGATTGTTCTCCAAAATTATCAACATGATCCCAATGGGTTTGGTCAGATTTCCGTAGGTCAGTTGTTGTTTTCACTTAAAATTATGTCCATTTTAAACAAAATAGAGACCCTTGGAGTGGTACCGGACACACCGCGCCTTACATTGAAGTGGGGTTGACTCTTACACATAAAAAAGGGCCTTGGGATCGTTATCCTAAAGGATCAGCACAATTTTAATGGGTTTGGTTAGATTTCCGTAGGTCAGTTATTGTTTTCACTTAAAATTGTGTCCATTTTAAACAAAATAGAGACCCTTTGAATGGTACTGGCCACACCATGCGTCGGATTGAGGCGGGGTTGACTTATACATGTCACCAAGGACCCTTGGATCGTTATCATAAATGATAAACACAATCCTAATGGGTTTGGTCAGATTTGTTTAGGTCAGTTATTGTTTTCACTTAAAATTGTGTCCATTTTAAACAAAATAGAGAACCTTTGAGTGGTACTGGCCACACCGTGCCTCGGATTCAGGCAGGGTTGACTCTTACACATCTACAAGGACCTGTAGATCATTATCCTGAAGTATCAACACAATTGTAAGGGGTTTCGATGGATTTATGTAGGTCAGTTGTTGTTTTCACTGAAGATTGTGTCCATTTTAAACAAAATAGAGACCCTTTGAGTGGTGCCAGCCACACTGTGCCTCAGATTGAGGAGAGGTTGACTCATACACATCACCAAGGACCCATGGATAGTTATCATAAAATATCAACACAATCATAATGGTTTTGTTTTCATATTTCCATAGGTCATTTGTTGTTTTCACTTAAAATTGTGTCCATTTTAAACAAAATAAAGACCGTTTGAGTGATACCGGCCACACCGTGCCTCAGATTGAGGAAAAAATGACTCTTACACATCACCAAGGACCCTTGTATCATTCTTCTAAAAGTTCAAGGAAATCCAAATGCATTTGGTTGGATTTACGTAGGTTAGTTTTTGTTTTCAATTAAAATTGTGTTCATTTTAAACAAAAGAGAGACCCTTTGAGTGATAGCGGGCACACCGTGCCTGGGATTGAGGAAATGTTGACTCGAACACATCACAAAGGAGTTGTGGATCATTCTCCTAAAACATCAACACAATCTAAATGGTTTTGGCCTGATTTCTGTAGGTCAGTTGTTGTTTTCACTTAAAATTGTGTCCATTTTAAACAAAATAGAGACCCTTTGAGTGATACCTGTCACACCATGCCTCAGATTGAGGCGGGGTTGACTCTTACACATCCCGAAGGACCCGTGAATTGTTCATATAAAAGATAAAGACAATAATAATGTGTTTGGACGGATTTTCATAGGTCAATTGTTGTTTTCACTTAAAATTGTGTCCATTTTAAACACAATAGAGACCCTTTGAGCGGTTCATCATAATTTCATATTGCGGGTTCATATCATCTGCTAAAATGAAAAAATGACTCATTGGATATAGGATGTTTTATTTAATAACAATTACAATTTTCCTACGAACATCTACAAACAACAATGTTTGATCTTTTGATCCCCTTAACCCCTCTCAAAAATTACAATCAATTGTACATGTCCCCAAGTCAGATATTCATTGTATTTGTGTTCAATCTTCCATCAGGTATGTGGCCCACTCATTTATGAACACATCTATATCATCTTGTGATTATGAGTCTTTTCAGCAGTCATATTAGTACTATAAAATATAAAAATAAAGAATTAATAAATAAATTAAATTAACTAGTAGTTGTTTTTGAAAATACCTCTTTAGGGATGATAGTTTGTTGATGAAAAATGACTTCTTTCATAAATTTACAAACATAATAACTGAAATCATTATCGTTTGTTTGTTTTAGACACTGCAAAAAATCGTTAATTAGGAGAATAAGTAACATATGTTGAGATATGTTTGGATACTGAAATTTTATTATATATACCCTGATATTTGTCCAGATGTAGTACTTTCACACCTCCTTATGCTTATCCCCTATCCTCATTCCTTTTTAGGCAATAATGATACACTTCCCTATCATAACAGAATCCTTAGTAAAAGATAATATAAATTATATTACAAGATGTTTATACTTAAAATGTAAGATGTAGTATCTTACTGATTCACAAACTCCATCATGTGTGGTCGGTTTGATGGATATCCTTGCTTTGAATCCAGAAAATAAATCATTGGAGTATCCAAGTTCACTAAAATTAGCAACCAATGTTGCCTAAAAACACATTAAGGAATAAGTAATAAAAGAAGTGAAAATATAATTGATATGCTTTAATCATAGTGTTTTACCCCTACATGGTTGGTATTAGGAAGAGTCTGTCATCGGTAATCTTTCTTTTAAATGTTTTCAGCAAGTCGTTCACTATTGCATCCCTTTTTGATGGCTATAATATAGTTAGGTGTGTTTATGGGGTGTGAGGACTAACGAGTACAAATCTTGTCTCATGGTAAAATTCCTTCAACTGTTTTTCATAAATGTGTCTTACAACAATATAAAATGCATTTAATCAAAATTTTCACCTTAGATCAGCTTTTATAAAATCAATTCAAGGAAACATACCTCGTATATACATTTACAACTGTGACCCCTAGCCAAACAATTTCAAGGATCTCATTTAAATTTTCAGCAGCAACGAAATCTTGACTTTCCTATCCGTATATTTTCTCTTCAAAAACCACTATATGACTATTACCATCTTTTAGCTTCATATCCACATGAGTCTTAAATGCATGTAAATGTGGATAGAGAACATGTGGTGTTATTGTGCTTTCAGTAGCTCCTTGGGATCGGTTGGTCGATCCTTTATATGGTTTTGAGCCGATGTTTGTCACCCCCGTCCCTTTCTCCATCTATAAAAATAATCATTGGTTCAGACCCTTTTTTCATTAATTATTAAAGGTTTAGCTTGAAAAAAAAGTAAATAAATACCTCTTTGTCTTCATGTACTCTTACAAGTTGTGACAACCATTCAATGAATGTCCCAATATCCTTTTCGACCGTATGAATATCATCATCAACAAGTGGAATGTGTATCTCTATATTTGTCTCCAAGGATACAGTAATCATCACTTTCAGATGATCTTTCAGAAGTGGTCTATTTTGCAGCGTGGCATCTGGGATATTGAACAGTGTATCCCTCACTACAAAGTAATTGGTGGGTTTTGACAGATATAAATCACAATCATTATCACCCTATAGAAGATCAGTACAGAAAAATTATCAGTGTTTGTCTGATTCACATTTCATGGGAAAAATTATTAGAATATTGATTACCATGGATAAGACAGTTCTTTCAGGGGAATGGCTTGTCTCAAAGCTGGTGGGGGTGGGGAGGGATGTTCACACACTGGTTGTTCCTGACTTGTGTCTTCCCTTTACATCCCACCCATAAAAGTTTCTAACAACTCTCCCTTCCATTGCAATCATTCATCAAGGGTTTCTATTTTTTCCGTCATTTTTTCCAATTTTTCATCTGTATCATCCATTTTTTTCTTCTTCTGAAAATATACTCGGGGTGTCACCCCAAAACCTACACCTCTGACACGGCCGTATTTTTCTGGCTACTTCAAATCCATCGATAATATGTCTGCATCTGTTACAGGAGTAGCTGATTCCTGTGAATGTTAGATATATGAAAATAACTAATTATTTTTATGTAATATCAATTTAAAACAATTATTTTCATCATCATGTCATAATTACACATATTTCCCACACTTTTTCTGTGTTCTCATCTACTAAATTCCCTTCCTTATTCACATGTGCCTCCTTCCATAGAACATGACGTGGGATGGAAGTGTATTTGGTTTTAGACTCATCAATCTATATATAAACATAGAAAGATAATTATGATGTTTTTTATTGGAACCTAACAATATAACTGTAAATTAAAAATATGTATCATTTTCTTATCTTATGAAGTGTTCTCTATCTTTTCTTTATTATAGGGGTATGCTGGTTTTTATGCATGTTCCTTATTTTCAGTATAGAGTTTCTCTTTCATAAATGAAATATTTACATTCAGTGTGATGAATACAGGTATCCTCAAACAATGTATTATCACCCACAATGTACCTAAAACTTATAATCCCCACGGCGACCAATAAATGCATCTCATGCTTCTTGGGATATCAGGTGATCATAGAAAATGGGTGGGTATGAGTTTATTTTACCTTTAGAAACTTTTAGGTTATATATTGTTAAAATATTGAGAAAACCTTGATGAATCCTTCTTGCAAGCCTTAGAACATAATCCTTGTGTGAATCATCTACTATAATTGTACATTTCAATAGATTGAAGAGAGTAAGTCATTTTTTCATTATTTTATTTTCTATTAAATTAAAGAAATAAATTCATAATGTTACCGTAATTTCTTCCCAAATCACAACCTTCATCCCGGACACAACATGGTGCCAGCAATCTATGTCAATCGGCATGCGTTGCTGAGTAAAAACTCCAATTTAGCTAATAAACATAGCCTTATTGGGATTCACATGTTGGCCTCGTGCATTCCATCCAACTTCAAATTTGATGCCTTTTATTTTCACCATAAGAACTTGGCCTAACACCATCAAACTACGACGCACCTATGTTTTCTGTGACGTCGGTCCTCCATTCCCGACCATTTCATCATTATCAACATCATCTATATGTTCATCTGAAATGGTATCAATGGTATGTGCTGATGGTTGTTGGACATCAACATTAGGAGCAGCAGGAGCCGCAGTAGTAGGAGCAGCAACAGCCGCAGCAGGAGAAACATGAGCAGCAGGAGCCACAGCAGGAGGAGAAGCCAGAGCAACAGGAGCCCTAGCAAGAGTAGCAGTAGGAGAAGTAGCAGCAATAGGAGCATTAGGAGCAGTAGCAGCCATAGCAGCAGCATCTTGAGATACTTGTTTAGCCTCAAGGTTATGAGCACCAGAAAGTATAGAATTAGTTATCTACAAAAGTGGTTGAACAGTTAATTTATATTACATAAATTTAGTAATGATAAGATACTAACATGATATAACAAGATCTATATTACAAAAAAAATATAACCTGTTTATTGAAATCTCTTTCTTTTTTTTCAAATGTTGAAGGGATTTGAAACCTCTATCGATTATTCAAATCCCTTCATTGTGGTCTCCTCTAGCATACAAAACATTATCTACATTGGGACTTCTCTAAAATGATTGCGACGTACCACTGAAAGGATATTCCTCAAATGAATTTTCATCAAAACCTTTAGTAGTTTTGGATGATAACAGAACAATCGACCACTTTTGGTTTGCGGGATCTAGAACATAAAAAACTTGTACCACTTCTGATGCCATTATAAATTGTTTTTCTTTTTACCCTTCTTTACTAAAATAAACTTTCACCAATCCTCATTCATCTATTTTAACACCACTATTGTTATCAACCCATTTTCATTGGAAAATCGGCAATTAGAATGTCGTATAATCCAAGTTGCATATTAGTTTGATAATGTCAAAGTATGACATATTTTCATAAATTTTATTTCTATCCTTACTACCAGAAACATGCATCGCTTCAGCCACTAGTGTAACTCCACTATTTTTCATGGTACTATCTTCATCATGTTCATCTATATAGAATGTATAATCATTCATTACATAACCACAATAAGATAATACATACACACTTGGTCTAGTGGCTAGCCATCGAAGTCGTTCTGAAATTGAATTCAGATTTTCATCAAACTGCATAAAAATGTGGTCCTGAAACCATCCTATAAACTGGTTATTATGTGTATTTGATAACCATTTTTCAGCCCTTGATGGATTCAACTACCTAAGAATTTATTTGTGAGTTTCAATATAATGAGCAAACTCCAAAATTTTATGCAAAACATAAATATGGGCCTACTCATGATCTGTAATTCTGATTGTCACGACTTCTCTTCCAGAAATTACTTCACCCTCAATACGTCCAGTGTGACAAGATTTCGGGAGACCAATGATTTCCACATTAGATAGGTATTCGGTACAAAATTTAATGGCTTCCTCAAAAATATATCGTTCCACTATACAAACCTCTGGCCGACTTCGATTTTTGACATACCCATTCAAAATATTCATATACCATTCAACAGGATAGATCCATCTATAGTGCACAGGACCACAAAGTCGAGTCTCTCCCACCAAGTGAGTCATCAAATGATCTATCATATCAAAGAATTTTTACGTTAAGAACATTTCTAATTCACATAATATGATGAAAATTTCTTTTTCCATAGCTGGAAATTTTTTCGGGTCTAAAACATTGATACAAATATCTTTGAAAAATAAACAATGTTTGGTTAGCGTATGGCGAACATTCTTGGAAAAAATGAAACGTAAAGCTATAGGAATTAGATCTTGCATCAAATCATGGAAATCATCTGATTTCAAACCTTTTATCTTCAAATCACTCATTGACACAATGTTCTTGATATTTGATGAATACCCCTATGGAACCTTTACATCATTTAAGAAGATTCAAAATTGATATCTCTCCTCCCTAGTAAGAGTATAAGTAGCTGGAAGAAAAAAAAATTCGATTTTCACCCTTCACAGGAGCCAACTCTTCTTGTATTCCCATGTCAACCATGTCCAACCTTGCCTTAATGCCATATTTTGTTTTTTAGGGGCATTTAGCAACGTTCCGATAACAGTGTCACATACATTTTTTCCCACTTGCATCACATTAAGAAAATGTCTGACGTACAAACAATTCCAGTATGGTAATTCAAAAAAAAAAAACAGATCTCTTTTTCCAACCAATTTTCGTAAGGTTTTTCAAAAATGGTTTACCAAAAAAAGTGTAGAGATCTTTTACATTCTCAAATAGCTAATCACCTGTTAGTGGAGACGGTGCTGTGAGATGTTCTGAACTTCCATTGAATGATTTCTTCCAAGATCAGTACTAATGCAGATAAGGTAAAAATCTATGATGTCCTAGAAACAGATATTTCAATGAATGTTTCAACCTAATTGATTCTATATCTTCTCTGCACATGGTACACCCTTGAGTTCCTTTAATTCTATATCCTGAAAAATGTTCATAAGCAGGTAAATCATTTATTGTCCCATACAACATCACTCATAACGTGAAGTATTAACTTTTATAAGCATCATACAACATAACACCTGAATCCCACAATAAATTCAAATCCTAGATCAAAGGAGCTAGATAAACATCAATATCATTACCTGGTGGTTTTGTTCCTAATATATGAATAGATAACAGGATGAATTTTTTCTTCATTCATAACCAGGGTGGAAAGTTATAATTTACCAACATAACAGGACATGTACTATGAGTGCTTGTGTGAAACCCAAAAGGATTCACTCCATCTGTAGATAACACAAGACGGTGGTTTATCAGATCTTCTCTTAATTCATGATACTCATGATCAATTTTATTCCATTGAGGTGAGTCATCCAGATGACGTAATTTTCCATCTTTATTTATTTTATCTGCATGCCAAAACAATTGTCTTGCAATTTCTTCACTTCCATATAGACACATAAACCATGGAATGATTGGAAAGTACCATATAACATTCATAGGATTGGATTTATCTTTCTTGTATCGAGAAGCACCACACATTGGAAATTCTGTAAGTGATTTTTTCTCCTTGAGAAACAACATACAGTCTTTCGGGCAGGCATGTATTCTTTCAGAAATCATACCCATCGAGCGTAGCATTTTTCTAGCTTCATAAGTCATGATTGGGAGCTCATTATGTAACATCCCAAGTAAGTAATGAATAATAGATATTTTTATCTATGTCTATTAATGATTAAGATAGTGTTTTAGAGGCTTAAAATGAAAATAAATTCAATCTTAAGCATGGAATACACTAATATTTTTTTAAAAGATTGTTTTATTGCCTTTTGATGGAAAACCCTTTTTAAATCTATATTTTGACAATTTTATAAGCTATGTTTGTCAAAATAAACTTATTATTTATGATTGGGACATCAAAATTTACTTTGTGTGAATTTTTTGTATTTTTCCGATAAAGTTCATTTTTTAATGAATAGTGAAAAATGTTGTATTTTAATTCAAATCCTCTTTTTAATCTAATATATTTATATGATTATATTATCTTTTGAATTGGTTTTGAATTGAAATTAGAATATATTTTTACCATTTTATCCAATGGTGGTCATTAGAATCAATTTCACTTTGAAATTGCACTTAAACTAGTGTCAATCTTTTGATACTTATTGTTTCATAAAAACACGCAATTTGTCATGACAGCGGGAATTAGTTATTAAATTAATTAATGAAACTTACATGTTTTTAATTCTGTAAAATATATATCATTTTTGAATTCTGAATATCAAATATAGCTAAGGGTGAAGTTTTGGTATCTTTCTAAAAAACGTCATTTTTTGATGAATAGTTAAACCACTAAGTGGTAGTTAAAGAAACTGATTTTTCGTTTAAATGAAACTTTTCCACTTCTGTGATTTGATTTTCAAAAATCCGACATAAATGGTTGTCATTAATAAGTAAAATTTGATTCAATGAGATTAAAATAATTTTTTAGTGAATAGTAACTTTTAAGTTCTTAATCGCGATTAGTGGTAATTAGTGTAGTTTAAGGTTAAAATAATGTTTTAATAATATGATATGAGCTTGACACATGTCCTACCCTCATTTTATGTGTCATGGAAGAATAATACAATCAATGGGTAAACTTGGGGACCCCATAAAGCCACTTTGGTTGAGAAATGACATAAATAACTTTTTATTTAATGTTAAAGTAAAAATGACACAAACAAGAGATGTTTTACTAAAACAATTTTTACATGGGGTTATACAAGTCATATTTTTGATTATAAGTAGTCATTGGAAATATAAATATATTTCCTACATAATTGTATTTTTTAAATAATTTTTATACTTTAAATAAATTAAATTATTTATGACATCATTATGATGCAGTGATTACCTCATTAATAAAGGATTTAAATAAAATGAAATAATAATGTAAAATATATGAACTACACATGTCCAAAACCTATTGGATGAGTGTATTTAGAACCCTTATCACCTTACCCTAGAAATATATCAATGTGGGTCATTTTTAATCCGAAACGCATTTTAAAATAATGTAACATTTCTTTACATTCCAAGAGTGCCCCTCCTCTCCTCTTATAAAAGGCCCCCACCTATACCTCCTTACCCACACTTCCAATGCCTTTGGCTCGGCCAACCCCTGCTCATTTTGTCTCTCCACTTACCTCTCTTACTCCTTGAAGCCTCACTTTGGGCAGAAGTCTTCCCATGGAAGCCTTTGAGCTCAATCCAAAGGGAGTTACCCGATTTTAAGGTAATGTCTTCACTTGAGTCGTTTTGTTTTATTTTTCTTCTCCAACCCCCTAAACTCTTTTTATTCATTTCTTTTGTAACAACACCAGTATCTTTAATATTCTATAATGTTGTTATAAGGAGTATTAGAGCTACACTTACACATACCTACATCTAATAGTTAAATAACAACTGTTTCCGTGGATGGTGAATTTATTCCTCCCGAAAAGATGATTGTTCAACATTATTTTAACACCTTAAAAGGTGGCCATTAAGATGAAACTATATTTATATATGATATATAATATGTTTATGTTTTCTTTAAACTTCTGTATTTTTTATTTTGTGAATACCTTTATCGTTTCTATAATGGGTAAACGCGATATCTTCATTTAAGGAAGTGCGGACTACCTCCCCCTCAAAGTGATTTGATTCGTTAAATACCATATGTGGGACGTATAAAGGATGGAACTATGATATTATATATGATATTATACTGGAATTATTATATACCTTTATATCATTATTATTCCATTCTATAAAATACGAAATAGAAAGGAAAGTAGCGTTCATGCGTACGTACGGCTTACCGTCTCCATGAACGGTGCATTTCATTTTGTACATCTAAATGATTGTGTAATATTATAAATGCATTATATACTGGATATATATGATATAAAAATCATGATTACCATTCTGGATATAATGGATACATGAAAAACTTGTAATTAATAAGGGTTTATTTTTGACTCAAGTACCAATGATCGTTAAACCGACCATTATTAACTTAAATAATTACATAGTATTCATGATGTGGCAATAAGTGATATAAAAGGAATAATGAACTTGAAAAAGGTTCTTAAACAAGTACAAATTAACTCAAGTTTATTATTCTGGAGATTAAAGAACGACCGAGTCAAGTCGGACCCGAGGTATGGGACTTCGTCTCAATCTCCTTTCATTGAGGAATATTTTGTTTTATACAAACCCTTCTTTTATATGGTGTATAAACCGCTATGACTTCTACATTTATTCAAAAATAATCTTTTTTATATGAAGTATTTTCTAAATGACAAAAGGGAATGTTTTTGTCGTATGTTTGCGGTGACAACGACTTCTCCGCCACTGTGACCATTATTTGAGTTTCGGCTTCCTCTACAAGCCATACCTTTTTTTAAAAAAGAAAAATAAATACCATGTTTTACTTTTCATTTATTTTGGTATTGAAAATTGTTTTCATAATGTTTTTATATTAATGTGTTGTATTGATATCTTGTGATTGAAAGGTGGAAATGTTATGTTTCCTTTATGCATGTTTTATGTGATACGATTATGTTGAGGTTCTTGGGAATTATTATGAAGACGGGTGGTTCCGTGATAGACTAAGGGCGGGTGAGCCCGATATAGCTCTCCAATGCATTGGGTAACGCGAAGGAGTTAAACGTTAAGGTTTCTCTAAAGAGATTAAGGGAGTATACTGTGATGGGTATTCCAAACGTAACCAAGAGGGTTACTCCCTACGTAAGAATGTTAAGAATGACTCAAGTTACATTTATGTATTATGATTTCTATGATTTATTCATGATTTGATGAGGTATGTTAATGTGCTTATGTTTTATGGGTAAATTATGATTTCATTCTTTTGTATATATGTACCCATGTTTCCTTTCCATATTTTTATATCCCTTACTGAGCTTTTTATGCTCATCCCATGTTTTTTTGAAATGTTTTTCACAGGTCACGGGAAAGGTACATGATATTATGATAGTGTCATGGAAGTTTCAAGAAAGAATCCATGTTTTATTTTAAATATGTTTCCATTGATGTGAAAGAAGAATACTATCTCTATGTAACCACTTTGTTTATATGTGGAATGTAATGCAAGTTTTATGATCTAATTCTCTAAAACTCAAAACCCCAAAATATCCCCAATGTGTAATCTTGTAATAACTCAAGATTAAGTAAGGTTTATGACCGGGGCCTTATAGTTGGTATCAAAGTTCGGTTTAGATAAAATTAGGAGTTATAATTCTATTAAATGATTATCCGAAAATATTTTTTTTATGTTTAAATTGAAGTGATATAGTATTTTAAGATTACCATGTTGCTTCATCTAAGACATGTTTGTTCAGAATGGTTTTCCTCAGAGGAAACAGGGAAGCAGTGCTAGGATGGAATACAGAAGGAAATAACCTTCTGAATCAGCATCCTGAGATGGTTGGAATTGGAACTGAACAGTTTGTTGCAGTAATGGTGCAGTTGACTCAAGCGATAAATGGTGGTGGTATCCATGCATGAGATCAGCCAGATCAACCGCAGAGGAACATGTCAGTGGTGGAACATTTCATGAGGCAACATCCCTCATCATTCAAAGGATCATCTGACCCTGTGTTAGCTGAAGGGTGGATTAAAGCACTGGAGACGATTTTCAATGTCATGGGGTGTTCAGACAATCAAAAGGTTATTCTTGATATTTACCGTTTGGAGGGTGAGGCAGGTCAGTGGTGGTCTATGGTTAAAAATATCATGGATGCCGATGAGATTGATGCTCTTGACTGGGATTAATTCAAAGGTATGTTTCTTGAGAAGTATTTTCCTAAGGTTGTTCGACATAGGATGGAAAATTAATTCTTGGAATTGAGGCAAGAGGAAGGCTCAGTGGATACCTTTGAAGAAAGGTTCACTCGATTGTCAAGGTATGCTCCAAATTTTATCCGAGACCTTGATAGTAAAATCAATCGTTTTTACTCAGGATTAAATCCAAAATATCGAAGGTCATTATCTTCTCGTGAGTTTAAAAGTTATGAAAAGCTTGTTCGATGTGCTGAGAAGATTGAAATGGAGTTTTCTAATGATCAAGTGTTCTATAACAACCAACAGAAGAAGAGACCGAGGTTGCAGGAGAAAGGTAAGAACTCTTCAAAAAAGTCTGATAGTAAGAAAACTAAGTTTCCAATTTGTGATAAATATGGCAAAAGGCATGTTGGGGAATGTCTTCTGAATTATGGAAAGTGCTACTGATGTGGTAAGATGGGACATAAGGATCGTGATTTCACTGAAAAGGATCAAGGTCAAGGTAATAACAAATTTGATTTACAGTTAGTGAAATGTTATAAGTGCAATGAGATGGGTCACTATGAAAACGAGTGTCCGAAAAAGAACTTGAGTGAAGGTAAGTAGTTAGACTACAAGCAGAAAGGGGTGGTGAAATTCTTTGCAACTACTTCAGCAGATGTCGGGCCATCAAATGAAGTTGTATCAGGTACATTGTTTGTTTTTTCAGATTATTCCAGTGTGTTGTTTGATTCGGGGTCTACACATTCTTTCATCTCTGAAGACTTTTATAGTAAAATGGGAATACCATC
This sequence comes from Viscum album, assembly GCA_963277665.1. Lineage (NCBI taxonomy): Eukaryota > Viridiplantae > Streptophyta > Magnoliopsida > Santalales > Viscaceae > Viscum > Viscum album. Next base: position 1,689,333,681 of record OY728147.1, on the reverse strand, counting down.
CCAAGAAATGACTCCTGAACTTTTGGTAAAAAACTCCTGGGGGGAAATGATGAGGCAAAAAGAATTTATAAGTATCTTCTTATCCTTATTTGTGGAAAGAACCTACCTGCAAAACTTATTGTTCTACCTCTAGTAGAGTTTGATGTTATCCTGGGTATGGATTGGCTCTCTATTTACCATGCTAAGATTGACTATAGAGCTAAAGAAGTTTCTTTTCAGAAAGACATTCAGTTTGTGTACAAGAATGAACCCTTACTATTGATAACTTATCAAGAGGCCGAGAAACTTTTAAAAGATGGAAATGAATGTTACCATGAACACATCGTTGAAAATAAAGGAACTGTTCAGATTTATGATGTGCCAGTGGTAAATGAGTATCCTGATTTTTTTCCTAATGAGTTGCCTGGAATAATACCAGATCGGAAAGTTGAATTTACTGTTGACTTAGTTCCTGATTCTAAGACAATTTCAAAACCCCCTTATCGAATGGATCGAATTGAACATTTAGAGTTGAAGGAGCAATTGAATGATTTATTAGAGAAAGGTTTCATTCGACCTAGCACATCACCATGAGGTGCTCCTATTTTATTTGTTAAAAAGAAAGATGGTTCAATGAGACTTTGCATTGATTATAGAGCCTTGAATAACATCACTGTTAAGAACAAATATCCTTTGCCTCATATCGATGATTTGTTTGATCACCTCCAGGGAGCTCAGTATTTTTCAAAGATTGACTTGAGATCGGGGTACCATCAACTGAAGGTAAAGGAGGTAGACGTTCCGAAGACTGTGTTTCTTACAATATATGGCCATTATGAATTTGTAGTAATGCCTTTTGGGCTAACCAATGCAGCTGCTCTATTCATGGACTTAATGAATAGAATTTTCCATGAGTTCTTGGATAAGTTTGTGGTGGTTTTCATTGATGATATTTTGGTGTTTTCTAAACGTAAATAGGAGAATGAAAGAAAATTAAGGTTTATCTTTCAAACCTTAAAAGAAAAGAAATTGTATGGGAAATTCAGCAAGTGTGAGTTTTGGTTGCAAAAAATTTCTTTCCTTGGTCACATTGTTTCTAAAGATGGGATAACTGTTGATCCTGCAAAAACAAAAGTTGTGGAACACTGGAAAAGACCCCCAAATGTAACTGAGATTCGTAGCTTCCTTAGTTTGGAAGTCTATTACTGAAGGTTTGTTAGAAATTTTTCACGGTTATCTAGTCCAATGACTAAGCTAACTCAGAAGGGTGTTAAGTTTATCTGGACAAAAGAATGTGATGATTGTTTTTACTAATTGAAAAGAAGATTGGTGAATGCTCCAGTTTTGGCACTACCTTCCAGGAATGGTGAGTTTGTTATCTACAGTGATGCTTCACTGAAAGAACTTGGTTGCGTCCTAATGAAAAATGATCAGGTAATTGCTTATGCTTCATGACATTTTAAATCTCATGAGGTAAATTACCCTACACATGATTTGGAATTTTCTTCTGTTTTTTTCGCTTTAAAAATTTGGAGGCATCATTTGTATGGAGTAAAGTGTGAAATATATACTGATCACAAAAGTTTAAAGAATATATTCACTCAGAAAGAGTTAAACATGAGACAGAGGAGATGGCTGGAATTAATCAAGGATTATGATTGTACAATTCATTACCATCCAGGAAAATCAAATAAAGTGGCTGATGCTTTGAGTTGAAAAAGTAATGCTTCATTAGTAATGTTGCATTTGGAACGTGGTCATTTGGTTAAGGATTTGATGAACTTTGGCATAGAAGTTGTTGGTGTCGGAAGTTCTTCTGTTTTGTTTCAGGTATCAGTGAGATCATCTCTATCAGATAGAATCAAGAAAGCACAGAAGAAAGACAGTGAGTTGCAGAAAAAGATAGAGCTGGTTCAGAAAGGTAAGTTGCCGGAATTCAACATTGATAATGATCGTGTTTTAAGATTTGGGAAGAGATTGTGTGTGCCTTGTGATTCACAGTTGAAGAGAGATTTATTATGTGAAGCTCATAGTTCTCTGTTTTCAGTTCATCCAGGCATTACTAAGATGTATAGAGATCTACGAGAGTATTACTAGAGGGATGGAATGAAAAGAGATATTTCTGATTTTACAGTGAAGTGTTTGACATGTCAACAGGTTAAAGCAGAGCGGCAGTTACAGAAAGGGGTGCTTTAGCCTTTACCAGTTCCAGAGTGGAAATCGGAGAATATATCCATGGACTTTGTTGTGGGATTACCGAATACATATCAAGGTAATAATGCAATCTAAGTTATTGTTAATCGCTGGACTAAATCTGCTCATTTCCTTGATATACGAGATACTGTTTCCCTAGATCAACTTTCCCGTTTGTATCTTAAAGAGATAGTTAGGTTACATGGATTTCCCCTCTCCATTGTATCTGATCGTGATCCCAGGTTCACTTCTAACTTTTGGAAAGGCCTTCAGAAGTTGTTGGGTACTGAATTAAATTTTAGTACAACATTTCATCCTCAATCAGATGGGCAGTCAGAATGAATAATTCAGACCTTGGAGGATATTCTATGAGCTTTCTTGATGGATTATCATAGAAGTTGGGACCAACATCTTTCTTTGGTTGAGTTTTCATATAATAATAGTTTTCATTCTAGTATACAAATGGCACCATTTCAGTCATTATATGGGAAGCGGTGTCGAACTCAAGTTTTCTGGGATGAAGTGGGTGAAAGGAAGTTGATGGGACCAGAATTGATAGAAGAGATGGCAGAAAAAGTTCAGCTGATTTAGAAACACATGAGAACAGCTCAGAGTAGGCAGAAGTGTTATGCAGACAACAGGAGGAAGGATCTAACTTTTGAGGTAGGTGATCATGTTTTTCTCAAAGTATCACCATGGAAAAGTGTGATGCGATTTGGTATGAAAGGAAAGGTGAGTCCAAGGTTCATTGGACCATATGAAATTCTGGAGAGAGTTGGATCTATTGCTTACCGAGTGGCTTTACCTCCTAGTTTATCGCCGGTACACAATGTTTTTCACGTTTCGATGTTGAGGAAGAATATGACAAATCCATCTCCTGTTTTGAGTCCAGAGGTAGTTCAGTAGGAAGAGAACCTATCTTATGAGGAAAAACCGGTCCAGATTCTTGACCATAGGGAGCAAGTATTACGGAATACGTTGATTAATCATGTAAAGGTTTCGTGGAAAAACCACATGATGTAAGAGGCAACATGGGAGTCAGAAAATGCAATGAGGGATAAGTACACCCATTTATTCGATAAGTAAATAAATTGCGGGGATGCAATTTTCTAAAGGGGAGAAGGATGTAACATTCCAAGTAAGTAATTAATAATAGATATTTTTATCTATGTCTATTAATGATTAAGATAGTGTTTTAGATGCCTGAAATTAAAATAAATTCAATCTTATGCATGGAATACACTAATATTTTTTTAAAAGATTGTTTTACTACCTTTTGATGCAAAACCATTTTTAAATCTATCTTTTGACAATTTTATAAGCTATGTTTGTCAAAATAAACTTATTATTTATGATTGGGACATCAAAATTTACTTTGTGTGTATTTTTGGTATTTTTCTGATAAAGTTCATTTTTTTAATGAATAGTGAAAAATGTTGTATTTTAATTCAAAACCTCTTTTTAATCTAATTTATTTATATTATTAGATTATCTTTTAAATTGGTTTTGAAGTGAAATTAGAATACATTTTTACCATTTTATCCAATGGTGGTCATTGTAATCAATTTCACTTTGAAATTGGACTTAAACTAGTGTCAATCTTTTGATACTTATTGTTTCATAAAAACACACTATTTGTCATGATAGTGGAAATTAGTTATTAAATTAATTAATGAAACATACATGTTTTTAATTTTGTAAAATAGACATCATTTTTGAATTTGGAATATCAAATATAACTTAGGGTGATGTTTTGGTATCTTTCTGAAAAACTTCAATTTTTATGAATAGTGAAACCACTAAGTGGTAGTTAAAGAAACTGATTTTTCATTTAAATGATAATTTTCCATTTCTATGATTTGATTTTCAAAAATCAGACATATATGGTTGTAATTAAGAAGTAAAATTTGTTTCAATGAGATTAAAATATTTTTTTTGGTGAATATTAACCTTTAAGTTCATAATCACGATTAGTGGTAATTAATGTAGTTTAAGGTAAAAATAATGTTTTAATAATATGAGATGAGCTTCAAACATCCCTACACTAATTGGATGTGTCATGGAAGACAAATACAATCCATGGGGTAACTTGGGGACCCCATGGAGCCACTTTGGTTTGGAAATGACATAAATAACTTTTTATTTAATGTTAAAGTAAAAATGACACAAACAAGAGATGTTTTACTAAAACAATTTTTTCATGGGGTTATACAAGTCATATTTTTGATTATAAATATAAATTGTAAATATAAAAACATTTCCTACATCATTGAATTTTTTTTATAATTTCTAAACTTTAAATAAATTAAATTATTTATGACATCATGATGATGCAGCGATTACCTCATTAATAAAGGATTTAAATAAAATGAAATGATAATGTAAAATCTATGAACTACACATGTCCTAAACCTATTTTATGTGTGTATTTAGAACCCTTATCACCTTACCCTCGAATTATATCAATGTGGGACCTTTTGAATCCGAAACTCATTTTAAAATAATGTAACATTTCTTTACATTCCAAGAGTGCCCCTCCTCTCCTCTTATAAAAGGCCCCCACCTCTACCTCCTTTCCCACACTTCCAAAGCCTTTGGCTCGGCCAACCCCTGCTCATTTTGTCTCTCCACTTCCCTATATTACTCCTTGAAGCCTAAATTTGGGCAGAAGTCTTTCCAAGGAAGCCTTTGAGCTCTAACCAAAGGGAGTTACCCGATTTTAAGGTAATGTCTTCACTTGTGTCCTTTTGTTTTATTTTGCTTCTCCAACCCCCAAAACTCTTTTTTTCATTTCTTTTGTAACAACTCCAGTATCTTTAATATACTAGTATGTTTTTATAAGAAGGATTCTAGGTACACTTACACATACCTACATCTAATGGTTAAAGAACATACTGTTTCCGTGGATGGTGAATTTATGCCTCCCGAAACGATGATTGTTCAACATTATTTTAACACCTTCAAAGGTGGCCATTAAGTTGTCACTATATTTATATATGATATATAATATGTTTATGTTTTCCTTAAGCTTCTGTATTTTTTATTTTGTTCATACCTTTATGGTTTCCATTATGGGTAAACATGATATCTTCATTTAAGGAAGTGCCGACTACCGCCCCCTCAAAGTGATTTGATTCGTTAAATACCAAATGTGGGACGTAAAAAGGATGGAACTATGATATTATATGTGATATTATACTGGAATTATAATATACCTTAAATCATTATGATTCCATTCTATAAAATACGATATAGAAATGAAAGTAGCATTCATGCGTACGTACGGCTTACCGTCTCCATGAACGGTGCATTTCATTTTGTACCTCTAAATGATTATATAATATTATAAATTCATGTATATACTGGATATATATGATATATAAATCATGATTACCATTCTGGATATAATGGATACATGAACAACTTGTAATTATAAATGGTTTATTTTTGACTCAAGTACCAATGATCATTAAACTGACCGTTATTAACTTAAATAATTACGTAGTATTCATGACATGGAAATAAGTGATATAAAAGGAATACTGAACTTGAAAAGGGTTCTTAAACATGTATAAATTAACTCAAGTTTATTATTCAGGATATTAAAGATTGACCGAGTCAAGTCGGACCCGAGGTATGGGATTTCGCCACAATCTCCTTTCATTGAGACATATTTTGTTTTATACACATCCTTCTTTTATACGGTGTATAAACCCCTTTGAATTTTAAGTTTATTCAAAAGGAATATTTTTTATACGAAGCATTTACTAAATGACAAAAGGGAATGTTTTTGTCGTACCCATGTGGCGACAACGACTTCTCCACCGCCGTGACCATTATTTGAGTTTCAGCTTCCTCTACAAGCCATACCTTTAAAAAAAATACCATGTTTTACTTTTCTTTTATTTTGGTATTGAAAATAGTTTTCATAATGTTTTTATATCAATGTGTTGTATTGATATCTTGTTATTGAAAGGTGGAAATGTTATGTTTCCTTTATGCATGTTTTATGTGATACGATTATGTTGAGGTTCGTGGGAATTATTATGAAGACGGGTGGTTCTGTGATAGACTAAGGGTGCGTGAGCCCGATATAGCTCTCCAATGCATTGGGTAACGTGAAGGAGTGAAAAGTTAAGGTTTCTCCGAAGAGATTTAGGGAATATACTGTGATGGGTATTCCAAACGTAACCAAAAGGGTTACTCCCTACGTAAGAATGTTATGAATGCCTCAAGTTACCTTTATGTCTTATGATTTCTATTATTTATTCATGATTTTATGAGGTATGTTAAAGTGATTATGTTTTATGGGTAAAGTATGATTTCATTCTTTTGTATATATGTACCCATGTATCCTTTCCATATTTTTATATCCCTTACTGAGATTTTTATGCTCATCCCATGTTTTTTTGAAATGTTTTTCAGAGGTCAAGGGAAAGGTACATGATATGATGATAGTGTCAAGGAAGTGTCAAGAAAGAATCCATGTTTTATTTTAAATATGTTTCCATTGATGGGAAAGAAGAATACTATCTCTATGTAACCACATTGTTTATATGTGGAATGTAATGCATGTTTTATGATCTAATTCTCTAAAACTCTAAACCCAAAAAGATCCTCAATGGTAATCTTGTAATAACTCAAGATTAAGTAAGGTTTAAGGCTGGGGCCTTATACATTATCTTCCAGGATCATGTCATTCAAGAGATAAAGTTGTTCCGTAAAACTGACATCACTCTATTTGTTTCCTACTTTCAATTTATACAACTTCAGTAAAGCTGAAAATGTTGTATACTTAGTGAAACCAGCATACAATGGCATCTTTGCACAACTCTTTAACTTCTCAAACAATTTTGGGCAATCACGGAGTTCATCTTTAATTGCCTTTGTAATTTTCTCAATATTATCTTCATCACAATTGACATCTATAATCACATACTTCATATGGTATTCCTCATTATCCATATTTGTATTCATATCTGATGGTCCATAAAACGCAGTTTTATCCCAGCCAATAGCTACATTCTCTTTTTCTCCGTGTTTATTCCAACATTTATAACTCTGATCTATTACTTGACATATCAAATGTTCTTCCAACTCCTCTAGAGTAAGTAGTCTAGAATTACAACAATGTAAAAATGGAAAAGGATTTGAGAGGGATCCTTTGTGTGATCCTTTGAAAACATAATGAACTCTTTCAGTCCATTCTCATACTCTATTGTCAAATGAGTAGCATCCATCCAGTCTTTCTTCATCTTCATCCTATTTGAATCTAAAATATTAGTATTTATGGTTTAATTAAACAAATGAAGACTACCAAATATTGTACAAGAGAACCACTTCCTTATAAAAATATAGATTAATAGATCCTAACCATTAGTATTTTTTCATCTTCATTAAATATAATTACTTTAGATTCATTATAGTTTCCTCAAATCACCCCAAACCAAACACAAGAATAATCAATAATGATACATATACCACTCGTAGGTCTATTCCCTAAATTCAATATCATCATACCTAAACACACATATTTACAAACAAACACATGTCACAAATGCATAAAAAACCATATCCACATCCGAACCAAAGTACCAATATGGATTTCAATCAGGTTACTCGACTCAAGTGGTGGTGTGAAAGAAATAATAAGAAAATATAATAAGTATATAGTCACCAAAAATTCTCAAACTTGTGTCAATAATCCAATAAACTAAAGGTATCATTCCATCTATCAGGTTACTCAGAATGGGACCATACGTGACAGTAGTCCCTGGTGGTGAAGGTTCCTGAGGAGGAAGGGGTGAACACACACATATCGAGGTTCGAGGTCAGGTCACTGAGGTTGAAGGTGGACTGATACTTCTACAAGGTTTCATTCCATATTTCACAAACCATGTCCTGGTACCCGAGGATGTTAACCCACTACTAGTGGAAGTGAAACCGTTCCTGAAGATCATGGCAAGAAGAAATGGAAACCAAGAGGAGGGAGTGAATCAAAATACCTCAAGCAAGATGAAAAAACATGGAATTTGAGAATAGGTTAGTTGCTTTCATGTTGGATAGAAACATATCCAATAAACCCCACAAGCGATGATGTCCCTTGTAGTTGTTGCACCAGGTGAAACTGTCACCTGAGAAGCTGAGATCAATGAGGCCCATCCCAGCCATGAACTGAAAAAAATCCATGATGGCCTTCCTCTGGAATGGGTTTCAACCTTTCCTTTCCTTTGGGTTGGAAATGACATTAATGTCAACCCCAAAAAACAATGGATAGTGGACAAGATCGAAGGTATTTAGATCACTCCATAGATATTACCTTTGAAGAGGGTCATAGCTTCCAAAAACAAAAGTCATAAGGAAGTAGGTATCATCGTTGGACACCTTGGTAGTGATGAATTGATTGCAATCTTGGACAGTCTCAACAACATATTTATTGTGCCGAAATACCCATTTGTCTCTGTTGGAGGGGTTAGAGTGTAGAAATTCATGAAACCTAATCTTCCAGGAGAATTATATGATTATTATAGTATTTTTTGTGTAATTTGAAAACAACAACAATGACATTATGATTTTTGATTTATATAGTGAGGAAGTTAGATTTAACATGGGAACTAAGACCATGAGAATAACATATGAAGATAATAATTATGGGTAGGACAGGGATCTGGCATTGGATCTAGAGCTAGTCGCCTTATTGAAGTGGGAGGATGATCTCTCATTGAGGTCCCTTGATTTTGAACATGTTCATAACCCCTTATGGTTGGTAAGCTTAATATGAGTGGGAGATGAGGATCCAAAGTGGCAAGGGACGGATGGGTAATGAAAATTGGGGGCTGGTAAGGGAGTTATATCTGGATCAATAAGTATTTGGAGTTGGATGACAGGATCAAAGCCAAGGGAGATAGAACAAACACTTCTAGGAAGGGTCCTGGCCACTATAGAGAAGCAGTCAGTAAGCTCAGCAAGGGAGAAGGATAGAGATGGATGTAAGGGTGGAAAATCTAGAAAGCTTGGTGGTCTTTTCATCATTCCATACAAGTGCACAGCCAGAAAGAGTCAATTAGATATCATGAAGTAAAGAAGGGGGGAACCCCTTGATGAAAATAGGGTTCAAGCATTGGATGACCTAGTAATGCATCAGAACCAGGTGGTGTTGTCCTTAAAAAAAATATTATCCTTCATTCCTTACATTATGGTGACATGGTGTTGGTTCTAAGGTAATCAAGGATACCTAGGAGGAATCTAGTGAAACTAGAATCCAAGTTTGAAGGACCTTAAATTTTTCAAAAAATTCACTCTGATAGTGTAAACTCATTGATCTCCATTGATGATGAGCATATCAATATTTCCACCAATACTAGTATGTGAAATTATAAAAAATACCCCATAAAACACCACTAAATTTAAATTTCAAACAAAAATATGCTATTGAATCATGCCTCAAACCTCCTTTCTCTTTTTTTCATTGAGTCACCCTTGTGTCCCTTTTTCTTGTTGTACAATGTATGTGATAAGGTTCATCAACTATTTCGAGGAACATTGATATAGATGTTCCTTTTGCCTTAGATATCGAGATCAAAAGGAATATTTCAACATGATGATAGTTTCCAATAGTCAAAAAGACATCATAATGTTTGATCAAACCCTCCGAAACCTCGTCAAATTAATCTTGGAGAGCACCTGATGCCTTCAGAATGGAAAATATTTTACTATGTCTTACCATCAATCCATAGTGAAACCACGAGAATAGTGTGTCCCCAGATTCAAGATCATTAATTTGAAATAAATCCTAGACTCATTCATATGATATAGAACATGGTTCAATTCAGTTTTCTCCAACCAGAATATGTATCTTTCTATTCATCCTAGAATATCGACCTATTTACTTTCTAAAAAGGAAAACTTCTATGTAAATCATGACATGGGATGACCTTTACAAGAAGTTCATAGAAAAATACCTTTCACTTCTCTGGACTTGGAAGCTTTAGAATAAAATTCATAACATTGATCAAATAGACAGGGAATCCACTTGGTTATCATGGGATCGATTCCAGGAGTGGATAATGCAGTGTCAAGACCACTGTTTAGGCATTTTGGTCTAGATGTAGATGTTTTACCAAGGAAATAATCCAGATGCACGAATTGTATTCTTTGCTACAGGTGATGGAGGATTAATGTTTAACAGCCGAATAGTTAGGAAAAAAAATCATGATGATGTTTCGCACAATAAAATAATTTTCAATGAGATTGTGGAACACATCAGCATGGTATTGACAATGTGGATGAGAACACCATATTAGAAGTGGAAATTTAAGCACTCACAATGATGCTAGAATCAATCCATATGTTAATTGTACAACCCACTCTGACAGTATAATAGAGATACAATCATGTAATATGTGTGGTGTCCCACATCTATACTAAGACTACAAAGCATGAGTTGAGTAGTTAAAAGACAAATATTTTAATTATATCAATTATAATAAACATACACCTCCTTTTTAATAGCATCTGTAGGTATACCATTAGTTTAATTATTAGAAGAAACCTCAGAATAATACAAGATATGTTCAACAACGAAGTGTTCAAGCCATGTTTCAGTATCAAGGACAACCAAGGTATCCACCAATGAACATAGTACACAGAAGTGCGAAAAAAATTCCCAAAAAAACCCTTCCCACAAAGAGCTTAGCAATAATTTATACCTACCCATCAAAGACCTCAATAATAACCTGCTCCCCAATGTAACATAGAGATCCTCCTGGATACTATTATTCAAAAGGTAGATCATAGAATGACCATTGAGGAAACAAAAATGAAAACACAAATATCTATTTTACGAATACATAATGATTAAAATTTTAAAATATCAATAAAATTATATGATATATTACCAGGTACCGTACATAGTAATACTGCTATGTACCTTACGGAAGAAACCAAGGTACTAGTACTTAGATGCGATAAGGTATTAAACTTCCAAAAATCGAGTAGAAGTGAAGAAAGGAAACATGATGATCCTGGGAAATAATTAGCATAAGAATGAAATTTTGATAAGACTACACCAGCAACCCCTCGAGGAATATCACCAACTAAAAGTCACCAAAGTATTGAGAAACCACAGGAACTAGTTTATGTTTTCCCACCATAATAAAATCCACCTCTTCCTTTACCTAAAGGATATATAAGAGGCTAACAAGAGCCATAATACATTAAGTTCCTAGAGATTTTTTGTCCACTACACCACAAGATACCATTTTCTGAATACATTTCCAAGATTTCAATGTTTTCAAAATTTCTTACAGATCCACTTTCCAAAAAAATAAAATTATAATATGATGGGATCATTTCATTAAATTAAGAATATGAACTTCTTTTGAACTATAAAATCCCACCAAAGATCAGAGATCTAGAATGTTTTTCAAATCCATGCACTATTGGGACTTCATGTTTGGTAGATATTTATGGAATCATAGAGCCATCATTAACATATTGTCAATGAGTATTTCATGAAAGTTAGTACTCCAAGAACTCCAAACCACTAGAATAGTAATGAAACTTGTCGACCGATCAGTGAATTATCCCATGGGTATTCTTTATATTGTTTTTGTTAAAGTAGAAAAATTAATCTTTCTAGTAGAATTCCTAGTTATGGAAATTGAAGAAGAAGGTGTCATCACCATTATACTTAAACGTACATTCCTATACATAGGAAATTCCTTGATAGATGTGAATCAGGGATGTCTAATCTTGTATGTTTTAGAATAATAGGTAGTTTTCGACCTGGTAAATGCTTCCCAAAAATTATACAATGTTGTATATTGCAATGCCATCTCTGTTTCACAAAATGGATATGTGTACATGGAAATTGAAGAAGAATGTGAAGATTCACTCAAAGAGAAGGAAGAAGAGTATGATTTTGAGGAAGTAAGCTTCATTTAACCTCTAATGAGGGAAACCTTTCAACCTTTCTTTCTCTATATCATTCAACCAACCATGCGGTAAATAAAACCTCTACCCAATACTATAGAATACTCAAATATCCATTAAATCTATCATGCCAAATCAACATATGGTAATGTGTGATGGGAGAAGAGAACAATATTAAAAAATGATTTGGAAAACATTCCTTAAAGGGAGGTCCGACAAGGCGAAGCATAGGCAACGGAGGTCCGGCAATGAAGCTCGAGGGAATTGATGGTGGCAGAGGTCCATCAAAGTGATGCTTGAGGGAGGCGGAGGTCTGGAAACAAGAAGCCTGAAGGCGGTAGAGGTCCGGCAATGCGAACTCATTGGGCGGTGGAGGGGAGTCGCAGGGTTCCAGTAGCACGAGAGCTTTAGGTCTTGATAAAACAAAGACACTATGTGACCGAATTTATAAAAATAATGGACGAATGTTTTATCAGCGATTGTTTTAGCGCTATTAATGGTTCTCTTTATCAATGCTACAAAATCACTGATAAATCCATCCTATATCAGTGATAACATTTTAGCGCTCATACTGTGATTCTTTATCAGTACTTTTCTAGTGCTGATAAAGGGTCTTTTTATCAGTGCTTGCTTAGCACTGATAAAGGTTACCCTGTATCAGCGCTAAAATTTTAGCACTGATAAAGGAATTCTTTCTCAGTGATTTTCTAGCACTGATACGTGGAGCCTTTATTAGGGCTAGAAAATCACTGATAAAGAATCCTTTTATCATCACTAAATTTTTAGCGCTGATAAAGGATCCATCTGTCAGCACTAGAAAAGTGATGATAAAGACTTCCTTTATCATCGCTAAAATTTTAGTGCTGATATAGGGTTTCTTTATCAATGGTTTTTCTTAGCGCTGATATAAGGTGGGGCTTCCCTTTCCTGTTTTTATAGTATTGTATCAACCAAACGACCATTATTAACTTAAATGATTGCATAATGTTTATAACATGGTAATAAGTTATATAAAAAGGATAATAAACTTGAAAATGGTTCATAAAAAAGAAGAAATTAACATTATTTTATTATTCAGGATGAACAATGAACAAATGAGTCAAGTCGGACACGAGGTAAAGAGATTTCGTATCTCACATTTTATTCCGTGAGATTCCCATTGTTCGACGCATATTAATTTAATGTGTTCTATTATGTACTGAAATTTTATATATTTTATCATGATTATATTTTTATTCCTGGTATTCTGTGATTAATTTGATGGTTATTAAGTTTTGATCAAATGAATCAGTTGATTACAATGAGGTAAAGGGTTTTGTCTCACTTTTACTCTTGTGAGATTCATGTTATATTTTCCACTATTTCCTTTTGTATGTTTTATATACTGCCAAGGATTATACTTTTGTGTAATATACATTCACTTTTGAGTATTTACATCTTCATTGTATGATCCTTATTTCATGTGGCATATGTTTTGTAAGTTAACAAATCTGTAAGTGAACCTTTGACCCTCCTCTATTTAAAATACTTCTATTTGTTATGTATTTTAATTTACATCATATTATGTTGGGATATGTTCTTCTATATACTCATTTGATGTAAAAAAAATTCCAAGTGATGAGATACCCTTTTTATCTCATCAAATCATTTTTAGAATTTTAAAGTGACGATGTTAGGCTGTCAAATTATATCAAGGGATCTTCTAACCAAATTTTAATTCTTTGGGTTAAACATGTACTTCATGAATATGTCATCCTATGAAAATTTGTAAATGAAAAATAATTGTTTTACACTTTATATCCACTTATATTGGGTTTATTTATAATTTTCACACATAATTATGTGATTGATTTATCCTTAATTTAATGATACCATCTTTATAAGGGATTTCATCCCAATTTACATTTCCACTAATACTTTATTGTTGTTATGAACTAATTCAATTTTATATGGTTTATATACTATCCATTGACATATTATATTGTGAATCCGTTTATTCTCATGATATTATAATGTTCTGATTAAAATTTAGTCTTCAATTATTTTTATTCAAGCGTCTCTATTTTTGTTAAAAAAACTCTTTAAATAAAATATCATTTTAAATGTCTAAAATATTTATTCTACTAAATATTTCTCATTAATGTCCGTGTTTTGAAAATGGGATTCAGGATTTAGTTTTTTGGACATTAATGTTTTAAAATGATAATTCATTTAAAAGCTTCAAAGGGGTATGGGACACTTTGATTCAAAAATCACTTTTTAAATGGTTTTGAAAATGATTTGATAAAACATTGTTTATTTAAATATATTGATTTGATATATTGTAATGTGGAAATTCTATCTTTCCTTTATACTTGTGTTATATGTTATGATTATGTTTTGGTTATTTGGAATTATTTACGTATATGGGTGCTTCTGGGATAAACCTTGGGTGGGTGATCCCAAGATAGCTCTCCAATTCATTGGGTGATGTGACAAAGGTAAATGTGATGTTTCTCCTAAGAGATTTAGGGAATATACTATGATGGGTATTCCATGTGTCACTCCCTATATAGTTGTGATAGATACAAAGTATGTTTGATGTTGATTCCACAAGTATCCTTTATGATTTATGATTTGTGTGTGTTATTCATAAATCTTATGATTTCTTAAGGTATGTTATGATTGAGAATTAAGGTTTTATTGATTTGTATTTATTTATGGGCTAATGTTTTCCTACCTTATTTTATACCCCTTACTGAGCTTTTAATTCTCATCCAATGTTTTTGAAATGTTTACCATAGGTCTTAAAGATGAATAGGGTCCAGGATTGGATCAAGGAAAATTCATGTTGTCTAAAACATGGAACTAGACGAGCTTCTTTTTATGAGTTTTTATTTTATGAAGAAAATGAATACTGAGTAGTATTGTCTACATGTAATATTCAAGTTGTTATGTAATAGTCATGGCCTATTTCCCTAAAACTCTATTCCTAAAAAGACCCTCAATTTGAATTATTCATTTAATTCAATATTATGTAATGTTTTAAGGTCGGGTTCTTATAGTTGGAATCAGTGTTCGGTTTAGATAACTTTAGAGGTTAGGGTATTATTTATACATAACTTACATTACCATAATGGTTAGGATTTCAGAAAGATTCATAGATTTTTTAAGATAAATTGAATGAGTTTAAGATAACTTTAATAATTATATTTTAGTATTTACCATCCTCATAATATATTATATGATGATTTTACTGATATAATCACACTTATCTTTTTGGTTTTAGTCAATGTTTGGACCTAGCAGGCATCAAAGTAACAATGGATGTGTAGAAAACTATGATGGTTTTCTGAATGAGCAATTGAATGAAATGGGAGCTTCAATAAGAACTCTTGTGGTTATTTTTAACCAACTATCTGGAGTCATGATTGACCACATGAACCTTGGTGATTTTTATATGGCATCGTATTTGCGAGAAACAAATCCCCACGGAAGTTCAGGTAATAATAATAAAGGTATGTTTGTTCAAAAACCTATGTGTCAAGGATGTGGAAAGAAAAACCTATGATATTGTTTCTAAGGGAAACGAAGATGATATAGATGTGGAAATGAAGATCATAAAGCAAGAACCTTCCATGGAAAAGG
This sequence comes from Viscum album, assembly GCA_963277665.1. Lineage (NCBI taxonomy): Eukaryota > Viridiplantae > Streptophyta > Magnoliopsida > Santalales > Viscaceae > Viscum > Viscum album. Next base: position 1,689,317,949 of record OY728147.1, on the reverse strand, counting down.
AAACATCTGGTTGACTCTATGAAAGGGAAAGAAGTTATTTCTGAGGGATCGATTGAATGTTTTAAATGTGGTGTGTATGGTCATTATACAAACACATTTCCTACAAATAAGTTTCGGGAATGGGATAACCAGGATCATACAAATATATGTTTACCAATACCTAATGCCATTCCAATTGAGGATGAAGAAACTAACAAAGACCAGTGAACGGTATGGATTATTTATTAAAATATGTTTTGATATTATTGAATCTTAGGATATGATTCATGATTCTGTTTGTAGGAAATAAGTATTTCAGATTATGTTGAAGAGGCATTTTTAATGGATCATGAATAATGACTAATTACTAAGAAGTCAACATATAAGGGATTCAATAGTTATGGTAGATTTTAGGATGGGGAAATGCTTAAAAGTATTAAGGATCCTTTGATTATGGGAATTACATTAGAAGACTTTTTATAGTATGTGTAACCCTGAAGTTTTATATATTAAAATTTAATTCATGGAATAATTATCTTTTATTTTGTGGATATAGTTATAAATAACAATTTGGGTTTATATGATCCTTGAATTTGAGGAAATTATAGGTTTATACATTTTTGGAATGCAAATTGATAGATATTAGATAACCTTCATGGATAAAATATGTTATCTTTATTTTTGATAAATTTATCTCTTTTTGGGAATGCTATAAAATTATGTAGTTTTTGAAAAAAGGACAACATGTGGACCATGTGACAACCGATCACGTCAGATAAAGCTGCGGGAATCGAAGCCACAACTAAAGTACGACTGGTATTTATCGCCTACCACTGGACTATGTGATGTCCCTGGTTTTTATGACTAATTATTTTTAGTTATATGATTTTATTAATCATTAATATGTCTATTTTGGGTTATCTATGGAAATGATTAACCGATCATGGAGGATATGTGATTAGGTTAATTACTTTTCCATATGATACTTTAAGAGTAACTGATGTTACTTGGAGATAAATGTTTAGATTTATCTTGGAAGTCTATATGATTAGATCCTATTGAGATTTGGGTTTCAATCCTAATTTGGATTTCTTTGAAGAATTTTATGGAAAGATATTTATTGAATTGTCTTTATTGAACTTTGAGTTTTTTTGACAAATTTTGGAGATTAAGAGTAGTTTTTCTTTTTGTAAAAGAATGTCCTTTTGGGGATTATCTGATCTGGTCCAATACTTTTTTGTTTGGTTAAGGTCTAAAGACATGTGAAATATATAGTTCATCTTTTTTGGATTATGTGATTCTCTCAAAGTTGATTATAGCGCTCTTAATGTAAAAAAAGGTCATCCAGAATACTCATCGTTTGAAGAAAATATGATTTTCTATTAGAAATCTAGTAAAAGATGAATGTCTACATAATAAGTAAGTATATTTCCTTATGTTTTTAATTATTCTCATAAATAAATTCGTCAATGAAAATTAACATAAAAAAAGAACCTTGTCTGTTTACTTTTCCTACTGGGGAATCAAAAACTGTTTAACCCATCACAAGTTTGTGATTTTTGGGTGGTTAACATTTTCCTAGTCATGTTTTCTATCACTCTCCATCAGAACATGATGGTTTTTATTCTCCTCCATATCCATTTTTTCATGGAGTCCTGGTATCTGTTGTCTTGGGTAACATTTGTACTTCTCTTCCTTTATTTTAAGGTGATAGTTTTATTGACAATTTTTTCGATTTTGGGATTTTAATGAAGTTTCGGAGCCCAATTTTAAAATTGCGAGGATGCAATTCCCAAAAGGGGGAAAGATGTAACATCCCAGATAAATGAAGAATATGACATATTAATATTTATTAATATTTGTGAATTAAGTATTAATTTTACTTTAAAGGTGTTTCTATGTTAGATAGCATACCTGATACACAACAATAGGTTTCTTTGAAATCTTATGTTGCACACTAATAATATAATATTATTATTTTAAATGGAAGTTAACTCCGAGACCTTTTATTGGAGGTAATGAAAAAAACTAACTAAAATATGATTATAAATTTTTGTTAAATGTATTTACATTTATCCAAAAAAAAGTTAGAGGCTTAAAATATGAATGAATCCAATTTTAATCATAATTTACATAAAAAAGACTATTTACCACATTTTAATGGAGATCCCTCTTTAAATATAGTTTTGGTCAATTTATAACATTATATATGACCAAATAAAATTCTTCTCTATAATGGGGGCATCAAAATTCACTTTGTGTAAATTTTTGGAATTTTTCTGATAAAGTTCATTTTTTTAATGAATAGTGAAAATATTGTATTTAATTCAAAACGACGTTTTAATAAATTTTTTATATGTGGTTATATAATCATTTTAATTGGTTTTAAAGTTTAATTAGAATATATTTTTTCCATTTAATACAACTTTGGTCATTTTAATTAATTACACTTTGAAATTGGACATAAGAAAGTGTCAATCTTTTGATAGTTATTGTTTCAAAAAAACACGATATTTGTGTTAACAATGGGAATTAATTTTAAAATAATCAATGCATATTATATGTTTATAAATTGTTAAAATAGACATTATCTTTTAATTTAAAATATCAAATATAGCTTAGGCTGAATTTTTTATATTTTTCTGAAAACATTAATTTTTGATGAATAGTTAAACCACTTAGTAGTAGATAAAAAAACTAAAATTTTCATTTAAATGAAATTTTACCACTTCTTTGAATTGAATTTCAAAAATCCGACATACATGGTTGTTATTACATAGTAAAATGTGGTTCAATAAGATGAAAATAATCTTTTTTGAATAGTAACTATTGACTTTTATTTACCGCGGTTAAAGTTAAATAGGGTAATTCAAGGTAAAAAGAATTTTATAATAATTCAAAATTACCTTAACAGTTGCCCTAACCTTATTTTATGAGTAATGGAAGACCATGGACATCTTTGGGTCTATTTTGGGATCCCATGGATCCACTTATAAATGATAATGACACTTTAGACTAATTAATTTAATATAAAGGCTAAAATGACATAAACAAAAATATTTTAGTAAATTAATTTTTATATGGTGTTATATAACTCATATATTCTACTATAAATATTATTTAGAAATATAAAAAATATTTCCCACATGAGTTTATTTTTTTATAATTTTTAGACATTGAAAAAATAAAATTTTAAATGACACAATAATGACGAAGTATTAACCTTATTAATAAATGATTTAAATAAATAAAATTATAATAAATAAAATATTATCCAAAACCTATAAAATCTCTATGGGATGATTTTATTTCGAATATGAGTCACATTATATTTAACTTTAATGATTTTTTGACAATTAGAAACTGAATATCATTATATAATAAAATAATATTTTCACACATTTCTAAAGAGCCCCTCCTCCCCCTTATAGAAGGACCCCACTTCTAACCAATTCCTAACACCTCTCAAGCCTTTTGTCTCATCCAAACTCTTCCCAATTAAGCTCCCTATATCCATATCCATCTCTTAGAAGCCTTAACTTAGGCAAAAGGAACTTCAAAAGTCCTTTGGGTTCAAACCAAAGGAAGTTAACCAAATTAAAGGTAACAATTTTTCTTAACTTATTTTATTTTATTTTACATATCCAACCCCTAAAATAATTTTCTTCCATTATTTTATAATAAAATTAGTATAATAAATATACTAGGATATTTTTATGGTTATTATTTTAACAAAACTTACACACACCTCCATCTAATGGGTGAAGAACTTACTGTTTCTGTGGATGGAAAACTAACGCCTCCCGAAACGATGATTGTTCGGTTATCTCATACCACCTCTCATGGTGTCCATTGACATGGAACTGTATTTATATATGTTATATGTTATGTTTATATTTTCTTTATGCTTATATATTTTACATGTATAACATACCTTTATGGTTTCCATAATGGGTAAACACGATAATTTCATTTGAGGAATTGCGGACTACCGCCCCCTCAAAGTGATATGACTCATTAATACCATATATGGGATGTATAAAGGATATATTTAATGATATTATATAAGATATTATACTGGAATTATAATATAAATCTGTATAATTTTGTTTTAATTCCATTAAAATATGAAATAGATATGAAAGTTGTGTTCATGCGAATGTACGTCTTACCATTTCCATGAACGGTGCATTTCATTTCTTATTTCCAAAATGTTATGTACATTTATAAATACATATATATACTGGATATATTATTTATATGATATCTAAATCATGAATATCATTCTGGAGATAAAGGACTATTGACCACATGGACAACTTGTAATTATAAGGTGTTCATTTTTGACTCAAGTACCAAATATCAACCAAACGGCCATTATTAACTTAAATGATTGCATTATATTATTAACATGTAGTAAGTGAAATAAAAATTATAATAAACTTGAAAATTATTCTTAATCATGTTGAAATTAACTTATAATTATTATTTAGAAATAATAAGGAACAAACGAATCAAGTCGGACATGAGGTTAGTATATTTTTTATCTCACTTTTAATTCAGTGAGATTTCCATTATTCGCCAATTATTTATTGCATGTGGTGTATATGTAATGTAATTTGATATATTTTATCATTATTATATTTATATTGATGGTATTCTATGATTCATTTTATGGTTGTTAACTTTTGATGAAATGACTCAGTTGATTACAACGAGGTAAAGGGTTTCATCTCACTTTAACTCTAGTGAGATTCATGCTATATTTGCCACTATTTCATTTTGTGGGTTGTATTTAATGTCCATGATTGTAATTTTGTATAATATAAATTCATTTATAAGTATATAAATATTCATTGTATGATCCTTCTTTCATGTGGCATATGTTTCGTAAGTTACCAAATCGGTAAGGGAAGCTTTGACCCTCCTCTGTTTAAAAGAATTATTTTTGTTATGTATTTTAATTTACATCTTATTATGTTGGGATATGTTATTCTATATCCTAATTGATTTAAACATTATGTCAAAGTGATGAGATACCCTTTTTATCTCATCAACTCATTTTCTTAATTTTAATGTGGCGCCATTAGGTTGTCAAATATTTTTAAGGGAACTTGTTAACCCAATTTCAATTCATTGGGTTAAACCTGTATTTCTTCAATATTTAATCCTATGAATATGTTTGAATGTCCTATAATTGTTTCAAACTTGATATCCACTTATATTGGGTGTGTTTATATTTTTCACACATAATTATGTGATGGATTTATCCATAATTTAAGGATACCATCTTTATAAGGGATTTCATCCCAATTTACATTTCCACTGAAACTTCATTTTGTTATGCACCAATTTACTCTCATATGGTGTATATACTGTCCTTTGACATATTATATTGTGAATCCATTTATTCTCATGATATTATAAAGTTCTGATTAAAAGTTATTCTTCAATTATTTTTATTCAAGCGTCTCTCTTTTTGTTAAAAAACTCTTTAACTAAAATATCGTTTTAAATGTTTTGAAGATTTATTCATATAAATATGTCTAATTAATGTCCATGTTTTAAAAATGGGTTTTATTTATATGTAAATTAATGTTTTCAAATGATAATTCATTTAAAATCTTCAATGTCGTATGAGACACTTTGGCTCAAAAATCTTTTTTTAAATGGTTTTGAAAATGATTTGATAAAACATTGTTCATTTAAATATCTTGATTTGATATATTGTATTGTGTAAATGTTATCTTTCCTTTTACATGTGTTATATGTTATGATTATGTTATGGTTATTGAGCATTGTGTATGTATATGGGTGGTTTCATGATTAACCTAGGGCGGGTGAGCCCGAGATAGCTCTCTAATGTATTGGGTAACGTGACTGAGGTAAACATGATGTTTCTCCTAAGAGATTTAGTGAATATACTATGATGGATATTCCATGTGTAAATCCCTATGTAGCTGTGATAGATACAATTTATGTTTGATATGGATTCCATAAGTAACCTTTATGATTTATGATTTGTGTGTGTTATTCATAAATATTATGATTTCGTAAGGTATGTTATGATTGAAAAGTATGGTTTAATTTATTTATATTTATTGATGGGATAATATTTTCCTTCATTATTTTATAATAGTTACTGATCTTTTTATTCTCATCCCATGTTTTGAACTATTTTCTACATGACTTAAAGATGAATAGGGATAAGGATTGGATCATGGAAAGTCATCTTGTCTAAAACATGGAACTAGACATGCTTCTTTTTAAGAGATTTTATTTTATGAAGAAAATGGATACTGAGTAGTAGTGTCTACATTTAATATTCATGTTTTTATGTAATATTTGTGGCCTAATTCTCTAAAAATCTAAACCCAAAAAGATCATCAAGGTGAATTATTCATTTAATTAAATATTATGTAATGCTTTAAGGCCGGGTTCTTATATATAATTTTTAATTATATATATTTTCTATGCTTATGTATATTTTTTAAACAATAAACCGCTATTTGTTTTGTTAAAATCAAGTGTATAAAGTTTATCTTTATTTTTTCTTTTATGAAGAAAATAATTGAAAAAACATGGTACTGGTTTCTTCCACTTTTTAATGTGTTTTTTAAATATTTGTTTCAAAATGTGTTATTATGCTTTTCTGGATACCCTTTTGATCATCAAGTTGATGAATAAATATTTTTTGAAATTCCTGTAACTGTATTGAAATTTATAAGTGATATATTATGGAAACCTTTAACATGTGATGAATTATTTTGGATGTGCAGAATAATGTTTTTTAACATTATAATAACTCTTCTAAACAGATTAAAAATTCTTATGTGAAAATATATATTTAACATTAATATTTTTTTAATTGTTTCATCTATGTTGGAATTCTACATTAGATACAATATTGGAATTTATGTATTGATGAGGAATTTATAAATGTTAAAAATTGAATTTTTTGGGGTTCATTTATTATTATACCTATTTTTTCAGGATTGAATATTTTGAAGTTCTATTTAGTATCATAAGGGATTGAAAATTTTTCGTGAACTTGCGGATTGTTTTTCTATATTTTCTGATTAATATTTTTTTATTTCTTCATTTTCATGTTGTGTTTTTATCATTTACATTACTATCATAAAATTTATTTATATTACTAAAACAATGGGGTATGATTTAAAATATTAATTTTTTACATTTTAGTTATATATAAAACTATATGATTTCAATTTTTAGGGTGATATAAAAATGTGTATTAATCTTGGTTAAATTTTCTCCTTCAAATAATCTGCTAGATAATTTGATAATTATTATTTTTAATTATTTAACCCACTTATTTACATGTTGTGTATATTTATTTTGTATGGGAATGATGTGAGTCTGTTCAATTGGTGAAAAAGGATATGTTTTTACGAACTTTTTAATGCAATGTTATGTTCTATTTATACATTTTCAAAATTGTCAGAGTTAATTAATTTAATGTAACTGAATCCAAAACTTGGCAGAAAATATTATTTCAAGCTTGGGATTCATACTTACATGAAAGAGTTCATAGAGGAAAAAAAATTCAAAAAATAGTCTCAGTAAGAATTGAATGTTTTTTATTTTTTTATGAATTAATATACAAAAACATTAAAATATATATAGGTTAAGGATAATACATATATTATGTTTTCTGATATATAATGTGGACTCTTTTAGGTACTTTTATTCTACATAAATTTAATGAAATATTAGTGATTTTACATCTAAAATATTATTTAAATAGTAAATAATGGATTTGGGATCATTTTGAGTTTAAATTCTATGTCATTACATATTTGGATGATTGTTTGTGGTTTTGTTTATTAATTGATAAATAATTTCATTCGATTGTTTACTATATATTTGATTAAAAAATATATTATTTTTTTGGGATTGAATTTCAATGTTAAAGTTGTAATTATTTTTTAAGTATTTGGGATATTGAATTAATATTCAAAAAGTTCTAGGATTTTATCGTAATATATTTTTTGGAATATAACATTATTTGATGTTTTTTGTATTTATTGAAAAATAAAAATGTCACTTTTTCTATGACTTGGGATTCATTTCATAAGAATTGTAATTTTGAAAACATTATTTATGTTTTTTATAACATTTTAAATTTTAATATGAATTATTTTTTATATAACTCCATCAATTCCATTTTACATTAATAAAATCCCTATAATTTGTGAAATTTTTATACTATATAAAAATGGTATAAGTTTTCAAGTTCTATTCATCTCACATAATTTTTAGTTGATTATTTTATGAGGGTAAACCTGTATTATATGAAGGCTATGTATTGGTGAATATGATATTAGTGGCTATGATGGGGTTTCTCCGTAGTAGCTATGACTTGTGTAACGGTACATTGATTATTCTAATGGGATATGTAAGTGTAAATAACATTTCTTATATCATGTGCAATGTTATTATACTACATATAGAGATATATCATTGTCACCCCATGTGTTTCACTTCAATAAGTGTAACTAAAATGGCTAGAGACCAATGTAGAGGTACATAAAGCACATTAGGCACAACATAAAGGTATTACCACTATTCAACACTCGTATTAATGTACATACCTAATAATAGGACCTATGTGAGGGTATGAAAATTTTTATAAGGTTTGTGAAATGTTAGATGGGGGAAATTAATAAACATGGTGCCCAAAATCTCAATTATAAAAAAATCAATGAGAAAGAGAGTTAATCTTGTGATGATGAAGTTGAGTTCATGAGGATCTGTTGTTTTCAATGGGATATTTAGAGAAGTGAAACAAGCTTATAATTGTTCCCATGATCTTAAGTCTTGGAGATGATTTTAAACTAACATAGGAGGAGCATATTTAGAGGGAGTGATTTTTCATGAGTTACTATGATGGAGTTCATGAATATAGGAGTTTTCCACATGAAGGTATTATACATAGAGGTTATAGTTATTGTCTTCATGAGAATCATGTGGAATAATTGTAGTTAGATATTTGTGTAGTATCACTAGAGATGAATTAAACAATGTTAATGATTATTTAAAAATCATTTTATTGGGAGTATTCTTCTAGTTATAATAGATTTTGATTGTTTTGAATTTTCTCTTTAAAGAGGGTAGTTACACTCTTATGGGAATTGTTCAATTATTAAATATTTTAATATCTATTATAACAAATTTATAAATCAAATTTTTCTGTTACAATTCCAAAATTTTATCTTCAACCACTAAATATGGATGGATAATTCATGAATCATGTACTTGGGAATAAAGGAAGATGATTATTGGGGGGTCAAATATCATGCTTACCGACTTATGTCTTCAAAAAACATCACTGATAGAGATGGGGATGTAGGGGATGTGATGAAACATTTAATCAATGAATGAATTTTCTAATATTATTACCTTAATCATATTCTCATTATTTATTTTTTAGTTTAAAGAGTTTCTCATGTGTGGTTATGTGATTTGAATAATATGTTAAAAATTATTTATACATAAATCGAATTATTGAGTTATGTGATGTGATTGATTGTTTCATTTCATTGAATAGAGGTATTTGATTTGTTGGAAGTCATTTCATGTAAAGTACCTAATTATTTTGGATGAGATAGTTGTATGGAGTGAGACATTAATCATGAACTGAGTAAGATTGAGTGTTAATGGTAAAATAATTTGTAGAAATGTGATAGGATGTGGATGTTATTCCCTTTGGATGAAATGTATCTTTATTGTTGGGATTAGATTATCTCATTTGGGGTTTTAATGTCTTTAAAATTTAGGGGCTAAAATATTTAAATTGTTGTCAAAACAAGCTGAACTCATAGTATTCATAGGGTTAGTAGTAACTGTGTAGTATTCATGTGATAAGAATCTTTCAGTTCTATTAGAAATATTCATAGTTCAAGCTTGGTCTTTATATCCATGAATCTCTTCCCAGGTAATCATGTTCACTATTTTTCATGGGAAGAAAGGTACCCAATAGTAATTATATATTTTTATAATCATGTATATTATTTATTTTCCCCATATAGATTTTTTAAAATTAATAATTTACCAAGATTACTGTAGGTTTTTTGACACTAATATCATTCAAAGCCCTCATTAACTCGAGATAGTCTCCCCTGGACATTGTAGAGTTCTCTTCCCTTAGTTATTTGGAAATTCCCATTCTTTTTAGTGGATAATTCAAAGTATGTTTTGATTTCCCCTTGATCTATCCTCCTATTTTTAGATATCATGATGATATATCTTCCCATTGATTCATTGGAACCCTGTTGGTCTAACATTTCTGAATCGATAGGGCTTAATATAGTATTGATGATCTTTCTAATGGATCTATGATTGTAAGGACCCAGTCAGTTCAATTTATATCACTTTTCTCTAAGGGTATTAGGTTTTACCTATTTGTATGGTTGGGTTATCTACATAATGGTTCTATATTTTTAATTACATGATATTCATCTAATAATTATTGGTGCAGTTTATGTAAATGGTTGATTTGATTTCAGGCAAGATATTTTAGGAATTTTCATCTTAGGTTTCATGTAATGTTGTTTATAATTAGGGTTTTCCTTAGAAATTGCTGTTGGAAACATCTATTTTATGAATTTTTTTAATGATTATTTTGACTCTAATATGGGTTTTCATGAACATATTTAGTAATTCTTCAGTTGTGAAAATATTTAATAAAATTATAATCATCATTTACATTGATTTTTTCTGAAAAAATAGCACATAGAAACACATCATAATCCTTGGGTATGGACATATGAATACCATAGTGAGTAAGGAACCACTATGAGATATGATTGGGATATTGATAGATTATTTTATGTATCAGTATAGTATTATTCACATTTAAACTATATAATGTTCCTTGTATGTCTTAGTTATGTATTTTCGTATGTGAGAACCCATTTTTGTTCCATGTAGATATTAATTTAGGTATAATATATTAATTATCTTATTTTCAATTTTGAGTAATGAAATTTTTTTATTACTTACCTCTATTTTTTCATTCATATAGGTATACATATTGTTGTTACATTGAATATGATTTATTTTGGATGAAAAACCAACTTTTTATAAGCAAAATATATTTAAAATGATAATTATTTATGAATTTTTTTAATATAGAACTAATTATATCATGTTGATGAAAATTTAATTGACTATTGGTTGTATTCTACTTGATATTTTCCCATAAACTACACATAAAATTAGGAATATATATATTTTGTTTTCCATGATACATGTACAGGGAATGGAAACTTTTATATCATCAAATTCACTTCATTGATGTCGTCTTCATAGTGATTTTGGTCAGTAGTGGTGTGTATCCAAAGGGAGACATGGCTTTAGGATTGGGTTTTTATGATTTTGTGATTATCCTTTTTAATTATGTTTTAATTTTTCAGGGTTATAAAACATCAACTTCATCTTGTACTCTATTTTTTTTATCTTTACATAGTTATTCATCAGACATGTCGTGTTATCATTCATAATAAAATAATATGTACAAAATTTTTTATGATACCCAAGTTCTTATCACTATCCTATGGAAATTGGTAACACGCTTCTATAATTTTGGAAATCCAACTTGGGTCACATGTCAGGTTAACCCAGATTGGTCCATTACAAAATTGAATCAGTGGAAATAATTATTTTTGGGGTTATTTTTAGATCAAATAACTGACATTGGAATTCAGATTGTAAGTTATGAGGGATGCCAGTATAGTTAAATTTTGTAATAGATCTCGAGTTACCATGGATTTTCAAGGAAATAATCACAAATATTGATGTTGTTTCAAATTTTATATAAATGAATTAGATTTTGGGGATGTTTAAATGAACCATCCCTTTTATACAATTGGTTTCTAATGCATTCTTCTTTTATTAATTTAATTTATTTTTATCATAAATTCATATTTGTTAATTGATTTAGTCTATATTATTGAAGATAATTTTTTGATCATGATATATGTTCCTTATCTAATTAGAAGCTATCATTTGGATTAATATCCAATTCCCCCATGAATATATCTTTGAAATGTATGAGAAGAAGGGGAAATAAAAGATTGATATGAGAATCCTCTTATCTATTTTTTCAGTATAGTTTGTTATCTTTAAAATCCACAGTCTAGGTCCAATGAGTTTTAAATAATAGGAAATGATAGTGGACTATGTATTATGGTTAATCATGAATAATCCACCAACCATATTGTGAGAAACGAACATGATAACCTGATGAATGGATTTAATGTATTGAAATAAATTTACATTCATAAAGAATCAAATGGTATGAAAGGGAAGATTAACTATTTTTATTCTTGATAGATCATGATGGAGATATTGGGAATCCATCAAAAATATATGTTGGATGAGTATATTAACATTAAAACCTTCAAGATAGGCTTCAATCAGGTTTGTTATCCCTTAACATTATGAGTGGTGGAGGCTCGATAATTTTGGACCATAAAGAAATACGATTTTTTATGAGTTATGGTACTCATTTATCAGATTTTGTACACCTATCACTCAAGAAAAATTTTAATGAATACATTAAATCGTAGATTATATTCACATTTTTGAGGGAGGATAATCATTCAATTATGATTCTCTTATTGATTCGGAAAATTCCTAAGGTGGTTGATAAAATATTTAGTTTTGATGAAGTCATAGATTTGAATTTTGAATTTGGATGATATTTTAATATATATGTGAGTATGTATTGCCTGTCATTTGAAAAAAAAGGATGATTATTATGTGTGTTTAGTTTATATTATAAGTATTTTCAAAAGTTCATTTCATTCAGGACTAGGTGGCTCTCTCATAGTGTCAAAATGCAATCTATACTCGGCCTGAATTTTATGTTGTACCCATGATTCTCCATTTATTTTGGAAAATATTATCATCTCTATTTTTCCTTTTCAGAAGTGTATCCAAAAATAGTTGAGCTATATAAAATCCTACCAATCTAACTTATGCATGATTGATGTAGCAAAGGGTGGTAAATATCTTTCTCATGTTAAGGGGGATACCCACAAAGTGAATTAAACCTAGAGAGAAGATAAGGATAGATGTACTCATATAGTAGAGTATGAACCTTATTAATTTGAAGTGTGAACTACTACTATGAGAGGTATGGTTTTTTATTTTATCCTCTATTGATCTCATTTAATTTGATACAGGTGGGTCTCATTATTTTATATCGTCTAATTTGATTGATGTGCTAGGATTATTCTAAAGTCTTATTTCATTCATGATGGATATTCCCCTTCCCTATGTAAGAAATATTGAATAATGTTTTAAATATTTTAGTTGTTAGGTTATGAGAACTGACTTTGAGTTCGTGTGGGATTTATTATTTATTGATATTGATATAAATGGATTATTCATTGGCATAGGCTGGATGGGTAGTTTTAAATCCAAGATAGATTTTTATAATTTTCCAGTTCATTTTCTATATCTAAATGAGGTATTCGTAGCTTTCAGGGTTAGTCGGATCCCTGATTAGGGAGTGTTTGGCCTATTTTTCTTGTGGCTGGAAATATCTCATGCTAATTGTGAGAGATTTTTCATGACACGGTTTACCAATGATAAAGTATTCATCTACCTGCCATTTCGGATGACTACTATTAGGTCCTTATTAATGATTTTATTTGAATTAACACCCTTAAGTGAGGTCAAGTTCTATAATTTCATACTCCAAGGGATGGGTAAAATATCATTACCATAATATCATAGTGAAGATGTTGAATTGAAATATCTTAATCAAATTCAAGAATATATTAATTCTAAAGGATTTATAAATTTAATAAGGTCACATTTGGAATAAATTATCCTCTTTGTAAAGAAGGAATATAAAATCTATCAAATTTGTGTTAATTACCAAATAATTAATTAAGAAATTATTAACAATAAATTTCATTTGTAAGGTATTCTTGAATTATTTTATTGAATGAGGGGAGCCCAATGGTTTTCTAAGATAGATATATATTCATGTTAAAATCTATTAACTTTTCTTTGGGGTATATTTATATTATATTATTCAATAGTAGGAGTAGAATTTATGAGAATTTTTTAAAACCATTTGTTCTTATTAACAATTCTGAAGTGATGGTACATGGATAATATCCAAAGGAAGTTGGTCTGATAATTTATAAATTTTCATTACTGGGATGAAAATACTTGTCTTAGTTGACAATCCAAGCCCTAGACTAGTGGAATTGGAGGATATACCAACGGTTCTAAACCGTTGGTATAGGCTGGAAAACCATTGGTATATTCTATACCAACAGTTGTCCAAACCATAGGGAAGTAAGGCGTGTGATCTATACCAACGGTTTGATGTAAGGCGTTGGAATAGCCCACTCTATGTATTTATTTTCCAATGGTTCTTATTGAACCATTGGTATAGGTTTACCCAATGGTCTAGAACCATTAGGAATTCTATGATTTTGATATTATACCAACGGTTTACAACCGTTATAGTTTTTTTCCCAACGGTTTCAATGAAACTGTTGGCATATGTTCAATAAAAAATACTATACCAACGGTTTGTAACCGTTGGGATATTTTTTACAAACGGTTTATTGAACCGTTGGTATAATTCTTTCTCAAAGTATACCAACGGTTGTAAACCATTGGTATTGTGTATTTCCAGAATTGTTGTACAGTAGCCCCTCCAGTAGCCCCTCTAGTGCATACACTTGCATAAAAAACATCACTTAAAACAGTGACAAACTTAAAACAACAAATAAAACACCACCTCTTTGATTAGAGACATGATGAATAATTCTCTCATTTGAATCTTCATATGACAAAAATCATCCATTATAGTTGAATAAGAGTTTCAATAACTCAATTATTATTTACACCCATTTCAATCTTTATATGACAACCACTTTTCTAATATATGGTGAAAAGGTATTTTCTTAGGAGTCTCATCACTTGTGACTCCATACGTGCCACACCGGTCCTCGGATTGAGGCGGGATTGACTGGTACATGTCACATATGATCCATGAATATTTTTCCTAAAGATTAAACATAATTAGAATCTTTTTGATCAGTTTGGTGTATGTACATAAAATGTTGTCCATTTTGAACAAAAGAGAGGCAGTTTGGGTGGTTCCGGCCCCACGGTGACTAGAATTGAGGCGGGTTTGACTCTTACATGTCACATATGACCCATGGATCGTTTTCCTAAAGTTTCAATAGAATCCGAAGGCGTTTGGTCCATTTCCCGTATGTCAGTTGTTGATATCACTTACAATTTAGTCCATTTTGAACAAAAGAGAGACAGTTTGAGTGGTCCCAGCCACACCTCAGCTCGGATTGTGGCGGAGTTGAATCTTGAAAGTCAAATATGACCCATGGATCGTTTTCCTAATGTTTCAATAGAATCTGAAGGCGTTTGGTTGGTTTGGCGTATGTCAGTTGTTGTTTTCATTTAAAATTAAGTCTATTTTAAACAAAAGAGAGACACCTTGAGTGGTGACGGCCTCACTGGGCCTCGTATTGAGGCAGGGTTGACTCGTACATGTTACATATTATCCATGGATAGTTTTCCTAATGTTTCAACACAATCCGAATCAGTTTTATCAGTTTGGCATATGTACATAAAATATTGTCCATTTTTAACATAAGAGAGACAGTTTGGGTGGTGTCGGCCACACTGCCCCTCGGATTGAGGTGTTATTGACTATTACACATCACATATGACCCATGGATCATTTTCCTGAAGTTTCAATATAATCGGAAGGCGTTTGGTCAGTTTCCCATATGACAGTTGTTGATTTCACTTACAATTTAGCCCATTTTCAACAAAAGAGAGACAATTGTAGTGGTTCCATCCACACCACGGCTTGGATTGAGGCTGGGTTGACTCGTACACGTTGCATATGAACCAAGGATCGTTTTCCTAATGTTTCAACAGAATCCGTAGGCGTTTGGTTAGTTTTCCGTATGGTAGTTTTTATTTTCACTTAAAATTAAGTACATTTATAAAAAAAGTGGCACTTTTAGTGGTTTTGGCCACATCGGGCCTCATATTGAGGCGGGGCTAACTCGTACATGTCACATATGATCCATGGATCATTGTCCTAATGTTTCAACACAATTAGAATCCGTTTGATCGGTTTGGCGTAGGTACATAAAATATTGTCCATTTGGAACAAAAGAGAGGCAGCTTGGGTGGTCCCGACCCCATGGTGCCCCGGATTGAGGCGTGGTTGACTCGTACAAGTCTCATATGACCCATGGATCGTTTTCCTATAGTGTCAATAGAATCTGAAGGCATTTCGTTGGTTTCCCGTATGTGAGTTGTTGATTTCACTTACAATTTAGTCCATTTTAAACAAAAGAGAGACAGTTTGAGTGGTCACGGTCACACCGCGGCTCGAATTGAGGCAGGGTTGACTCATACACGTCACATATGACCCAAGGATCGTTTTCCTAAAGTTTCAACTGAATCCGTAGTCATTTGGTTGGTTTGGCGTATGTCAGTTGTTGTTTTCACTTAAAATTAAGTCCATTTTAAACAAAACAGAGGCACTTTGAGTGGTGTCGGCCACACCGAGCCTCGGATTGAGGTGGGGTTTACTCGTACACGTCACATATGATCCATGGATCATTTTCATAGTGTTTAAACACAATCATAACTCATTTGATTAGATTGGCGTATGTACGTAATATATTGTCCATTTTGAACAAAAGAGAGGCAGTTTTGGTGGTCCCGGCCACACGACATCTCGGATTGAGGAGGGGTTGAATCTTACACATCAAATATGACCCATTAATCAGTGTACTAATGTGTGAATAGAATAAAAATGTGGTTGGTTGGTTTCTCGTATGTCAGTTGTTGATTTCACTTACAATTTAGTCCATTTTGAACAAAAGGAAGACAGTTTGAGTGGTCCCAGTCACACCGCGGCTCAGGATGAGGTGGGGTTGACTCATACACGTCACATATGAGCCATGAATTGTTTTAATTATGTTTCAATAGAATCAGAAGTCGTTTGGTTGGTTTGGAATATGTCAGTTGTTGTTTTCACTTAAAATTATGTCCATTTTCAGCAAAAGAGAGACAATTTGAGTGGTCCCAGCCACACCGCAGCTCAGATTTAGGCAGGGTTGACTCGTACATGTCACATATATCCCATGCACTGTTTACCTAAAGTTTCAATAGAATCCAAAGGCGTTTGGTTGGTTTGGCTTAGGTCAGTTGTTGTTTTCACTTAAAATTAAGTCTCTTTTAAACAAAAGAGAGGCACTTTGAGTGGTTTTGGCCACATCGTGCCTAGGATTGAGGCGGGGTTTACTCGTACACATCACATATGATCCATGTATCATTTTCCTAAATTTTCAATACAATAAGAATCTTTTTGATCATTTTAGCATATGTACATAAAATATTGTCCATTTTTAACATAAGAGAGACATTTTTGGTGGTGTCGGCCACACCGCACATCGGATTGAGGTGGGATTAACTCTTACACATCACATATGACCCATGTATCATTTTACTAATGTTTCATTAGAATCCTAAGGATTTTGGTTGATTTCCCATATGATAGTTGTTGATTTCACTTACAATTTAGTCCATTTTCAACAAAATAGAGACAGTTTGAGTGGTCTCGGCCACACCGCGGCTCATATTGAGGTACAGTTGACTCGTACATGTCACATATGACTAATGGATCGTTTTCCTAATGTTTCAATAGAATCCGAAGGTGTTTGGCCAGTTTGGCTTATTTCAGTTGTTGTTTTCACTAAAAATTAAGTTCATTTTAAACAAAAGAGAGGAACTCTGAGTGGTGTAGGCCACAACGGGCCTCAGATTGAGGCAGGGTTGACTCTTACATGTCACATAGGATACATGGATCATTTTCCTAAAGTTTCAATGTAATCATAATCTATTTGATCGGTTTGGCGTATGTGCGTAAAATATTGTCCATTTTGAACAAAAGAGAGGCAGTTTGGGTGGTCCCAGCCACACGGAGACTTAGATTGAGGCGAGGTTGACTCGTACACATTACATATGACCCATGGATCGTTTTCCTAAAGTTTCAACAGAATCTGAAGGCGTTTGGTAGGTTTCTCGTATGTCATTTGTTGATATCACTTACAATATAGCCCATTTTGAACAAAAGAGAGACATTTTGAGTGGTCCCGGCCACACCGTGGCACAGATTGAGTCGGGGTTGACTCATACACATAAAATATGACCCATGGATCGTTTTACTAATGTTTCAATAGAATCCGAAGGCGTTTGTTTGGTTTGGCCTATGTCAGTTGTTGTTTTCACTTAAAATTATGTCCATTTTAAACAAAACAGACATACATTGATTGGTGTCAGCCACACCGGTCCACCGATTGAGGAGGGGTTGACTCGTACACGTCACATATGGCCCATGGATTGTTTTACTATTGTTTCAACAGAATCCATAGGCATTTGGTCGGTTTTCCGTATGTCAGTTGTTGTTTTCACTTAAAATTAAGTACATTGTAAAAAAAGAGAGGCACTTTGAGTGGTGTCGGCCACATCGGGCCTCGTATTGAGGTGGTATTAACTCGTACACGTCACATATAAGTCATGGATAGTTTTCCTAGAGTTTCAACACAATCAGAATCCGTTTGATCGGTTTGGCCTATGTACGTAATATAATGTCCATTTGGAACAAAAGAGAGGCATTTTGGGTGGTCCTGGGCCCACGTTGCCTCGGATTGAGGCAAGGTTGACTTGTACACATCAGATATGATCCATGGATCATTTTCCAAAAGTTTCAACAGAATCTAAAGGCGTTTGGACAGTTTCCCATATGTCAGTTGTTGATTTCACTTACAATTTAGTCCATTTTGATCAAAAGAGAGACAGTTTGAGTGGTCCCGGTCACACCGCAACTCGGGTTGAGGAGAAGATGACTTTTACACGTTATATATGACCCATGTAACGTTTTCCTAAAGTTTCAACATAATTAGATGTCGTTTGGTTGGTTTGGCGTATGTCAGTTGTTGTTTTCACTTAAAATTATGTCCATTTTAAACAAAAGAGAGACAGTTTCAGTGGTCCTGGCCACACCATGGCTCGGATTGGGGCAAGGTTGACTTGTACACGTCACATCTGAACCATGGATCGTTTTCCTAATGTTTCAACAGAATCTGAAGGCGTTTGGTTGGTTTGACGTATGTTAGTTGTTGTTTTCACTTAAAATTAAGTCCATTTTAAACAAAAGAGAGCCACTTTGAGTGGTCTCGACCACACTATGCCTTGGATTGTGGCGGGGCTGACTCGTACACGTAACATGTGAGAAATGGATCATTTTCCTAATGTTTCAACACAATCAGAATCAGTTTGATCAGTTTGGCGTATGTACGTAAAATATTGTCCATTTTGAACAAAAGAGAGGCATTTTGGGTGGTCCGGTCCACACGGCATCTCGGATTGAGCCGGGGTTGACTCGTACACATCACATATGACCAATGAATCATTTTCCTAATGTTTCAACAGAATCCGAAGGCGTCTGGTAGGTTTCTCTTATGTCAGTTGTTGATTTCACTAACAATTTAGTCCATTTTGAACAAAAGAGAGACAGTTTGAGTGGTCCCGACCGCATCGCGGCTGGGATTGAGGCAGGGTTGACTCGTACATGTCACATATGACCGATAGATCATTTTCCTAATGTTTAAACAGAATCCGTAGGTGTTTGGTTGATTTGGCGTATGTCAGTTGTTGTTTTCACTTAAAATTGAGTCCATTTTAATCAAAAGAGAGACACTTTGAGTGGTGTCGGCCACACCGTTCCTCATATTGAGGTGGGGTTGACTCTTACACATCACATATGAGCCATGGATCATTTTCCTAATGTTTCAACATAATCAGAATCCTTTTGATTGGTTTGGTGTATGTACATAAAATATTGTCCATTTTTATCATAAGAGATACATTTTTGGTGGTGTCGACCACACCACGCCTCATATTGAGGTGGTATTGACTCTTACACATCGTATATGACCCATGGATAGTTTTCCTAATGTTTCAATATAATCGGAAGGTTTTTGGTCAGTTTCCCGTACGACAGTTGTTGATTTCACTTACAATTTAGTCCATTTTCAACAAAAGAGAGGCAGTTTGGGTGGTCCCGGCTCTACGGTGCCTCGTATTGAGGTGGTATTGACTTGTGCACATCACATATGACCCAAGGATCGTTGTCCTAATGTTTAAATAGAATCCGTTGGCATTTGGTCAGTTTTCCATATGATAGTTGTTGTTTTAACTTAAAATTAAGTACATTCAAAAAAAAGAGGCACTTTTAGTGGTGTCGGCCACACCGGGCCTCGGATTGAGGTGGGGATTACTCGTACACATCACATATGTTCCATGGATCATTTTCCTAATGTTTCAACACAATTAGAATCCGTTTGATCGGTTTGGAATATGTACATAAAATATTGTCCATTTGGAACAAAAGAGAGGCAGTTTGGGTGGTCTCGGCCCCACGGTTCCTTGGATTGAGGTGAGGTTGACTCGTATACGTCACATATGACCCATGAATCTTTTTACTAAAGTGTCAACAGAATCTGAAGGCGTTTGGTTAGTTTCCCATATGTCAGTTTTTTATTTCACTTACAATTTAGTCAATTTTGAACAAAAGAGAGACAATTTGAGTGCTCTCGGCCACACCGCGGCTCGGTTTGGGGCAGGGTTGACTCGTACACATCACATGTGACCCATGGATCATTTTCAAAAAGTTTCAACAGAATCCTTAGGTGTTTGGTCGGTTTGGAGTATGCACGTAAAATATTGTCCATTTTAAACAAAAGCGTGACAGTTTGGGTGGTGTCAGCCACACGACGCCTCGTATTAAGGCGAGGTTGACTCCTAAACGTCCCATATGACCCATGGATCATTTTCCTAAAGTTTAAATAGAATATTATGGAGTTTGGTCAGTTTTATGTATGTCAGTTGTTGATTTCACTTAAAATTTAGTCCATTTTGAACAAAAGAGAGACAGTTTGAGTTGTCCCAAGGGGTGTCTAGGGGGCTGGTCGGGGCTGTCTGGGGGCATGTCTGTGGGGTTGTCTGGGTACCATGGAGGAGCTTGGGCGGGATGTCCGAGGGGTGTCTGGGGGGCTGTTTGCGGGGTGTCCGGGGGCCTGTCCGGGGTCCAGGGAGGAGGGTGGGCGGGCTGTCTGGGGGGTGTCTGGGGGCTGTCCGGGGGGCTGTCCGGGGGATGTTCGGGGGCTGTCTGGGGGGTGTCCGGGGGGCTGTCTGGGGTCCAGGGAGGAGGGTGGGGCCAGTCCAGGGGGTGTCTGGGGGGGGGGGGGGCTCTATGGGGTCCAGGGAGGAGGGTGGGGGGCTGTCCGGGGGCTGTCCGGAGGGCTGTCCGGGGGGCTGTCCGGGGGATGTCCGAGGGCTATTCGGGGAGTGTCTGGGGGTTTCTGGGGGGCTGTCTGGGGTCCAGGGAGGAGGGTGGGGGGCTGTCTGGGGGGCCATCCGAGGGGCTGTCCGGGGGGCCATATTGTCAGTATTAAAACCATTAATAACAACTTATGAAACAACATCACTTGTTACAGATAATCAAATTGAATATAAATCAATAATAATATTGGATATATCAAGTAAAATTATGTCTCACTATCATACATCCTAAATGACAACCCATAACCATGATTAATGACCACAAATCACCCCTTTCGGCCAAATCAAAAGTGAAAACAAAAACACATAGTTGCAGAAAACAACTTCATTTGTGTGAAAAATAATAATCTCATGGTGGTCATGATATTTGAACCACACAGTCATGATTTTCGATATGAACTTCTATCCATGAAACCATATGAGAAGCACGATTCAATACATGCATTTTTTTATTTTCCCTAGCATTTTGAGGAACCCTAAATCAGTGAAAATGGTCATTGTGTTTTAAAAAGGTCATTGAATAACACATGTATGATTTCGAAAGCAGAATGATTAATGGTTATATTAGAAAAACTAATATTCACTAATA
Source organism: Viscum album (assembly GCA_963277665.1). NCBI lineage: Eukaryota > Viridiplantae > Streptophyta > Magnoliopsida > Santalales > Viscaceae > Viscum > Viscum album. The sequence continues at coordinate 1,689,295,937 of OY728147.1, read as the reverse complement.
TATCTATTTTGACATTCTATGAATTAGTTTCATGAAGAAGGAAGAAGTACTAATTAGGGACCACATACTATTTTGCAAAGTTCAAGAAGATACTCAATATGTTCTATTGTGCAAAGGATAAGTTAACAGTGTGTCATTTTATATATATATAGATTTTGATAGAAGCATGATACATACTTGTTATGTAACACACATAGTGTAAAAAAATTAAGATGAACAAGATCTTCATGTTTGACATGATCTTAATGAAAGGAGTGATTTTCGTGAAATGATATCAATAAATATTACAAACAATTTCTTATGAGTTTATATACATGAAGATGTAATATTTAAAGCATTGAGAATAAAAAAACTATGAATATTTAAAATTAGAACACAATAGACACCATGCCCTTATAAATGTAAATGTGTAATGAAAACATTAATTGGACATACACCGATGTAGTGATTTGAGTACACAATTCGCGGATTAGTGAATCATAAAATTTTACCAAAACCCTAAAAATTGGGAATAACCAAATCCTTAAGAATAGAAGGATATGAGTGAGAAGGGGATAAACTATATCCTTAATAAAAGATGGAAGGAGTGTAACCTGGAAGCAGCTGATCCGATGGAAAAGGTGGGGCTTCTCAATGGTTTCTACGAATGAATCGCTTCTGGAGAGCTTCTGGAGATCAGTAGAATGGTTCTGGAATCGTGGGGAGTCTTCTGTCTAATTTGGGGCATTTTTTCACAATGGTTTTTAAAAATCATTGGGGAAAGTCAATCTTTCCCAACGGTTTAATAGAACCATTGGGAAAAGGGTCGTTTTTACCCATCTTTCCCAACAGTTTCATCAAACCGTTGGGAAAAGAAACTCTTTCCTAATAGTTTCATTAAACCGTTGGGAAAAGGGACTTTTAAAAAATCTTTCCCAACGGTTTCATCAAACTGTTGGGAAAGAATACCTATACCAATGGTTTCTTTTAACCGTTGGTATGCAAGTGTTGGGAAAAGTCTTATTTCTATTAGTGCTAGTACATTCTAAGGACCATTCACGAATTAAACAGAGTAAAAAAATTAAACCGACCATGCACCTCGATCAAATTGAAGAACGGTTGTCTGTATATCACAATTGACGACCATTTCTCAAAGGATCCAACAAAAAATCCTTTTATATTTTCAACACTCTTCCATATTACATAGGAATGTAAACCATTGAATTACAGGTCCTATTGTGGTTAACTGGTGTTGTACTAGATTTCATATTCATCATCTCAATAACATTGCTTCAATGATGGGAGAAAATTTCATTCCAATTACTTTCATCATGAAAATATATCTCTAGAAAGTGGGATATTAGAGAAAGGATCTAAAAAATCACAGTGAATATAAGTTTTATGAGAGCCTCTCTAATCAAAATTAAAGGATTCTCAAATACCCAAAATTTTTTCCCTGACCCCCATTTATAAAACGTACAATAAATAATACATAAAAAATAATAATGAAAAAATAAAAATATATATAAATATTATTTATATTTTATAACATTACTGTAATATATATTTAGTATATTACATAATTAAACAAAGTCATTCTAAATGAATCATAATTACTTATAATATTAAATCAACCTGGAATATAAAAATAATATTCATTTTAATGATATTATATCACATATTTACTTAAACACTTTTAAATAGATTTAATAAATAAATTATACCAAATAATTATATACATGAATAATAATGAATATATTTATTTTTCGGAGATCATTAATACTTGGACAATCTTCAGACCCTATGGTGGGTCCAACCATTTCCTATATATCTATACACCAAAATATGGATGATTCTTGATTATGCTATTGTGTTTGATCCTCTTGGACCTTATCTCAAAAATAGTGATTAATATTCAAAAACCAAGAGTGGAGTCTAAAAACCCATCAAGGACCCTAAAGAGATAATAAAGTCATTGAAATGATAAAGAACCTATAAACACACATTGTGTAATTTATCTAGTTTTATTCATATTTACATAAAGGAGGATGCACAATTATTTCATAGTCATTTAATTAATTATTTATTTTTTATCAAACAAGATATATTTACATTATAATACCTTGGAATTTGGGGGGGGGGGGGCATCTCCAAAGGCATCCCATGCCGAGGCTCCATCCAGAATTTGTTTCCCAATAGTTGGTAAGCCCTTTATTTAAAGGCATCAAATTGGTTTTTCCCGATAGGTTTCAGGACCTGTAATGTGATTACATATTGTGTAATCATGATCCTTGTTTTCCTATATTTATTTTGTATCAATGAAAATCTCATACTATGAATTGAAATGATAACTATTTCCTTGATGTGTAACCTTTAAATCTTCAGATCCTGCGAATCACGATGTATTTCCTCTCCCAAAATTTTTATTGAAAACTTCACATTGTGTAATGTAGTTACAAGACATGTAATAGTTTTTCATAGCATGTTTTGACTACATGAATTGTTTAGTATGGATATTCTTCACATGATGAGGTCATTACATGTAATGAAATTACTTGACGTATAATCATTCTTCTCCTTGTCTTCTAGTTTCAAACACCCTCAAAAATATGGTGTCGCACTGCTTCTCTACACTCTTGGAGCGAAGTGTATTTTTACTCCAATTTAATCTTACATTCATTATTCATATCCATAAGATATACCAAAAATGAAAAAAATCAAAAATTGGAAACATAATTCTATTAAATACAATACCACAACATAAAAAACTCAATAATGTATGCCTAAAATAACTTTATCACTCAGCAATGTTAAAAGTTAGATGGAAATCCATTACCATGCATCTTGCATTAAATTTAATGAATTAGATTATGATAAATAATAAATATAAGATTATTATATATACATTATAGAACCATAATTATATATATCATAGAATATAATATTTTTTGTGACCTTTTATTACCCATTCATTAATAATTCCATGTTAAACTCACATTCACAATGATGAATTCTTTGTATTTTGAGTATGTTTTGATTTTTTATTTTTGGTCCAAATAAATTGATCATGGTTATATTATCTATATAATGTTAAAAATATTATATATATCATATACATTCATCATATATGTGTTTAGAGTAATAAATAGAAGATTGAGATATTAAATTAAATACTACCTTCATGGAGATGTTAAGTCGTCCACATGCATGAACATTGTATCAATTATCTCGATGGATTAAAATAAATAAATGATAACAAAATATTACCCAAAAAATTAAATCTAATTTAATATATATCACATATTTATATTTAACAATCTCTGCAGTACCCTATATGTAAAGGGTATGTACGATTGAATAACATCGGTTGGTTAGGCGGTAGTCCCCCGTACGCACAAATAATGTTATCATATCCACCATGGAATGGTAATTAAAAATGAATATGAGATATCATGTTTTATAAGAATAGTAACTTCATAAATGTGAAATATATTTTATAAATCCCCTATTTTCTGTATATGTGTGAGGTGGTGAAGGAAAAAAATCATATCGGATCATGTGGGGGTACTCCACCATACATGGAAATGACAATTTCCTATCCCATTTAATGGAAGTGGAGATGGATTTAGATCATTAAATTTACATAACATAATATCATTATATGAAATATAATTATGTTAATATATCATTATTGTCAAATGATTATTTAATTAGGTGGAGGAATAATTAAAATAAAGATATCGGTTAAAGATGTTACCTCGTCTTCAGAAAAATTCTCTTGGTTTGCACCCAAATCCTTCATAGATTATATTTTTGACCAAACTAAGGATTATAGGAAGCTTTTAGTGAATTAAAGAAGTCATATGGGTTGTTATTGTGTGAACCAATGAGTTTAAGTAGTCTAAATAAAATAATAGTGTGGGTGGCCTTTTATAATATATATGGGTGGCACAATAGTTATTTCTAAAAAGGATAAAGGCGTACAAACATTTATCAGAATCCAGAAGGATCATAAGAGGTCCATTATATATCTAGAATATATAAGAACTAAATAATCATAGAAATATGTATTTTATAATTTATTATATCATTTTAACCCTTATCATTTTAGATTAACCCCATTATAAATCCATTTTAACATTAACCATTGTAATTAATTTTCAATATTTCAAAAATTAAGAATAATAAAAAATTAATTTGACCATATTAGACCACATAAATTATTATTATTATAAATATTAAATGCATATGTGTTTAAATATAAAACAAAAAAACTTTTCAGGGGTCAATACCATGCATGAATTTGGAAGAAATTTATTTTATACTTAGAAGAAAATTTTTCTAAAAATATTTCTCATTAATTTGTGTAATTATATTAAAACTAATTATTATGAACACAAGAAATGAAATTTCATAAATTAATTTTCAGATTTTAATCAAAATATTCTAGTTATTTGATAATTTCTATTATATTCTTCTTAGGGAAATAAGTTTCCTTTGAAAAAATTAGTTTCTTTGATGATGTTTAAAAAAATGTAAAATGGTTAAGATAATTGATAATTCCAAAGTTTTCCCCTAATAATTATTTTTAATTGATTTATTCATTTTATTCTAGACATCCCCAATTAGCTAATAATTTTTTTTTGAATTTTATTCCCTCACACATTAATAAATATATTTAATTAAATTAAATTTTAACATATTTACAAAATTTCCACCCCACTATATAACCACCCAACCTTGCATATTCTTAACTAGTTGTCGAACCAGTTTTCCACATGGCCTCAAGACCACCTCCTTATATATAATAGTCTTTTAAATATGAGTGAGGGTCTAATGAAGAATGTGGTGATATTATAATCTATTTATCATAGAAATAAAACGAAAGTAATAATAAGAAATATTAAGATACAATATCCAACAATTACCATACACCATATAAATGATTCCAAAAATAAGGAAAATTCTCACAAACTAGTATTGTGAACCTTACTTGTCATTACACTATAATTTATAAAGGATCCCAAAAATAAATAATAATTGATAATTGAAAAAATGGGACCTGACATTTGGCATGTTCTCCTTATATGTTCTCCATTCCATGTCCCAACTCTCATATCTATCCTAGGACCTTTTCACTTATGCAATTTTACAACCCTAAATTCTACATGGGTACCAATTTTAACCTAATCATTGGTTGAGTAAAAAATAGTAAGCCACCACTAATGGTTTATATATAAATTTCAATCCTGATAATGTTTTTTGGATGTATAAGGAAATAATAGATTGGGTAATAATTTAAACATGTTTTTTATAAATAGATTTTATTTAATTAACCACATTTTCCCTTTAGTCCCAAATAAACCAAGAAAATTAAGGATTTATTCAGACCCTTACCACTCTTTAAACCTTATACCTTTTGGTCAGTGATTTTGAACAAGAGTAATTTTCCTAAATAACCAAACTGGAGGGAAAGATAACCGTGTATGATAATCCAATCAATATTGTAGAGTGCTATGTCTAAAATACTAAATCAGGGATTCAAAAATATCATGTACAATAAACCAACTCTACTATATGGATCACCATTTACAACACCATTAACTATTCCATCATAATAAATTTTCATTGTACTTCATACCAAACCTTTTTGTTATATATAAAAAATCAAGGGTTCGTCACTTTCTTAAATCACTAATCTCGTGGTTTATTACACTCAATTGACCCATGTCTTTAATTAAATCATTTGTCATTTAATCATATAAAAAAAATCATTAATGCTAATTTAAAACCATTTATCAATAAGAAAATTCCCTTTTAACCATTTACCATTTTTCCATTTGTCATATAAAAACACTTCCAATTTTCAAAGAAATGTCATATAACACCAAATTCAAAGCTAACAAGCTGAGAAATAGTATGAAAATTTTAATCTCATAAACCATTTAAAAAATTCATTTAGAGAACATTTTATCATTTTAAGGTTTTTTTCACACCCCATGGGTGGCCATAGGCCTAGTTTCATAGTAATCAATGGACCCAACAAGATCTGAGAATGGTTTAATAGATCATTGGATTATCTAAACTATTATTACTAATGAATAAAAAATTCATAGTACGTTTTCATAATGGAATATACCACATAAAAATGAAAAATATAAATACTATTATATATATATATATGTGTGTGTTATAAAACTTTCCTTATACATGTTGAAAAAAACTCATCCAACCCCATACATAGATTCAAGAAAAAATGAACTCGATCAAAAAACAAAAAAATACCTATAAATTAATATAATGATAAATAGAATATGATGGAAATACATGGTGTGGATATTCCATAAATTGAAGGAAATAGATTCATAGGTTTAAATGGGGTTTCAAATTATAGTTAATGACACTTCAAACACACTAGAAGAAAAAGAGATCTAGCCTTGGGAGAGTAAAGATGATTTGGATTTCAAATTAGGCTAATGGGATTGAAATGAGGCAGAAAATTTTGCAGTATAGAAATAATATTGGGTGGGAAAATGGTAAATTATACACTTTTAATAGTCAAATAGTATGGCCACTCAACTTTCCAAAGTATGCGCCTACCATGCAAGAACATCTATCTATGTGGAACTCAAGTTACATGTTTCTCTTTTCCACTGACATGGTTTTGAAAACCATGAAGAAGGCATGAAAATGGATTTAAAAAAATGCCACATAGTTTCCAAGCCTCCTCACATGGCCTGTAAAAACGTGCTTCCCCGTGAGACACACCACATGGTCATGGTTCATGGTTATTACTAACCATGCTCTAACCATTGAAAATGAATTGTACATTAAATTTATTATATGTTTCAAGATCTGAATCTTGAGACAAATTGGAGACCTTCCCTACTCAAAAAATGACTTCTAATAACCATTTAAAAGTACTCTAACAAAAATCTAAATATAATTATACCACATAAAAAGGATTGATGTCTTATAATCTCCCCATATTTTAACAGCATGTCATCTATATGCACTACCCAATTCTACTAACCATATAAGGTAAAAAGGATTGGACATTGGGCATGCATGTCAACTTTTGTTTCACATGAATTCTCTTGAATGAATCCCTGATTACATAGAAATTGTAAAAATGTTATGGTGATAACAAGAATAATTATCTCACTATAATCTATAATTTTAATAACATTCTACTCAAATGACACATAAAATTTAACCTTAATATTTTAAACATCAAGCACATTATTAGGGTTTGGGTGATTTTGTTTTTTCATTGAAAAATAAAAAACATCCAACATTATACTATACCATTGTGTATGATCCAATCGATATTCTACCCAACTGATCCTCTCCACAACCTCAAATGGACTAACATACAAGGACACAAACTTACCCTAATCCTAAATCTGATGATTAAGAAATATCAGTGACAAATGAATAAATATATGGTCACCCACTGTAAATTCTAGATATTGACATAATCAATCAATATATGAGGTTATTATATTTTAATACAAAGAGATATTTTCAATTTCAACTATACATTCTCTCATTTCTCTTACACAATGCTCATCCCTAATAAATTTGACTCCCCAACTTCAATACAGCACAATGTTGACCCACATGGCCTACCATAGAGTGCCTCATATGGTTTCATATGAATAATCTTCAAATAGATATTATTATAGGGAAAATCCATAAGGTCCAAATGTTTTTACTTAGCTTCACCAATGTCTATAACACATTCAATCAAAATATCATCTAAAAAATGAATTGTACATTTTGATTTAACATCCATATGTGAGTGGTAAGACATAATTAGAAACACTTGAGTCAAAAAAATCTTTATGAAAACTATTATATATTAATGAAGTGAGATGTGGATCATGATCAGAATGATAATCTATAAAATTTAATGAAATGTACTATCTTCTTAAAGTTCAAGTCTCCAAAAATTTTGATCGTGAAAGTCTCCAAAATTTGAAATAATTTGGCTAAAATTGTCAAAAAATAAACAACCACCCATATCAGGTCATAAATCCCTGGAGTAATTAGTATATCCACTATAAAATCAACTAAAAATTTATCCTACATTCAATTTGGAATGGGAAATTTCTGTAAATATCTAGTAATACACTGATGGGTTTCCTCCACCTGTTAATAGTAGTATAATTTCATCACAAATACAATGATATCCTTCTTCAATCTTATCCACTAATAATTTATATTAAGATCACCATTTATTTTTGTGAAACCAACATGAACCACCCTCAAGGAAGCATGAATTTCATGAAACATATCCTCCAAGATATAAGTGGGTAGATAGACAAAAAATGAATGTGAATAATCTCATCACCATTAATGGTCTAGTCAGAAGGTATCTCCACACCATCAATGTGTTTCCTAAATTATAGGTACTATGGATCCTCCTACTACATCATCATGACCCAGTTATAAAGAAAGGGAATTATAGATAAATTCATGAGTTTCATCTATTCATGATTCCCCTAAATACCTATATTTATTTATGGGGACAAGTCCATCATCTTCCACTCAGGACATGAATCCTGTACCACATGATTCTACATCATCCAACTCAAAGAATCATCATTACTATTTCTGATCCTCATATTATAAGATAGAATAAAGTCAAAGGATTATATTTATTCAACCCAAAACTACTATAAAATATTTGGACTAATTTCAGATAATATACGCATAATTAAATTATGGCCAGTTTAAACAGTTAAACTATCACCAATGATATAATGTCTCTATCATTTTAAAGCAGGAACTGTCAAAACAAAAATTATATCAAATATAGGATTGTTCAATTAATATGTCCTCTACTATAATTATCCATATAACATAGGTAAATATCCTTATATCCCCATTTCCCTATGTCTAATCCTAGATACAATTCAATGCAGTGTTTACTCATTACTCAATTAGGATATGATTAGAATTGGTGAAGTGGTCAAACACCTCTTCAGTTCATGGTAAAAAAAATTTATTCTCTAGAAAACTAAAATATTATGTCATTATTGGTCAGTATTAAGATTGGATATTATATATGTGAAATGATTGAAATTAAAATTTGGTAATTGCACAAAAAAATATGGACATATAAAACATTCTATTGCTACTCCCAAGTAAAAAATTATTGAAAATTCTAATGGGTATAACAACAATCCTTATTAATTGATGATGTGAAATAATAAATTATAATTTGGATCTAAAAATGACACTTTAGGTAGGTCTTATTATAGAATACACTCTATCAGTGTACATCGGATGATGTCATGATGTTTAGCATGATCATCTCAAGTCTAGGAATAAACTGATATTTCATCAATAAAGACTACCACAAACCAATCCAAATATGAATGAAATATTTAGTACATAAAGTCCATAAGATTTTAAAAAGAGTTATTTATCCCAAATGCAATCATGATAAACTCATACAATCCATACAAGCTTTGGAATTAAGTATGAGTAATATTTGAAGGATTCACAATCAGTTGATGATACCCAAATTAAAAATTCTTCTTTGAGAATATACTATAACCCATCAAATAGTCAAAGATATCATTAATCATTGTAATAGGTTACTAATTCATAATTTTCACCCCTTTCAGCATTCAATAATCTTCACATTGGTTAAACATTATGACATCCTTATTGGCCAAATGAAATTGGGATCCCCAAGGTGACATACCTAGTTTAATTATTCTTTAAGCTTCCAATTATTCCAGTTTAGTATTTTTATCATGAATATATATTGGTTCCATTCTATGTATTGGAATATAAAATGTCTTATCTCTAGGTATCTACTAAATAGTAAACAAAATTTATCTCTTTGATGGAAACCCTAAAAACTCTTCATCAAATAGAACCTAAATCTGATCAACTACACTAGGGATAATATCATGATCTACTCCCCCATAGACATCAATAATAGGAAGCATTGGAATGAGTTCACCTAATTTTTGATAAAATATCCCTACATGGCCTTCATGGATATCTAATTGTTTAGGATGAACATTAATGTCACCCTTGAGAGGCTTGATGGTTAATATCATGTGGTAAAAATCAATGTGTTCTCTAAATAAAACCCAGTAGTATATTCATAGTGTTAATTAAAAACCTAAAATATCAATAAAAAATATGTCCTAAATAATATTTCACTCACTAACCATAAGGGAACACCACTGGTAATGACATTTTCCCCAATCTCACTCCCAAAAAACTTTAAATCAAAACCCCCCCAAAATATCACCAATGTAAGATCCAAAATATATATAAATTTAGAATATATAAAATATCATGAAGCTACTATATCTAATAGATCACATACATATGTATAATCTATATGAATCATACCTCATATAGTGGACATCCTAACCAATCTACTTACATATGTAGGATGCAGTACCTGTAGCTAGAAAAATCCACTATATTTAGCTCTTATTTGAGTCCTATTAGTTGTATTAAATTGTTGATGTATAAATCATATCCTAGGGTATCCCATCCCCCACATTTACTGGTATGGGTAGTAGAACTCAAAAAATCAGACTGATATGCGGTTGATGATCCCATCGATGTTATTTTTATCAGCCTAAGACCTTTATCAATGCTATTATTTTTAAGGATACTATAGATACTCTGTATATGTACCATCTAAGAACAAGATCAAAAGTCTGCTGGTATTCTAAAATAGTAACGATACAATTGTCCAAACATTACAGATTGATAAAATATTTATCAATCACCCCTAAGGGGATGGTCCTTTCCCCTAGCTACTATTCCCACCACCAACTTGGATAATGTTACCATAACGATGCCCTAATCTATCTGTGGATGTACAATTAGATCATCTAACTTATTCTATATTACCATTAAAGGATTACTCCTTTTGTATATCCTCATTAATGAAATAATTAATTACCACCCAATAGAAATTCGTTAAATGAAATATATTTACCAATGACATGGTCTCAAATATATTTCTATCCTGAAAAAATATCACTCAAGTAACCTATTCTCTTTCCAACATTAGGGAATAAGGTTGTAGTTCAGTTAAGTGACTAGAATAATCATAAAATGACATATAACATTCCAACATTAGCTAATTGTATGGAAGAATCTTCAAGTGATCCAAAATCACCTGGATAAACTCAATCTAGATCTAATATTCTTTAAGTCAACTCATTATAGTGAACATCGAAGGGTTTTGTAGGTAAAACTCCATAGTTTGGTCAAAAATTCTCGATACATACCTTAATATATATCTCCCCATAAAATTTCTAAATCGTAAAAAATATCATTAAACTAATATTTCACCCTATCACCCAGAACTAAAGGGGGTTCTGGTTCCACCATCAGAAGTGTGTTTTTTTCAATATCCAGATGTCTCCTCACTGTTCAATTCCATCATTGAGGTATCCCTTTATAATGTCAAAAACAATTCATCAGGACACATAACATATAGTTTTGAATGTTAGAAAATGAGGGAGGGGTCACAATTGTTAACATCAGGCTACTCCACATCAAAAAAACCCATCTTCACAACCAAAACAATGTCACTAAACCAAAACATCCCTATAAATTGAAATTTTCTATCTCAGGGAAAAATAATCTTCCAATTTAAAATATTTTCATTTGAAATCATTTTTACATTTCAATTGACATTATTCAATTTATAATAGTTTCATCTTTATTTATTTATAAATATTTTTTTAAAATTTAAAATGAAACCAAAAAAATTAATTTCCACAACTCAACCATAACATGATTCCCTATGGATGCCTAATACGATGCATGTAACATAAATCCATGAGGTTCTAAAATGATTAATGCATGAATAAATCTCATTACATTGTAACCTATGAGTAAAATATCTCAAAATAGAAACATTACAAAACATGTTATTCATCCAAGGAGAAATAACATCCAAATGTATCAAGAAAACAAGAATAACAAAATTCTATCTATGGGAACATGGGTTTCCCCTATACAGAGGTCAACTATTCGTATTCAGAAGAATATTTCCATGGACCCAAAAAACATAGTATTATTTATATATTTTCTAAATATTAATTAAACAGAATATATCCACTATTATAGCACTTTTAAACATTATGAACTCGAAATATTATCTGAACCAGTTCACTATAAGACCTTTGACGAGCCTCCATCAATGATGGAGGGCACAGAGTAATAGTGAGATTAAAAAACATGGAGATAATATACCCTCTTTATTATAGTAAAATAGTTACAGAAATATTATGAAATAATTAGAAAAAATATCTAATAAAAAAATTCATCACATTACCAAATCCCAAAACTTGTTAAATAATCCCAAACCATTAAGATAAACATTCCATTTCATAATAGTGCCACTATCAAAGGAAAAGAATATAGAAACACTAAAAATCCCTAAATGGGTAATGAAATATGGTCATTTCCCCTCATTCAGGCTCCATTCCAAATCCCAACATAACCATCAATCAAATAATATTTTCCCTTTATCCATTCCAAATACCGTTAATCGTGCTTGGTCACAAAAAATCGCTCATGGGGGACTTGAGTAAAACTTAGTAGCCCCTAATCAATGGTTGATGATCCATATAAATAATTCTAATAGATAGAGAAATATTTAATGAAGTATTGTTATCAATAAATAGTATTCAATGAACCTCATGGGCCATTGGGTTCCAAATTAAACTTAATCCAATCAAACCTCCTTCAGGCCTTATCAGATTTCTAAACCACGTACCATAGGTTCACATATTATAAAAAAAGAAAATCAAAACAAAAAATGAAATTGGGGATCCATAGAACACTATATGTATATCCCAATCAACGATGTGGAGCATTATGTCTTCAAGGACCCATCTTTACAAATTATATATTCAGACAACTTTAAATAAGAATTCACTTTCACACATTTCCGATGATCATTTAGGTTTATATTTTTATTGAATTAGGTTATAAAAATTAAATAATAAACAACCGACAAAAATATACTTGTGTGTAGTGTAAAATTATGATCAACAACATTTTTACCAAAATGAATTTTTTAAAAATTAAACATGATTATTTAATGAAAAATATTCACAAAAATCAACATGACTAAATCCTTTCCATTACCCATTGTTAAATCCTAGGAAAAATATTTCAAACTGTTTTATAAGAGAAAAAATACCAGGATTGAACATAAGACTTAGATATCTGGTTATAAAATAAAAAGCATGAAAACCTATAAAAACAGTTTCATAAAAATATAACTTTTAGATAGAAAAGTGATTTATTTTTCCTTTTAAATAGTAATTTTATATACCTTTTAAATATAAAAAATTAAATGAAAACTAATTATAATTCATAGAAAATACATCTATATGACTTGGTTCATCATCATCTTACAACCCTAACAAAATCATTATAATTACAATAACCATTTCACTGAATTATGATATAATCTTATAGAGAACATAATCATTAACCAAGGAATTGGAGTGCTATCTAAGTTCCCCTGTAATATAAGTTGTAATGAGATCACCAAATGCAATCTAGGTGCACCCATCATATAATAAATACAAGTATCATCCATGATCTATATTTGAGATCATGATTTTATAAATATTGTTTATGTACCATATCATGAATAAAACCCAATAAAACCTCTTATAAACCCAAATGTAATACACTTTAAGATATCCACATATCACATATTTTGTAAAAACATTTTAAATACCAAAATTCAATGAAAATGGGAAATAATAAATTTTTTATTTGAGTAAAATATGATATCTTATAGAGAAATCCAAACATCAAATAACAATTATGGTGGCAAGAAAATTTACAGTTTTCTTTTATAATAAAAAAACAATCCATTTTACCTTTATAAAGAAAGTAAAACCTTCCATAAAATGATTATATTGAAAACCATTTAATATAATACAAAAAATAAAAAAAATTATAATTGTTTTATTTTTATATAAAATTATACAAAAAATAACATTAAAAATTTGGATATGGAAAAAATGGTGTTTTAAGTGAATCATTAAAATAGTATTTTGAAAAGAAAATTCCTTACTATTATTCTAAATAATTACTTATGTTTTTTATTTTCCTAAATAATAATATCATGTTAATTATTTACATTCATGAGAATTTTAACTGGTTTATTATTGATTTTATTTCACTTTTTACAATATTACAACAATTACGTAGTTATTTAAATTCCTATTGATATTTCAATGATATTCGAAACATAACCCCAAAATAAATTCAGTATGTTCATATTGTAAATAAGTTAATTATTACATCATTTATATAATAATAATCCTGAAATAAAAATTATTTTTATACATCTAATATACTTTTAAATCCGACCATCATATATGATTATGAAAAATGAAGTTTGTTACAATCTTGGAGAAAATAGGTCATACGTAGGCATGAGTAACATTTCAATTTTTCAATGATCCTTATATAAAGTGGGAAAGTATAATTTTATCCTTAAAAATGATCATAATATATTAATTAATATATAATTTATATATATATACTTTTATATATCATCCATTTTATTTTTATGAAAAAAAAATCACATAACATCATGGAGGTGGTAGTGCCCACATAAGCATGGGACCCATTTTTCAGACCATTATGATGCCTATAGTATATATCACTCCTCCTACTCCTAGAATATCACTTTTTTTAACATTCCCCCTCCTTTTAAGATCATAAGGGGCCTTCATCTCCCATAGGTGTGTCATATCTAATTCATGTCTCATTCAAATCAGTTGTTCTTTTATTGTTGGCTATTTTAAAGTATTTTCTTAGAAACCAACCATTGTAATAGGTTTATTAGGAGAACCTACAGTAATGGGGTCAATTAGTAATCATTGAATTGTCATAATTTTTTCTAGTTCTCTTGATAAGAAGGTTTTATTTATGGAAGCTTGACCGAGAGGTTTTTCTTCTCACATATCAATGTTGATTTTATGGTGGATAATTAGGCTCATTTGGAGTGCTCTCCAAATAATTTTGTGTTGATATAAGACTTGAATAATAATATAGACAAGTATTGTACCCTTTATTCTAAGGAGGTTTCATCATTAAAGTATGTTTCTTCATTTGGTGCATATTTTTATCCTATAATTGTTCTTGTTTTTCTCCTTTCCTTGGTTTCAATGCTTCCAAGTTCATTGGTGCATAGGGTAGAGGCCGAATCCTCTACCCAACATACCTCATAGGAGGAGGTTTTAGACTCCACCTCTCTAGTTAGGGTCTCCACTTATCCTAAATATTCCTTCAGAAATCTCTTCAAGGCTGAATATGATTGGTTTGTTCACCCACAAAGATAGAGTTCAATGGCAATGTTGTATTGAATGAATCTAGTGTGGGTAAATCTGGATTGAATACATAAAAAATTAAGGACTATCTTTATCATCTATATACACTCTCATAGTATAGGTGGATGAATCGTGCTAGACCTAAGGAGGCATCCATTTTTCTACGGTCAGTCTCTAATTATGGGACTGTGATCTGAAAGGTCACATTCCTTGATTTTACATGATCTCTATTCTTCATTGGAATTATTGGGGTTTAGGGGCCTAAAAAAATAGTTCTAACATCCCTTATAATGTATGAAGAAACCGTGAATCTATTCTGGTAGTTATGGATCCTAAAATTGAAGGGAATCTCATTCACACTTTTTTATGAGGTTGGGTTTCTCCGAGGCCATGCATGGTAACCATTCAAATCACTATATCCATAGTTTTAGAAAAAAGAGACCTCTATGGAATGTATTGTTATCTAATATGAAAGGATTTCATCCAAATTTGTTGAAAGGTCCTCCACATTCATGTTTCCCTTTCTATATTCCAATTTTGTTCCTATAGAAAAAGATTCATTATGGTCTTAACATTGTAATATGGAGACTAATGAAATTACCTTGTTTGTAGGAGGTGAATTTAACACTATTTTGGATTC
Source organism: Viscum album (assembly GCA_963277665.1). NCBI lineage: Eukaryota > Viridiplantae > Streptophyta > Magnoliopsida > Santalales > Viscaceae > Viscum > Viscum album. Next base: position 1,689,279,956 of record OY728147.1, on the reverse strand, counting down.
CCTAAAGATGAACTGGATGTTTTGTATTCAATAAATTCCCTCCAGGAAATCAAAAGGTTCATAATGAATAATGTTCTTATGGATATGGGATTATTATGTGATCTATTCACCTGGTGCAATAATCAGACTGGGGAGTGGTAGAGTTTGGAGCATGATGGGTCATGGTCTTTCTAATATAAATGCTTTTGATGAATTTTCTCATGTGACGGTCTAAAAATTAAATCACTCACTTTCCAATCACTCTCTTATTTTAATTCAACTAAATAGGGGTGGATTGAGAGAAGGGAATAACTTTCTATTTTCTTCTAGTTGGAAACGGGATGAGGATTTCATTCAGATCATGAGATGATCCAGGGATCAACCAGTGTACGGTTCTTATTAGTGTGGCCACATTGATCACTTATAAATTCTAAAAAATTATTTTTTGTAGTGGAATATGAAGAATTAATATAAAGAGTCTAGTATGTCCTATATTAACATATATATATTGATATGATAGTGGATATTATTCAATAGGAATGATGTTATGAGGTTTTCCTCAGTCTAGATAGCAATAAAAACATCTTGCTTTAAGGGTTTCTAGAAATTTATAAGGTTACTAAGGAAATATCAGGATATCTTTGGCATCTGGTTGGAGAAAATACTACTAAATAATTTCAGTCATACTTTAATGATAAGAGGGTTATTAAAAGAAATATGCATACACATGAGGATGAACTATTTACATAGGACATGAATGATTTAGAGAGGAAATAATATATTACATTGAATTCATATTTTAATGTTTAGTTATGATAGATAATGGGGAACAATCAAGGGTGAGATGGGAGGGGGATTTTCTGTGGAAAGTGCCTAGGATGGTGATGGACAATGATAATAACAAATTCCATTCCATTCTAGGAGAGGGATAATATAAATATTCAATATCTTCCTTGAATCTAGAACGCTCTCTAGGATCGAACATCTTTCTAGGATCCTTCTCAATTTCGGATTACGATATTATAAAGATTCATGTTATTAAAGAAATTTCGATTTTTTTAGAGGAGGGGAGCATACCAGGGAAACTTGTTCCTCTATAGTGGTGGTGATACTAAAGCCTAAGATCCCTATTTCTCTATTCGAATTTAAAATAATTTTCCTTTGTAATTTTACTTATAATATTTTTTCATTTCTTCTGTAAAAGAGTCTTATATAAATGTTTCCAAGAATTTTTTCAATGGAGAAACATAGTATTATGATGGGACATACCATTGAATGGGATATAAATATTGAAAAAGAGATGGTGGCTGACATTAACAAGAATGCACTGGGATCAAATATCATGGTCACTGTTCATATGGATAAGGACTATAATTAGATAAGGTAGGGTAAATCCTCAATGTGATGAGTTATCTTGAATTCAAATAATTGGTTTGTGACATATTTTTTAGGTTCTATGCTTTGTTATGTATCTAATGGTCAGTCATGGGGAGGCTATTTGGATTCATCAAGATGGTGTGAGGGTTAAGGTAGGGTGAGACATTTTCTCATAGTCTAATCATTTTTACTCAGGTAGGGCTTAGTAGAAACATGTGGCATGAGGTGTAAGAGAGGAGGTTTTTTTTACAATAACAGACATATATAATGATTTATTTCCCACCTCATGTTTTCAAATGATAAATTATTTTCCTTAATTGAATGAAATGTCTATTGAGGGCCTCAATATGTTGATTTACACATATAGTGATTGGTGGAGGAAACGGTAGAATTGAAATATGAGATGTTTTTTATTTATAAATGATGAAGACATAGGATAGACAAACGAATTTAGGAAAAAATAGAATAGAAAAGAAGAAAATTTCATTGGATTACCTTGGGGATCCCATATTTGATGGAAGGATCAGGAATGTTTATTGATAACATGGATATCTAGGTCACTTATCACCCCTAAAATTGGAATAAAATGTTTTCTTTTTTTGTAGGGAGACTTACAATGGTGAAAGTTTTCCTTATATCCATCTCAATTAACATTATTTTAGAAATATTGGCTCTGAAATGAATAATTAATAATCTAGAGAAAATTTTGTCGGCTTTCATGTGGGATGCCTGTCTGAATGTTATGTTTAATTTGGATTATAAGGGTGGGTTAGTGATGCTGATCAAATGAGTAATGGGTGATCATATATAGTATATTAGAAACCATGAAAATATTTCAGGTTAGAATTTTATAAAAAATTATTAAATGAAAAACCATATATGAGATATTTATTAAAGACAAGTATGGTGTGGAATTTAGGGGATAGAAAAATTGATCCAATACAGTTTCTAGTCTTCCAGGATAAATGATCAGTTACCTATAATGTTTAAAGGTAATGGTGTTTTGCAGTGTTTGAGTACTCAAATCACATAAAAAAAGATAATTGGGATGAATATGTTCTATTTTTGGATTCCTAGTTCAAGATATTACTTTTAGGGAGGTGATCTTGTTCCCTACCTTAATTTGTTCCACCATATTTCTGTAGCAACAATCTTTTCGTGAGACTATCATCATTGTCGATCTACCAGATTGGTGCCTTTTTATTGCGGTGGCATATTGTCTTTTTAGTGCAATGGCCTCTCATTCACTGATTCATGAGAACAGAGTGGATGAAGAATGGGTGAGAATTATTTTCTATTGATAGTTACCATCTATGAAAAAATTATTGATCTAGAGTATTATGATCAAGGAAATTCTCGTAGATGATAACATCCAAATAAATTGAATATCACTAGCATCCTAGTGTTGGTGTTATAGGCACCCTCAATCAGAATCGATCTTTTTTATGAAAAGTTATTGGGATTGCATCTTCTGGGAATTTATCATCTATATAATGGGCATGAGTGTGTAGGGTTATATGATGCATTCCTTCATTGCTGCATGGATTTAGGGCCAGATCATGTTCATGACCCCAAAACTCAAAGTATGATTTTATTAGGGTTTTTTGTATGATTTGGGAAGATATAAAAAAGTGATGGAAGTTAGGGTCTCATCTAATCTCTAAATCTTGGTATGGGTGAGAATTCTTTTAGGGTAATTTAGATCCCTAATTTTATAACGCAGAATTTTGGATTTCATAAAATATATTTTTCTCCAGAATGGGGTGCTTCTTTTGGAAAACGGATTGTCTAGCAATTGATATTGTGTGAAGTGGGATTATCCGAGTACATTATTGAAATTAAATGTTGATCGATATTTTATTAATAGAAACACGAGTGTGTGAATGATTTTAGTATATTATTAATCCTTTATTTTATTCCTTATATGGAATGGTAAACTCTTTCCAGAAAAAGGTAAGGGAACTGGGTAATGGTTTGTTGCTTTGAAATCAGTGAAACATCCATCTTTCACAGGTGGAATCAGACTCCAAAATAATGGTTGGAAACTTGAATGGTAATTTTAAAATTCAATGGACATGAATAATTCCATTATTAATTACACAATTAGTATTGGCTAGGGAACGGAGGATCGACACAATTGGAGAGAATCGAATCTTGATGAAGATATGCTTTGAAGGAAAGGAACCTCAACCGATGGACTCATTCTTTATCTTTATACTGGATATTTTTTCATAACTCTATGTCTATTATTTTGGGTCATTCGCTTGTATTTCATCACATTATTCTTTATTGGGGCCATGAGTATTGGAATAAAAAGATAATTTTGTGTGAGGTGGAGGGGTACTCTTAGAATTTCACAAAATATTAAATTTATTTAAATTACATTTTCTTTTTATTAATGGGTCCAATCTGATTTATTTCAAATATTGGATGATAATTCATCAGATTTAGTTAATAAAATAAAATTAGGTAGCTATTCATCAAATTTTTTCCTTATAGTGGTGTTTTCACCTCTCGTTTTCCCTTTTAACACTAATCATCACAAGGAGGATTTTTACTCATTTAAGATTAATATAGTTACTATAAATGAAAAAAGGCCTATAAATGTACCATTCTTGAAATTATCAACAATATACTACGAAACTAGAAGAATATAATATTTTTGGAGTTTTAAAACAAATAATAAATTATTATTTCTTATAATATATCATTAATGTCAATTTTAATAACAATTCATTAATTTGATATTAATAACATAATGAAAATAATTACAATTAAAAAATAAATATTTTAATAAATACATAACATTTCATGTACTATATAAAACTTATTTATCACATTAACTATGTAAAATTATATTACATTTAATATTTTTAATATCATTTATTTAAGATTTCCATTAATTGAATAATTATAATGCTATCAATTTTTAAATATTTATGGTTATTATTTCTTCAATTAAAAATAAGAATAAATCTCCAAAATTAATAGAAATAATGTAGATTTAAAAATTATATTCATAACTAAGTATATCCATAGGTTACCCGTCTGTTAAAAATATTATAGTTTTTTAAAACAAGAGTGTGAATGTTTTTACATTTCATTAAATAAAATATTATAAAGGTTAACATAACATTAAAATGGAAATAAATGGACATATAAAATAATATTGGTTGATTATGGATGAAATTTACTCTTACAATGAAATTAAATAATGTTTAAGGCTCTTTTTTAAATTCTATATGATTTTATTATTAACATTAATTATTTGGTTTACCATATAATTCAGTAACCAAAATTACTATAGATACTAGTAATATTGACAAAAAGAGAATTATTTACAAAATTTGGACTAAATAACTCAAAAAAAAAATTTAATTCCTTAAAATTAAAAACATAGAAGATGGATAATTTAATGAAAATTTTCAGAGGAAAAATATAACGAAAATATGTTTTTTCAAAAAAATTCCTTTCTAATGTAGAAATTTTTTTATAAATAATTCACTAAAAAATTCTTTTATCAAAACTTAAATTTATTATTTTAAATTTTAAGATAATAAATAAATTTTAAAATTCATAATAACTACATTTTTTACATTGTAAATACTTGAAAATAAATAAAATTGTATATAAAAAATAAGAATTTTTTAATATTCATTAAACATAAATTATATCATAAAATTATCACAATATCATCATAATATAATTTTGAGATGAAAATTTAAAAATAAAATTCCTATTTTATAATATTAATATAAAATTTTAATTAAAAACTATAATAAAAGTGTTTAATAAAAATATCTCTTTTTAGAACCATATATTTTGATTCCACACTATATGAAATTGATATAATATTCTCAAGGATTTAATAATATACTAAGAAGCATGTATTTACATTCATATTTTTACAATAACACATTATAAAATTATATGGATATATTTTAACTAAAATATGATCACTGACATCAAAAAATAACTTTCTTATGGTTAAGCGTATAATTTATCTTCTTATTATATGATTTACTCTTATGTTGCTGATGTAAAATCATCATGTTAACCATTTCTTCTACAATATATGGTTCTATCAACTACCATTATCGTACTTCATAATAAAAATAAGATGTTTTAAAATGCTTTATTTGTAGACCTAAATATTTTCTATCTGTTTATTGGAATGAAAATTGTAAAAATAAGAAAAATAAATTAAAGAATATTGTTGATCAAAATTTCTATAGTAATACATTTAAAATGATTAAACAATATAATCCATGGTCTATATTTTTCATTTGTACCATCCATCATATTGAGAATGAAAAGATGAACTATAATTTAATTTATCCCCCATTGACCTATGATGTCTTTTATTTAAATTTGAAGTGAACATATGATCACTATCACATATGATATAAAGGGATAGTACACAGAAACTTACACTATAATTGAGATATAATAAAGAAATTTTATTTATAAAAATAATATCTCAAATGGTATGAATATATTCAGATTTAGTTAGTTGATCAATAATAACCCAAATAACATTATTACATTGAGATGTCTTTAGAAATCCCCTTATGAAATAAATTGATATATTTTTTCATTTCCACTAAAGTATTGGAAATTTCTAAATCATACACCTGAGTAATTATAATTCCTTTTTAAATAATAAAAAATTCAATCATTTTATGGTAAATTCAACAAAATCAGTTTTTGTTTGAACAGCCAGTAAAACTATTGAAGGTCTCGATATGACATAGTGCATTCCAGGATAAATGAAAAAATTTTAACTATGAGATTCACTCAATAATTCATTCTTAAAATGAGAGTCACTAGTCACCCATAATCTCAATACAAATATGAAAATAATTATTCTTCAAAAATAAATTAAGGAAACATTCACTTCTTAAAAAATTCCATATTTTTTTGTAACCCATAGTCTTCATTATGACTTGGATCAATTGTATCGGTCAAAGTTAATTTCACTGAAATAAAAAAAATTTAATTCTAGTAACTAAAACATATAGTAAAATATTCACAATATATTTAACTATAGGGTCATGTTCCAAACATAATATCATTAATGTAAAATTATTTTTACTGCTCAAAGAATCATTAATTTTTTTCCTTTCTAAGATGATGAAGAATCATAATAAGATAATCCTTAAGAAGATTTACCCATATTCTCTGTATCATGCTCAAAGTGTTTTAGTTTTTGAATAATTTAAATTTAATTGATCATTATTTTTTTTAAACACCGATCTTTACAAATTATGCCTCCAAATTTTTATAGAAAAATCCAAAATAACTAACTCCAAATCATGTGTATGATAATTAAACTCATGAAATTTTAGTCGAGGTGAAGCACAATCAATTACTGGATCATTCCTTGTAAAGATATGTTTAAGTCTCTTTAATGATGCATGACTGTAGATGAAAAAGAACCATATCTAGAGAAAAAACCCAAAACTATTGCATTTACAAATATTTTTTGTACATCCTAAAAAAATAATCAAATTATTATACACAAATGAGTTTAAATTCATTTAGATATTACTTAGTTAATAAGCTAGATAACGGTGCAATGTTTTCAAAAAACAACAGGAAGTATATTTCTTGACCCAGAATACAATGAATCCGCATGAAAATTGTAGGTCTCAATCACTCTTAAAAACAATTAGTTTAGCAGGGATAATAATTTTTTCATATTTTGAGAAAATGTGTCTTTGAATATAAATTTATTTCAATATAAAATCATACATAATTAATTTTATATAATATATACATTCTTTTAAGGATTAAAAAAATTAAGACGTGTCTTTCATGATCCTCATGACTTTTACAGTACACAAATATATCATCAATCAAAAAACCAAAAAACATTTCCAAATATTAATGGAATACCATATTCACAATATCTCAAAATACATATGGTCCAAAAGAAAATACAATGGGAATAAATATAAACTCAAATTTCCCATATCTAGTCCAAAATATAGTCTGAAAAAATATCTTCCTCTTTCACCTTCACCTTAAGGTACTCTAACCTAAGATCAATATTAAAAAAATATTGTGCCGCTTGGAGCTAACTAAACAAATAATTCTAATATGGTAGACGATACATGTTCTTTAAAGTGATTTTATTAAAATATTTACAATCAATACAATTATTCATAGATATTTATTTATTTTTAACAAAAAATAGGATCACTCTAATGTAAAGTACATGGTTGAATGAATCCATTATCTAGAAACCCTGGTAATTTGTTTTTTAGTTTAAAAATGTATACATGAACTACTAGATAAGTGAGATTTGAAATTAGATTACTATCAGGTAATAAAATAACAAAAAAAACTGATCCACCTAATTAAGAATAAATACAACAAAAACATTACGAAAAACATACATATATTTATTCACTATTGGTAAATCCCTAAACTATTCAATCTCTTTATTTTCTAAAACATATTGTAAGTAACATTCACATCTATTTATAATCAATTTCTACTATTCGTTTGTGGCTATAAAAGGTATGAAATAATTAAAAAACATTATTTGATCTATATTCGATCATATCATAATAAAAAAAATCTAATCCATACCCAATATAATATCACACTCTATCATGGTCTATTCAACAACATTTACCAGAAATACTATTCCACTGTTAAAAATAGGATGATTCCAATAAATCGTGGTTTCTATAATATTTATATGTAGTGTTTTAATCAAAAGTTATATCATACAATAATTTAGTGATGTTAAAAGTATTATATTATATTTTTATAAATAAATGAATGCTATTATGTGGTGTCATATAGGGTATTCGAGTAATTATAACAATTTTATATCATACCAGGAACCACATTTTTAGATGGCCTTACACTAACCATAGTACTAGTAAAAATATATTTCCACAAATTTCTTCCTCAATTCATGATTATTTCCCTCCTAGGTAAGTATCTTCAAATAAATGTTTTAATAATAACCCACCACATTTCAACTACAATTTTTCAATGTGGGATGGCTATTAGTTACCCATTAATGATTACTCAAAACACTTTTTGTAGCAATCATATACCCCATGACTAATGTTACCACACTAGTACCATGTTCTATAATTTATAAAAAATTTCTTTGGATAATTTTTCCACAAATATCACAATATTAGATCATGATTTTAATTTGGTTAGATTTCCTTGATGAGTATATCCTAATTTCCTACCATCCATACATTTTTTTTCTTCATGTGGTCATTGAATACAAGATCATCTATGAAAAAAACATCTACCTTATCGAATAAAAAAATCAAATATCATTTGAATTAATGTGATGAAAATTCTATTATATATATTAGTTTCAATCGTATGAAATACTAATTAGAATGTTTAATAAGATCCCAGATAAAATCAGTTATATTAGTATATTTTTTGAAAAACAAATTCATCATACACATCTCTATAATCCTCATCATTTTCGCTGAATTCCAATAATTTTTTCTCCACCACTAGTTGAAAAAAGATAATGAATTATTTATTAATGTACATATTCTTAAAAGTTTCCCATTCAATTTAATAATCCTCATCACCCTCTTCAGTATTATTCACCAAATACCACCATCATGCAACTTTGAATTCAAAATGAGATGTGAAAGGGTTTTCTTTTGATTTTATAGACAACCCACGACAATAAATATATTCTCTAGGGAATTTATCTATCCTTATAAATGTACTAGATGAGATGATATTATAAATTTTTGAGGATTTTGTGTCATAAAATGTTTCAATATCATCAAGTTCCTCTATGGTAGATCTGGATATCAACTAACTTGGATTACCCTACTATTTATTTCTGGCGTCAATTGATCCATCACTTTAACAAACTACTCAGTTCTAATTCTAACCACTCCATGTTATTGATTTGGATGGAAATCATCCTCTTGGTGCCTTCATACTATAGACACCATATTTTTTCTATAAACCCTTAATAGAACAAAAAATAGTTTTGTCAAATAAATGGTAATATTTAAATGATATATCATATGAACATAACCACTAGTAAAATACATTATGTTTATTTTATTGTTATTATTATCATAACCTCTAATGAGAATTAATATTTTCTCTAATAACAACTACAAGAACCCATAATTAAACTTACATGGTATAGTTACTTTAAATTATTAATCACTCTCTTACATTCCAAATGATCACTCTGTATCAAAGAATTATATATTTAGGTCATAACTCATACATAAAAAGTCATTTATGTATATATATATTTATATATTAAGTCAAAACATCTAATCAATATTCATTTTTACCAAAATATAGATCTTTTGAAAATAAAAGATGATTTCTTTTAATGAAATGTCTTCATGAAATTAAACATGACTTCATTCTTTCTCTTACCCATTCTTAAACCCTATAATGTTTTTTTATTGTGGAATGGGAACAAAAATATCAGTAAGGGACATATGAAGATGAAATCTATTAGTCCAATAAAAAATGGCATCCCATGAGAAATCATTTTTTAAAAACATATCGTTTTCCCCTAAAAGGGAATTGTTTTTTTCTTTAAAAAATATCATTATTTTACATTTTAAATTCCAATTATTTTCATGAAAAATCAAAAGAGATTATAAAAATTTCATGTTGGTTCCATGGACATCATTATCTAAAAATAAGTTCAAAACCCATAAAATACGAATAACAATACCACTGACATCCAATATAATTATCCATAGTGAATAATGATTGCCAAATTTATTGGAACATTGTATTGGTACACCCATATAATAATCTACAACAGGATCTCCCACTGCTATTTATGGACACACATCTTATACGTTATATCGGGCTCACTTGTGAGATATGATATCTCTATTGTTATCTTTTTATTTATGGGTTTTATATATGAATTTAGTGATTATTGATCGATTAAAGTTGAGTTTCGTGGAAGATATTAATTTTTTTATGTTTATTTAGATCCATCATTTGTAGAATTACGAAGTAAAATGTGACATTTTGATGAACATAATGTCACTTTATACTGAGAAGTAGAACATCAAAGCAAGTAAATGAAAAATTATAAATAATTTGTGGTAATTTGTAGCACCCATGTTTCGAAATATGTAACCCTCATTCATATCTTTTTATTCATATAATGTGTTAGGGTGGAGTTGGGATGGTTTCGGTAAAATTTGGAGGCCTTTTAAGGATGCACAATTTGAGCAATGTTTATGGGAAACCATGCCAAAAAACCATGCAAGCTGGGATTATGACCAATTTTTTAATGTTTTGTCTAAATTTGTGATGATAACATGAAATATGGCCCTTTAAGAACGCAACATATGCATGGTTAGCAGACAGTTTTTCTAACAATGCGAGCTTACTGTACGACATGTTAAAAATGGTTTTTTAAAGAGGGTTAGTTGAAATTCACCCTAACCCACCCAGTTCATCTCCCATATGATCCGTACATGTGATTTATTCCTTTCAAGGCCTATGGGTGCTCTCCCACTCATTTTGGAAGGGATTTTTAGTAGTTTCAATGTAGTTTAAAGTTTGTATCTACGGAGAAAGTCTCTCCTCTTGGTTTCTTCGTGGGATCCCTCTAGATATACTCTTCATCCTATCTTGGTTTTATAGTTCTACATATGTTTCATGTATATATAGGGTTTTTAGCCTAATGTAATTGTTTTATAGATAATTGATGATAGGGAATAGAATCTAGAGTGGGTTGGGTGGTGTGTTTGCTATATTTTTGATGTAGTTTATTGTGGGTCATTTTCGTCAGAACACTAAAGGTATGTGGCTTCTCTATCAACTCCATTTTGTTAGGACATGAATCCTTTAATGAAATTAATTAGGTTTTATTGAAATTAATTGTGAAAATGATTTTTCAATTTTGTTTTAAACCCTTTGGCTGATGGTCTAGGGATTTTAGTGAAAATGGGATATTGTTTAATAAAGGGATTTGTTGTGTGATTTTAAAATGCTGATTTTAAAATCATTAGTGGTTGGTCTTGAAAAATGTTTTCTAAAACATGGTTTTCAACAAAAATATTGTTTATTGAAATGTGTTTAGGCATGGAATGTGGTTAAAGGGTGTTTATAAAAAATGGGCGATTCATTGAAGTGAATTATCTTGTGTTCGAAATTATTGACGTGCTTAGGCTTTTAGTTGGTGGTTGATAAATTGATGGAAATATATAGAGACCTTGATGTGATATACTTGTTTTTTGATAAGTACTATGGCTTGTGGCAATTGTTTCTATGATGTGGGTGGGGAGTACCACTATGGAAAGTGGATGTGTAGTGGATATAAGGGAAACTATAAAAGGATATGTGGGAGGGAGGTACTAGTAGATTCAGAAAGGATAATGGGCTTGGAAGGGAGTGCCACCGTGGTTATTTACCGTTTTGAGGGTGAGAGTCACCATTGAATGATTGTTTGTGTAATTTCATGAAAGAATGAATTGGATGGGCTAATGTGTGATGGTGTTATAAATTATGGTATAGTTCTAGTTTTTTTTATGTTTTACATGTGATGGTAAGGGTATGTTTTTATTGTGGTAATAGTTTAAATATATGATGTTTTTATATAATATTATTTATATAAATGTTCTAACGGTTCGTTCCTTGTGGATTGTGTAGTGAATTCATGTGGGGAAATTCTACTGTGTATTAGTACTCACCCCCTACTTTGTCACATTGGTTCTTTTTCAGATGTTGGGTTCTGACACACAGGTAAGAGAAAAGAATATCATTTTGATAGCGGTTTGGCATGAATTTGTGGTGTTTTTTTGTGATTGTAGTATGAATATTAGCATGGAGCTATGGATGGTGTCATAGTTACTCGGGTTCTTATTGTGTAGTCTTCCATTTGATGTTTGGTTTGGTTGTATTGGTTTTTGGGAATTGTTATGGATGATTTTGGTGGTCTTTTAGTAATGAATGGGTTGGGTTTCTTGACGGCATGAATTGTGGAGTTTTTTAATAATCGATGTTTTTTATGGTTGATTTTATATTTAGAAAAAATCATTTCCCAATGATTTTTTATGCGCTCGTCATTTATTACCTTACTTTGGAACCCTGGTAACATTACATAAGGCTAGGTGGAATTCCTTCACCCTCTCAATACAATGTGATGAAGTGGGATGTAACAAGGGGTATCAATTAGTTTTGTACTTTGATTTCATGTGAAATAAGTTGTTATTTCCTTTGGAATTAACTGTGGGTCTAGGTGTTAGCACTCATTCTGGGTCTATTCATTGAGTCGGGATGGTAGCAAGGTGTAGGAATGTCATAACATGGAATTGATAGAATAAAAGGATGTAGCTAACCCTTTTATATTGAACTTCATGTTACCATATAGTTCTATAGATAATTATTTGGTGACACATATAGAAATTTGATATCTCATTATAGTGGGCATAGCCAATGAGATTTTCATGGAATTCATGGTAGAAATGACTTCCCACTATGATGGATGTTTCATTGGGGTGTGATGAATTATGGGGTTATATGAATCTGTGGATTTTGATGAATATGAATTGGGTTTCAAAACTGAAGGATTTGAAACATGGAAACTAGTGGTATTTTCTAAAATGGATTGATTTTCTAAACATGGTGGACTTTTCATAATAGTGTAATAAGGGAAATGTGAAATTGTTTAATAAATGGGTGTGATAGTTTTTATGTAATTGAATTTCAAAATTTTATGCCTTTACTCATTATGGGAGTGGTAATTATGGTTGTTTCTGTATTGATATAAATGAAATTGAGTAGGTGTTGTAGAGACCAATAGGAGGAACTTGCTGAAAATGTGGTTTCACCTAAGCCCTGAGTAAACCATAAGCAATTGAAAAGTATATTGTAGGATTTAAAAACTATGGGAAACATGAATTAAGTAGATGAACCAAAGCATAGGGATCTTTCTATTCAGTTTCAAAAAGAGAATTCACCCATTATTAGGGGTGATTAGGAGCCAGAAAGGGCATAGGCATGGCTGTAGAGAATGAATATTATATTTGAATTCATGGGAACAATAGTAGAGATGAAAGTGAAACTAGACACATATATATTGGATGATCTTTCTCTTTAGTGGTTGGAGGTGGCATTCCAAGCTAGGATAGACCAAGGTGTGACATGGGAGGGTTTTGAGGAATTGTTTTATAAAAAATTCTACCCTCATATGGTTAGAAATTAGTGTACAATGGATTTCATCATTTTGAATTAAGAGAACATAGTAGTAATGGAATATTCGTCTATGTTTATGAACTTAGTGTGGTTTTCACCTAAGGTGGTGGGATGTACATCATTTAAGGAATTAATTTTTGAATCATGGTAGAACATAGCAATTCATTCAATGATATCAGTGTTGTGTATAAAAGATTACACCAAAGTGGTGAATAGAGAAATGATGTTTGGGAGGGATATTTTGAGGGTTAAAGGTGGGGGAATATTATTGCTACCCATGGTAAATAGTGGGAACTCGAATGTGGAGTTCATGTGGAAGAGTGACACTTATTTCCATGGTGGGATTACAGTTCATAATCTGACAACAGGATCATTGAATCCTCTTCCAAAGCCTCAGAGAAAGACAAGATGTTTTTAGTGTGTCTCTACAGGACACATCAATAGGGATTGTACAACACAACATCAAGAATGTTCTGATGGAGAATCATCAGTTGTATTTATGTATTGCTCTGAGTTCCTGATTTTTTAACACTCCTTAGGGGTCACATTCGTCTTATTCCTCGACGGGACCAGGGAAGTAGCATACCCCTTATCTATAGAACAAGTAGGGTAATAAGGATCAGAGTGTGGAAAGTATGTAGTTGTTTAGATCTAAGAATGTTTTGGTGGATTAAAAGTCAGAACTATCAATCGTGCAAAGTACAATTCTTTTAAATTCCACATTAATGCATGTTTTATTTGATACGACTGCTTCACATTCTTTTATTGCATCTCAAACTATTGATTTGTTGGGTAAATACGTGGAAATGTTACCTTCACTTTTGAAACTAAATATTCCTCTAGGTCAAAGGGAGTTTCAAGCCTTCCTACATAGAGAGTGGTGCTTAGTTTTGGATGGCATTGAATTGATGTTGTAATTCTCAGAGCATGAGGTTGATTCTTATGATATAATCATGGGAATGGATTATATGGCAATGTTTAAGGCCCACATCGATTATTATTTATGAATAATTAGTTTTACAACATATGATGACATTGAAAACCTCATTAGAGGGGAGAATAATGAAAATATTGGTGAAAAAGATTTGTTAAAACCAGATGTTGGCATGATCTCATATTAGTTGGCAGCTTTTTCATTGGCATCAGTTGATGTTTTGGAGTAGAGTGTTGTTTTGGAAGATTTGGATCAGTTTATGTATGTATTTCCAAATTAATTCATAGGGTTTCAACATGTGAGATAAATAGAATTTACAATTGATATCCTTCTAGGGACCAGTTCTATCTCAATTATATCTTACCATATGGTACCAGCAGAATTGCAGGAAATAAATGTGAAGTTAGAAGAGTTAGAAAAAAGGGTTCATCTAGCCTAGATTGTGTCTATGGACAACATGAGTTTTGTTCGTCAAAAAAGTGGATGGAACTCTGTGGCTATGTGTTCATTATCATAGAATTTATCAGGTTACGATAAAGAATCAATATCTACTTCAACAATTGGATGATTTTTTGACTAGTTGAGCGGAGATCAATTGTTCTCCAAGATTTACTTGAGTCCAGGGTATCATACATTGTGGGTGAGGAACAAGTATATTCAAAAAATAAGTTTTAGAAGTAGATATGACCATTACGAGTATGTGGTTATGCCCTTTTCCTAACAAATTCACTAGAAGTTTTCATGGAATTTATTAATTAGATATTTCTGAGATATATGAATTCTTTTGGGGTTATATTTGCTGATGATATACAGTTGCATTCAATGACAAGGGTAGAGAATGAGAAGAACTTTCAAATTGTGTTGGGGATATTGAGGGATCATCAGTTCCTCTGCAATTTGTCAAAGTGTGACATTTTATACAAGAGGTTCATTTCAGTGGCCATGTAATTTCTAATAGAGGAGTTTCAGTTGACCTAAAAAAGATAGAGTTAGTTATCTCCTAGAAACTATCGATAAATGTTTTTTAGACATGGATCTAACTTCATTATGCTATCTATTATTGATGTTTTGTTTTTGATTTCTCAAGATTTTCTTCACTAATTATAATTTTACCATAGAAGAATATACCATTTAAATGGGATGAGCATGGTTATAAATAAATTGAAGATCTAAATGGTCACCTTACATCAACACCCATGTCATTTTTTCCTAAACCAGGGAAATGGTATGTGGGTTATTATGGCGCATCGGGATCAGGATTGGTGTGTGTTCTCATGCAAGGAAATCACATGGTTGAATATGGATCATTTTAATTGAGGTTTCATGAGAAGAACAAACCAACACAAATTTTGGAGGTTTCAGTTATAGTTCTTACATTAAAAATGTGTCATCATTATCTCTTCCATGAGAAATTCCTAGTGTTTACCAATCATAAGAGTTTAAAACTTATTTTCACAAAAAGATATTTGAACATGAGAAAAAGGAGATAAATTTAATACCTATAGATGTTTGATTTTTACATAATGTACACACCAGGTAAGGGAAATTCGATGTCGAATACATTAAATATAAAATTATATGATCAAGTGGTAAAATAGGTATTAGATCAGTGGTAGTTGATATCTGTAATAGCCGACATGCAGTTGGAATGTAAGGATAAGGGTGAGAGAGCGGTCTTATTTCTAGTTTTGTTGGTTATTAAATTGGTTGTTATTATTAAAGAGGCACACACATATGATTCTGAGTGTATAATGATAAGGAAGAAACTCAATGGTGGGAGACCATTGAGGGTTATAAACTAATTTTTAATTCAGCCTTTTTCTCAGAATCAGATGGTGGTACGAGTGGAATATCAGGAGAAACTTATCAGAGATTATAATCATTATAGGTGGGTTTCCCATCCTAGAATTAAGAATATCTATAAACCATTGAATTCACTATTTTGGTGTGGGGGTATGAAATGGAAAGCGGGTGAGTTTGTTTCAAGATGCTTGAATTGTCATCAAGTCAAGGAAAATTATCAGTGGCTGGCAGGAATGTTTTAATATTTGTCTATTCTAGTGTGTAAGTGTTAAAAAATAGAAATGGATTTTATGATAGGACTCCTGAGAATGGTCAAGTAAAACAATGTGATATGGATGATTGTGGATAGACTCATAATGTTATCCCATTTCATCCCGATTAATGAATATCATACGGTGGAGGATATATCCAAAATCTATATCCGGGAAGTAGTAAAGTGGAACATTGTTCCAGTTTCAATTGTATCATATAGATATCCTAGTTTCACATCATATTTTTGTAAATCCATACAACAATCCCATGAGGAATAGTTGATGATGAGCATGATGTATCATCTTCACATCAATGGCCCATCTGAGAGGATGATATAAACTTTAGAAGATATGCAAAGGTATTATGTGATTGATTTTGGTGGTCATGGGAGGAGCACTTACTGTTGGTTGAGTTATCCTATAACAACTGTTTTTAGGCTACAATACATATGGATCTGTTTGAGGAATTATATGGACGTCTGTATCATTTTACGCTATTTTGGGTGGAAATAGTTTATACTTTGATGAATTGACTGATCCATGTTCATGAGGCTATGAAGAAGATCATGTTGATCATCATGAGGACGGAGATGATTCAAAATCATCATAAATCGTATGCAGACCATAGTCAATGATCTTTGTCGTTTGAGTTTTGTGATCATGTGCTTTTGAGAATATCTCTGAGGTTGGTACATCATTGGTTTGGAATTTAGGGTATGTTATCTCTGAGGTATATTGGTATTTTTGAGATACTTGAGAAGATTGGAGAGGTGGATTATTGGTTGGCTTTTCCACCATGGTTTAGTGTTGTGAACAATGTTTTTCATGTGTCGCAGTTGAAAAAGTATCTACTTGATAATGACCATGAAATTTTTTGGTATTGTATTGAGCATGAACCGATTGTATTTCACCAGGATAAGAATAATGGTTTCAAAAATGGTTACTAAAGGGAATAAATTTGTTGGGATGATGATGTTATTTCACAAAAATTGAAAAATGTATTCCATGATTCCAAAGAAACTAAACTATTATATTCCTTAGGAATATACTTTATAAATGTGAATAATATTCTTCTAAAGTTCTTTAATATCTATTTATATTATACTATGGTTTTTATAGTTGGTATCAAAGGAATGGTTTAGTAATACTTTGTAAAATAGAATGAGTAAACCATAGTGAGATCCTTAGGGATATTTCTTCATATATGACTAGGGATGTATCTAAAGAAAACATTAAGAACTCAAATTATGGTTTCATATTTAGAGAACCTATAAGTGACTAGTCATGATTATTTGGTTTTCTTATATAATATACTGCTTACAATATTCATTTAGGTTTTATCCAATGTTTAGAATTAAAAGAAACATGGTGAACTCATTTTTTTCAAATCACTTTTAAGGAAAAGTGGGAAACCATAAATGTTCCAAGTACATAAGAATAAAAAATCATATGAAATAATAACATCATTCCAAATAAATTTGAAGAAGTTTGGGTTTTTTACCTTGAAAACATTCTACTTGATGAAGGTGATTGTCATGTCTAGGTTGTCCTTAATGAGATCCATGAAGCAAATAGCCATATTATCCCACATTTTTACATGTTCCTTCAGACTGGTTTTCCCATCGTTGACACCTCAGATCAAAATATGATTCTGTTTATCAATCCAGGAGCCTTGTTCATCACTCGTATCAACCTACACCGGTCATTCATATATTCTCTGGGCATCCTCCTCTGAGATGTTGATCACGAAATAGTCTTCAAGAATTTCTTCATTATAGTGCATGAGGAGCTCCACCAACTCCATATCAGTATTTTCTAGGTCAATGATAAGAGATTCCACAATCTGAGATTCAATAGTCTTCTCACAAGGGGAGGATTCTATCTCATGCTTTGCAGAACCCTTGTACATTCTCTTAGGAGAGTCCCCTACAGATGACAACCCCTTTTGAGGGGCCCTACCTTTACTTGATGATCGTGTAACCAAAGGACTAAGTAAATTATAGTTATACATCCATCTCCATGGCCTCCACACATGATAAATAAACCCATCAGCGTCCAAAATTGTATTCTTATGTTTCTTTGAAGAGAAATAAAGATAATACCCTTCCAGTTCCATTTACTTAGACAAAGTGGACCAATTTTCAGAAGAAACGTCTTCATCCAATCCATCAAACTGGTTCCAACTTTCAATGGTGGCAATGATTTTTATAGAACCAGGCCTGCTCATTGGATTCAGTCCATCCCCTAGGTAAAATCCTATACATGCGTCCCTTGAGTTTGTGTAGATGTGATACCCTCACAAGGATGATGGGATTGAGCAACTACACCATTAGAATGCACAGATTCTACATAAGAGGGGGGTCTGCTACCATCAGTCTCTAACCACTACATAAACATGTTTCCATCCTTCCTACAGCTTCCCAACCCTGTAGGTGAAGGCAGCTCATTCTAAACCACCATCCCTTCAATATCTCCTAAACTAAGTGCGGGTTTTCCCTCTAATTTATTCCTAGTTAGATCATGATGAAATATGTAAAAGATATATGCAACTAATGGGTTCAAGTTCGGAAAGAAAACCATTCAGCAAGCTTCAACACATCTCAGCTGAGCAGGTACAACTGATGGAGTGGAATGTGGAACCCCAATAAAATGGTCCCTCTAATCATCCACCTAGACCAAACACTTTGGGAATTCATATGTGGTCACACCATGGCCTAATTCCGGTACCATGACCCTCATCCGATCAGACCCTCAGCGATATAGTGATGGCAGATGACCCAACCTCTTACATTGAGAAAAGAAATCAATGCACCATTCAAAAACAACTAGATGTTTATAAAAAAACTCTTCTCTTAATTCAATCCAAATGAAATCAAAATGGATTCCATGAAACATAGACTTCGACAAAAATGAGAGGTAAAACAGGATGAAAAATTTCTCTGGTTATTTTATCTGAGCAAAGAAAACATCCAATTAAATCACGTACCATTCATATTATTGAAAGATTCTAAAACAGAAGGGGAAGCTCTGGTAAACGAACCAAAATCATCGTAGAAGGAGAGTCTCACTTCATGTGGAAATAATATGACCACCGGAAGAGGAATAAATGACATCCGTTGTAGACTCAGGGGGATTTCGAGCAGGTAGTGATCAAGTCACTCTCTGAAGAATAACGAACCATAATATGCCTATTATCAAGGAGCCTGACTGTACCCCATTTTAGGATATTCCAAGCATCAAAAACAAACATGTTAGACTGATCCATCGAAGGACACCGGAGTTTGAAGTGGTCAATCAGAGTCAGATCCAGTAGTGATGAAGCCTCTGATAACTCAGAATATGAAATTGAGAGTTACGGGTATCCATGGAACAAGATCGGGACTTTAGGGCTTAGAGTTATCGGAGGAAAAAGGGGAAAAGATGCAGGGTTAGAGAATGGGGAGAAGGAATGCGAACGAGGCCCCTCATAAGGCAGAGGGGGTCCCTCCCCTGCCAATAGGGGAGGGACTGGACTGACAGCCACAGCCATCTAGACCATGCGAAGAGGAAGGGGAGTGTGGGATCGAGTGAAAATATTCAATGTCACTCTTAGAAGAAACATGGTTAACATTGACTTTCATTGATAATTAATAATTAATAATTAAAATGGGATGATAACTGGAGTAAAGGAAGTTGTCATCATGCCAAATCAATTTTCATGGGACATGATTAACAATGTATAACTCTACTAAAAATCAAAATAACAGAAGAATATAAGGAATTTTTTTTGTATAGAGTTCAGGTATTAGAGATCATAAAGGAAAAAAGATTCGGTTTCCATTATGATGATAATGTGGAAAACCCACCAAAGTGAATGTATTAAAGATACATTTAGATGTTTTGACTGTGGTAAACAAGGACACACAAAAAGAAACTGAAAATGTAAAATGAAAATATGTGTTAACAAAATATATAAGAATAATGGATTATAAGGTATCATCAACAATTTAATTCTTTAAATGTTGAATGAATGAACATTAGTAAATTAATTTACTAATTAGAATCATTTTGAAAAGAATTAGTAAGGTTATATGTGTAATGGTTATGTTGAATCTGAAGATGAGAATACATTTAAAATGGGAATGGAAAGTGGTATTATGTAATATTATGAGGTAACCTTATTAATATCTTAATGATGACGTGGAATAATCAAATCATTTATGTACTTGAACTAAATAATTGTGAATTGTGAAATGTATAAGGATTTTTTAATTTATAATTTTTTTATTTATTTACAAGAATATGTTTATAACACCCTATGATTTCATAGTACATTATTTCATCAAAGTAATTCAATGACTTTCACTACACATAACAACAAGTTCAAGCGTATCATGACTTACTAAACTAGTAGTTAAAAGTGGTTATGAAGAGTATTAACTGAATTTTGAACATGATATAATCCTTGTAATTTAATAATCCATATTATGAGTTTGTTAGACATAATGTAAGAACAAATACAATTTTTCAGATACAAGAAGTATTTTTCAAAAATACAATTTTACCGCCTTTTAATGGAAAAGCCTTTTTAAATACAATATTTGAAACTTTTATATATTCATTTTGACAAAATAAACTTCTTATTTAAAATTGGGACATAATAATTTAGTTTCAAAAAAGTTTTGGTATTTTCTGATAACATTCGTATTTGGGTGAATAGTGAAAATACTATATTTTAACTGAAAACAAATGTTTTAATAAAAATAATTTATATTGTTAAATTATATATTCTAATGGTTTGGAAGTATAATTAGATTATATTTTTACTATTTAGTCCAATTTTGGTCATTGAAAGTAATTTTACTTTGAAATTGGACATAAACCAGTGTCAATCTTTAGATAGTTATTGTTTCTTAAAAACACGCTTTTTATTCTGAGAACGGGAATTCATTTTAAATTAATCAATTCACCTTTAATGTTTTTAATTTTGTGAAATAGAAATAATTTTTGGATTTGTAATATCGAAATTATCCTAGGGTAAATTTTTGGAATTTTTTTGAAAACTTTTATTTTTTGATGAATAGTGAAAATAGATACCTAATAATTATTTATTTTATTTAAATTTATTTTAGGTAAAAATAGATACCTAATACCTATATAAGTTCAATATAATTCATTGGAGTCATTTTATAATAATTTTAGATATATAAATATTTTATTGAACTTCTTACCGTCTTTTACCCACCTCCAAGGAAAATTTGTAGATTCACGTAAAACAGAATTTTATCGCTTCTGTGAGTGGAATTTTGAAAATACGAGAGACATGGTGAATATAAAGGAGTAAAATGTGGTTCAATAAGATGAAAATAATATTTTTTGAATAGTAAATTTTTAATTTTATTTACCACGGTTAAAAGTAGATAGGGTAATTAAGGGTAAAAATGATATTATTATTACCCTAACACGTGTCCTAATTCAATTGGATAAGTTTAATTAGAACAAAACCAGCCTTAGGAATAAAATATGACCCTTTAGGTCCACTTTTATTAGATTAGGACATTTATTATTATTAAATTTAACGAAGAGCTAAAAGTGTTAAATTCAAGGTTCATTAGCTAAACCATTTTTAATATAGGGTTATAGATAAGAAAATTAGACAATAAATATTCATTATAAAGATAAAATGATTTATTACATCATGATTTTTTATTTATAATTTTTAGACATTAAATAATTAAATTTATTTATGATACAATGATGATTCATTAATTACCTTATTAATGAAAGAATAAAATAAATGGTATTATAAATATTAAAATAAATAAAATTTTAAAGTTTTATGACATCCACGAATTTTCTAGGTGACTATGACATGTTAGGGCTTATTCAATGTATCTAGTTCGATTTGATAATGTTTTTATGACTTTCAAAAAAACAAAATATCAAATAGTGTCAAAATTGTCATAAATTAATATTTAAAACAAATTTTATATGATTAATTGAAATTATATTCCTAAAAATCTAAGGTTAGGCCAAGGAAATTATATTGGTTGAGTGGATTTCGACCCATCATAACCTTATACTTTGAATAATCCACTTTTGAGCCATTAAAAACTGAATATGAATTTATTATAATTAATACTTTAAGTTTTTCCTAAAGAACCCCTCCTCTTCCTTATAAAAGGACACCACTTCTAACCAATTCTTCATACCTTCATAGCCTTTTTGTTCATACAACCCAAACCAAATATTCTCTAAACTATCCATACATAAACCTAGAGGCCTTAGACTTATCATAAAGCCAACCTAAAGAGCCATTTTGATCAAATCAAAAAGAAGAACCCGAAGAAGAGGTAATGTTATCACCACACTCTTTCAAGGTCCTTTCTTCTTAAACTTCTTGTTTCTTTGTTATTTCCATTTTAAAAAAATAACTCCAATATCTTATATATACCATGATATTATTATAAATATGGTACAACCATATTCAGTATTATATCCATCCTTTGAATGACATGTCACCATACGTGTGTACGTACGGCTTACCGTCTCCACGTCAAGGTGTAATTGTTATTCAAAACATTATTATTTTGATGGGTTTGATAATGAAGTGTAATTCATGTAAATAATAAATATAACATGATAATTATTCTTTAGATATGATACACCATCCAATTATATATTATTTTAATATCAAAAGAATGATATTGTCGCTCGTGCGTACGTATGGATTACCGTCTCCATGACGTGATGAGATTCATCTCCAAATCCACCATTCATCGATGATTATAAAAATATATTACTAATAATTATGTAATATATTACATAATAATGATAATGTAGATATATATATATATATATTTATTTGTATGTTTTTTTTACATACATATATCTTATTTACTTAGTTCCGTTCAATACGATATGAAAACGGAAACAACGTTTATGCGTATGTACGGACTACCATCTCCATAAATGGTGTTTTCCATTTCATATATATGTATATTTTACATATTTATATTCTAAATATACATTATATATAAATAATTTTTTATATTCGGGAAGTATTATATCATTATCTAAGTGATACTATCAAGAGTAGCAAGTTAAAACACGTACGATAAAGATACTGATTATTACCTGAAATATTAATATAACATGGAAATTATTATTAAATGGGTAGTATAAAGTGAAAAATGAATAATTTATGATATCATAAATATTAATATGGTTCTGTTATATTTTAATAACATACTACGGTCTTCATAAAGGAGGTTAAACCTACCCTTGACTAAAAGAAAGTGAAAGTTAAGGGGTTTTCATCTCACTCCTTATTCCCTTGAGATTCATGCAATTTTTCCACTATTACCTTTTGTGTGGTTTATGTGCTGACTATAATTGTATTCATTGTGTAATACACTTTAATGTATGTGTAGTTACATATTCATTGTATTATACTTCTTTCATGGGGTGTATGTTTTGTAAGTTACGAAATTGGTAAGGGTTAATTCCTCAATCTCATTATTATCCGAGATTGTTTATGTGTAAGTATTTACTAGGACATTTTTATCATCCATGTCCATTTTTCATAAAAATTATTACAAAAAAATATATTTTATGGATTTTTTAAAGGTACACTTTATCAAGATCATAATTTTAAATGTTTTAAATATTTACCTTTGTAAATATTTTTAATTAATGTCCATGTTTTCAAAATAATTTTAAGGATTTATTTATATGGACATGAATGTTTTGAAATGATAATTCATTTCAAAAGTTTCAAAGTGGTATGAGACACTTTGATTCAGAAATCTCTTTTAAATTACTTCCTTTATAAATATGTGACTTCTAAATGATTTTAAAAAAAGGATATTTCTCTCAAAATGTTTTACTCATCATTTTCAACTATGTAAGAATCCTTTACTCGATATTATTTTTGATTGAGGTAGATTTATTATAATAAAATATTCCATTTTGTTATTGAATAAGTTATTATATGTTAACTATGGATGTTATATTTTTATTCCATTCATGTATTATGGTTTAAGAATTGAAATTTCTTATGCTAGTTCAAATACGAATGTTTATGTTATGTTTCATCCTTTTCATATGACGAATGTATTGGACATAATAAGTGATGGGTGGAGACCACTATAGCTCCTCAATGCATCAGTAGGTCTCATGAGACAACTAAATGTGGAATTGGCACATGCCCCTTCACAATTTGATATATGGTTTTGGATGAGGCCTTAATCATTTTTAGATGTCTTGACCAAGGCCTTGACAAAATTATTTAGAATGTCTGGCATTATACATTCCCTCATTATGAAAATAATATTGATGGTTCATGTGGTCATTAGACTAGTAGAATACCCATGATTATGTTTTATTATGGAATTATTTACTCAACTCATATTCCTTCCATAAAATTATTCATGTTTATTATTGGTAAAGGCATTGGATTCAGTTATTCACCATGCTTAATATTTATGTTATCTTCCACTATATTTCTTACCCTTACTGAGCATTTGAGCTCACCCCTTCCTATGTTTTATTTTTCCCAGGATTCCAAGAACTGCATTTTGATTGATATTTAGGGTTATGTTAAGGAAATAATGGAGTTCATAAAGGATTAATTATGTTGTGTTGTATGTTATAAATTATAATGTAACATTTGTGTATGTAATCTATTTTCCAAGACTGCTAAACTGATCGGACCTTCATGGCTTGATTCCTTGTAATCATGCCAATGTATTAAAATAATACACCGACTCTGGGTAACTAGGGTCAGGGCATTACAGTTGGTAACTGAGGAAGTTTATAAATAACCATGGAAACTAGATTTATATAAACTCTAATAATAGCACATTACCGTAAGATAAACATTGAAGATTAGTATAGAAGAACATCCTAGAATTTTGGTAATGTAATGATTTTGTGAGTTTTTCAAGAAAATACATTCATGTCTGGATACGAGCAGGTAGAGGTGGCTCTGGCATAGATATACCAAGGGGTAAAACATGAAAACACCGCTTTGAGCTAGACTCGAACGGGAACTGGTGTACGACAATGGGCCTTGCTGCACTCTTGGTTACGACACTCCCAGGGGATATTCTTAGGATAATTCTCATTTTCATTATAATCCACTATGAAGGGGTTATGAGTATATACCTCCTCAAGGATTTTTTTGTTATTATGGATTATATCCATAAACTGTTCAATTTACGTTTTGTATTTTAAATGTTTGGAATTACGAATTGTAATTCATAAACTGACCTAGTGTATTCCATTGTTTAGAAATGGCACCCAGTAGAAGGAATGAGAACTCCAGTAATACGTATGATCCAAAGTGTAAGATGGTTCATATCATTCATGGTATTAATCTAACATTTAGAAAGGAAATATTCTCCCATGTATTATCATCATATGAATAAATAGTATATTGTGTTAATAAGATCAATAAAGAATCCTCTAAATCCTATGGCTTTGAAGTGAAGCTAGAGAAGAAAAGGATGGTAGAAAGAAATATAGATAAAGGGAATAAGGGAAAGAAGGATTTTCTAATATTTAATAAATGTGGAATGAATCATCGTAGTAAATTCATGAAGGGAATGTGAGTTATTTATATGTGTGGAGAAAAATTAAACCAAGTACGTGATTCCAAGGGTAAGAAAAAAATTTCAGATGTAAAATGCTTCATCTAAAAGGCGTTGATACACTACGTGATTTAATGTCCCATTCATAAGAGTATACCAAAAGTGATGTTATTGGATAATAATCAAGTTACGATACTACCTCATTTGATGAAGAATGACTAGTGTTCTTATGTTGTTATTATAGAATTATTTCATTTGTGTGTTATATCAACAGTATACTGATTACATGAATTATTGCGATAAATAAGGATTTTACTGCAGTACTATTTCATTGGGAAATTGAGATTATATAGTCCTGATACTAAGGTAGTAATTTTTGAATAAGAGATGGTTGATTTTGATAATTCAGGATGTTACAATGTTGTAAAAGAATACACAGTGAAGGCATTCACATGTTATTACCTGGTAAAAAGGATCCTCATTATGTTTAACATCCTTATAAACTTTGGACTGAGAGTTTAGATATAAGTATTTTGGATAATTCTAAAGGTTGGAATGGGTTAAGTTTGAAATATTATACTATTGTTAAAGTTATATTTGGATTGCCATAAAAAGGATAACGTGGAGGTTGGGCGGCAACCCGTCATGTCCGACAAGGTCGCGAGACTTGAACCTGCAACCGAAGGGAGGAAAGGGTGTATCACCTATCACTGAACCATGTGATATCCTGGATTGTATAATTTAGATTTTCTTTAAAAGGATTGATAGGTGAATTATAAAATCATTATTATTGGAACCCTATATTATTAGGATAAATAAAATATTTTTTTCTTTTGGAGTGAAAGATGAGTTTGTGGTAGAAATTAGTTAAATGATGTAACTCTACATTTCAAGTATATAGTTTTCTTCTTCACTTATTCTAGGAAGAAATTAATTCTCATATTTTACTGAAAATATCTTAAAACCAAAAATGTGTTATCCTAATACCATATGTTTTGTTGAAACGATGATATTTTAAATCATCATAGATTTATGAATTTAAGGCCCTCAATTTTACACTTGTTTGTGATTGATGACATTAATCACTACCTATAAATATTTAAGCTTTTCCTCCAATAATATGTCTCTAATTTCCACCAATTTTCTTCTAATCGAGATCATAATTTAGTTTTGACCCTTTAATTTCCCTTCTCCTCTTATTAAGACTAAATTTTATTAACCTAATTTCTGATGTGGGTTTTCCCAATGGTATTTTCTACTTTCAAACTTTTATTTTCGAAAAATAATTTCAAATTGAAAGAACGAAATTTATTTATGGATGGAAGAATGTAACACCCCAAGATATCATAGTATATTATTTCTTCAAAGTAATTCAATGAATTCCACTACACGCAACACCGAGTTGAAGCGTATAATGACTTACCAATCTAGCTGTTCAAAATCGGTTATGAATATTATTAACTGAATTTTGAACTTTATATAATCCTTGTTATTTTATAATCCATATTATGAGTTTGTTAGAAATAATTCAATAACAAATACATTTTTTCAAATAAAAGAATTATTTTTCAAAAATGAAATTTTACCGACTTTTAATGGGGAATCCTTTTTGAATCCAATATTTGAAACTATTATATATTAAATTTGACAAAATAAACTTCTTCTTTAAAACAGTGACATAAGAACTTAGTTTCTATAAGCTTTTGGCATTTTTCTGATAACTTTCGTATTTGGGTGAATAGTGAAAAATACTATATTTTATGTGAAAACAACTTTTTTAATAAAAATAATTTATAATGATAAATTATAAATTTAAATGGATTAGAAGTATAATTAGATTATATTTTTACCAT
This sequence comes from Viscum album, assembly GCA_963277665.1. Classification (NCBI taxonomy): domain Eukaryota; kingdom Viridiplantae; phylum Streptophyta; class Magnoliopsida; order Santalales; family Viscaceae; genus Viscum; species Viscum album. The sequence goes on along the minus strand of OY728147.1, from coordinate 1,689,251,989 downwards.
TTAACCCATGTTGGTCATTGGAAGTAAATTCACTTTGAAATTGGATATAAACAAGTGTTAATCTTTTGAAAGTCATTGTTTCTTAAAAACTTGCTTTTTGTTTTGACAATGGGAATTAATTATAAATTAATAAATGAAAATTATATGATTTTAATTTGGTAAAATAGACATCATTTTTGGATTTTGAATATTTAAATTAACCGTTGGTATGTTTTTGGTATTTTTCTAAAAACTTTTAATTTTTGATGAATAGTGAAAACACTGAGTAATAGTTTAAAACCGAATTTTTATTTAAATAATTATATATTTTATTTAAATTTATTTTAGGTCAAAATAGATACATAATACCTATATAAATTTAATTTAATTCATTGGAGTTAGTTTATAATAATTTTAGATATATAAAAATTTTATTGAACTTTTCACCATCTTTTACCCACCTCCTAGGAGAATTTAAAAATTCACATAAAACATAATGTTACCGCTTCTCTGAGTGGAATTTTGAAAATATGAAAGACACTATTAATATCAAGGAGTAAAATTTAGTTCAATAAGATGAAAATAATTTTGGTTAATAGTAACTTTTTACTTTTATTTACCATAGTTAAAAGTAAGATAGGGTAATTAAGGGTAAAAATGATATTAATATTACCCTAAAATATGTCCTAATTCTATTGGATAAATTTAATTAGACAATAAAAAACCTAAGGAATAAAATATGACCCTTTAGGTCCACTTGTATTAGATTAGGACATTTATTATTATTTAATTTAAAGAAGAGTTAAAAGTGTTAAATTCAAAGTTTATTAAGTAAACCATTTTTAATATAGGTTTATACATAATATAAATTAGACTATAAATATTCATTAGAAACATAAATAGATTTCATACATAATTTTATTTTATTTATAATTTTTAGACGTTAAATAATAAAATTTATTTATGACACAATGATGATGCAGTAATTAGCTTTTTAATAAAAGAATCAAATAAATGGGGTTATAAATATTAAAATAAACATAATTTTAATGTTATTATGACATACACGAATTTTATAGGTGACTATGACATGTAAGGGATTATTCAATGTATATATTTTGATGTAAACAATGTTTTATGACTTTCACAAAAACAAAATATCAAATAGTGTCAAAATTGACATAAATTAATATTTAAAACAAATATTATATGATTAATTGATATTCTATTCCAAAAAATATAAGGTTCGTCCATGGGACTTATATCATGATATGAGAATAATTAGTGGACAAATTGAGGGTATCTTGGAAGTTTATAGTAAGTGTATTAACCATATAATATAAAAATACAAAGAGACATGGTAAATGTCAAACCAATTAACTAAGGGTTAAAACTAAAAGCTATGGTTAATAATGTGACCCAAAACTATCTAAAACCTATTGGTTGAGTGTATTTCGACCCATAACCACCATATACTTTGAATAATCTACTTTTGAGACATTATAAACAGAATATGAATTTATTATAAATTAATACTTTATGTTTTTCCTAAAGAGCCCCTCCTCTCCCTTATGAAAGGACACCACTTCTAACCAATTCTTCATACCTTCAAAGCCTTTTGGTTCGGCCAAACCCCACCCAAATATTCTATCAAATATCCTCACTTCAACCTAAATGCCATAGTTTGATTATAACTCCAACCTAACAAGCCCTTTTGATCAAATCAAATGGAAGAACCCAAAGAAGAGGTAATGTTTTCACCACCCTCTTTCAAGTTCCATTCTTCTTCAACTTCTTCTTTATATATTATTTCAATTATAAAATAAAAAATCAAGTATCTTTTATATACTGTGGTGTTATTATAAATGTAGTACAACCATATTCAGTATTCTATCGATCTTTTGAATGACATGTCACCATACGTGCGTACGTAAGGCTTACCATCTTCACGTTGTGGTGTAATTGTTATTCAAAACATTACTAGTTGCATGGGTTTGACAATGAAGTGTAATTAATGTAAATAATAAATATAACATGATAATTCTTTTATATATAAGATACAAAATCCAATTATATATTATTTTAATATCAAAAGAATGATATTGTCGCTCATGCGTACGTACTAATTACCGTCTCCACGACGCGACGAGATTCACTTCCAAGTCCACCATTCATCGATGATTATAAAAATTTATTACTAATAAGTATGTAATATATGACATAATAATGCTACTGGAGATATATATGTATTTATATATATGTATTTATGTATATACATATATCTTATTCACTTAGTTCTGTTTAATATGGTATAAAAACGGAAACAACGTTTATGCGTACGTACGGACTACCGTCTCCATAAACGGTGTTTTCCATTTCATGTATATGTATATTATACATATTTATATTCTATATATACATGATATATAAATAATTTTTTATATTCTGGAAGTATTTAAATTTTTATCTAAGTTATACAATTAAGATTAACTAGTTAAAACACCTACGATAAAGAAAGCGATTATTACCCGAAATATTAATATAACATGGAAATTATTATTGAATGGGTAGTATAAAGTCATTAATAAATAATTTATGACATCATAAATATTAATATGGTTCTGGTATAATTTAATAACATACTACAGTTTTCATACAGGAGGTTAAACGTACCCTAAACTAAAAGAAAGTGCAAGGTAAGGAGTTTTCATCTAACTCCTTATTCCCGTGAGATTCATGCCATATTGCCACTATTACCTTTTTGTGGTGTATGTGATACCCATAATTGTATTCATTGTGTAATACACTTTATTTTATGTGTATTTACATATTCATTGTATTATAATTTTTTCATGGGGTGTATGTTTTGTAAGTTACCAAATTGGTGAGGGTTAATTCCTCAATCTCATTGTTATCCGAGATTGTTTATGTGTAAGTATTTACTGCGACATTTTTATCATCGATGTCCATTTTTCAAAAAAATTATTTCAAAATGATTATTTTATGTATTTTTTTTAGGTACTCTTTATCAAGATCATTATTTTTTAAGTTTTTAAAGATTTATCTTTCTAAATCTTTTTAATTAATGTCCATGTTTTTAAAATGATTTTAAGGGTTTATTTATATTGACATGAATGTTTTGAAATGATAATTATTTTCAAAAGATTCAAACTGTTATGGGAGACTTTGATTAAAAAATATCATTTAAATTACTTCCTTTATAAATGTGTGACTTTTAAATGACTTTCAAAAAGGACATTTCTCTGAAAAAGTTTTACTCATTATTTTCAACTATGTCAGCATCCTTTACTTGATATTATTTTTGATTGAGGTAGATTTATTGTAATACAATATTACATATTGTATTGAAATTGTTATGATATTTTTATTGTGGGTGTTCTATTTTAATACCATTCATGGTTTATGGTTAAAGTATTGACATTTCGTATGCAAGTTCTAATACGAATGTTTATGTTATGTTTCAACCTTTTCATATGAGGAATGTATTGGACATAGTAAGTGACAGGTAGAGCTCGTTGTAGCTCCTCGATGCATCAGTAGGTCTCATGATACAACTAGATGTGGAATTGACCGAGGCCCTTTCCCAATTTGATATATGATTTTGGACGAGGCCTTAATCATTATTAGACGTCTTGGCCGAGGCCTCGACAAAATGTTTTAGAATGTCTGGCATTATACATTCCCTCATTATAAAAATAATATTGATATTTCATGTGGCCAATAGACTAGTAGAATACCCATGATTATGGTTTATTATGGCATTATTTACTCATCTCATATTCCTTCCACAAAATTATTCATGTTTATTATTGGTAAAGGCATTGGTTTCAGTTATTCACCATGCATAATATTTGTGTTATCTTCCACTGTATTGCTTACCCTTACTGATCGTTTGAGCTCACCCCTTCCTATGTTTTATTTTTCCTATGATTCCAAGAAGTGGATTTTGATTGATATGTAGGGTTAAGCTATGGGAATAATGGAGTTCATAAAGGATTACTTATGTTGTGTTGTATGTTATAAAGTATAATGTAACATTCATGTATGTAATCTATTTTCCAAGACTGCTAAACTGATCGGTCCTTCGGGACTTAATTCCTTGTAATTATGCCAATGTATTAAAATAATGCACCGACTCTGGGTAACTGGGGTCGGGGCGTTACAATGTTTAATAGTTTTGATAGAAAAGAAATGTTATTTAATAATTTAGTGATATTCATGTAGAATAATAGATTAAGGGAAAGGAAATAGTTAGTATGTTCATAATGTTGTGATAATTATGTTTTCATAAAGATATATTTGTTATAAATAAGTAAACTAGTTGGTACTGGTTATGGATTTTTTGATATGTGGTTTACGATATCATTAAGGATTATTATTCATTTTTAGATTTATGTAATATATCCAATAAACAATAAAAGAAGATAAATATAATGTTTTCAAAATGGTTTTTTTGTAATTGAGGTTATTTCCATGTTTTAAGTGAATACATGATTAAGGTATTCATTTGGTATAACCAAAATCCACATTATGATATATGGGGTAACAATGAAAATATATTTTTGAGAGATTTAGTGATCTTATTTCTAAGGTTTTCGACTTCTATAACTCAAAAGGATTATAAGGATAGCCATTTATGGAATGGATTATGTTAAACGATGGATAAGGTTTTAAATATTAAAGTACGATCTCCCCATATAATTATTTATGCATATTGAATAACACGTGATATTCTTTTCATTGTGATAACTAAAGATATGTGGAATTACCTATCATTCTATTAATGGATCTTGTTATCATCCAATGCTTTTGGAATGAAAAATTCACCTCTATTCCATGGAATAATAGATGAATTGGATATTGATCAAGCCAAAAAAAGGGTGATGTTTTCTTAAAATCATGTTGGTATATCTTCTTAGTAAAAATTATTCAACATTAGGAAAAATGTATTGAAATAAAATTATGTCCTATTATCAACATTTTTTGAGGATATCAATGACCCCATTCATTTTTATTCAATCTATGGTTTTTGGATTGTTACATTTCTATGGATTTCACATGTTTTTATTATCAGTCGTATTTATCAATATCAATATTTACATTCAATATTCTTCCATGAAATTATTTTTACTTTCAACCTATGTCCCCATAGATGGAAACATAGTAATGAGTTACATAGGGTATCAAATATGGTTCCAACATTCCCTTTTAAAGTGACTTTTATTATAAATTTTTACGATGTTCTTTTATATGAATGAAAATTCCAAGTATTAAATGTTTAATTAACCAAATTAATTTCATGGAAAAAATTAATTTTATGGGGGGTAGATTATAGCAGCCTAATATTTTTTGAAATGATTTATAATTAATTTAAACAGTTTAAAAATTTTCATTTCACTAAAAAATGAATATAGATTTTGTTATATGAAAGCGCCAATTTATTCATGATTTTTTATGAAACACCAGGTGAATATTTTTTATACGCTACACCAAGATAATCTTGTTCAACACAAAACACCAATTCACCTAGAATTAATGCAATATTGAGTTTCTAGTGAATAAAATTTTATTATTATAATCATGTAAACGACAAAGTAAAGACATTGATTTTAAACATTGTAAAATCAATTATAACAACTAATTTTTTTATATTATTTATAATTTTCTTATATAACTAAAATATATTGATAATAATACATATAAAATTTATTATTATCTTTATATGTTGGAAAATAGAATTCTCTCAAATGAACTAATCTTTATGTCCTTTAGTGAAAAATAATAAAATAAATTTTATAAACTAATATTATTTTATTTTTATAGAATGAACTGCAATGATGAATTTATAATGTCAAAATAATCAAATTATTTGGAATTTTATAAAATCATCATATTAAGATGAATTTTGAAAAATACATAATATTAATTCAAAACCGTTCTTTTTTCTAATATCTTTATATTGTTAAACTATTTTTTAATTTTACCTAAATGTTTAAATAGATAAATTTTAGATAAATTAATCCAATTTATTTCATTATAACCAATTTCTCATTGAAATTAGATATAAATACATTTCAAACATTTAAACATTTTCGATTAAAATGCATGTTATTACGTTAGTTCTACATTATTAATTTTAAATTAATTTTTTCCACTTATACTATCAGATTATATAAAAGGGATTCCATATTTGAAATAATAATAATTTATAATTTGTATTAAGTTCAACTTATATTTTGATAAAAAATATTTTTAAAATTAAATAAAAATAATTATAGTGAATAATGATTAAAATTAATTTACTTAGTGGTCAAAAGATTCTTCTTAATAAAAAATGAAATATCCAGTAGTCCACAAGGCATGGATTTCAAAATTAAGACCATATAACCAATTTTTAGAATTATATGAGTTAGTGGGACACTATTTCATGAATGTGGTCTGTATAATATGTTATGTACGGAAAAAATGTACCTTCTTTACCTTTATCATTTAAAAAGACTTGAGGTATAAAAAACATTTGTAAGATTTTAAATATTATTTTTAATGGTAAAATATTTTTTTCATCATAATAATTTATATTTAATTTTAAAGATTAATTATTCAGATTAACTACTTATAAAATACCAAATGCCAGGATCATTTTGTTTATTAATTATTTAAAATAAATTGTTCTAAAAATACTAAAAGTAAAGTAAATTGATTTATTTATTATCTCGAATTTATTACATGAATATATCATATTAAATATGTGGTAACATAATATATTCCAATACTATGTTATTGTGAATATTTTAATTTTAATTTTAATTTTAATTCAGTAAATAATGTCAAAATTAACATTAATTTTTTTAAAATAAATGTTATTTAATTAAAAGAGTAGAAATTTACTAAAAATAATTTATTCTTAAATCTTATTTTTAAATGATAATATATATAAAATAGATATTATTCATGGTACAATTTATCTTTGGTTAGGAACTTATTGATCATTAAATAGTAAAAACATTGATCGCCCAGTTCAGGTTAGAGAAATATTTTACGAGTTACATGGGATTGTTTAAACATTTATTTTTGACACACATGGTGTTTAATTTTGAATAAATTAGATATAATATTTAGAATTTATTAAATATATATTTTATAATAAATATCAAAATAACTTAGTCTTAAAAGTTTAATTATTAAGGTTATAGAAATGCTACGTAAATAAAAACAAAATTTATAAAAGTGGGGAAACATAGAATTTAATGACCAAAATAATAAAAATGAAAAAAAAATTATATGGTGAAGCATTTATAGATTTTAATACCCATTTAATTTCTTATTTGTCTATTTTTGAAGAACTTAATGTAAGGGAGAACTCCTAATAGTGTTTACCTTTTAGTATTTACAAAAATTCCATATCTCTTCCTCTATAAAAATAAATTCACTCTTCCACTTCCTCGAACATGTAAATATATATTTTTATTTTCAAATAACTACAAAAATAATCCATAAAAATAACTATTTTAATTCTAAAATAGTCTCTTTGGGCCGAAATTCATTCATGGGATCCCAATAGTGAAAACCAAGAGGAGTTACCCAAAAAACATGTATCATCCTTCTATAAGCTATTTTTTTTTATTTCTAAACCCATTAATTATTCCATTTAAAATGATTATATAAAAAAATAATTATCCTAAATAAAATTATATGTTTTTATTCTAAGGTTTCATCCATCACCTAAACAAAATTCTTCAAATGGGTAATGAACTTGTTGTTTGTGTGTAAGAAAGACTACCACCTAGAAAAATGATACATTTCGTTTTTTTCCTTTAACACCTATAATTGTTGATAATTATTATGGAAATAATGTTTTTATATGATATATATGGTCTTTATTAACTATTTATTATTTATAAATTATTATCTAAACATACCTTCATACATTTGATTTCATTAAAATAAAACAACATTGTTTAAGGACATGTGGACAACTGCCTCCTCAAAGAGAAATGATTTTTTTACACTATTCATGGAATGTATTAAGGATGAGGTTAGTAAAAAAATTTATTTGTATAAAATAATATTACTATTAATATATATATATATATATATATATATTACATTAAATTTCATTCTATCACAACTATATGGCCATGGAAAAAATGTTCAACCGTATGTACAACCTACCGTATCCATGAACTGTGTATTACATTTCATTTATCTATATTTTATATAATATTATAAATATATAAATATATATAATGAACATATATGAAATTCATATAATTTTTTAAATAATTAATACATGTAAAATGTGATCTAACTAATAAGATCAATAATAATAAGTCAAAACGTGTTCAAAAAATAATGAGGATATTCTCTAAAATGTAACATTAACAAGGAATTCATAATAAACATGTAATATATAATCATAATAAAATAATATAATGTATTAGTTATAATAATATGGTTATATGGTATATTAATAATAATCATATATTTATTATACCATAGGTTTTAACATGTACAAATAAATTAAAGACATAATGTAAGTGTTTTCTCATCTTACTCTTATTTATGTGAAACTTATGCCATATTCACCACAAATTTATTTTTTGGTTGTGTATATAATTTCCATGAATGTATTATAGAATTTTTATAATTAAATTTATCAGAACATTGACATCAATTTTATCATCATTATTTTGTGGTGTTAAGGGATCAAAGGTTACCAAATCTGTAATGTAATTTTGTCTCAATTTACCTTCTTCAAGATACATGACATGTTATTCACTTATTTTTTCGTTGAGGACTATATTAGTATAGTTGAAGTTTTATATCATGAATATCATTATTTCTTGATTTTTTATGCTTCTTGCAATTTAATTCTCTCCAGTAGATTATGATTTAATGAAACCCATGTGAGAATCTTTTATTGCTACAATCTCATCATTTTTCGGTTTATTTTTCTGATTACTCTACCATTGATGAAATATGATGATCTATATCCAAATAATACATAGTAATATTATTCTCCACTATTTGTGATTGAAATATTTATTTATTGGTATCATTTTACACTTTTTATTGCTTAAGATAATTAATAATTTGTTTAAGAAAATATGAATTTATTACTCTCTTCGGTCAGAAATCTGTGTTCATTAAAAATACATTATTTCTAGAAAACATTCATATTATTTTATGTTTACAAAATAAAATTAATATTTTAAAGAATATTTTATAAGTTTTCAAGAAAAAATATTAAAAAATCGATTCAATTACTATTTATATGTTTTTATGTTTATTTTCACAAGAAAAATGTTTTCAAAATGATTATAGTTTTAGCAAAACCTTTTCAAATAGAAAAGGATATTTTATCCTAAAATGATTAAAATTAATTATAATGAATCAATAACATTTTTTAAAATTGGTTTTAAATTTAAGGGATTCTGAAAATGATATATGTTTTATAATGTGATTTTTTTATGAAAATTAATATTATAAAGCGATAATTCAAAATTATTATCCATTTACAATAAATTCTTTTGATAACGCTTATTCAGTACTAAGTATATGATACAATGATAAAATTTATATTATTTATATTAATAATTTATGTTTTCATTGTATAATTTTTATGGAACCCATTTTGTTTGCATAATTAAATCAGGTTTCTAATAGATTGTAATAAAAACCATTTCTTTTTCACACTCTAATCACATTTTAAGGAGATCAACATGAAACCCACTTAATTTCCATTGGTCAATCAATTTATGAAATAAAAATTGTTTTAATGTGTTATTTCGATGATATAAATGATATTTGTGATCTATTTATCTTTTTATTAATGAAAAAGGCATATTTTATGGGGCAGACAAGATAACACCAAGTAATCACATTATAGATTACACAATGGGTTGTACAAGATTGCATAGGGTATCCTTGTTACACCATATATGATGGGGTGTCCCAAATAACATCAGGTGAGCCAATTATAGTATACATGATGAGTGGGACCCATATCCATCTCAAATACATTGAGTAACTATTTATATATCAAGCGATAATGATGGGAATCAGCTTGACCGGCTTGATCCACTATGGAAGACAGGGAAACCTTATCCACTATGGTAAGATGGGAAAACGTGATACCTTGTGGATGTAGAGGAAATTTGATCCACTATGGGAAAAATTGTAAACCTGGTAAACTACGGGAAGAAGGATAAATAATATCCTCTATGGGATGATGGGTAAACCCGATCCCATATAAAGAATAGACTCCAATTGGGGATGATGGTGTGTCCCTCCCTATAAGTGTAGTCCACAGGATGTACCCAAAAGAGTTTTCGAAATTCACCTTGACTTATAGGGAATTGTATTACTTGTTTTTGTGTCTACCACAACTCTAGGAATTATTAATATATTTTCATTTCATTGATTATTTGGTTGATTTCATCATTATTAATTTCTAATGAAAAATTAATTTTTATTCCACGATTCATGTTTGAGATCATTGATATACAAGGTAAGATCTTCTAATGTCATGATCATGTTCGTATACACTTATGATTACTTATGTATATCATTTTAATACTCTAATAAATAATATAAGATCATACATTATTTATGTTTCTGTTACATAAGTTATGAAGAACGGTTTTATGTAGGGTACTAAATGGGAAGATCCTAACAGAAGATGTTGAAGATCTTACTCCAAACTAGAAGAATGTGCTGCAAGTTTGTAAAGAAACATAAATATTATAGTCCTTATGATTTTACTTTTATAATTTTTTGAATATTCATCTAAAGTGAGGTAATATTCATGCAGGTTAATCCTAGTTCTCTATATTATATATTTAATAATTGATATAATTTAGAAAGAAAGTTCCTTATCAAATATCTGTATTGATTAAATGAAACAGATTTACAATGATTTCCCCTATAAATTAATTTATAGTCAATATAAACACCATTTTCTAAAATTTTATATGGTTTAGGAAATAAAAAATCCATGTTAAATTATATACATAATTTAAGAAAATATAATGTTCAATAATATTTGGAAACTGAATTATTGAAGGGGACTAAAAAAATAAATCAAGGAAGTGAATTTAAAAATAAACCCTGAAAAAGTCAAGCATAAAGAATCCATAGGAATAATAATTATGGTATCAAGATAATGTATACCTTGGTTACTATAAATAAAGGGTTTTTTCATTGATATATATAAATAATATAAAAATATCTCTTGTGAACATTCTTTTAGAAAATACTGTATTCATAAAAAACATTTTAAAAATCCATTTCGATGAAAATAAAATTTAAAACATATAACATTATTTAACGGATCAAAATTAATATGATAAATCATTTTTAAAATGGTAAAATTTTTGAAAACATTTAATAAAACATGATTTTTTGAGAAAACATATATTTATCCCATGAAAGAATTAGATTTGGGTTTTCATAAAAAACATTTTCTGAAATATCTCTCATACCAAATAGTAAAAAATGCTGATTTTACTTGAAATAGGTCAGTAATAACCACATGAGAAGAAAAATAATGGCTTTATTGAACAATGACATTACAAAATCCTTTAATTTAATTCTTATAATGAAATATATCAATTAGAATGTGATTGTGAAATTAACCCTTAAAATTATCGTAAAATTGATGTGGGAATTAGTAAATGAATTGATTATGTGTATCAAATATAAATCAACATATAATAATATAAGAAAAATAAATATATTTTAAAATTAATTATATAGATAATCATTAGAATATTTCCAATAATTAGGATGTAATATAACCCAATTAAAAGGGATTGAATTATGAAATTTCTATACCACTACATAACTTTATGTTCAAATACCCTTAGATAAAATAATTTAAATTGAATATAAAAATTATATGGATAAATAATTATTCATTTTAATATATGTAAAGGTGACCCTATGTACACCATATATAAGAAATTAAGTGCATAATGATAAATTATTCCACGAATAAATTTTTTTTTGATGAAGTCCTTTACAACTTGGTTACATTTAAATCCTGATCCCCATGAATGAATTAATCAAAAATGAAACATTAAATTAAATGAATGAAAATAAATTCCTCATACAAAATAAAATTTATTAAGTAGAAACACCAAAAAAAAGAATTATGTTCTGATAATGATGTATTCCCCATGAAAAGATTAGTGAGGAAAAAATCCCTTACATTGTGTTTCATTTCAAGAAAACATACATTAAATTCATTTATAACAGTTTTATACATGTTGTTAACATACAAAAAACTATATTCATATATAAAATGTTATATATTATCTTCTTATAATATCTTATTCACCGTATGTTAACAATCAATCATTATTTTTTCTATTTTGGGTGTTAATTTCCATGTTTTTTAGTATGTTTTGACTTTATATTTTTGTTGTTGTTAAATAGGTAACAAATTCATCAATGAAAAAATGTAATACATTATTTGGTTATCATATAATTTTTTGTAAATGTTCATTTTATAATCCACAATATTTTTGCGATTGGAAATGATATGCACTGTTCATATACATGGTATGCCCGATATACACATGAAAAATACTTCTATTCAATTTTCCAATTAAAAAAAATGAAAATTAAATGAAATATATATATATATTATAATTAAAGAATCATATTTATCTCATATATATCGCATATTTTTATTAAAACCATTCTCAATACATTTCATGTAAGGTGTTAAAGAATCGCATCGTTTTGAGGAGGCGGTAGTCCCCACATCCACAAATGATGTTATATTATTTCTTAAAATTGGAAGTCATGAATTTATGGTTACATAAAAAGTTAAAAATAAATAAATAAATAATAAATACAATATATATATATTATATTAACTATAAATCCATAATTATTCCAACATTTAATGGTGGTAAATGGAAGAACAAACTACATCGGTTTGCGAGGCGGTAGTCCCCTGCACACATAAAAGATGATTAGGAATACCATTTAATGTATCTATGTGGAAGGGAAGATCAAAATAATAGAATAAAAACATCACATTAAAATGAATATAGTATATTTTTTATATAATAAATATTTAAAATCATTTATTTGGGTGGATAAGTAAAAGAAAAAAATGAGATCATTGAAGAATGTAACCTCTTATTTCGGTAGCTCAATTTGGTTTATACCAAAATTCATCACACTACTACAAATATGAATTTTATCATCACTAAAAATGGCCATTAACAGTGCTAGTAAAAAGCGATGATAATGCTGGAAATGATAAGGGGGGGGTCCCCTTTATCAGCACTCCAAAAAGTGCTGATAAAGACCCATTTTATCAGCACTTTGGTTAGCACTGATAAAAATAAAAAAAATACCGCCAATCTCGTGGGGGGGCTTTTTACAGCGCTTGAACCCCCCTTTATCAGCGCTTTCCCACACATCCAGTGCCCGCCCGCACCGCCTACACCCTTTATCAGCCCTATCCCTTTAAATCACCCTTGTGCGCGCGCCCTTGCCTCCACCCGGATTTTATCTCGAGACCTCCCCCATGTGCACCTAAAGCCTTTTCCATTACCCTATATTGATATGTTCTCTTATTCATGATATATATATCTATTTATATATATATTTCGTTATATTTATTCGTACAATAATATATATTTATATTAATATATATAGTTATATTAATATATATATATATATAGTTATATTAATATATATCGTTATATTATGATTAATATATATATATTAATATACTAATATATATATATATAGTTATATTAAAATATATATATATATATTAATATATATATAGTTATATTAATACATAATAGTTATATAAATATTCATATATTGGTATTTTAAATAAAATGGATATTAGTTATTATTTAGATAAATCTAGTATATTTTATATGTAAATATGTTTAATTATTTATTTAAAAAATTTAATTTTGAGGTGTTAATATATAAAAAATATGTACATATAGTTATATATTTGATGATAAATAGCAATGCATTATAAAAAACAATAAAATTTCAAAGATATAATATCAATATGAATGTAATACCTTGGAATAAATTCAGTCCTCACCAACAAAATCCAATAATACCCCCTTAAACGAGGCTAAAAAGCTACAAAATGTTAAAAAAATTGGGTACCCCAACTAAAAAATCAGTTTTGGAGGCCTTTTGGACCTCTTTTGTCCTAAAAAAATGCTCGACCAAGGTCATCCAAATATTTAATGATGTAGAGCTCGTCACAGGCTTCGATTTGATATGTGGTAGAGCTCAAACGGACACCCAGATCAAAAATTTTGGCCGTTTGAAGTTTGAGTTGCGTTTTCAACATATTATGGATTTTTTTTTAATTTTTTTAATTTTTTTATTCTTAAAATTTTTATTAAATGACTATTAATCCATAATAATTATCAAATTATTAATTAATTTTTTTTTAATTTTTTAAGAATCCATTTTCACTAAATATCTTATAAATTAAGTATATTAAGTGTAAATGTACATTTATACTTATCTAAAATATATTTAAAAAATATATATTATATTTATATCAATATAACTATATAACTATATTTATGTATTAATAAAATATTTTTTAAAAAATATTGAAGTCGACCCTTTATCAGTGCTTTTAAAAAAAGCGCTCATAAAGGCCCCCCTTTATCAGCGCTACTAAAGAAGCGTTGATAAAGGGGGTCCCTTTATCACCACTGATAAAGGGGTACTTTTATGAGAACATTTTTTAGCAGTGATAAAGGCACCCTTTATCAGCACTTTTTTGAGTGCTGATAAAGCCCCCCCCCCCCTTCAGTGCTTTTTCGTTAAAGCTGATAAGGGGGTGGCACTGGCCATGCCCAGTTTTGTGGTAGTGTCGGTGGTTAGATTTCATCGAAAATGGAGGATTATGGGATGATTTTGGGGAATTTTGGATCTTATATATTATGTTTTTGGATGATAAAAAGGGAAATATATGTGTGAATAAGTGAGGGAGGGGTTAATGCATTTTTATACTAGAGAAGGAGTGGCATTCATGTAAATATAAAAAGGTAAATACTATAGAGAGGTATCCTTTACTTATTGTGCATCCTTTAATGTACCCAATTAGATCCAATGTATTATATGGTAAAACTATTTCAATATAATAGTATTTGGACATATTTCTAGGTAATTTTGGCCCTAAATATTATGGTTTTGTCCAATGTTATGTTTAATTTTACCATAACCACATTAAACAATTTTAATTACATCCACTAATATTTTAGTTGAAAAAAAACATGAACACATAATAAATTACAAATTGTTTTTATTCTATATATGGAATAAATTTTTCCAAATTCCAATTATATAAGTGGATTAAATTAATTTAGATTTAATTCCACATACAAGACAATAAAGCAGGGTTTTAAAGTAAATACTCTCAAAATATTGAAATATATTTATATACCAATTCATTGTAAAATTGGTTTCAATAACATAAATTGTATTAATTGATATAAAATTTAACTAATTTGACTTTAAAATCCATTAAATATAAAATGTAATGTTATCGATTATTGAGACCAAACGTTAGTTATCAACTAAAATTAATTATTTTTCATTATTCATCAACAAAACATACTTCACAGAGAAATTAAAAAAAATATTAGATAAAATTTAAAATTTGATATGAAAAATGAAGTTTAATTTGACATATAATATTGATAAAATTTTCACCATTTATATTCAAGGAATTTTCACCATTAAAAGGGAGAATTATTTTTTGAAAAATATTGGTTTTATTCTTATTTTATGTCTACAAATCAATTAGATGAATAAAAAAAGATTTTGATCGAATATATAATATATAGATTTCATTAATATATTTAAATTATTTTAATTTATTTAATTTATTAGGATAAAAAACCTTTGTGGACAAAAATACATTTCCATTATATTTGATTTTATTTATTTTCATTTATAATTAATTATTGGAGAAAAAATAGATTTTATATTTTTGTAAACCATGTATTGACATAACATAGTAAAGAATATTAACAAAATACAATTTAATTGATAGGTTTTATCTTATTTCATTCAATAGTAACAATATATAATTTTCTTGTAAAACTCAGCCTTTCGTGTCACAGAAGCTACTAGAGAAAGTTGTTGTTTCATAAAACACAAGAAAACTGAGTATTGAATGAATTCCAAGATATGGAATATTATAAATTTATTTTATATATAAAAAATCCATGAATTATTGAGAGGATTTATTTCCTTCAATGTTTGGTGTTATGTGTCATACAGTCTTTCAAATAATAGTTACTCATTTTGAATTTTTAGTGTGTTAAGTGTTACCCACCTTAAATAAATTACAAATTCCCAATTTTAAATCATTCATTGTATTCAAAGGATTTATATTTAGTAATTAATATTTTTAAAATACCAAATAATAAAATATTATATAATATATACTCCTATTAATGGAAAATGATAAGTATATTAGTAACATGGAATAACATATAACTAGGTTTATATATAGGATAAAATTAGTGTAAATTCAAATTATGGACTTCTAGAAAAAGAGTAAATAATTATATAAGGATATTGAGTTCATCAATCAGAAAAAAGTGAATGATAAATATAAATTATATGGCCTCAAAACCATAAATATCTGATGATTTTAAAGACCATTGGTTCTACAAAAAAATGTATTCAGATTAAATTTGGGTTTCAATATCATTATTTTAATTTTTGGGAATTAATTTATTGAATAATAATATAAGTAAATTCATTTACATAATATATTTCAATTTTATAAGAATAATTTTATCATTTGGTTGTGCTTCTATAAAATACTAATTCATCCCTTAAACCATGAAATAGATATCCAGGCATTAACATTAATGTATAAGGATCTAAAATTTTCTATTAATGGATCATAATACTTATCAAAATGTTTTTATATTTGGATCTAACTATTTTCCCAAAAAATATGGTTAATAAATTAAAATCCAAATATTGATTACCCCGGTTCATCATTTTTATTTTTTCATAAAATTGATTAAATAAAAATAATTACACATTAACGAGGACATTTTATAGGATAGTGGTAGGCATGAAACCATTATAATTATTTTTTCATGGGATCAAGAACCACTACCTTATCTGACATCCTTATTATAAAATAATATTAATAGAATTTCTATAATATGTTGGAAATTCATGAAATTAGTAGTTATTTTTTCGTTTTACTTACTTTTTTATACATGTATTTTTACAATGTTTAATAATATTATTTGTATATCATCTCCTAAGTTCATTGAGACCATTAAACATATATCTATAAAATTAAAAAACATTATTCAAATAATAACATTTCCACTAAAACATATATATTCCATTAATTTCTCCAAAATATTATTTATAACATAAAACATAAATATATGTTTACTAATTAATACTTATGGTAAACCATAATATCATAATCCCATAATGGTATCCATCAATCATACGTTAATGAATACATAGGTTCGTCTATAATTTTATACAATTATTATAAGATTCATGATTCATATATGTAATATAATATCACTAAAAACACTTATACAATTCAATTATAGAATCTCAATAAATACATAAAACATTTTATATCAAAAGAATTTGTTCATAAGTAAACTTTTTAACCTATTTATTTTCAATTAAATTAATATTCAAATAATTTAGAAAGGTTTGTAATGAAAATTTGAATTAAATTATGGATATTCCCTAGGAGTGTCAAGCCACGTTAATAGTAAGATCCATTTTCATGTACTAGGTTACGCTCGAGTTAGGCCGGACACACATTTTTATATTTTTTACCCCTAGGTACCTCTATTCCAAAACTAAATCCACAAGAGGTATCCAAACATGGATATATTTTTAAGAAGACCCACATAATCTCCAAGAGACCAAAATTTTTGGATGTTCTTCTATACATATTCTTAATGTCAATCTTAGGGTTATGTTCCCTGATATATGTTTTTCGAAATATAGTTCTGATGGTATACACTAAAGTACTGAAGATACTAACTATAGAGACTAAACCTCAAAATCCTATATCAAGTGGCTAATACAAAAACATTATAATGATTACAATGAAGAAAATCCCAATGTATAGAATTTTTTAATATTAATTGAAAACCCAAATTTATAAATCAAACATGTATTTGAATTGAATAATATAATTAAAACATAATTTTCTTCGAGGATAAATTTATACCAATGTATAATATAATTGAATATATTTATAAATACAATTTTTAGATTCATTAATGATGGAAAAAAACAATGGTGAGATAAAATTCTTAGTAAGGGTTAAGTATAGTGGAAGAAATAATGAATAAATGAAAATAGAAAATATGGAAAGGAAATTGGAAATGAAATATTCCATGTTACAAATTGAGTAAGGGGGAGTGAGTAAACAATATGTAAAAGTAAATCAATGAACACAAATTCCATTCAAAATAACTAGATAATGGATAATCAATATAGAAACATAAATAACTAAAAACCAAAACATTTAATCAATAAAATAAGACTGAAATACATCCATAGAATTTTTTTATAATTAAAACATCATGGATAATAATAAATGAATCAAAATGAATGAATGTATTAATTATAATTTTCCATGTTTTCTAGGTACATGGTACCTTTACCATCAAGACCATTTACAAGAAAGTTTAGTATATTACTGTCAAGACCTTTCACAAGACAATTTAAAAATTTATCTGTTATAAACTTGAAGGGTTTGTTCCAAACTGATTCCATATCCTGAGAAAATGGGTAAATCAATGGGATTATATGGAACAATCCCAACCCCATTCCGTATCAGTCAATGGAATTCCTTATATATTGAATAATAACTTTAATTCCTAAAAAATCATAATCAAATATTTGTATTGAATAAAGGATACACATTTTTCAATACTTCCCCAATAAATCACGTAACATTAAAACAAAAAAATATGTAAAAATAGTATATTTTTAAGTAATAATCATATACATGTTAAATTATATGGATAATTGAGGGAAATTAAATGTTCAATGATATTTGTAAATTCAATATTTCAAGGGGACAAAATGTTTTAAAAAATGAGTAAATGTAAATGTTACCCATATAAAAATGAATCATAAACCATACAGAAGTAGAATAAGTATGGTATCAATAAAAAATAATTTAATTGTATTAAAGAAAATGGATTTTTTTGGCCATGAATAGAAATACTGTAAAAATATCTTTTGAAAACATTAATGAGGAAAATATCCTTTTTTATTTTGAAAAGCATTTTAAAAATTATATTATTTGGAATTCACTTTTATAAACATAAAACCTTAATTAAATTGTTAAAAGTACATTTATAAATAATTTTTTTATGTTTAAAAATATATTTTAAAAAATTATTACAAAATATGGCTTTTAGGAAAAAAATCTCAAACCTAAGAGAGAATTGTTGACAGTTTTTATAAAAAACTTTTCTAAACTATTTTGAATAACCAATAGTGGAAATTGGTAATATTAACTGAAAAGATAATGAATATCCATATGAGTATAAAATGATGTTTTAAATTTAATAATGATTATATAAATTCCGTTAATGGAATTTTATGAATGGCTAATATCGATTAGAATAAGATTATAAAATAAGCCCTTAGAATGAAAATAATATTTAAATTTGAATTTATCAATGAATTGGTTATGTGTAACAAGTTTAAATGAAAATATAAGAAGTTTAAATACATCAATAGATATTAAAATTAATTTCTCAAATAATCATAGAATATTAACCACAATAAGAATGTAACATAACTCAATGAAATGGAATTGAGTTATGAAATTTCTCTACCACTTAGTAACATTAATATAAAATATCATTAGAAGAAATAATTCGTCATTAATCTAAAAAATACCATGAATAATGATTTATTCATGATATTATATGTCAAATTGGATTTATGTACACTATATAAACAAAATAATGTGACCAATGATAATGTATTCTTCAAAGAAAGGAAATTGAGACAATGTCCCTTACCAATTAGTAACTTATAAATCATAATACCAAAGAAAGAAATGACATCAAAAGAAACATTAAAAACAATTAATATAAAATTATTGATGATATAATATAAAATAGGAGTAGTAGACACACCACATTAATGATTTATGTGGGTAATATGGAATATGCTTCATGGAAAAAAAGTGAGACAATAATCCCTTAACTTGAATTTTATTTCAAGTGGAAATCCTTTAAAAACATGTATAATTTATTCAAACATGTGAAAAAATTACACCATTACAATAATAATATATATAATGTTTTATATTATCTTCTTATAATATCATTTTACACATTTGTTAACTATTTTCCATTGTTTTTATTATTTGGGGTATTAATTTCAATGTTTTTCAAGAATGTTTTCACATGTTAGTTTTTTATATTTACATAATTTATGATTTCCTCATATCTAGAATATAATACATGATTTAATTTTCATATTATATATATATATATTTATTTATTATATATATTTCTAATAATCCATAATATTTGGATATAGAAAATGAAATGCACTTCTCCATGATGTTGGAGGACGTATGTTCACATTAATGTTACATATATTTCGTTTTCATATTAATAAAAAGGAAAGTAAATTTTAAATAAATATATATAAATATGTATGTATATTTTATTTAAAATATCACATTTAATACATATATTTCACATATTTTTATTTAAATAATTGTTAATGTATTCCATGAATGTGTGAATGAATCATATCTCTTTGAGGAGGCGTTAGTCTATATGTCCCCTAAACAATGTTATCATATTTTCAAAAAATTGAAGACATGAAGGTATGGTTATATTAAAAGTACTATAAATACTAATATATTATAAATAATATATATATATATATATATATATTATATATACTATTTCTCCATTATTATTCCAACATTTAATGGATGTGTGAGAATTTTTATGTCCTACTTGCATAAAAAAGTATCATTATAATTAATATACTGAGGTTACCATATTATCATGAAATAAAAATAAACTATTGTGTAGAGAATTAAATGAGTAAAAAGTGATCACTGAAGAACGTTACTTCTTATTCAGGTATCTTTTTTTGGTTTACACCAAAGGTCTTCATTGGTTGGATTAATGAAAAATTCGAGTCTTCAAGGATGAGGATATGAATGTTGGGATATTATATTGGATGGGTTTTTATGATCCCAATGGATTTAAATATTTGAGTAAGTGTGAGGGGTGAGTTCCTTTTATAGTGGAGGAGGAGTGGAATTAATGTAAATGAAAAAAGATAAACACTATTGAAAGGTATACTTAAAATAATGTGACAAAGACAATGAACCAAATTGTATAAAAGTGATATGATATTGAAATATTTCCATACAAATGGTTTTGGCCATGTTTATATTCCATTAGTGCCCTAATGTTTATGGTTTATTACCTTGTTATGTATTATTTTACATTAATCACATTAATTAATTTTAATTATTTTCTACAATAATTTTTCTCAAAAACTAGTTTAACGTAATTATAAATTATAAATTATTCTGATAACAAGTTTTTGAACAATTCTTCCATATTCCAATAATATATGTTTCTGAAATTAATTTAAAAATAATCCCGCATTTGGGACAACAAAAATTATTTTTAACGAAAATAAGTTCAAAAGGCTGAAAATTAATTATAACAAATTTAAATGTGAAATTGAATTAAAAAAACTATATTAGATTAATGGATGTTAAACATTCAAAATTTAACTTAAAACTAATTTAAAATATAATTTAACCTTATATGTCATTGAGATGAAAATTTACTTTTCAATTAAAATTTCGTATATTTCACTATTTATCAAAAAAAATCTTCATGAGAAAATACCAAAAAATCAAACTAAAATAACTATGAAAATGAAATTTTATAAATGAAATTTAGTTTTATACATGAAATTTATAAAATTTCCAAAATTTAGTTTCAAATATGGTTTGATAACAAAATGTAGGAAAATTATATTTAGAAAAATATTGATTTTTATTGGTTAAAATAGGGTTGTTCTTATTTTAAGCCAACAAAATATATTGGAGGATTTTAAAAAAATAAATGATTAAATATATGAAAAATATATTTTATTAATATCATGAACTAATATTAGTTAATTTAATTTATTAAGATAAAATAAATTTATGAAAATAAAAATTGTTTATTTATATTTAATTAGTTTTTATATACATTTCTAATTATTTAGTAACCAATGAATTAATTTTATATTTGTAGAAATCATATATTTTTACAATTTCGTTAATAATATTCATAAAAATTAATTTAATGGATATGTTTTATATTATTTTATTAAATAATAATAAATTTTTATTGTTCTGTTAAGCCCAATATTTTGTGTAAGGAATTATAGTGAAGAAATTATTTGTTTTATATAACCCAAAAAGACTTAGTATTGCATGGATTAAAAGTAATGGAATATAAATAATTTATTTAAGATATTAAATATACCATAAATTATCTAGAGGTTATATTGGTTTCTATATTTTGTGTCATGTGTCATTTACTGTATCAAATAAAAGATACTCTTTTAGATATTTCCGGGAGTTATGCAATGGGAATGGATTATCATGTCAAATAATCCGGCTTAACTATGTAATTTTCCATGTATTACATCTTTTAAAATTCCATCACTATCAATTTCAATGTTCCCACATAAATTATTTTTAAATATATTAAAACATCAAGGGTGAACCGCTTTCATCTTTCATTAATTTCATTTCCTATCACATTCAGCCTTTGACTGAATTCAATAATTTAACCATTTGAATACCTATTCATATTACTCACAAAAAGGATCGTTAAATAAATTTAATAATGTTAACAAGGCCTATTAACAATTTACCATTTATTTACATTATCTGGTCATTAGACACTTTGTTTTATATATATCAATAAAAAGAACCTTTTAGGGACATATAACCTTCCAAACCACTTATATGAGTGGTTTAATCGAATAAAACCTTTATTCCATCATTCATAGTAAATTTTATCATTTTCATGGGAGTTTAACACCCCATGAGTCGCCATAATCCAAGCTTCATCATTATAAATTGAGATAAAATATATGTGTAGAGTATGAAAAATAATGTAATTGACCACTATAATTTTTTTAATCAATTAATCTATGAACAAAATGATTTTAAAATGAAACATATCACATACATTTTAATTAGATCAAGACTATGGGAGATTGATTATTTACTATTTAACTTATTCATTTATACAACCACTAATCCAATAATTTTCTTTTTTTAAAGCTAAAATTCCCTAAACCATTAAATTTATGAATTCAATGGAAATAAGAATAATGAGACTTAGAATAAGAAGGTAATCCAATCTATGAAACATCTTAAAATAGAAGAAAAAAACTTATAGACTTGAATAGGGATTAAATTCAAAGGAAATGAAACATAAAAAACTGTAATGGGTGGAAGTATACCATATGTAGGGACTATATGTTATGGCTTGTGCTATATGACATATTGAGTGAAAATATTAAAATAAATTAGGTTGAAAATTCATAATCATGAGAGGTAAAATGGTAAATTCCCCATTTTTAATGAGGAAAATAGTTTCCCTCATGGTTTTCTAAAATTTGATCCATCAATTAAATATCATTTTTATGGTAAAATTATGTGACAATGTTCTCTAGCCTTCCAAAATTATTTTTAAAACATTTTTGAATCCATGAAAATTTCATTGGATCAATAATGACTGGTCTCTAACATCCTTGCATGGATTCTACAACCATTCTTCTCCCAGAACCATGTCACTTTATCATGGTACATGACTACAAGTAATAATGTTATAGCCACATAATTTAGACTCTACTTTCCTTATTTTTATTTTCATAAACCCATTCGATACTCTCAAGAGCATACCTACTACTGGAAAGAACACAACAAACATTTTAAAATGAGTATTACCCAAATTTAAATAAAAAAACACCTCATCAAATGGGTCAGGGTCTTACACTCTAACATATTAAAGGACCCATATTCTCCCCACATAAAAAACAAAATTAATTTTAAATTATCTTTATTACATACCAAAATTATCTACCATATAAAACTCTTTCAATTTTTTTAACCTTCAGTAGAAATAACATATCCTAAATCTCTTATCTCCAAGAGGACATTCAAGAAGGTACTACTAATCCAAACATAAACGATAACTTCTTCCTGATTTTTCTTTTATAATGTCATCATAAAAATATTATTAAATAAAATTAAAAACTTTATAAACATTTTTTTGAAATATTTAATTATCGTTAATAGTGATACATTCACTATGAAATCACATATTTTTACTCATTCGGTAGTTACAACATTATCTTGTTTAGTTTTTTTAGAAAACTAACATGAATTATATTATAATGATTTTATCATGAATTATTATGTAATTTTACATATTTGTAATATTATGTTAAATTATTAAATAATATATATTTAATGACTCTTTTATTTTTATATACATATTTTTATTCCCAAATTACATCAATTATTTTTTTGGAATCAAATTTTATGAAAAAATATATTTTTATTCATTCTATACCATTCATGAATATAAGTTCCATTACATGAAAATGTTACCCAATAAAAATATAAAATAAATACACAAAACATTTATGAAATTTATGTGGGTGTTTAATCCATGATGAATGTGTATGGACCCGAATTGCTGAATAAAAAAATGTGTAAAAACATAGTAGTTAACATTCAAATATTTATTTTAAAAAATAATTAGTACCAGGTAATAAATAATTATCACGAAATGTTATCTTGTAATATATATATTTATCCCTAAAATAGTTGTTTCATAAATATAAATATCACATACATGATATAGAATCATGTCCAACCAAGCTGATGTTTAATGTGAGTGTTTTCTATCTCAAACTCACTCCATTTAGACATGTTTCATTTTATGATCCTATATTCGTTTATTTATTATAAATAATTTTAATGTGAAATAATATATCATGAATCAATTGGTGATAATTATATTTTATATTCCATCTAATTTTATTTCTTTTAAAGTGGTTTTAGTTTTAAAATCCACATGTAGTTTTCTTAAAATAATTACATTAAATGTTTTTATATATTATGCTAAAAATTTTCTCATACATATATGTATTATTTATTATTTTTCATGAATATAGTTTTCTATAATTATCTTATATGGTACAATTAAAATATTAATAATTTTTCTAAATGGTTATAAAAGGAATCTTTTTATAATTGTATGTATATTTTTTTCACTTTCATTACACAAGTGTGAAAATAATATTTTTATTTACCACTACTTGACCAAATTTTCCAATTTTCGTGAAATTTTTTCATTATTATGGTTTATTCTAATTTTTTCATGGGTTTTCAATTAAAATATTTTTCCCATGATTATATAAGTATTTTATTTTATTAAAATACACCTTAATAAAAGGATATTTCTTCTTAATTTTCAAAGAAGATTACTAATTATATTAGAAATGTAATTTTAATCAATATCATCAAACAATAATTATTTTAATCAGTCACTAGGTATATAATGTAATGATGAAATTGAAATTATTTTTTTATTTGAATTATGAATATGTTTTAAAAAAATAATCATCGAACATATTTTTTTCACAGTTTAATTAAGGAATCAAGGAATTGGAATACAATTTTTTTTCTTGTATCACACACATGGTAATATATATATATATATGTATTCATGTACGTATGTATGTATAATTATTTTAGGGTTGGTTCATAGTGTATTTATCACTACAATTATTTGGAGAAAGATTCATATCCCTTAAGATAACATATAATGGACTAGGGAGTGAACTGTATCCACTTACAGACTCTAAAAACCAATGCTTAAAGGTTATGAGGAGTGAATATAGTCGATTATGTTATGATTCAAATAGTATTATCCTTAAAAATGAATGGGATGGTGATTTTGTAAGTTATTATTGTTAAAATTTGATTTTATATGATTATTTCCCAATATCACTTTGATTCCTTATTTTTTTCTTATGTTTTGATATTATATCTCATAGTTGATAATTATTTTTTGAGTAACATATTATGTTATGTCAAAAACATATTATAAGACTCATAATTAATTTTCAATAAAATTCTGGGTAAGATTTTCATATAATATGATCATATTCCATGATTCTGTTCTCATACACTTATTATAATACTTTTCTTAGTTATGGTCTTCAATTTTTATCTCCCTTTTTTACCCTTACATAAACTTTGGGATCAATCATTATTATGATTCTATTTTCCATAGGATATCAAATATGTGTTTTTAATGATTTTTAATGAAGGATACAATGCTTGGAAATTATTTTTAGAAATAATGGATTTTTTTTGAAATAAATGTATTATATATCTTGTCATTAATGAAATTAAACATTTAGGTTATAGGGCATGAATAACTATGTGGTATATTGAATATTCATTTCAAATTATCTCACATGTATTCATGTTATTATTCATTCACCTTAGTTGGTATCAATCCGTGTTTTATTGATTTTTTGGCATTAGTTTATGATGAATAAGATGATAGAACCCAAAATAACCTATTAGAATAAACATATAATGTCATCAGTTGAAAGAAGGTGTCACAATTGAAGATTTATTTGGAATGAATTGCCTCATCATCTAATTATTGTCTCTAAAATTTAATTATTTATTTTAAAATTAACCATTTTTATTTTAGTCAATGGATGGATATTAGAGTAATCATATAAAGGAAATATTTATTTATTTATTAAATTACTATCCCCATGAGAAACGATGTGCATGGGATATATATATAAATATTGTTTCCATGCTCACCCAAATTTATCATGTTATGAATAATAACATGCATAATGATGAAGTTACAAATGATAATCGGAAGAAACCACTCACCATTAATTATTTCATGCATGAAAATCCACAATCTAATATTGGGTCATCCAATCCATTAATTTATAATAACTAGTTCTATGTGATAGAAAATATAATTTTTCTTTCCAGTTCTTAGAGAATGAATTTTTTTAATCTAATTATTATTTTAAAAGGTGAAGCTAGTATCTTGTGGACTCTTATCAAGAATATTAGGTAATATGAAAACATATACTCTTTGAATGATGAGTAATTTATAAAGTAATTTCATTTTATCTAATAAAATCATAATTAAATTTTGAGATAATTACATGAATAAAAACATAAGGATGATTAGTCTACAAGAATTTATAAAGAAACATTAAAATAAATTCATTGTACTGTTCTTGTTTTATTAATGAATCTAGAATTAAATTGATCAAATATTTATTTTTATAAAACCATAATTCTAGAAGAAACTTTCTATAGGAAACATCTGTGGATATTAATAACTCTTTCGATATGATAAAACGCTATAAATTGAGATTTGAGACTCCAAATCTTCAATGTTTTTTGGTATAAGAAAAAAAAATGCTATTTTTTAGAATCTCTAATTGTAAACAAATGGATGAAAGAAAATAAGAATTTCTTAATAAAAAATGTTGAAAAAGTCAAATGGGAAATTTAATTAAGTGGATAGGTAGATTCATAAATTGTTGAAAATAAGGCAGTCATTAAAATTAATGACGTTGAGTTATGAGGAAGATAACCAGTGAAATGAATGTAGAGAAATATCAACCAAATAAACCATCCACACATCAATGCTTCAATTTAATGAATTATATAAGTCATTCGAACTGTTGTACTAATATAAGCGTTAATAAATAAATTCAATTATAGAAACTTATTAAGTTATGAGATAAGGGAAAATCATATTCAAGGAAAACTATTAAATATGATCACAAGAATGATGTATGGAATGATATAATAATCATCTAATGATGTTCATCTATCATCTTTTTTCTTCCAATTCATTGTACTCTTTAATATTTTCATATTTTTGAAATTATATTACATCACAACATCAATTATTTCATATTTAATTAAATGAGTAAACCACCAATGTTATGAGGAATGAAGAAAAATTTTATAACTCCTATTAAGTTCAATATCTTAGGAATTCACTTAGGTAAAATGTTATTATAATCACAATTGTGTAATTTTGATTAATTTTTTAATAAGGATATGAACTCTTGATATAGGGACCATATATATTTCTAAAAATGGGATGTAAAATTTCATATCCAAAATCAAACCATGACCATATCTCATTTGAAGGATGACTATGAATTTATAATGGAAATTAGATGTATTATATGAGTCTTAATAAAATTTCATGGGGTGTATCTAACATAAATAGATCAAGATAAACTCAATAATGAATTTATGCATTTTATGTTGGAGGTTTTATGATTTATTTTCTAAATATATTGATGGTCTTGCTCAAAATCATGATGTTGAATTTTTAATAGAATCGGATCTAGTGTTAGGATTATTTCAAAGACTTCCTATAGTTAGACACAAATTAAGTTATAGAAATTGATGATGAAAGTCAATGATTTCCTATATATGGGATTCATATGACAAAGTGCTTCACCATTGGGTCCAATAGTTCTTTATTGTTATGATGGATTATAGAAAAATAAAATTTATCATTATTTATTTTGAACATAAAAAGATAATGATGAAAAAAAACATCATTTACCCAGTACTAATGACTTCTTTGATCAGAATTATGTTCTCATTACTTCTTAGAGATTTCAATTATATATTTATATAATTAATTAATTTTAATATGGGATGACAAAACAATGTTGGCCTTATGTTAATCATATGGACATTATGATTTTATATTGATTCCATTTAGACATAAAAATTGCCCCATTCTATATGGGTCTAATGAATATTTTTTTCAAATATTACCTCGAACAATTGATATTTTTATTTATAGATAATGTTATTATATATTCCAATATAATGGAGGAGTATAAAAATCATTTCAAGATTGTGTTGATGACCTGGATGAAAGAGAAAATATATTCTAAATTTATAAAGTCTTAAATATGGTTATATAAAGTCTTATTCTTGGGTTATGTAATCATAACATATTATATATCTGTGGATATTTCAAATAATTTTATAGAAAAATTTTGAAAATCAACCATTGTGACAATGATCCATAATTTTTACAAACTGGATGGATACTACTGATTATTTAGAATAAATTACTCATTTTTATCAAATATTTTATCCAAGTTCACTCAAAATGAATACATGCTCTTTTTTATAAATAAATGTTATGAAAATGTAAATGATATTAATAGATTATCAATCACTAAAAATTTACTCAAATTAACATGTTGTTTATGAGGGTTTCGTAAATACTGTAATGAATCAAAGATGGGATTATAATGTTTCCTTAGGTAAAGTGACATAGGGGTAGCATATGCCTCTCTCATACTGAAGGTCAATGATAAAATTTAATTAACTCATAAATTTTATGTAGAATCTTTTATTATTTCATTTATATAAAAAGAAATTATCTAAATAGTGGAAGGTTTTGTAAATATATATACACTAAAAATTAAATCCTAAAGTACATATTAATATGGAATGATTTGAATATAAAACAAAGGATTTGGGTGGATTTTATGATGGATTAATATTTCATGTTACATTTTGACCTTAAGAGGACAAAAAAGGTGGTTTATGAAATTAGTAGAAATGATCATGTTGCCTTATCTATGGTGAGAGTTGAAAAGGATCAAATACTCAAGTATTTTTAGAGGTAGATCCTTGAAATCATTCAAAATATTAGAGAAAATACATAATTCTCAAATATATTCTCATGTATTGATCAATGTGATCATTAAAAACGAGTTTAATGAGGATACATATCTAAAAAATATGGTATGGAATGTTCCCAAGCTCATCCTTGACCGTGAAGGAATAATAGGGTTCATGAACTGAATATGTGACCCATCAATAATATAATTGAATTAAAATATTTTATATGAATAAAATAGCTCAAAATTATTTATCTATCCCATAATCAAAATTATATACATAAATATCATGAAATAAATCTAGTGGTAAATCACAGAAATTCATATTATAGAGTGTAGATTTTGAAGACTAGTATGCCATAAATTTAATGTCGATTTTCCAAAGTTTTAGTGGTTGATGTAACAATTATCCTTACTAGAATTGATATGGGAAAAAATAACCCAGGTTTTCATTAAAGGAATCCCCATGAAATCTAATGGAAATAATTCCATTTTGGTTATAGTTGATTTCCATGTGAATTTGGTATATTAAACTTTTATAAAATAATATTTCTCTTTTGAGTAGAATTATAGGATATAAATCTAGGAATTGGTAAGACTAGATGAAATACCACATTAAAATGTATTTTATTGGGATATATTGTTTAACATGATGTTATTGAGAAGTATTCACTATGAATTGAATATACAGTTGTGATTTTGAACTTAATATTGTCCTGGAAGAAATGGTCAGTCTGATAAAACTGTTCAATCTTTGGAAGATAGTATGATATCACATTCAAAGGATTTTAAAAGATATTAGGATCAGTAAATTCATTAGGTTTAGTTAACATATAATATTATTTTCCATTTTGGATTTCATATCGAAGCATATTAGTTTCCCTATGGGTGGTGGTATAGAATAATGACTTGCTAGAATTATGTTTGAGTGCAGAATCTTTTGGGACTAGATATTTCTCAATAGATGGGAGGAAATATTCAAATTTTTAAATGCATATTAAAACTAAAAAAGTGAAAAATAAAATCTATATCAATAATCATCAATGAGATTTTTTATTTCAAAGTGTGAGAATAGGTGTTTCCTTGCATATCTCTTGGGAAGAAGGTTAAGATATTTTGAAAGAAGGGAAAGGTCATACCTATCTAGGTTAGATATTTTGAAACCCTCAGTCATATAGGATATAAATCCTATCATCTTTTAAATTATAAAAATCTATACAATATTCATTAAATGTTCCATGTATCCCTTTTGAAGATGCATCTACTTGATCATTAACATAAACTAAACTCATAGGTAATACTACTTGATAATAGAATTTTATGTATTGAGAAAGTGATATAAATAATGGAGCATAGAAATTAATTACTATAAAAGAATACCACACACTTTTATATGGTTATATGGAGGAATCATAAGTCTAATGAAGTAATGTGGGAATCTAATTATATAATGAGGTAGAAGAATCCAAAATTATTTTCATTAATGTAATGGAAATTCTATATTTAAATTCATCTAAGGTGGTAGGATGAAACACACTATACTCATAGTATGTCTCTACATTTGGAAAAAAAATAATTATGTTTCATATATTGTGATGTACGAAACACTAAATTAAAGTGAATTAAATTTTATTAAAATTCAAAAATAAATACATCACGTGAAATTTAAGTTTAATATAATTAGTAAAATATATGATTTTAACTCAATAAGAATAAATCATTAATTTCAATGAAACTATTTTTTAAATTATTTATCCTAAATAATTAATAAATTTGAACTAATAATTTTAAATAAATATATTGGTGAAATTAATAAAATTATTATTATTTTAAATGACTAACACCTAAGAAATTATTTTGCAATTATATGAAGTGATTCTATAATTATTCTATGAAGAAAAATTATTTTTCTTAATAGAATTTTTTTTATTAAATATTAAATATATCATAATAACAATCATGTTTTAAAATTTCAAAATTTTGAATTTTTAAAAATGAACTTAATTTTTGTATTAAACATAATAGAAATACATTAGAATTAATTTCTAGTATTTTTCTAAAATGGTTCATTTTTAGGGGAAAAGTTAAAAATACAATTTTTAAGTAACATAAATGTTATAAAATCATCATGATATAAACATGAATTAAAAATTTATAAATAATTTATGATTACCAAAAATGTATTCATGAAGTAAAACAAATAAATTTTTTTGGATTTGGAAATACATGATTGTATTTTTGTTACCTATGTTATATTTTATTCCAACGAATATCTACTTAAATAATTTTACTTAATTAAGTTTTCAAAATATTACATTTTGTTTTTATTGTTCTTAAATTTTCCAAATCATTATTTCATTAATAATTAACAAATTAATATCATTAAATTCAATATTGTTATTGATTTTGGTATAAATTCATCTTATGCATAAATATAAATTCTTCTTACAATATTTATTACTGGGCTATGTGTAATTATTTTAAAAATAATTTCTTCAACATGGATAAATTTAATAATTTGAACTCCATTTAATTTTTGGAATCAGTATATTAAAATTATATAATATGATCCATTGCATTTTAGAGATGGAAATAAGTTAATGTGGGGAAAGTTAGTCCCCACGGTGATGGTTAAAATGTGGTAAAATATTTTTTAAGGAATCAAATATCCTAAAAAATCCACCATTTATTGGATGAGATTATTCATGACTCCCATATATTTACATCAAAATTTGGAAAATTTAGTATCATTTTCACTGAGAATGAATTTAATTTTACATTATGTTAAGAGTATTTCTAGATGATTAACATCTCTTAATTATTAAGGAATCATACTCTCCTAATATAGAACCACAAAATTACATTTTTTTTACATTAATACATTTCAAAATTATCTCCCTCATAATACTCTATTACTTTTTTTAACATCTGGTCATAATAATATGTCTTAAACATATCATTTCCAAGAGACCCTTCAAGTGGAGATCCAAGATATCAGCATAAGTGATATATTAATCACGATGTTTATTATATAGAATATTCATTTACCACTTATACAATATAATTTATTACATTCATAACATGTCTTTAAAATCATTAATGTTATCTCAAACCTATATTATCAAAGTTGAATGTCATGCACTTACTTATTATGGTTTTATAACACCATATTATTAAAGTGGGTTTCACCACCTTAATGAATGTTGTTATATTGTTTATATCATTATTGAATAATTAATGCCAAATAATGTTCATAATATGTTAAATTAATGAATTTTCAATTTTCTAATTAAACTATAATTGTTATATATATAGTTTTATTCACTAATAAAAGTGATTATTTATAATAAAAGAAATTAATTAAAAATTTATAATTTTTTTGATTTGAATGTAAATAATAATAATAATTTACATGAAATTAACCTAATTATCAAAAAAATATCGCAATAAAATACTCAAAACCATATTGAACATTATTTGGATGATGATATCATAATAAAGGTTCATTGAATAAAACCATGAAATTAAAACATGGATGGAAGACTGAATTGATAACATAAAAAATTATAATTACTAAATGAGTAATATGAACATATAAGTGAATGGTATATAGTAAGATAAATTCAAATATATTTTTATAGGGATGAATAGTGAATATTAATTTACTATATATGAGACTATATCATGTCAGACTAAGTAGAATTTAGAGTTAAGGGGATTTCATCTGAAATTAATTTCATTGAGGTGTGGTTCATATTAGGCACCTATTGTCATTTATATATTGTAAAAACTATACCTTTGGAATATTATATCATTAATATAATTATAATTATTTTATTTAATTTTCTATCTCTTTTTATTTCTTTGAATGTGGGATTTCTTTTTAATGTTGTAATCAATTTTCTTTAAAACCATTCATTTTAATTTGTTGAATCCTTTTACCCAAAACTTTCTCTTCCATATTAACTTTTATTATATTAATTCATGAATGTTGTTATCCATACATAAATGATTTTTATGGTCACTCTCATCCATCTTTTTCTTTTATCAATGATTTAAAAAATGAATATTTTTAACATTTTTTCATTACATGTTATTTTATAATTTAATTAAAAAAAGGAAAGAATATTTTTTCACATTTGAAACTACATAACCTTTTACCACCATATAGAAATATATTTTATATTAATATAACATTCAAGATAAAATATGTTTTTATCAAAAATCATATTCCCATTTTTCTATGATTTTTTATTTTTTGAAAATATTTCTAACAAAAAAGGCAATTTATTTGTTTTTCTTGATTATTTTTAATGATTTTATAAACTAATTTTTCATCTATGTCACATAATTTAATTATTTGTACTCTTAATTTGGTATAGTATCTAATGACACCATCCACATACTTTCCTCCAAATGCATATGCTGTCATTTTGGGGAAATTATTATGAAACATGTGTCTTTTCTTCTCATCAATCAAACTGTTAAAGAATGATGAATGATATTATGTTCTCATGAATGACATATATAGTGTTTAAATTACATGATTCATGGTACTATAATTTTATAACCTCTAATATATTTTGTAGATATTTATATCAAATGAGATAACATTTAAGGGTCTGGGGATATAACCCAGTCTGCTAAGGGACTATATCAGCCAATGTATAAAGGGAATGTGGAGTGAACCCAATATATTATAAAAAATTATCCAAAATATGATTATTGTATTGGATGTATGACATAGAAAATATATGTGATGATGGTATTTGTACTAGGCCACGATAATTTAATTATTTTATATGCTTATATACGTGCCTCACTTCTATTCCATATTGATATGCTTATTTTATGCTCTTTTGACTCGTGGTTGAGGATTTTCTTACGAATCGTGTCTTATGATATTAAAAATATATATTTCATGAATGATTATATTAGATCTATAACATTTTAAATATGATTATCTTACGTTATTATCCTGTACCATAATTGTATTTTAAGAAATTATGCTCATCTTATGCTCACTTATGGTTTGTGATTCTTATCACACTTGTTTGCCATTAGTGGACATCTGAGCTCATCCCATATCATGTATCTATTTTCCTAAGTTTATTAAAAATGTATTGATGTATGAAATTCCTTAAAGGGTACTATTTTTGAATATTATTTATAAGTTATATTGAATAATGTTTGTGACAAAAATTATTATGTATATAATATTCAAAGGCATCAAACCATTAGGATCAAGGTCATGAATTATTGTGATATATTTTGAATA
Source organism: Viscum album (assembly GCA_963277665.1). Classification (NCBI taxonomy): domain Eukaryota; kingdom Viridiplantae; phylum Streptophyta; class Magnoliopsida; order Santalales; family Viscaceae; genus Viscum; species Viscum album. The sequence goes on along the minus strand of OY728147.1, from coordinate 1,689,216,879 downwards.
TTAATTTGAAATTATTTAATATTAATGGATGTTATGATCATGTAACCCCAAATTATATTTCAATAAATTTCCTAAGACATCAACTTCTAATCATAGAAGGTTCAAATCCTTTATTTATATTGACAATGAATGTCATATAACCTATGACAAACCCAACATATCTTACATCATCATGAGAATATGTCATCAATATTTTTAAAAAATATGCATCAAAGTACGTGATTTATTATATAAATGAATAATAATATCACATCTAGTGACCATTTATCACATTAGTAGATAGGTATATCCAATGAAAAATATATAACGTGGAATTTCTAATAATGGGTTTATTCTAGTAACCACCTCTCCTAGAGATTAAAAACATTGAAATTACAGATAAGAAGTTTCAATATACAATAAGCATCATAAAAGGGATAGGTTATATCATAAATGTCTCATTAGAAATATTTAATCAAACCATAAGACATAAATTTAAGAATACTGTCAGAGTACTCAATGGTTATATTCATAGTTGGGAACTAGTTTGACCTTTAGTAGTGAAAGATACACTATGGATATTGTTAAATTAATGTAACATTGAATAAAAATCATCAAGTAATAAGATTTTTTTTAGTATTCATATCCTTAAATATATCAGTAATAAAAAATATATAAATAAGTTAGTTTATGGATCCAACTCCAACAAACCTTCATATCCAAAGAAATTGAAATGAATAATCTCCCAAAAATCCTAGATTTACATGTCTTTGATCCCATACATTGTGTCTTTCCTTTTCCTGAATCACATAAAAATTGACATCCCATGTCCCATAGGTTTTTCTAATGTGTGTCGGTATGAAAATAAATTATAATAGGCTTCCACCTCAACCATAACAATATATCATAAACTAGAGTGCATGATAGAATAATACAAGGGTAAATAAAAAGGACACACAAGTATTCCTATACTTTATTATATAATAATTCATTATGATAATTAATAAAAAGTAAATCAATAAGTATCGAGAGTATATATTATAAAAATATTCATTGACCCTTTCCATAGGACCAAAGATGATAATCCAATTACTTCCCATATAGGAGGTGGTGTTAGTACCTTGTAATAACTCACACATGTACATATATTCACCCAAAAAGTTTTATAGATCTATGAAGAAGGATTTATGATCATAGGGGCCTATATTAAGGAATGAAAATTAGGTATAAATTTTCTAAGAAATCGTTAATTCCATCCTAGGAAATATTGGAATGGATGTGAGAGGGAGAAGTGGTACACCTACAAAAGAAATTTCCAAATAATTGTTGAGGTACAATAACGAAGAGTAAGACTCTACACACCTCATTGACCAACCTAACGTAAGGTATTTTTGGGATATAGAAAGTTTCATGTTATATACTGAAAATTATCGCATAAAACACTTTATTTTTACCTTTATTTAACATAAAAAATGTCCTTGGAGGAATGATACTGAAGGGAATATGAAGTAGTAGTCCAATTTTAGCTACCTTAGGTTAAGGAATCAAGGGATTATGCCCTAATTCATATATAATCAAAAAAATGTGATAGATAAAGGTATATATTCCCTTATAATATTTATAATGAGGTCATATAAATCATTGGAACCACAAAGATAAATATTATATAGAGTATCAGCTATGGATAATGGAGATAGAGGAGGAGAATTAATTGGGACTGAAACATTATGGAATAAATGATGAATACTAAGTTCCAAGTATTTAAGGGTTTAATTTTGTTTTTAAAAATAAATAAAATGTTATATATTATATATTTTTCATCGAATATTACATGTTATATAGTATAATTCCCCTTGGTACCGAGTGATTCCAGAGACAATCACCAAGGGAACCTTCACTCCATTTGGTACTTGATACAAAATAGTTGGGCTCTTGGTGACTTCATCACCTCATCCATATCATTTTATCAACCCAAATACCTACCAAAAACATATATCCCAATTTATATATTATAATTTCACAGAACAAAAATATGATTAAAATACAAAATTTAAAACTGAAACTGTCCTTGAAAGGGAAGTATTTTTACACACAATACAGTTCCAAAAAGGATTTTCACCCCCACGAATTCAATTAAATAATCATTTGTAGAAATTTTATCCACAATAATAAACCAAAAAACCAATACATGAGTAAATTCCATCAATAAAAAATCTATATAAATATCATTATTCTAAAAAATATGATTACCTAACGAATACGTAACCCACTGTCTAAAATTCCTAAAACTTTTTGAAGAAATTAAATGTTCTACTACCAAAAAACATGACAAAAAACCATGTCTAATATGTTACAATTGTGAATCGTTACCTCGGGTGGTAATTGGAGGAATATAATAAAAAAGTGAATTAAAAAGAGGCAGGAGAATAGAAAAGGAAAGAATACAGTTTTGAAGAAAAAATAGATGAAATATAATGATAAAAAATAAAATAATTTTAAAATGAAAATTGAAGTGGATAAATGAAAACATAAATGAATTATAAGTTTTAAAGGACCCCTAAAACATATTATGAGAGGATATGAAAAGGGATTGTTAAAAAGTAACACAAAAAATTTCCAAATATAATTAATCATCTTCACATCAATATACCATTTAGAGAAAATTTAATATTGAATAACTGAAAAAAATATATTAAATTTTTTAAAATATAAAATTACAGAATATCTAGGTTGTAAATTTGATTTAGAAGTTATCTAATTTTATTAAGTGTTAAATCACTGAAAATATAATTGATCCATTGTGGTTTGTTGTTTATTAGGAAATTGAATCATGATCACTAGGATGGAATTGGAGAATCATTAGGGATGATTCAATTTGAATACCTCAAGTGAGATATAATGTTCTGGATTATAAAAACCTTTATTTTTATGAATTCCACTTTAACTATATGATTTTTTAGTAAACTACCAATTATTAAGGCATGAAGATAGACCTATAATGGAGGGAACGATTATGTTTCATATATATTATTTAACTATGTTGTTTTTAGAGGAAATGGGTTTCCCAATAATCCTTATAATACATTTCCATAATATAATAATTTTCTTTTGTTAACGTGAATAAATGAAACTTTTTTTGCATTACTGAAGGATAATTAACGTTTCTTATTATTAAATCATTCATGTCTAATTACTACTCTTAATATTTTCATGCCATTTATTACATAGAGGAGCACCCAAACATCATGAAATTGTATTAAGAATAAGAGAAGAAAATTGTGGAACATATCAGTGAAATATATTATAAAAAGGCTAAAAATAAAAATTCTATGGATAATCCAAAAGACATAGGTATGATAATTTCAAATATTTTTCATTTCGTTAATTTATTTTTTCATATTTTTTCTATTTTTTATTTTTCTCTATATAAATGTCTAGTAATTTAATTTCAAATTATTTTAAAATAAATTATTATATTTTTAAATTATTTACATGAATTTAATTAATTGAATATGTAATTTAAATATTAAAATTTTAAAAGTGAGTCAATTACGTTTGGAAATTTATTTATGTAAGGGAATAAGATAATGAATATAGAATATAAAATTATAATAGAAATTTTAGGGTCACAATTTGGGGTTAAGGCATTGTTTGTAAAAAAATTATAATGAATTTTAAATTTTACGATTATATTTTTAATCTAATGTGGCATTAAATATTCAATTTATAAGGTATAAATATGTCAAATAGCATGGAAGAGAACCCCTAATATTTCTTAAGTCCAATGACATATCATATATGTGCGGTTGAGAATATTTTAGGGATGAAAAAGTCAAACATCAAAACATTAGAGTTCATGGGCGATCCAATATGATCTCATGCTCATTACTACAAGGATAAATAATATGATAAATGAATACATCATTATCATACCATGGAAACACTAGTTCCAACCATGTTAGGGGTAAAAACATTAGGTGTTATCACCACTAATGATATCTAATAAAATACAACAAACAATATTCTTAATATATTACTTCGCATGAGGGGAAACATAATATATTAACTCAAGAAAATTATATCTAGGTTGAGATAAATTACATTTAAGAAAAATAAATCAGGATGTTGTGGTTATGATTCCATGATAATGTGTCATGTATCATTTCTTATGTCTACACTATCTTCAATGTATCCCATGCCATTCATTGATGAAAAGATCACACTCAAACAAAATATCAACAATTAACATAGGCTATAATTTATTTCCAATACATCCCTAATCTCAACAATGTGAAAATACATTGATGAGCCAAAATAATTTCTGTCCTGAACATAGGTTAATATTACATGAATGAATTATAAGGGATCTTATTTCATTATTTTCTACAGTTTTAATAGTTTTGTTTTCTATGTGTAACTAAAGGGAGAATGTGGCCCTAAATCACTAGAAGATACTATAAATACTAAATTAGTATTGAAATAATAGAGAAAAAGAATGAGTTTTTTTTGATTAATGGGTATTCTATATAGATCTATTGAAATAATCATGGGGATTAATATATTACCCAAATACAATTCTATTAAAAAATAGAGAAGTATAAATAGGAGATTGACATATGGTATCTAGTCTAAGGGAGAGAGGAGAAGATCCATCAAGGAATGTTAGTGGAGCCTAACTAAAGATAATACTAGTTTTGGTGTAATGTTGAAAGAACACAATATTCACTATGTACATGGATTTATAATTTAAGGTATAATGATATAAATAATAGAAATACCAAGGATAGAGAAGAGGGTTAGAGTTCAATTATCCATGGGTCTAGCTGGGGAAGGTGAATTAGAAGCTTGGAGATTTAACAATTTTAGGAAGCAGCACAAATGATAATCATTATATAATCATAAAATCTTCATTATATTTTGATTATATAACATGATTATTTTTTTCTAAATACCTTGTGGGGTTATATATAGGTGTAATAATGGATTATTTCCAAATACATTAATGATTAAAATTATATATATCTTTTTCTCCTCTAAATAATTATTTACTAGTTTGATTAATTTGTAGAAAATCATGGGGTAAATAGTTATGGAATTATAGTATAAATCCAATCTAATGAATATAAATAAGTCTATTATAATTAAATTGCTTTCAGTTTTCGTAATATTATAAAGAAATCTATAATAAAAAACTAAAAGACATTATTCTAATAGTATGGTTAACATATGAATCTTTATGGGGACCTTTCACTACATAATAAATTTAAGGAGTGACATAGAAGTGACAATGGTCATAAATTTTCTAGTTAATATATAAATATTAAATAATTAAGGCATAATGATTATAAATAAATTAAATTAATCCCAACACCCCAATTTTTTAACATGTTAATCCCAAATTCTATTATGCATTACTCCTATGAATAAATTCTTTTATTTCTAGAAGTTTTTTTATAATAATTTCAATTAAGATTTATACTTCATAGAAACCCACAAAAACTATAAATTTTCCTTATATTATTAAACAAATAAATTAGTTAGTGATATGAAATTTCAATCCATTTGGATATGTCCTTTGATGACTCCTATTAAATTTATTTTATAACCCATTTCACATAAAAGAAGTATTTTTATTTACACAACATTGTTAATAATTAGTAAATATACCATGGGTAGAACACTTATCTATAGATTCATTCCCATAGGTAGTTTATTCATTCTTCAATACACTTTTATTAAGAAAAATATTTGTTAATAAACACTTCTGTGATTTATATAGGATAAAATAAAACATTACCTATTATAATAAAAGTTGAATTTTCATATGAATAAGTGGTAAATATTCTTAATGTGTTTATAATAATTTATCATAACATAGAATATGGTATTACCGAAAACAAAGTCATGAACCCCACCATTTTCTCACATAATGAATTTTTTGGGGGAAGTAATTTAACCTATATCATAACTAAAAAGTACACATCAACTCCAAAAAAAGGATCTAGCAAAAATGTTTATTAAATATTTCATATACACAAGAATCATATATTCAATTTCAAGTTGTTAATGGGTCATCAATCTATAAGTAATTCAAAAAGGGTAGGTGTTATAATGATCATGAAATATGAAAATTAATTGAGTACAAAAATTACGATAATAGTATAGAGAGTATGAATAAATACGAAAATCGAGATATATTAACATGGAATGAAAATATTTCACTAATATTAATGGATAAAATGTTGTAATGATTATCCTAATATAGGTGTTATTACTTTTTTAGGGTTACCCCTATTTCATGTAATTAAAATTTGATCTGATGGACCAAAATAAGAAAATATTTATTTTTACATATAAAAACATTTCATATCACCACATATTATTCTTCATGGTTAATGATCCCATGAAATTTCTATTGTGTTTGAAATATATTTCTCCTGACATAATTAAGGAGTTCTTGTATATTTATAAGGATTAATTTTCATTATACATGGGACCATTCATAGACTTATTTCATAAACTTGACATAGTGGTCAAAGGAAATGGAGAAATGGTTTTATTACTCAATTGGGAAAAGTTAAATTTCATGTTTGTAGAAGGAACTATCAATTGAAACGTGATATAATATAATGAATTTAGGCTAACCCAATGAAAATAATGTTGACACATTATCTAAATGTTGTAACTATTTTGAGATGTTGACAAATCATTCATGGACATGTTGTATTCTACCATAAATTTATCATGGATTCTCATGGATAGATCAACCACTCATCCATCAATAATATAATGAAGGTCTATTCAATATTAATAAACATTGTAATTTATCTTTCAATTCCTTAAAAATAAATTTTTGGGCCTCCACATTTATAATATCTTTTAATATGATTACTAGTTTTGAGATAATATGATATGAAATATATTTCTCTATGGGATATTTTTTGGGACTGAATTTCATATTTATTAGGCCAGGAACACTCTTAAAAAAATATAAATTAAATAAACTTCTATAGGGAAATATATTCTCTAATAGGTATTTCATTTCAAATTGAATATATTTTATTTGACACACATAAAGGTAGTTTTCTATTTATATCATGTCAACTTGTGGTTTTTACTCAGTGAAAAGGTTGAAAACCTTGACTGATTTTTTTGGATTTTATTACTCTAATATCTTCACATTATAGTCGATGATAATTAGTCCCAATTTAATATTTTGAATAAATATTTATCAATTTTAACATTTATGGATGAATAGTAATATTACTATATTAGTAATGGTGATATGTTATCATATGAGAAATTATTAAATGGTTATTTATTATCCTATTAATGGTTTTTTGGAATTGAAAATTTCATGGGAAATGGATATTTTACATTCAATTATCCTAGAAAAATGGAATATTATTTTTATTGATCATACACAATACTTTTTGGATAATTTCATTTCATTTATGATTTGTTAAGACGGTGTAATATGGAATTGTGTTCCAAAATAAATGGTGAAATTGTATTACAGTGTTTTTCTATTCATTGTCAATTGTAGGAAACCATGGAACTAATATAATATTGATTAGGATCTTATAAATTGGATTGTTTGAGTCCTTATTTATTTAGAAAAAAAATACTTTGTGATTATATATGATCAATTCCAAATTCATAGAAAATGTTATTGTGCAATAAAATGTAATAAATCTGAATTTATAAATTCATTGTGTTTGATTTGTTGTGAATCAACTTCTTAGGAACCTTAATAAGAATTTTTAGAATTAAATTCAAGCTTGTATATTTGGAAAACATGTCTCAATAGTGGTTCCTGAGAAAACATTAAGGAATATATATAATTAAATGAACATTTTTTTGAAAAATAATATTTTTTCAAATTTTGTTATCCCATGATTACTCATTAGTGGTCAATGAAATCATTTGAAAAATCAAATATTATGGTTCTTAAGAGGGATTCTAAAAAATTATAGTTTTTGATATAAAAAAAACATTATCATTCACAGTCATTTGTAAATGTAGGAATGTATAGTTGAGGGATCAAAAAAAAATTTTGGATGGAAAGGAGATTATATCCAAAATATTGATGGAAAAAGATTGGTAATGTCTTTTTTGTGTACCAAAAAACCATTAAAATTCTAATTTTTACATCCCATATTTCATGTCCAATGTGAATTGGAGTTACATTATGTTATAGTGGAATAGTAAATACTATTTGGAGGAGATGACTGTTAAGATGGACTTAAAAAAAGTGGTGATGTATAGTTTGCCACAATTTGGTATGTTGGATGAAATTTACCGAGACACATACAATAATTCAAGAACATAAATAGAAAAATATGATGCATGGATGGACAAACACATTAATAAAATAACAGTCATGCCTATAGATCTGGTTCTCTTGTTTATATATTTTTTTATTTTTTTGTTGGGAATTTGAATTCATGTTCGTTAGGACACATCACAGTGATAAAAACAGATCCACCTAGAGTGATAGAGATCCAAAGGGAACACAGACATACATTCAAGGTCAATATAAAGTGGTAAAATCTGTATAGGGAGTGTTATCTAGGGGGGTGAATTCTATCTATTTTCTTCCATGAATGAAAATGAAGGTACTTCTATATATCAGTTTTAAATGAATCACTAATAATTTTAATTACTCAGTACATATTAACAAACAAAAACAATTTCAATATTTTAATAACATATTGTGATTTTAAATTTGTGAGATTGTGAATTCTATAAATGTATCATTAGGTGAACCCAGAGATATCAACTCCTATCAAACACATATTTTGTAACTCAATGATCAAGACATCCTAATATGTGACCGAGATGGTGGTTATAGAAAGATGTAGGCATGATACATCATATACAAGTTGATGCTAAATTGCTTAAAGTTCCAAAAAATATTTTGTGGAGGTAATAACATCAACTATAAATCCATAGGGTTATGCAACAAAGTATTGAAATTTTAGCAGGACATTCTTATTTAATAGATATTCCCAAAACCTATAGATAATAAAACAAGGAATGAAGAGTGAATACAACTATCTAAAATGATAAATTAAACAATCAACAAGATATACATAAATAAAAAAAGTAGTAATAGATACCCTATACATAAAAGTCATCTTTAAATAAATAGGGCCCTTTAGTGCTATGAAATATTTAGTGAAAGGGAAATAAATCTTATATTTACAATTGTTTTGGATAATCTTATAATAATGTATTACCAACTCATTCGACCATAATTCAATTCTTATTTGATATTTTTCATTTTTCACTATAATGATAATATTTACTAAATATAAACATTAAGTCTAAATATTTTCATTGATCTTGAAACTTGATACACTATTACCAGATTCTAATAGGGAATATCATATCTAAATAAATGCCCAAATAAAAACGGGGAATAAATTACATATGAATTCTCTAGAATTAATGAACATGGTACTCACTAGATTAGGACCTCGTAGGGTGGAAAAAAACATCTCCTCTATATTTTTACCATCCTATGATCATTAAGGTTGTTGAAACATAAGCTCAAAAACATAGTTCCACAACTAACCCAACTTGGCCTCCTATGTTATGGGTGCAGTGACATTATCTCAAACATATATACATTAAAATCACTTACGAGGATCATATTCCATGATTATAGGTCACATGAATGAAAAATACACTCATATTATAATCATTACATGATATCCATGCCAAGGATCATCACAACACCTTGACCACGTCATAATAATTTATTATTAGCTATTAGTAGAATTATCAAGGGACCTACCTCTTGGAACAAATAATGGTTCCCATTCAAGAGGTAAATCCTATAAAATTGTGTCATATAACTCTTCAAAAAATTAAATCACTAACCTAGTTATATAAATATACATTCACACTATCCCTCATTTAATCCCTACATTTAATTGAATTTACATTAAAATAGAACTTACTCAGTACATCAAACCATGCTAACTAACCCATCACATAATAGATGTTTTATTTTATGTTTCCAAGTCCATCATAAAGTTTAAGATAATATAAAATGAAACTACATTAAATTAAACAAAATATAATATAATATTTATAAAAATATTTCATGAACCTCACTAGGACAACCAGATGAAATCATTTATCATGAAATTTTTTTATTTCATACCATTAAATTGGATGTTGAGAAACACATTCACTAACTATTTGGAAAAAGAATTAGATAGATTTAATAACAAATACCTATAATGAAAAATACCATTTAAAACTTCATTAAATAATGCAATTATTGTTTTAAATTTAAATCTGAAAAAAATTCATTTCAATACCACATTTAATTAAAAATATTGTATAAAACATTTTCTAATTGAACCATTTCCTATAAAACTAAAATTAATAGTAAAATAATTTCAGATTTTAATTTATAAATTAAAAAAATACCATTTTAAATTACATTAATAATGAAGAACCAATTTAAAATTAAATACCAACTAAAACTAAAAACTAAATAATAAATTTGGATAAGAATACTCCTTAAACCCATTTGACCCCATAAAATCTCTATAAAAGCTATATAATCCTAGTTAACTATGAGAACGATGTGGGATTATCCAACTTCATGAGTGATATCTTGTAATGTAAGAAACATTCCACTGACAGTAATAATAGTAAAACAACCATAAATTAATTCCAAACAACTAGTTTCTCAATATGTAAATCACACCTAACTAAATTTACATTAAATTAATCTAATAAAATATTCAATTGTTCATTACCAATCCGATGAGAATCATTTTAAGCCATAAACACAAATACATTAACTATTGAATCAATTTAAATCAAATTCTAATTTTGAATAATGGATACTAAACTAATTAGGTAAAGCATCAGTGATAAAACCATGAACAAAAGTATATATTTATTTTTCCAAATGTACCCAGGACTTTGAATCCTAGAATGTATAATTTTTATACCAAAATTGATCATAAATTTCTTCCACAAAAACATGACTAACGAAGTAAATCAATTGAGTAACATACATAATAATAAAATGTGTGAGATGGTGAGGAAATGATCATCCTCAGCACACAAAACATAAAAAAAATCTTGCATTGAATGTGATTATTACATGGTTTAGTGAAATATCTTATCAAAATCCAATAGATGAACATTCAAATTAATAAGTATTGAATAAGAGAATCCAAATATAATGAATATGTGAAAATTATTCATAAAAAATTTGTAAAAAGATTCCCAAAACTATATGAATGAATTTATAACAAGTGGGAAGAGGGAGAGACAGATATGTAAGGGGATGACCCCCAATATTTTGGTCATTAAAAAGAAGAAGAGCTTAAGGGGGACTTTGAAAAAAACCTCTATAACAACTCACATTCCATAATACCACAAATAATTCCCTGACCCAAAAAAATACAAATATTGATTGTTATAGTGAAAATAGTGGACATTAGTTATGACCCCCCAAACCCAAGAGGCTAAAAATAAGTGGAATGTTCATAAAATAGTTTTAAGTAGATTGTTCCCTCAGATATAAAACTGATGGTTCAAGACCAAATATATTAATTTTTCACCAAAATCATCGGTACAAAAAAACATATAAAAAATACAAAAATAATCAAATATAGAATCTCATAATCATCAATGTAATTGCAATCAATTTTAATGAAATGTACAAATATAAAAATTTGAAACAATAAAAGTATATGGAATGCACTGAAAATAGTTACATAGAATCGGTGCATTATTATATTACATTGGCATGATCATAAGTGATCATTTCTTGATTGACCTATCAGTTTATTATCCTTGTAAGTACTATATACTTCCAAAAGTATTACATTACATTATGAAATTGAAACCAAAATAACATTTTATCTCCATTGAACACACTTATACCCCGTAGCGTATCCCTATAGTTCAACCATAAAATACTTCTTCACATCCTTGGAAAAATAAAACATAGAAAGGGGTGAGCTTAGAAGCACATAAAGGATAACAATATAGTGGAGAAATTTATAAATAATCATAATCATTTAAGGCAATGTATAAGACTAAAACATAATCATTTTAAACTTACACATCAGCATAATATATAAAATATAAATCAAATAATTCCATTAACCTATTCAAATGGATATTCCAATAGTGTAATAATCACATCCAATATCAATACCCAATTTCATAATGATGGAATACATAATGTCGGACAACATAATTATAAAGGAAAACATTAATTTTCAAAAATAATTATGTTTTTATAGTATCATTTTGAAGGTGTTATAATGGTGGAAAATATCAACACTCGTTGTACAAGTTAAAAAACATTCTTTCATAAATTTGGTCAAAAAGTTTGTAAAAGAACTTGTTTGGAAAATGATAGAATGATTCATTTATAAAAATCCTACAAAGATTTAATCAAGGGTATAAAATTATTTAAACGATAGTCTAGGTAATAGTAAAAAATTATTGAAATACATTTTTGAGAAACATAGATGTGGATGATAAAGAAGACCTTGTATATAATCATGTATAAACAACCTCAGATAATAAAGAGATTGTATAATTATCCCTTACCATGCACATTTCCTTGGTTTAGGGTACGTTAAACTCCTGTATAATAGTTAAATAATTTTTATTAAATTATAAAAGAACAACATACATATTTATGATATCATATATGATCTTTTAATATTTATTTGTTAATAATATATCACTAGTGTCATTGTTTTATGTATTAACTGATTCATTTTCCTTTATGTGTTTTGTTATGTATGTCATGTTTGTTATGGATAGGATGTATTAGATTCATATCCATAATGATATTAAGTTCTTAAACATTATTTTTAATCATAAATTGAAAATTATTCTTGAATGATTATGATGGGGAATAAATCTCATCCCATTTTTGGAGACGGTAATCTATACGTACACACAAACGACAATATCATTATATTAATGGTGAAATAGTATATAATTGGATGGTATATAAAATATAAAGAATCCATAACATGTTATATTTTTTATTTACATTAGTTATACTCATTATTATTCCCATCCAAATAATGAAGTGTTTGAATAACAAACTACACCACGATATGGAGACGGTAGGCCATTAGTACGCTCGTACAGTGACATTTCATTAATTGGGTTAATAGAATAATGAATATTTATCTAAAAAATTTATAATAACATAATAGTATGTGTAAGGTACTGGATTTATTATATTTCCATGGAAATAACAATGAATAAGGAAGTGGAAGAAGAAACGAACATTGAAAAGGTGGGAAAAAATATTACCTATTCTTTGGGTGTTTCCTTTTTAGTTGATCAAAAGGGCTCCATAGGCAGGCTTTATGATCAAATTAAGTCCTCTATGTAAAATTTATAGTATATTTGAGGATATTTGAGCCGGTGTTTGCTGAGGAAAATGGATTTGGAATTGTTATTTTGAGAGAAGGGGATGTAACCTTTTATTAGAGAGGTGAGGGTCACTTTAAGAAAAGTTTGAAATATTATTCTTTTATTCAAACATATCCGGTTTATAATGGCTACAAAATGATTTATTTAGAGTATAAGGTGGTTATTGATAGAAAAATCTAAACTTATAGGTTTTATACCGATTTAGGTTACCATATTAACCTTATCTTTTATATATAACTCTTAGTTAAATAGTTTAACTTTTTCCATGTATTCCTGTATTATTATAATAAATGGTTAATTAACGTACTATAGAATGCCAGGATAACCCCATGTAGATCATTATTGACATAAATATTATTATAGAACTACTTTGTGTGAACCTTGTATTTTTAGGACTAATAATCATTTAAAAATATAGTATTTTTTAAAAAAACTCATTTTTGTCAATTTTGACACTATTTAGTATTTGATTTTTGTTAAAGTCCTAAAAAATTTAATACTTCAAGTAAAATTCATTTAATCAACCCTAACATTTAATATTAACCTATAATGTTTTTGGAAATCATCAGAAGTTTCAATTTATATTTATATCATTATTTATAATATCAATTATTTTTATCATTCATTAATAAGGTAATTACTACATCATCATTGTGTCGTAAATAAATTTATTTATTTAATATCTAAAAATTATAAATAAAATAATATTATGTAGAAAATATATTTATCTTTCTAATAAATTTTTATAGATGAATTTATCTTATGTTTATTCGAATATTAAAAATGTTTTAGTTATGAAAATTTGAATTTAACACTTTTAACTCTTCTTTAAAGAAAAACATAAAAAATGTCCAAATCTAATCCAAGTGCGTCAAATGAATCATACTTTATTTCTAAGGATGATTTTGGTCGAAATAAACTTATCCAATAGAATCATAACATGTGTAAGGTTAGTTATAAAATCATTTTTACCTTTTATTACCTTATTTACTTTTAACCATGGTAATTAAAATTTAAAGTTACTAGTCACAAAAAATTATTTTATATTATTGATCCACTTAATACTTTTTGATAATAATCTTGTCTCTATGATTTTTAAAATTCAAATCACCTAAGTGGTTAAAGTTTCATTTTTTCAAATTTTCTAACATGCCTAGAAGGTGGGTAAAAGACGTTGAAAAATTCAATAAAATTTTAAACATATAATTTTATTATAAAATGACTCCAATTAATTGCATTGAACTAATGTAGGTATTATGTATACTTTTTGACAAAAAATAAATTTTAATAAAATAAATAATTATTTAAATAAAAATTTGTTTTTAATCAATAATATATTATTTTCCACTATTAATAAAAAATTGAATATTTTCAGAAAAAAATACACCCTATGCTAATTTTTGTATTCCGAATCCAAAAATGAAGTCCATTTTGTAAAATAAAATTTATAAAATTTTAAAAAGTGGTATTACTATTCATAATGGATTTTTTTATTGGTCGTGGTGTACTAGAACTCAATGTTGCGCAAAACACCAGTTATCATATTATTCAAAGAGAAATATACCATAGAAGCTTAGGGTGTTGCATTCTTCCCTCCATCAATTAATTTCATCCTCGAAATTTCAGTAATACTACTGCATAAAGAGATTCAAGTGGTTCCTTATCATATGTTCCTCAGGTTCCAGTGTTTCCACTTCTATCTTATGGTTTCTCCATAGAACTTTTACCAGACGAGTTGTCCAGTTTATCAACACTTCTTCTCTAGTATCAAGAATCTCGATAGGCTCTTCGCAATAAGACAGATCTAGTTCTTGTTCTATTTCTTCATAGATGTGTACATGCATTGGGTCAGACATGTATTTTCTCAACATTGATATGTGGAACACCTCATGAACTTTGGAGAGACTTGGATTCATGGCCAAACGGTAAGCCACAACTCCAATTCATTCTAGAATTTCAAAAGGTCCGATGTACCTCATGCTTAATTTATCATTCTTACTGGATCATATAACACACTTCCATGGAGATAGCCTCAAGAAAATATGATCGCATACTTCAAATTCCAAATCCTTACTTCATTTATAGGAATTGATCTTTTGCCTACATTGAGATGATTTGATGTGGGTTTGGATAATCTTCACTTTTTCCATTGTTTCCTCAACTGGTTCTGGGCCTACGAGTTTTCTTTCACCAAATTTATCCTAACATGATAATGTGATACATCTCTTTCCATAAAACTCTCCATATGGTTCCATCTGATTACTTTAATGGAAGCTATTGTAATAGGAAAACTCTCTATATAGTGCATCTTTTCAAGAACATTCTTCAGAAAAATGATCAATAGAACCTCACCATATAGGTATATCAAGTATTACTAGACATACACGAAGAGAACAAGGTATTTTCCATGGTTTCTAGACTTATGATTCACAGAACAACTAGAAAAGGATTCATCTATGTAGCCATGTGGTAACATAGGGACACAGATCTGACCATATCTCTTTAGTGAAGCTTATACCAGAGGAACATGATTCTATTCCATATATTATATGAGGTACTATTCTAGTATCTTATACTATCTTTTCTACCTTATTTGTTTAAGTTCATCACATACCTTCATATGTGTGCCTATTGTTGAGAGTATCAGACATTATGTTGTCTACTCATATGTGTAATAATACAAGATCCTCCATAGGGTATACTATCAGAGAGTGTACCATGTTGTAAGAACTATCCTCTTGAGGTACAAAATCATAGTTTCTCATGGATACTCTTTATCCTTGAGATAATAGTCCTTGATTTCATCCATAGAATGGACTGGTTAAATCCTTATCATGACTATGTGGATTGTTATCACTGGAAGGTGTGGTTTACCCCAACAGAGGGTGGAATTAATATTCACAAAGGTGAGTGGGATATCCAGGAAGGAAGATCTAGACCAGTACATCAAGGTCTGGGTGGTGTAACCACCCAGATTTATATGATTTATATGAATGATAATGGACTACATCAGATTGAGTTCCCTCTAATAGTGGATCAATTTTTTTTATATTCCCTAATTAATTTTCAAGAGTACCACCGGAGAGATATGTAGAATGTACTTTCAAGATTTTTCATGGATTTGATCAAATTTCCATTTCACTATACATGATGGCTATTATTGAGTTGAAAGATCTCAATTGTTAGATAGAGTATTTAGAATAAAATGATTTTATATGGCCCAGTACTTCTCCATGGGATTCACTGATCCTTTTCTCTAACAATGATTAAGGGGCCCTAAGGATTTCTGTGGAATACTAGAAATTTAATCAAAATAAAATAAAATTTTTTATCCCTTACCTAAAATTGATGAAATTTTTGACCAGCTTAGTGGAGTGAGATTATTCTACAAGGTCAAACTAAGATCAAGATATCATCCGGACTAAGTAATGACTTATGAAATTCCATTTATGAAATTACATATTTGGTATGTATTATATAAGTATCTCATTATGTTGTTCGGTCCTACAAATATTCCTACAATCTTCTTGGATTTTTGAATAAGATTTTTCATACCTATCTAGATTTTTTTCTATGGTCTCCGGAGATGATGTCTTGGTGATTTCTCATAGAAAAATTGACCATGACACTCATCATGATATCATTGTGAACACATGTAGAGAGATCTTATTTTATGTAAAAAATAGTGAATTTTATTTCTGAAAATATAAGGTAAACGTCCTGGGTCATATTATATTAGAGGTAAGAGTTTTAGTTGACCTAGAGTAGTTGAGAGATGTGGTTTCCTAGGATCATCCCAAAAATGTCTTTGACATATGGTATTTATTGGAGTTATTTGGTTATTAAAAGCATTTTATAAAGGAATTATCACAATTTTTTTCTCTTCTTACTATCCCTGGAAAGAAGGGTGTGATGTTCTAGTAATCAAAACTATCTGAGAAAACCTTTTAGTTGCTAAAAGTAAGTCTTACCATGGAACTTATTCTGATTCTTCTAGATATGGGAATGATCTAAGAAGTCTATTTGGACACATCGGATATCATTATCGGATTATTTTTGATACAAGAAGTTATATTAGTTGTGTGTGGGTCCTGATATTTGAGGTATCATAATCATAATTACTCCATTAATGATCTTGAGTTAGAAGATATTATACACTCATTGTGATGTTGGAGCCATTACTTACTTAAAGAGTGTATTACGGTGCTTACAGACCATAATATCTCTTAGTATAAAATTATATAGAGAGAGATAAATCTCAAAATGAAAATATGGGTTGAATATCTATAGTACATTAACATTGATATTTCCTATAATCCTAGAAAGAAAGTATTGTTGTTGATGCTCTTAGTGGGAGGACCCATGCATAGGAAATTCAAGAAGATAGTAGGAAATGGAACCTTAATACCCTTTTTTCTATGATGTACACAGTGGTTTAAGACCATCATGGAGCGTTTGTGATTGCATCCTTATATATGAACTCTTACCTTATAGAGAAGGTGGAGATGAGAGAGATTTCAGAACTAGTGGGGTTGGTTCTAGGAGAGATATTTTTGGTGAGGACCCACCTCTGGATTGAAAAATAAAAGATGAAAACATCCTGCCTATATGTGTTTGTGTTCTACCGTATAAGAGATAAAAGGTAATGTGTGAGTTGTATGATTAATAGTGGCTTGTATACTCGTGTATCTCAGAAATGTATCATGGCATGCACTGATAGTATCGGTTTATAGGGAAGAAGTTTCATAGAGAATGTTTTATCAATTGGTGTTCCAATAGAATGGTGTTCCACCTATTACCAGATGAAGGCAGATCACAACAAACCTTTAGGATTACTACAACCATTACATATTCTGGAATGGAAATGGTTGGATTTTTCTATGGATTTTTTCATCATCTTACCGAGTCCACCTCAAGGTAGAGAATAATTTTCGGTTCTCATGGATCATCTAAGGGACATAACCCAATTCCTTCTTATCTAGAATATGTTAACAATAGTTGATATGGGAATATTGTATTCATGTTATATTATTCAACTTCATGGGGTCCCTTTAAATATCATTTTATATAGTGATTCTCATTTTAAAACATGGTTTTCCTATGGCGTGTATAAGGATATGGGTACACAAGTTCTTCTGAGCACAACCTTTCACACGCTGACTGATTTTTATTTGGATTTGACTATACGTTCTTTAGATAATGTGCTCTAAGAATTCATTCACAATTATAATGGTTCTTTGGATACATATATCCTTAATTTACCTTTGTATTTATATAATAGTTATTAGATGATTATTTTGATGGATATATATGAGGACTTATATAGTAGGCTTTTTCCTTAACCCATTTTCATTTTAGAGGCCGGAGAGGAAGCAATAATGGGTCCTCCTCACAATCAAGAAACATCATAGTGGGTTTACCTAATGATAAAGCATGTGTCTACTACTCAATATAGATCAAAATCATACTTCGATCTTCATCGATGGCCTCTAGAGGTCAAGGTCTCAGATTAGTTTTTCTAAGGAGTATTATAATGACATGGGAATTAATAGACATGATGTAAAGGGAGTCTATCAGCAAACTTTTTTAGGATATTTGAGATTTTTTAAATAGTCAGACCGATAGATTATGTGTTTATTTTACATCATTGGTATCTTTCCTTGCATAAAAATTTCTAAATTTCACATATTTGTTTATATAATTCTGACCCATATCATAATTTTTATCCCAACGATATTGTGATAGATTTTTATGCTTCTTCTTTGGAGTATCCTATAAGAATCATTTACTATAGAATGAAGGATCTCTAAGGAAGACATGTCTTTTTAGTATGGTTTCTTTGATATCATGGTCAGGTATAGGATGAATACTGGGCATGGGAGACAGAAAAAAGTACATAATCAAAAGTGTTTTTCTCAAAAAAATGATTCATCTCCCATGGAAAGTGATCTCAAGGATGAGTTCATTTCATTGGGGAATCTTTAAGATCCTAGACTTTTAACATGAACTGGTCATTTAAATTTCTTCTAATTATGTATTGTATACCAAATACATTGGACATATAAGATTATAATAGTTTCATGGATGTTAGGGGATTGATCAGATATTAGAACCCCAGTTGGTAGAAAAAACACTAGGACACATGGCTAGTAGCAACCATGCATCCCAGTCGGCATGGACTCTCCTAACCATGTGGGGCAGGACAGTGGGGTGATGTAGGGTTAATAGTTTTTCCTATCTGTTTGATATATGTTGTATGCCCATGAAAAAATTCAATCGATTTTAGAAGATGTGTTTTACATAGATTTAGAATGGTTTCTCCAATTGTGTGACCAAATCTTGTGGGATCCCCTTAGCAAGTAAATAGCCCATTGTAGGAGTAAAGTTTCGCCACCCTTGCATCCAAACATGTCAACCATATAATTTATATTAAATGAAATTTTTTCCTTTATTGATATGCTTGATCATATACATCCACATATTTTCTCTCCAGCTAATAACCCGGTCTCTATTCTTTTCTATTGAGCTCAAGTGAAGTACTTTGATATTCATTAATCATGTCCATCCATTCAAAGTCTGATCGATGCATCATTCATTTCATTGGATCTGTATCTGTGAGATCATAATTTTTTTATCTAAACTTTTAATTTCTCTTTCCCTTAACAATGTTACCGAGGTGTAGGATCATATTCTATATTCTCATAGTGTTGGTCTATTATTTATATCTATTCAAATCCTATCCAATTGTGAGGCTGATACTATATGAGGTGAGTAGTACGAGTACAAGGTAGTTGGTCTATAACTTAATCCTCATTTTATTGTATTTTCATAATATGTGTCATTATGTCGCATGCCGACCTCAACATGAGTTTCCCATATACAGTAATTTCCTTAAAATAGTTTCCATATTTGGAACTTATTTATCTTATAAAACCCCATGTGTTTGACCACCTTAGACTGAACAATCCCTTTGGGTATGCCTTATTACATGCTTAATTGGATTTTGTGAGAATATAACCAATGCACCTATTGTATAATTTTCCTTACATCAAATGTATGATATAATAAATAAAAATAGTAGATTGACGTAGTTTTGCATCATGGTGAACACTCTTATAAATAATTGAATTGGATAGTGGTGAGTGGTATTCCCATGTAATCTATATTAAATTGAACAACGGTTACAACCTTAATGATATTAAATGATAACGGAAAATGGATTACATGTTATCTACTATTAAATGCCTTGGTTATTTATGAAGGATATTACAAAGGGAATATACACCCTTAATAAACATAATTAATGTTTATGAAGACCCATTTCAATTATAACTGATGGGCATCCTAACCCTTATGTGGGTATTAAAAAAATTGGTCGTGGAGACACTATTTATATCAACATGATCAAGGTGACTCTAGTTATAAATATATGGTCATGAAAACACTAGTTATACCATCATGGGAATGGATACCATTGAATGAATGTGATAAAAGTTGTTCATGGTGTCCCTAATGATACAATAAGGACATGATATCCGTTGTGATTATTTTTTACACTATATGGGCATTGAATCCTTTATTGTGATACTGGGAAATTCTTCTCATATAAATTTCATAATCAAAAAGAAATACCCTATACTAACGTGATATAGGTTTTAGAACCCCTTATAAATGTGATATTGGTCTTGAAGTCCCCTATAATATAGTCATACTTGGCATAGAGTCCCTCGTAAATGTGATAACGAGTATTGGATGCCTTAATACAATTTCAGATATATTCTAACATGGGGTGAAGTTGGTAGTGACACCCTAGTTTCCTGTCAAAAACTAGAGTTCACCCATTTACAATTGTTATTACTTATTTACCTTTTTATACCTGCACACTATCATAATGTATTCACATAATGGAAATTTATAAACGTTTTTGGTGGTGGACTACTAATATTTTTCTCACACTATATCTGGACTTTGTAGGGTACCCATAGAGAGTGCATTCTTCCTTGTGTAGATTAGGGGATTAATCCTTTTATGGATGTATTACTTCTAGAGTGACTTAGGATATAGCTGATAGCAGATGACTTGGTTGGATCTCAGGATTCCACTTCTTCCTACTATTGTATTCATGTTATTCTTCTTTATAGAAACATGTCATTCATTAGAATTTTTTTTAAATGTTTAAGATATCAATTGATATCATTTTCCATGTTATTTACCCTTTTTTCTTCTACTTACTAATTGTTATGCTACTTCAATTATTTATATGGTGATTGTACTGTTGCATAACTTTGCAAAGGAGGTCATAGTCTCTCCATGGGCACACCCAAGGCCTTAAATATTATTTGGTTTCCACTAGATTTTGGGGATATGTTCTTGAGTCTATGTTACCCACTAGGCTTGGGGAACAGTTTAATGGAATCTAGTTATGTTAAATAAAAACAATACCTTAATGTATAATTATTCTATAATTATTGTAAAAACTAACATAACAACTAAACAACATCATTAAATTAAATCTTGAGTGTACAACATGAACATCCAATAAATACATAATGTGAAAATACCAATAGTTTGAAATAATATCATGATATAGATACGTAAATTAAAATGGGATAATACATATAGGAATAGATATTCATAATAGAATAGGGAAAATATAATAATCTATATCATGGGAGTGGCCCTGGGGAAGCAATGATTAGGGAAACTAATTACCTTATACGATATTGGTGATTGAACCAATCCATATACAAAAATTTGAAATCATTTAGTATTGTTAAATCATTACCTAGGGGTGGGGGAAACCCTAGAAATTGAGTCCCAATCCATATCATGCAATATTTGTTTTAGTGTTGCAATTATGTTCAAGTCTAGGAATGGTGAAATATTCTAAGAATTACATTTCTTACTATTCCCCTCCCTATGTATGAGGGTTAATTTACCAATTAAATGGGGTGGTGAGTTCCTATGTAAGAAATCAATCACGAAAGCATAAAAATTATATAAAAACCCTCTCACCTCATGTATATGATCACCTTATCCAATATAACCTACTTTTTTCAAAACACAACCTGCCTAATTATACCATCATGCTCAAAAATATAGAATAAAGGTATAAAATATAAGCTATATACATAACTTTTCCCCAAGATCTTAATACCTCATTGGACACTCAAATTCAAAAACCATTTTCTTAACAATACATTAATCACTAAACCATGATACAAACTAGTAAATTTAATTTTAAAACAATTTCTAGTTCAACAATTAAAACTAGCACCTTCAAAATATGTGATATTTAATTCAATGATGTGTACATTTAACATAACAAGTATGAAGCAAGAATATCATTTGGAATGTAACTAGAGATCATATGAATTTAAAAAAATTCAAAATTAGATGATGATAATCTAGTAACATAAAAGATAAATAGAAAAATCAAAAACATCAAGAAAGACCCATTTAACTTCAAAATAATGTAGAGTTATTATTTAATTACTTCAAAAAAATTCAATGTTTTAAGATATCTAAAGAACTCAAATAAAAACTAAAACATACAAGAGGATATCATTAAGTAATTAAAGAAAACACCTATATAGAATTATAAGGAAATAAATATATCTCATTTTGAAATATAGATGATTTTTTAAATTTCTTTTAAAACACGTTAAAGAAAACTCATGAAATTCAACAAATTTATTAATATATTTATAAATGGAGAAGCATTACTCAAACTAATGTAAACATGACATATTTAAAAAATACCACTACAATACGAATAAATATTACCTTCACAATCCCTAAATACCAGATAAGAAGGATTATATAAACCCTATATCCTTGGGTTTAGAAACCAAGTTCATTATGTATGGGATTTACAAAAATTAGGCATGAAGATAATAGAAGTAAGAGATCACTAACCTTGAATAAACACTTCAAGATCGAGGAAAGGGCCCTTGGAACAATATTAGTGTATGAGGGATCCATTCCCATAGATCCTCCTTGTATCTATCATGTTATTTTGGAGAAAGAGATGCCAACTAAGGTTAAATTAGGACTAGATAAAATAGTTATTTCCTAATTTTTAAAACGTGGACATGTCACATGGTCTGGCTACACAGTTTAACAAATTGTGTGGCAACTGTTCTCCCACCACAAGAAAAACATATGAATAGTCCCAATATAGAAACATGGTTCTTTAAACCATGATCCGGACTTTTAAATCATGACCTATAAATAATTATCATTTTTCAGGATTTCCTCACAGATAGATCTAATCATTCTCTAATGTGTTCTTTTCAATAAAACCTCCTAATTTTAAAAATAATGGGAAATTGACCTAAAACATGAGTAAAATGTTTAAAATGATAATTTCAAAGATAATAATTAAAATGAATGTTTTTTTGTTAAAATAATACCCACAAATAGACATTCAAACCAGGGAAACCCTCATAATATTCCATGAGTATAAAACTAAAAAAATTTATCAAGGGAGGAGGGGCTACAAAAGATATAATATCCAATCCCTAAAGGACACAATAAAATATCAATCAAAATAACATTCTAAATCATTAAATAACACATAAATATTCCAATAAATAACACACCTACTAACTAACTTTTCAAATATGAAATAGAGTGACTAAAAAATAGAGAACTATAAAATTTTCCTTCATTATTTAGGGCTTCACTAGTATTATGAGATCTAAGGATACACTACAAGGAACCTAGATACACTCACCAAAGGAGAAAAAGATGAAATGAAATATGAAATAACATATAAAGCACAACAATGAAACTATAATTTAATTCTCTAAAATAAATTGATATTGAATGCTAAAATGAAAACAATATATACTGAACATAATGATGAAATAAGATGGTAAAATTTAAAAAAAATAAAATGAAAAGTATTTTATGAAAAGGCTCCCCCATACCACAATATAGATCCCAATAATAACTTCCCATCACAATTAACATATGATAATACTCAGTTAACACAAATTATGATAGGTGGTTTGTGTCTCTAAATATATTGGTGGAATTTCAATGGTAAAAAACTAGAGACAAAAAAAGATTATATCATCGGAGGTGGATGAAAACATGATGATAATATTCCCATAAATAATCCAGACTCTTTATTGTGTTTTATCCTAGAGAAACTACAAAAAATATAAAATATTATTAACAAAATTGGAGATAGAGGCACCAAAATCAGAGAAAAACTAACCAAATCAAATACAACCTTATTGAAATTACCATGTATATCGTAAAAAATGAATATCTAAATATAAAAAATTATTAGAATAGGGTGGTGAATATATTCCATAAAAGATAAGAACAATTTAAATCTATGATTCATGGGATATTGTTCAAAATTAAAGAATGGGTTCACTCTACCACTCTACCTAGAGTGTGGTGGGGTCAAAAAATTGAAATAAAAAAACTAAATATATGATGAATTTTCTTGAATTCATACATGGAATATGAAAATGAATGGAATAAATCAAGGACAAAAAAAATTCTTTCGATAACGATAAGAGGCACCGCCGAACCCAAAAAAACATAGGGGTAAAAGTTCCCACTACTGAATAAGGAGTCAAATGAAAAATAGAATTGTAAAGCCCATTCTAAATCATTAGCATCTCTTATGAATTAAAACTCATTTCTACCCACTTGGGTAAAAATATTCTATATAATTAAATCCATTATTTCACCAAAATAACCTTATTTTCACCACAAAACTATACTTTAGTCCACATATTCATTAAAGAACCATTTAAAATGTACTATTAAGGTAATACCTATTTGTTTAAAACACTATTTTAAATGAATTTTTAATTTCACAAATCCCTCCTTTAAAATATTTTTCTAAACTAAAACATCAAAACCATCTCAACAATTTTAAAAGAAATAATTTTTATCATTAAAACTCCACCTGAACCCAACTCCTCAGTTTTAAAAATTAATTATCATAAAAAATAAAAAACTAGAAAATAACCAACTCATATCAATCCATTATTCAATGGTATTTTATCACTTCTAAAACATCCCATTACTATATAAATAAAATTTATTTCTAAAAAATCAATAAATCATAGTGAAATACTAATAAAATATTATAAAAAATATCCCTAAATTAATGAATATAGAAAATACCCCTACCCAAAAAAATTAATAATAATAATAATAGGTTTACGAATAGAATTACATAGTTTTTGGTGGATATACATGATTTAGAAACATGATTTGGCATACCATGATCTTACCATGAAATTTCCACTAGAATAAAAACATAACCCAGAGCATGGGCCTTACATGGTTTTCTATACGTTGTGCACTAAGAATGAACCTCTTTTTCATCTCAATGTTTTTACCACAGAACACAAAAAACCATATAATAATTCATAGGATCTCAATGTAATCCTAAACAGAAATAAGATAAAGAAAAATAAATCTGATATAAATTGGTAAAATGATTAAAACTGGGTATCCAAACCTTCCAACCCATAGTAAACTATGCATTAGATTGATGAATATCTAGCTAGACCCACTTAAAAAAACTTTCATGGTATATATATATCTCAAATAACAACAATTCCAAAATAATAAAGGATTCTTAAATAAAATTTCTTTAGGAACCATCTATAGACACCCATTATCCTAACATAGGATTCATCTACATTGAAGATCTAAAGGGTGTTCCCAATTCAAAAAGTCTAAAAACATTTTATATAGTACTTAATAAAATCAAATTATAATGATCCCACCCAATAAATATGTACTAACATTTTGGATAATTCTCATTAGAAAGCGATATGAATCTTCTATAAGTTGGATGACACCATGTATCAAATAAATGGTTACAAAATATAAAACAAACAAACAAAATAATAATAAAACAAGATATTCAAATCCCTAACCCCATAACATAAAAGGAGAAATAATAATAAAATTATTGAGATATGATGAAACCATAAAAAGGTATATGCATGGTTCCAAATAAACAACAGAAATTCAAAAATATAAAATCAATGGTCTCTTCATGACCAATTGTGAAAATCCAAACTCATCACAAAAACCTACTCCATGAGTTTGAAAAGAAATGAAATCTAGGAGACCACACTAATAAATATCATAAACACATTATAAAATATATTGTTATTATAAAAAATCATGTTTTTTAACCTACTAACACCCATTGAAAACCCTTAGCATATAAAATATTGTGAATATACCTCCAAAATTAGTTATCAAAAGTAGGCCTTTTATGTTGATTCGATCAAGTAACATGTGACAAACACTTTACCAAAAAATTTAGTAGTTTAAGGTCAACTATCATATTATATGTTTTCAATAAGGAAGGGAATATAAAATAAATAGGATAGTTCAAAATAGTGATCTATAAAATAATTTTAATAAAAGATATTGTAAAATAACCCATTTTTTTAAATTTTTATTTTTCTACCCGCCAATAAAATAAAAAAAAGATAATTTATACCTTAATTTAGGGTAAATATTATTGGATTGTAAAAACTAACATAATATCCATAAATTATGAAGAAATGAATAAAAGAGTAAACAACGACAAATTCATCAAATAAATATTATGAAATAAAAAAATGATAGAGAAATTATCATCACATATATAATAAAATGGGATAATACAAGATGAAATATAAACATAATTAAGAAAAATAATAACATAATGAATTTAATCAGGCTAGTTCCCTGAGGGAAACAATGGTTTGAGAACCAAAAGACCCTATATTATCTTTAAAATAAATCCCATATATATGACACATAATATTATCATGGTAGATTCTGAACAGTTTTATATGAATGGGTCCCCCATATAATTTGACTCCCTATCTTTATCACAAAAATATTCAGTTAGTATTTTAACATATTCCAATAGTAGGGAAAATTAACTACACCAAAAAATGGTTTTCTAAATTTTATTTTCCCGTATTCCAAGGTTCACATGATAAATAAAATGGGGAAAAGAGTATCTATTAGATAAATCAATCATGTAAAACAAAAAAACATATAAAAACACCTTACCTTCTATCTAAGCCCACCCTATCAATTATATCCCCAGTTTTTTAAAATAAAACATACATTTTTTGACTATTAGGCTCAAAACCAAATAATAATCGACAAAATATAAGAATATTATATAATGTTCCAATATACCCTTGATACACCTTTTAAAACACATATGACAATTTTTTACAAAATATTCCATTAATAAATAGTCCATGATATAAAATGAATATTCATTTTTTTTAAAAAAGTGTCATTTAATACTCTAATACAAATATATTATACACGAAGCGATAGAATTACATGTTTTTCATATTTGAAATACTAAATATGAATCTAAAAAATAATTCAAAATATACATACACATCATAAGAATTAAAAAAAATTAAAAATCATAATAAAAAAATTGATCATCCCAGAAAATAAATAAAATAGGCCATAAGAAGGCTCCATGTAGATCTAAAACTATCCAGAATTGTTATATTATTAATTCATAAAACATTTCATAGTAGTTTGATATCTAAAAACCATTTATAAAACTAAAACATGGATTATGAAACCAATAGTGATTTCAATCAAACATGTAGAGGGTCTTGGAATTATTTAATAATATACATGCCCTATTTTACTTTGAAATTACCACATGCAATACATGAAAACCACAAATTCATCGAAACAACTATTTCACCTTTTGAATGAAAACCCATTTAAAACTTTTATAAAAATATGGGATTTAGAGAACTAATTTATCTCAAGGATTTATGTTTAATTTACTATTCATGGAGAAATCATCCATGAAAAAAGGAAATGTGTCACTTTCAACAATTATCATAAGAATTATCCTCATGATGACCATTAAAATCCCTATACAACAAATGAAATAAAATGATAAAAACACAATAACCTATGGTTTATCCAAAATTTCCCATATATAAGAGAGTGATGTATAAAATGGAAGGAGAGGATAATGAGGGGAATAATATCTAACATTGAAGAAAAACATGATGATTGGGGATGTTGAGACATGAAATTAAGGATGAATAATTGGGATTCATTCCTAGGGATCATTCATGGATGTGCCTCATGTGTGGGGGGAAAGATATTCCAAATATTGTTAATGTTTTGAGGGGTATAATAGATATTTAAAAATAAATAAATCATAGATATGTCACACATGTTAGTAGATCAATTTACTAAACAATGTGACACCCCTGAACCCCCAGTAGAGACACATGGGAATTCACCTAGTTTGGATACACTGTTATCTGAACCATGAAACTACTAATAAAATCTCCATTGAAATGGAATTGTATGTTATCCATGGTTTCTATATAATAATATCTAACTATTCACTAAACCTATGATAAGTATTTCATGCTCAAATGTTTCATAATATATGGGAGTATGAACCAAAACATAGGGACTTTGGAAAAAAAATGTTAACTCAATTAAATAATAATTAAAATTTTTTTAAAGGTTTGACATGTGGAAAATGAGTATAAAAACCCATATAATTAATACACATCCATTTAGGATTTATTATATAAATAAAAACATAATTCAATACCAAAATTCCGTGCAGCCTATTGTCATTGGGTAATTATAAACATAAATCAATAAATTAAAAAATTTGTATCATCAGATTATTGAAAAACAAAAAAATATTCCCATGTATTTCATCAATCATCTAAAAAGTATGAGATTAAATGGGGTTATACATAATAAAGGTGCGTTATATAAATCCCAATAATGGAATAATCAATGTTTGAGCAGATGAAACAAATACATGTGATTTAAGAGGTATATTATTATGAAATAAACATAAATCAAGGCTAACCACTGAGATGTCAAAACATAGTTGGGTTAGGATAACCTCTCTTTCACCATGCATGGTATTTGATGAGATAAAAAATATCCAATACATTTGAGGGATATATAATTCTGGACCCACCCATCATCTTTATATCATTTACATGAATTTATGTGCCACATGGATCATATAACAAATCAATTTATTTCATCACATTTAATCCTATTATTACGGAGTGTGTGTTATATACATTGGATTTATAAATAAATAAAGGGTAATTAAATCTAGTTTAATTACCTTTAGTGGTAATGGGGATGGGTATATATAGAGAAAATTTTAGTTATAGAAACTCACGAGATAATTTCTCAATCATAACTGATGTACATAAATGATTATAAAACGATTTAATGGGAGTAAAATGAGGAATCTCAATAATTGGTAATCATAAGGATAGTAAATGGATGTGTAAAAAACATTTCAACATGAATAATTGGTAATTTAAAGTAATAACTCAAATAAATTGATTGATTAATGTGGATTAGAGAATCCTCTTACATTGAGAGGGAATTTATAAGAGTGTGCGGGGAGATTCTTATAAGATTTAGCAGACATAAATAGGTCTTTAGAGATTGGTGGGGAAATGAAGTTTATGGTAAATGTGTTTTTATTGTTGTTTAGTAGGAGGATGGTTGTCTGTTTATTGAAAACATGTAACATCCCGATATTTTATGATATATATTTAGTTGAACTAATTTAATATTTTCGATACATTACATTTCATGAAACAATGAAAACATTTTTTTGGAATTTTAGATTTCTTTATAACCAACATTGAGTTAATAATTCACCAAACACAACATAATGTTTAGATTTATCTACATGGAACACAAAAGTTAGCATACATTACACACAAAAATAACAGTCCTCAATGGCTTATGTAACACAACAGTTTCACCGAACAATAATATATTTTTTAAAATATTATTATGTCATATTATAATATATTACCTAGCCATTATGTTGGTGATGTTTAATATAATTATTTTACTTATGAAAATACATGGTTGAATTCATTTTTTATAAATTTAATTTGGAATGAATATAAGAACCAATTGAATATATAAGGAATGGTTTTTACAAAATCAATTATTATGCTCATAATAGAATTTTATCAAATCAAATTTATTTCATTTCATATATTTAATTGAAAGATACATTGTTTAAAGATTTCATTATATGATATAACCAAGTACACTTTCTCTACATAGAACCCCAACTTGGATTACATTACACACATCCTTGAGTTTCTATGAAACAACACTTTATTATTATAATTATTAAAACGAGATATTTATGACATAGTCATGAAAATTTATAATAGGAATATTAATAACTTATTTTCAAATATATTTTATAATTTTTTCATATAAATAAAAAAATTGATAATTACATCTATAATTTTTGGAAAAAAAATAATCTGTTTAAAGATACTATTTTCTTAAAGGAGATGTTCTTTATGTCTTTATTTGAACCGTAATAATATTATTTTAATAAATACATATAAATAGAATTTGTAAAAAAATAATTAATAATTTAATAGTCAGCATCAAGATAATTTTTGGGGTTTTTTGAGAAAACTAATTTTTGGATGAATAGTATGAAAATTTGGGATTTTAATTCATAGTTGATTTTTCATAAAATTTATTTATATAGTTAAAATATATTTTAATATGGGTCAAAAGTCAAATATAAATCATGTATACATCTAAATATCATTTTTAGGCCATTGGAATCATTTTTATATTTCATTTATATTTTAAAGGCTAATGAACATTAGAATATTTTCACTTCTAAAACTACTTTTATCACTACGTATATGGAAAAAAAATTAGACATAAATTTTCTAATTAAGTAAATTGAATTTAAAAAAAATGGGATTACATGGTTATAATATGTGAAATATTTATAATATAATAATACCAACTTAATTTTTCACCAATAATATTAGGGAATGTGATTATATTAATTACAAAGAAGTAGGTATAATTAATATTATCAATGGAAAAACCATAAATAGTTTGGCCAATGTGATCTATCCACTTTTGCAAAACCATTTTATGGAAATATTTCATCCATAGATTTTCAATTATATAATTTGGGAGTTTATTTATGTCCTTTTTTGTAACACCCCGAGCTTCCATGATACGGTTCTCATTCAATAATGCAATAGCTTGCATTGTACGCAACTTCGAGTTCTCAAACACCGCCACTAATCAAAGTAGCCGTTATGAATAGTAATAACCACTTTTTAAAATTATGGAAATTTTATATATTAAAATGGACTTCATTTTTGGATTTGGAATATCGAAATTTGCCTATGTTGAATTTTTGGTATTTTTCTGAGAACTTCCATTTGTTATGAATAGTGAAAAATACTTAAAAACAACTTCTTTAATAAAAATAATTTATAGTGATAAATTATACTATTGAGTGGTTTTATAGTATAATTAGATTATATTTTTACCATTTTATCCAATGGTGGTCATTATAATTAACTTAACATTGAAATTGGGCATTAACAATTGTCAATCTTTTGATATAAATTGTTTCTTAAAAACACGCTATTTGTTGTGACAGTGGGAATTAATTATAAAATTAATTAATGCAACTTATATTTTTGGAATTTTTTAAAATAGACTTCATTTTTTAATTCGGAATATCAATTATAGCTTAGGGTGAAATTTTGGCATTGTTCTGAAAAACTTCAATTTTTTATGAATAGTGAAACCACTAAGTGGTAGTTAAATAACTGATTTTTCGTTTAAATGAAATATTACCACCTCTGTGATTTGATTTTCAAAAATCCGACATACATGGTTATCATTAAGAAGTAAAATTTGGTTCAATGTAATTAATATAATTTTTGGTGAATAGTAACTTGTAAGTTCTTAATCGCGATTAGAGGTAATTAGTGTAGTTTAAGGTAAAAATAATGTTTTAATAATATGATATGAGCTTGAAACTTGTCCTACTCCTATTGGATGAGTCATGGCCGACCAAGAGAATCCATGGGTCAACTTGGGGACCGCATGGAGCCACTTTAGTTGGAAAATGACATAAATACCTTTTATTTAATGTTAAAGTAAAAAATGACACAAACATGAAATGTTTTACTAAAACAATTTTTACATGGGGTTATACAAGTCATATTTTTGACTATAAATAGTCATTGGAAATATAAAAATATTTCCTATATCATAGTATTTTTTTTATAATTTTTATACATTAAATAAATTAATATATTTATGACATCATTATGATGCAGTGATGACCTCATTATTTAACGATTTTAATAAAATGAAAAGATAAGGTACAATCCAAGGATTAAACATGTCCAAAGACTATTGGATGGGTAGATTTAGAACCATTATCACCTTATCCACGAATTATATAAGTTTGGGACCATTATAATCTGAAAAGCATTGTATAATAATGTAAACGTTCCTTACTTTCCAAGAGTGTCCCTCCTCTCCTCTTATAAAAGGCCCCCACCTCTACCACCTCATTCACATGTTCAAGACATTTGGCTCGGCCAAACTCTGCCTAAATACTCTCCCAAATTCCCCCTCTTACTCCTAGAAGCCTCACTTTGGGCTGAACTCTTCCCAAGGAAGCCTTTGACTCAAATCAAAAAGAGTTACTCGATTTTGAGGTAATGTCTTCTCTAATGTTGTTTTGTTTTATTTTTCTTCTCCAACCCCCTAAAATCTTTTTATTAATTTCTTTTGTAACAACACCAGTATCCTCAATATACTAGTATTTTGTTATAATATGGATTAGAGCTACACTTACACACACCTACTTCTAATGGTTAATGAACATACGGTTTCTGTGGATGGAGAATTTCTGCCTCACGAAACGATGATTGTTCAACACTCATATAACACCTTCAAAGGTGGCCATTAAGATGTAACTATATTTATATATGATATATAATATGTTTATGTTTTACTTATGCTCTTGTACATCTCATTTATGGCATACTTTATGATTTCCATTATGGGTAAAATGCGATAATTTCGTTTTAGGAAGTGCGGACTACCGCCCCCTCAAAGTGATTTGAATCGTTAATGCCATATGTGGGATGTATAAAGGATAGAGTAAATAGTATTATAAAACATATTATACTGGAATTATATTAAAAATTTATATCATTATTATTTCATTCCATTAAATACAAAATAGAAATGAAAGTAGCGTTCATGCGTACGTACTGCTTACCGTCTCCATGAACGGTGCATTTCATTTCTTACCTCTAAATGTTACATAATATTATAAATGAATGTATATAATGGATATATATGATATATATGACATCTAAATCATGAATATAATTCTGGAGATAATGGATATTCTACCACATAAACAACTTGTAATTATAAGAAGTTTATTGTTGACTCAAGTACCAAAGATCGACAAAACGACCGTTATTAACTTAAATAATTACATAATGTTCATAACATTGTAATAAGTGATATAAAAAGGATAATGAAATTGAAAATGGTTCTTAATAAGGTATATATTAACTCTAGTTTATTATTTAGGATGTTAAAGAGCGGTTGAGTCAAGTCAGACACGAGGTAAGGGAACTTCTTAACACAACTTCCATTCTTTGGGTTAATCTCCTACTTTCAAATTATGTCATGATATTCTTTTGTCTTATTTTGTATTTTTACTTTCTTTATGTGTACCTATAGTGAATACACATAATATATATATTTTATTTTAAAAATGATCTTTGTATGGACTTCGTCTCAATCTCCTTTTATTGAGCCATATTTGGTTTATACACAAATTTCTTTTATACGGTGTATAAACCACTTTGACTTTTACGTTTATTCAAAAGGAATATTTTTTATACGATGCGTTTAATAAACGACAAAAGGGAATGTTTTTGTCGTACGTATGCGGCGACAACGACTTCTCCGCCGCCGCGACCACTATTTGAGTTTCGGCTTCCTCAACAAGCCTTACCATTTTTTTTAATGAAAAATAAATACCATGTTATACTTTTCTTTTATTTTGGTATTGAAAATGTTTTGAAAGCATTTTTATTATATCAATGTGTTGTATTGATATCTTGTGATTGAAATGTGGAAATGTTAAGTTTCCTTTATGCATGTTTTATGTGATACGATTATGTTATGGTTTATGAGATGTTTAAACCTGTTCATATGAGGAATGTATTGGACTTAATAAGTGACGGTTGGAGCCCGCTATAGCTCCTCGATGCATCGGTAGGTCTCATGAGACAACTAGATGTGGAATTGGCTGAGGCCCTTTCCCAATTTGATATATGGTTTTGGCCGAGACCTTAATCATTTTAGACGTCTTGGCCGGGGCCTTGACAAAATGTTTTAGAATGTCTGGCATTATACATTCCCTCATTATGAAAGTGGTTATAGATCTTTCATGTGATTATTCGTCTAGTAGAATATCCATGTGAGTATGTAAGTGGCATTATTTTATTTTACTTTTTCCATATTATGCTGAAGTTCAAGTTTAATAAGGATTTTTTTAGTTATACATTGCCTTAATTGTTAATTTTTATTTATGAAAGCTTCCGCAATATCGTTATCCTTACTGAGAATCTAAGCTCACCCCTTTAAATGTTTTAATATTTTCCAGGATGTGAAGAAGTATTTTATGAATGACCTGCATGGATAGTCAGAAGAGGATATGAGTGTGGACTATGGAGACTTTGTTATTGTAGTTTTTCACCTTATGGTGTAATGTAACATTTATGAATGTATCTACTGTTTCCAAGGCTACTAAACTAATCGGTCTTTCAAGACTAGATCTTTTGTGATCATTCCAATGTTACGAAGTAACGCACCGGCTCCGGGTAGCTGGGGTCGGGGCGTTATAGTTTGTATCGGAGGCAGTTTATTACTAACCTTGGAAGCTAGATTTAGATAAACTCTGATTAAAGCACATAGCCCGAAGATAGACTTTATGGATTTGTATAGAAGAACTTCCTAGAATTTTGGTATTATAGAGATTTTGTGAGTTTTCCGAGCAATACATCCCTGTCTGGATATGAGCAGGTAGAGGCGGCTCCGGCACAGATGTACCTAGGGGTAAAACCCGAAAACACCGCTTTGAGTTAGACTCGAACGGGAACTGGTGCACGACAACGGGCCTTTCTGCACTCTTGGTTACGACACTCCCGGGGGATATGCATAGGATAATTCCCATTTTCATTACAAACCACTATAAAGGGTTATGAGTATATACTTTATCAAAGAAAACATTTCTTTTTATGATTATGGATTATATCCATAAATAGTTCAATTTATATAAAGTGTTTTATAAATATGGAATTATGTATTTTATTTCATAAACCAATCTAGTTTATGCCATTGTTTAGAAATGGTGCCTAGTGGAAGGAATGGAAACCGTATCAATGCACGCACTCCGTGTAGGGATTTCCCTCCTGCTCAAGATAATTATTGTGGATCTGGAGATACAACTGGTGCTGATAAACTTATTACCATACTGGGACAACTCACTCAGGTTATGAATAATAACCTTACTCGTATAGAGCACCCTGATCCGCAATGTGGAGGATCAATGTTAGACCGCTTCCTGAGGCAACAACCACCAACATTTAATGGGGGTACAAATCCGTTAGTAGCTGAGCAATGGATAAACTCCTTAGAGAAAATATTCCATGCCTTGGGGAGTAGCGAAAGGGAGAAGGTTGTAATGGCAGTTTACCGCCTCACTGGAGATGTCGATCAGTGGTGGTCGCTGATTCAAAACACTAAGGAAGATGATGACGTATTGAATATGGAATGGAGGGAGTTCAAAGAGCTTTTCTTAGAAAAATACTTTCCTAGTGACCATCGAGCAGATATGGAAAGGCAATTTCTGAGTCTGAGGCAGAAGGAGGATGAGAATGTCACAAAGTATGAGGCCAACTTTACAAGGTTAGCGAGGTATGCTGCAGATTATATACGTAACCCAAGGAGTAAGATTGATCGTTTCTTTGATGGGTTAAAACCATTTCTCCGTCGAGCTTTAGTATCACAATCCTTTTCATCATACGAAGATATTGTCTCGTGTGCTATCAAGACAGAAAAGGAATTCTCTAAGTCTTATGACAACAAAGTAAAGCAAGAGAAGAAGAGAATGGTGGAACAAGAGACAGATAAAGGGAAAAAGGTAAAGAAGGATTTTAGATTATGTGATAATTGTGGGAAGAATCACCCTGGTACTTTCCTAAAAGGAATGGGAGTTTGTTATAAATGTGGAGAAAAGGGTCACCAGGCTCGTGATTGCAAGGGAAAGAAAGAGGCTATCAAAGTTGAATGCTACAATTGTAGAGAAATGGGTCATTATGAAAATGAATGTCCTAAGCGTCTGGGAAACAAACCTCAGAAAAGTCCAAGGGATCAAGGCCAATCTTATGCTGTGACTACAGTTGAAGCGGAATAATTAATGTATTGGTGCTTTTGGACTCATGGATTATATTCTGGTAATTAGAGTAATGTGATATATAAGGGTTGTACTGCTGTACTTGTTGATTTCAGTAAGGTTTTAATATGATGAAGGTAATCATATTTTCAATATGTGACAAAAGAGAAACTTTAATTTGTTTGGGGAATCTGATGTTACAATTGATTTTGGAATTTAGAGACCTTTTAGAGAAAGTCTGGATAGAGGTATTTTGGATAACTATAAAGGTTGGAATGGATTGAGTTGAACTTTAGATAGTATTGTTTAAGGTTAAAACATTTATGAAGATTATTTTTTGAATAGTATAGTACTATATTTTTAAGAAAAGGACAACCTGCAAGGTGGGGCATAACCCGTCTCGTCGGACAAAGCTGCAGGAATCGTACCCACAACCATAGTGTGACAGGCCTTTATTTCCTACCACTAGCCTACAGGAAGTCCCTGGTTATTACAAAATAATTTTACTAATCTAAATGGTATGTGTTAACATTTTGAACCTTATACAATTAGGATAATTATAATATTTTTGGATTCTATTATCTTTTTGAGTGAAGGGTGAGTTGAAGGTTGAAACTCTAATTGTCAGGAACAAATATATATATACCTATCTGTTATTCAATGAATAAATTAATTCTTAAACTTTAGTAAAGGGATATTAAAACAAAAAAAGTGTTATCCTAATACCTTATTTCTTGTTGAACTGATGATATTTTAAATCAACATAGATTGAAGGCTTTGAGGCCCTCAATTTGACAGTTGATTGTGATGGATGACCTCAATCACTCCCTACGAATATTTACGTTTTCCTCCAATTATATGTCTCTAATTGCCACCAATGTTCTCCTAATCGAGATCATAATTGGGTGGTGACATTTTCATTTCCCTTTCCCTCTTATTAGGTGTAAATTTTATTAATCTTATTTCCGATGTGGGTTTTCCACAAAGGTATTTTCTCTTTTCAACCTTTTATTTTCAAAGAAAAAAATTTCAAATTGCAAGGACAGAATTTATTAAAGGAGATGAGAATGTAACAGCCCGAGCTTCCATGATACGCTTCTCATTCAATAATGAAATAGCTTGCATTGTACGCAACTTCGAGTTCTAAATCACCTCCACTAATCAATGTAGCCATTATGAATAGTAATAAACACATTTTAAAATTATGGAAATTTTATATTTTAAAATGGACTTCATTTTTGGATTTGGATTATCGAAATTAGCCTATGTGGAATTTTTGGTATTTTTCTGAGAACTTCCATTTTTTATGAATAGTGAAAAATACTTAAAAAAAACTTTTTTAATCAAAATAATTTATAGTGATAAATTATACTATTGAGTGGTTTTAGAGTATAATTAGAATATATTTTTACCATTTTATCCAATGGTGGTCATTATAATTAACTTAACATTGAAATTGGGCATTAACAATTGTCAATCTTTTGATATAAATTGTTTCTTAAAAACACGCTATTTGTTGTGAAAGCAAGAATTAATTATAAAATTAATTAATGAAACTTATATGTTTGGAATTTTGTAAAATAGATGTCATTTTTGAATTCAGAATATCAATTATAGCTTAGGGTGAAATTTTGGCATTGTTCTGAAAAACATCAATTTTTGATGAATAGTGAAACCACTAAGTGGTAGTTAAATAACTGATTTTTCATTTAAATGAAATATTACCACCTATGTGATTTGATTTTCAAAAATCCGAAATACATGGTTATCATTAAGAATTAAAATGTGGTTCAATGAGATTAAAATAATTTTTGGTGAATAGTAACTTTTAAGTTCTTAATCGCGATTAGAGGTAATTAGTGTAGTTTAAGGTAAAAATAGTGTTTTAATAATATGATATGAGCTTGAAACTTGTCCTAATCCTATTGGATGAGTCATGTCCGACCAAGACAATACATGGGTAAACTTGGGGACCCCATGGAGCCACATTAGTTGGAAAATGACACAAATACCTTTTATTTAATGTTAAAGTAAAAAATTACACAAACATGATATGTTTTACTAAGACAATTTTTACATGGGGTTATACAAGTCATATTTTTGACTATAAATAGTCATTGAAAATATAAAAATATTTCCTACATCATAGTATTTTTTTATAATTTTTATACATTAAATAAAGTAAATTATTTATGACATCATTATGATGCAGCGATGACCTCATTATTTAACGATTTTAATAAAATGAAAAGATAATGTACAATCCAAGGCTTAAACTTGTCCAAAGACTATTGGATGGGTATATTTAGAACTTTTATAACCTTATCCACGAATTATATAAGTGTGGGACCTTTATAATCCTAGAAGCATTGTATAATAATGTAAAAGTTCCTTACTTTCCAAGAGTGCCCCTCCTCTCCTCTTATAAAAGGACCCCACCTCTACCACCTCATTAACACTTTCAAGCCATTTGGCTCGGCCAAACTCTGCCCAAATAATCTTCCAACTTCCCCCTATTACTACTAGAAGCCTCACTTTGGGAAGAACTCTTCCCAAGGAACCCTTTGGCTCAAATCAAAAAGAGTTAACCGATTTTGAGGTAATGTCTTCTCTAATGTTGTTTTGTTTTATTTTTTTTCTCCAACCCCCTATACTCTTTTTATTAATTTCTTTTGTAACAACACCAGTATCCTAAATATACTAGGACTTTTTTATAAGAATTATTTGAGCTACACTTACACACACATACATCTAATGGTTAAAGAACATACGGTTTCTGTGGATGGTGAATTTCTGCCTCACGAAACGATGATTGTTCAACACTCATATAACACCTTCAAAGGTGGACATTAAGATGTAACTATATTTATATATGATATATAATATGTTTATGTTTTACTTATGCTTCTGTATTTCTCATTTATGGCATACTTTATGATTTCCATTATGGGTAAAATGCGATAATTTCGTTTTAGGAAGTGCGGACTACTGCCCCCTCAAAGTGATTTGAATCGTTAATGCCATATGTGGGATGTATAAAGGATGGAGTAAATGGTATTATACACCATATTATATTGTAATTATATTATACATTTATATCATTATGATTTCATTCCATTAAATACGAAATAGAAATGAAAGTAGTGTTCATGCGTACGCACTGCTTACTGTCTCCATGAACGGTGCATTTCATTTCTTACCTCTAAATGTTACGTAATATTATAAATGAATGTATATACTGAATATATATGATATATATGACATCTAAATCATGAATATAATTCTGGAGATAATGGATATTCTACCACATAAACAACTTGTAATTATAAGAAGTTTATTGTTGACTCAAGTACCAAAGATCGACAAAACGACCGTTATTAACTTAAATAATTACATAATTTTCATAGCATTGTAATAAGTGATATAAAAAGGATAATTAAATTGAAAATGGTTCTTAATAAGGTATATATTAACTCTAGTTTATTATTCAGGAGGTTAAATAATGGTTGAGTCAAGTCAGACATGAGGTAAGGGAGCTTCTTAACCCAACTTCCATTCTTTGGGTTAATCTCCTACATTCAAATTATGCCATGATATTTTTATGTCTTATTTTGTATTTTTACTTTATTTATGTGTACCTATAGTGAATACACATAATATATATATTTTATTTTAAAAATGATCTTTTTAAGGACTTCATCTCAATCTCTTTTCATTGAGCCATATTTGGTTTATACACGAATTTCTTTTATACGGTGTATAAACCACTTTGACTTTTACGTTTATTCAAAAGGAATATTTTTTATACGATGCGTTTAATAAACGACAAAAGGGAATGTTTTTTTCGTATGTATGCGGCGACAACGACTTCTCCGCCGCCGCGACCACTATTTGAGTTTCGGCTTCCTCAATAATCCATACCATTTTTTTTAATGAAAAATAAATACCATGTTATACATTTCTTTTATTTTGGTATTGAAAATGTTTTGGAAGCATTTTTATTATATCAATGTGTTGTATTGATATCTTTTGATTGAAATGTGGAAATTTTATGTTTCCTTTATGCATGTTTTATGTGATACGATTATGTTATGGTTTATGAGATGTTTAAACCTATTCATATGAGGAATGTATTGGACTTAATAAGTGACGGGTGGAGCCCGCTATAGCTCCTAGATGCATCGGTAGGTCTCATGAGACAAATAGATGTGGAATTGGCTGAGGCCCTTTCCCAATTTGATATATGGTTTTGGATGAGGCCTTAATCATTTTAGACATCTTGGCCGAGGCCTTGACAAAATGTTTCAGAATATCTGGCATTATACATTCCCTCATTATGAAAGTGGTTATTGATCTTTCATGTGATTATTCGTCTAGTAGAATATCCATGTGAGTAAGTAAGTGGCATTACTTGATTTTACTTTCTCCATATTATGCTGAAGATCAAGTTTAATAAGGCTTTTGTTTAGTTATACATTGCCTTAATTGTTAATTTTTATTTATGAAAGCTTCTGCAATATCGTTATCCTTACTGAGCATCTGAGCTCACCCCTTTCAATGTTTTAATATTTTCCAGGATGTGAAGAAGTATTTTATGAATGACCTGCAGGGATAGTCAGAAGAGGATATGAGTATGGACTATGGAGACTTTGTTATTGTAGTTTTTCACCTTATGTTGTAATGTAACATTTATGAATGTATCTAGTGTTTCCAAGGCTACTAAACTAATCGGTCTTCCGAGACATGATATTTTGTGATCATTCCAATTTTACGAAGTAACGCACCAGCTCCGAGTAGCTGGGGCCGGGGCGTTACATTTTTCATTAAAAACATGGGTTTACAGAACATGTTTTAAAAAATTCCAAGTGTGTCCTCTCCTTCCCTTATAAAAGAACACCTCCTCCATCCCTTCTTCAAACCTCTCAATAAACTTTGTTTCTGCCAATATCATCTTAGTTAACGTAAAAAAATTATATATTCCTCCTCTAATCCTAAATTTTGGAATAAATATAATTGTGGAATACCTTTGGTGGAATCAAAAAGGAGTTACTCAAAGAAGAGGTAACATCCTTCCTCAAACACATTTCCTTTATTTTATTGCTCCTATAACTCAATTATTATAATTAAATGAATAAAATAAATCCTAATTATCATAAATATACTTAAATTTGGTTATGATAAGGTTTCTATGTAAACATACACACAAATTAGTCTAATGGTGACGATCTTACCATTCTTGTGTATGATGAACTACTGCCTCACAAAATGTTGTTGTTCGTTTTCCCTTTACCACCGATAATGGTTGTGAATTATGATAAAAAATATATTTTTATATGATATATATGATATATATTATTTATTTCTTATCCTAGAATATTTATATAAAACACACCTTCTTACTTTCTATTTTGAGTAAATATGATAAATTCGTTTGAGTTAGTGCGGACTGTTGCCTCCTCAAAGCGATGTGATTCATTCACACACTATATGGAGTGTATTAAAAATAAATTTAGGTAAATTATATGATATATAAGAAATAATAGTGATAATTTAATGATATTATATATATATATACATATATTTTAGTTACATTAAATTTTTAATATGAAAAAATAGAAATTGGGTATATACTTACGTACGGCCTACCATCCCGTTGAACAATGTATTCGCAATTTCTTATTTCTATATTCTATATATTATTTTAAAAAAATATATACTGAATATTAATGATATTTATATCATGTTTTAGATTCATTAAATCATTATATAATTATGGGGACAAAAAATATAAAAAAATACGACACATGTGAAAAAAGGAAGCAGAAATTATCCAAATCAAAACATTAACTTAGAATCGATAATAAACAGGTAATATAAAGTCACAATAAAACCATATATGGTATTATATATAAGAATATTGTTCTTTAAATGATGTATAATATAATTATAATTATTATGTTAGAGTTTTACATGAGTAGGAAGAGATTCAAGATATAAGCTAAGGTAATTTCATCTCACTTTTTATTTCTATGAGGTACATTCCATATTCATTACTCGGTTATTTTTTGTGGGGTGTAAACTATAATATGATATGTTATAAAAATTAAATTTATTTTGTTATATTAAAATATATAATTAATTTTATTCATTATCGGGGATTAAGATTCAAATTTTACTCAAGTAGTAAGGTTTTTCTCATCTCACATTTATTTCTGTGAACTTATGTCTTCTCCACCACTAATTTCATTTATGTTGTGTATTTACTAACCTTGAATTTATTATATTATTTTTATCCAAAAAATTTTATTTATACACATAACCATTTTATTATATATATTAAATGGGTTTTATGTTTTAAAAGTCACTA
Source organism: Viscum album (assembly GCA_963277665.1). Classification (NCBI taxonomy): domain Eukaryota; kingdom Viridiplantae; phylum Streptophyta; class Magnoliopsida; order Santalales; family Viscaceae; genus Viscum; species Viscum album. Next base: position 1,689,173,755 of record OY728147.1, on the reverse strand, counting down.
AATTAGTAAATTAATATTGTCTCAACATTCCTTCTTTAAGACACATGCCATGAATTTCAAAAACAAATCATGTTTTCAAAAATTTATGTAATAAATTTTTTAAATATGTTATTTTGAAATCATTTTCAAAGAAAATTATTTTAAGAAAATTATGTTTTTCAAATAATCTTTTAGATGTTTTTAATTTTTTCCAATGCAATGGTTTTCAATGCATTTTAATGCTTCTTTTATAAGTTATTAATGAATTGTTTTCAAAATATTTTAATGATTTATTTAAAGGTTTTCAATGTGTTTTAAAATAAGTGAGATTCAAAAATGTTCCTATAATTATTTGTATATTTTCATTTTGTTTTGAAAAAAAAAATTGTTTCCAAATTTTCTTCCAGTTCCTTTTAAATGTTTTCATGGAAAATGGATTTCAAAAAAAATTCAATCTTTTTTATGATTACATTGATAAAATGGTATTCAAAATTAATTCAAGATTTATGTATATTTTATTAAAATTTATTTCAAAAAATGTTTTTAAAATGATTTATTATTTAAAATGATATTTCAAATGAGGAAAATATATTTTCCCCAAGAAATGTTTTAAATTAAATTTAAAATCATTAATAATAAGAAATGTAGTTTTGAAATGGATTTATGAAAGGGATTTTAAAATAAAATTTATTTCTCCAAAGATACACACCATTTGAACTATCAAAATCCTTCTTCATATTATATTCAATCAATTTATATAGTTTAAGATTTATTTTGGACCTGATACAATAATAATATAAATATTGTTCCTTGAATGGTTTTTTTTGATGGAATGTTGTTTATGACAGCAGTTTCTCTTTCATGGGATATCTTCTTATAAAACCTGTACATTTTAATCGAGTTTTCATACATGTAATAATTATTTAACCAATATTTTAACACATTTTATGGTATTACTACATGTTTATGACACCCATTTCATTTCATGGGTTATGATATGATGTTTGTTAAACCCATCTCTTTTTATGGGTTTGGATGTGATTAATGTTTTATTATATTTTGTTACAAGTATGAATTAGTTTATTATGAGAATGGTGGGACCTATATCTCCATGAAATTTATTTGGTAAAGAATTATGTCTAACATGATAACGATGGGAATCAAGTTTATAGGATTGATCCAAACTGGAAGACGGGAAAAATCATTATAAAGAAAGTACTGCGACTAGGGATTGTTTTTTTTCCACACAGTATGTATAGCCACCAATAATATAGAAGCTGGGAAAACCTGATCCACTATGGGAAGATGGGGAATCTTGATCAACTATTTCATTATGGGGAAACCTATTAACTTATAATGAAAATACTATGACTGAGAATGGTGGGTTTTACTGCACAATAGGTGTAGTCTCTATGATGTTACCTAATAAGTTCGAGAAATACATATTGACATATAGAGAATCAAGATACAGGTTTATGTGTACTAAAAAATTCCATGTCTAATTCTAGTTTTTATAAATTCATGTTTTATTCTATGTGTTCTTTTATTATTCATGTCTTATAAACATCCAATCTTTGCTACATGATTCATGTTTATGATCTTGCTTATATAGGGTATGATCTTTCTTATACAGGGTATGATCTTATAATATAATGATCATGTTACCATAACCTTATACAGATGTTTATGGTTACATATATCAATTGAATACACTTAAAAAGAATATGATATCACCACTTTTTTATGTTCCCATTCCCCATGTTAAAAATATATGAATTATGTGTGATTTTATTAGAAATGGTGATAGTGATTGAAAACCAAGTGGGAGATTATATATCTCACTTTTATACCAGTCTTTATATTTCAATGTTTCCAACGGAGATAAATATATATGGTCTTTGGGAATAAATTTTTGTAATGTTTTATGTATTACACAAATGTGATATAATTTCCATTGATGTTAAGAAAAGGTTGTTAGAGTTGGAACGAAAGAAAAGTATAAGTAAACCAGTGGAAACTAAAATGAGAAAAAAAATATTGATATCCCTATGGGTATTTCTAATGATATATCTTGGGTTTTCATTGACAAAAATTTTAAGTATAACGAAATTTATAAGAACATGTCCTATAAATTTGTTAAAGGATAGAGAGAGTGGTTTCCTAGAATTACATCCATGTCTAGATACTTCAAGTGGATGTGTCTCTATCCCTGCTATACCTTGGGGTAATAAATCAAAAAACATGTATTCGGTATGACTGAAGCATAACATGGTACATGAAAGTGGGCCTTACTGAACATAAGGTTTTACACACCTCATGGATATGATTTGGGAATTCACCAACTTCTTTTGTCCAATAATGAAATATTAAAATAAAAGATAAATATGAATAACCTTGGATAATCACAATATGTCATATAATAAAGATGTAGGTTTCATGATTTAAACATAATGAATGTATTTTTTAATGATTATGTGGTTTTATACTATGGTAAGAGTTTCTTTCCATATGCATTGTAGTTTTAATAAATAATTGTAACTATATGGAACATTATTAGAATTGAATGTATCATATGTTAAATGTATGGGCATGAAGAAAATTGATTTTATAAGTGGACATATCATAAAGATAATCATGAATTTCCATGATTATTTTTTCTACTAATGATGTTTAAGAGACTGCAAGATACATGTAAACCTTATGGGATGATATTATTTTATTTTTTAAACTAATTCTATGACGAATAATTTTTTTGAGGTTGAGGAACCTTAATACATTATTTATATTTTATACTCTAGGAAATGGGAATTAAGGGATATGATAATGAAGCCTGAGTAAAGGTTTAAAAATAAAGTTATATTAGTGATGTCTATGTGTTTTGTAACTCTAAGATTATGTTTTTTGAATCATGATATATATAATTATTTTTAGTATATTTTTTTATTAAGGAATTTAGTGGATATGTTGAATGGTTCTAGTGAGGTTGACAAATGATTTTGTATAAGGGTGATATTTTTATTTAGGTAATGTCACCCTTAAAGTATTCTTGATGTTGAGATGATGATGTTTGGATAATGATTTTTTGGATATAAATATGTAAACTTGATGGTATAGGTAACCTCGTAACTGATAAAGGATTTTTTTAAAGTATTTTATCTTATCTTGTATGATGTTTACAACATCATGGAATTAAGGATTGTATCCAATTATCATTGGAATTTGAAATAATGTATTTTTTAGGTATTTATGGAAATTATGACTTTTAAAATGCTTTTGAAGAATATATAATAACGGAATTCACTTTTTTAGAATGTGAGAACCAGTAACAACTTCGTGATATATTAGAGATCAATGTTAAGATTATTTCATGACCTTATTCTTAATGTTTTTTATTTTCCAATTTTTGAAGGCCTACAAGGTTAACATGGTTTAGGAAGTTTAGGATAACTTTAGGATAAATAATGTGAGAATAATTAATTATCTCACCAAATTAGGATTTATGCATATTGGATAACCTATTTTAACCAATTTTTATATGGAAACTGATTACTGATGGGATGACACGTCATTTTTCTAATTAATTTTTAGTGATTCGAGAATGAATAATTCGCCATAATTTTTGCATAAAGAGGGGCATGTGAATCTGGTCAGGACCCTACCAATCAGTATAATTTTAATTATCAAAGGGAATGATACCATGTAAGTACATATTCTAGTGAAACGAATATTCAATATAAAGAAAATTGTCATGAAATAAAATTATGTATTTTCATCATCATTTTTTATGATATCAATGTTCTCCTTCATAATTCTTTAATTTATGTTTTTTTTATTTTTTACACTATTTAGATCAACCTTTTCCATATAATGATTGATATTTATCAATATTTATTTATTATTTAGAAATTTTTTCCAACTATAGGTTAGTAATTCCGACCTATGTTCTCCTATTTGGAAACCTAGTTATGTGTTATTTTGGTTAACTGTTATGTCTCTAACATTTTATTTTAAAGGATTTTTTAGTATTTCTTTAAATAATATTTTTTTAGTATTTCTTTAAATAATATTGGTTAATATGAATATAAATATAATGTTTAAAACCATTTATAAAATAGATTAATTTTAAGGGTATAATTAATTTTAAAGGGGTTATATTGTAACACCACAAAATTTAGGGAATTTGTTTTTGAATTAATTTAATCTTTTTAATATTTTACATTTCACGCTACACTAAAAATATCTTTTTATTATTTTGATTACTATATAACCAAAACACTATTAATCATGCACTACATGAATCTTAACATTAATCTTGCTATACATGGAACAAAAAAAATTATCTTATGTTACCCAGAATACAGATATTACTCAACGGATTGCATAACATGTACAACCGGGTTTTACCCAACAATAAAATATTATTAAAAGATTATTATTTAATAAAACATGACATAAACCTTCAATTATGTTTCAATTTATGAGTAATATTAACTATCTTATAAAAATACTTGGTTGAATTCATTGGTTACAAATTAATTAGAAATGAAATAAATAAACAATTGAATATAAATTGAATATTTTATTAAAAAACATTAATGCTCATATATGAATTTTATAGTAATAAATTAATTTAATTTTATTAAATTCATTTCACAATGCCCTATGTAATCATTTCCTTATATGCTAAACTATGGTAAGGTTGCGCTACATATAATAGAGACTTGGAATCTGTTACATGCAACACTGAGTTTTGGCGAAATATTACGTTTTTATTAGAAATGAATGAACAAGTTAGTTATAACCTATCCATCAACCAAAGTAATATGAATATTAATAATTTTTTTATAATTTTAATTATTATAGTTTCATTTAATGAAAACATATTTATAATAAAAAATTTAATTTTTTGGAAGAGTATTAATATGTTTAAAAATACTATTTTTTAAAGGAATAATTTTAACTCCTTTTCCAAAAATAATTTAATTAATTTTAAACCCTCTTATAAATTTAATTTGATAAAATAAACCTTGTTTTTTAATTGAAAATTTCAATATTATATTAGTGTGAATGTGTGTGGATTTTTTTGGAAGAACTTATTATTTGGGAGAATAGTATAAAAATGTGGAATTTTATTTGAAAAGTTTAATTCATATAATTTATTTTTATACATAAATTATATTTTTATTTGGTTTCAATGGAACAATAGATCAATTATATGTAGAATAATCCAATTTATTTTACTGGGGTTAATTTTATATAGAATTTATATGTAAAATATTAATGATATTTTGAACATTATCACTTTAAAATCATAGTTTCTTTCCACATCTTCGGGATTAGCATTATAAATAATTTTTCCGCTTTTTTAATTATATTTTTAAAAACATTACCAATATTTTGTAATGATTATAATCCATTAATTATTTACTTTGGTTGGTTATTAAGACTTTTTGTTAGTTAAAATGAGGGTACACCAATATTTGATTCTGAAAGGCTAGGTTTGTACCTCCCCCCCAAGGTTTTCATACCCCCTTTCTTTACACCTCTCAAAAACCCTTAGTATATACAAATATATACTCATTTAATGCCTTAAAATACCTCCCTTACTTGTTGAATCATATCTCTGGTATGAAATCCAACCAAATAATCCCTTTGATGAAATCAAAAAATGTTAACCAAAGAAGAGGTAACATCCACCCGCATGTTTCTTTCCATTATTTTCATTCTACAGTATCTCGATTCTTCTTAGTCCATGAATAAATAATAGATAATATATCCACTATATTATGAGATGTGTTTTTGTTATGTTTTAGACCTAGAAATACTCACACATCCATCTGATGGGTAACAAATTTACCATTCTTATTTATAGTGAACTACGACCTCACAAAATGATGTTGTTCATTTTTCCATTACCAACTATCATAGTTGGGAAGTATTAAGAAAAATATAATATTATATGATATATATGTTATATATCATATAATTATTCATCTTTAATTTTTATATAACACTTATCTTCATGATTAAATTATTCTGTAAATACGATAATTCTGTTATGGGAAGGGTGGACTACCGCTTACTAAAAGCGATGTGATTCATGCACACCCTAACTGGATGTACTAAGGATGGTTTATTGAAATTATATGATATATATATAAATATTATACTATAATTATATTATATCTACATATACATATATGTCACTTAATTGTTTTCATTCAACGTGACAAAAAAACAATAACATCCTTTAAGTATACGTACGACCTACCATCTCCATGACCATTGTATTAAATTTTATATTTATATATTCCATAGAATATTATAATTAAATATATAATGATATAAATTATGTTAATATCTCGGAGTACATTATTTATATCATGATTGTAGTATGTGGACCATAAATATAAAAAATTAATACACATGTGAAAACCAAAGGCTATATTTAATGAAGCAAATATTTATCTTTGAATTGTTTATAAGAGGGAAATATAAAGTCATAATAAATCCATATATGGAATTAGATATAAGAATAGTTTTTTTATATGTTTAATAATATATTTATATTTATTATTGATGAGGATTATATGAGTAGAAATGGATTCAAGACCTAATGTAATGGAATTTTATCTCACTTTATATTTCCAGGAGATAATTTCATATTCACCACTCAATTATTGTATGTGGTGTTTATAATATCCTATGACATGTTATATAATTTTCATTTATTTAATGATATTCAATGATTTAATCAATGTTTTTCATTTATGGTAATCATGATGGTAAGTTCACTAAACTAGAAAGGGGTTTCACGTCTCATATTTATTTTGGTGAGACTAATGCCCTCTCCACCAATACTTTATTTTATGTGGTGTATATACTAACCATGAATATAATTTATTATTATTTTCCTTAAATTTTGGGTTCTAAAATATCCATTATATGATCACTATTTCATGGTGAATATGTTACAAAAGTTTTAAAATCATTATTGTGGTTTTATTCTCAGTTTTCCTTCTTTGAGACACATTCCATTAATATTGAAAAAATAATGTTTTTGAAAAACGTTTATAAAAATGATATTTTGAGTTCCTTTTCAAGTAAAAATAATTTTAAAAATAATTATATTTTTTATTGATTCATTCTTATGTTTCAGAAATTTTTTCAATGGAATTGTTTTCCAAATGTTTTCTAGATTCATTTATATGTTTTCAAATACATTTTTTTAAAAAAAGTATAGATGATTTATTTATATGTTTTCAAAGGATTTTCAATAAAATGGTTTTCAAAAAAAATCATCATTATTTATAAGTTTTCAATAAAAACGTTTTCTCAAATTGTTTTCATTCTTTCTTTATAGGTTTCCATTGTATATTAAAATTTATTTTTTCTAAAGTTATTTTTGTTTTATAAAGATTTTTTTCAATGTGGAGAATATATTTTAATCCAGAAATGTTTTAAATGAAATTTAAAATAATTATTTTTAATAAAATTATTTTTGAAAAAGTTTTATGTAATGTATTTTCAAAGAGAAGATATATTCCTTCTGATATACTCTATGATAAATTTAAAAATACATTTAAATCAATGATGGAATACTCTAATATTGTTTTATATATTTTTTAGAGAGCCAATGCTTGACATACATGGACAATACATTACATTTGTGGAATACTTAATACATAACAAAAAAAAACAAAACTCAAGGATTGTAATAGTTAAGTGTCTTTGGAAACATGGAATATAAACTTCTAATCATGTTGAAAGATCTTCAACAACTCCCATAATGATCTTCCCCTTTTTTTCCTTATTTAATACCGTTCTTTATTTCCTGGGGAAAATAAAAGATAAAAATGCTGAGCTCAAATGCTCATTAAGGGAAAACATATAGAAAATAAAACAATCCATAAACATTTGAAAGCAAAAACGTGAACATGAAATTTAAACATCAAAATCATGAGCAAAGACATAAATTGTGGGAGTACGTAAGACATATATCATAATGGAACATCAACCATGATAAAATATAATGGGAATAAACCATGTAATTGTGGAAAAAATTCATCACATGTTATTATTTCCATAGTAGCCAAGGCATTGCTTCCAAGACCATCTTAGTGGACAAAGTCCCTTTCTGAATTGAGTTCACTCCTCATTTCAGTCCTGAAACACTGAACCAAATTAACATACTGTTCCATCCATGTCTATCTCATAAGATGTAAATCTTTACCCAATGCATTGGAGGGAGATATAGGTCCCACCCATATCATAATGAAATCATTCTTACTTGTGCCACAAAATAAACAGACATCATTCATAATAACCCAACGAATAAAATGGGTTTCATAAATATCATCCCATCATCACATAATCCATATAAAATAAATGTATATCATTTCATAATAAGGAAATTTAAAGCAGTTAAATCATAGGGACATGATACTTGAAACATACACATATGAAATAATGTCATCTAAGATGAAAAATGTTTTTGATAAAACACTTGAAATGAATTCTGGTGGAAAATATCCTTTCTTCTTCAAAATTATTTTCTTTTCACAAAATGTCATGCAATTTTAGAAGAAAATGATTTTTTTGAAAATAGTCATGAAATATTTTGGAGGAATATTCATTAAAATAAGGCTTTATAAAACAATAAAAATCCTTCCATGCCGTATAAGTTAAAAAAACATTCTTCTCATACTTTTTCCGGAAAATTCAAAAAGTACCTCGTAAAAGAATGATTCCTTCCTTACGATGTGGTAAAAGTAGAAAAGGGTAAAAATGACTTTAAACAAACATGTAAGAAAAGTAAAAATTTTATGAAAACATTTTGAGAACATATGGACATGGATAATAATCATAACCCCAGTAAATACTTACGAATAAACAATCTCGGATAAGAATTGAGATTTGAGAGATTTTCCCTTACCTTATGTTCGATATGCTTAGTATGTATCGGAACCTACTATATAATGATTTAAATAATGTAATTTACTTATTACAGAATCATATTCATTGTTAGGATATCATATATAGTTCACTTATGGCTTTATATTACCCGTTCTTTTGTAAATTCAATGTTGAAGAGCGTTTTGGGTAAAATTGTTTCATTTGTCATCCGTGTTTTGACTTGTAATTATTCATTTGATTAATTAGATCATGATTACCTAATTCCAGAATATAAATAATTATTTATATATAATATATATTCAGAATATACATATATATATATATATATAATATCGATAAATGGAAAGAAATACATCATTCATGGAGACGGTATGCCGTATATACGCATGAACGATGTTTTGGTTTCCTTATTGAATTGAATGAAATTAATTATATGACATACATATTTATATACATAAATACAGTAGAATTATTATGTCATATATTTCATTATTACTTATTATATATACATTATAATCATTCTTGAATTGTTAACATGGAAAATGAATCTCATCGCGTCATGGAGACGGTAATCCGTACGTACGCACGAGCGATGATATCATTCCCATATTTATTGAATTGAATTGGAGTGAATGATATAATATCATATAATCAGTATGATTTTATAATAATCATATGTATTTATTCTTTACACCATTATACCCATCCATGTAAGGTGGTGGTGGAAAAACAGATTACACCATGGCGTGGAGACGGTATTCCGTACGTACGCACGCGCGTTGATTTCATTTTCTGTAGGATGGATAGAAGCTAAAATGGGGTTGCTTCATATTTATAATAAAATATAAGTATATTATTTATACTTCTGTTATTTCAATATAATGAAACTACTAAAGAAGATGAAGTTGAAGAAGAATGAAAATTGAAAGAATCGGTAACAGATATTACCTCTTCTTTGACACGCCTCTTTGAAACCTCCTCTTAGGGTAATAAAATTGGTCTTTGAAGAAGACCAGGACCTATAGTATGTTGCTTGGGAAGTTGATGATATACGGTTTTAATATCATAAAACACTAAAATTTATACATGATAGGCATTTATTTTAAACATTATCCGCTTGATTTATCCTTATTTAATCAATTTAATTTCATTTGTGGTAATAACATTGTAAATTTTAAATTATTACAAATAATTACTTATTTGTTTTGAATTGTAAATAATTTGATACTTTATAACATTTTAGACTATATAAATTTAAATTTATAAATTTTAAAATTTTTTGTGATTTTTAAACAATTTTATAATATGTTATTTTTATAAAATAACAATAGTGTCAATTTTGACACTATTCATTTATTTGAATTTAAAAAAACAATATACAGAGGATATGTTAAAACTAAAAGATTTAATAGATTCATAAAATGTCATATTTATCTATAAAATTAGTGGATCATGTTAAATAGTTCATATAATATTTATTTTCATATTTTTAAATACATTTATTTGATATTTCTCTTAATAAAATAATTTCTATATCACTATTATGTCACCTTTAATGGTAATTATTTAATCCCTAAAAATTATAAATAAATTCATATGATGTAGATAATTTTATTATATTTCTGGTGACTATTCGTGTTTGAAGTTTCATAAAGTTAATCACTAAAATAAAATTAATATACTTATAAGATTTAAGAGAGTGACATGTTGTCAGTTTCTTTGGTTTTAATAATAATTAAATTATTTTCAAGAAAAAAAGTTCATAAAATGAATCCATTCAGAACCTTAGGTTATATGGGTCAACTTTTAGTCATCCAATATAATTTTTTCAGGTGTTAAGGTAATTTTATAATCTTATATTTACCCTTAATTACCCGATTTACCTTCAACTATGTTAAATAAAATTTACCATAGTTACTATTCATAATGCCCAAAAATAAAAAGTAGATTATTAACATAATTTGGATACACTGATTCCAAATATGGAATCCATATTTCCAAATTCAATACAAAAACGTTGCAGAAATTAAATTAAAATTAATCCCGTTGTCGAAAGAAAAATGGTTTTTGTTAAAAAAATTACAAAAGACTGAATTAATTTAACCTACGAATTCAAGGTAAAATCAATGCTAATGACATACATTATATTAAGTGGTAAAAATATATTCTATTTATACTGTAAAACCATTCAATATTATAATTTAACTATATAAATCATTACGATGAAAAAAGTTGTTTTTAATTAAAATATAGCATGTTTTTACTATTCATTAAAATATGAAAGTTATCAAAAATATATCAAAACTTTATCCAATGTAAATTTTTATATCCTGATTCAAAATAAGAAGTTTATTTTTTAAAATTTAACTCATAAAAAATTCAAAAATAGTATTTAATGTGGGTGCGCCATCAAAAGGCAGCAAAACTGCATTTTTTTTAAAATACTTATTTTACCCAAAAAAATTATTTTATTCACATAAAATGTTTTTAAAAATTTATAATATGAAAAATAATGTTATGAAATTCAAAATGTAGTTAATACTATTAATAACGGTTAGTCCATAGTAAAATTATATCAATATATCGTCGTTTAGTGAAACCTGGTATTGCGTACAACACCCGCTATCGAGGATTGTCACGATTGCGTGTAATGCAAGCCAAGTCAGGGTTGTGTGTTGTGCAAGACTCCTTTTTTGTTTTGTTATAACATAATCCAACCATTTTTTATTTATACATTGAATATATATATATATATACACTCAATGTTGCGTAGAATGACTATTATCAAACGATAATGAAATTGTGTGTAACACAGTCTAAGAATAGTGTTGCATATACTACAAGATAATACATTGTTACGTATAGCACAAGATAATATTGTTGTATCATAAAACACATCACATCAATAAATTAAAAAAATAATTATCATAAAATATTGGGTTGTTACATTATACCCCCCTTGAAATGAATTTCTCCCTCGAAATTTTTCGGGGTTATACATGATTTTCTACTTGAAAGTTTCTTTAATTGCAACACACATCGTAAAATGAAATACCAAAACATAACTTTAAAAACTAAATTATGAAACGTAACGGTTACCCAAATTAACTAACCACTGGGTTTCCACATAGTATAACATAGGTAAAAATATGGATATAGAAGAAAAATCTTACCATCAAGTTCTGATGGAGAGTGGTAGAGGAAATGACTATGAAAAAGCCAACAATCACAAAGCCATAAATTTGTGATGATCTAAGGTACCATATGATTCATCGGATATAAGAGCACTTGGACAAAATTTTTGGTTTTCATTATCATTTCCCTAAAGTTGAAAATTTTGAATTAGAAGAAATACTTGCTTGATTTTGGTACAATATCACAGTTGTTCGTGCTTTGAACAATTTCCACATCATCTTTTAAAGTAATGAAGTTGAATTTCTTATTCGTGAAGTGTTAACAAGTAATGTGATAGAATTATGGGTTATTCCATCTATTTCAAACAAAATGATAGCAAAAGTTATCAAATATACATAAGTCCATCTATGGTGAGGTTAATCATATACAATTCCAAAAATGAACTTATACTTAATATATCATACCACTTAATAAAATAAAACTGGTTTCTACTAACTAGGGACTTCCTGTAGGACAGTGGCAGGAGATAAAGGCCAGTCGCACTTTGGTTGTGGGTTTGATTCCCTCAACCTTTTCCGACGCGATGGGTTGTCGCCCATCCTGCAGGTTGTCCTTTTTCTAAAACTAAATTACTATAACTTTCCATCAATAATATCGAAAAAATTTCTATCCTTAAACAATACTAACTTATGTCCAACATCATCCATTCCAATATTTAGTCTTATCTAAAATACTTCGATCCATGCTCATAGTATATAGAAAACAATTACTAGAAAGGTTATCTACCAAGAATGTGAATACAAGCATTTATCTCACATATATCATAAGATATATCTTGTTGGTTACATTCCAAACACATGAATACCTTAGTTATATATTCTCTTGAAACATAAATTACCATAGAACCTTAGTGAATACATGAATACTATCAAAAGGTAACTCTTTCCATATACCAAAATCCCAAAAAATCTATATAATCAAACCATAATATCACTTAGTCCTTATATCAGTCATGAGCTCATGAATACAATCAAACATCTCATTATCTTCTTATACCTTCATTATGCGCATATCATCTACTTTCCAAAAATATCTGAATAACCTTCCAGGGTTACCGGTACCATTCAACATATACTTTCAAATACTTTAGAAAAAACAATAGTGTAACAATCCTTAGATGATTCTTTATTCCATAGTACCAAACATTATTCTTTATAAACGTACAATCATTCCACTAACTTCTTAAACCACTGACTGAACTTAATCATTTCTTTCTTCTGATATTTAATTTTTAGTCTCTCCATCATCATCCACATAAATACTACTCATATGACCATGCTGATTCTCTTCATGATATTTTTTCTTAGGGAATTGGTTTACATAATTCCCATACATTACACATTTAAAACATCTAATCATTTTTGATGTCGTAGCAATACCATTATCCTTGTCCATGGTGTTAACTGAACTTTTTCCTTTACACTTACTGGCTCTGTGTCCTTCTTTTCCACACCCAAAGAATCTTCCAATTCCTTTGAAACAATCTCCTCGATGCCTCTTCCCACATGATTTACATGAGGGAAATTGAACTTTCTTTCCTCTATGATCATCATGAAACTCCATCTTTCTCTTATTATCTGTGCCGGGAAACTTACCAATGTTGAGATTATTGATCATATTATAAGATTTCTGATTTTGAATAATAACGATGTTTGGACTTCCAAATCACATTTCATTTGGTTTCTCATGAAGAATATCCTTGCATTGTCCGTCATATCCTCCATTATCATGAATCTTCCTGTTTCCATCCATTTTCTAAAACCCAAAAAGAATAGTGTGAGAGGCCAAAATCATAATAAATGGAGATAAACTTCAATATATATCATCTTAGGTAAAATTATAAGATCATTACCATAATTCTAGGACTATAACCTATACTTATACTTAACCTTAGGTACATCCCTAGACATACCTTGGAAATATCTCTAGGGATTTCCCTAATGTTTTCTCATCCTAGTTTCCAAAGGTTAACTAAAACTTTCCTCTGATACCAACAATAGAGACCCGAAGCTTTATGTATATGGAAAATACATTACTTTTGTGGAATACTTAATACATAAAAAAACAAAACTCAAGGATCGTAATAGTTTAGTGCCTTTGGAAACATAGAATATAAACTTCTATTTGTGTTGAATGATCTTCAACAACTCCCATAACGATATTCCCCTTTTTGTTTCCTTACCTAAAACTGTTCTTAATTTCCTGGGGAAAATAAAACATAAAAAGAGTGCGTTCAAATTCTCAGTAAGGGCAAACATAGAGAACATAATACAATCCAGAAACATTTGAAATCAAAAACTTGAACATGAAATTTAAACATCAAAATCTTGAGCAAAGACATAAATCGTGGAAGTGCGTAAGGAATATATCATAATGGAACATCAACCACGATAAAATATAATAGGAATAAAACATGTAATTGTGGAAACCATTCAGCACATGTTATGATTTCCATAGTATCCACGACATTGCTTCCAAGACCATCTTAGTGGACAAAGTCCCTTTCTAAATCGAGTTCACTCCTCGTTTTAGTCTTGTAACACGAAACCTGATTAACTTACCATTCTATCCATGTCTATATCATGAGATATAAAGATTTACCCAATGCATTGGAGGGAGATATAGGTCCCAGCCATCTCATAATGAAATCATTCTTACTTGTGCCACAAAATAAACATACATCATTCATAATAACCCAACGAATAAAATGGGTTTCATAAACATAATCCCATCATCACATAATCCATATAAAAGAAATTGATATCATTTCATAATAAGGAAAGTAAAATCATGTAAATCATAGACACATGATAATAGTAACATACACATATGAAATAATGACATCTTAGATGAAAATGGTTTTGATAAAACACTTGAAATGAAATCATGATAAAAATATCCTTTCTTCTTCAAAATCATTTTCTTTTCACAAAATGTCATTCAATTTTAAAAGAAAAGGATTTTATTGAAAATATTCATGAAATCATTTGGAGGATGTTTCATTAAAATAAGGCTTTATATAACTGTAAAAATGCTTTCATGCTGTATAAGTTAAAAAAACATTCTTTTCGTATTTTTTCCAGAAAAGACAAACATTACCTCATAAAAGAAAGATTTCTTCCATACGATGTGGTAAAAGTAGAAAAGGGTAAAAATGACTTTAAACATACATGTAATAAAAATAAAAATTTTATGAAAACATTTTTAGAACATATGGACATGGATAGTAATCATAAACCCAATAAATACTTATGAATAAACAATCTCAGATAAGAATTGAGATTTGCGAGATTTTCCCTTACCCTATGTTCGATATGCTTCGTATGTATCTGAACATCCTGTATAATGATTTAAATAATGTCATTGACTTATTACAGAATCATATTCATTGTTATGATATCTTATATGGTTCACTTATGACTTTATATTACCCGTTCTTTTGTAAATTCAATGTTAAAGAGCATTTTGGGTAAAATCGTTTCATTTGTCATCCGTGTTTTGACTTGTAATTATTCATATGATTACATAAATCATGATTAATTAATTCCAGAATATAAAACATGATTTATATATAATATATATTCATAATATACAAATATATAATAGATCGATAAATGGAAATAAATACACCGTTCTTGGAGACGGTAGGTCGTACATACGCATGAACACTGTTTTTGTTTCCTTATTGAATTGAATTTAATTAAATATATGACATACACATATATATACATAAATATAGTAGCATTATTATGTCATATATTTCATGATTACTTATTATATATACTTTATAATCATTCTTGAATTGTTAACATGGAAAATGAATCGCATCGCGTCATGGAGACGGTAATCCGTACGTACGCACGAGCGATGATATCATTCCCATATTTATTGAATCAAATTGGAGTGAATTATATAATATCTTAGAATAAGTATGATGTTATAATAATCATATTCATTTATTATTTACACCATTATACCCATCCAGGTAAGGTGGTGGTGGAAAAACAGATTACACCAAGGCGAGGAGACGGTATTCCGTACGTACGCACGCGCGATGATTTCGTTTTATGTAGGATGGATAGAATGTGAAATGGGGTTGATTCATATTTATAATAACATATAATTATATAATTTATACTTATGTTATTACAATATAATGAAACAACTAAAGGAGAGGAAGTTGAAGAAGAAAGAAAATTGAAAGAATCGGTAACGAATATTACCTCTTCTTTGACACGCCTCTTTGAAACCTCCTCTTATGGTAATAAAACTGGACTTTGAAGAATAACAGGACCTCTTATATGTTTCTAGGGATGTTTAAAAGGGAAATGGTCTGGGTTTGGCCGATATTAATGGCTCCAAATTGTGTAAGTAGAAGAGGGAGGAGGTGCCCTTTTGTAAGGGAGGAGAGGGGCACCTTTGGAAATATAAGAAAATATTAATTTATATTAAATCCAAAACCCACATAAAGACATCCAAATTGACTCAAATCTGAAATTTAGATGAGATAGGGTTGTAATCTCATCAATAAATAAAATTTATACATGTTATGAATTTATTTTAAACATTACCAACTTGATTTATCCTTATTTAATCAATTTAATTTTATTTGTGGTAATACCATTCTAAATTTAAAATTATTAAAAATAATTAATTATTTGTTGTGAATTGTCCATAATTGGATACTTTATAATATGTTAGACAATATAAATTTAAATTTGCAATTTTTAAATATTTTTGTGATTTTTAAACAATTTTATAATATGTTATTTTTATAAAATAACAGTAGTGTAAATTTTGACACTATTCATTTATTTGAATTTAAACAAACAATATACAGAAGATATGTTCGAACTAAAAGATTTAATAGATTCATAACATGTCATATTTATCTATAAATTTAGCGGAGAACATTAAATAGTTCATATAATATTTATTTTAATATTTTTAAAACCATTTATTTGATATTTCTCTTCATAAAATAATTTCAATATCACTATTATGTCACCTTTAATGATGATTATTTAATCACTAAAAATTATAAATAAATTCATATAATATAGATAATGTTCTTATCTTTCTGGATACTATTCATGTTAGATGTTTTATGAATTTAATCATTTAATAAAATTAATATACTTATAAGATTTAAGAGTGTGACACGTTGTCACTTTCTTTTGATTTAATAATAAATAAATTATTTTCAAGGAAAAAAGTCCATAAAATGAATCTATTCCGACCCTTATGTGATATGGGTAAACTTTTAGTAATCCAATAGAATTTTTTCAGGTGTTAGTGTAATTTTATAATCTTATATTTACCCTTAATTACCCGATTTACCTTTAACTATGGTAAATAAAATTTACCGTAGTTACTATTCATAATGCCCAAATATAAAAAGTAGCTTATTAACATAATGTGGACCCACTGATTCCAAATATAGAATCAATTTTTCCAAATTCAATACACAAAAGTTCAAAAAAATAAATTAAAATTAATCCCGTTGTTGAAAGAAAACGGGTTTTTGTTTAAAACATTGCAAAAGACTAAATTGATTTAACCTACGAATTCAAGGTAAAATAAATGCTAATGACATACATTATGTTAAATGGTAAAAATTTATTCTATTTATACTTTAAAATAATTCAATATTATAATTTAACCATATAAATTATTAGGATGAAAAAAGTTGATTTTATTTAAAATATAGCGTGTTTTTACTATTCATTAAAATATGAAAGTTGTCAGAAATATATCAAATCTTTATCCAATGTAAATTTTTATATCCTGATTCAAAATAATAAGTTTATTTTGTATAATTGAACTTATAAACATGTCAAATACTAGATTTAATGTTGGTGTTCTATTAAAAGGCGGCAAAACTGCATTTTTTGAAAAATAATTATTTTACCCGAAAAGTATATTTTGTTCACATAAAATGTTTTAGAAAATTTATAAGATGAATAATAATGTTATAAAATTCAAAATATAGTTAATACTATTCATAATGGCTAGTACATAATAATATTATAACAATATATCATCATTTAGTGAAACCTTGTATTGTGTACAACACACATTATCGAGGAAGGTCGTGATTGTGTGTAATGAAATCCAAGTCAGGGTTATGTGTTGTGTAAGACTCCTTTGTTGTTTTGTTATAACAGAATCCAACCATTTTTCATTTATACATTGAATATATATATATATATATATACTCAATGTTGTGTAGAATGACTATTATCAAACGAACTTGAAATTGTGTGTAACACAATCTAAGAATAGTGTTGTGTATACTGAAAGCTAATACTGTGTTGAGTATAGCACAAGATAATCTTGTTGTAGCATAAACCACATGACATCAAATAAATTAAAAATAATACTTATCATAAAATATCAGGTTGTTACATTATTTGGGTACATGATAAGAGAACAATATAAATATTCTTTTGTTAATGGATTATGTTTTAAAGGCATGATTTTTATGCCCCATATTTCTCTTTCACGGGTTATATGCTTATAAAACCCAGTTATTTCCATAGATTATTATTTGAGTAAATTATTATGAAACCATTATTTATCCAAATCTCATAACATTATTTCATTTTTATAACACCCATTTTATTTCATGGGTGATGATAGGATGTATCTAGAACCCATCACTTTTTATGAGTCATGATATGATGATAATTTTATTATCTTGTGGAACATGTATTAATGATTTTATATGAGATGAGTGGGACCTATTTTACCTCATAACATATTGGATAAATATTTATATCTCATGAGATCATATTGGGAATACAGTCGATGGGCTTGATCTTCTATGGGAGGATGGAAAATATGATCTATTTTATGCAAAGTATTATGAATGGGGATGGTGGTGAGTCATGCCCCGTATGTGTATTATCCATAAATATGGAATATATGGAATCTTGGTCCAATATGGAATGATTTTAAAGCCTAATATACTATGGTAATATGGTGAAACCTGAACCCTTATGAGGAATGGACTGCGACTGGGGATGGTTGTCACAGCCCGACTCCAGAATACCCAGAGTTGGTGCCTTAAAAACTGATGTGTATTTTTTTAACCATGTACTAAAATTTTAAACATCATGTACCAAACAGAGGATTGATTTGGTCCAGGTTCTAAGAAAACAGCTATATCTGACATGCTTATTCTTCATTTATAAACACATAACAAAAAAATTTATTTCAAAAACGTTGGGTGAAAATTCAAATACCTACTAAGGAGTTTTAAAATAAAATAATATGCCAAATATAACTTTTGAAAGCTATCTTTAAAATTTTCCATAAACAATTTTCTAAAAAAATATTGTAACACATGTAACACATCATAACAATTGTCTGAGAAATAAAATATCACAATTAAAATCATTCTTACAGGATTACAAGGGAAAATGATTCAATTATATGCATTCTTTTTCAGAGTAATAAGTAAAATACATACTAAAAAATAATGACATGTGAATATCCAAGTACATGTTTAATAAATAAGAGTAATTAATAATCAGAGTTGCACATATAGATAATAACATCAATTTCATTCTCTACTACAGTGAAATATACACTAGCTAATAAATCACTGAGTTCAAAAAACACATCATTCTATAATCATTTACATCATCTGATACTCAAAAGTACTGTCTCTTAACCATGGATATTCAACTAGTCGAATATCCACTTGGTTAATTAATAATCATAGATATAATGAGGGAACGTATAATATTAAACACAATCAAAACCTTGTGTCAAGACCTGAAATGTCAATGGCCTCATGCCATGGCCTGCTTATCTCATGAGAAGTATTGATGCATAAAGGGGATTTCATTAACCAGTCCCCAACCCATTATACCAAGTTTATTTCATTCCTCATATTACAAAGAGGGTTGTATATTGAAAATGTCACATACCACATTGAATATTTAATTTCCCATTTCATATTATTCAAGGTGTCCCATACCACCTCAAATAATTTAATTCATAATTCCTTGAAAGGTCATAGGATTTTTAATTAAATTTATTCACATTTACATATATATAGTGAATCATTCATATAAGTATTAATTACAAAACTATCAACTACATTGTTATGTCAACAAATGGTGAGTGCGAAAAGCATATTATGGAATATGTGATGACAACTATAACACAAAACCAATACCAGTATTATCACATAAAATGATAACCTTAAATTTTGAAACATTATTAATCAATACATATTGTAATTTTACTTGGATGCATAATCAATTAAAAGATATAGAAAATATTTCAAGTGGGGTATTAAACTGACATATTCACATACATTTATTACTGATATTCTTTGGTATAACACATCACAAGGGTATACATATTGCTAAAAATGGAAAGCATAAGATTAATCCATAACTAATACTAAATATATATATAAATAAGTAATTCATAAAAATGAATATAAAAGTTGCAAACCCTAAATATTATACTAATGAACTCTCCATAATTGCAAAAAACCTCAAAAGTATAATATTTGGAATATCCACAATTATGATTTAGTCTTCCAGGAATCTGTTTATACACTACAGTGTATTTAAAGAGATGTGTTTTAAAATAGGACATTCATATTTCGTAGAAAACTGGTTTTACTCTTTCTTTGAAATAAAAGGAAAATTCTATGTAAAATTTATAACCAGTGATTATTTTCATACACATATATTCACATATTTGAATATACATTAGGTATTAAAGGGTTTATACTAAAAATCCATTGACACCCATATGACTTTAATATATTAATCACATTAATTTAGAAGTTCACCTAAACTTAAAATCATTAAATATATTTTAAAATATATTTTTATTCAATAACTTACATATATGTTTATGTGAACATATAAAACTTATATGCATAGCCAGTTATACATAAGGGTCTTACACAAAAATTAATTAGCACTTACAAGTTTATCAAAAACATAAATTAACCATTAGTGTTTAATGTTAAAATACATAAATCAGGTCCAAAATGTGAGTCTTAATAAACTATATTATTATATATGGCTGAGTATACTATATATATATAAGTTTTATACAAAATATAACTCCTTTCATTTCAAAATTCTTCATTAAATTTGAGACCCAAAGTTTTTGAATTATTGAAACCAAAAATAATAACGGTTTATACAAATTATATCGTTATATATATATATACAATTGAATATTCAAGGGATGTAAACAATTTTTGCATGAGAAAAAGCATTTTCCTTCAGCATTAAAGATACCGCATAAACCCAAAATCCCGAAGACATTGAAACGATATTTATATGGTTTTTTATCCAAACCTCAATGGTATATATATATATAAGAGTATACATATTTATATAAGTATATAAACATTCAACACAATAAGCAAGGTAATATAAATCCCTTACCTAGTTTGAGGAGGAGGAGAGGCTCGAGGAAGATGTTAGAGATCTTGAAAGATATGTGGGATGATAGAGGACTGAGAGGTTAGACTGTAAACAGATTGTTTATATAAACTAAATTATAAATAGATAATACAGAATATTTTATTGTCACTTGTAATTAATCTGAATCCTATTTGGTTTAAATTAAGACTGGGGGCCAGTTTTGTGAAAAATTCCTGAAAAGAGGCTCTGATAGCAATGGAAGGAGTCACGGGTGTGGAAAAATGGTGAAAAGAAAGTGGAAAAAGCCACCGGTGTGACACGCGGAGGAAGAAGAAGGTGTTGTGGGTGAGGTAAAACTGGAAAATGAATAGACGACCACGATTGGATCATCCCTTAATCCTATGGTTGGGGTGCATCTACATTATTTAAAAGGACGGACAACTCAGATTAGGTCACGACAGATCATATTACTCATATTGATGTGGTGTTTTAAATTTACATGAATAGATGCAATTAAATCATGTTAGATCTAATGGATTTGGGTGATGTAGTGTTTTAAAAAGTCTCGGATGTCAATGATCATATCTGTGATGGTTCAGAAATCATACAAAAAAATAATAGATTTACCACGGCCACTGAGGATCGAACACCAGATAGAAATAGACAGCCCAGATCGCACGTAGTGAGATCTGACAGCGCATATGTTGTTTTTCCTTAAAATTCATCTCCCACATCGAAAATAAGGGACTCTAGTGGGTTCTTTATAAGCCATGAGCTCCGAGGAATGGCTCAGAATACTCCCTCCCCCCTCCTGGTACCGCCCAGTATCGGGTTCTACGGGTGCACTCTAGTGCCCACCAACAGCGGTGTGCTGCCCTGCACGGTGGTGCACTATGATCCCCTTGTGTGTGCTCTTATGTGCCCATCAGGGTAGATATGACCCCCGCTCACTTGAACATGAATTCATTGCATGCACACAAGCCCACATGCCAGCCTGTACTGAGGATGAGGGCAAGGCTCAGCCGCCTAGCGTGTGCTGCATCCTTAGGTCCGGCTAGAGGGTTGTCCCTTATGGGGTATTTTTATTGTTAATCATTAATAATAAGATTACTTACACATAAATAAGTCTTTTTAAAAACAAAATTTCCCTTAGTTTTATAATCATTATTGTTAAAAAACACAAAGATATAATTTTAAATGTAATAAATCCATATGAAAATTGTATACTAGTATTATATAAATCAAAATCATAGTTTAGTTAAAAACAAGTCTAAGCATTAAGAATGAAACCATATTCAAGATATTTGAAATATTTAAATGGTGTTTGAAATATTCATGTCCTTTTTAAATCACACTATGTGTATCTCAAAATATTAAATCATTTTTCTTTTAAAGTTCATAGTAAGAGGTTATATTATTTTTTTTATTGCATAACTTAAATGTTTTGGAAAACCAAATTATAGATAGATATTTTTAATTAATTCACCGAAAAGAACAACAACTATAATTATAGCCATTGATAACTAAATAGTAACGTTAAGAAAAAACGAATTAATTTGGGATGTATAAAACCATTCATTAGGGTTTCCAAAACACAAGACAATTGAAGAAGATGGTTCACATTATTCCACTGAGGATCAGTGTTGTTGTAGTGGATTTAGCAATAATAATGTTCGTTGTGACATATCTGAAAGACCCATATTATCTTATTAGTGGTTTTAATTGTTTTGGGTGGTCTCCCTGTAATTCTAATAGGCCTTTTAATTAGTATTTTTGGGTAGACTAGTGTTCTTACGATCCTACTCTAATGTAAACACTTTGGTGTTTAATTAAATAAAATGAAATTGTGTTTAATTTGTAGGTTTTGTTCAGATAACAAGAAAATAAAACCATAATATTATTATTACATGAAAAAAAAGTTGTGGGGCATCACATTATTCCCCCTAAAATGAATTTCATCCTCACAATTCATTTCATACAACCAAGCTAAAAAACTCTCTGACATTCTTCACTACATCCTCCATCGTGGAGGATCTTCATGTGTGGCTAGCTTATACCCAAATTGTTGATCAATCCTTCTGCTTCCCTATCCCAGAAACATCGTGAATAGTATAGTTTAAACTCATGTAGTGTACACTCGGGATTCTAGAGGGAGGCTAGAATTTTTGAGTGTTCAGATATGTCTTAATGGACAAACTCCCTATGAACTCATCAAACTGCCTCTTGTCTGAAAAGTTCAATGTCGTAGATGTGGTCATACAAACTGAATCTCAGTTTTTGCTGCGTATAGGTCGTACGAAGGTCCCTTTTCAAGGTATCCTCTTGAAATATTACCATGGTTGTGAAGTTTTTGGAAAGTGTGAAGCATTGTAAAATACCTTCATGGTACTTTCTTCTTCGTCTATACTCAGTGAGTTGGGTAGTGGCTTCGCTGTGGTTAATGTTGGCACTCCCTTATAAGGAGCGGAGAATTTCAGGACTATTCAATTTCCCATAAATATTTCTGCACATTCATCATATATTTGTGAAGTAAATGTGTTCATCTGCACAAGTTCTGAAAATAATGGCCTCTAGTACCTCAACAGGGAGATATAAGATATAAGTTTTTCCTTCCATCGGAAAATAAATTTTTATTTGGAGAGTCTAATCAGTGTAAAAAAACACCAGAAAGGTAGAATAAGGAAGAAACAACAAATTATATTTTCATAAACAACTTGTACATAACACCCAGGACTAATGGTTTCCCTAGTTCTTGGTTAGATTAATGCCTAAAACAATTTTGAAACTTATGATCTCCCTGAACCAAAGGCAACCCGAGCATTTTGGTTCAATCTTGTGGGTACACTTATAGTGTCTCCAGAGTGTGACATGATGGGTATAAAGCCTAGAGACATTAGTATGTACTTGATGTATGTACACCGAATGGGAGGCCTAAAATTATGGAATTTCGAAGACTGTTACTTGACTATAATGGTCGTATGAAAAGATTTGGCACACATTTGTTGCGCGAAGGTCACAAACTACTATAGCTTCTTGGAAATCCATGAGGGATTGGATGCCTTCTTCTATTGTAATACATCTATAAATACCCACAAATTACTTTCCCCAACATGTGTAATTTTGAAATTGGGTTTTCATCATAAAAAGGTAGTCTAAAACTGCTCATCGATGATGTTCAAGTACACGAGGAGAGTTTGACATGTCGTAGAGGTGTTTTCATGTCTTATGAATGTGTGCATAGTATATAATATTTTCACGGATAGCTATGGATACTATTTTTTCTATATACTCAATAGAAAGAGACAAAAGACAGGTATTTCTATTTTCTATCAGAAAATTAAAAAGACATCATATATAGTTATGCTAAAGTAAAATTTTCTTTATTCAGTTCTGGTTTTCCAAAGTTATCTAAACCAAATCCTCTAATACCAACTGAAATAGCCAGAATCTAGAATACATGGTGCCATTTACTTGAAAAAATATGTGTTAATTTTTTAAAAAACACCATGCACTGATATTTTACACATCATGTCCCATACAAGGGATCGATTCAGTTTAGGTTCTTCGAAACTAGCTACTTCTGACATGCTTCTTCTTTAGCTGTAAACTGATACCTAAAAAATTATTTCAAAAACGTAGTGTGATCATTCTAATGCCTATTAAGGGGGGTTTAAAATAACATAAAATACCAAATATAACTTTTAAAAACATTCTTTAAAATTTTCTAATAAACATTTTCTTAATAAATGTTGTAATACTTGTAACACATCATAAAAATTGTCTAAAAAATAAAAGAGCACAATTATAAGCATACTAAAAGGATTACAAGAGAACATGATTCAATTATAGGCATTCTCTTTCAGAGTAATAATTAAAATAAATAATAAATAAAGAATGAATCAAGAATATTCTAGTACATGTTTAATAAATAAGAGTAATACATAAGAAGAGTTGCACATAGAGGTAATAACATCAATTTCATTCTCTACTACTGTGAATCATAAACTGGTGAAAAAATCACTGATTCCAATATAAACCACATTCCATAAGCATTTTATTCTTCTGATACTCATAATTAGTGGTTCCTACCCATGGATATTCTACAAGTTGAATATCCACTTGGTTAATTAATTATCATAGTCATAATGAGGGAACGTATAATATCAAACCCTATCAAGAACTCATTTCAAGACCTGAAATGTCAATGGACTCATTAAATGACCTGATTGTCTCATGAGAACTATCGATGCATCGATGGGATTTCATTAACTAGTCCACAACCAATTATACTAGTTCTTTTACATTCCACATATTCTAATTAGAATCGTATATTCAAAATCTCTAATGCCACTTTGAATATTTAATTTCCCATTTCATATTATTCAAGGTGTCCCATACCACCTCGAATAATTTAATTCATAATTCCATAAATGTTCATAGGAGTTTTAATTATATTTGTTAGCATTTACAAATATATATTGAATTATCCTAGTAAGTATTAATTACAAAACAAACAACTGCCTGTATATTTCATAGAATGATGAGTAGGAAAATTAGATTATGGAATATGTGATGACAACTAACCCACAAAAACAATACATGTCTTGTCAAATAAAATTATAACCTTAAATTATAAAACATTATTAATCAACGCATATTTTAATTTCACCTAGATGAATAATCAATTAAATGATAAAGGAAATATTTCATGTGGGTTATTAAACTGATAGATGCTCATATATTTATTACCAATATGCTTTGGTATAACACATCATAATGGGTATACAGAATGAAAAAAATGGAAAGAATGAGATTCAATCATAACTAATACAATATATATATAAACATTATTAATTCATATATATGAATATAAAAGATACAGTGTAGAAATATTATACTCATGAACTCTTCACAATTGCTAAACGCATCAAAAGTATAATATTTGGAATATCCACAATTAGGGTTTTGTGCTGTGTAAGTATATTTATACACCAGGGAGTATTAATAGAGTGGTGTTTTAAAATATAAAATTTATATTTTGAAGACAACTATTTTTACAATTTCTTTGCAACCATTAGAAAAATTTAAGTAAAATTGGGAACCAAAGTTTATTTGAATACACATATATTCACATATCCAAATATACATTATGTTTTAATAGTTTTATACCAAAAATCCATTGATTCCTATTTAACATTAATATTTTAATAACATTAATTAACAAGAGACCCTAAATATTTAATCATAATATAAATTTTATAATATTTATTTATTAAACAACTATCATCTATGTTTATGTGAACATATACTACTTATATGCATAGTCGGGTATACATAAGGGTCTTACACATAGATTAATTGGCACTTAAAAGTTTATCAAAAACATAAAATAATCATTGGTTCTTAATGTTAAAATACATAAATCAGGTCAAAAAATGAGAGTCTTAATAAAATATATAATTTTATATGACTTTGTATATGATATATAAATATAGATGTTTTCTAAAAAATCATAGTTGTTTCATTTCAAAATTCATCTTAAAATTTGACTCCCAAGGTTTTTGATGTCTTAAAACCAGACATAATAGTGGTTTATATAAATCTGTAGGGTTATATATATATATATAACCGAATATACAAGGGATGCGAAGAATTTTTTCATGAGAAAAAGAATTGTACTTTAGGATTAAATATACCACATGAAACAGAAATCCAGATGTCCTGGAATCGAGAATAAAAGGTTTTTTAACCAAACTGCAAGGGTATGTTTATATATATATAAGAATAAACATATTTATATAATTATATAAACATTCAACACAATAAGAAAGGGAATATAAATCCCTTACCTAGTTTGAGGAGGAGTAGAGGCTCGAGGATGATGCTAGAGATCTCAAAGGAGACTTGAGAAGAGGGAGGACCAAGAGGTTAGACGGCAAATATATTGTTTATATAATCAAAATTATACATAGTTTATAAAGAGTATTTTATTGTAACTTGAAAATAATAAGAAATATATTAGGTTTAAAATAAGATCGGGTAGACGGTTTTGTGGAAAATGCATGAATGGAGGCTCAGAGGGTTATGGAAGGAGTTTGATGTGTGGAAAAATAGTGAAAAGAAAGTGGAAAACCCACTAGCTCAGCATGCAGAGGAAGAATAAGGTGTTGTGTGTGAGGTAAAACTGGATAATTAATGGATGTCTAGGATTGGATCTGGCCTTGATCTGATGGTTGGGGTGCATCTATGAGATTTAAAAAGATAGAAAACTTGGATTAGTTTGTGACAGATCAGATGGTTCAGATCAATGCGGTGGTTTAAAATTACCCAAACGACTGCGATTAAATCATGTGAGATCTACAGCCTCAGGGAAACGTGGTGTTTTAAAATGTATCAGATGGAAGATATTTGATCCTTGATGGATAAGATGGCATACAAAAATGTGAATATATATCGCGACTAATGAGAATCAAACGCCAAATCAAAATAGATGGTCTAGATCGCACACGGCTAGTTGTGATGGCCCAGATCTCATTTCGCCTTAAAATTATTGTCCCACATCGAAAAGAAGGAACTCCTGCAGCTTCTTTTTAAGCCAGGAGATCTGATAAATGGATCAGAATACTCACCCCCCCTCCTGGTACCGCCCCTTACTAGGTTCTGCGGGCGCACTTCTGTGCCCGCACACGCCGCCGCCCCACCTTATACGGTGGTGTGCTCTGATCCCCTTGTTCATGATCATGTGCACCCTTTGGGGTAGCTATTCCCCCCACTCACTAGACCAAGCATGCACCGCATGCACACAATCCCACAAGACGGAATGTTCAGAGGATGAAGGGTAGGATTAGCCGCCTAACACGTGATGTCTCCTTTGTCCCGACTATAGGGATGAACCTTGTGGAGTTTATTTTTTGTTAAACTTTAATACTACGTTTCCTTACACATAAATAGGTGTTTTTCATAACAAAATTTCTCTAAATTTTTTAATAATTAATTTTTTAAAGACGCAATGTTATAAATTGAAAATAAATACATCCGTATAAATGCATTATACTAGTATTATATAAATAATAAACATAGTTTAGTCCAAACCATGTTTACGAATTAATAATGAAAACATTTACAAGATATTTGAAATATTGGAAATGTGTTTGAAATCCTCATCTCATTTTAAAATCACACTATGTGTAGCTCAAACTTTTAAATCACTGTCCTTTTAAATTTCATAACAAGAGGATATATTATTTTTTCAATATATAACTTAATTGTTTTGTAAAAATAAATTATACTTAGATATTTTTAATTAATCCACCAAAAAGACCAACGGCTATAATTATAGTCGTTAGAAGTAGAACGGCCACCCGAAGAGTAATGGTCGAATTGGGGACTTATAAAACTATACATTAGGGTGTCAAAAACTCAATAAAATTTAAGAAGATGGTTCACATCATTCCACTGATGGTCAGTTCTATTACAGTGGCTCCAACCATACTTATGTTTGTTGTGAAGGATATGAAATACCCATATTATCTTCTTGGAGTTTTTTTTTGTTTTGGGTGGTCTCTATATAATTCTAATACATCTCTTAATAAGTATTTTTGGGTAGACAGGTCTTCCTTTGATCTTACTGTAATGTAAACACTTTGTTGTTTAATTAATTAAAATTCCTTTCTCTTTAATTTGTAGGTTTTGTTCGAATAACATGAAAATAATACCATAATATTATTATTACATGAGAAACAAGTTTTGGGGTGTCACAATGGTGGCGTGTCCTACCCAGTAAGTATAGTCCCCATAATGATCCTTGTATGTTTTGGTAATACATATGTACTTATAGTGAAGGATATTACATGTTTGTTTGTATTCCAAAATTCCATATATTATAACTATATTTTCAGTTCATGGGTTTTTCTCTTTATTCTATTATGATTTATGTGTTATAAATTTACAATCATTATTCCATGATTTTTTATGTTCTTTATTACGTAGTTTATGATCTCCTAATGTCATGATCACGTACCCATACCTTTATAATAATTTTAAAGATTACATATACCATTTTTTACCCTAACCAATAATATAATCTTACTTATTTTTATGTTTCCTTTTCCCTTGTTAAGAATATATTTATTATGTTTGTGGTGTCTAAAAAGGCTGATAGTAATTGATAACCTAGTGGGAGATTAAGTATCTCACTTAGGTACCAACATTTATTTTTCCATGTTATCAAATTCTCTAAACAATACTGTCTTTAGGACTTTTTGTGTAATATTTTAACAATTATACAATTTTCATGTAATGTAAATGCACATTAAGAATTTTTTGTTATAATAAGAATGTGGAATTATATATTAATTTTTTAAAATAGGTTTGGGAAACTACATGATAGAATAATCAAAACCACTAAACATAACATGTTTTCACATAGTTTCTATCAAATAGAAGTGTGTTTCGATATTTTATAATGACAAGAATGAAACATATTAAAAATAACATTATTGATGTGGAAATTATTCATGTTTTGAATGAATTTATTTTAAAACCATAAAAAATTATATAGGTCTTCGAGGAATAATTAAAATTTTATAAAATTAATTAAATTACGTAAAAGTACATTTTTTTAAGAGAAATTTATATTGGGTAATGTAATTATTTTATCCTATTGATTAAGTCACTTTTGGGATATTATGATGTGATAATTTTGACCATATATTTATATAGTATTTATGTTTTATCCAAAAAAACAAAAATCATAGAAAATACTAAATAAATCACAATTGGATTACTTGAACATGGTGATTTCAAAATTAATATTTATTTTATGAAAGTAAATTTTCAAAAAATAGAAATTACATTTTATATCAAAAATAATCATTAACATTAAAATACTAGTTTTCGAAACCTAAAAAACATTATGATAATTAAAATAAATACATAGAAAATTACTAAATTTTTATATAATTTATATTTAAATAAATATTTGTATATAATGAAATTTTCTTAAGAAATACTTATTTAAAAAATTCATGAATTGGTCAAAAATGTGTCTTAATTGATTGTGTATATTACCAAAAAAATACAATTTTGATTTCAATATAACAATTTTTAACAATTTTTAACCTCATTGTATAATCATTTATAAAGTAAAAACAAGAAGATATAATTATAATCATTATTTTATTTCTATGAAAATATTCAACTTCATAATACTATGATATTGATAATTATCCCCTTAATACACTAGTATATACCCTAAGGGCAAGGTGTGCGATGGTGGTACATTCATGGGGTGGTTCATTGAACATGGTTTTGACCATGATCTTGATAAGATTGATATTATCAAATGAATATTTTTTCATATTTTAGTTTTTAAATTTTATCATAGTATTTTTCAATGGAAAACTCTTATGATTTTATCTCCCTCTCAAGCATCAAAAAATTGGATTCATATGGTATGATCCGACTAGTTTTGGACATCACTTCTTCTATATCTATTAATTTGAATTCATTGTAAACCATAATATATAAAAATATTAATGGTCAAAATAAAAAGAATATATTATCACTTGTTATTATTTTTAGTTCTCTTTTAAATATGGCTTGCTATATTTTATAATCATCCAAAACAAACAATGTAGTCTATGAGTTTTCTATAACTAAAATTCATAATAGTGAATTTATTCATTCAAAATACAATTTCACTTAGAAAATATTAGGTTGTTACATTCCTCTCCCCTTCATAAATTTCACCTTCAAAATTTTCATTCATAAAATAAACCATATTAGGGTAATTTTCATCATCGCCTTGTCCAGTTCTGATGTTGCTTCCCTAACGGTGTGGTTCCACCACAACACTTCAACAAGTTGAGTTTTCTTGTTTCATTAAATTATATCTATATCATATAATATATTCAATAGAATATACTCATATGAAATATCATTCACCAAGGGTACCACATATAGATTCAACACATGTAAGGGGTCTGGTATAACACCCCGACCCCAGAAGTCCAGAGCCGGTGCATTATTTTAATACATTGGAATGATTATCATGGATCAAGTCTCGATGGACTGATCTATTTAACAATTTTGGAAAATAGATTACATACATGAACATTGCATTAAAATTTCAACCATAAAATAAAACATAGATAATACATTGAGAAGTACATTAATCCCCTTTCATAACCCTGCATATTAATCATAATACACTACTTGGAATCCTAAGAAAACAAAACATAAGAAAGGGGTGAGCTCAAATGGTCAGTAAGGGTAATTAATTTAGCAGAAGATATAATCTTTTAAGGAACGATGTGTTATAAAAAATATGTCATTCTAAAAATAAACATAAACATACTATGGAAAAAATAAATCAAACATTAAAACAAACACATGCACAGGGATATTTAACTAGTCAAATAATTGTATTTCATAATTAATTTCATAATGAGGGAATGCATAATTTCGGACATCATAACCACATAGTTAGGGCCTCTTTCCAAGACTAAAAATATTTTTTTTCAAGGCCTTGTGCCAAGACACTAATTTGTCACATGATACCTACCGATGCATCAAGAGGCTATAGTTGGCCCCAACCATCACTTACTATGTCTAATTCATTCCTCATATAGAAAAAGGTGAAACATAACATAAACATTCATACTAAATCTAACAAATGAAATGTCAATACATTAACCATAAAATCATGAATGGTATAAAAATATCACATCAATAGTCAAACATATCATCACTCATTAAATAGAAATATGGAATATTGTATTATATAAAATAATCCTTAATCAAGAATAATATCCAATAAATGATGTTTCTATAGTGGAAAATAATCAATAAAACTCTTTGAGAGAAATACCCTTTTCCATGAAATCATTTAAATGTCGCACAATTTATAAAGGAATTAATTTAAAATATATTTTTGAATCAAAGTGTCCCATACAATATTGAAACTTATGAATTAAATTATCACTTTAAAACAATCATGTCACATAAATAAATCCTTAATATCATTTTGAAAATAAGGAAATTAAATAAAAATATTTTGAAAAATAAATCATTAAAAACAGTTAATATTATGATCTAGTTAATGTTTCAATTCAATAAAACATTAAAAGATTACATTTTAAAAAAAATTAATGAAACATGGGCATATACGATAAATATGTCCGAGTAGATAAGTTCAAATAAACAATCTCAGATAATAATGAAATTGAGGAAATAACTCTTACCTTGTACTTTCCTTTAGTCGAGGGTTCATTTAGCCTCATGTATAATGACCATATTATGATATTAAATTATACCATAACCATATTAATATTTATGGTATCATATATGACCCATTTACGACATTATACTACCCATTTAATAATAATTTCCAAGTTAGTGTAACATATTGGGTAATAATTGCTTTCTTTATCGTACGTATTCTAACTTGTTATTCTTGATTGTATCACTTGGATAATGATTTAAATACTTCCAAAATATAAAACTAGTTTTATATGTCATATATATTCATAATATAAAAAATTTTAATATATAGATTTAGGAAATTGAAACACCATTCATGGAGACGGTAGTCCGTACGTATGCATGAACGTTGTTTCTATTTTCCTATCGTATAGTATGGAAGTAAGTAAACAGTATATATTTATCTAAATAAATATATATTATTCCAGTATCAATATTATTTCAAATATATTATACATAATCAATATATATATTTATAAAAAATTATTGAATGATGATTGTTGAAAATGAATCTCATCGCATGTATGTCGTATATACGCACGAGTGACAATATCATTCTATCGATGGTAAAACGTTGTTTAATAGGATATTATATTATATATATAGATTAATTAACATGTTATATTAATTATATAAATTAATTATTCTCATTATTATACCCATCAAAATAATGTAGTGTTGAATAACCAACTACAGCATGACGTGGAGACGGTAAGTCGTACGTACACACATATGATAAATTTTTCGTTCATTGGATGGATATAATAATGAATATCTTCTAAAAATATTTATAATTACATATCAGTATGTATAAAGTGATGATTTTATTATTATTTTTTGTAAATAACAGATAAAGATGAAGTGTAAGATGAAAAGAGCATTGAAGGAGGTTACTAAATAATTATATCTTCTTCGAGTGTTTCCTTATGATTTGAAAAGAAGGTCTTCATAGGTTGACTATATGATCAATTTAAGGCCTCTAGGTTGAACTGAGGGTAGTTGGGAGGAGATTTGATAAGGGTTCGGCTGATCCAAATGGATTTGGAGGAGTAAAGATAAGATAAGAGAATGTACCTTTTTATAAGAGAGATGAGGCCCACTTTAGAAATATCCTGATATATTATTTTATTATAAAATAATTTTCAATTTATAATATCTCCAATGTTAATTTCATCGATTATAAGGTGGGGATGGTTCAAAATTATCCCAAAAAATTGTTTTTATACAAGTTTATGTCCCCATATTAACCTAATCTGTTAGATTTAACCCTTAGTTAAATAGTTTAACTTTTACCACGTCTTCTTGTATTATTATTATACATGGTTAATAAACATACTAAAAAATTCCAAGAGAACATCATTTGGTTAATTAATGAAATATATATTATTATATATGTATTTTGGCTGAACCTTATATTTTTAGTAGACTAATATATTATTTAATAAAATAGTATTTTTTAAAAACTCATTTATGTCAATTATGACACTATTTAGTATTTGGTTTTTGTGAAATACATAACAACATGATTACTTCAAATTAAATTCCTCTAATAAACCCTAAAACGTCATAGGAGGCTATTAAACTCATTTAAATCATCAAAAGTCTCAATTTAAATTTATGATAATATTTAAAACATCAATTATTTTAGTTATTCATTAATAAAGTAATTACTGCATCATAATTATGTCACAAAAAATTTAATTATATAATTTCTAAAAATAATAAATAAAATACCATGATGTGGGAAAACTTTATATATTTTTAATTGTTAGTTTTTGTCAAAGGTTTTTATATATAACCCTATATTAAAAATGGTTTAGTTATTAAAATTTGAATTTATCAATTTTAACTCTTCCTCAAATAAAATATAATAACTATCCTAATCTAATTCATGTGGATCAAAAAGGATATAATTTTTTTCCTAAGGTTGTTTTTCATTGAAATATACTTATCTAATAGAATTAATATATGTGTTAGGGTAATTTTAATATTCTATTAACCTTTATTTACCCTATTTAGTTTTAATTGTGGTAAATAAAATTCAAAAGTTACTATTCACTAAAAATTATTTTCATCCTATTGAACCACATTTTACTTACTGAGGTCAATGTTGTCTCTAGGATTATTTAATTAAAATTCATAGAAGTTGTAAAATTATGTTATATGCAAATTTTAAAATGTGTATAGAAGGTGAGTAAAAGACACTGAATAGTTAACTAAAATTTTATATATCTAATATTATTATAAAATGACCCCAAAGAATTACATTAGGATAATACATATATTATGTATCTATTTTTAATTTAAAATAAATTTAAATAATAATATTAATTATTTAAATAAAAATTCGTAATTAAAACATGTTGTGTATTATAGAATCTAATCAACAAGATCTTTTTAAGGGAAATAATTATGGAAATATTAATGTGATAATCATATAATTATTATATTATGTAACTATTTCATTGCATATTTTTTTAGATTTTTTATAATTAAATGTTTTTGGTTATCTCATGAGGTCTTGTGGAAATATAAATGGATAGAGATTAGTTGAGTTGATTTTTGTATTATATTAAAAATACACTGTGAGATTTATCCAAGGAAGAATACTATTTCAATGATTTCAAACCATGTGACTTGATTAATTCTACTAAATATTATCAGAATTGATATCTTAAGGAAGATGGGTCATGAATGTTATTGAATAATATGAAGGATTGAAGGGGATCTTCTATCTAATCTGTAGCATCCCAGAGTGTATGAGTCATCTCCTTGTTTTTGTATTATATTCTGGTTATAAACAACTAGGATATAGTATTAAGAATGTTACATAGATTAAGATTTCAATAGATAGATATTGGTAAACATTTTATATTAGTCAAAATATAAATATCTCACACTAAACATAGATCGAACATGGAAGTAGTGGCCCATCATTGGGGAAAAATATAAAAAACATGTATTCTCTATTACACATTCCATATTTTCTATATAAGAGATTGTGAGATTTTATTTGAGTGCATCTTGATCAGAAATTGTAAAATGTAAGGATTTATAATTTGGTAGATATTAAAAAATATAGTAAAAATAATTCAACCTCAACCTATTTGTGTTACAATACTGATTATATGGTCTTTTTAAGTGGTATTACAGAAAAATTAGGTTCCCTATAAGTGATCCTTTTATGATTGAAGTCAAATATGGATAATATGTACCTTATAAATAGTATATTTGACATTATATTCAATGAAATGAATTCACATTTTTGGAAGAATAAGATGATTCCATATCATATTTATATTGGAATTGATGTTATTGAATCTGAAATAAATAGTTCTATACAAATTACGAGTGATACATCCATGATATATTCCGATGAATGGAATTTAATTTTTGATGGAAAAGAAAGTAGTAAAATTCGATTTACCTTATATGAAATAGTTTATATAAAGGTGATGACACTCAAAACTACAAATGATATATCGGATATGAATGGTAATATTTTTTATAGTAATTTCTTCCTAATAGTGTCTAATATGTATATTTGGAATGAAAATACTAATGATTTTAGAATGGAAGATTCTGTTACTTATTTCAAATATTTCACAATTTTCAATTAATTTTTTCTATATTTCATTGCTTTGGATATAATTTGAATGTTTCAATTACTATCATGAAATTAATGATAAATTCCATTGATATTTTTCATTTAATGTTTTATTTTATGAGAGATAGATATGGTTTGACTCTGTAAAAGAAATAGTGTTTTCAATTTTCATTTGACGTGAGAAACGATATTGTTTTTATGATTCAAAATAAATCTGATAATGAAATTACACTTAAAGAGATAAAATAAATCAACACAAAGTAAAAATTAATGATTCATTATTAGAATCTAAAATGATGAATAAAAACATGATGGGAATAAGATAATAATTAACCTCAATTTAAGGAAAATTTGGAATAGGAATTGGTAAATATAAAGATATACTTACAAAACAAAATTAATTTTTTTTACTAGGGTTTTTTTTATATGATTTTCAATTGAAGAAGAATGGTGGGAAAATTTATAACGAGTAAGATATTGTAGATCCTTGAAAGAAATTAGGAAGGGAAAATGGATAATATTTTAAATAAATATGTCTCAATAAGGACGAGAAAAAATACTAATATTAAAAAAAAAGATAATGAAATCTCATCATAATTAATGGAGTCAAAAGTTGATCTTATCAAAAAAATTAACATTCCTTGTTCATATTAGAGAATGTTAAGTAACTTCATGTAGTGATAAGAAGTATATTGAATGATAAAATGAACATATATAGAATATAAATACTGAATTTTATTTTTATGTAACACCAAATAATGAAAGAATTAGATTTTTGGATAATGAAATCAATCATAAAGATAAATTACACAATAATAAGAAAGAATATGTCACGACCCATCCCCCGCAGCCCGTACCGTGACTACCCCAAGCCCGCCTTCCATAGGCCAGGGGCTGGCAACTAGCACTGAAAGGCGTATTCCATAAAAACTGGAATGAATTGCCTTTATATCCTGTAAACACATGCAACCAAGCATATATAAAGATACGAAAACATGTAAATTGTATAGAAAAAAGAGTGTTGAAAGTAAGAGGGGTCAGAATACAATCCCAACAGTCAAGGTACATGTAAAACTGAAACATAATACAATTAAAGAAAGAAAAAGACAGTTATTGGGTTGTCCTCTGAGGTTTCTACATGAAAGGTAGATACAAATAACCACCTCAGCACTCCACATCCGCACGTCTACTCTACGAACTGACACACCATATGGTCCACCTCTGGGCACTGTCCAGTCCTGGTACCCTCAGCCTCGATCAGCATTGTCCGTCGTCTACACAAAACACTACATTGTGTGGGAATTTTCTGTGTATAGATGAGTATAACGATACTCAATAGGGACCTTGAGACCCTCAAGGTCTCACAAAATCTACAAAGGATAAACCAAAATACATGAAATCAACTGACAACCCTACTTAGGTATATGTCCAAACATATAGTTGACTTATCATGTATACCCATCTCAATCATGAGAAAACACAGGGTCCAACCCATAAGACTAAATCTCAATTGTTCCACAAGGAAAAGAATACCACAAAGGTACAAACCGCACAGGTACGCCACACAATAGAATACCACCAAGGTATTACCAAGAAGGAAAGTACTACACAGGTACGAACTCAGCTCACACCCTGTATAACTTAGGTACAGTAGTAGAGATGATTAAGAGTAACTACTAAATAATCTTACTATGTTAAGAGGAAGAACCACGAAGGATCACAAATTACAGACCCACACAAGATCCTAGTACATCGTCAGACCCCCATAGGATCTTAGTACACCATCTGACCCCCACAGGATCCAAGTACAATGTCAGTACATCATCCAACTAACACGGGATCCGAGTACATCATCAGTACATCTCCAGACCCACAAAGGATCCTAGTAGATTGTCAGTACATCTTCAGACCCACACAGGATCCTAGTAAATCATTAGTACATCATCGAACACACACAAGATCCTTGTACATCTTCAGTACATCGTCGGACCCACACAGGATCCTAGTACATCATCAGTACATTTTCATACCCACACAGGATCCAAGTACATCATCAGTACATATTCAGACCCACACAGGATCCTAGTACATCAACATTACATCATCACACCCACACAAGATCCTAGTACATCTTTAGTACAACATCAAACACACACAATATCCTAGTACATTATCACAGCTAGCTATAGGATACCCGCACTAAGCATGATCATTTCTAAGAAAGTACACTCCTCAAGCTACTGGTCAATACTCCAACTACCAAAAAGTCCCATGAATAATTATCCCAATGTACAACCATGTAACATGGTTTTCAACTCAACAAACGGCGAGTCAATCGTACGTCTAGTCTATAAGTTATTTTCCTTTTAGTCCCGAGGTCCCCATTGAATTCGTGCTCAATCCAACCTGACCATAACAAAACGTTATCTAAATCTCATGTGGGGTATACCAAAACAACCTTCTCACCCTAAGTTTTCATGTGACATAGACGGTTTGTCGAACAGAGGGATGGTGCCAATGTTACGGCCAAAATAACACATAGGGTCGAAATTTGTCTGGGACCGCTCCGACCCGGTCGGACCGACCAGGCCCGAACTGGTCCAGTTCGGATCGTCCCGGACCACTAGGTCTGGCCCGGCCTGCGCTGGGCGTCTCGTAGTGCGGCGGGGTGCTCACAGTGTAGCGGGGAGCGGTAGGCCGATGGGAAAACTACGGTGGGGTGGGGCGGTCGTGGTGGGGTGGGACACAGCGGTACGGTGGGGCATCTGCTGTGAGGCAGTCCTCCATGGCTGGACGAATGGCCAGACCTCCTCTCTGTGAGGCATGGTGGTGTTCCATGCCTTCGTTGGCAGTCGGCTCGGCCAGCCCTCCTCCCTTCGTCACTGTGGCACAAGTTGTAGCCCCCTGTTCGCTGGGTGGCGCAGACGCGCATCGCAGTACCTATTATGCGGCCGGACTCCGGTTGTCATCTTCCTCCATCACAAATATTTCTTCAAAAACCACAAGGTACTATGGAGAGGTCATGCCATGTTTGTTTGGCTTGTACCCTCCATGTTAGAGCGGTAGCAAGCAGTTCGCTACTTTTCAATCATGAAGAACATCAAGAACGGGTAAGGGAGGCATTTAAAACATCATACCCTACCTCGAAAGATTTTGTGTGTGTTGTAAGATGAAAACATTGAAGGTAAAGAAGGTTCCAAAATTATTTTCTTCCGTAATCACACTTCCGAAGTTGACTAATGCATCATCCTCTTTCTAGATTCTAAATAACGTTCTTCAGTGGCTTTCTTCATTTGGTGGAAATGTTCTTCATTGAAGAGGTAGGATTTCACCATAGCTTTCTCCCAATTTTCCACACATCTCCAACCTATCCTCAAAAGAAAATAGGTGCCAATAATTTAAATTAAGACTATTAATTTAGTTTTTGGCACAATTAATTGTTGGCAAAATTAATTGTACCACGTTGGGATAATTAATTGGCTCAAATTAATGGGAGGAAGTAAATAATGGGAAGTTGAAAGGTTTCTCCCCAATTAACATTGTCAGAGTGGTCCCCTCCATTAAATTCAAAATAGGGGGTTTTAGGGTCAGTGTTCCCCACCTCCATATCATTCACATTGGAGGTTTCAGCAAACAAAAATAGATGTTTATTTTATTTTATTTTTCTTTTCCATGGAAAACACAAAATCTATCATTAATCCTCAACCTACTATGTTCGATGAGAAGGTCTCTTTAAGCGAACACGAGTGCTACAAGTTCAACGGTTCCCTGTATTTAAATTCCAAGCATTGGTTAAAAAGTTACTAAAACCCACTCATACGTTTACTAAACATACTCGAAATAATGTTCAGAAATTCATTCTGGGAACACCAGGCCTCAGAATCACGCGCCGTAAATTTTTGCGGACTACTAAAATTCCCATATAAGTAAACAAAATTTTACATGGAATCTCTAGGTCTTTACATTCTCCCCACCTCAGAGCTTTATGTCACCGTATGAAAAAACTCTAATTAAGGAAACAAGTGGTGGTAATTAGCACATATCTAAGCCTCCCACTCTTATGTGATCTCCTGGAGGGTCCCGTGATGCCAGTGAACTTGCACCAGAGGTATCAACCGCCCATGAAGGACCCGCTCCGGTCGATCCTCAATCTTTATAGGAACCTCTGTAAACATTGCACCATCATCGATTTCCATCTCACCATGGTCGATGACATGGGTAGGATCATGCACATATCTCATCAGTTGGGATACGTAGAAGACTTCTTGCATCCAGTGCAACAAAAGTGGAAGTGCTAGGTGGTAAGCCACCTCGCCAACTCTGCCGAGGTTTTGAAAGGGTCCAATGAAACTCAGAGATAACTTGTCGCCCCAGATAAATATTTGGAAACCTCGTTGAGGTGAGACCTGTAGAAATATGTGGTCGACATCCTTGAACTCCAGAAGTCTCCATCTCCTGTCGGTATAAGACGTATGTCTGCTTTGTGGAGTCTTCATCTTCTCTTGGATGATCTGCACTTTCTCTGTGGTAGCCCGTATCATTTTTGGTCCCTAGAGTGCAGAATCTCTTTGGTCATTCCATCACAAAGGTGATATGTAAGGTCACCAATACAACTCCTCAAAAGTTGACATCCCAACGATGGAGTGATAGCTATTTTTTTTTTGAAAACTATACCAAAGAAAGTGATCCTCCCAGCTGTGACCAAAGTCGAGGATGCAAGCTCACAACATGTCCTCAAGGGTCTGAATGGTCTTCTTAGTCTGGCCATCATTCTGGGGATGGAAAGTAGTGTTCAAATGAAGCTGCATCCCATAAGCCTCCTGAAACCCCTTCCATATCCAGGAAGTAAAATGTGTATCACGATCGGAGACAATCATAAAGGGTACTCCATGTAGCCACACAATCTCATGCACATAGAGGAATCCCAAGCTCCCTACTGAACCCTGCCCTCTAATCTGAAGGAAGTGGGCCGGCATAGTGAGTCGTTCGATGATCACCCAGATAGAATCATGACCCCTGGATGTATGTGGATGTCTTGTCACGATGTTTGTGGATAACCCATCACACTTCCACTCTGGGACCTCTAAAGGATGAACAAAGTATGATGGTTCATGATGCACTACATTCACTTTCTAACAAGTGAGGTAGTGAGATAAAAACTCTGCTACAACTTTATTCAGTACTAGATACTAGTGATGTCGTCGGGTATCCTGGTATATATCCACCACTCTGGGATGTACCACTAGAGGGGATGGGTGGAACTACCTCATCACTTCCTCTTGAAGCAACACTAGTACCATGGTACATCCTCTGAAGAGGATGACGTGCTCCCCACATTCAAAAAATCAATTAGGTGCCTATCTATTTGATATCTGAGCACGTCGAGACTCGCAGTTATCATCCCCACACTAGGCCTCCCTGACTCACTGAAGAAGTGGATGAGTGAATGTAAGAGACTGAAGAAAAATAGCACCATCTCGATCCGCAAAGGATATTTGCAAAGCGGACAGCTTCTCTATCGTTTCACTCCGCAATAGCAGACCATACCTCCTACTGAGTGAATCTGCTACTACTTTCCCTTTCCCAGGAGTATAGACTATCACGAATTAATAGTCATGGAGGAACTCAGGCCAACACTTTTGTCTCATGTTCAGGTCCTTCCGGGAGAAGATATACCTGAGACTCTTGTGATCAGAGTTGACTCTAAAATTTTCTCCCATCAAATAGTGCATCCCCATATTTAGCTCAAATACCACTGCTACCACTTCTAAAAAATTTTCCCCATGCTCTACCACTCTTGTTTGGAACTGAAAACTCAAAACTCATATGCATGAGTTTATCCTATGTTTCCCGGGTTTCCTTTTTCACCGACCAAGGAAAACCCATTCCAATTTTGTAGGTAAAACACAAACTTTATGCCTAATATAGTCAATCTAATAATGAACTATGGATGTCCAATCCATACCAAAACTAACATCATAAGGCCTCAACACTGCCACCAAGAGCTTCAAACCAAGTCACTCACCTCAAGGGTCAGATCGCACTGTCGTCGTAAATGTGATTATCAAGTCTCCTTCCAAAGGAATCTCCACATATGTGGGTCAATTCAATGGTTTAACACAAAAATCTAGGTCTTGGAAAATAATCTTGGAAGAAATGAATGATTGGTACCTATTTCTATTGATACAACAACTAGTAGTAGACACATATTATACCTCGAATCATTCCTAGACCCCTTGGGTTACACTCCTTGACCAAATGAAACTACTCCCTTCCCATGTCCTCCAGCTCCATGAGCCTAGTGGGGTCCACAAAAAGGGGGGGTGGTTGTGACATGTAAAAATGTAAACCACCTCATGCTTCTCTTCTAGATTTGATTCCATGTTTGTTGCCCTGCAGATTCATATGTCCCTATAACATAGCAGTAGACTAGCTTGAGAGGTCAGTGAACCTCGCTTAGTACTGAGCCAAAGTCATGTTGCCCTGCTGACGATGAAGAAGCTCTTGTATTTGTACTGCGCGAAGAGTTGCTGGAAAAAACTCTGCCCAAAACAAGCTCTTGAAGTCTGCCCAAAGAAGCTTCACCTCATCATGAACTGGGAGCATCAAGCTCCACCATCTTCCTACTGCAACTTGTAGAAGACGGAAAACAAGGATCACCATAAAATCAGATGGTGCCCCTACCAGTCGGAAGACTCTCACCACGGCCTCCAACAATCCTCAGCCACCTGTGGGTCTGTCTCTCCCCTGAAAATAGGTGACCTCTGGCACTGGAACTCATGAAATGCACTCAAGGGGCATGCACCCTCTTCTGTTAGTGATGGTGGCATCAGTGACCCAATGGGTATTGGTACCTCTGGTGCCATGGCTGGTGCCTCTAATGGAAGAGGGCCTTTCCCCAAGGCCCCGTCACTCGGGGGGCTATCAGAGCGTACTATAGCCAGTAACCTAGC
Organism: Viscum album; assembly: GCA_963277665.1. NCBI lineage: Eukaryota > Viridiplantae > Streptophyta > Magnoliopsida > Santalales > Viscaceae > Viscum > Viscum album. Next base: position 1,689,130,436 of record OY728147.1, on the reverse strand, counting down.
TGGATATCTACATGGAGGCATCCTGAAAAGAAACAGCTGTTCCAAGGACAATAATTTATACCTAGATAGTTGACTCAACAAGATCACAATGAAAACTCTTTGAAAATACACACACGCAATCGGGCTTTTCGTGCACTGAGTCAGAAATTAGAAGTCAGAGTCCGGGTTTATGGATATGTCGTCCGCCGCAGCAACACTGGGTTCCCTAAACTGATAACCACACTCACTACACATAACACTCTTGTCGTTAAAAGAAAGATCATATTCCTATGTTCTTCAGTAGTACTGACTCCTCTGATACCAATTTGTCACGACCCGTACCCTGGGGCCCGTGTCGTATCTACCCCAAGCCCACCATCCGTGGTCCAGGGGCTGGCGACTAGAACTGAAAGGCGTATTCCCTAAAACTGGTAATGCATTTCCATTATATCCTATAAAGACATGAAACCAAACACACATCAAGATTTGAATACAAGTAAACTAAATAGTAAAAAGAGTGCTAAAAGTAAGAGGGGCTAGAATAGATGGCCAAAAGTAAAGGTACAAGTACAACTGAAACATAATACTACTGAAGAAATAGAAAGACAGCCAATGGGTCGTCCTATGAGGTTCCTAACTGAATGGTAAGTATAGATCACCTCATCACAACTCCACAAACACACGTATCCTCTACGTAATAATATGTCGTATGGTTCACCTTCAGGCATAGTCTGGTCTTGGTACCCTCATCCTTGGTCAGTGTTGTCCGTCATCTGCACCAAACACAACAAGGTGTGGGCATAACCCATGTAGGGGTGAGTATAATGATACTTAGTAGGGACCCCAAGAACCTCATGGTCTCACAAAATCCCCAATGGATAAACCACAAAGCATGAAATCAACTGACAACCCTACTTAAGAATATGCTGATACATATAGCTAAGTTATCAAGTATACTGATCTCAATCACGAGGAAACACGAGGTAAAACCCAAAAGCCCAAAGATCAACAATTCCAAAAATTAAAGAATAACACGAAGGTTAGTACAACACAGGTACACCAGACAAAATAATACCACCAAGGTATTACCACGAAGGAATGTACCAAACAAGTACAAACTCATCTCACACTAGTTATAACTTAGGTACAGTAGTAGAGATGATAAGATGTAAATACTAAATCATCTTACTCTATTAAGAGGAAGACCCCAGAAGGATCCCATATTGCAGACCCACACAGGTTCCGAGTACATCGTCAAACCCCCACAGGATCCTATTTCACCATCATACCCACACAGGATCCTAGTACGTCGTCCGTATATCATCAAATCCACATAGGATCCTAGTACATCGTCATTACATTGCCAGACCCACATTGATTCCTAGTACATTGTTAGTACATCATCAGACCCACATAGGATCCTAGTACATTGTCAAACCCACAAAGGATCCTAGTACATTATCAGTACATAGTCAGACCCACAGAGGATCCTAGTACATCGTCTGTAAATTGTCAGACCCACACATGATACTAGTATATCATCAGTACATTGTCAGATCCAAACATGATCATATTACATCGTCACAGCCTGCTATAGGGTACCCGCACTAAGTTTGCTCGTCTCCGGGAGAATCCTCTCCTCAATGTACTGGTCGATACTCCAACTATGACGAAGTCCCATGAATAATTATCACAATGTACTACCACATAATATGGGTCTCAACACAATAGATGGTGCGTCAATCCGATGTCGGGTCTGTATGTTATTATCCTTTTTATCCCAAGTACCATGTTGGATTCGGGCTCGATCCAACCAAACCATACACCAAATTTGTCAAAATATCATGTGGGTTATACCAAAAAGACCGTATCTCCCTAAGGATTCTGGTGTTGTAGATGGTTAGTCAAACAGATGCACGGATCCAATGTTACATCTAAAAGAACATATATGGTCGAAACAGGTCTGGGTCCGGTTCGGGTCAGCCCGGCCCGTGCTGGGAAGCCCGGCCTAGACGGCCGAAGGGGCGGCCGCGGTGGGGAAGGGAGTCGTGGTGAGGCGGGGTGGCCACGGGGTGGAGGTCTGCCGTGGATGGACGAAATGTCAGTCGTCCTCTCTGCGGGGCACAGTCGCGTGCCACGCCTTCTTCGGAAGTCGGCTCGGCTGGTCGTCTTCCCTTCGTCACCGCGGCACAAGCTGCAGCCCCATGTTTTCCGAGTGGTGCGGAAGCGAGCTTCCGCCGCCATCAAGAGTCCAACCTCTAGTTTTCATCTTCCTCCATCACAAATATTTCATCAAAAACCACAAGGGATTGCATAGAGGTTGGGTCATGTCCGTTTGTCCCATACCCTCCGCGTTAGAGCGGTAGTAAGCCGTTCACAACTTTTGAATCATGAAGATCATCAAGAACAGTTAAGGGAGGTATTTAAAACAAAAAAACCCAACCTCAAAGGATTTTTGTTGTGTTGTGAGATGAAAACATTGAAGGAAAAAAATCTGCCAACGTTCATTGCTTTCGCAATCATGCTTCTGAAGTCTGCTTGTGCGTCGTCCTCTTTCTTGATTCTAAAGAATGTTCTTCGATGGCATTCTTCGTTTGGAGGAAAATTTCTTCAATAGAGAAGTAGTATTTCTCCACAAATTTCTCCCAATTCTCCAAACATTGACAACAAATCCTCAAAAGAAGAATGGTTCCAATAATTTTAATTAAGTCTATTTAATTTATTTTTGGGACAATTAATTGTTGGCACAATTAATTGTACCACATTGGCATAATTAATTGGCTCAAATTAATGGGAAGAATGAATTAATGGGGAGTTGAGAGGTTTCTCCCCCATTAAAAGGGTTCAAGTGGTCCCCGCCATTAAATTCATAATTTGAGGTTTAAGGGTCGGTGGTCCCCACCTCCATAACATTCACATGGGATGTTTTAACAAAAAGAAATATAAGTTTATTTTATTTTATTATTCATTTCCTCAAAAAACACAAAATATATCGTTCACCCTCGACCTACTGCAGTCGAGGTGAAGGTCTCTTTAAAAGAATACGAGTGCTGTGAGTTCAATGATGCACTCAGATTTCAATTCTGAGCACTAGTTTAAACGTTACAAAATCCCGCTTGTACATTTACTGAACCAACTTGAAAAAAAGATCAGAAATTCATTCCGGGAACACAGGGCCTTGGAATCCCGTGCCGTAAATTTTCACGAACACGTAAAATTCCCACAAAATTAATAAAATACATGGAATATTAGGGTCTTTAATGAATAAAATAATAAAATTAAGAATTTCAAAGATATAATTATATAATGTCAAAAAATATTGAAAGATATTGATATAAAATCTATGAAAAAGGAAGAAGATTTTTATTAGTAACAAACTAGTTATATTGAAGATAAAAATTCAATAACAATTTTTCAATAATATTTCAATAAATTTGTGAATATTTTATTCTTAGTCATCTTAACGTTATGGTAATTCCACCTCTTAAAATAAACAAAATAAAAAATCATGTTAATTCTAAGGTTATTGAATATGTTTCACCTAATACTATATAACTGAAAAAAAATATGTAATATATGATATGAAAAAATCATGAAAATTTCAAATCTCTATAAATGTATGTTTTGGATAATTCTAAGGGAGATATACCGAATAGAATTTGAAATTAATGTCTGGAATGCACCTATACAATAAGAAGACTTTAAAATATAGAACAATTAATATTATGGAATATCTATTATTTATAGAATTTGTGTGTACTATGGAGTTATTGGGTACACATCTCATGTTAAATAGTTTCACATGGATTTTTCCATGGAGTCATAAAAAGTAATAAGTTATGGGATATTATCCAAAAATGATGAGAAATAATTTTGAGATGAACCATGTTGTGAGACAACATTCATAAAGTCTATCTACTAGAAACAATATTTTTTAAATAAATTTTCGGAATAAGTGATCAATAAGGTCCTTGTTGTAAATAATTTATGAAAAAACATCCTGAAAAAAACTTCATACAATATAAAATGTGAATATTCAGAAAATAAAAAATTCTATGAAGTCAACTTTTGTTGAGGTGTCTCGTAATTAAATAAATAGACGAAATACATGGTCAATTTATGGTTGATGTTCATCTAAAATGATATGAGATATAAAAATCATTTAGAATATTGGAAATCCATGATTTAGGTGTAGTTATATTTTGTAATGGAATATATTTAAAAATTATAGGATCTAGTAAAACTATGATTCATTCCCATAAAATAAACTATATAGATTTTCTTATATTTTTATTTGAAGTAAAACATTTTTTTAAGTTTCAGAACGAGATCTCAAGATGGGAAAAAATAAATTGTAATGACCTAGATTTTCCATGTATTTTTTTTTAAAATTACATGGAGCTATTCCCATGCTGTGAAATCTGGTGGAATTTTATTTCGATAACCAGTGTGTCCAGAAAAAACTTTTAACTAATCTCAAGGTACATTCAGTAAACATGTGAGCATGAAATTTTTATTTTTTAACTAGTGCTAAAAAATGAAATCTCAGGGCACTGTTGAACTTACAGTGATGGGATTTCTTTAAGGGGGACATAACCTCGACCGTAGTGGGTTGATAGAGGATGTTTGTTTTTGTGGTTTTGATGGAGGATTAATAAAATAAATGTAATTTATTTTAAATATCTTCCACTTCTCTTTTAGGTTTTGGTGGAAGGGACCACAATTGGTGGTCAGGCATTTAATATAGGACATTAAATTCTCAGTTAACCAAAAATGTGTAACCAGCCTACATACAACTAAGTATGTTCTTTAATTTCACCAATTAATGAAACTTTTTTAATTATGTGTTGTAAAGATTACTCCACTATTCTTTCTTTTAGTTTTTCTGAATTTGTTGGCAAAGTAGTGGTGTTTTTGGAAGGCTGGATTTTGGAGGAGCCTCTTGGTAAAGAACGAATCCGTCGAGCCAGAATGAAAGATCATCATTTGAGAGGAATCGTTGGTGGCTTTCATCATGATCAAAAAACACTGACCTATCTTCAATCACGGAATTCTCCCCAATGAATCATGAGGTAGTGTATTTTCTTGTTTAAATTTCTATGGTTATTGAATCATTTATCTTCTCCCTTGTTAAGATGATAGTACAGAGGGTGTGAGCCAAACAAACAAGGCCCAGTCCCTCTGCCTCTTGTTTTGTCATTGAGTTCTACATGGGAGAATATTTATGTTGGAGGTAACACAATACTAATGTCCAAGTAGTGAATGCGACGACCCGAGAAACCAGTAGGTGTGAACAGATCGAAAAACGGACCACCGGGGCTCACACAGTGTCCTGTGGAAGACTACCAGTGCGGCGACACTAGATGGAGATGGCGGCACACCATCATGCAATGCAGGAGGAGGCCACGATGGTCCGCCGCCATCCGGCACCATCCAGCCGTGGAGACGTTGGTGGAACGATGTCGTGTGCCGCAAGAGGAAGAGGTCACGGCTTTTCAGCCACGGCGGTTGAGCAGGGCGGCCGGCACTGGCAAGTCGCAGAGGATGTCCATCGTTCCTTCATGCACCACTGAAGGTGGTTGTGGCTTGAAGCCATGACGGAGGCAAGGGACCACAACTTCCAGTTCCCATGGGTGAACAGGCAACGCCACATGGCGATGCCATTCCAAATCTCACATGGATTAGCCGTTCCGGAAAAAGGGTGGGCATTTTCCTTGTTACAGCTTGGGCGGGCCCTACGCCACCCTGTGGGCTTTGATGCACCCCCTGGTGGTCGAGACGCACCTCCCTATGGGCCAGGTCGCATGCCCTTGGGGGCTGGGTCAGGTCGCGCCCCCTCTGGGCCGGGCCGGAACGCATCCCAGCTGGCTGAGCCAACCGTGGTCTAGCCCAATCGGACTGGCCCTGGATTGTTCGAGCATTTCCTAGTCATAATCGAGCTAGGTCGGGTCAGAATAGACCAAGACAGGCTTGGTTGGTCTGACCATGTCAGACCAGACCCAGACCCATCCTGGCCCAACTTCGCTTAAAAATACATAACATGAAATACTGATGTCAGTTTGACGAACCGTCTACAACGATGGGATCCATGGATGGAGATTCTTTTCATGTACACTCTAATAGAGTTTTGGATAATGTTGTAGTATGGCTGGGTTGGATCGAACTTGAATCGTATCAGGCCCTCTGTACTATAACTTTTATAAAAAACAGACCGGGCGTCCGATTGACACACCATCTATCGTGTCGGAACCCTTAAGACATGACAGTCCTTTCAGATACTTCTTGGTGTGGAAAACTGGTGGTTGAGGTATGAACAATACCTCAATGAGAAGATTCTACGGACCTCAATCTCACTAGGTGTGGGGAATCTTATGGCTAGATATCTTTGAAGTAGCTCTCATATGTGGATCATCCTAATAGAGACCATGTGTGGATCATCCTCATAGATATCCGAAGAGTATTAGTTTTAGAGGGGATCATTGAGAATCAGCACCTAGCGACCCTGAGTGGATCATCATCAAGTGACCCTTTGGGTATCAGCATCCAGCAACCGTGTGTCCATCAGTATTTTAGTAACCCTGTGTAGATTAGAATTCTAGAGACCCTGTGTGGATCTACTTTATAGTGACCTTGTGAGGATCTGCAATAGCATGGACCAACAAGTACCATCCATTCAGTGGCCTGTCATGGAACAACAACTTATGCCCAAGAGTGGATCTATAATATAAAAACTACATTTTGGATGTGTTGGGGAATGTCTAAATGGAATAAGATGATATATCTTATGACTAATCATATGTCTTCTTGATCTCGGAGTTGTATACCTAGTGTGAGCTTACTATTACTTCGTGCATTTTGATTGAGTTCTTTCATTGTGATTTTTCCTTTGCGGAACTCCGGCAGACGATTAGGGGTATCAGGGTCCCTACTGAGTATTGTTATACTCAACACTGCATGAGATTCACCTGCACCTTGTTATGTCTTGTGCAGATGACAGTCAACTATGACCAAGTTTTGGGAGCCAGGACTGAACGGTGCTCAGAGGTAGACTTTTAGACTTGATGTGCTGCAATGATGACTAACCGTGAGCTGTACCTTTACATCATGTCGGAACCCTGGTGGATGATTCCTGGAGCTATTTGTTGTTATTGTGGTACTTTTCAGTTGGGCTTGAATTCCGGCCCGCTTTACATACAGTACTCACCCCTTTTACTTTAATTACACATCTTTTTACTACTGATGTTTTTCTATGTGGGTGGTGCTCGTTGTATTTTTGGGCTGTGTGTTGGATGTTTAAATGAAATGCCTTCCCATTTTTAAGGGATATTCCTTTCAGTGCTAGTCTCCAACCCCTGGCCTATTGAAGGTGGGATTGGGGTAATCACGATATAGGCCTCGGGGGACAAGTCATGAAAAAGTGGTATCCTAGGAGTCAGTTCTACCGAAGAACTAGGACTATGATCTTTTCATGGGAAATAGTGTTATGTGTTATGAGTGTGATATTCAGTTTTGGGAATCCAATGTTGGTGCGTGGGATGACGTATCTATACACCAGGACCCTTAATTCTGAATTTTGAATCAGTACAAAAAATCCCTAATTGTGTGTTTTTTTAAATGTTTTTCATTTTTATCTCTTTTGAGTTAGCTCACCAAGTATAACATATTGATCAGGGTGCATCAGTTTTCTTTCAGAATGACTCCACATAGACATCCATCCAGGGTTCTAGTGAGATTTTATGATGACATCCCATTGAGTGATGAGGCTTCAGTTTAGATCCCTCTTACTACGATAACACTTTCGGGTGGTGCACAAGTAGCACCACAACCCGTTGGGCTGCTGTTTTCCCCATCCCCACTAGAAGATGGTGCATGCTGACTAAGATTGTTTCCCGAGTTCAAGTGGGAGTGGCCTCTGTGGTTTCAAGGAGAGCCAGATCCCCGTGAATTTGAGGGCTGGATGGAGGCTATGGATAGAGTTTTCCACCTAGTTAGGACACCAGTAGAGTATATGGAGATCTTAGCTGCTAGTCTTTTCCATGGAACTAGTTGGATATGGTGGATCCTAATTCTCTAGTCACACGAAGAGGAGACCCTCACCTAGAAGTAATTTGAGAGCCTCTTCAGTGTGGAGTTTGTTCCCGTGACTTTATAATGTGAGCATATTCAGGACCTCCTACACTTACAGCATGGCAGCCTGACAGTATCCTGGTACTCGAGAAACACTCACTGACCTCTATTGCTACTCCACCTACATGGTATGAGACCCATTCATTAGGGCCTGAACCTTTTAGTGGGGTTTATGGTGGGAGATCAGAGCGTTGTTGATATCACAAAATATTCTGATGCAAGGATGAGTACTCGAGTGTGCTTTATTGGTGGAGAGCTACCTATTTGACTAGGAACCGATGGTGAGATCCACCACCAGACGACAGGTAGCAGAGTCAGCTACTGCTAGCAGTAGGTAGATGACACAAAGGTCTAGGTGGGCCATACCTTCTAGAGGATGAACCCAGGATGTAGGGTCAGAGGTGGATAGCTCACGAGGAAGAGTATGCCAGCATAGGAAAATACTATGCTTCACGTGCGACGGGTGGCCACATGGCTCACGGCTGCCCAACCTGCCATACTAATGATCAAAAAACGGTCGAGGGACCACTGAGTCATAGGAAGATATTCGAGTGAGGACGTCCATAAAGAAATAGACATGGTAGATTAGAAGTTCATGTTGTAGGTGGTGGGCAGTAATTTGAGGTTCTTCCACCACCACCTCAATGTTCTCCACCCTGACCTCTCAAAGAGTATTCAGACATATACAATCTTAGATTCTGGTAATTTAGTCCTATGATAACAGTTCTATTGAGATGATATGAGTTTTGATCTATGTATAATACACCTTATTTGTGGAACTTATTGACATAGGTGTCGACCCCTCTTTCATTGCCATGGCCCTCGTTCAGATATCAGATATTTCGGAGGAGCTGTTGGCTCAATACTTATGGCTAGAGACTCATAATTGTAGGGATTCAACAATTATACACTCGTGTCAGCATTATGATCTTACTTTATGATGAGAGAGATTCGGTTTTGATCATCTAGTTTCAGCTTTATGGCCTTATGATGCAATCTTGGGTATGAACAGGTTATCTAAAGTCCATGCTCAGATTGATTGTTTTAGGCGCAATGTGTGGTGTGTCTAAGGGGTTGGGATCATGACTTCTTTCACCAGTGAGATGGAATCATTTTCATCACAGGATGAAAATTCACGAAGGAGGGTACTTCCAATAACTCATTTGTTGGCTAGCCACACCCTTGGGGCAGTTGACATGAAGAGTCTATGTTATCTAATAGTGGTGTTCCAGTATGCCAATATATTTCCATATGATGTTACAGGACTACTATCTCGCTGAGAGGTAGAACTCTACATCTACCTATACCCCAGGACGACACTAATATCTATTCCAACTTATCAGATGGCTCCCACAGAGCATCGTGAGTTACAGATATATCTAGAAGACTTGCAGGGGAAGGGATTCATAAGACCTAGTGTCTCTCCATGGTTATACCCAATTTTGTTCTCCAAGATGGTGGATTGCAGTATGATAATATTTGTAGTCTATCGGCACCTAATCCAGGTGACTGTGAAGAACAGGTATCCAATCTTGAGGATTGATGATCTCTTTGACCAGATGAAGGGAGCTTGATGGTTTTTGAATATAGACATCAGATCTGTCTATCATTAGCTTAGGGTACAGTAAAAGAAAGTATAGAAGATGACCATTAGATTTTGTTACGACCATTATGAGTTCTTGGTAATGAATTTTGGTGTGACCAATGATCTTGTAGTGTTCATGGGGTTCATGAACAGGATCCTCCACCATTACATCGATAGTTTAATGGTATTCTTCATTGATGACATCATGATATACTTGGTATCGAAGGAAGAGCATGCCACGCACCTGAAGATAGTTCTGGATACACTCTGAGTGCACCATATTTATGGAAAGCTCTCTAAATTCATTTCTGGATACAAACATTCCACTTCTTGGGGTAGGTTCTCTCAAAGGTTTTAGTTGTAGTGGATCCAAAAAATATAAAGGATGTGATGTCTTGGGAGCCACCCAAGATTGTGATTGAGGTGCGGAGTTTCTTGGGATTCACTGGGTACTACTAGAGCTTTGTACCTGTCTTTTCTAGAGTTGTGACATTCTTTTCATCTTTGAAAAAGATGGGAAAACCCTTCATGTGGATAGAAAGATGTCATATGAGTTTTCAGAAGTTGATGTAGAGGCTAACGAGTTTCATCATGTTGAGGCTATCAGAAGAGGTAATTTGGTATGCAGTCTACTACGATGCATTAGGGAATGGACTAGGTTGTGTCCTGATGCTGGAGTGAGTAGTGATCGCTTATGGTTCAAGAAAGTTGTGACAAAATGAGAAGAACAATTCTACCCTGGACTTGGAGTTAGCAGCTGTGGTCTTCTCCATGGAGATTGTTGATTCTCTTTTTCATCACATTGTCTAAAATAATGTAAAGGGAAATGAATTAGCACAAATTGATTCATCCTTTGAAGAAAACATAAAAAATCGACAAATCCATGAACAAAGAATCAAATGCACAAGGGTCACGCAAGTTCCATCACTGTCATGAAAGTATACTTGTGCGCCACATAATGGTCTCTCAAGTGACTTGCGCTCCCTAAAGGATAACCGCTCGGGGTCTTCTCCAGCCTATAAATAGACCCTGTGGGCCCCCCATTTCGAAGGAGGAATTTTTCCAGAATTCAGATACAGAGCTCTGAACGCCCAAGTCTCTTCTTTAGGTCTTCCGAACACTTCTAAGGTAATTCTTTACCTAGAATGGAAGGTCTAAACAAGAGGAGTAAGGTCTATGTTTTATAATTCAATATCACTTGTGCGCCCTTAAGGGAAATGGACACACTTGCGCACTGCCCTACTTCTTCTTCATAACTTGTGCCCCATCTTCTAGAAAGCCTATAGGGATGATTCTAAAGGCGTTGATCAAGGATCTCCCTAATATTACTCTAAGGGCTGAAAATCGCGCAAGTACCCATGTGTCACGCAGGTATACCTGCGCGCCCAGGACTTGCGTGCCCACGCAGTACCTGCGCACCTGCCAGGACTTGCGTGCCTCTAACTTTTTGGGTGCCTTTCCTACCCATTTCACCCCTCTTATGCCATTCCACCTCTCCTATTCATGATTCAGTCTTCAGGACACTCTTCAAAGCCATTTATGGCATGATTTCATGATTTGACTTCCTTATCTGAAAGGAACTCTGTGGAACGTCTCTCAAAACCTAGTGATTTACACATCTTTATGTCACTAAAGATTGAGATTTCATTCATTCAACATCATCCTTTAAGATGAGAGGATCTTTAACCCTGGGAATCCTTTTCAAGAGTAATCCACAGTCCAAATTCTCATTAATATGGGAATCCTCTTTAGTAGTAAGCCCCATGCCCTCCAATCTGGGCATCCTCCTTTAAAGTAATCCCCAGTCACAAAAGTCTCATATATGGGCATCCTCCTCGGGAGTAAGCCCCAACCATAATTATCTTAACCAGGGCCTCCTTTTCAGGAGTAAGCCCCACTCTCAAATATGGTCATCCTCCTCAGGAGTAATCCTAGACCATAATTCTATTAATATGGGCCTCCTTTTCAGGAGTAAGCCCCGGTCTCAAATATGGGCATCCTCCTCTGGAGTAATCCCCAACCATAATTCTCTTAACCATGGCCTCCTTTTCAGGAGTAAGCCCCAATCTCAAAAATGGGGCTACTCCTTAGGGGTAATCCCCAAGTACCTTTAATTTCCAAATCCCTTTAACTTGGGACTCATTTTCAAGAGTAAGCCCCAGTCTTAATTTTCTTTTTGATCTTGTCTTCCTTCTCTTCTCAAGAGTAAAACCCAATCATAAGTCCCCTCCTAACTTGGGTATCTTCCTTAGGAGTAAGCCCCAAGATTAGAGTATCCAAATATCCATAAAGCACATACACCTTTATGGACCATGTTCCTAGATTTCTTCCCTGAAGTAAATCTTAATCCCCATCCATTTTGGCAGTTATACACACATAAGCCCCACATCATTGCATCTATCGTGGAACAATTGTCTGTTTTCACCAATACCTCTTGTTTCTTACACCGGGCATGACTCACGTGAGATTAGAGTGTAAAAGTAATCATGAAATCTCTCTTTGAGCCATCAATCATGCATAAACATCATACTCCCTTATTCGAACTATGTGTGTTCTGATTCCTTTTCCAAAACAAAGGATATGTAGGTAGCCCATCAGCGGGTACGATCCCAACTCTGAAATAATCCATGTCCTCCTGAATGACAATAATCTTCAAGTTCTGCACTAAGTGGATTTAAAAGTAGTATGGTCATCATAATGACCAAGATACTTTTATGTATTTTAAATATATCATCAACTAAGAATCTCTAACAAATACAGATGATTCTTCATTGATGAAGAACCTCAAAAACATATAAAAGAATCTCTGAATTTCCTACATATCAATAATTTGTTGTCAGACTAAAGGAAAGCTCATTTCATACTTGGTAATGTAATAAGGATTCACAAACATAACATAAATCTATAAAGAGAGTCTCGGAGTAGACAATAATTCCCCTCAAAAAGGTGTGATGAGTCTAACCTCCCATCCTCTCGACCAATTCAAATTTCTAAGACTCATCAGTCCACAACTAATGAGAACCTACCTTTGGAAAGTAGGTACAACTGGATATGGAATCATTGGATGTTTCTGGTTCTACGAACAAACCCGTTAGAATCCGATTGGAATGTATGAACCTTCAATCAACGAGGTCATCCCTAATTCCAGAGTGGAAAAAGAGATGTGGAGACACTACTTGATAGGCGAACATTTTACAGTCTACATATATCACAAGATTCTTAGGTATAACTTCTCTCAGAAGGACCTGAACATGAGACAGTGGTGGTAGATAATGTTCTTCCAAGACTATGAATTTGAGATAGTCTATACTCTTAGGGTGTGGAATGTGGTAGCAAATGCACTCAAAAATAGGTATCATCTAATGTTTCTATGTGAGGAATCAGAGCAGCTAGACACTTCGCAGATATCTTTCACGGATATAAATGGAGCATCTTACCACCAGCCTATTACCATCACTCCCCCACTCCATCAGTGTTTCGGGGAGGCATAGTTTGGGGACATTGACTGTGGGGCTCGACGTGCTCAGATATACTCAAGAAAAAACGTGATGGATTTTTTAAAGGTGGGGAGCATGTCATATTCTTCATAGGACGCAAAATGGTTCTGGTGGTGCTACAAGAGGCGGTGTTGAGGGAGTTCCATATGTCCCATTTGGCTATAAATCCTTGTGTGGTGAAGATATACCAGGACAATCATCGTTTGAACTGGTGTTCAGGGGTGAAGAATGAAGTGGCAAAGTTTGTTTCATGATGCCTAACTGGTCAGCAACTAATGGCTGAGCATTATTTCTAGCAGGCTTAATGCAACCTCTAGAGGTGTTATAGTGGAAGTGGGATGGCATTTACATGGATTTCGTGACAGTTCTACCACGTACATTCAGGGGCCACAATTCCATTTGGTTGATCGTTGACCGACTCACTTAGTCATCCCACTTCCTACCCATCTGAGATAATTTATCAGTAGAGGTCTTGAGTTGCCTTTATGTACAAAAGATTACACGGCTTCTTGGGGTTTCATCGATGGTCATCGCTGATCATGAAACACGTTTTACATCCCAGTTGTTTGAGGGATTTCATGAGGCGTTTGGGTCAGAACTACGTTTGATCACCTCCTTATCCTCAAACGGATGGTCAGATGGAGTGTACCATTTTGACACTGGAGGACATGCTTCTTTCTTGCATTCTAGATTTTGTACGCAGTTGGGACAATCACTTGAACGTGGTGGAGTTCATTTAAAACCAAATTTATGACTCCACCATCGGTATTGCACCATTTGAGGCCTTGTACGGTCGACCATGTAGATCACCTCTATGCTGGATAGACCCAGAGGAGTCATCACTTATATGTCCTGAGTTGGTACGAACTACCATTGAGAAGGTTCAGATCATCCAGGAGGGGATACTGATTGCAAAGATAAGGTAGAAGTCTTGTGTTGAAAGGAGACGAAGACCGTTGGAGTTCGAGGAGGGAGACCATGTCTTCTTACGAGTCTCACCTTAACGAGGTTTGAGGATACTTGGTCGGGGCGGCAAGAAATCCCTGAGGATCATCATAACCTTTAAAGTTCTCAACAGAGTTGGTGAGGTGGTGTATCGCCTAGCTCTTCCCCACAGATGAATCGGGTGCATGACATTTTTCACGTGTCGCAGCTGAGGAACTACGTGCATGATCCATCATAGGTTATCTAATTGGGATAACTAGACATTGATGATGGGGTGATGTTTAGGAAGATTATAGTAGAGATTGTGGATCAATAAGAGCATTTCCTTCTTGGATGATCAGTTCCTATGGTGCACATTCACTGGCAGCACGGGAACCTTCCAGAGAGAATATGGGAGCGGGAGGCTCAGATACTTGCTTAGTACCCACCTTTGTTTCTTTAGTCTATGTTGTGGCTTTTGGGGATGAAAATCCCTATGTTTGGGAGAATGTAATGACACAAATTTTCCCAGCAATTTTTTTTAATTATCTGGATCAATTCGGAGGCTGCGAAACATAACAGTGTTTGATTCCAATGCTTGGTGTACCCAGAATGAAATTTAAACATTCTTAAGGTATTTTCAGTAAATGTGCGAGTGGGAAATATTAACTTTTCAACTGGTGCTTGGAATTTAAATCTAAGGGCACCATTGAACTCGCATCCCCGAGATTCACTTAAGGGAGCCTTAATGTCAACCGTAGTGGGTTGAGAAATACTATATGATTTTGTGTTTTTTGTGGAGGATTAATAAAATAGATCTAATTTATTTTAAATATCTTCACACTCTCTTTTATTTTCTAGTGGCGGGGTACTACAAAGGGTGGTCGACAATTTAATGCTAAACATTAAATTCTCAGTTACACAAAAATGTGTAACCACCAGCTACATGGAATTAAGGAGGTTTGTTAATTGAACCAAATAATAAACCTATTGTAATTATGTGTTGTAATGATAACTCATCTCTTCTATACTTTTGGTTTTTTGAATTTATTGGTAATGGAGGGGTGTTTTCGGATAGGGGTGTTTTGGAGATACCTTTTGGCAGAGAGCAGATCCATCAATCAAGAACTGAAGATCATCATTTGAGAGGTATCGTATGAGGTTTGGTTCGGGATCAAAAAAAATCAAAACATCTTCTCCCTTGTTAAGATGAAAATGTGGAGAGTACGGGCCAAACGAACAAGTCCTAGTCCCCCCGCCTCTTGTTTTATCATTCCATTCTACATAGGGGAATATTCAGGTTTGATGGAAACCAAAATAGAGGGTCAAACATCGAAGGATATGATCTAGGAAGCACGTAGTAGAGAACATATGAATAAAAGGACCACTGGGGATCACCTAGTGGCCAATAGAAGACCACCATTGCAGCAGCACCAGTGACTGGTGTCTTCTGGTGATGGCGGCGACCAGCACCAAACAGCCACAAAGATAGCGATGATGCACCATTGTGCACCACCGGAGGAGGAGGTCGTGGATTTTCATCTGCGACGGTTGAGTAGGGCGGCCGACCCCGGCTGGCCAAAGAGGTGAAATGGTGAGCCGTCATGCACCACTAAAGGTGGTCGCAGATCGAAGCCGTAGCAGAGGTAGGGACTCGCACCCTGCCGGTCCCACTGGTAACCAGGAGGCACCACATGGTGCCACCGCTCCAAATACCGAATGGCTTAGCCATTCTAGAAAGGGAGGACGTTTTCGCACGTGAAAGCTAGGCCGAGCCTTGCACCCTCCTGCGATCAGGGCTGCACCCTCCAATGGGAGGGATTGTGCCCCCTTATGGTTGGGCCATTCCTCCGTGCAGGCCGAGCTACACCCCCCTACGGGTCGGGCCGAACCACGGCCCAACGGGCAGAGCCTGCCGCGCCAAGCTCAACCGGACCGGACCAAGCCTATTCGAGCAAGGCTGGGTCAGTCTTGGGCTAGGCTAGTTCGACCCAAACGAGGTCTAGTCATCCAAGATCAGGTCAGGCTAAGTCTAACTGACCTGGTCGGACCAGACCAGGGACCATCCAGGCCCAATTTCACTTAAAATGCCATAAATTGAAATCCATACGTATGTTTGACTAAACGTATGCGACAATGAGACCCTTAGAGGGATATGGTCCTTGTGGTATAATACAATCATATTTTAGAGAAGTTTGTGTACGTCTAGGATGGATTAAACCCGAATCCAACCATGCCCTCAGTACGAAAATGCTTATAACTCACAGACCAGGCATCTGATTGCACGCACCGTCTGTCACTTTGGAACCCATATGACATGGAGGTACATTGGGAAACTCATTTTTGGATCATAGTGGTTGTATAGGTTAGAACTATATATCAAGTAGAAGATTATATGGAACTCGAGTGCACTGGGTGCAGGGAATCCTGTGGCTAGCTGTCTTTGAAGTAGCGACCCTATGTGGATCGACATCATAGCTACCCGAAAAGGACCAGTTTTAGAGTGGCCCATCGAGGATCATAACCTAGAGACCCTGAGTGGATTAGCATCTAGAGACCCAGTTTGGATCAGAATCAAGTGACCCTGTGTGGATGAGCATTCCAGCAACCATGTGTAAATTAGCATTACAATGACCTTGTGTGTACCAGCATTCTAGTGACCATATAAGGATCAGCAGTAGCATGACCCGTTGAGGACCATCCTTTTAGTGTCCAATCATGGAACAATGACTTACGTCCAAGAGTGGATCGATAATAGAACAACTGGTTTGTGGATGAACATTGGATCTTCTAAATGGAATAAGATGATATAACTTAAGGATAATCAACTATATTCTATATCTATAAGTTTTATACCTGGTGTGAGATGAATATTGCTTCATGATTTTTTATTGAGATCTTTCTTTGTGGTTTTTCCTTTTTGGATCTATGGGAGACCATTGGGGGTCTTGAGGTCCCTACTGATTATTTTTAAACTCACCCCTACATGGGATTCACCTGAAACTTTTTGTGACTTGTCTAGATAACGAACAACATTGTCCAAGGTTTCGGTGGCAGGACTGAACGGTGCTCGGAGGTGGACCTTTAAATGTGATGTGCTGCAGTGATGAATTACAATGATCTATAGCTACCCTTCGGGTAGGAACCTTGGAAGACGATTTCGGTGATGTTTTTCTATTGTTGTTATAGTTTTCAGTTAGGCTTGTATTTGGACCCCTTTTACTTACAGTAATCACCCCGTATACATTAAGTACACAACTTTTTACTACTATAGTATTAATATGTGGGTTGTTCTCACTATATTCTTGGACTATGTGTTTTAGTTTAAATGGAATTCCTTCCTGTTTTTCAGAGATATTCCTTTCTGTGCTAGTCTCCAACCACATTCCAATGGAAGGCGGGTTTGGGGTTGTCACGACACAATCCCTGGGGGATGGGTCAAGACATAAATTTTTAGAAGGAATGATTGCATATTTATACACTTAATGAATTTATGATTCATAGTTAATAAAAATATATGTAGTGGTATACTTTTCCATATTTTTAATTCAAATGATTATTATTTTTATTTTAATAAATTAAAAAATAGTTTTGTTATAGAAAACTTCTCCATGTTTTTTAAAAGATATTTAGACTAACATCTAGAGGATATATAGTAAGATAATTACAAAAAATAATTATATTGAGAGGTATAGGGAGATAAAATATATTTTTCCAACAAGATAAAAATAAAAAATATGTTACTAAGATTCAAAAGTGTGTAACTTCAGTCCACTGAGCCACGTATATTCATTATGTCATACTTATGTGGTCTAATGATTCATTAATCCTCAAAAATAAAATTTTATTTCATCACATTCAATGAAAAGTTTTCAATAATGAGTTAATTTATATTTATGAATCACAAATAATAATATTTGATGATGTTAAGGATTATTAAAATAGAATTTGAGAAATACTATTTGGGTTATATCAAGAAACAAAGAACTTATAATGGAATGAGTTCACTGTAAATTAATTTACAATAAATATTTATAATAACTGAATCAAGAATTAATAATTTACTCTAAATACACCCTAAAAATAGAGTTATATATAGAGAAAATATAATCCTAGTTAATATGGTAAAACCCTACAATATAATTTAATCATTCATACTTTTTCTAAATAGAAATTTTGAATATAACTGCTCATATTCAAAATAAGTTCTTGTTGGGGCCTGAATGTAAGTAGATTTTTTAATAAATCTTTTATAATAAAAAATCTAATATGAATTATGTAAATGTTATTAAGATTATTTGATTTCCAAATATCATGATTTTAGGAAAAGTAAAATTTCATGGGAATGATATGGAAGGAGTATTCTTTGGCAATTTATAAAATTACTTAGGCTAAAAGTGTTGAAAAATGACTAAACAATTAGTGGACTTATAAGATTTTAATATTTTTAAAAATAAACACAATATTTGTTTTTAAATTATATGTAATTCTAATATTATAGTTGTGGAAAAATTAATTCTTCTAAAATTAGTGTATAAGATGCTATAAGTGAACATGATAATGCATATATTTATTCAAATTAGAATAATGATGAGGAATATGTGTCTAGGGATTATAATTTTAACTATCTGAGGCCAAAATGGATATAGAGACAAATAATATAAATTTAAATCATAATTTAATAGTTCAAATCAAAATAAGGCTATTGTGTAACAAATAAATACCATGTGTATTTCAAGTTGACCAAGAAATAGACTTTGGATATTGAATTTAAAGAATGGAAAAATTAAATGAATAAAGGGAAAGATTAGATTAGAAATAATTCCACATTGGATCTTATTAAATGGAAAATATGAAATAATTTCTATAGAACTATGTGGGTGTTTAGAAAACAACTCACATTATGAAGGAAAATATTGATTATTTTTTTATTTAGATTAAAAAGTTTATTATTTAGTTGAGGGATATGGATTTGAAGATTTATTTACACATAATGAAATACATAAATTTATATGAATGTTCCAGACTATTATAACTCATAGTCATTATAGATTCTATAAAATACAATACTTATATACTTTCATGAATAATGAAGTTAAAGAATATTTTTATATTAATAATCATTAACTGTTTAATATTGATGATGATGGAACCATATTTTGGATATCTGAGAAATCTCTAATTGTGTTAAAATATGATCCTTGTGCCTAGTATTCAATATTTTATGTCTTCCAAAGAATTATAATGTTTACTGAAGTAAAAGTTGATAGAAATTATTATATGATGGAGATGAGTACAACTAATATTATTTTCATTGTAAACATTGACGAATATATTGCTAAAAGAATTTAAGGATTATTCCTGTGAAGTGTTTAAAAGGAAAATGATATGGATCATAAAATATTAATTCCTAGAGATTTGAGTTTCTTTATAGGATTACATGTATTTTAATGTAATGATTTTATTTTTCAATCCCAAGAAAAATATTCCAATTAGTTGTTGAAGAAAAGAAGAAAAAAAGATTCTAAAGTTATTTTCACACCATTTACAGTTTTTTGAAGATTATAAAGAAAAATACATGGTATATTTTGGATCAATAATATTTCATGATGTTGTAATAAACTTCCATTTAAGTTATCAATGATATAAAAAAGTAAAACTTGATGATTTACAATAGAGTTTTCCAATACATCAAAGAGAATTTGAATTATTGAATAATATTTAGAAGAGGTGGGAATATTAAATTGTTATAGTATACTATTATAGATTGTGCACAATATTTTGATTATAAGAAATCAATATCACATGGTATATTATTTATTGATGAAAATTATTTGAGCTATATTTTTTAAATGAATAATTTAATTAGATTATGTACTATTGAAACTGATTATGTGGATTCTACACAAGAATATAAAATATTGATTCGGATGAAAAATAAACTAGAATACATGAGAGAGATAATTGATAAAACATTATGAATTGAAAGTGATATTTCATGTTTAATTGATCTTTACAAGAATTTAGTGAAACACTAAATATCAAAACACACTGAGATCTATTTTCATTTAATAAAAGAGAAGGAGGAAAATATATATTTATGGTTAGAATATATTCTTAAAAGGGTACAAAATAAATTTATTTCTATAGTGTCCATGTTAAATGATAGATTTTATTCATGGGGATAAATAATAAAGCTAATAACATGCTTCCTATATGAGGATATTTTGGCATGATCCACAGTATTTGGATTTTATTTTTGAACAATGAAAAGTGTAAAAAAACAAGTGCCTTAATTTTAATCCAACCAATGTAGTATTTCAATAAGGGAGGGAAATGAGTGATTGAATGAAGTGAGAGTTAATAAAGATTAGTAACCACAAATTATTAATCATAGAGTCTTCGAATTATTTTAATAGATTTGTTTTATCTTAATGTTTAGCATCTGGACATTTACCTTTGAGAATGGTTATCGTTGAATGCAATTTGGTGTGAGTTTTAGATGTAAAAGCAAATACAAAAGGGGATATATAAAATCCCATAAAATTATTGAATTAGTGTTGTATTTATTTTAAACTATTACTAAACAAAACTATAAATTTTTAATATTTTGTGATATTTTAATCATGTATTTAATGATATTTAAGATGAATATATGTGTATAAGGTTGTTTGGAGTTGAGTTTGAAATCCTATAATAAAAATCCTAATTATAGTATTTTTCATTGGAGAAATAAAGTATTAGAGTTCACTGAGAAACACAACTTTCTCTATAAAATATAGAAGAAAATATGGGAGTCATATAATGATACATATAATTTTTCAGATGGCGCATATAGTTTTATATCTCAAACATTATTAAAACAAGTTAATATATAAAAAATATGATGAATTTCAAGTATAAATATAGAAAATTAATTACCACACTATGATACATAATATATTGGAAGGATTTAAAAATTTTCCATATCAATATGTAATACGTCATAAGTGATATGTAAAATGATTTATTATTAAATATGTAATATAATAATATGTATAATGCTATATAAAATCATATAGTTGTTACAAAAGGTTTTCCCCAATATATATAATATTTAATTAACATTATGGATTATACTTTTGATAATATATAAGCCTTTTGAGAATATTCCTACCACGTGTATGATGATTTCACGAATATATAATTCTAATATATTTATATCGAATTGTGGGATTTATTGAGGAATTATTTTATTGGAGGATAAAATTAGATGATGGATTACTAATATTCAAATCATAAACCTTACGATATAGAGTGATTATTTTCCTGACTAAAACTAATATTCCATAAAAAATAATTTATTTCCATAAAAATGACGGTACATTGTAATCATATATATATAGAAATAAGAAAAAATATATTATATCAGGTATAAAAGAAAATTTAATGATTACTATTTAAGAAAGAAAATTCCTAAATCTTATAGTTTTTTAATTATCATGTAGTAAACATCAATAATATTTTTATAATATATAATATTTACATTAATTTATTATTATCTTGTTTAAATTAGAATAAATATGTATTTTTTGGAAAATTTAGTAAATGATCATTGGGAGAAAACCAGAACTGTTAGATTTAGAAATGAAAATTATAGACGATTATAAGAAAATAATTTATACGACTAGTTTGAAATAGAATATCATGTGAATAATTTTGAAAAAAAAACAGTTGAAGATAAAATTTTCGAATTTTTTGAGCACCAAATTTTATTTATTTTATATTATTTTGAATTATTACTTAATTCAAAAGGTCTTTATAAGATATAAAATAACAAATTTGAGTTTTTTATAATTATTTTGAATGTATTACAATTAGTATGAGATAATAATAATGTAAGAAGATAAATTGATATTGAGTTAAATTCTGGTGATCTTCTAAATACTACTGAATATTTTGGGATGCACTACCTTCATGATGAGGAGGCCAAAATGATATTGAATATTTTGAATGCTTGAAGGAGGCCTTTTGTTGAGGATAACTAATCCATGACATTTCACATTATCTTCTTATCTTGGATTTAAATTATAATTATAAACTATTTGGATAGATTACCAAGAATAGTTCAAAAACTAATCTATCATGTGGTAACTATTGTAATCACTTTTGATAATAGTGAAAAAAATCTAGTAGAATCAACCAAAACACAATAAAAGAAAAACTCACCCACCCTTCAGATGATCCTTGTAAAACTATTGTGCACTCTATTTCCCATTAACTTCCTTCAACATATTCATATGGGATATTTTATTTTATTAGATCCCAATCTTAACATTTAATGGATACTGATTTTTTTTAAAAAAAGCATAAAAGATGGTATCATTGATTTATGCGACCGTATTAGGGTTACACAACTGATAACTTGGTTCTTTCACCCCCTATTGATTTTTTTGTAAATTATTTCATTAATAAATACATATTTTTATCTAACAGTAAATCCAATTCTCAAATTAGATCAAATCACTAATATTAAGTATGGATGATTTATAAAACATTATTTTTTATCACGTTTAAAAAAATAAAAGGCGCACTTCTATTTTCTGTTTTATATCAATTATAGTTTCAATAAAGGAATTATACCATCTTACATGAAAAATTCAAAATCCTTCTATGTATCAAATCACTATTATCCTATATTTTATTTTATAGAGTTGTATGAGAAATCATACCATAGGAAAATGATAAATAAAAAACCATTATGTCTAATTAGGTCAAATTCTTTAGTATAAAAGAACATATTAACTCAATAACCTCATTATATTCCATACACCTAGTTACATTCATATTTTAAATAATTTGATATATTAATTTATTTATCAAATTCCCTATGATCTCATTAACTATTCCCTAAACCATGATATCAATTATATCATCAAATCATATAGTGAATAATTCATATAACACATTTAAGTAAATTTTCTCACACAACATATTATCATTATTTTTCTAGATAAGGAAAAAACCCATTAGATTTACCTAATAAAAACTCCACATTAAATTTTATTCTCTATTACTATATTTGGAATGGTAATTTCTCTTATAGTGTATTTTCCTTGGAAAATTTAAGTGTCCTAAGAAATTATAAGATAACAACAATAGTTAGTTCATGTTCACATAAATATTTAATTACTCCATAATAAATTATTCTCCTCCAACATGATATGAATACCCACTTCTTTTAAAAAAATTGATATCACTTATGTGTTCTTATGTTTCATGACACTTATTATAATCATTGGTAAACATGTGAAAATATATAATATTCAAAAATAGAACATCTTCTACACTATATATTTCATATTTTACCTTGGTTCCACTCAATATTCTACAATCATCAATTATTCGATGATATTCATTTCCAAACAATTATTAACCCAAGGATCACATATCCACCATTTACAAATATTACATTAACCATAGTGGTTTGTTACTAAATATGGTTTTAAATGGGGAAATTATATATCATAATGATGTTGAGAGATGTGGTTTTTCATGGTGAAAAATTAAATTTATTCTATTATAATTATATTCCTTCATCGTTGTTGTCATTTAAAAGATAAAACATATGAAAATACATTCCTAGATATTTGATTTTTCATCCTCCACCTTCTGTGGCTTCTATTCCAACTCCAATGTGAGATTGATCATATTAACACATGTTTCCTCCATTAGTGAATCATTATCATACATTTTTTTATTCCTTCTACAGGTGAGTGAAACTCATTTTGTTACTCTCAAATTCATTATAATGGAATTATTGAATCTACTTAGGCATGATTCATAATTCTCTTAATTGAAATTTATTATGATTAAATAAAATTTATTTATTGCTTGAGCGTCTATTATATATCATTAAATATTTTTATATCAACAATTTATACATTATATATCATTTACTATTTTTGTTTGTACTAATTTCACGATTTATATCATAAATAATGAATCCTAATTTTATGATGCACACTCGATTTCCATTATTTATTGGATTACAAGATTTAGAGGCAATTGATCAAGTCACATCCAAAGGGTGTGATTTTTCTTTTGAAAGTGAATGAAATCATGTAAGTATATCAAATTGTGGAAAAATTTCTTCAACATTTGGAAAAGGGTATTGAAATAAAATCATTTACTATTATCGTTATTTTGAATGGTATCAATGATATATTTCATGCTTATTCAGTTTAAGGTTTTGTGATTGTTAATATATTTTATATCACAATATTTCTTGTGGCCAACAATCTTTATAAATATTTAAGCATTTTTATGATTTTCTTCCCTGCCAACTATTTTAATTGCCACATATGATCTGATATTATGAAAACTAGTTAAGAGTTACGATTGGTAACCGTTATGTTTCCATATTTACCATTCTAAATAATGTTTTAGTTTTAATTTTTGTTATGTGGTTATCTACGAAATGAGATTTCAAGTATTAGAACTTTTATAACCAAGATGGATTTCCTGGGAGAACTTTATTTTATTGGGGTAGAATGTAACACTCTCATATTTCATGAAATTTGTTTCTGTTTAATTTAAACATTTCGATAATTTTCATTTCGAAAAACACATAAAATAAAATTTGATACATGAAATCATTAAGATATCTATTATTTATATACAAAAAAAATTATGCTTTCATTATTTTCTATATCTAGATAAGCATTCACTACATGCAATACCAACTTGTATTGTGTTACACTCAACATTGAGTTTCTAAAAAACAATATATTATTATTATAAATATTTAAATGAGATAGTTATAAGATATACATTTAAAATAGTATCATTGATACAAATATATATATTCTAATTTTTTTATATTGGTTTTATATAAATAAAACATATTAATAATAAAATATATAATTTTTTGTAAGGTCATTATATGCTTGAAAATACTATTTTCCATATTAATTTATTTTATTTGTGCATTTTTTATATTTAATAAAATTAATTCTAACCACATTTATAAATTTAATTTTAAATAATTAAATGTAATTTTGAATGAAAACATTCAATAATTTTGTGGTTTAAATTTTTAATATTTTTTTAGATTTTTCATTTTTTTGGATGGATAGTAAAAAATATTGAATTTTAATTCAAAACAACTATTTCATATAATTAATATATATTGTTAAATTGTGTTTTAATTTTTATTTAAATTTTAATTAATTAAGTTATACCTAAAAAAACCAATTTAGGTCATCATAAATAATCCCACTTTGAAATTAGATATAAAAATATTTCAATCTTTCAAAACAACTTCACTTAAAAGTCCCTCTTTCGTGACACTTCTCTAGAATAGTATGAATTTAATTTTTCCTCTTCTATGTTTGAATTTAGATAACTAGATTCAATATTTTCAAATATATTTATATATAATCTCATGTAGGGAAAACATTATTTTTGACTAGAAATATTAGTGAAATTAATAAAAATTTACCACACTAATTTGGGGAAAAATATTTTACTTAGGGGTTAGACATTAATATAAAGATGTAAAATAACCTATAAATTTGTCCAAAACGAATTTTAAATTCCTATTTCAACCATATATCTTCTTGTATTGAAATTTACTAGTTATTGTGACACTATTCCATGAATTTTTCCTTTATAATAAGTTATTTAAAGAAAAATACAAAAAACTAACCTCTCAAACTGTTAACATATATAAAGCCATGATATATTAAAAAAAGAACATAAATTTAGTTGTAAAAATTATTTTTAAGGTTAATTGATTTTTTCATCATAGTAATTTAAATTTAATTTTTCAATATGATATATTTATATTATATTTTGAATAAATTCAAAATGCCGAAATTATTTAATTCATAAATAACTAAAATAAATAATACTAGAAGTATTAAAAGTAAACTAAATTTTTTGAATTAATGTATATAATTTTGTTTGATTAATATATTATTTAAAAAAGGGTGTAATTAATTTATTCAAATTACATATTTTCCTTGATATATTTTAAATTTATATTAAGTAAATTATGTCAACATTAACATCAATGTTATTTTATAATAAATGATATTTTGTTACAAATTTTAATATTAGAAAGAAAGTATTTTCTTCCAAAATAATTTTAATGATTATCAGATATAATATATTCATGGAATATTTGATATTTTATATTGAAAATATTGACAATTAAAAAGTAAAAACATTATTATCATAGTTCGGGTTTAAAAATTTATTTCCAAAAACATGGGCTTTATATTATTTTGTAAATTAGGTATTATATTTATAATGAAATTGGTTTAAATTTTATAATATATATAACTTTTACTTTGTCTTAAATTTTAAATTACTGAGGTTAGAAAACTTGTAACATTAATAAATACCAAAATGATATAAGTAGGAAAACATAGAAGTTCTGGATTAAAATTATAAAAATGAAATTATTTTTGTGTGTTTTAGGTTTTTCTCTACCATATATCTCATTTAATCCAATATGGTTCAATTTTTGAATCACATAAGGTCTGGGAGACCTCCTGATGGTGTTTAATTTATTATATTTATAAGAATTCCACCCCTCACCCTTTATAAAATGGCATTTACACTTCCCATTACTCACACCTATAAAGCCACATTGTCTTATCCAAAACCAGCCCAAATAATTTCTCAAATAAACTAACTTCTTCCTATATGTCTTAATTTTGTAACAAATCCATCCCCTGAATCCATTTAGTAGAAATAAATAGGTTTTACCAATAGAAAAGGCAACATCCTTCGAAAAGGTCTTTTGTGTATTTTTTTTCTCCAAAGGTAAATTTTATAATTACATGCCTATACAATATCCTCAGTATCCTAAGTATATTTATATTTTATTATTATAATGGTTTTTCATAAAAATATAGAAATATCTATCAAATGGGTAATGAACATTATGTTCATGTCTATAGTGGATTTCCACCTCACAAAATGATGTTGTTCATTTTATCCTTTACCACCACTCATAGATGATAATTATTTTAGAATTACTATTTTTGTATGATATATAATATTTTTATTACATCTCTTTTCTTCAAGAACAATTATTTAAAATATTCCAACATAATTTCCATTTCTTTAACATATGATAACTTTTTTGTGGATGTTTACACAACCACCTCCTCAAAGCAACACGATTCATTCACAGATTTTAGGAGACATATTAATAATGAGTTTAGTACTTGTATATGATATGTGTGAAATAATATTTACCCTGAAATAATATATATATATATATATTTCAATTTATTATTTCTTACAATACTAATCAAAAATTGACAAATTTTTCATGCATACATATGGCACACAGTCTCAATGAATGGTGTATTCCATTTCATATTTCTATAATTTAAATATTATTATAAATTTTTATATACAGAATATATATGATATATATATATAGTTTAATATTAAAATAATGAAATATGGATATTCATTTTAGGATGAAGAATAATAAGTCAAAATTTATTAGAAAAACAAAGCAGATATTAACTGAAACATAATATTAAGAAGTAATTGTTAATAAATAGGTAATATAAAGTCATTATAAAATAATATATGGTATTTTATATAAGAATAATTCAATTTTGTGTATTTATATAATAATATATCTATTATATTGGTGTATTTAATGTGTATGAATAATGTTAAGACTTAATGTAAGTGTTTTCACATCTCGCTTTTATTTCTATTAGAGGTATGACTTATTCACCACTAATTTAATTTTTGTGTTGTATATAATTCCCATGAATGTATTCTATTATTAATATAATTTAATTTATGTGTATTTAAATATAAATTTTATGATCTTTACTTCATGGGGTTTATGTTTCAAAAGTTAGCAAATTGATAAAGTAATTGTTTTCCCCATTTTCATTCTTTGATATACGTGTCATATTATGCACATATATATTTTTAGGGGGTGTATATAATTCTCATTGACATGTTATAACACGATTATTACTATTTTAATGATATTTAATTCTTTATGTAATATAATTATCTCATGTTGATTATGATTTATATTTACCCAAGAGTTAAGAGTTTATTACTACAATCACATTGTTTATCGGAATTATTTATGATTATTCTTCCATTGATGAAATATTATATTCCATATCTTCAAAACTCTCATGAAATGTCCTATCCTATTGTTAATCATATTACATATAATTAATTACAATATTACCCCACAATTTTATACGGAATATAATTAATATAAAAAATTTGAAAATCCCACTTCATTTCACTTTCCTGCGGGAAATCTGTGTTCTTTCCAAACCATGTTTTCTAAAAAAGTAATTTTTTATTATTATCCTATGATGTTTAAAGGAATTTCTTATGCGTGTTTTAAATTTTTTAAAAATTGTTTTAAAATTAATATTATTTTCATTTTTTAATCAATAAACTTCTCTAAACATTTTATGGTGAAAAGGTAATTTTTTACATGTATGAACTTACCCACTATTATGACAATTTCTTCCTTGAAGCCACATTTCTTTTTTTACAAGTTTATTTTTAAAGGGTATTTTTTCCCATTATTCGTTATTTTTTTAATTTTTTTTCAAATAAAAATGTTTATAAAAATGTTTTATCTTTAAAAAGTCCTTTAAATGATTTTCAAAGCATTCTATATTAGTTTTTAAATGTAAAATTTAATATAAAAGGATATCTATTAAATATAGTTTTATTTATATTTTTTCAAATCCATATTATATAAAAGGGTTTCTAAAGTTAATTTAATCTTTCATTTTTGTTTTCAGGGCATTTTAAAATTCAAATATATTCAAAAAAATTCAATCGTTCATTAGTAATATTCAAGGTGTTTTAAATGAAAAAAGATTTCAAAATATTTTAAAGATTGTATTATAATTTTCCAAATCTATTTTATAAAAATTGGTTTTAAAAATTAATTATATTTTGAAAATTATTTTCATGTAATAAAATATATATTCCTTAATAAATGTTTTAAATTAAATTGTAAATGATTCTTTATATGAAAAGGATGTTATTAATTCTTTTATGATGAGTATTTTCAATCAGAGGATATTATTTCTATGAAATGTTTCATATGATCTATTAATATTTTTCTCCATATAAGATGAAATACTTTGTTATAGTTTATTATTTATTGAGGATATTTTCAAGGAATACCAATCATGTTATTTCATTAAGGGTTTATATTTTGATTTAATGATGATTATGAAACCTATTTCTCTTCTACAAGTTATATTCTTTTGAAACGTAGTTCTTGTCAGGGGGTATGCTTTACTAAAATGATTATAAGACCTATCTAATTTCAATAGGTTATGATATGATGACATTATTATGATACCCATTTCATTTCTTGGGTTGTGATATTGATTTTTATGAATCCAATTTTTTTTATGGGTAATTATATGAATTCATATATATATATATGTGATTTTATTTTGAGATATGTAGAACTATATCATTGTTTAATGCATTGGGTAATGTTTTATATAAAATTTGGTAATTATTGGAATCATTAATAATGGTTTCATTCACTAAGGAAGATAGGGAAACCCAAGCCACTATAGAATATAGGGAAACCCAATCCACTATGGGATTATGAGGAAACTCGGTCCACTATGGGAATATGTGTACATATAATCCACTATGAGAATATTCAGAACCCGATCCCTTCTAATTAAAGGAATACGATTGGGGATGGTGATATGTCCCTCATAGTATGTGTAGTCCCCATGATGTTCCCTGATATGTTTTGTAAATGTTACCTAACATATAGGTAATGATATTAAATTTTTATGTGTATTCCACAATTCCATTTCATATTCTTGCAGTATGATTTCATTCCTTATGATCATGATTCTCCCATAATTTATGTCTTATGAACATCCAATATTTATTCCTTGAATCGTGTGTGTGATCTTTTATATAATGGTTATGATCATCTAATAATATTTATCATTTTTCATACCCTTATGTTCATTATCATTCCTACATATCTTATTTGTTTACCATTACACACCAAATGATCTCACCACTTATTATGTTTCCTTTAACCATGTTATGAAAAAAAATATGTATGGGTACTGAAGGGGATAAACATTATAGGATATGTTTTTTATCTTTTTTCAAACATGAAGAATGAGTTATATGTTTTTGGAGACAATATAATATTAATATCCCTGGGAATATAGTTTTTAAATGTGATGAATATAAAACTAAAATTATGAAATATCCATGTATGTTAATAATGGGATTCTATAATAATTTTAAAACTGTAATTTTTCAATCATAAACTAAATAATATCTTAATGAATGTTATGATAGTTTTAAATATCCATGATGGCTATCATTAAATATATTCACAAAATAATATAATATTGTAAGACAAGAATCCTCTTCGAAATGGGAGTAAAAAAAGTCTCATATTTACTCAAGGTATAAAATCCATTAATAATTCAACCAAATGAAATTGTATGAATGTTTAATTTGAAATAAATCACTCAACTATGAAATTGTGATAGAATTTATAAACATGATTAAAGAAGGGTTTCAAAAATATATGTCCCTGAATTTTCTATTATTTAAAATGGTGTAATGATATTTCATGTCAAAATTATCATTTGAATGAAAAATTACTCCTAGATAATATAAAATATTAAATAGTCCATGTATATAAAAATAAATCTCATGAATTACTCCCCCACACAAATAATTAAACAATTTCATCACTATTCTATAAAGGATAGTGGGAGAGATAATAATTATCACATTGATAGAAATGGAATAAAAATTTCAACATCAAATTGGGGAATGAAGAGATCCCTTTAGAGAATGTCATTCCATTAGAATAAATGGAAGATTTTGATTGTAATTTGGGATTCCTTTAATTATTTATAGAAATAAAAATACCTAAATGGGATTAAATTGTAGTCCATAGAGATTAAAAATATGGATAAATAAAAATGAACAAATTCATACAATCATGATATTATAACACAACTCAGACAAATGCATTGATGCAGCACTCTAAAATTTGAGATGACCTACAAAAAATTACTATATAAATGAAAATAAAATCATAATTAAAAAACTAAAATAATGGATGAAATAATAATAGTTGAATATCATTATG
The DNA here is from genome assembly GCA_963277665.1 of Viscum album. NCBI lineage: Eukaryota > Viridiplantae > Streptophyta > Magnoliopsida > Santalales > Viscaceae > Viscum > Viscum album. Next base: position 1,689,099,160 of record OY728147.1, on the reverse strand, counting down.
TGATAACATGGTCATTGTTTGGTATATGGATGAAAAATGGTACAGTTTGTGTTGTCTAACTACTCGGAAGATTTTTGTCACCTGTAAGAATCGATGGTTATTTCCTTGAACTAATGGGGATGATTAGTAAGTTTAATCTCCTCGGAAAGGTATATATCAAGTATCTCATGTGGTAGAAATAATATTCATTCTCATCATGGCAGGTAACCCTACTAATCACATATCTCAAGATGTATCACCTCAACTTTTCTCTACATGTTAACAAAATTATGAATGTTCTTGATCAATATGACAGAAGATGGACCAACAAGAACATTACTGAAAATAAGAGAATAATATGAGATTTAAATGTAAAAAATAATGCAAAAATAATAATTAAATAATTTATAATGCACTGTAGGAAAAATTATATCTCATACATACATAAGTAATGATACAAATGATAAAGTGGAATACAAGTAGTAGGAAAATGAGCACCAAAATAGTGTATAAAATGGGAGGGGACCGAGACATGACTAGAAATAAAAAATCTATATTGATGATATCTATATCAGGAGTCCCATAAAAATCGTGGGATCCTGCAACTACACATCTTGTTCAATGCCATATATTGATGATGGGGGTGTAGGATTGAGAGTTTTGGTGGGTACCATGGTACTGGTAGAAATCATAGTAATCGATGGAGTGAGATAGTATACATCCTCGATGAGGTTGTTTTTCTGGAAGATATATTTCTAAATTGAACCTCATATGTAGATATAATGGTGGGTAACATTCCCTATTTTTCCTACTTTTAAAGGTATTAATGTTCGGTGGGAGGGTTATTAAGAATTGGAGGTAACACATACATGGTGGTATGCGTTGTGGGAATGTATAACATAGTAGGAGTTTACATTGGTGTGGGTTGGAATATGGTGTAGGGGTTGGTGTAGGGGTAGGTTTTGTGATTTGAAATGGTTCTGTGTAAGTAACACAATCATAATGACAAATATTTTTCTCGTTCTCGATGATGGAATGGAAAAATGGTAAGAGTTATACAAGAATGAGTGGATGAGATGAATATGAATTTGGGGTAGTGGTGGTGGTGTTCTAAGCTGGTTAAGGGGGAGGGGTGGTGGGTGTGATTTTAGTGGTCGTAGGGGCATGGTAAATAGAGTCTGGGTTGGTTGTATGTTGAGATTCTTATTCATCTGTGTCATCAACATATTATAGAACCCATTAGTAGATGCTACCACTATTCATTAATAGCATCATCATATAAAGAAAAAGGATTTTATTTCTCTTTATCGGGTTGAGGTAAGTGAAGAGCTAGGCAATGTCAAAGGTATAGAGATTCCTAGCCAAATGCGTAATAATCAATCCCCTCTTCAACATAACTCATGTCTTCAAATCCTAGGTCAGGTAAAACTCCCCGAACTACTTGGCATTATTGATTTCAGGTCCACCCATTTGATATGAATGATTGGTGATCTGATCTATATCCCAATACTGTGAGAATCATCATAATCTAACCAAATGTGACATAAATCCTAGAAGAAGGATCCAAAGATAATAATACTATGATGAGTTCTCTTCATAGTATTATGATCACGATATATTTTTGGGTATCTAGCAACCATCTCGCAATGTTGTGTAACAATTAACTTTAAAGGGTTGAGCTATAGGGTTGGGAAGATAGAGGGTGATGAAGTTAGTGGTGTAGATGATGAGGGATATAGAAAACTCACCAAGGGTGAGATCTAATGGACTATCGTAGATTCTTAACATTTTAGTGTTAATGTATAGTTATAATTTGTTAAAAAATATGAAGAATATCTCCCTAAATTAATCCTTGCACACTTGGGTCAAGAGAGAGAGGTTACATAAGTCAGGGAGTTTAAGGACCTCTATGTGAATGTTTTTCCTCTCATGAATAGAGAGGTCTAATGTTATATTTATCCTCTTAGTATTATTGGGGAGGTGGACCAATAAAATCTAGTTCTAAGTTGTTGTGAAGTGAATGAAGGGATTTAATTGTGGTTGATCGTCTCCATGAAACCCTATGGATTAGGACTTTGAGTTCTCAAAGATAGAAATGGATGTATAAGTGGTGGTATAATAAGAGGTGGAAGGATCTACAAGTGTTAATGGTGGTTCCTTCAACCACATTGGTGGAAATGGCATCTCATGTTCAGCTTAAATTTATAGAGAAAGAGTGTTTTGGATGATTTTAGTGCTTGAAAAATTAGATGTAAGCTGAATGTAGGGGATGGTGCAAGTAGAGGTGGTAGTAAAGGGTCATTCTATAATAAGAGAAGATGATGAGTGGGTTGACTGTAAATTAGATAAGAATAAGAGATATGGTACCACAGGGGTCATACATACCGAGGAAAAATATGGGTGTATATGTGAACATAGGGATCGTTTGATATTAACCCATCCCAAACATTAAAAATATTGTATTAGGTACATGACAGGTAATTCTGGAATTTATTTTTTTAGAACCTCGATATTTATAGTTCATTTAAGGGTTATACTTCTTATTTTATCATTTTGGGCCTTTCTTTGTGTCTTTACTACTAACAATATTCCAACAGTGCTAATCATTCCTAAAGAAATAACAATGATACTCTTACAAACCTGGGTAACCTCCAAGTCAACACATTATTTAAATTATTGATATAGACATTATTTGATGTAGATGACATGAAAATTGATGATAAACCACTTTTAGAACAATTCAGGAAATGTAGTGACATACAGTGCATTATTATTGAATTCCATAGAAGTCACATGATCATCTTTCATATTTGTATGAGAAATATATTGAAAATTAAATGAATCGTCTCTTTTAATAAAATCATTCACCAAATCGAACCCAACCTACACAACACTATCATTGAATATTAATTTCCTTTGGATAATGCCTATCAATTCCTTCCCTATGTCAATAAATGTTATTCCTAAAATAATGAGAAAATATATATCTTCTTCCATGAATAAGATGATAAAATCCACATGAAAAATATATTATCCCGATTTTAAAAAGATATCCTCAAGAAATACTTTTGTATAATTGATCAATGATTTTTCATGTTAGATTTCCAATCTTTTTTGTTTTAATTTTCCATTATTTATCTTCTTGAAGACCCTCATAAGAATGATATTTATACTAGTTTATAGTTCAAACTAGGTTCTCGCAAAATTCCATGCCCTATTGTGAAAGGAATTGATATACTCCTTAGGTCTCACATTTTTATAGGGATATTTTTCCAGAAAATCACAGAGCATTCATCCTTTATATAGATAATTCATAAGTCCTACATCATTCTTTTTTTGGAAAACAATCATTTCAAGAATTTAAAATAGGTGGGATTCTGAGCCATAGCCCCAGTGAAGGGAGTGTTATTGTGTAATGTCTTAAACAACATTATTAAAATCTTATATTACCAATAAATCATGCCATATCTCATTCGTTATGTAATTAGAAGAGGTTTTTTTTATGTTGGTGGTTTAAGATATACATCTTCTTTTCCGGGCTTCTGTTTTGTCAGTACATTTTTAGTATTATCATATTCTATATTTTTACCCTACCTGGTTTCCATTGATCAATCATTTTCATCATTATTGATGACTGTCATACATTTATTAGGTTCCTCTAACTACATTTCCTCTTGTTTTCTTGGTTTTTTTAATTCCATAACTTTTCCACTCCTAAGAATGAAATCTATTGCCTCTTCTCCCAAGTGAATCTCAGTGACACTAAGAAATGTACCTAAATGTATGTATATTAATAACATTTATATTTAACCAATTTACTGCTCTAGATTTTACATAAAATATCTTTAGTTTTGTATCACTATCTAAATTTTAGTCATTCTATGATCAACCTTTGGAGAAAATGCAGAGTGCATGTTTTCATGATTAGACTGTAGAGGTGGGACTTGTTGTTGTTCTCTCTAAAGATATTTTCAATTGTTACTAAGATATATAGGGAAAGGATTTCTTATTAGATTTTTTTTGGTCAAGGAGAAAGGACTTTTAGTCGGTACCTAGGTGGTCCTTGATTTTTTGGTGGCACTTAGCCATTACCTTGATGGTAACAACCTTGGTTTAGATGCATCTATGGATAAACTAGTCTCTACATATTGTTTTTCTATTGTAATTGCTCGGGCATTAGAAAATACTATATTCTATTATTTTAATTGAAATAATTAAAATCAATGAATCAGGGTTCCTCTATATTTTCCCTGAAGACTTTGTATGAGTTTAGGCCTCCACACATCTCATAAAATAATGTCTCTATCAAATGAGAAGAAGGGTGTGGTGGTGCACTAGAAATCTAAAATTACTCGAGTTTCATTCTAAGAGCCCCCACTTGAGCTCTAAGGTGGGTACTATTTCCCACATTGTGGATTCCAAACTGAGGTAGTCCTCTATCACATATACATAGATTTTAATTGTAGTATACATCATCTAAACCCTATATCCCACATCAGAAATCTTAAACATGATCCCCCGATCAGTAGTTATGTCCACTACAATATATGTAGCTGGTTGGAGTCCATGATAATAATTATTTAATTGAAGCCGAATATTTAGTCTGTGATATGGTCACCTGAGCGTTAGTTCCTAAAATCTATCACATGCTTCCTCAGATGATTCTCTATCTACCTAGATGATGTTTTGAATTTCATTTCAAAAAATTCATGTTTTTATGGGTGGGAAATATTTATCAAGGAATTTCATGGATAGATCATCCCAAGTCCTAATCATCTCATGAGATTGGTTATTGATCAAATCATTTGCTTGGTATCGCAAGGAGAAAGGTGATGAAAAATATCAAATTACATTTGTGGAAAGAAACTTATTGCAAAAGGTATCAGAAACCTAAAAAAATATTGAAATATCTCATGATTTCTTCACATTAAATCCCATTAAATTGACTCGTTTTTTGGATCAGGTGGATTAGTCCAAGATTTATTTCAATGGAATGTTCCTGGGTAGGTGGGTGAATAATTCTAGGTGAAATACCACTTATGGAAGGTAATACATAATCCATAATGGTGTGCTCTTTTAATCCATAGATACTCTCCTTGATTTAAATGTCACAAATCATTTATATTTTTTGAACGTGTTGTTAATGACTGAAACAATCATCCATATAGAAGTGGTGACATCTAGTTTAAGACTGATCTATATCACAATAAAAAAGAATATGTTGTTGACTATCAAGGAACATTGAATGATTAAGATCCCCCAAATATATTCACTAGCGAAGAAAAAAAGAGGTAGAGGAGGCATGTATGGTAGAATGAAAAAATGTAAAAAGATGTGGTCGGAGGTGAGGTAATCCTTATTTGATATGAAGGATACTATTCATTGGTAGTAGTAATCTCTAGTACTGGTTCCAAAAAAAATTGTGCCTAAATATATAATTTAACACACATTGTAATTTATCATGTTATAATTTTATTGTCACAAAATACATTAACTACTAGGATATAGTAATGTGGAAGTGCAGGGTTAAATCAATCTGGATCACTATCAAGAAAGAAACAATCAAAAAAATCCCTTTGAGACCATTCATCACATTCACCCATTAGTTTTTTTTTCTAGAAATATGTTATTGGGATTTAATTCAGACAACTGAAGGGATCAAGGCCAATATTAGGGATTTCGGTAAAATATAATTCTATATCTATCTCAGAATTTGCATATATCTTAGTTGATGATGTAGTTAAAGGGTCACCAATTGGGTTCGGTGAAACCTATTGGATATCACTACACACAAAATATACCACTCTATAGTTATAATAAAAATATATATTCATTAAAAAATGAGTATTTATAGAAATCATCAGAGGCCAATGGTAATTTCTTAGACAAATACAATTAGATACATTTTGTTTAATTTCATTTTTAATAGTCAAGGTTGTGCAATATAATGTGATGAAATTTTTTTTGTATCCAAATTTCTTCTTGTTGTGTTACCATGGATCAATATATAGATTCATTAGGCTCATAAAACCCCTACTATCAATCCCTAACACTAATATTATTTTCTGAACATTATGGTTTTGATCAAGAGAAAATGAATTTAAACGATAATTCCATAATCATAAAATGTTTAAAAATTAATAAATCCTAAATTTATAATAATAAATAATCAAGATAAAAAATTATAAAGTTTTATAAATTCAACAAGAAACATCCACAATATGAAGAAACAATGATTGGACAATATGAATCCGGGAAGAAGGATGAACAATATTTAAAATGAGAATCAAAATTGGAGGGGAATTATAAAAATAAAATAACATATGATGAATGGTAAAAAATCTATTGTATATTATACAAAAAATAATTACTAATTTAAAATCTATTTAATATGAGATATAAATTAAAATCGTTTATGAAAAACAAGAGAATATGTATGGTGTGAATATTCTATTCATGGAATATCACTAAAAATATATAGTCTCAAAAAGTACGTGATGGGTAAATCCCTAATAGCATGCACTAGATTTAAGTGGCGTTTTCCTAATATCAACATGTTGTTTAATAAGGATTTATGTCATGTATTTTAGATAATACCTTGTTCATGAAAATTGTCTTTTATCTTTGACTGATATGGTTCTTGAACATTTCACATTGTGTAATGTTTGCATGACGTGTATTTGATTCAAATTCTTATGGATTTTGTTTTTGAAATTTAGATGACATGTAATGTATGTACTTGTTGGGTACTATGTTCACATCATGTAAATTCTCCACGGATTAGTTTATGACTCTATTGGAATTTTTTGAAAGAGGCTTGTAAATCATGTTGGTTATACAAAATATTTAATGCATATCTTTTCCTCTTTTAAAAATGTTGTCTTTTGAGTTCGAAATACCCAATTCCAATAAAAACCCAGTTCATTATTGAATGAAACATGAATATACCTTATATATAATCATAATAAGTGCCTATATATATTTAGTTTATTAGTCCCAATTTATTTTATAAATTTTAATAATGTATTAATTTTTAAAAATAAAATAACCAAATATGAGATTATTTACATAACTAGATGATATCATGTGAATAAATCTATCACGTTCCCTATTATTATACAAAATGATGGTTCTCTATATTATTTTCAATACTTATTCTATATAAAATATGAGTATACTCATAATGATTCTAATCTCATGAACCATATATTTCTATGTTTCTCTTAGAATTCATCTCTACATAAGGTTCCTAATATTATATGGGGGTGGGTTTCTAACATAAATGAATTTAGGAATGTTACATCCCATTACCCACATTAAATTAATTTCATTATGTTTACTCATTTTTCTATTTATTTAATTTTATCTCGGGACTCCTGAGGATGAACAACATTTGTTAGGGAAAATATCCTAGTGATTAGGGATGTGTATTTATTTTAATTAATGGATTCATTGTGTAAATGTGTAATGTCTTAGTGGGGTTATCCTATATTTGAGAAAACTCTTATGTAGGTTTTATTTTTCATATAATAATCCACTATTTTTATTATCCGTGGGGAATTTACCCATCATGTAATGGGGTTATAGAACATGTAATGTTAACTAGGATCATTTCATAATCTGAGTAGATATTGTGAATGAATTCACGCCATGTAATAATAAAAATCTGGTTTTTAATTAAAAGGAAATGAGTTTTTAGGTGTATTTGGACCCCGTAAATTACATGATTAGTAGTGGGATTTTTGCCATTTAAATGAAATAATATTTTATTTTAGGATGCTTCAATGCTGGTATTTAACTAATTAATCCATCCCCCTTCTTCTTCTAAACATATATCTTATATTGAGTTATTTTGGAGACCCCAACCATTTTATGTTGTTTCATCTGTATATTGATCATTTCTATTGTTGTAGTGAATTTATATGGGTAATTAATCTTTTATGCTTCTTTATTGCCTTTCAACTATGTGGCATTGATTTGTTGTGTTATCAAATGCATTTATATTAGGTGATGTTTCTCTTCATTCTATTCTGGATCCATTGTGAGATCGGGTTATGGGGTCAATTTTATTATTATATATGGTGCAATGCATGTACATTCCTGAGGTATGATGTGATCTATCCTATTATCTGCCCCTTTTGTTAAATTGATTCAATTCTTATATGGTCGGGTTATCTTTATGAACTCGATTTTATTTTTTCAGATATTTCATATTATGGATCATATTCTAAGTGTATTGGACTTGAATTTGGATGTAGGTGGATTAGTCTCTAGATTATATTGGTGAAATTCATTTCTCTTATATTATGTATTTTTTATTTAATAAAATTTCATGATTAATTGATTTTATTTCTGTGTGTGAAAATGGGATTTTGATAAAATATGGTTTTCAACAGTTTTTGGTAAATAAAATGGTTTTTTTTGAATCATTGTGAAATGATTTTGTGAAATGGAATTCAAATCATGATAGGAAAAAATTGGATTTTAAATTAAGGAATATGGGATGCCTTGGGTACGTAAGTGGAAGGTATAATAATATTCCTTATCCACTGCTCGGGGGATCACTCATGGAGTGTTATTCTGTATCCTATTCCTATTGTAATAGGAAATTTTTAGACCTATGTGGGGGTAATTTTTTTGTTTTTTCATCTGCTCTCAATAATTAATTCATATTTGGAGTGTTTTAATTAGATCAAGATTTTATATGTGAGGTATGAGTGTTATAGATATCTTGGACGAGATTGATCCTTGGAATAAATTTACCAATTCTTTTTGAATGATTTTGTCTATTTTTATTGTTCTATTTTGATTGTAATTACATTGATTAGATATTATATTTTAAATTTTTTTTGGTTTTACATGATAAATTAGTTTTTATATAAGTAATATAAATTTAATTGAATTTGATTAACCTATATAATTTGGAAATGTGGAAAAGTTGGGAATTAAATTTTATCCCATTATTTTGATATAAAACCATAGAACTATATATCATGCATTTTTTTATTTATTGTTTAACATGCTTGGATTTTTGTTCAGAAACAAGATATGGTGATCCTTAGTGGGTCCCTACTGGGCATGTTAGCTTTCACCTTACACACCCCTTCAACAGTGTGTAGAAATTGTTATGTATTTCGATGAAGGGAAAAACAAGGAACTATAGTGATATGGAATGGTTTTTTTGGCATTCTAGGCTAGGGTAGCTGGATGGTGATATGGTGCGAGTTTTCCTATACAATCACATGGAGATTGTTGGTGTTGATATTTATATTTTTCATCCTTCACAGTTGTACTTATATCATGGAGATTAGTTTTCTACCTTGATTAGTCATATCACATTATTTGTTCTGTATTTCTTATCTAATATGTATACATATAATATATATGTGTGTGCATGATATCTTCAATAATTTCATACTTTATATATATGTGTGTATGTCATTATGTTTGTTTCAAAGTGGGGGAAATATCTCGATATATTTTTGTTAATACCTAGGTGTTAGTCGCGAGCTCATGAGGACCATAAAAGTCCTTCCAGTATGAGGAAATTAGGCTATTGTCCTAGTTTGAGAGAGACACTAGGATAGTTTATTCACTATTTGTTATCAAATTAGGTATTCCCACAATATTCCATATATTGGGATTATTCACATAATGGATATATTATTGTCGGCACTTGAGATTTAGATTACATGGAGTTTCAGGCTAGCTATTATTGTGATGGGACTCAGGATACCATTGGATGTTGGGATGTGTGTCTGTAATCTAGATTACTTTAAAAAAATATCAGTTTTATGGCTTCTCTTATATAAAATCATATTAATCTATTTTAAGATTATTTTTCTTCTGTTTTATATTAAAATATTATGTTTGTGAGACATTATTTGTGAGTTCATAAGATGGTGAAAATAATTCTCCTCAAATGAACCTTCAAATGGATTTGAATATTATTGAGGATATCATGTGGGAAGTTCATTCTATTTACCAAAATGTACCTCACGTACATAATACAATCATTAAGGTATAACATAGAGCTATTTTAGATAAAGATCGATAAAAATAGTTCATTCATGAGAAGCCACCATCCTTAAATAGTACGAATGATCCTAATTAAGAAGAGGAAAATCTTGAAAATATTGACTGGATATTTATCTTTCGAGATACAATTGGTAGTGCCATGGTGAATTGTCTGGAATTCAAACATGATGGTCCTGGAAAGAGATAGTGGGATTCCACAGTATAGGTGGAAGACACAAGGGAATGGATTTGAAGGGATTCAAGTATCCCTTCTTCCAATAGTTTTGTACAAAGTTGTTTGTGGTGGGGAATTCACTATAGTTCCAATCTTTTTAGTGGGGATAGAATCCAGTGTTGGGGTACACTTGTATTTTTACATAGATGGTTACTTTTTCAATATAGGTTTTAAAGAATGATGAGATGAATGTTTAGAGGTATATAACATGTTTGATAACAAACGTCAAATTATTTGGTTTTGTACTAATGTTTTTTACTTTGTGTATATAGTGGATAGTGATATGATAGAAGAAATAAATATGGTAGGAAAAGTTGGATATTCTTTCCCTACTCTTTAACATAGTGGAAGATTTAGTGATGAGATAGGGAAACAGAATACGTTAATGGATCATCCATGAATAGGTGGAGGTGGTTCTCATCTATAGGCCTCTTCATTAAATCTAGTTACAACTAGTGGTGTGCCTTTAACTTTCTATCAGTGCTGCATGTTTTTAAATAGATGGAGTTATTTTCACTTAAACACATACATGGGAAATATTTATTGACATTATAGTCATCTAAAAAATGTATATAACATTATGTCTGAAACACTATTTATTAAGTGATTTATGTATCCAAAGGATATTGTAGGATACTAATATTATAATAATAATCTTAGTATATAGAAAAAATTTTAGGAATGAAACAAGTTTACACAGTAGACAATTTTCTAGTGGTGGTAGATGTGGATTTAGTAATAGATAGTGGTATAATCATTAAAGAATCTTCTTTAATTATTTTTATTTGATATCGGTTCTTCCCAATCATTTATATACGGCCTTTTTTATATTTTAAAAATTCAACGGATCTTATTTCCATTATTATGGAGTTTGAAGCAACTATTATGAATAGTGAAGAACAAAACTTTCAGGGTCTTTCTTATGTTCAGTCAATAACTGATGCAGAGGTTGTCTAGAAATTTATTGTTCTTGACCTGGATATGTTTGACGCCATCATCAGCATGGATTTGGTTGTTTCTCATAATTTTTAAGATTATTATTATCATCAACATGTATTGTATCTTCTGATGGATGATATTTCAATATTGCTTTAAGTATAGTGGGATAAAATTTAAAGTCATGAAAGACCATCCCACCTAGAGATAAGGTTTTTTTATTATACAAGTTAATCCTGATTATTTTTTCTCTATTTTTTTATCATCATGTTATTGTTTGGGATTTTCCTACCATTTTCAATTGCAATTTCTCTGGGATTCCTCTATAGAGGAAGATAAGATTTAAAATTGAAATTTATATTGGTGCATAGTTGGATTGAATGAATTTCTATCATATAGAACCAGTGTAGTTGAATGATCTAAATATTCTGTTGAAAGACCTGATGGAAAATTGTTTTCTTTCACTAGTTTTTTTCCTAGATAATATATAGTTCTCTTTTCTAAAAAAATAAGATGACTCTATAAAATTGTGCATAGAAAATCAGAATGTTCAACTAGATAACAGTTAAGAATATGTTTCATTTTTCTTTATTGGATGATATTTATGATCAGTTAATGGGGGAAAAGTAGTTTTTGAAATTGGATCTTTGGTCTGGATTTTCATCGGCTTATAGTCTCGGAGTCAGATATAATGAATATGGATTTTGTTAGCAGGTATGGAAATTTTAGATATACTATGATATGATTGGATCTGACTAATTATTCTATAGTTTTTATGGATTTGATGAATAAAATATTCCAGCAGCATCTCAATACTTTTTAGGTAGTGTTTGAGGAAGATATTTTTGTTCATTTAAGGTTCTAGCACAAGCAGAAGCACTATTTGCAGTTTTTTCTAAAAATCACGAAGATTCGTTGTTTTTATGGGGAGATTTTGAATTGGAATTTTTTTATTAAAGATGTGATGTTCACATGGAATGTGATTTCATATCATATTTTATCAGTTGATCCTGTGATAGTAGAGTTCATCTTGCCCTGGCCAGAACCTTAGAATAACTTTGAGATTCATAGATTGCTTGTTTTTTGTATATTATTAATGGTTCGATAGGGATTTTTTAATTCTGGTGTCCCTATTGAAATCTCTTACCAAGAAATGGGATAAATTTATATGGGATGAAAAGGGTTAGCCTTTTTTGGAGAGTTGAATAGATTACATAAATTGGATCCTATTCTAATCTTACATGAGCCAATAGAGGGTGTGCATTTTTTGTTATTCCTCTAGATCTATTTTGGGTTTTTTGATCATTCCATATTTTATTTTCATGCTTATGATTATCATCATAATCTATAACATGGTAAAATTTTACCCATTCATGATTTAGATAACTCCCTAACTATTTATTTTTGTATGTGACAGAGACACTATCATATTAAGGAGTGGTTCACAGTATTTTATAACCAAGAGAGTATGAGATATATCTTTTCTAAAAAATACTTGAATATTAGAGAGATATGTTCGGTTGAATAACTTTAAATGTTTTAATTATATATAAACTACACCTTCAGGATGGTGGATGTCATTTTAGATTCTCTTAATAAAAAAATCCATTTTTGGCTATTTTGGAATCTAATGAAGAGTGAAAGCATGTGGTAATTTTCTCAATGTTTCATCTAGATTATGATGATAATGCTTCAGGGTTGGTTATGGAAAATGTTTTGTTATCGTCATCTCCTTGAGTCTATTATGTGGTGTCATTTGTAGGTTTTTTAGTTCATTGGAAATATGGAAACTATGTATTGTGGGGAGACTAATTTGAGTTGGTCTCTCTCTTTAGATGGTATCCTCAGTTTTGGGGATCATTTTTTTATCTTAGTATCTGTGACAATTTTTCCTCTTTTTATTATCATGGATCTTTTTAGTCCATTAATCCAGGACCTATAAAGATGTATTATAACATGAGATAGTGATTTTGGTGGTCGATTATGAAACATGAATTTTTTTATTATGTGTCTCACAGTTACACTCGCCATTATATAATTATAGAGCAAGTCAAACCTTCTAGTGTGGTCAAAAATCTTCAGGTTCATGTTTGTAAATTGGATGATGTATACATGGACATTGTTTTAATATTACCATAGCCTCAATGGGGGGCTAATTCTATTTATATGGGGATTTAATGGTTGAAAATGACATATCATTTCATTCTAATTAGAGATACTACGAAATTTGAAGATATGGGTAAGCAGTATGTGTAAGAGATCATGAGGTTACCTAGGGTTTCATTAAATGTTCATTTATGTAGGAAGAATGTGTTTACATCGAGGGTATGGAAGAGTCTACATGAGGAAATTACTTCTCCAATTAGGTGGAGTAAAGGTTATCATTAATAGATAGAATATTATATGGATAATTTTATCCAGATCTTGGAGGTTGTGGTCTATGTTTTTGTATTAAATTATAGTGGATCCAGGGATATCCATCAGTTATAGATTGAGTTTTCATATATTATTTGTTCTCTATCCCTGTTCTGAATGGCTCCCTTCGAATCTTTCTATGGTCACCTGTGAAGGTATTCAATTTTTTGGGAAGATATTGTCAAATATTCTTTGGAGGGATTAAGTTTGGTTTAGGAGAAATTATCAAGGATTGATGATATACAACAACGTCTATTTATAACTCAATGTTGAAAGATATTTTAATCATATAAATGGATTCATCCTTTGATGTTTTCCATAGGTGAATAGGTTTTCTTGAATCATTCTTCTTGGATTGGTCACCACCGGCTTAAAAAATAGATAATGTTGTCCCTATAATATTTTGAACAGTATTGAGGTCACCGATCTTATTTGTTAGGTTTCTTATAGATTTTAATTTTTAGTTAATTTTATATAAATTCATGGTGTTTTCTACATATCATAGATAAGGGAATAACATCCCGATCATTCTCACATTCTGAATTTGGAAGAGACTAAGTTTGTGTCAGATGTTTCCAATGTAGAGGTGCCAGTATAGATCATTGAATTGTAGTTGAATATATTGAGTTGAAATTTGATTTCATTTATCTGATTTTTAGGGTGACATATATCTAATTATCATGAGTCTTCAGATAATTATTTACTGACGAGGTTGTAGTGCCCCCGCCTATTTATATTTCTTCATTCTTCTACATTACTTTGTGAGTCCAGAATTTCTTATGGGTGTTTTTGTTACATCTCATTTCTCAATTTCATGTAACTACTTTCTCTTTACATGTTTTCCTCTTTAACTAGGTGCATCCTGTGACTCTCAAGTATGGAGAAAATTTGTTGGTGAAAATAATCTATTTTTTAAGGACGTATGTTCATTTTAATAAAGTAAATTAGGTTTTAAATGTGTAATGGATTAGTTGGGTTCTCATTGAGTTTGTATAATTCCAAAGGAGGTATTTGATTTCATGTAGGAATCATCTTTTTTTGCAGTTTGCTTTGAATTTTCACACTCCATAATGGGCATACATGACATGTAATGTTCACCCAGCTCAGGTCATGAGCCGATTACATAGAGTGAAAAAATATTTGTTGTGTAATGATTCTGTGTCATATAATGTTAATCCTCAGTTTTTTAACAAAATAAAGATGTTTTTTTAGTGTATACTAGTCCCATGGATTACATGATGTGTAATGAGAATACATACCATTTAAACTTCATTAAAATTTATTTATGGTTTCTGCATGGATGGTATTTCATTCATTCATCCACTTCCCTCCTTTATCTCAAACTTGAGCCTATCTCCATTGATTTTGGAGACATCCAACCCTTAAAAATCATTTCCTTCAATGATTGACCATTAGTTTTGTAGTGGTGAATTTATATAGGTGATTAATCCTTGTTGATTAATGATTTAATTTTTTTATATTGGGGTCATTTCCTTTCATTATCATTTCTGTTGATATTTGGTGTCTTTAATCTAGATTCTTTTCGATATAATTTGGGTGATCGTGTTCCGACGGAATTTTTCCATATTGGTTTTTGTACGAAAAGTGTGAATTCATGAGGTATGGTGTGATAATTCCTCATTGAATCCATTTTTGAAAATTTAATCAATTATGAGATGTGTGGATTGGTTCTAGTTCCTCTATTTTCATTGGTGGGATCATTCAAATGGTGGATCCAACTGCAGGCTTGTGCGACCAGAGTTTTAATGTAGGTAATTATATCTCAATCATGTGTTGGTGAAATGAGTTTATTTTCTATCTAAAAAATAGTTTAATTAAAGTATGTGGCATGATTTTCTGATTTTATTTGACTCTTTGGAAAATGAATTTTTATAAAAACAGTTTCCCCATAATTAGTTAAATGAAAATATTCTTTCAAACCAACTTGAAATGGTATTGGGAAATGGTTTTTAAATAATGATATGAAGAAAGTATTTGATGGAATCGTCTGTAAAATAGATCATGTGGTAAATATTGGGTGAATAGGTGGAAGTTGTATTAATAGATCTCATCCACTATTTGAGGGTTCACTAATGAGGTGTTCATATTCTCCTAAGTCTTGTTCATCTGTGGACTTATGAAAACAACTGGGGGTTCTATTTTTGTGGTTTTACTTTGATCTCTATAATCAATGAATATGTCAAGTGGCTTTATGTGTGCATGACTATCTATGTTAGGTATGGTTGTTCTAGATATCATGAACTACATTAATCATTGGATAGATTTCACCTATTCCTTTGGAATTATTGGGTTTTTACTATTTTTATTTTACTTCCATATATTTGATATAAATGTGATGTCTACATTGGTCTGAAAAGATATATCAATTTTGATATATTTATATGAAATAATTTGAAATTGATTTACCATCAGTATTTGGAAATGTGGAATTATGGGAAATTAAAATGTTTTCTATGATTTTGATATAAGAATGTCAAACAATATAACAAGACTTTTTCATTTAATGTTGAAGAAGATTCAATTATTTTTCAAAGACTTGATATGGAACACCTATATGGGACCCTACTGAGCCTATTATATCACACAATGTGTACCCATTCAATTGTGTGTATACCTCATTATGTATATCAGTGTAGGGAATGGAAAGGCTCTACAATTAGGTGGAATGTTTTTGGTATATGGGTTTGGGAATCTTGATGGTGAGACGGTTGGAGGGTTCCCTTGATATCACATGGAGACTTTTGGTGTAGCTATTTAGATTATTTTTACCTTATAGTTAGACATCTCTCTTAGTGTTTTTTTTCTGATTCCTTTTTTAGTCGTATTGCTTCCATTTTACTCTATCTTTTATGACATATATGTATATATATGAATGATTTATTAAGTTTTCTTCTTATATATATATATATGTGTGTGTGTGTGTGCGTTATCATGTCAACTTCATATTTAGAGAAATCATTACCTCTATTTTCTATTCATTCACGGGTTCAATTTTCCATTCCATGGGTATTGAGAAAGAACTTTGGGTATGTGGTAATTCGAGTTAGGTACCAGTTTTGAGAGGGTATACTGGTTGGGTTCATCATAATTAATTTGATGATGAGTCATTCGATAATCTTTGTTGAGTATACTTCTTTTAGAACAAGGTTGGGGGTCCAATTCATTTTTGTTGAATTTATATTCTTTTTCATGTATATGATCAAGTAAGTAGATTTGTGTTACCTATAATATAGTCATAGATCCTAGTATGATCTATTAACATTGTGTGATTCTATTTATCCCAATGAATTGCATAACACTGATTGTGTGTTCGGTTTGAGAATTATTCACTTTTACGATATAGGATGAGAGATTATTTTAAATTAATTTATAACACTGAGAGGTTGATATCACTTAAATGATGTATTTTGTATCTTTATAAGATCTAATGGAATGGTGGTCCAAAATTCTATATTGGTAAATGATACACCATTAGAAAATGTGTAAATTTTTCACTTTTTCCCTTGAAAATATAGATAAATGATATTTCTTAGGATGGGTTATTTTTTTACCTTGAACAATAATCATTTAATACAAAACAAAGGGGAATTAATGATATATATATTATATATAATTATCTAATTCAATGTCCACATAATACATTATATGAATCTATTATATATATTTATTAATATGAGTATGTCAATAATTTTTTATTCCATATTTATACATTTATGTTTATTATTGTTACTTTTGAGTATTTTCTATTTTATAAAGGTGACTAAAGTATGACCATTTTGTATATTGTGTGTATGCTGGTACCACATGATCATATTGATGTTTTCTATTGAATGAAATTATTATTTCATACGGGTTAATATTATAATTTTGTTATATATAATTGTTATCAATGTTCATGATTCATATATATTGTCTTAACATGTTAAAAGTATTGGTATCTATCAGGTATTAAGGAATATTGGTCTTGTAGGTTCCCAAAATAATAGATGATGATTATGAGGACATTATGTGGTCACCCTAATGATATAAATATATATATATATTAATTCATTAATAAATTTAATGAACTGATGATAAAATTTTAGGTTTTTTATGTACAATGTACTTTAGTGGATGAACAATATTTCAGTTCTAGTATAGCAACTAACTGGGATCATGTCTAGATATACTATAAATTTTTACATCCATGAAAATTAAAGATGTTCTTCTAGAACATGGTTATTTATTTCTGTATGAAAATGTTCAATTATTACATTGTTATTTTATACATGGGATGACAGTTCCATCAGTAATTGGTTTATTCATTACCATGATTAAGAACACTTGGTCTCCTAGGTACTTCATTACCCAATATAAATATGCCTTTGTCAAATGGGTTAACATTACATATATCCCATCCATGAAAAGTTTGTTTTTATTATATATAATAATTATAATTATTTATGGGTTTTTCGTATTGATAATGATAATGTTAAATATTCTACAGGACGGATTATACAAAGGCAGAATAATTATATAGTGTGACAAAGAATTAGAGAATCTCTGAAGTTAATCTGGATTACGATCCATGTGATGATCAACACTACTTTTCAGTGTTCTATAATTTATATGATGGTTTCAACCATGATATATATAAATTTATAGATTGTAGAATAATTATTTATATAGTTTTTGATGATGTAGAAATGAGGAATCTTCACAACATATTTTCATGGAGTATCCAATTGTTTGATATAGAATAACTAAAATATATAAAATAATGTGATGTTTGATAGTGGAATGGATTTGGATTAAAAAAAACATATAGTTCTCTTGTATTAGGGATTTCTAATGGTCATGAGAATATTGAAAATAACTATGAGTGATAAGAAGATCTTAAATGTGCATAGAAATGATTGTGGTAAAAGGTAAAATGGCAATTGATATAAGAATTTGGGTTTTTCAATGAGCATTTGAAACACCATGATATTTCAACATGTAATTAAATTTTAAATAAATGGTATTCTGAATAACATGTT
Organism: Viscum album; assembly: GCA_963277665.1. Taxonomy (NCBI): domain Eukaryota; kingdom Viridiplantae; phylum Streptophyta; class Magnoliopsida; order Santalales; family Viscaceae; genus Viscum; species Viscum album. The sequence goes on along the minus strand of OY728147.1, from coordinate 1,689,080,539 downwards.
TCATGTTAATACTAAACTAAACTGAATGTGTGAAGCAATTTATAAAGATAATACTACAACTATTTAAAGTGACAATTATAATGTATCCCTTAAAATAATAGGGATATATAAAAGTAACTACATATTTAAATATATATAGAAACTAAATTAAAGGGTAATTTTAATACCAATTCAATAATAAATTCAATTATATTATCAATATAACAAATAATATCTTTTTTTGACAAAAAAAATTCATAAAATGTTAATTCTTGTGTACCAAGTTATTTTATTTTAAGAAAATAAATATATTATTTTTTAATGTAAATAAAAAATATTTTTGATATCAATTATATATTATCACCCTAATAATTATTATTTTATTTGAAATATAAATAATAATAACTAAAATATAAAAGTTTATTTTCCTATTAAAATTGATTTTCATTATATTTTATATATAAATTTTCAAATTAAATTTTCAAATTTATAAATGTTTATTGGAAAATATTATCTTTTTTTTAATCATGATGCCAATATTATGTTAAGATTTTGTTTTGTGCCTTTTAATAAATAGTTTATTTTTAGATAAATAGTGAATAATTGAATTTATACCTATACAATATCTTTAATGAAATTTTTGTAAAGTAAGTATGAAAGTAAATGTTGTAAAAAAAAATTCATGAATAAAAATTTGTTTAAGGACTAAAATAATTAATTTAAAATAAAAAATATATAATTTAGAAAATATATGTTCAATATTTTGAAACATATGTAATAATATTTTTAATAAAATATGTTTTTAGTATATTTCTTTTTAGTAATTATTATGAATGTGGAATTCATTTCTCTATTATTTCTAAATTCACAAATAATTATTTTGTTTATACTAAACTATTATCTTCATTTAAATAATAAAAATTTATAATTATATATTAATAATTATTATTAATAATAATAATATTCTTTTTCTAAAAATGCATTTGACATGTTATTTTTTCTACTAATAAATTTTAATATTATCACCATTATAAATTTTATTTGAAAAACGGATTTAAAATTTCGAATAATTATATCTAAATAATTTAATGATTCCCACATTAGTTTTAGGAATTAAAATTATTTAATTAAAAAGTATTTACCAAGAAAATAATAGAAAAGTGAAAATTTTTAGAGTAAAGGACCAGTAGACATGTAAAAAACAAGTCTTAAAATGTATAGAGAAGTTTTGATTGACCATACCCCATCCCCACTGAATAATTTTCCATTATTGGATTGAAATGTTCATTTGATACTTACTATATCATTTATATTATTATAAAATTATCACTCCTCTCACTTTATAAAGGATCCATTGGCACCCCACTTCTCATCACACTCAAATACAAATAAATTAAACAAAACTCAACCAAAATATCATAGGAAACTCCATTACATATCCTATAGGTTAATGTATTAAAAAAAGACCATATGTCAAATCCTTAATCCCATTTTATGAGGTTCTCTTATAAGGTGTAATATAAAAATTTCAGTAATTTTTTTCATTTATATTTCATTATATAATATTCTACAATATCAAAATATAATATAACAATATTATAATAATTAACATGTATCATGAGTATGATAAAATTTTATTAGTTTAATTGGATAAAAATATTCTTCCATCATCCCAACCATTTTCAAAATAAAAATTTCTCTTCTCTTATTTACAGACTACACCTATAGAAGTTAAATTTTTTGTTTTTCGTAACCGATTTAAATGGATTTTTAATGGTGGTATTTATGAAAAATATATTATATAAAAAAAAATATAAATATTCATGAAATATAAATTATTTCCTCCCATCATTACTTTCGATGGAAAATAATTATTTCATTCATGCTGATGTATGACTCTCTTCTCCACAAATTGACATATATTTTTCATATAGAGTTATATTATATATCAAACTATTTTATTTTTTTTCATCAAATAAAAAAATCATTATTCTTATATAATAAGAAAATTTGGATATTAGAAACACATTCTTAGTAATACTTAAGAATAGATTATAGCACGAACTTATTTTTCTCGATATAACTGGCTATATAAACATTGATATAAATTTATATCATAGATGAATATATAAACATAAATAGTTGTTTTTATATAAATTGTTGGGGATTAATATTTTTTCAAGAAATGAATCATTAGTATTGAACTCATTAGTAACTTTCCAGTCTTTTTTCATCAAAATATTTACCGAGGGAAGCTTATTATAAATGTGATCTTCCTATATAACAACTAAAACTATATAGGTATAGAATTAAAACTATATAAGTCATCCAGGAACACATATTATAGTAAAATTTATCGATTATAAATTGAGTAATGTATTTCAATATAATGAGTATTAAAATTATCATTACAAAATAAATGAAAAACAATAAAAATAATTAGATCATATAATTATAATAACCAATAACTATTTAATGGAAGAATAATTAATTATTTTAAAAAACGATAAAAATTATTTTTATACATGAATAATGTTTTAAAATATTTTATGAGCATGGTTATGATTATTATTCATGAGTATGATGTTCTTTCATGGATAACGAGAAATATAGTATGAGTTTCTTCCTTAATTTCCATTCATTGTGGAATGATTTCATGTCAGAAACTTATTTTTTATATGGTGTACCTCCTTCCCCATTGGATTGTATTCTAATTATAATTTTTTAGTTTTTAGTACTTATATGTCTATTATTAAAGTTATCCTTGCAACTATTTTTATTCCATTGTCACTGATTTTGTCTGGGATTTCTTCTCACAATATTTATTATAGGAGAAATAAAATATATACCACACTAGTTTAATTTTGTGAGAAATATATAATACAATATTATATGATTTATTGGAAAACGATGTAAAATAAAAAATCCATCATAATATCTCGTTTTTAATATATTTTCATTCAACTATTTCAAATTCCTTAAGGATTTTTCATACCTCAAATTATTTTCATTTAGTTATAATGATTTCTTAAAATTGTTCTAATAAGTGGATTTATTTTTCATATGATTTTATAAAATTTTAATTCTTATTTTTTCTAGGTGTATTTAGAATTATTTACCATGGTCTTCTTCTAGAAGGATTATTACTTCAATGGTTATGATATTCATATGTGGTTTAGTTAACTTAGACATTGTTTCTCCATGATAAAACATTACTTAATGAAAAAAAATCATCTCTCTAACCTATATAATTACATTTTAATGATAATATGATATAAGATATTGTACCTATATATAAAGTTACATTTTTAATTAATATTTTCTCTTTTGGAGAGTTTATTTCTCTTAAAAGTATAACATTGATATGAATAATTATCATTAATTCATAGGTTATTTTTCTTCAATATCCATATTTCCATTCAATCCAATGATAAATGTTATTTTCAAAAACAAAATTATGTATTATGTAGTGTTAAAATCCAGTTCATATTATCTTATTTTACAAATTAATATTTATTATATCTTTTCATTAAGTGGTTTTTCAAGAAAATTATTTTAAATTAAAAAAAATTTATTTCATAATCATAAATTGATATTCCACACCAAACTTCCACATTACTTCATTTTTTCTTTTTAAATTCAATATTATTATAAATTATTTTTAATATATAATTATTAAAAATATTTTCACTTAATCATTTTGAAACAATTATGTCTTATTAAAGGCTTCAATATGGGTATTTCATTAAAAATAATGTTTTCTAAAAATTATTTAAATTTTTCAATATTGATCTTATCAGGAATGATTCATATCATTTTCTTTCAAAAAACTAGAAAAAAGTATTTTATAAATACTTTTATATTTTTTCCCATTTCCCAATTTTTATCTAAAATATTTATTTCCCATGGAGTTCTATTTTATGAATCAACTCCAATGTTTTTTAATTTTTCATTTAAAATAGTAAATTTTACGGAATTTCAAAAGAAATTAAAAAATTGAATATTTCTTCTTATTTTTAAAATTTATTTATATGATAATCTAAAGAAATTTATTTCATCTATTTCAACATTTTTCTAGGTTACTTATTCTATAATTTGCATTTTTCTTATAATACCAATCATATTCCTTTTTCGGATGACATATGGTAATGATTTTTCTTGTATGTTATTCACAAACTCATTTCTTTTCCATGGGATATATGATGTAATAACACCTTCTATGATCATTATATGTGTTTTGGTAATCATACTTTATAGATTATCGAATAGATAATTTATTAACATCCTATATGATAGTCTTTCAATAAATGTTTTTATTGATTATAAATAGAAGTTAAAGATACATTGTATTGTTATTAATTTATTTCATATTGGGTAATACATTGGACATAATAAATTATTTGTGCACCCTAATAGTATATATCCCCTCAATTCATCAATAGGTCTCTTGATATTAACTAGATTTATTATTTAGTATAATCCTTAAAATTTATGTATGATGTAATAGGATGTTACATTGATCATATTTTTATTAGGTATTTCATAATACATTTTATAGTTATGAAAATAGGGATTGATATTCATATTATTTTTTATGTTTTTACATCACCCATGAATATATTTCTCATTAATTATATTAGTTTTATTTAATATATAAATATTGTTTATCAATACAAAATTTTTATTTCAATGGTTATTATAAAAAAAACATTAGTTTTCTTATATCCCTTACCACGTATCATATGACCCCATATTATTTTGTTTATATCCCTAGGGTTTCTAGAATTAATCATTGAATTGGATTAGTGATATTCTAGCATAGACAATGATATTATCATAGGAATTTATATTGTATTAAATGTTTTAAATGCAATATGGGTATCGTGTATGTATCTAGTCTTCCAAGAATTATAAATTCCGAGATCCTGTATGATGTACTCAATTATATCTTATAAAAATGTAATAATATAACCACTAAAATAGGATTACAGGAGTTAGGGGTGTTACAAAATTTCATATGGATGGAAACTATGATTTGATTATGTCATGATCTACAAAACATGATTTCATGTTGGTTTTATAAATTTAATGTCTAAATTTTAGAAATAGGGATATTTATAGGACAAAATGTGATTTTATACATTGGTTTATATATTCAATTGTTGAACTGAAGGTTAACATACCATAATAGAGATCAATGAACCATTAAAAAATGTGCATTAAAATATAATTATTTTTAATTTAACTAATTTTGGGATATATATTGAGATATTAAGAGGGTCAGTTTTCCATTGATATGGTGGACACAATTGGAAGAATATTTTCATTATATTGAAGTAAAAATCAATAACTTTGGAATAAAAAACATTAATACATTATCTTGTTATAGTGAAAAATATTCATTAGAAATAGAAGTAGGAAAATAAATATTTTAACATTTATATTTATTGAAATAGAGGAGTAAATATAGGTATGTTATTCCAAGGAAATAGAGAGAGAGAGAGAGAGATTGAGGATGATTCTATGAGATTGTTCTTAGAAATACATGGTGTTTTTCATAATGGTAATTATGGTGTGGGTTCCTACTCAAAAGATAATGTAATATATTATTATTGATTTATAAGGATCATAGTGTTAAATTGAAAAAATAGTGAGTTACATTGGGTTAATAAAGATGTGATTTTGATATCCCTATGAGGTTTGAAAACCAGATGGGTAGTGAGTATGCTATAAATTATTACAAATTAAAAAAATTCATATCGTGAATTTTGGAAAACTGCAACACCTCTGAGTGTATAATCCATGGATATTGGGCATTGTGTGTAAACTAAGTTAACATAACTTGAAAAACCCTCAACATTACTGCATTAATTATGAGTGAAATAGATAATTATGATTCATCTAGTGGTGAAACATGATCATTGATATTGAATGATTGATTTGGTACACCATAATTGACATGCTCCCACTCATAGGGTGTCATCCTTTCCATAGAATAAAATATTGTATAAGAGATGAAGGATACATTTAATATAGTTTTCTCTCAATGGAAGTCATGAAAACTCAATTTAATTACCATGAAACTCTAGTCATGGTTTGTTAGAACCATCATATATGGAATAATTAGATGCAAGATTATTTCATATCATTATGAATTGATGTAAATAGAACATTATTTTATATATTTATATTAAACATATATTGAATGGTTTTATCAAAAAATATAACACAAAGATTTGGATGTCAGTGAAAAATGAATATGTTCTTAGGGGGATATTTCCCAAATGAAATCTTTACAATTGTAAAATCAAATACATCCTCATTTAACATTGGAGAAAAATTAAAAAATATATATAAGGGTTACTCAAAGGTAAATGAATAAAAAATAATGGTTTAATGGTATAAGTATAAATTTTTAAAAATTCACTGAAATAAATCCAATGATACATTTTTTGAATGGGGGATTTATTTTTAGATGATATTTTTAGACTCATATAAATCAATAATAATATTAAAATTTAGAAGAAAATGTTGAGAAAATTTTCATATCGATTCAATATAGAGGTTTCACTGAATGAATAAAATTATCCACAGAAATTATCATTAGATATTCAACATATTAATCATGTATCATATTAGATGATCAATAATGATAATGAAATAGTAAATAAAATATATTTGTGGAAGTGGTGATCATGTAACTGAATAATATCTTAGTGGAATATAATTAAAAGGAAAATAAGGGAAATGATGTCATTATATTCCATTCCATAAATATGGAATGGGGAAATATTTAATATATGGGGAACATTAAAGACCTTTACCCCATTTACATAGATCCAGTGGTTTCGTTATTTCACTAGTACTAAATATAAATAATCATATCCTGAAGGAATAAATAATATAGTGGTATTGGTAATCTAGCTATAAATATAAACTTGACATTATAAATTTAGATATAAAATATACAAAGTATTTACTTTGAGAACTCCGTATTTCACTTCATCATATCCCTACCTATAATTTAAAAACCATTTCTTAGTATTCTAGGAAAAATAAAACATAATAAATAGATGACCGGTTTTACTTTAAAGACTGAGATATATATATTTGTGTAATCATTGGAATTATTGATCAAAAGAACATTATGATTCTGTTTGGGTCAATGGAGGACCTCAAAAGCGCCTGGTCCAAAGCCCTGTAAAGATGTGATGGCCCTTATTTCTTTCTCCTTCGGTGGAATTTTGATTTTCATATGCAATAGGATAATCCGAGCATAGTGATCCGGGTAAGTCTCCCTAGTCTTATGCTTCTATTTCAGAATCCTTCTATTTTGCATATCATTGGGAATATGGTTGGTCACTATCTGTGCTTTGATAGTAGAACTGAAGCAGTGTGTATCCCCATTTTCCTCGCATCTGTGCTGAGGTTGATGTATCCAAACATCAAGTTGACTGTGACTAGATTAACGACAATAATGAGCTTTAGTATATGAAATATATTATGTTTTATTCATTGTTAAATTTTATTTTCTTCTATTATAGGGTGTGTCTCCTTGAGCCGGTATGTCATAGTACACCTTCGAGAAGGAAGGTGAAAAAGTGAGTTCTTGATGATTAAATTTCCCATGATGCTCTGTCGGAATGTATAAATATGAATGAGAAAGAAGTCACAGATAACCGGCTGCAAGAGGATTAAGGTTTGATATCTATGGATTGGATAGTGGTTGTCTTAGGCAGTGGTAAACATGGAATGACGGGTAGGTTAAAACCAAGTCTGGTGGTTCCTCCTGAGTCGAGGGACTAGGGGGTGTTTGACCGACTGAATTGGGATCTGAATATTGGCACTTCTATGTATGATGATGGAATTAATGGTGGGGCTAATGAAACTCTATGCGGAGAAGGGGGAGATTATTAGATTTTTGATCTCTCAATAATATTTGGTCCTCATGAAGAATGTGTTAGCTCTGTGGTTGTTAATTGTTTGGAATACCCTTCCTATGAAATGAAATCTATATTTTATCATTATTTGGAGAAGGAGGATCCCTTTGAGTTAGTGTAACATGAAGGTGGTCTTGAGATTTTGTGTGTAGGTGGTTCTGAAGAACAGGGACCCACATTTTGGAAGGAAATGACTTCGGCCATAGTTCAGACTACAAACCAGTTTGTAGTGATGGAAAATGAGGATCCACCATTGGATCTACGTGTCTCTCATCATGTTGTGGAGACTGGATCACATGGAAAAAAAATATCAATGGGGAGAAGATGAGTGTGTAGGTTCCAGTTTCTACCCATCTTGTTTATAGTATTTTGTATAGAGAAGTAGGTTATTACCATGATGACGGGGAACATCATTATGTGTTGACTTTGGTTGATCCTAATAGACAGACTCAGTTGATGGGAAATGGATTTATGTTGTCAATGAATATGGGAATACCTTGAGCAACACCTTGTTGTGAATATTTTGATGATGGTTTGTAGAATTTGCACACATCAACTAAATGGGATAATGTATCAGATGCTGATAAAGAAAATTTGAGTTATGATGCAAAGGCAGTGAGCTGTGTCAAGGTGTCATACAGTTCTATTGTCAAGATCAGTGGACATATGGAGAATTGAAACAATGAAACTACCTCTGCCCCACAAAATAGAATACCTTGGAAGGACTACTCCAACAGGACAAGAACTGTGGTAACCAGGTCCAATTCTAAAGCTGCAACGCATACTATTGATTATTCCAAGTGTGGGTGTGCTAGAAAGAAATACTCCAAACTTCAACTCACATCAGAGTACTTAAAATGAAAGGATCAATATATAAATCTCTTCAAACATTACAATTTTCAATTCTATTTGGAATCATTTGACGTTGGTGCATCCTTTGATTATGCTTATGGTATGAATTTCTATTACATTGACATGTAATAACTCTTTATCTGTTTCCTCATTTTTCTACCCACTGTTTTCTGTTCATCACCTTTTATACTATTAATGTTTCTAGTGGTCCAGGCTTTATTCATGGTCCTATTCCTTGGTAATCATCATAAAAAATTTGTATTTAAAAATTATTATATGAAATATAAATTTTAACTGGAGTCAAATAATCATAATAATTAACTATCCATATTAATATAACGAGTGGTAATAAAATTTTAAATCCTCAGTAAAAATCATCAAAACCAATCCAATGAAAGAATATTGATAAGACAAATACATCATTTATCTAGTGGATTATAATTACAATAAATGCTTTATGTCATTGGTGAACAAAAATTCTATAATAAATTTATAAAAAAATTTATAAGGAAAATAACCTTTCCAAAACAAAAGTATAATTTTTTAAATAAAACAGAAAAAATTGAAAATTATATTGTTTGATAATATTATTTGAAACCTATAATATAATATTTATCATAGTTAGTGGAAATGATAGTAGGAAATTTAATTCATCATGTTTATGGAAAAATGAACATTACTTTCATATTTTCAATAAAATCCAAAGAAGACATATTTTAAAAATCAAATGTGGATTCCAATGAAAAATATTTTAAAAAATAATAAAATGGGTAAACATGTAATTAATAATGATTTTTAAAAGTTTAAATATATTTTTAAAAAAATCAATTTTGATGAAAATGTATTTTTTCCGAATACGGAAATAATGTTTTATTATACTAAAAACATTTTAAAAAATTATTTTCTGTAAAAAAGAGTTTTAAAATGTTTTTATAACATAAAAATTTATTTAATAAAAATAGTATTAAGATGTATATTTTTTATATAAATAAAATATAATTACATATTTTGAGACTTAAACTAAAACTATCTCGAATAATAATGAGATTTTGAATTAAACCCTTACTAATTTGGTAACATTGGAATCATAACCCCAATTAATGAAATTAATTAAATTAAAAAATTAAATTACTTTAAAAAATATATTCATGATATTAAATATCCAAATGTCCAATATATACCCCACATAGAAGAGTTTTTGGTGAATATTACATATGTATCATGGATGAAAATGTGATACATGGAACCTAAATTTCATGGTCGACATCTTTCATATGTTTTTGAAGATACAATATAATAAATATATTTTTATTATAAATATATTAAATAACAATAATAATATATATAATACAATATATGACATACTTCTATCTTTTATCACCCATTTAGAAAAATTATTTTGATAAAATTATTTTTTAGGTGATACTTACTTTTTCCCACTATTATTTTGGTATAAAAAATTTAGTCATTTTACACTAATCATGGTTAAATAAAATTCATAATTTTATCAATTATTTAAATATAATATAAATTCATTATATTAGTATTTAGAGTAATCTATCAAAGTTCGATATAGAAAATGAATTACACTATTCCTGGAGACAATATCCCGTAGTTATACATGAACATTATTTCCTTTATTATCAAAAAATATAACAAAAGGAAAATAAATTTTAACTAAATATTATATATTAATTATTATTTTATATGTTACATTTATATTAATAACATCCATCCTTATTACTATCTATCTAAAAAGAAAAGTAATAATATTTCAAATCACTATTTGGAGGCGGTAGTCCACACGTACGCACAAGATATGTTATTTTATTCAAACATATAGTATGGTGAGAATCTATATGTGACATTAAATTTCTATAATTGTTATTTTTTCATATGTATCAAATATAATTCATTAAATTTATCTTTAAAAACATCAACTTAAATAATAATTAAAAAATGAATCACATCACTTCAGGTGGTAGAAGTGTGTTATACACACTAGTGACATTCTAAAATCCCCCACAAGGAATACAATGTGAGAGGTCATATTTGATATAATAATTAAAAAAGTATTAAAATATAATATTTATCGAATACATATTTTATTTCCATCATTATATCATTACATGAAATTTGGTTATGAAAATAGAATTACAATAGTCCATGAGATGGTTTTTCCACCACACACATGATCAATGATTTCATTTTCCATTTGATGGAATTGGAAATAGAAATTGGTTATTCAATTAACATTAAAAATATATTTATATAGTATAAAAATATAATTAATATATTTTCATGATTTAATATTATTTTAAGGATGTGTAAGTTGAAATAAAACAAATACATACATTAATAATTTTACCTCTTATTTGTAGAACCCTTTTACTTATATATCTAAATCATTAATAGAGTGACATTTTTCATGAATAGTACTGTAAGATGTTTAGGAAATGTAATTGAGGGATTTAGAAAGGTATTTTCCAAACAATATGTTTTTTTATATCTGAATATGAGAGGATATAGGGTGGCCTTTATAAGTCAGGGAGAGGACAAACATGGTATGTTTGAAAAGAAAAAGATATACCCATGTTTTTATCATTACAATATCATGGTAATTATTAAATTCTAGAAACATAAATCAGATAAGGTCTAAATATATCCATAAAATTATTTTTGGATAAATAAATGGTCATTATTAACCCTTATCTTCTAAATTTAACCCCTGTTTAACAAATTTATACCTTAACGATGGTAATTAAATTTTTTTTTTCTCTATTTGTTATTGTAAAAAATTAATCTTAACTAATTATATAATATATATGTAATAAAGAATAAAAATTTATAATAAAATTCCCCAAATTTAATACACATAATTTGGATAATTAAATTTAAAATTTAACCCACAATAGTATAAAAAATGGGTTTTCTGATGAAAAACATTCAAAACATTCATATGTTTTAATTTCAGAATTCAATATGAAATTGATTCAAATATACAGAATATGTTTCTATATAAAAAAAGTTATATTATTTTAATTGAAATAAAATTGAAAATATAATTTTCCCTCGTAAGTAATATTAATTTGAATGTTTTATTCCACAAAAAGCTATAATTTTTACTATTTTTCGAAAAAATAAACTTTTCAGAAATTTTTTTAATATTAACCAAAAGATAAACCAAAAAAATCAGAATAAAATATATAGTTTATTTATTGGAATATATTTTATAAAATTATTAAACAATATTTTTTAAAATATTATGAACAAAGAATATCATAACCACCTTTTTGAAAGATAAATTCTTTTTAATTTTTTTTAAATGATTCTTAATTAATTTATAACTAATATATATCCATTTACATTATTTTATATATGTGTAAAATGTATATGTTTTATAATATATATATATTATTCTTAACCACTATGTTAATGGATTTGTTATAAAATCCATGCTTATATAATAATATTTTAGTAGAGTATCATATTTTGATCCAAGCTATTGTTTCATACAATAAAATATATTGAATAGATTGAACTCATTTGAAAATAAATATATCTATAATTATTAGGGTGTTAAATTATCTTCTATTAATGCTTTTTCATGACATGTATTTTATCAATAACAATGTTTTTATGTTAATAGTCTTGGGGTGTTATATGAACCTTACACTTACTCCCTTTTATTGTGAAAAGGTATGGTAACTCGGTACTTTGTATCCTAAAATGTACTATGATAAGAAATAATATTATTCACCCATAGATAATTCTTCAATGTATTTGAATGAAGGATTATAAAAATTAATAATATCCTTAAAAGTGGAACATGCATTTAAAATTGGAAAATATATGGATGTAAATTGATAAAGAGCTGATATAAGACTACCAATACATAAATGTGTATGTTATTATGGATATTATAGAAAAACCAAAAATAAATGATTATGTTGATTATGAAAATACAGAATTTGTGGATTTTGAAGATGTTAATATGGTGTGTTGATGTTTCTCTTGAATACAGTGTTATCTTTATATGTAAAACAAAGAAATAAAATGTTTTGTATATGATTACAAACTCTATATGTTTTTTCAAGGGTGAAGAAAAATCTAAGTTAAAAGAAAAACAATGAAAAAATAAGAAGCTAGAGAACAGTGATGTTTTTTTACTTCAAGATATAAGTGGAAATTTAGTCATGGGTCATTGATGTCCTGACCAAAATGTAATATTTAGTTTTATAAGAATTGAATGTCTTGAATTAGGAGTTGTCAATAAATGTAAATAGTTTTATAACCATGAATGAGTTTTTTATATTGGAATGACATTAATAAGTTTGATTGTGTGAGATATTTAAAATTTAAATGGTAATTATGTAAACACAAATGATGTGTTATATGACTTCCTTAATAAAAAAATCTTATCATTATTGATAAAATGTTATGGGTCTGGATCAAAAGTAAAAAATATATATCATGTTGAGGATAATCCAAAAACATCCACTCTTTAGAATAACATTTATTTCACAATGGCTGAAGATACCAAAATAGTTGAAAAGTGACACATGAATACACAATATATCATGTGAAACTATTTTAGAAACATAGTACGTAATAAAAATGTGTGTTACATACATAATTTTTAATTCATGTTTTAAGGGTAATTAATAGAAACAAGTATAAATAAATAAACTTGATATTTTATTTGATAGATTATATTTATCCTCTGATGAGTATGTGTAAATAGATTTGAATATAATATCAGGTATATAAATTAATGTATTAATGGTGACTCAATTATGTAGTGTATAATATATCAAAGAGATATCATTCCACCAACCACCCTTAACAGTAAATATCCTTAACCAAAAGTGAACACATGTGTGACCCTCTAAGCCTGCCTCCAATATGACACATGGTGGTGACTATTAACATAGATATATCCCTATATTATGTGAATCATTACCCACAACATATTTATTTATAACTAAATAATGAACTACTAATAAAATATTTAGTAATAAATAACCAATCATCATAAATGAAACGTCATAAAATGTATAAACTAAATAAAATAACATACACAACCATTGGGAAATGACCATGAACACCATCATCTCTTAAACAAACTCCACATGAATGTAATAATTAACTCAATCTCCTCCTCACATATTCTGACATGAAAATAATATATTTTTGTATATGGGTGATCATATAACTATACTCCATTGGAACCTCCCTCAATAATCTCCTGAATTCATGAAAAAAAAATTCCTAAATAAATAAATATTGAAATAAACTAGTTACTAAAATTTGTTAAACTATATTCCCATCCCCAAAAATTCCTAGTTACATTTTAATTCTTAAAAATTAGAAAAATAATTATAAAACACAATGAAAAATAATATATATATATATATATATATAATGGTACTCTACTATAACTATCACTCAGAAAAATTCTCAATTAACCTCAACATGATGGTGTGATAATATGTGTCGTGACCATGGGATATCATTAGAAAGGTGAGCTGTGACATGGGTGTTTATCTCATCTTGGGGGAGCAGTCCAAAATGTCCAAATTCAATGTTTCTTCATGTTTTGGATCTTATTCATGGAATAGGTAAACATGGTATATTTGTTTTGTGAGATTTTTTCGGAAATTGGGAAAATGTAAATTTTAACTGAAAACCTTACATATAAAATAGATAGATTATGGTTTTCCTTTTATATCTTTGTAGACTTTCTTTAGAGAAGATGTGTAATTATTTGAATACATAGATGATATATTCCCCAGTTTTACAATATAGATGTTTGTTGAGCCTTGTTTCATACACCATCCCATTATTGAATTGAGTTTTTATCATATTTAAATGGGAGGCCTATGGAATCATTCCATTATTGTTTTAAATTTGAATGTATTTGTGTAGAAAACATCCTCACACACTGAACCCCCTTTCTTTCATCAATGTAATGATATATGATAGTGAGATAATGGGATATAATGGTGTTTATTTTTTATATAGATTCGCATATCTAGGCTTGTTGTAGTTTGATGGACCTCTATAAAACCATGTAGCTATAATTTTTGGACATTCAAAAAATATGATGTTCCAATAAAATTATATCTATTTAAACACTATTTACTATAACCCTACATAGTTGTGGGAATGTCTTCTATTATCCATGTTCATGTGAAGTATTCCTATGAATTTTATTTTTGCGATGATAAACCATGAACTATGGAAACTCTATTTTTATACTTCATTACATCTGTATATTTTATTATTCATCATTTTCATGCTATGATAGTCATACCATCATATTTTTTTGGGTTTTATATTTATTATTTATGTAAAATTAATGATAATTATAATCCTTCTGTTTATTTGGTTTGTTATGAGGTTTCTTTTAGTTATTCTTGTTCAATAATTATTTTCTTATTTGGGGTATATTAAAGCTAGATATTGAGGTTGGGGATTCAAATATTCTCATTTGTTTTATATAATTACAAGAGATTATCATGTTACATTTTTTAATGGATAGATGTATTGAATTAATGTAATTAGGTAATGAATTTGGAATTAATGTATTGAATGAAATTAAATAGGTGTTGTGATTCACATACGATTAAGAATTTTTTTCATGATTGTTACCTCATGTAATTTCATAGATGGATTGAAAACAAATTTTTATGATTGTGTACCCAACCATTGAATTATTTTACATGCAATAAATTTGTCTAAAAATGTAAATATACAGAACATAATGATGATAATGAATGAGTCAGGTATACAAAGTCCTCATTCCTACTATAAACCAATAACATGATTATGTATTTACTAAATCATATTTTTCAGGTGATTATAAATGAAATTAGTTATTCGTTTATTTTATTCATATTTTTAAAAAAATAAAAATGTATGGATAAATATATATACTAAGAAATATTTTATTTTTTAATATTAACAATTAATAACAAATGTGTCCATCCCTTATTTCCTGTAATCATGCAAATTTTTAATGATATATAATTAATTTATAATTTATATTTATTTTTGATGCAATTATAAATTAATTCATATTATATGATTAAATTATATCCGCCTTTCAATTTATTACAACAAAAAATTATAGGTATAGATTATTCGGTGGGGTTTAGTCTATTTTTTCCTTGTTGTGGAAGTATCTTGTAATGGATGCTGATGATGTAGTATGGATTGAATAAAGAGGTTGTGGGGATGATTTTATGATGGTTGGATTCTGTATGAATCTTTTATAGGATGTTGTTTTTATTATTCATAGCTATTAGGATTTTTATTCCATTCCATTGTTTCTTGTTTCTATAAGGTATGTATTTATATTGAGTTATATCGGGTTGAGTCATAAATTAATTTGGTTTAAGGAATGTTTATTAATTATAAATGAACTAAAATGTATAAGTATTGATGTTGGTAATGATAAATTTAATAAGTCCATATATTATTTTGGTATATTTTTTAAATATTCAATGTTATGAAATCTTTAATGGTAATATTGAATATAAAATCTATTGGGATTTGGATGGTTAAATAGTTAAAACAGAATTGATAATGGTCATTTATGAAATGACTGTAAATTGAATTATATTAAATGAATGATTTATGCATCTATACATGACCCTTTTTTTCATAATTTTCTAGAATTATTGTACCTAGAGTAGGTATTTTATTTTTCTTGTTGTATTCTTCTATATAGATTGCTTCTTGCATATCATAGTTCCCCGAGATTTGTTGTGCACCATATTGTACTATTATGTTTGGTTATTTCTTATTCTCTACCACTCAAATCATTATGGGATGTTAATCCCAATATTTCCCCTTAAAATATAGATGTTACTAATAATATCTATGTTTTCAATAATTTGGTTGGATAACAATCCCTACCCCTCTCTATATTCTAGGGGTATCATTTTATGTGGGCAGATATATGATATGGTGGCTTACATAATAGAGTATATTCTCATAAGGGTGATATTAGATCTTAATAGTGGTATAAATATATATATAGTTTATGGTGACTTAATTTTATAACATATAATCCTATATATTATATAACTGTTTATGGTTATTAAATTTATACTTATGCATAGGATATAAAGGAAAAAGTGATTGTGTTTATTTACACATGGTATGATGTATATCATACTTACTATGTGGTTATGGTAATGTGATGATGATTTGGTTGTCATATGATTGCAAGTGGTGTAGTATGTGATTATAATGGGAGTTTTAGTTTTTTTATTTATTTGATTTATGAATTATGTTTGGGATATGAGCACCATGACATACGACTTATGGGTTTTCGGAAAATGGTTCAGTGAGAAAGTAGTAGTAAGGTACCTTTCCTACATAAATATTTTGTTACCATATTTACTATTTATGTTAATTTCATTAATTGAATTACTTGGTGAGGATTGTAGAATAGTTTGACTAATTTATTAAATGATTTTATATATCGATTCATTCACTAGGGATTTTGGGTGAATCTTCTATATTTTCACGTGAAGTTTCAAAGAAAATACTATTAAGTTTATTTGTATTCTCACCCTCAATATATATATATATATGCATATGTATGATATTCAGGTCATATGGTTTGATTTGTAAATTATTATTGGAATTTCGATATCATGAGGGGGTTCTAGACTTTCTGGTTCTCATGGTTACTACCTAGTAATATTTTCTTCTATTTTCTTTTGATTATGGATTGTATGACATAATATGTATTGGAATTGGTTATCTATTACTACATATTTCATTCTTGGTACCTTGTTTTACATTCATGGTTTATATTGAGGGAAAATCCACCCATATTAATTTTATATACCCATGGTTCAATTATCCACCACATGGTCTATTATACAAGGACATTAATAGATACTAATATATATGTAGTTGGATTATGAGGGGTACTAGTAGAGTTTTTTCAATGCACATCAATTATGATAAAGATAAAAAATGTTTTTTATTCTTTTTTATATGAGTAAAACATAATATATTGAATTGGATTATGTATTTATATCATCAATTAAATTGATGAAACAATCTTGGCACATGACGAATTCTAATGTGAAGGTAATATTCATGGAGATTTATTTAAATGTAACAATCCAATATGGAGTGTTTATATCAGGTAGCAGATTCATATCCCTTATGATGAGATACATGATTAGTTTCCCTAGGAAAAAATTCTACATGGATGAATTCAAACGATTAATAAATGATTATAATTTCAATAAAATTATGTTTGAAAACCCCAATACTTGTTAAAAACCAAAAAGTAGAATGAATGTCTTGGTTGTTGATGGTATTTGATACAATCTACTAAGTGTATGTCAATTGTGTTATTTATTAACTATAATAAATTTATTCTAGAATATTTGTCCATTCATGGTAATGGATGGTGCAAATATGATACTATTTATATGAACACAAGGTGAATCTTTTCTTTATTTAAATAGAAAAATATATGTGATTTCTATCCATGGAGCTCGAAAAAACTTATGTTATAAAACATTATCAACATGAGATATAATTCGATGGAGAAGTCGGTGAAACATAATTGAATTTTTGAAATCCTAAATCTTAAAAAAAAAAATAGTCATATATGTTGTGTATGAAATAAGTGAATGATTATTCACAGGAAATAGTAGTAGAATGTTAATATGTTAACCTATGTTCTATATTGAAATGTTGATGTTTTTAGGATGATATTACCAATGTATATTGATTGAAAAAGGTAATATACATTATTCGTTGATGATTATAGATGAATAGAATTTTAAATGGTTTTCACTCACAAATATGTGGTTTGTATTTACATAACATGCAATTAGAGGACAACAAAATAAATGCAACAAATAAAAAAATGGAATTTTAAAATGAAAATGATACATATAAAAAAATATTCATGTCAATAATTATCATGATATTAAATATATAAGGAATCCAGTTTTATAAATATATAATTCTCAAAGAAATGGTTTGTTTGAGAGGATAAACTGGATAAAAACATTGCTCGAATGATACTCATTGATAAGTTTTTTCTAATGAAGTCATAGAGGGGTTCAGTCATGAAATCTGTCCAAATCTACATATATACATTTTATGTCCCAATGAGAAAATTAATAAAAATAGTATGTTTTATGATATTAATATGACATTGAAGTTAATAAAAAATTATTAAAAGTAAATTATTTAGTATTAATTATTTAATGAGACACAATATTTTTATATCACATGGTGATAGAGAAATTTTTATTTTCTACACATCTAATAGAAAAAAAAAATTTGAAATCATATTGAATATTATTTAAAGAAATTATGTCTCTAAGTTACACGATGAGTGTATTTTTCTATAAAATTATGAGAAAATTCTAGATACATGACTTTATGGATTCAAAAAATTTGAAGGATTATATGGGTATTGAATTAAATCAGGGAAATTCTTTGATAAAGAAGATGTATAAAAAAGTTCTTCAGATGAAAGAATGTTAATAATAATTAAATAAATTGATGAAAAATGAATTATTAGTTCCCAAAAACAAAATATAATAAAATAATATTCATGTTTCTATAACAAATTACTTTTCCACAAGTATGGGTAAAGATAATTGATGAGAATTCTAGAGATAAGATTTAGATATTGGATATAAATGAAGATCATAATTCAATTGAGAATAATTTTATATTGAATATTATTTCATGGATGGAGGAAACGAGTTTTTTATAACCACCTAGGTTTTACCATGCAATGAAACATCATTCTATGACCAATATGGGCTATACCACAATCGTACTAGGTAAGAGGATTTACTCTATAGATTTGGGGGTCCCACAATGACCTGGAGGGGTCATTCCATGATGGTTCTCTGTGGAGGTTATTCCCTCTAACATGGGTAATATCACCATGAATAATGAGATATATAATGTTATGTGGTAGGTTGTAAAGGTGTCATGAAGTTATCATCATTGTTTCTCCATGACTAGGTGTATCGAGTGTTTTTTAGTAGGGGAATACCGGTCACCTACCAGTCAAGCCCGTTAGATTTTAGGTTCTAGTGTGACCCAAGGAGGGATATTTCACCAATATCACCCCTATACATCTCCAATTTATCCATTATAAGTTGAGTTTTTTGGTGTTTATTATGTAAATCATGCTAGGTTCTACCTCTTCTTTCGTTATTTATGTTTTCCCTTTTAATATCTCTTATTTTGGTATGAATTGGGAAAGTATTTCATTGACGATTCATGTAAATGAAGGGGGAATAATTATATTTTCAATGGAATTTTTCTCAGTTTAGTAAGTGGATGACTTTGAAGGATTCATGCATAAGAGTACACATAGTTTCATTGATGTGGTGATGTTGAATGGGTTTTTTTAGGTGATTACTAATCTTCAGTTTAATTTTATTAAATTAATATAAAATCTAATAATTAATTATTTTGGGGTTAGGGTTTGATATATGATATTTTGAGGTAATTAATTATTATAAATGAAAAGTATTGGAATGGATATGTTTGATAAGAGTATCAAGAAGATTGTAACTATTTGATTGAGGAAGTTGGTACCTAAAATAAGAAATTCATATGTTTTATTGTACATGAATGTGAATAATTTGATGTTTCATGGAGCTAATTTAATGATTTTGGACTAATGAAACTCTATAAAAAGAGAAATGATGTGCCTGAGACTCAAATACATAGAATAAATTATTTATATTAATTTGGGTAAATTGTTAATTCTGCATGACTATGTTTCCAAGGGGTAATAATGCCAGTTTAGTTGAAGAGATAACATTTGTAGGTCCTAGGATGTGAAAACTTTGTGGTATCCTTTACTATATTTCTTTAGTACAGTCACATAGGATTTAAAGTGTTTGTCATAAAAGGGAGATGTTAGATTGTGGTATGTATCACATGACACACGTTTTAGGATGAATTGGTGTCTTTCTATGTGATATGAGTGGGATGAGTCCTCTGAGGCTAGATGGTGTGTTTTAGAAATGGGTTTCCTATAGGTGACAGATGAGATATGTCATAAAGGATATTTGATATTAGACATAGGTGTGGGAGATAGAAATTTTTTATGACTTGGCATTGAGATTCCTAGGAGTCATAGGTTGAGATATCTTGAGATTATCCTTCATTAGATGGATTAAGTATAATGTTCTATATTTATTTGGTTTATAATTTCCATTATATGGAAAAGATATAGTTTAACATACAAGGCATGGGAACATCAAGGGCTATTTGATATGTATTTCTTACAGTGTATTTGGACTATGTGGGATCTATGAAACCAGTTTAATTCCATAAAAAGTGGGAAAATATGGCTGAAAAGTTCACCATTCTTGGATTTTTTGACTGATATTATTAACAAAGATAAGGCTATGAGGCTAGGGGAATGCTAAGTTGAGTTTTTGAATCTGGGGTTGGGTTACAAGTATCCAACAACCTAGAATTTTTTGGTGGGTTTATAAATATGATGTTTACCCTAGTTGTGTCCAACATATATGGATGGATGGTTTCACCTTAGTAATAAGTGATATACAAGGATTTATAGTTTAATAATTATTGAGGTGTATTAGGTTTAGATCTCATTAGTGAAACAATTCCCTTGAGTAGAGAAGAGTTGTGATATTTTACATGATCCCTTAACTAATTGGAATAAATTTTGTATATCTATTTTTAAAATATTATTACTAGGAGGAGTGTTGGGATCTAGCATTTCACCCACTCTTATAAATATTTACGTGTTTGTTAATTCTTCTATGGATTTTCTACACAAGTGAATGGGTTTGGATATATACAGTGAACCCTTTAGTGTGACGACTTAGGTTGTGTACTTTTTAGTTCATTCTTCCTCATGTTATATTGTTTTATGATATATTTAGGGTGGAGGCCGCTTAGTGGGTTGAATTGGAAACATGATGAGTAACCTTCCATAGTTATTTTTTTATGGATAGAGGATAGTGATGTGGGATGATTAGATTTCATTAATGAACAATGTAGGTATAGTTGGATGTCATGGGTCCCCTATGAGCATGTTATGACCCGACAGGTATGTGTGTGGTTCTTTCATGAGTTAAATTTACATAATTGGAAGAATTACTTTGTGTTGGGTGTCATGATGGATGGGTTAGTACATAATTAAATGGAATCCAAATTTATTTCTATAATTAGTTTTCCCCATGAATACATGTATATAACATTGTATATTAGGGGAACCTTGTGAGACCCTACTGAGATGTATTTCTCATACCAAACATTGGAAATCTAGTGTTTTAGAATATCTTTTGTATGTTTTTAATATGATCATACGATCTGCAGTAGATTATTCTATGGTAGAATGGAGTGGATTTGAGTGTGGTAAATGATGAAGATCAGTAGTAGAAAAAGATATTATTATATATTTTGTTTTCTTATATATTATTATTTTATTGTATCTATTAGTAATTATATGATGATTTAATATATAAATTTCACAGAGTTAATATGTTATATTATATTTTTTATTTTATTATACATACTCTGATTTTGGATGGGGATATTTTTTGGTTGTTTCCCATGTTTTCTACATGAATTCATGGTCATTTTTCCACTAATGTATGATTTTGACCCTTTTTCAAGTCAGCATAATCTGGAATATGATGACTCATTTTCATGGACATGTATCTCTATGAAATATATAAGTTATCTTGGATGATGTCTTACAAGTTTTACTAATGCTTATTTTTCATTTTCATAATATTTAGGGTGTAGTAGATTTAGAATTGTGGAATTTAATTTGGATGTGGAAATCCTTATATTATTGAATCTAGAACACCCTTTTGGTGGAATTTCATGGATACTAGGGTTTTAGGATTAATGTTAATGGTTTTCAATATTTTATAGAGATACTTATAAAAATTTATGTGTTTATTAATGATTGTTATTTTATTTTTTTTGATCATACAGTCTACAAATAGGCCTCTGTTCATGTATCATACATGGAATGTAGAATTCACATGTTATATTTTCCCTTTTGTATGATTGATTTTTTTATAAATGATAGATTGTTGACTATTTAAAATTTCAATAACCACACTCATATATATATATATATATATATTCTATATAATTTGTGAGTGACATTTAACTCAACTGAATCATGATTTTCAATAAAGAAATTTTTTTAATATAGATCATTTGGTTCATATAGTGAGATGATCTCAAGTGAAGAATATGAAATCACATTACTCAAAATACATATCGTTATTTAATTTGGATTTTTAATAGGTGAGGTATGTATGGGAAATATTACTTGAGGATGGGAGTAAAATTCATTGAGAATGTGGATACCCTTGAGATGGTTATGAAAAGAGATGTGTAGTTCATTGGACTATAAAATTTGAATCAATACCTAATATAAGGTATTGATTATGTCATTATATAGATGTATCATAATCATTTTGATTATTATCAAACATTTTAGAGGCATAGCTGAATAAATGATCGATGCTATAATGTTTTGGAATAATGACTTGGTGGTTGATGACTGTGCAGATAGAATTTAAATGGGTGATTTGATTTGATTTGGTTGATAAGAAGTCATAAAGGATGTATTTTTGTTATATTATGGTAAACTACACTAATATAATGTTTGGTAGATTTGGTTAGTAATGCTACGTTCAATGGGGGATGAAATCTTAGAATATGAATCTTGTAATATGAATATGTAGTAGAAAATAATTCACCCAATTGGTTCTCTTGGGAGTGAGATTGATAGCACGTAAGAACCATTGAGAGTGTTCTTTGGAGGATCGTTCATCAATTAGTGTAAGAGAGGGGGAGTTGGAATGGATTTTTGAGGAAACATATTAATACGTGAGGGTTAGTTAACCAATATTATTTTAGGTTTTTATTTGGGTTTTTAATTGATGAGTAGTATTGTGGATACCAATTATTGACCTGGTTTATTGAACTTATATGGAAGGGGTGGGTTGATTTTTTTTGGATAGGCTCAGATGTATCCATTTATGGTAATATATGAGGTGAATTTTAGATTAGGTTATTCTTCTATGGTCTACTAACTTTTGGACCTTGACATGGGTCATCTACAATTGGTGATGGTGGATTAGGATGATCAACACATGTGAGATGTTGGAATCTATATACACTTTTTCTTAGAAAATAATGAAAGGTATTTTGTATTTTAGGGTGAAACCATTTCCCATTCGAGTGAGTGACCCTCGATGTTGTAAAATTTTAGTGATTATTTATGATGAAATTCTTTATATGAAAATAAAAATTGGTGATCTATGTTTCAATGTATAAATTGGTTATTGGAGGGAGAACCATGTCAATGCATTACCTTTGATAATAGAACTAGCATGGGCTATGATGTTTTGATTTTCAATTTATAGGTTTGCTGATGGTGATAATACTATGATGTGGATAATCATATCAGTCACAGAGGAAAAACCCTTATATAGGAAATGTTATGGATGTTGTGTGATCTCTCCTAGGACAGTCGATATGGCACTAGTATATTTATGTGAAATCGATCTGATTTCATCAAACTCATTTTAGGATAATTGTTTTGAAATTTTTATATGATTTTAGTTAGATTCAATATGTCAGGATCGATATTGAGATGCATTTTTTCTAATCTGAGAGTTATTTTGTCAGATATTTTCTAGTTCTTATGGTGAGGTTATAATGTGTAGTGTGGTAGGTTGAGTAGTAAATAATAGAATCTAACTAAATATTGAGTTTTAAATTTGGTGTAGTAATTGTATGATCTTGTGAGGTCTTTGAAAGTTAAGGTGACATGATTGGGTTATTGTATAGTGATGGAGAAGGTACGAGAAAGTGTTTTTTAGTGTGGTCGGCCAGAGGATGACTCAACAGTATTTTTCCATGATATTAGATGTTGTGCGGTCAAAACTACATTGATCATGTTGATGGAATTATAGAAATACATTTCTAGTAGTTGATTCATATGGTCATGATCAATATTGTTCATAATCACCCCATTACTGTATAGTCATATGGTTGAGATAACAATATGGGAAAGGATTAATTAGCTGAAAATTATTTGGTGAATTTTTAAATATGGGTTTCATGGTGTATTGTCTCAATGTTGTAGATAGTGATTATAGAGGGTTTCTATTCTTTAGAATATTCTTCTATAGTGCTTTTAGTTATAGGATGAAGTTTTTTTCTTTATATCAAGATTGAAGTTAGTGTGTTTATGGTGAATTCGGGGTTATGTATTTTGGATAGTGGGCCATGATGACTTCTTTAGGATGTTATGTATTATTGGGGGGATTTTTTTAATTATCTATTTTGTTCATGTACTTAAAATCATGGATTTTTTTGTTATAAGTGAGTTTAAATTTATGTAACTGGGATTTAGATTGGATAACTAATTATTTGATAAATTATAGAAGATGTTTTTGGTTGTTGATTATGTCCTTGAATTTTTTTCTGGAGCTCAAGTGAGTGTTGGTTTTTGGTAAAATAGACCCCTCCATTTTATGGATTTTACATATTGGGGATAGTCTCTTCCTGATGGAATGAAGTGGTGGGATTCATGGAATATAAAATGGGGATCTACAACTTGATAGAGGGTATATGAAATTAGGTTTTGGGATATTCTAAAGTTATGTGCATCACACAATGACCCAAATGAGTCGTGCATGTGTGTTTCACGAGACTAGGTTGATAACAATGGACATTATGTTCCAAAAATATACCTATATGATATCATTGATAATCTAAGAGAAGGATGATGTTACGACTCGTCCTCGGGGCCTCTGCCGTGACTACCCCAAGACCATCTTCCATAGGCCAGGGGCTAGCGACAAGCACCAAATGCGTAAATCCCAATAAAAGGAAAGGCATTGCCTTTATATAAGTAAACAAACACAACTTAGTACGCAATCTGAAAAAAAACAAGGTAAACTGAGTACAAAAGTAAGTGCTGGAAAGTAAATGGTCCAGAATACAAACCCAACTGAAAGTATAGTAAAAAAGTAATGAAAGAATAGCTGCAGTAAAGTAAACTAGCAACCACTAAGTCATCCTCCAGATATCCCACCTGAAGGGTGGGTACAAATGATCTCTTCAGCTCCTCAGGTCCAGTCGTGCGCTCCGTGTGCGTCCCACCAAGTGAATCACCTCCAGGTATCGTCCCGCTCCACAAGACTCCACCTCGATCAGTGTTGTCTATCGTCTACATCCAATATAATGTAGTGCAGGCATATCCCGTGCAGGGGTGAGTATATGATACTCAGTAGGGACCCCGAGACCCCTAAAGGTCTCCCAGAATACACAAAGGATAAACCACAAATGAAAGATACAAACACAAAGTACCAACCAACTCTACATAGGAATATGCCCATACATATACCTAAGTCATCAACTCCAGTTCAGCTCCAACTCACGAGCCCAAGTACAACCCATTCCACACAGGAAAGCACAACCCAGTCCACACAGGAAAGTAAGTCAGTCACATTGATGATAAAGACTGAAAGTCAAGACTCAACTCACACAGGTATACTACCCATGAAGAGGGGTGGATATGATAGATGTAGCCTCTGAATCTTCTCCCCTGTCGAACCCACGTAGGATCCAAGTACAGAAGTCGTCGCTGCCGAACCCACGTAGGATCCAAGTACAGTAACCATCACTGCCGAACCCAAATAGTATCTATGTATAGTCGTCATCGCTGCCGAACCCACGGTGGATCTAAGTACAGTCGTCCTCGCTGCCGAACCCATGTAGGATCTAAGTACAGTCGTCATCGTCATCGCAGTCACAGCCATCTCTAGGGTTCTCACACACAGCACGCTCGATCCAGGAGGGTCCACTCCACAATCCAAGGGGGTCAATACATCAACTGTCACAGAGTCTAGAGTTGATGTATCCCGATGTTTCTTCTCTTCAAAAGGAACTCAACGCAACTGGCGGCGCGTCAATCAGACGCCCTGTCTGAGAGATATTGTCTTTTCTATTCCCGAGGCCCAGTTAGAAATACGCTCGTTTCTAACCCGGCTGATATCCAAATTCATTTGAAACTCATACAGAGTAACGCAAAAGTACTTTCTCGTCGAAAGAGTCCCAATGCCACAGACGGTGCGTCGATCGGACACGCGGTCCTTATGTTATTCACGTTTAAGTGAATAACTGGCCCGACCCCTTTAGCCTAGTGGGCCAACGGGTCGGGTTGACCCAGTTTGACGGGTCCGACCCAGCAGGGGTGTCGGACCGGTCCGAAGAAAAACATAACTCAGCCCGAAGGAATGCGGCCCGGCCCGAAGTTGTGCGGCGCGACCCAAAGCGGCACGGTCCGGCCGGGCGGGGCGCGACCCGGCTGTCTTGGTCAAAGCCAAGCGGGCTCCAGGCCCCTCCCCCCCCCATGTTCTTCAGCACCAGCGGCGCCGCCCTTCCTCGAACTGACCGGATAGACCGGCCGGTCTTCTGCGCACGTGGCTTGCATCGGTGGGTCGCCGTTCTCCGGCACGACGCCCTCCCAGGGCCGCGGTCCAGTTCCGCCCGGCCGGCCGAAGCCGGTTCCTCCACCGAAGCGGCCCATGTAGCTGGCCGCGGTTCTTTCTTCACAACCGGCACGACGACATTGGTTCCCTTCACCACATTCCCGGCAGGGTACAATGGCGTCGTGCTTCTTTCGCCATCAATTTCCAATTCATAATTAATAAACGAGGACAACAGAGGTTTGTCGGGCCGTGTTCATTCAGCCCGCACCCTCCGTGTAGAACGATAACAATCGGAAAATGTAAACGAGATGCTCAACGACAAACCAAAGCACAATTTTAATCCATTAAAAATTGAACTTAACCCCTACCTCAACAAAATATGTCGAACAACGGGCGTCACAAAAGACGGAGTCATGGGGTGAGGTTCCGTAGACGTCGACGGAGAGCGTCCGAGGAGGAAGCAGCATCTCCCCTTTTTGTCATGGAGGGAATATTGTAAGGCATGGGGTCGTTGGTGAGTTCCCGTGTTGGTATCTCCTCCCTTGTCACGAAGGAAGAAGAAGACGAAGAATCCGGGGTCACTGAGTCGATGTTCTTCATCAAAGAGTTGATGTTATTCGTTGAGGATGAAGTTCTTAAAATAAAACTAGAGATCTCTCCCCAAATTCTCAACACAACATGCGAACCCCAAAAATAAAATAAGGCTTCCCTTATTTTATTAAATCTTTCCATGCATTCATATTTACAAAATTCAAACACTTAATTAATTAATGAAGAGTCTCAATTAATTAATTAATGTGTGTGTTGGCATGTAATAAAGATGGAGAGAGGGAGAGTTACTTAATTAAATGGAGTTAACAAGTTATAAAGGGGGAGTTTATGAGAGTTATGGAAATGTGAAGGGTTGGGGATTGTGTGGGCCCCACCTCAAATTTATCCCCACATGGGTAGTTAGGATGTTAGTGGGTCCCATCCTAACTTCCCCATATAGGTTATAACCACTTAGGATATAAAAATAAAATTGTCCCACAATTTTTTTCACCTCTCAATTAATCCACAAAAAAATTAACTTCTTCTCCCATGCAAATGCATCTTTTGTAAAGGTCCTCCTAAGAAATTACTGGTGTTGTGAGTTCATCAGTGCCCTCGGATTTCAATTCCAAGCACTGGTTCAAAAGATAGAAAAACCCTCTCGTTTGTTTACTGAACGTACCCGAGCTAAACTTCAGAAATTGATTTCGGGCACACCGGGCCTCGGAATCAAGTGTCATCAAAAGACTTAGACTCGTAAAATTACTAAGTATTTAAGAAAAAAAAATTAATTTTCAGGTCTTTAAATTACTCCCACCTCAGGGATTTATGTCTGCGTAAAGATACATCATAAACTAGGGAAACAAATGAGGTTATTGTAAATGCATTTGAGCCTCCCGCTGCCATGTGCTTTCCTGGAGGTTCTCGTGCTGTCAGCGAATGTGCACCAGAGGAATCGACCGTCCATGTAGGACCCTCTCCTATCGATCCTCGATCTCCATTTGGACCTCTGCATAAGTTTCCCTTTCATCGATGTCCATCTCCCCGTGATCAATGATATGTGTCGGGTCGTGCAAGTATCTCCTCAGATGGGATACATGGAAGATGTTGTGCACCCGGTGCAACTGAGGTGGAAGGGTCAGGAGATAATCCACCTCTCCTACCTTGCTGAGGACCTAGAATGGTCTGATAAAGCGTGGAGATAACTTGCCGCCCCGGAAAAATCTCCTCAATCCACATCGAGGTGAGACCCATAAGAAAACATAGTCGCCATTCTAAAAATCTAGTGGTCTCCACCTCCTGTCAGCATAGGACTCCTGTCTGGTCTGTGTAGTCCTCATCTACTCTTGGATGATATGCACCTTCTCCGTCGTAGCCTAGAACATCTCTGGTCTTATGAGTGATGACTCCCCAGGGTCAGTCCAACAGAGAGGTGATTTGCATGGTCGGTCATTCAATGCCTCGTATGGTGCCATCTCGATGGTGGAGTGGTAGTTGTTGTTGTACGCAAACTCCGCCAAGGGTAGATGATCCTCCAAGGTATGACCAAAGTCAAGGATTCATGCATGGAGCAAGTCCTCAATTGTCTGAATGGTCCTCTCTGTCTGGCCATCCGTCTAAGAATGAAAGGTGGTGCTCAAGCGTTGTTGCGTCCCAAACGCCTCCTATAACCCCTTCTAAAGCCGGGAAGTAAATCA
The DNA here is from genome assembly GCA_963277665.1 of Viscum album. Taxonomy (NCBI): domain Eukaryota; kingdom Viridiplantae; phylum Streptophyta; class Magnoliopsida; order Santalales; family Viscaceae; genus Viscum; species Viscum album. The sequence continues at coordinate 1,689,051,016 of OY728147.1, read as the reverse complement.
AGCATCTCGATTGGAAACAATAGATGATTGAACACCAAGAAGCTTTATGATCTCCTGAACGTAGAAGCGTCCTAATCTCTCCACTGAGCCCTGCTCTCTGATAGGTAGGAAGTGGGCCGACTTGGTGAGTCGTTCGACAATCACCCAGATGGAGTCGTGTCCTCTGGAAGTACGTGGAAGCCCTGTCACGAAATCCATGGATATCCCGTCCCACATCAACTCTGGAAACTCCAAGGGCTGCACCATGCCTGCCAGAACCGGGTGCTCTGCCTTCACCTGCTGGCAGGTGAGGCATCGTGAAACAAACTCTGCCACAATCTTCTTCATATTCGGCCACATGTTCTGTCATCTGAGATCATGGTACATCATCGCTACTCATGGATGTACCGCCAAAGGGGAAGTGTGAAACTCCCTTGAGCTGATCAAAGAGGTCTTCAATCCTCAGGAGTGGATACTTGTTCTTTACGGTCACCTGATTCAGGTGACTGTAGTCGACACATAGTCGTAAGCTCCCATCTGCCTTCTTGGAGAATAAAATCGGGGAAGCCGTGGGTGAACCACTGGGTCGGATGAATCCCTTTCTCTGCAAGTCCTCCAGCAGTACCCGCAGCTCATGAAGCTCAACGGGAGCCATCCGATATGATGGAGTAGATATCGGGGTTGTACCAGGGTATAGGTCAATATAGAAGTATACCTCTCTACGAGGAGGTAGTCCTGGAATGTCCTCCGGAAAAATGTCCGCATACTGATCCACCACAACAGGAAAACTCGGACTCCGCACATCTACCGATCTGAGGATGAGACTAGACAACTGATGTGTGATCAGTTTTCCTCTCCTCTGCATAAGTCCTTCCTGAGTTGCAAAGGTTCCCTTCTCACTGGTGAAGGTGAACCTACTCCCATCTGTGCGGACACACCACACTTTGCGCCTAATACAGTCGATCTGAGCATGGAATGTAGATAACCAATCCATGCCCAAGATGACATCATAAGGCCTAGATGCTACTACAAGAAGATCCTAGTTGCAGCTCTCTCCTCCTAGAGTAATCTCACATTGGCGGAACCAGTGCGTAATCGTCGAGTCTACTTCTGTAGGAGTCTCTATCCATAAGGATCGATCCAATGACTCCGTCGGAATCTCCGAGCTCCGAACAAGGGAAGAGGGATTAAAAGAAGGACTCACTCTTGTGTCTATAAGAACTGTAGTAACGGTATAGTAGACACAGATAGTACCTTGAGTCATCTCTGGTGCGCCGTGGTCATAAGCCTCCACTGCCTGAAGTTGAGAATTCCTCTGTCCGCCATCTCCATGTGGTCTGGGTGGACCTCCTGGTGGTGGTGGTGGTTGTAGAGCCTCAAAGCGTCGCCCACCACCCGCTGCTCAGCCAGCTCCTCTGCCTCGTCCGCCTGCTCCCTGCGGACCACCATGGTCAAACCTCTGCCTCTGCCTGGGTGGTCCTTCAATTGTCTGTTTCTCCTCTGCATGGAGGTTCCATCAGTCACGAGCCATGTGGCCCTGCCCGCTTCATGCATAACATTGTCTGCCTCTCGTATGACTGGCTCTACTGCATGTGCCCCGCACATCCAAACCAGTATCTTGAGGTTGCCCACCTGATATCCTGGTCTGCTTGGACCTCTACGTCATCTGTCTACTGCCTACTACAGAAGAATCCGCTACGTGTCGCCCTGCGGTAGGCCTCGCTACTGGAGTAGGCTCAGAAAGGAAGCTATCCACAAAAAGGGCTCGTTCCAGTACTCATGACTTTGTCGGAATGCTGAGGGATATCATCGAAGATCTGATCTCATGCCTCAGTCCCTACTCGAAGGTCTGGGCCTGGAAGAATGGGTCCCGTACCATGTCCGCGGAGTAGCACAAGAGGTCAGAAAATCTCACCGAGTACTGGGATACTATCATGCTGCCCTGTCGCAGCTGTAGTAACTCATGGATGCACACCGGACGGAGGGTGGCTAGAACGAACTCCGAGCAGAAGAGGCTCTCGAAGTCCATCCATAGTAGAGATGCCTTGTCATGCACCTGGAGAATAAGGGCCCACCATCTAGCTACTGCTGCATGTAGGAGACTCACGGGAAGGATCACCATAAGATCTGCCGGTGTCCCTACCAGTCTGAGGACACGAACAACAGCCTCCAGCCAATCCTCAGTTGCCTGAGGGTCTGTCTCTCCGCAGAACCTGGGTGGCCTCGTCGCTGAAACTCATGCAGCGCACTCAGGCGACGTTCAGTCTCCGCTGCTAGGGCAGGTGGTATCGGTGGCCCAGTGGGTAGAGGTATCACCAGTGCCTCTGCTGTAATGGGGCCCTGCATCAAGGCCTCGTCGCTCGGTGGGCTACCATCTCCCACGTTACTCAGAACCCTAGCTGGCTACCATCGTGGGGACATCCTAAAAAGAAACAGGTGTGCCACAGTTAAATAGTATACCTGGGGAGTTGACACAAATTAATCACAAAGAAAACTTTAAAAACACTCATGCAATCAATGTTTTCATGCACTGAGTCGGAAATAAGAAGTCATGGTCCTGGTGTATGGATACATCGGCTGCTGCACCAACACTGGACTCCCTGAATAGATAACAACACTCAATACGCTTAACAATATTTCTTCATAGGAAAAAAAATATAATTTTCCTGACTTTTTATGTAGAACCGACTCCTTTGCTACCAATTTTTCACGACCCGTCCTCGGGGCCCGTGCCGTGACTACCCCAAGCCCGCCTTCCAAAGGCCAGGGGATGGCGACTAGCACCAAAGCGTAAATCCCAATAAAAGGGAAGGTATTGACATTATATAAGTAAACAAACACAAATAAGTATGCAAGATGAAGTAAACACTAAGTAAACTGAGTACAAAAGTAAGTGCTGGAAAGTAAACGGGCTAGAATACAAACCCAACTGAAAGTACAGTACAACAGTAAAGAAAGAACAACTGAAGTAATGTAAACTAGAAACCACTTATTCATCCTCCAGATATCCCACCTGAAGGGTGGGTAAAAATGGTCTCCTCATCTCCTCGGGTCTGGTCGTCCGCTCCATGTGCATCCCACCAAGTGATCCAGCTCCAGGTATCATCCCGCTCCACAAGAATCCACCTCGATCAGTGTTGTATATCGTCTGCATCCAACATAACGTAGTGCAGGCATAGCCCAAGTAGGGGTGAGTATACAATACTCAGTAGGGACCCCGAGACCCTCGAAGGTCTCCTAGAATACACAAAGGATAAACCACAAAGGAAAGATACAAACAGAATGTATCAACCAACTCTACTTATGAATATGCCCATAGATATACCTAATTTATCAATTCCAGTTCGGCTCCAACTCAGGAGCCCACGTAAAACCCATTCCACAGAGGAAAGCACAACCCAGTACACACAGGAAACTAAGTCAGTAACATTGATGATAAAGATAGAAAGTCAAGACTTAGCTCACACAGGTATACTACTCACGAAGAGGGGTGGAGATGATAGATATAGCCTCTGAATCATCTCCTCTGTCGAACCCACGTAGGATCCAAGTACAGAAGTCATCACTGCCGAACCCACGTATGATCCAAGTACAGTAACCATCACTGCCGAACCCACGTAGGATCCAAGTACAGTCTCCATCGCTGCCAAACCCACGGAGGATCCAAGTACATTCGTCCTCGCTATCGAACCCACGAAAGATCCATGTACAATCGTCATCATCTTTGCAGTCGCATCCAGCTCTAGGGTTCCCGCACACAACACGCTCGATTCCAGGAGGGTCCGCTCCACTAGCCAAGGGGGTTGATGCATCAATTATCACGAAGTCCAGAGTTTATGTTTCTCGAAGTTTTATCTCATCAAAAGGAAATCTACGCAACTAACAGAACGTCAACCGGACACCCGGTCTGAGAGATATTGGTTTTCCTGTTCCACGGGCCCGGTTAGAAATATGCTCGTTTCTAACCCGGTTGATATCCAAATTCATTCGAAACTCAAACAGAGTCACGCAAAAGGACTGTCTCGTCAAAAGAGTCCCAGTTCCGCAGAGAGTGCGTTGATCGGACGTGCGGTCCTTAAGTTATTCACGTTTAAGTGAATAACGGGCCCAGCCCGTTTAGCCTAGTGGGTCGATGGGTCGGGTTGACCCAGTTTGATGGGTCCGACCCAGCAGGGGTGTCGGACCGGTCCGAACAAAAACATAACTCGGCCTGAAGGGACGCGGCCCGTACTGAAGTGGTGCGGCCCGGCGGGCTCCAATGGGGGGGGGCACCCCCCCCCCCCCCCCGTCTTTTGCACTAGCGGCGCCACCCCTCCCCGAACCATCCAGATAGACCAGACGGTCTTCTACGCACATGGCCTGCATGGGTGGGCCGCTATTCCCACGCATAGCGCCCTCCCATTGCCACGGTCCAGCTCTGCCTGGCCGGCCGACGGGCCGGCCAGTTCCTCCGCTGAAGAGGCCCCTGTATCGGGTCATGGTTCTTTCTACACAACCGGCACAATGACACCGGTTCCCTTCACCATGTTCCTGGAATGGCGCGACAGCGTCGTGCTTCCTCCACCGTCAATTTCCATTTATTAATTAATAAATGAGAACAACAGAGGGTTGTCGGGCCGTGTTCGTTCATCCCACACCCTCTGCGTAAAACGATAGCATTCGGCCAAGGTAAATGAGATGCTCAATGACAAACCAAAGCACAATTTTAATCCATTAAAAATTGAAATTAACCCCTACCTCAAAAAAAACATGTCAAATGACAGGCATCGCGGAAGACGGCGTTGCGGGGTGAGGTTCCGTGGACGTCGACGGAGAGTGTCCGAGGAGGAAGCGGCGTCTCCCCTTTTTGTAACGGAGGGAAGATGGTAAGGCATGGCATCGTTGGCAAGTTCCCACATCGGTATATCCTCCCTTATTGGGGATGAAGAAGATGATGTAGAATCCGGGGTCTTCGAGTCGATGTTCTTCATCGAAGAGTTGACGTTCTTCGTTGAGGATGAAGTTCTTCAAATAAAACTAGATCTCTCTCCCAAAATTCTCAACACAACTTGTCAACCCCAAAAATAAAATAAGGCTTCCCTTATTTTATTAAATCATGCCATGCATTCAAATTTAAAAAATTAAAACACTTAATTAATTAATGTAGAGTTTCAATTAATTAATTAATGTGTGTGTTGGCATGCAATAAAGAGGGAGAGAGGCAGAGTTACGTAATTAAAGGGAGTTAACAAGTTTTAATGGGGGAGTTTATGAGAGTTATGTAAATGTGAAGGGTTGTGGCTCGTGTGGGCCCCACCTCACATTTATCCTCAAATGGGTAGTTAGGATGTTGGTGGGTCCCATCCTAACTTCCCCATGTAGGTTATAACCACTTAAGATATAAAAATAAAATTGTCTCACAATTTTATTCTCCTCTCAATTAATCCAAAAAAAATTATCTACTTCTCCCGTGAAAACGCATCTTCAGTAAAGGTCCTCTTAAGCAATTACCGGTGCTGCGAGTTCATCGGTGCCCTCATATTTCAATTTCGAGCACTAGTTCAAAAGATAGAAAAACCCGCTGGTTCGTTTACTGAATGTACCCGAGCTAAACTTCATAAATTGATTCCGGGCACACCGGGCCTCCGAATCAAGTGTCATCAAAATCCACAGACTCGTAAAATTCAAAATTATTTAAAAAAAATTCCTTGAAATTTTCAGGTCTTTACATATGACGTTTTATATAGCACTTATAAATTTTTTTTTATCTCCTTAGTTTTATGTTTCCAAAAGTATTTGATTATGGTTCACATAAAGAGAGTCCTTTGGTAGGTGTGAATATAAGAAATGATTTATATAAGTTTTTGTTTACGTTTATTAGAATATTTTGGATATCCTCGAATCATTAATCATAATGGGGATCAGTGAGACGGTTTAACATATCTTGTTTGATGTGGGAAACCCTTTTTAATGTAGTCTTGTGGACTGGTCTATGAAAAAATATGGATGATTCATCGAAATATTAAATGTTTTTTTGTGGGGTTTCCCATTAGGTGATAGTTGAGAGATCTCATTAGGGTGATGTGAGACGAGACCTGACTATGGGTCATGAGAATTAATAGTGACTCAAAAATATGCTTCCAATTTGTCATGGAGATGGATAACCAGATAAAATACTTGGTTTTTTATAATGAGTGTTCCATAAGAGTTTGATGAGGTTTGGACGTGAAATTTTAACAAGGTGGGTGTAGATCCTATGGGTTGTAGAAACACCAAAGTGGTTGTATATTACATGGTGTTGGAAATTACAAAGTGATTTTTTTATTAAGGACCTAGTTTAATCCCTAGATATCATTATTGTATGGATGATGAGTTCAACGAGAGCGGCTAGTATGACCACGATGATCCATGGAGAAGGGAATATGAGTTCATATAAATTCTAATGTGATGATTAGGGCATTGGGATAGGTCCCGAGTGACTTCAACCATAGGATGTTCTATTCAGCCTGTGGGACGAGTTTCATGCTCTCATTATTTTTTATATGAGTTCTATATATGACTTATCACAAATGTATGGGTGATTTATCATTTTAAGAGGGTAGAGTAATATATTTATATTATAAATTTTCTTATGGATAATTGGGTTGTTATCTTATATGTTGACCCAATCCCATGAGAGGATGGGGTTTGAGATATTTTTTTAAAAAAACACATTCTTTTAGGGAATGGGTCCCATATATTTATTTTGATAACTTCTTTAATAAGGGGGTGATGTAATCTATCAATACACCATGTACAATGAAAAGATGTTGGTTAGTTACATCCAATGTGACCTTCCTTGATTAGCTAATGAGTTGGTATCCATATAGTTTTATATCAAATGTTAGGAATTGGGATGAGTAATTCTTATTACACACTTCACTGACTATGAATTTTTTGGGTTTGATTTAGGGTGGACTTCCATAAGGAGTTTGGAAAAGGTAATTGATGATCGAATTACCATTCATCTTAGGGTATGGGACATGGATGACATTTTGATACAATTGGATATTTTTAATGACTTGTGATTTTCTTTTCAGGGGACAATATAGACTATATTTAATTCAATGACCTGACTTGCATGTAAGTGGTGATGGAAATAAGTGGATTTCACAAATAGACTGAAGCAGGTTTGGTTGAGTATTCTAGTAACCTAGTTATCTCCCAATTACTCAACATGCATAAATATTTATGTTATTTTTATTCTATTTCTAAACATGTATTTTATGGTAAATATTATGGGAATGTGGTGAGATCTTATAGATATATATTCCTCAGATCCAACATAGGAACACTGGTTCACGTGTAATCCTTATGTTTCCTTTTAGTTCTAGTATAGCATGTTTTGTGGATTGGGATGGGGAATATCAATGAAGATTTTAGGTCAAGACTATTTTTTTCTAAGGGATGGTAGTAGAAATATTTTTTTTATTTTTTATATATGATTATAATGCTATGAGATCTTATTATTGATGACTATGTGACTTCTCGGTGATGTATTTCTCATAGAAATTTTTTTATTTAATTATTCGTACACTAATTAGGTATGTGCATGTAGTTTGGTTTTTTCCTTTATTTTACTATGATTTGAATGTATAATATCACAAATTTATGATTTATTCCATCACTTATAGTTGGAATAATCATTCATACAAGAAGGATTTCTTTAGGATATATAGTTTTTTGGATAATCTCTTGATATATGATTGAGTATTACATACTTAGTAACTTCAATAACTAATTTTTTATTATTTTCATTGAAATATTCGAATGTAGTAGTGAGAATATGAAAACACAATATTAAAATACATAGAAATTATATTTTCATTATGGAATACACAATACATTAAAAAATGGATTCCCAAATAACATTTTAGTTTAGTGCTTTTGGAAACATGGGAATGTGTTAATCATGTGACCTTCATTATCTCCCACTAGGTTAACCAAGGCTAAACCCCCTATTAAACCTATCACATCTAAAATGTATCTTCATAACCTTTAAAAAGAAACATCAAATAGGTTCATATCAGATTATGAGTGAGTGTAAAAAATGATGATTTTTAAGCATAAACATAAGAATATGGGAATGAGAATGTGATCATTGAATTAGAAGATAATAAACGACGAATCATAAACAAGAATCATGGAATAAATGTTATCTATTCATAAGGAATGAATAATAATGAAATCTAAAATATAATCATATAATGAATAACATAAGAGTATGACATGGAATTGGGGAATACATATAAATATATAATATCTGTCCCAATAAGTCAAAAACCCTTTTTTTAATTATCAAGGAATTTCATGGGGTTTAAGCAGACTGAGTTACAAACACCAACATCCCCAGTTGAAGTCCATTCCTTGAAAGAGGTTAATTTTCCACATCTTCCAATACTGGATTAGGTTTCCTTATCTTCCAGCTTCATTATGACCACACCTACTGTAACACCCCAAGCTTCCACGGTATGTTACCCTTTGAATAATGCAATGGCATGCATTGTATGCAACTTCGAGATTCTAACACACCACAACCAATCAAACTAGACGTTATGAATAGTAATAAATACTTTTTGAAATTTTATAAATTTTATCGTTCAAAATGGACTTCATTTTTGGATTCTTAATATCTAAATTATCATAGGGTGAAATATTGGTACTTTTCGGATAACTTTGATATTTTCATGAATAGTGAAAATTACTAAATTTTAATTAAAAACAAATTTTTTAATCGAAATAATTAATAGTGATAAATTATTAATTTTAGTGGTTTTAAAGTATATTTAGAATATATTTTTACCATTTAATACAATTTTGGTCATTGGATGGAATTTCACATTTAAACCAGACATAAGCAAATGTCAATCTTTTGATAGTTATTATCTCTTAAAAAAAATTCTATTTGTTTTGATGACGGGAATTAATTTTTAAATTAATTAATGCAACTGATATGTTTTTAATTTTGTAAAATAGACATCATTTTTGAATTCATAATTTCAAATATATCTTAGGCTTAATTTTTGGTATTTTTCTGCAAAATTTCATTTTTTGATGAATAGTGAAACCAATAAGTGATAGTTAAAAAACTGAATTTTTCATAAAACTTAATTTTACCGCTTCTGTGAGTTGAATTTCGAAACTCCGAAAGACATGGTTAATATCAAGGAGAAAAATGTGGTTCAATGATATGAAAATAATTTTTGGTGAATAGTATCTTATTACTTTTATTTACCACGGTTAAAAGTAAATATGACAATTAAGGGTAAAAATGATATTAATATTACCCTAAAACATGTCCTAATTCTATTGGAAAAGTGTAAAAATATTATAAGAATTTATAATATATAACCACTTCTATATAAAAAGAAAACTAACTAAAATTATTATGTTCTTGTAAATTAATTTAATAAGTATATTTTGATATTCAATGTGACTGGCGATGATATAAACCTTGATTGAATGTGTTCATTGAAAAAATTGAAGAATATCTATATGGTACTGGTTCCCTTGAAGAATAAATGTTTTATTTTATGTACACCTTTATTCAGCTACTTCCCTAGATGCATGCATTTAATTTGTTAGCAATATAAATAACTAAACATTTAGAAATAAAATAAAATTGATATTATAAATGATCTTGTAAATTAATATACGAGTTAATTTAATGAGAGATGATAAACTAAGCATGATCATTTTCATAGTAATAGTTTTAGACATTCAACATTCACATATATATCTATTTTTTTATATCCATCTTATCTTGGTTCATGGACCACAATCAATAATTGGGATTTGATTTCGTTATAATTTTTTACTCACATGTAGTTTAGGGGACTATGAATTTTTGGTAAAAAAATAATCCATGAACAAAAAATGACATTGAAAAATTATTAAGGGATAGATGATTCATCTATCATATTTTTTGATTTTTTAATTATTCTAATATAATAAACCATTCCGAAAATAATTATATTAATTATATAAACCAAAAACATTAATAGGTCTATGAAATCCCATGATCATTCACATCTAGAAAAAAGAAACCATAATTTATATATATATATATATATATTTCATTTTCAAATATTTTATTCAAGATAAATAGAGTTGAATAAATTAATAAATAATTTATTTATCATAAATTCTACCAAAATATTCATCCATGGGATATTTTAAGAATATATTAAATTATTATTATATAAATTTTGTAATCTATTAATTTTATAAAAATAAATTAAATTAATTTTACACTATTGGGCACACTACATGTATAGATAGAATAATATTAAATTATTAGTTATTGATATTAAAATATTATACAACATCCATGTTATTGTAAACATAATAAATGACATGTAAATTAATATGTTGTATCATGACATACATGACATGTGAATATCTCATAGTAAAACTGTATAGTCTTTGTAATGTGTATAACCAAACAACATACTGATAATGGATGACAGTGGATGGTCGAGGTGTATCCCTGTGGGGAAACTCTGTCATCTCGACTGACAATGGCTCCTTCCCGGCTAAGGCTTCTCTGGATGACCTCTTCATTGGGTGGGGGGTTCCTGGGTGTGGAGGGTTTGAAAAGGCCACTCCTAGTAATTCCATTTTAAGAATAAAACATCATACTAATAATGATTGTGTCATTTTAACCAATAATTATTTAAATGTTGAAAATTTTTGTATGTTTTTACATGTTATGTGATCATAGTCAATTCATAGTGAGTAATTACACTACATTTCCATGCACACTATATGATGAAAATAACTTCGTGTGTTTCTGGTGTGGTGTGTCCCTTGTCAGAAAGTGTGTTAATTAATTATAAATCATGTTTTCCATGTCATTTCAAGTTCTGGGGTGGTAGTAAATATGTGATGTGTAATTTTACTACATAATAACCCACACAATACAAAACAATTTATATGAATCGTAACATGAATAGGGTTTATTTATTCATGTATACATACATACACACATATATAAATACATTAAATTCGTAGAATAACGACAAAAATTGGTGGAAATTTTATCTTTGGATGTTTAATAATTGATATTAATAGAGTGTTAAAATCATTTATTCAATAACTATCATTAAAATCAATATCATAATTGGTTTTAACAATAACTATATGATTATTGGATTTATAACTGGAAATATGGTTTCATTTTATATCCAACCAAATGTTGAATCCCATTTTATAAATTTTAAAAATCGGTTTTTTCTAAATTCATCCATTCACTAACACACATATTTTTGATGTTCTAATCAAAATGAAACTATATCACCCTTTTCCTATGACTCCTTCCCCAAATAGTGGAATCTTCCGTAATCTGTCATTATTCAACCCATTTAACAACCGTCTCAAACCTTTGACTACATTCCTCTATCCATCTCCCACTTTTCTTCCACCTTTATCCTCTTTTTCTCCCATTTTACAATTGAGACCCCAAACCATGTTTTATGATTATTTTTTAAATTTTTCCTACTAATTATATTATTAAAAAATTAGTTTGAATTTTTTTTACTATAAGATATATTATAAATTTTTATGGGTCATATTTTTTAACTATTTGTATATTTGTTTTCAGAAATAATTATTTATTGAGTATAATTTATCGAATAACTTGTTTAATAATTCATTATATTTATTTATATGTTTTTTTAATATTTTTTTATTTCATATTAAAAATATATTTCTTATATTTGTGTTCACATGTTTATATGTTTTCAAAAATATCATTATATGTTTATATGTTCATATATATGTATATGTATGTATATATATATATATATATATATTTAAATAAGAATAAATAATTTTTTGTTTTTATAGTTATATATGTTTATTCACTCTTAAATTTATATATATAAATATTTTAATATGATTATATGATATACATAATGTATATATATTCACCTAAATGTTTTATTTAGAATATATATAAATATAAATATGTGTATATGTTCATATCTTTATATATTTAATATTTATATTTGTATTTATTTAAATTATATGATTGTATATTTATATTTATAATTCCACCTATATTTTTTTAATATTATAAATTTTTATATCTATATTTATGTTTTCAATTTATATTTTTATATATTTTATATTTATATATTTATATGTTTAATTTTTTTTATTTTATATGGGTATATATTTTAAAAATATATGTTTGGATAAAAATGTTGTTATATGGTTTAAAATTATATATTTAAGACATATATAATTTAATTATTATATTAATTTTGTATATAATTCTAATATATTTTTATATATTTATAACTTTGTAACTTTATATGTTTCTTATTTATATATTTTAACTTTTTATATTTGATATTATATATTTATATATTTATATATTTATATGTTTTCAATTAATATGTATATATTTATATTTAAATGATAAAATATTTTAATATGTTCTAAATTTGTAAGTTCTCATATTTTCAAAAAACCCTTTTTCATTTCTCACGTGCTCAAGTAGTTTGAGGATGTTCATTGGTAATCATACAGGGTAGGGAAGGAGTCTCCTTCATTTACTATGGAATCAAACCATGATGGTTATATCCTTGCGTCAGGATCTTCATGGATTAATGGGATGTGTTTCACCATGAGTGGTTGGTTGGAATTTTATCGCATGTTGTGCAGATGTGTCTTGAGTTGAATATATTTTTTGAGAGTTTGGTTCAACACTATTTGTGATTAGATGACATTCATGGAATTATCCTCTTTTATCTTGACATAAAGGAACTTGGGATGAATTATGTAAATTTGAATAAAACATACATATAAATATAACCCATACAAATTCATTTATTACATTTATATTTTTCTATATTGACAATTTTGTTCATAGAAAGAATTATGTCTATCGCACATTGTCGATTTAGGGTAGGGTTTTTCAGTTAAATGTATCCATGTATCATTTCAACAAGGTGCATTTACCACATTGATATATTTGTATAGGGTTGGTCAGGATGAAAGAGAAGGACAAGGAGTCGTCCATGACTTTTAAGTGTTTGAATATTATCGGGTGACACCCAATGCCACACTGTTAAATTCCTTATATTTATCTATGAGAAGATACCTTTCTATAAGGTAATGGAAGGGAAACATGGAGATATTGAGTCATAGTCTTAGAGAATAAGATTATTTTATCATAACAAATAGTTATTAGACCATAGTAGTGTGACTTAAATTTATACCAAATTTTTTTGGAGCCCCATGAATTCATTATATATACTCCATATCCTCTTGAAACCTAGGGAGATATGGGATTATTTTGGATTCACATTTTCCTCTACAAAAAATCATCGGTACTATAAATTTAGGAACAACTACCTTCCATCCATTATATCCCTTTTACACATGTCATTATCTTCCTTTTTATTATGTTCTTTCTTACACAACCATGGATGTCTTATGCTCCCAATTATGTGGGTTCCTCATTGATGATTGATGGTGGATTATTTATGGGATGTGTCTTTAGGTTTAATGGGTATCCTCCCTATATGAAACATCATTTCACCAAGTATACTCATTAAACTTATGACCACTTCATTAGATCCAAAAGCACCCCAATTAAGAATTTTATAAACAAATATCCATTTCTAACATCACATACTAAGATAAATTGGTATTTTTACCTACCCAACCACGAGTTTCCCGTCAATATTTATCCCAATTCATTATCCAATATCCCTATAAAAATAAATAATACCACTTTGTTGTGAACTTCTCTCTGTGGAACCCCATTTAGGATTATAGAGAAGAAAAATGTGACCACTGATTCCAACATGCAAGGGTTCATGTTTTGGAGATTAACACCCGGGGAACAAAACACATACATATTGTTGGAATTACCCTTAAATTTTCATAAAAGAAAAATAATTCACTAATAAACTCAATAATAATAAAATTACAAATCCAAATATATATAATTCTATATAATTCAAGACTGTATGGAGAATTATCCATAAAAACTTCTACAAAATGACCAAGAACACCCGTATCCCTTGAAAAACTTTACGAACTACTAAGGCATAGCTTGATCATGAAATCCCACCTAGGGACCTAAAAACAATATATATATATATATAATTAGGGATGGAAAAAACAGTCCAATACCATCCCAAATATAAAACCAAACCATATCAAACAGAAATGGTGGTATTTTTTATTGTTTTTATTTATTATGAGAAATGATTAGAACCTTGTGGGTTTCAATTTGAGAAAGGTTCCAAACCAAACAAAACTTCATAAACCGGACTAATACTATTAAATAAAAATATAATTATATATTTTTTTATCTCACCCTATGAATCTATTTCCCAATATAATCCACGTTTTTAATATATTTTCTAACAATTTTAATGAACCAATGTTTTATGTTTATAGCTTGTCAAGGTTAATATTATTTGTTTTTGTTACTGATTATATATAAATTTCAATCAAAATTTCTCCAAAAAATAATAATAATAAGGAACTGTTTTATTATTATTGTTTATTATCAAATAAATACATTATGGTTTTGTGAGAATCAAAAATAAACCAATATTTAATGACTAAAGAATGACATTCAACTATATTGAAACTACCAATGCAATCAACATTAAATTACGAGTAATGTATACATGGAACTGGGATTCCACATTAATATCTATTAACTAGATTTTTTTCCTATGAACATACCATTATTAATTATCAAACATCAATCCTCTAAAAAAATCCTCTCATCAACCAAATGGAATAAACCTTTTTCAAATGTTGTAGGTTCATAATACCTCAAATTTACTAGCCCCAAAAAAATTAAGTGTTACAAACTTTTTTACTAGAAAATGTAACTATTAAAGGGATGATCTTTAATTGATAATAGAAACTCAATAGAACCAAACATTTTAAATATAGAAAATAATATATCTTCAATTAAACCACTGAAAACAAAATAAAAATTTATAATAAAACCCTAATCATCCATATATCAAAAACTACTTATTTTTTATAAAATAACTTGATGATTAAAGTCCACCATATAATAAGAATCCAAATATACAAAAGGTCTGAAAAGTAAGCATACATCAAATAGAAACATACCACAGTAGTAAAAATGAACATCTTCCTAGAAAATTTCTATTTTATGTGACGTAAATGCTAATACATTATTTGACTAGTGATTATCATGTTGTAATTTATTCCATCAAAAATATTACGATCAAAATAAAACATCGATAAAAAGATATCTAACATGAAGAACCGTCATTATATAATCCTAAAATCCATAACACTCTGGAGAAGATGTTTGTAGATTTAGAGATATTTTGGTGGAAAATTTGATTCAATGCCACTCGGATGATGAAGAATAACAAAGAAATTTCAATGAAATCACTATAGAGTAGAACCAATATGATTCGGATCGAAATAACTGATCACTGATTTAATTATAATTGATAAATATAGGGGAAGAACTTCCATTGGGGTCTAATAATAGATCCTAATAAGATACCACAATGACAATAATTTGAATTTCTATATAAAGGGATATAATATCAGGGGAGTTAGAGAAGAAATCGGGGATCATAAAATATAGAAGTCATATCATTATATTGATTCCACTTAAGGATGTCTCCAGAGAAACATCCAATTTCATGATAGAATGGAAAAATTTCATGCTCGATGGAAATGTAGGATAAAACAGCACACACCACCATGAAAGATTGAGTGGGAACACTAGATCCCCAATAATAGCCTATCGAAAGAAAAGGTACATACCACATAAATCTATATATATGATATTTTAAAAATAGTTTAATTTGAAAATTTAAATGAACCAAAAACAATTAATTGTTTAAAATTTATTAATCTATAATAAATCATAAACAATTTGTTTAAATTTTTTTTATAAATATAATAACAATAATTTTGGTTTTTGAATCGATTTTATATTAAATTGTACAAATCCATTCTGAATCCACCAATATTTATTGGTGAGTGTACATATTTACTCTGTAGGATCCCCTGTGGAACCTTCCTATGAATGTGTGTAAGAGGCATACATGATACCCAATACATTTATAGTGAATCATACTTATTATGTAAATTAGGTAAAGTATTTTATTATCATCATCATATCCAACTCACCTTGTTGTGGCCAAAATTGGCATACATAATATAATGGAATATATTGTTGACTTGTACCATAATCCCACATTCAAACTGAATAAATCCTACTATGCCCCAATGTCTTTTGGCCTCCTTCTCTCATCCCCTACTTGTATCATATTTCGCACCCATTAAATTTCATATTATAAACAAATCATCACAGAAAAAATAAAAGTATATATTCATAATTACATAGCAGTACCTAGACACCTTATACCCTATATAAATACATCCTATACCATAATCAAATGATACTCATGCATAAAAATGCATGAAATAAATGTAATTCATTATAATATAGCTACATAAATATACGACAATTTTCCCCCCACAACATACATACAAATGTATGTCATGTATTGGAGTCATTGTAAAAACATTTTGAGCATATCCTATATCTACAAACCACCATTTCCTTGGCATTCATACATATATTCAACATCTTGAAGGGACAGTGGGGTAGAGTTACAAGTCAAGAAAACCCATATCCTCGGCTACCTAGATGTTAGGAAAACACCATGAACCTAAATCAAAATTTGATAACATGTTATGTTATTTGAATCAGGATTTAGGGAATAATAAATTTAAAAAATAATTTATATTATATTGGAAACCCAATATAATGGGAACTATTCTAAAAAATATATTATCATTTTATAGTTCATGCACGAAAACCCACATTCCATCACTATGGAAAATAAAACTGACAATCAAAAGAGTATAAGTAAATGACTATCTCTATCACAAATCAATCATTATTAATAAATTATTATTCATTTAATAATATCTTATAATAAATTTAGGATGAACCATTACTTTAATCACCAAAAATAATGGTGATTTTATTCAACATTAAAATTATTGATTTCATAATATATTCCCTTATAATAATGAATAATAATTAAATATGAAATAAAAATACCCCATTCCGTTAGTTCATTATTTTATTACAATTTAATAATTATAAGCTACTAGGACTCAGCCAAAATGATTTCAACGAAGGTAGTTCTACAGTGGTTGAAAACACCTTATCAAATTGAAATCACCCCTCATGTTTTACATGAAAAATCATAAGTCAAAAAATGAGTACCCCATATAACAGGGAAAATTTAAAAAAAACTGTTTATAAACCATTTCATGGAAAAAAATCACAACACAAAAAATATATAAATATCAAATCACCCACAACAGATAACAATTTTCCCTCTATAATACACATCTTCTCGATAAAATGTCAACTTAAACTAAAAAATTATCCCTCCAAACTACCAATAACCCCATATAATTCCAACAACTCAAGAAAAATGAAAAATTCAGTGTCTTCTAATTTTAATCCCCTTATATAAAATAAATCACCAATGATTCTATTACACTATAATCAAAGTATTCATAAGAAATGGGGAAATTAACCCAAGAAATGGATAAAGAAATCTAGTCTCACTCGTTAAATATTACTAAAAGACATCTAATCCATTTGAATTAAAATTTATCATGAAAAAGTATAATACCAAACCAAAATATTTATTCGATGATACATATTTAATAGAATGGATTTATTACCATACTTGCTATATAACATTCCTCAACTTCCAAGACTTGTCTAACAACCCTCTGAAGACTTTGAAACACACTGATCATTGAGAAAATGATACAGAGAATAATCCCAAAAATTACAATGGAAATAGATCAACTCACCCAATATAAGAAACTCCATGATATAAATTTGTCAAAAAAATTTTAAGAGTGATAAATGTGTTTTATGGATGGTAATACCCTTAAAAATCACATCGTGATCCTCCAAAGTGTGTTTAAAACCAACCCATCATCTCATGACTCTTCTCATCACTTCATGATCATATGAAAATAAATATTCATTATAAATTTGGGTTTTACATTATCATTTTGGATTGATATCCCATGATTATATACATCTCATAGATACTTCAATGATTCCATTAGTGGTCTTGAATATTA
The DNA here is from genome assembly GCA_963277665.1 of Viscum album. Lineage (NCBI taxonomy): Eukaryota > Viridiplantae > Streptophyta > Magnoliopsida > Santalales > Viscaceae > Viscum > Viscum album. The sequence continues at coordinate 1,689,032,866 of OY728147.1, read as the reverse complement.
TTTTCATAGGTTTTAAAGTCCTAGTTTTGATAGTTGTTTCTCTTATGACCATTATTACATTTCTATCCTATATTTACAAAATATTTCATATTACTCATTATATAAGTTGTTGTATAATATTTTGATCTTGGTTATGGTGTATTATAGATTTTATCATTGTAATAAATGTGATGATGTCTGTTCAATGAACCTTCTCAGGTATTTTTCGATGCCTTAATTTGAATATAACGATGTGTATTTTCATAGAATCATTGATGAAGTTAAATTATGTTATTTTATTCTCTAATATATAATATATTACTTCTTGATATGATTAATAAATTACTATTCTTACCATATTAAGCATTAATCACTTCTCTTGTTAGACCCTTTAAATATAATTATCCTAAAGCTACTCAATTCATGGCCCCTTTGAATCCAAAGATTGTAATTACCAAAATAATATATATATAACAATTTAATTGAACCCTATAACACATTACTCTATAAAAAACATAAAGATATGATAATCAATCTCATTTAAAAAATTGTAGATTCCATCCAAAATAGTATATTTATAATCATGCCTTTGTCATGGTGCAGTAGTTTAGGTTTATAGGGAGGGCTTACTATGTAAATTATGAATTCTATACACTTTTCAATGTCTCAATGTTTTTTTAATGGTGTAAGGGTATACGATATACTGTATTTTATTTTTTATATTTATCCCTTCTATTGGGATTGTTTTTGTGGGTTATAGTCATCATGAATGGGAGTTTTTATGTTTATTTAGTATTTAATAGTAATATTAATTTGCAAAATTTATTATAATGCAATGAATTATATCAATAAATTTCCATAATTATAATTACTAAACTAGGGAAATATTTTTATGTAGTGATATTTAGAACATTATTCAATCTATTAGTAAAATATAGGATCTGGATTTTGAATTTGATGTAGAATGATGATCATAACAAAAATATCTCTTTATTAGAGGTTGATAAGTTGATTTTTGTAATTTAAATTTAAATATATTTATTTAAGTATGTTTAATAATATTTGTACGGAATATGTGAGGAATATTTAAATGATTATGATGTTTTAAATGTAAAATTAAAATTCATTTGATTTGATGAACCCTGAGAATATGAATAGGTATAGGAATGTAACATCTAAATAATATTTTCAAATATGAGTAATGATTTTTATAATTTTCATGTTTTAGTGTATTGGTTGATTCAATTATTTAAAGTTTTTTTATCCCATTTTAATATTCTGTCATGTGCATAGGATAGGGATGGTTTATATTATAATGATATATATTTCTTTTTATATTTGATATGATATTTATGGTTAGTTTTATCTATTATATGGGGTAAGGGGTGATGTTATTTGTCACATTGGGTGTGATTACTATATTATAAATCCCCCCTGAATGAATTATTAATAGTTTGATTGTATGTTGGGAATCTATATGTCCTTTAGTTAGAGTTATAGTGTAACCTCTATGGAGGTACTATTATTTATCATCATAATATTGGTTTTGTAAGAATATAGAATACATTATAGAATTGTGGAGTTTTTGGAGATTTAGGTATGATTATATGTTTTGGGATAGAACGATTTTAATTAGAGGCATGGGTGTTACATCATATTTGAATTTTTCAAGTCACACTAGTTTGGAAGGTTGTACAGTCAAAAGTCTTTTTTGATGATTATCATTGGAATAGTGTGATTAGTTTTTTTGGTGCATGTTTTAGTTTTACAAATATAAGGGTTGTTTCTAAAATCAATTAATTAAATATATAATTAGAATAATTAATTTATGTAACATCATATCATATAATAAATGGGCAGTAATGATTACATTGGGACCCCGCTTTAACATGTCCATCATGTTCGACCACCATGCACAACCAGTTTTCCCACAAACACATAGTTCACTTCTTAGGGCCCAACCATGTGTCTGAATGGTTCATGAAACTAATGATCGTTCCCATAGGTCATCTAATATGATTTTTTCTCAGTCTCACAAAACCCGAGAACCTGTTGAGAAGGTCACCCATATAGATTACTACTCCATTCCATGAATTCATAACTAAGGAGTTCTTAAATCATAGGATCTTAAAATGAAAGGTCACCATGTATGCATTAGTAGGAACACATACCATTTTAACCATATAACATTATGAGGTGTTACATTCAATCCAAATTAAAACAAAATGTCCCTTCTATGTTCCCAATATATCAATAATGGTAGTTCCAATACACTTCAGGAAGGGTACATCGATTAATACCAATATAACAACTAGGACCCTCTAATGGATTATGAACCTCACATTAATAAGGTGGTGGGATCCTGGCCCCTTAGGCACTCAATGTTTTCTAATAGACATATGGTCCCATACATGGGGCCCTCCCACATTCTGGAATGGGCCATCTGAATAATGAATATCTCGACATTCCTAAACAAAAAATTTCCATTTTTATTTTTTCCAAATCACACACACCTTGGGAAACATCTTAAGAGGACACCCATCTTGATTACTACTATATTCCATTATCACCTAACTATGGAGTTATTATTAAGGAGGATCCAAAAAATGGTTCACCATGTTGAAATAGGTAGTATAATATTTCTTTTTAAAATATTAACATAATGGGGTGTCATATAAATCTATGTTATGTTAATTGGAAGAATATTAAAAAAATTGGGTTGAAATATTATAAAAATGATCAAAGAAAAAAATAATATGATAGATCATTTATTATACATAAAAGGTGAATTAATTAAAGGAATTAATAATATATTATTGGGGTTAAATTATTAATATCATGTCATATGTTAAAGTAATATTTTAATGTATTAGGATTCTCTCAACATATGTTCTCTCAATGCCTAATTTTCTATTTTCAATGATGTTGAGGATTTCAATGAATTTATTCTAGTTTAAGAAGTTTCATTTTTTTAATATGTTTTGTAATCTTCTAAGAAAATAATTTTATTCCATGACCTAATTTACATTAATCCACTTCAAATGAAATGAGCCTAAGGATTAGAATTACCATCATTCACAAATTGAAATATCCCATTAAAATTTAGAGACACTTTATAACATGATATTGTTAATCTATTACATCAAACTTGGTGAAGATGATTTGGCCTATTGGGAGGGATTATTAATTACGTTACATATTCTATACTATTAAATTATGTTCAATGTGTTTTTTTATTTCTAGGGGAGTTATTATTGGATGCCTTCATTTATTCTATATATTTTTTCAATTACTAGGTCTTGGGGTAGTGTATTTTTTCTAAAGGAATGGATTGTTTTATTTTTATTCCCTATATATTACATTAATTAATTATTACTTTTTTATCTCATGCCTATAGATTTTTGGATCATACTTATTTAGGTAGTATACATTCAAATATATCGATAGACCTGGTATGGGACTTATTAGGTTTACTATATGTATGTAATGCTTATTTTTGTGTCATTAATTTTTTCAAAGAAAACTAGTGAAATTCCTCCCAAACATGTGACATATACCCTCATTGTAATTTTCCATCTCCTAGTATAATAAATGTATAATTCTTATAAAAAATAAACTCAAATATGGAAAAATTAGGGTATTAAAAGGGGGTGGTTCATCACACAATTATAATTAGGAAGTTTATGTGTTTTGATATGAAAATTGATATTATGTATTTATTAGAGGTTGGTGAGATTGTTGGTTGTTTCAATTGAGTGTCAACGATAACTATTGTCATTACATCATATTATGGATAAGATGTATCATTCATCAAGGAATCAACTTTTGTATAAATTTTTGAATTCTTCATTCATAGAGTTTCCATACAAATGTTGGGTCTTCCAGAAGGTGTGTGTAAAATGTTGTGTTATAGTCATGTTGTTTCATCCAATAAATGTTCTTAAATGTTAATTTAACGTCCTTTCAATGTATTTTTTACTAATCTACCTTGAGTTCATAGTAGAAGAAATATATCTATTTGATTATCAAATAATTTATAAAATCACAAGACTTCATAAATGTTATGGATTTGGGCACAAAAAATTCCCTGTCATTATAGTATTTCAAGGATACTATAAAGCTCCATGGGATTATGAGGTTAATAATCCTGAATATAGTTCATCAATTTAACCATTTAGGTTGGAATGCTTCCAAACATGATTTCATTTCAAAGATATATCCCATTAAAAATTCCTTCAAATAAGGATCAGACACAAGACATATTCCACATGTTGTATATTTTTATATATAACCATGATTACTCACATGTATTTTACATGGTGTTTTATATCTTTAAGATAATTCAAGGTTCATGGAGTGACTAGTTGATATTAAAGGATATTTGGAGAATATATATTATGGTAATTTTATTCAATTATTCCATGTATTATGATGAATTAATGGTAATATTGAGATTTCATGGGAATGTGATTCACTAATGTGTCCTCAATATCATGGGTTATTTGAGGAATAATTCACGTGAGATGATATATATGACATTTTCTTGATTTATCAGATTATTGATGATGTAATGTGATTTTTTTCCAACCTCTATGGTGGTTTTATTTTGAAATAATTGTATAGAGACACATTTTTATGACCTATATCACAATGTGTTTGATTATTACCTCATCCAAGTTTTATTTTAGGTTTGTTTTTTATTCTCATGGATGTCTAAAATTTGGGAGTTATCTAATGTAAGGGCCTAGATTTTACCAAATCATTATTTTTAAATTATAAAAATGTTGAGGTTGTCCATGGTTTTCTTAGGGGTACCCATGTGTGTTAGGAATTATTATTTTTGGTTTTCTAAAGGAATCACAGTATAAATTTTTAATGAATAAATGATGATTTTCATACTAAGATTATATTGTACACATCATGTGTTTTTAGTTTTATGTTATCTCATTATGTGAAAATTGGTCACATATTGGGGTATAAAACATTATATTTAAGAGCCACCTTTGTCTTGGGATATTTTTCTAGTATCAATGATATTTCATCAACCAGGAACTGAATATTTTCAGTGATAATTATGGGAATTTGAATAACCAATATGTATTGATATAACCTTTACATTTGAATTTATTACTTTCATTTATTACATTTTTAATTTTATTAACATGAAAAGTCGTTTGTATGTCATAGAGTGAGGCGTTGAGGTAATTATCCTTTATTAGGCCACTCTAAGATCCATTTTTTCATGGTACATTGTCCATGTTATGATCATCGTATACAGTTTATTGGGTTATTGAAGAAGGTATGGGAGTCAAACAATGATGTTTAATGGATTTAATGTTCTAACATGACACCCATAACGGTTGTGTTATTTGTTTTCATCAAATAATATATCAATACCTATGATATAATGCCATTACTGTGCGTTGAGAACATGCCATAATATTTAGAACTAGATTCATTACTACATGATGAATCCTTATAATCTCATGGCACTATTTCATATAGTCTAATTTATAAAAGCAAGTTTCCTTACCAATTAATTACATCTTTCCGTTGTCCTCTAAAACCCTAGGTTGTTATTGGATAATTTTGGAAGAACCTAGTGTTTTGTGACTAATACTTAATAAATTTCATTGTGGAATTTCTATCTATGGTCCAATATATCACTTTTCCTATTTTTCTACTCCTTGTTATTCTTGTATTCTTTCATAACATTCCATGACATATCAATAATATCAATTCTATTGGATCTATACTAATGATTGATGTTGTTTTCATGATGGGAAGGTATCTTTATGTTACATTGATACATCAGGCGGCTCTACGTTTTTGTTCCTCGCACATCATCTAGTTCATGGTTGGTGATAATGAGGCATCATATCAAGAAATGGAATTTGAGACTTATACTTTTTTAAATATTGTTCTATCATTGATTTTTCAAATAGGACAACTATTATGATTAACATAGATAATATAATAATATAAAATTAATGAAATGAAGGTATGGTAGTAAAGTTTCTTATGATATTATGTCACTAAAATAGTTTATTTTTTGGAAATTGGGACAACATCTATTGTGATAATTATTATATCCATTTATATTAAAAATACCAAAAACTAATTAAATAATATAGTGATTATTAGATATGAAGGAGAATGAATGAGGATTTCATTAATGTTTTCAATCATTCTTAGAATTTCCTATGTCGATATAGAATTGAATTATATATATACTTTGGCCAGTCATTTCTCCTCTTAGAGGTTGTTATATTATGTTTCCATTATTTTTTAAAACTAATTGTAATGAATTAATTTAATCAATAAGGTTAATAATGATGACTATTACTGGAATTAATACATTTTGTTAACTACTTTCCAAATATATTATATTTTAAATTGTATGATTTGATTTATGTAGTGTATTTTTTAATTTCATTGGTTTTTATCAGACCAAATTATTTTCTCCATTTTATATATTCTATAACATAGATCCCTTGTTTCCTTTATATTGGATCTCTATATGGTTTTCCCAAATATAATGGTGAAGATATTTTGGATCTACTGTGTTTTTGGATTGTTAAAGTTGGTGTTGTAATAGTTTGGATATATCGAAGAGGTGTTGCAGTTGATGTTGATGTTGAGATGGTTTAAATATGATAGATTTATTCCTAAACTACTAAATAATTTGTTTTCATATACTATTTTAGATTTAATTTTTCATTTACATAAATTATGAAACAACCTTCCTACGGATGGGGTTTCATTATAATTAGTACCCGTAAATTATGAAATTGTGGTTAGTTAATGTAGTATGTTATTTGGGATCATTTATCGAATAACTAATTAATAATTAATAATTAAATTATCATACTTTCTTGAAACTATAATTATAATATTAAACAAAAACACCATCGGAATACATGATTAATTTAAAAGATAATAAAAAAATGAAGGTGAGATATTAGAAAATGATTATTTTTTATAAATAATGATTATTGATCATATATAACCTTGATTATTATGTTCTAAGAAATTAGGCTCCCCAGTCCTTGGTTATGAATGTTAGTTTGTCAAGAAGAGCACCAGCTATAAATGAAATCTTGGGTAAAATATTTTCCGTTAAAATGGTTATGTCATATTATATTCAATATATTCTATTAACTATTACACAATAATACCAATGTTATATTACATGAAATATTTCATTATTTATCATATCATTCTATGTGATTTTATATCATCTATTCTATTTCAGATATGGTTGGAATTAAAACCCCATGTTATTCTCTGTCTTCCAAATTTAGTATTTATGTAGGCATATTATGGATAAAATGTATTAGCGTATGGGATATGAACTCATACATTTCCAAACATTTAGAGAAAATTTGATAAATATATATTCTAAAAGAGGAGACATAATATTTTAGTGTAAAAATGTATCAAGGCTATAAGGGATTTTTGTTATAAGATTTGTATTTATGCAAGAGTTGTAATGTCTTATGATATAGATTTCAATTAAACCATCTATAAGGGATTTGGGTCATACTATGTGATAATTAAGGTGTGATATATTTTTAGTTCTGATTATGTAGATATTCTATTATGTTTTTTAGTAGATGTGAAGTATGATTTATTGAGGGGATTGGAGTATTATAACCTGAGACATTGGGGTTTAGGGTGATTATTTTAATGGGAATCTTGGAGTAGGGTACCATTCCTATGTATATTCATTGATATTTTATACCATACTTTTAAGCATTACATTTTGAGTGATTCATGGAGAATATGGTACTATAATTCAATATATTAATGTAATTAGTTGGTGTTGATATTTATTCAATATGGATTTAGAATACATCATCCTTATTTATAAAATGGGTTTCTAGGATTATCTTATCTAGTATTATTTATATTTCAACTATCTTATTATATTTATATATATATATTATCACAAAAAAATTTATGAAATATTTATCTTTACATAATAATTATTTCTTTGATAGCTTGTTTAAAATGAATCAAAGAGTTTAAAAACCATGATATTATATTATAATATTATTAATTAATGTGATGTTTATTGAAAAAATATTTGATTTGAAGGTAAAAATGCGATTAAAAACTATATGAAAACAACATCTAAAATAATTTAATTAATATAAATCCACTGATTAATTCTTCATAAATAAGTACTCAATTTTTAGATGATTAATTTTATGATTTCAAAATATTAATTCTTACAAATTGCTTTTATTTTATTTTGTACATAGATGATAGAAACAACCTCTAAAACATTTAGAAATTTTATTTCATAGAAAAAATATCATCATTGATAAAAAAATGTATAAATTATCTTCTGTTAAATTAAAGAAAATATTTTTCCAAAAATATTATTTTGGGGGAATAATTTAAATATATATATTTATGGAAAACCTTATTTTATATTCAAATATTTTTAAATATCCATATTCATTTTAAATAAATTAAAATTTCATTATTTTATTTAAAAAAATTTATACCTTTTGGATTAATATAGTACATTATCAATGTATAAAAATAGTTTTATAAGTAAAATATAATTTTATAGAAAAAAAAATCATAATTTTTTGTGGGATTTTTTAATACTAAATATCAACGAGTTAATGAAATTTATCAATTTAAAATGAAATCGAAATTTTTATTCATTATTATTTAAATAATTAAATTTATTGAATATAATTTTTATTTTTAATGAATTGTAATGTAGTAAAAATGTTTCACTATAGTGAAACTATAAATATGGATAACCTATGTTAAATATAAGTGATAATTCCTCATTTTTTAATCATAAATACTTTTTTATGATGTTATTTTACTTGAATAACCTTATAATTAGATTTAATGTTTAATGGGAATATTTTCCCTTGAAATAAAATAATTATATTTTAAACCATTAAGTCATTCAATGTGTGTCCCTTACCCCGAATTATAAAATGGTTCCATCTCCTCTCTTCATTACACTAATTTGTTCCATATAGATCAACCATACCCTAATAAATTCAATTATAAACATCTCTATCCATCAATAATTTGTTATAGTTTTCTAAAACTTATAGTTCAATGGTCATTCAGAAGGGATCTAAAGAAGGTCTACCAACGATGCGGTAATTTTTCTTACCAACTCTCAATTTAATTTCATCTTATGAATCCATTAAAAATGTATTCCACATCTTAAAATAAAGTATCATGTTTTATAAATAAACATTATAATTATTATTATTATTATTGGAAATCCATTTTTTTCAAATTTTTAAACCTTCAGATGGTTAAAAGAATGATCTTCTATAAGTGTATCGTATAGTCCTCATATAGTAGTGTAATTATTTCCTTGAAACTATTTTACTTCAATGGTTAAAATTATGGAACAAATGAATATATATTCATTATATGAAATAATTATTTTTCAATATTCTTGTTATATCATTTACATTTTCACGCTTTCAGTTATTAAAAAAATTAAAATATCATTTGTGCATACATATTGACAACCACCTCTACTAAGTGATGCGATCTATTGTTCAAGCCAAACACTCATAGATTATAGTAAAAAATATATAATATGAATATATATGGTATTAATGTGATAATGTTAATTTTCGAGATTACATAATCATGAATATGATGTGGTGTCTAAAACAATCTAATGAAAATATACATTATAAAAATAATTAACACTCAAAAACAATTATTTAAAAACATTCATCTATGACCAGTTTTTGGAATAAAATAATTGGATACTATATGATATTATTTTTTCTCCAAAATCATGATTTACAATTTCATTAATTGTTTTATTCCAATCTACAAATGGAACTATTTTCTCAAAAATTCTCATCATCTAAAGATATAGTATCATGTGCCATCAAGATAGAGATATAATTGTTTAGGATTTATATCTTCATGGGAATTGATCAAATGAATTTCATGGTTGAGAATGATGAAAAAAAAATTTGAATAAAAGATGAAGGAATGGGGCATGTGATTTTCAATATATGTTATAATTTTGGAAGAAAAAACCAATTTACTTCTTAAATGGAAAACCGTAGTTTTTTTAAGCAATGAGAAAGGGTCCATAGAGATAATGAATGGAAGGAAATGAAAGGAACCACTATTATACATTAGTATCATTATTATCACCCCAATTATTAGATACTGAGTTTGTAGTGAAATATCCTAATGGTATAACAGTCACATGTCAAGTATATATCTCCTCCACAATAGAAATTTTTGAAAATTTGATTCCTTTTAATTTTATTATTCATCAACTAGTTGAATTAAATATAATTTTTTAATGGATTCTCTCTCTCAATATAAACCCCACAATAATGTTTTCGCAAGTGATATTATACTATATATTTAAAATCCATCAAGGATCATTCATAGGTGTGAAAATAAACATAAACTCCAAAATTAAATATATTCTATTTTGTAGGTTTTTTCTATCTTCTCGTGAGGGATATTTATCTCACATTGTTTGGGTGTAATTCGACATTTAATATTTTCCTATTTTTCAAGAATTTTTCTTATTTATTTATTTAAGACATTCCTAGTCCCCTACCCCCAAATCATGATGCTGATATTTCAATATAACCCATACACAATTCTATAATTATTTCAATGACTCTATATAGAATGGACCCAAATTAGTTTTACATTTTAAAGAAGAGACACTAAGAAAATCTAAAAAAGTAATTCCTATGGACTAGTCTATCAAAATTTGGTGTACCATTATTTCTATTATAAATAAATATTGGAAACATATAATTTTCAATGATTATCAAGAACATAACATGATCACTATTATAAAGAACATTCCTCTACAATTTATTGATGACATGTTTGAATAATTATGAGAAGATACAATATTTTTTTAATATACCTAATTTTTGGATGACATAATAAAAGATTTAAGAAGATTGATATGGAAAATATATCCATCCATATTAGGTATTTATATTATGAATTTATAGTAATTCATTTAGGACATATCAATTCTCCATTAATCATTAATGATTTAGTTAATTTACATTTGAGATATTACCATAATCAGGTTTTGGTTCTCATTAGAGAAGACATTATTATATATTTGAATAGAAATAATTAACGAGTAGAATAATTTATAATTATGATGCAGATACTAAGGATAGATAATCTTATGTCCAAATTGAACAAGTGATAATTTTGGCAACAAAATATCTTAGTTAGAGTTTATGTGATTGTGTATTATGGGATCATTTAGTTATCAATGTTATTAAATAATTTTATTCACCCACCATAATGGATGGAATTCATTACATTATGAGATTTGAATTATACAATAGATGTTTTTTGAGAATGTTATCATAGTTATCAGACATAATAACAAATTCTACTGGTAATTGATCCAGGTTATTTTTGATAGATGAAAGTGATAAGAATTTCAATTAATTGAATAATTTCTTGGTCAATGAACCTCGGAATGTACTACCCTTTAGTGGAAGAGTTTGTGATATGTAGGAATACATAAATCTTTTGATATGGATGTATTATCATGAAAAAGGATGTAACAGTAGATTATATCTCTCTTTAATTTAAAATTTATAAGAATAGACATTTGATTTCGGATTTGGAGTTGGTTGTGGTATTTCAAAAATTACTGATATGGACACATTATCTAAATAGTGAATGGTGTGATATATATGATGAACATAAAATAATGATGTATATATTGGAACAAAAATAGTATAATATGTGGAGGTAATATAGTAATATTTGATCAAATATTATGTATCATAAATAATTTACAATCCCCAGAAGGAAAAAAATTGGTTAATTCTTTAAGTCATAATGTATAGGAAACATTGTCTATGACAAGGATTAAAAGAGAATCTATTTTATATATTCTCGGGTGATGGATCGCAAAATCATGAGTAAAATGGAAGATATTATATTCTCATATAAGTGTTCAACCATCCATCCATTGTAATATTAATAAGCTTCATAATAAAGATGTGATTATAGAAGAAGGTGAAGAATGGTCATAATTAAAACCACAATCATGTTGATTGAAAATTCATGGAACTGTGTATGTGTTCCATAAACTCTATATTAATAGATGTTGTTGTTGGATGAAACTCATAATTAGTCATTCTCTATTCATCCAAGAACATTGATGGTTTATATAGATCTCAAAGAGTATTTATAGAGGGTAATATAAAAAGGCATATTGTACGGTATGTATGAAGTTTCTGGGTGGGTCATAAAGTAATGGAATACATACATATGTATAAGGAGATTCAATAACTATTATACATATCATAATAGAAATATGAAAAAATTACAATGGATTAAATCCTTAGACTTCCCATAACATCTAAAGGGAATAATGTTATTTGGGCTGTAGTCGATCTCCTTGTAAAAAAATATATTTTTTACAATTAATGAATATTTAAATCATACTCAATATACACAGTTATACAATAAGGAAGTTTTTATATTTCAGGGGTTACCACCCCTGGTTGAATTTGTTCAAGATGTGAGTTTTATCTTGATGATCTGGAAAATGTATTCAACTATATCTTGATACAAATAAGAGTTTCACTACAATTACTCATCCTCACAAATATGATCATTAGGAGGAAATTTAAAAAACAATTATACATATTTTAATCAGGTTTAATGGACATCAATGTTCATTTAGATTAATATATTATTTTTATGGAATTATCATACAATTATTACTTTGACATTATTATTTACATGGAAATTTATGAAGACCTAGCTGGAAGAATGTCATGAACATTAATATGATGGGTTAAAATGAGTAAATAAATATATTGGGACCTAATATTGCTGTTGAAATTGGTGGTACATCTAGAGTCATTCAATTACACATAAGGGATAATATGAGTCCACAAGAAATTATGTTGAATATCATCAGAGAGATCGGGAAATCAATGTCAGTGAAAATTTATTCTAGTTAATATCTCATTGAATTAATTTATGATATTTTGATAGATAGGAAATAAAAGTCTTATAAATATCATGATCTTTGAAATTCGTCATAATATCATGATTCTAGCATATAAATTGGTGATTCCATTGAATTTCTCTCCTATTAAAAATTTATTCCTTAAAACTCATTTGAAGAAGAATATTCTAGATCCTTAACTTATACTGAACACAATGTTCAATCCTTTAGATAAAAACTTGTCTTATTCAGAGCAACCGATGCAGATTTTGTATTGTATAGATAAATTTTGATGATTCAACGCCACTTATATAGTAAATGTTTTGTAGTGAAATCATAATTTTTAGGAAGACATAAGGGAAACTGAGGACGTGATAGTGTTTATGTACCCTGGTTTCTAGTTTTAGACAGACGGAATTTCAAAAGAAAATTTCTTTTATGGGGGTAAAATATAACAAATTATTGTTTTATTATATATTTATATTTAAATAAATGTTATTTCCCAAATAGATTTTCTTAAATACAACAATGAGTTTAAATGAAATGATATAACTTATTAATATACTATTATAAAATTTTAAAGTTATCACCAAGATATTGTATTAGCGGGTATGAGTGGTATTAACCACATTACAAAAAATATGTGTTTTTTTACAAATTAACTTATTAATTTTTAGGTATTAAGTACAAAATTTTCATTAATGTCGTTTTATGCTTCAAAAATATGCCTTCTTGGAAAAATGTTTTTATTTAATTTTGTGTCTGGATATTGGAGTTAATTTATTCTAATTTTATAGATTCAATTTAATAAAGAAATTATGTTTATTTAAATCAAAATATTAAAAATCAAATAATGGAAAAATTTTGTGAACATTATGAAAATCTTGTTGTTGGGGTTAATTGTCCAGTTACTTGATTTTAAAGAAAACCATCTTTTCTTTTATATAATTCATAAATATCAATTTTTATTTATATTTTGAATAATTATTTAATTTATTTTCAAATATATTTATACCTTCAGTTCAAATATTTTTTTATTCTAGGTATTAAAATACATTCAGACTTCATATGGCCGTTTTTAAAAAACCATTTTTATTCATGTTTTATGAGTTTTTTTTAAATTAATTTCTACCACTTAATGAAATTGAATCATATAAAATTCATTAATTATTCATTTAATAATAATAAAAATTATATAATAATACCATCTTAATTGTTTTCCATAATTAATATTCAATATAGATAAAAATGGCCATGGAAAAATGGTAAATCGGGTTAACCAATGTTAAACCAAGTGATAAGACTCCATGTTCTCATCATATTTCATTCTAGATGATGTAATTTACACCTTTATAACCTTATTATCTATATTTTTCTATTTAATTCTGTCTATTTTGAGAATATTACATATCTTAATTTAATCCTTTAAAAATTCATTGTATGTCCCCCCTACATATAAAATAAAACTATTACCCTCTCTTCATTACAACATTTTGTGCCACATTCTCAACTAAAAAATAATTAATTAAATTATAAAAATCCTTATACTAGAATAATTTTTTTGTTATTCTTAAAATATTATTCCATTGGTCGTCCAGAATGAATCTAAATGAGGTCTACCTAAAGAATAAGTATGCATTAGTACTTAATCATTCAAAATTAATTCAACTTATACATCCTCTAGATCAATTTTACCCATCCTAAAATAATTAATATTTTCTAATAAATATACAAATTTTCTATTATTAGTATTGTACAATTATTTCCCACCTATATTGCATCATGCGGAAAATGAAATTATTGATCATGTGTATATTGAGCTTACCATATCCAAGTAATAGTGTAATCCATTTTTCATCACCATTTTACATCAATGTTTATAATAATGGACCAAGTGAATATATATGATATGTATTATATAATTATGGTCTTATAAATATAATATGTCATTTACAATTTTACCCTTACATTGATTAAATAATTATAATGTCTTTATCACGTACATGTTGAAATCCACCTCCAGGAATTGATGTGATACACTATTTATATTCCACCTTTCAAATATTATTATAAATATGTATATGATGAATATATAAGATAGTTATATAATGATTTAAATTATTGTGATTACATAATCCTAATAAAGGTGGAACGATCAAAACCCCTAAACCAAAACATATATGAAAAACTAAATAATGGACACTAAGAAACAATGATTTTAATAAAGAATTATTATTAATCCGATGTTTAAATGTTATAAGTGAATAATATATGATTTTATAATATGTTTTTTGTTCTAATATATAAAATTAATGATATTAAAATTTATTTCATATGATTTTAATAGCACATATGAGGTTATACAAATAAGTAGTTAGGGATTTATATTACAACCTCATTTCAGTTTGGCATAGTTTTTGTTCAGGTTTCCTTTATAAATATTATAAAACAGATATATTATCTTAACATATATCTATGTTTTCATTAACAAAATTTATTCCATTCATTCTTTTATTATATCAGGAATCAATAATTAATTTATATGTAAGGGGTTTTCTTTTTAAAATATTTATTAAAAATATTTATTTCATACTATTTTCTTTTCATGTACATATTTATTAAAAGAATATTCAGTATTATTTTAACTATTATAATAATATTTAGTCAATAATTTTTTTCACATGATTAAATATATATATATTCTAAAACATTAATCTTATTTTCATTTTCCAAAAAAGGTATTGTTTATCGAAAGTGTGATAGGAATCCTAGATTTAATGTAAACTTCATGAAATACATTTCATGAATCCATTACAACTCATGACATTGATGTTTTATTTACCATATTCAATGGTTATTTTGATGTAAAATTTTTTTAGAAAATTTTATATAATGAATTATTTGTTTCAAAATTATTTGTTTTTATTCTTCAAAATAATTTTTCAGTGATACTTGAATGTTATATTCATCTATGACAACACACATTGATTTTACTCAGGATGAGATCTGATGATAAATTATGTATTTTTTCACATGATGTTTTATGATGAAGGAATGTCAATATACCATATTATAGATTCAATATATATAATTCATGACTTATAAGTCATTTTGAGAATTAATTTTATTGATAATTTAGAATAAGAATAATATATAAGACATGAAAATCAATGGGGGTGTGGTTATATTGACCCATTGATGAATCAAAAGACATAATGAGGGAAAATGTTAGTAATCACATATTATATGGTTATTTTGTTTACACATATGATTTTAATAATAATTATGACATTTTTTATAGGCTATGTTAGCATGATTCATGATATCTGGTTTGAGAGGTCTTGATCATGATTATATGGAATTATGTATTCAATTTATTTTCAATTTATTTCTAATTTTACAAGTGTTTTATAGGATTGAATTGGTAATGGATTCTCATTGATGTAAATATATATATTGAATTTTATTCTTTGATTATCCACTCTTCCATTTTGATATTCCTTATAACTAATGATTTATTCATCTAAAAATAAAAAATCATCACCATCTGAGAGAACTTTTCATTTTCCTTCCGTTCCCAAGGATATGAAGATGTTTATAATGAATCATGTAAAGGATGAATAAATGTTTCTTATGAATTATTTTTATAATTCTAATGTATTATTGAAATCATGTTTGTTTCTAAAATTCCAATACTACTATACTGGTTGATCCGAATTGATGAGATCCCTTGTATCTTGAAACAATTTAATAAATTTAAAATTGACATTGGGTTACTACAATCTAGTGGGTAATATATATATATATATATATATATATATATATATATATATAGTTTTATAGGTTTGAGTTAGTTATTGAGTTGGGATTTACTCTCTCGTAGAGGTTGTTCATAATGAGATGGTGATCATGGTCACTATCGTATGAGTTCCCTATGTTATATCCCATTTCAGGTACATTTTGTAGTATTACTTGTATAAGGATTAGGTTACATATTATTATAAAGTTGATTACTTGGATAAATTTCATTATTGGGAATTTGAGGTAAATTCCTCCTATATGTGTGTCTCATATTCGTTCAGTTCTAGTCAATAACCTAGGGAATAAGGGAAGAAAGCATCAAGGGTAACACTATTCTTCAATACCATCCATGTAGGGGTGAAACTGGGAACTATTCATGATTTACTTTTTATTTATTTTAGGTTATTAATAAATCCTAATTTCATAAATGTAGAAAGAATATATGATGAATTTGAAATTGAGGTTAATGATTTTTTATATTTCCATAAACAAATTTATTAAATGGGTGCTTGTATTTATATCCCAATATGATGTATTTGAATATTAGAATATTATGGTTTATATGAATCAAATAAAATTTTATTTTCTACAGTTTCAATGATAGAAATATAAATTCCATATTAAATTGTAAAATATTATATAATTCATGAACATACATTGATGAAGATTTTTTGAATGAGATAGAGGCTCATAGAGTTGGATTAGATAATGGAATTAGAGATGAATCCTTTATAAAATAACATGTTTTGAAGGATTTTATAGATATGATGAAAAAATTGTGTTCCAAAGATATAATAAATTTATAGTGTTATCATTATTTATAAGATTATAAAACATAATAATTGGAAATTCTTATAGGGACAAATAATTTCACTACATTTTTTAAACGTTTGAAATAATAATAATTTCTAAAGGAAATGATCTTCATAATTTTGAATACGTGTCTTAGAAAAACATATGTCTCATTTAATAGGGGTTTAAGAAAATAAATCATTCTCTAAAGATAATATTTTTTATATGAATTAATATTACGGTTATTGAAAATATCATTACCATGGGACACCATGTTATAAAATGTATTGAAAATTTAAAAAAATCCATAAAGAAGTAAACCAAACCTCCTAGAAATTAAATAAATTATATTATAATAATTACAAATTTGGAAAATTTATTAGAAAATTCAAATGATGCAATGAGATAGATATAATATGAACATGAAATATATTAAATTAAAACTTTTGTCAAACTGACTATTCACCACAAATAAAAAAATGCAAGAATTTTCAAATAATTGAAATGATGTAGTAAAAATTTTAATTGGTCCATAAATAAATGCAAGATATTCATGTTTTATCCTTAGTACCCTACATTGTTCCTAATAGATTATGTTGTTAGTGTATATCAATCCCCCATAGATATGTATGAAGGGAAAATATGCCCCCACGAGTTAGATGATTTCAAGATAAAAAATTCATAGTTATTATTATGATGTTATACAACTCACCATTGATTAATGATTTAAATTTACAATGGGTGTGAGGTGATTAAGTATTAGCTAAATTAAATAATAAATTTTCTTTTATGGGTTATATTAATTATCATTTCAAATGAAATTCAAATAAAATGAATCGTATCTTGATAAACTGTTAGTACACATAAATCATGTCCAGTTATCAATGAAGAGACTTCATTTTCTGAATTAAAAAAATATAGAAAGATAAGGTACATGGTTCATTGATAATTTTTTCTAATGGATCACCATTATCAAATATTATGAAAATAATTTAATAGTATAAATAAGGTTCATTTACCACACATAAATCATAAAATAAATAATATTAATACAATATAATAAACATTGATGTCAGATTTAGAAATACATAAAGACATGATCATATAAATAGTACATGGATGAAACATTTAGTCATATTTAATCTACCATTGGTATATTTTTATAGGTAATGCATAAAAATTATATTGTGTATGTTAATAAAAAATATTTCATACTTTTGTGAAAACATTTTTTCCCAAAAAATCGAATTATTAATGATATATTACATGCAGTATTTGACTAAATATCAATGTGAATACATTTGAAGTTATCTCCTAGAGTGAAAATAAATAATAGCTTTTTACATTTTTTATATAAATATATGAATAAGGAGTCAAAAATTTTAATTTTTTTCGTTGTATGAATTGGATTTATGTATATTGTGGGAATTAATAAAATGATAAAAATAATTCAATTAATGCATTTCAGTTTACTTAGGAAGGAAATATGATTATTTTCATTGTAATACCCAGTCTATCCCATGATTAGTATATTGTCCGCTCTGGATCTACCCCACACTGTTTTTCATTCCCCATGCATTGGACATCAAGCATCCCCCAGGAAAATGCCTCATAATGGTAGAGGTATCCAAACCACATTATAAATGGGTTCTTCATGCACCTCCTCCTTCAATGTGGTATTTATATAATACACAACCAAGAAGGGTCCAACTTCCTCATTGGGACATCAAATGGACACTAGCGCTGATACATTTTTGACATCATTGTCTGAATCCTGATCCTAATATTATTTGATTTGTACCTATCACAATGTATTTCTTTCTCTGGGCTCCAGCCCTAAATAATTCCCTAGTAAAAGGCCATATGATGGGAGAGGTATTCACATCACTACTATGTGTGTTCTTCGTGGTCCTCCACTTTTGATGTGGGATTTCCATAATGGATGTCATAACATTTTGTTAAAAATCTAAATATAACACCTTAATCATGTGATGCTTATTCATTTTCATTGACTATGTACAATTGAGAAGGAATGTGGAGGATACCAATAATTGTCACGTTAGATATTTTTGTTTTCCCATATTTATCCAACATCTTTAACAGGTTGCAGGAGGGTTACACCCCATGTAACTAGGTTACATGACATGTATGTATTTATGGAGGAAAGTCATGAAAGGATTCATGATGTGAAGGTAACACATTATAAATATCCTTTACATTTCAATATCCATTTAATGGATGGTTTTTAATTCAAGTAAACACATTTATTTGTGGTTTATAATATTAACTATTATACAATGTGAAATTTTATAACACGTCTTGAAATACCCCCACTGCATTTTTTTAAATCGATAGCACTTATGAGATATCTTCTTTCCTACACTTTAGTTTTAACTCCCATTACCCAAATCCTTCCCCATGAGATCTTGAAGATCTATAACCCTTCTAGATCATTTCTTTTTATGTTCTATTATCGTTCTACTTCTTATGTGATTCTTGGGTAAGTGTTCTACATATTTCATCATCTTTATCACTTTTTCATCTTTTTGGATTTTAGTAGATCATCCTTAAATTGATGGATATATGTCATATTCTGTAAGATCTCACCTATAGGCCATCCTTTAAGGTCGTCTACACTTTTTTTTCTCGGTGACGGGTTCAATTGTCAGTGTTTCATTTTCGTAAAAGGTGGGTGGTTCAATCCTGATTAACAAATTTGATTAACAATTAATTCCCTGATTTATTTGAATATTTTATTTAAACATAATTGAAAAACTAAATTTCAATTGATTTTATAAGACATGATTCTCGTGGATTGGGTGATTTGAAATAGTTTTGACATGGAAATTGGGAAAACCCCCAATTTCATTTAATTGGGGTGTTTATGTGGAAAGTGATTGATTTAAATTTTTGAATTTAATGTGTTGATTTGATAGAAATTATTTCAATTAAAATTTACTATTTAATTGTGTAATTAAAATTTGGAATGTATGGAATTGTTTTTTAATGGATTCTAGACTTGTGAAAATGGATTAAGAAGATTTGATTGAAACCTCATGGTTTTCACTTATGAAAAAAATGAATGTTTTTCTATTGAAACCCATTTTACTTATAAATTGAAAATTATCATTGAAATGGAATAATGGGATTTAATTGAATTTTAAGTAGTATTATTGTAAATTTTCCATAATTGATTGTGTAAGAGGATATAAAATCCTTTTTTATTTGATGAGTTATTTGGACGCACTCTATGTTATTACAATGTTCTAAAACATACATATATATGGTTTCATTCCCAATGGGAGGGTGATGATTTTCCTCTAGCCAGTGTCAAGGGGACATGTGTATAAACATATAACTAAGATCACATAGGGAGTGTGGATTATAATAGCAATAAATACTATTGTACCTATTTGGTAAATGACCATGTTGCTCTCTAATTTCGTATTTAAGATGTAAATGTATGCAATTTTTTGAAAACTTCTTTAAATAACATCTAAATTTATATAAACTATTTTATATAAATTTTTAACTTAATCAATCTTTTTAAAAATATTCCATCACATTAAATTTCTAT
The DNA here is from genome assembly GCA_963277665.1 of Viscum album. Taxonomy (NCBI): domain Eukaryota; kingdom Viridiplantae; phylum Streptophyta; class Magnoliopsida; order Santalales; family Viscaceae; genus Viscum; species Viscum album. Next base: position 1,689,011,732 of record OY728147.1, on the reverse strand, counting down.
TCTCAAAGTATTTTTCCATATTTTGAATTTTATTTCATGATTTTATTAAATATTATTTGAAATTCCATTCCAATTCATTTTAAAATATAAATAATTCCATTGGTTAATCAATTTTTGGCACCTGTTATGGAATACATGGTGAGGTCCTTATAATATTTTTATATCAGAGCCTAATTGTTCTTTCAGGTGTTTATTATTTATCTCCTTCCATGTTTGGGAAAGGGGAAAGTATCACTTGGAAGTGGATCCAACTGTTGAGCTTTGGACATGATGATTTATGTCTATATTTACATGGGGTGTTTTTCCTCTATTTTGGTACTTGAGTTCTAGTACATTGGAATTTCATTCCTTTTTGAGTGCATGTACATTACTCCAAGTGGAGTTTATTTTTTAATATATACTCACTCATCTCTTTTTACATCAACAATACTTATCGAAAAATAGTTCCCACTTTCGATTGTATTATGTCGACTACTAGTTTCCATCCACTAGGGATCGGGAATTCCCTTCAGGCTATGTCTGGGTTGGCTTTGTTTTTGGTTTATTAGGGTAACCATGTTATTTCATGATAAAATTGCATCAAAGGAGGTTGTAGTACTTTTTTTTACGTAAGTATGAATTGTTAAAATCATGTTGGGATATAAGAGGTAGTTACATTTTAGTTCATGGTCATATATCACCATAATGACCCTTATGTCATCTGAGGTGGATAGGTAATGAATTCTCCTGAATTAGTTCTAGTATTTTCTCTTTTCATTTTAGGAATTATTGATAACCAAATCATGTTGGTTCTTGTAGACGGGATCTGGTTTTCTTTGTTTCTCTATTTAAGAATTATATGATATCTTCATTATTATTTTCTAATGTTGTAAAGCATAATGACTCAATAAATACATGAAAATCAGATACAAGAGAAAGTTGTTGTTGAAATGCAATGAGAGAATCCTCAGGTGGACTTGAATATAATTGACGTGATCATGTGTAAAGTCAAATATTTTGGGTAGTCATCACCTCCAGTCCCCATTCAGGATCTTGTTATGGATCCTTAGGGGGATTTTAATCTAAATCATTCTCAGGATTTCCTTTACCAGAAGCCACAATTTATCAAAGGCTTCATAGATCCTCAACATGTTGAGGAATGGTTGGGAAAAACCGAATTTATGTTTGAGTTCATAGAGACACCAGATGAGATCAAGGGAAAATTTGTAACCTTCATGCTATATGGACCTAGAAGGAAATGGTGGGACATTATGGTGATGGAAACAATACATGAGGTCTTAGAGTGGAATAACTTCAATGTTCGTTTCACCGATCAGTTCTATGCAGAGTCAATGATGTGAACCAAAGTTGTGGTGATTTGCAAACATGAGCAGGCTAATTGAACAATTAATGAGTATTCAAATCACTTTTCATAGCTGGTGGACAGAGTTCTTGAGACTTAATCTAATGATAATATGGATTCTTGATGGTTTGAGTTAGGACATTGATGAGATATTCATTCATGTTTTTTTATGAAGCTTCCCACTTATATTGATGTACTGGGTAAGGTGATAATGGTAGAGATGGACCTAACTAGGATATTAGGATTGATGTGAGATCATTTTTCTCTAAATTTCAGTGCTAATTCCTTCAATGTAAATTGTATGAGAGTTTATCGTCATGAAATTTCTCAATGGAAGAGTCATTCCTGACCTACTACATCAATTGAAGGAATTCCTTTGATTTCTTATCAACATGGAAATATGGGACATTATAAGAGGGTCTTCATTGAGGCACCCATGAACTGTAGCACCTATGGTTGTTTAGGAAACATAAAGTGATTATTTCATAACTTATCTATATCTCCTAGTTGTACAGAAGAATTAGATCATCCTAAAACTGTAGGGAAATATGATGGTTCACATTTAATAGAATTTTATCCATAGGAATCTGGAATGAAGCTAAGTTATGTAGTTTAAGAGTCTCAAGAGGAAGATAATATGGTTCCAGAGACTATGGAGGTACCATTACTATAAAATCCTCTTTAGTGACATCTCTATTTGATATTGATTGATCTCACTCATTTATTTCAACATGTATTGTTAATTTTCTAAATCTTCCTATGAATCACTAATCAATGCAATGGATATTACTACACCCCTTGGAACAAAGAGATAGAAGGGAATCCATAGTCCTACTTGTTTTTTCACTATATCAGATGATGATTTGGATTGCAGGTTTCTGGACCGTGACATGAGATATCTTGACATCATATTAAGGATGGATTGGCTCATTTCCAATAAAATATGGATTGATTGTTATCTTTGGTGGGTATACTTTACAACAAATAGGCATGTGTCTTTATTCTTTAAAGGAGAATTGGATCCAAGGATGAGAAAATATGGACCCTCTAATCTAGATTTTCGCAATGTAATATCACTGAATTCTTTAGATCTAGAGAGAGAATCTTTCAACAGTGTTCTCCCTCTAGTTTTTTTGGAGTTTCTTGATATATTTTCCTCTGATTTCTCTTGTATCCAATTATAATGGAAGTTTATTTTTCCATCAACTAAATTCATGGAACTCATCATGAATCAATCACCTCTTACCAAATAGCTCCAACTGATTTGAAAGAGATAACATCCCAATTGTTTGATCTTCATGAGAAATGATTTATAAGCTCAATTGTGTCACCCTACCCACCATCGGTTCTCTTAACTAAGAATGTTTATGGATATCTATGCTTATTTTTTGACTGCCGAAAACTAAAATAAGTTATGGTAAATAACATGTATTTTTTCTATAGATTGATGATCTATTTGATCATTTGAAAGGGGAGATGTTTTTTTTAATGATTGAACATTTTTCATGATACAATTAGTTGAGGATATAATAATCTAACATTCATAAGTCCTCCTTTCAAAATAGGTACAATAATTAGGAGTACCTTATTATGCACATTTGTCTAAAACATGATATTACATTTTTTATGGATCTAATGAACCAGATTTTCTTTGAATATATACATAACTTTTTGCAGTCATTGTGTATGACATCCTCATCAACTCCAAGACCATGGAGGATCATGAGCATCATCTGTGGAGTGTTCTGTGTCTTCTAAGAAATCACCATCTTCACTCCAAGTATTCTAAGTACGATTTATGGATTCGGGAAGTGAAATTCTTAGGACACATGGTGTCTGAAGAAGTAATATGATTTGATCCTAAGAAGTTTAATGTTGTTATGACATTGAAAAAACCATGGAATACCTTTATCATTAGAAGAGTATTAGGATTTTCTAGATGCTATAGTTGGTTCATGAAAGCCTTCACAAGGTTGGGTTCTATGATAAATTCTCTAACTTTGAACGTGTTGAAGTTCTCTAGGAATGATAAATATCAGAGTTCTTTTTTTGAATTGACATTTCTCTAGAAAACTATGTCAGTGTTGACTCTTCTGAAGGCTAGGCATGGCTATGTGGTATTTGGGATGCATCAGATTTTGTCATCGGAAGCGTTCTTATGTAGGATGATCATGTGGTTTCCTATGGATATTGTATTCTTATTCCACACAAGAATAATTATAATTCCCATGAACATTAACATGCAGTTTTGATTCACACACTTAATATTTGACGACATTGCCTTTTTTCAAGAAAATTTTACAGTATATTCAGACCACAAAATCTTGAGTTATGTCTTCTCGCAAAAAAATGTGTATCTCCGCTAGAGGCCTTGGGTGGAATATCTATTGTATCTTAATTTTCACATCACCCATGCCCTATTGAAAGGAAATGACATTGCATATGTGTTGAGAATGAAATATCTAACCCAAGTAGTCAAAGAATCTCTAGAAAGTGGAATTTGATGGATCTATTTGACCATTTTTCATATTGGAGATCAAGAGAAAGGGGATGAAGTTTCTTTAACAAGTATTCACATGACATATGATTTTATTGAGAATTATTCATAATCCAGAGCATGCTGATGAATTTAATAGAATTAGATACAATATTTATGGTGCGGAGCCATCTTCCTAATAGTCTTTCGGTAGATAGGGTGTTTTGTGTAATAATAATCTCTTTCCTATGTCATTGGATAAAAGAACAATTGTGATGTGGGGTTTTCATAATTCTATGGGGGTTGTGTACCCAGAAACCATAAATATGTTCTATAAAATGAAAAAAAAAGATCTAGTGGATTTGTATGGGATGGGTCATTGATGAGTATGTATTACATTTCTATATATGCCCATAGGTGAAGATGAATCATTATAAACCATTGGGTTTTCATTATCCAATTCTAGTACCAACATAGAAGTGGAATGAAATCTCTATGTACATCAGTTTTGGGTTACATCATACTCAGAGGAAGAATAATGTGATATTGGTTGTGATAAAAAAGCTTACCATGTAGGCTCATGTTATACTCATTCGAGATACAGCCAAAGTTGAGTAGTTGTGATGTCTGTATGTGAAAGATATTGTTTGTTTTAATGAAATTCCATATGCTATAATCTCTAATAGGAATCCAAAATTTAATTCTCGGTTATGAAGAGTCCTTCAATTGGCATTTGGATCTGAAGACTTTTTTGGCACATCTAACCATCCATTTTTGGATGGCCAGAGTGAGAGCTATATAGATTCTTAAGGATAAGATTCAAGAAAATTTTCTTGATTCCGTTGGGCTTGGGATGGCCATTTGAGACTAGTTGAGTTTTATTATAACATTATTTACTAATTAGTGATCAGAATAACACATTTGGTGTCCTTTTATGGATGGCCCTGTTAATCTATATTTTGTTGGCCGGAGAGTGTTCAAAGTTCCTTAGTTGGGACATGTTTGGGGAAAAAAGGATATCAGATATTCGGTTAATTCATCTGATAATATTGAAAACACAAAGCCGATATAATTTGTATCTTGATTGTCACCATAGACAATTGGAGTTCATAGTTGGTCACCATGTGTTCCTGAATGTTCCTCCCTAGTTGGTTCATCGACGTCTAGGGAGGCAAGGGAAGCTTACACCTCGTTTTGAGGGATATTTCATAGTTGTTGAGAATGTGGGGAAAGTTTCATATTGTATAGCACCTCCACCATAAATGATGTAGATACACAATGTATTACTTGTGTAACTATTGAGAAAGGTTCTCTATTATCCATCACATGTTCTGAATCGGAGTAATGGTGAGATTGAACCTATTTTATCATTGATAGAGCTTCCAGTCATGATATTTGATATGAGACCAATGTACATTGTGGGAGGATGTTAACAATGGATCATGTTCTATTGAAACAGGGATATAATATTCAAGATATATGTTAACATGATTAACTTATAAGAGAGTATTGGCCTCACCCTTTTGGAAATGATGCTTATTTATAGTCATTTTGGGGATAGAATGTTTCTATTGCAGGGAAGTTGTGACATCTCGTTACGAACCTGACCGGCAAACCATAACCATATCATGGTTTATTTATGACATGGAAGGGAGGAGAATTAATTGGGAGGGTACCTATAATGTTAAAGTAACAGATTTTTTGGTTTCTCAACATTAACCAAATTGACTGTCATGTTGATGGAGGGTTTCACGCCATGTAACTAGGTTACAAGATGTGTCCGGGGTTCTAGATTCAAGTCATGATAGGCTTTTCACTGTGAATGTTACATGTTGTGAAAAGACGTTAAACATTACCAGTTATTCAATGAATGATTTTTTATTCGAGGAGACATGTTGTCTTATGGTTTTGAATAACAACTATTTCATGATGTGAAATTTTATTACAAGTCATGAAGTACGCTAATTATATTTTGTTAAACATGTTTCACAACTAAGATATTTTCCTTCCTCCAACCCAGTTTCAACTCCCTCGTCCCAAAGGCTTCCCTAGGATATCTTGAAGCTCCCAACCCTTAAAAATACATTCTTTTAATGTTCAGTCGTCATTGTTCTTGTGGTGTGATTCCCGGTTAAGTGTTCTTTTTCATTCTTCGTCATTATCTCATTTTCATCCATTGGGAATTCAATTGATCTTCCAAAAATTAATGGATCTATGTCACATTGTGTTAGATATCACCTCTAGTTTGTGATTCACGGTATTCTACACATTCATTCTTGTTGATGGGTGTTTGGTGAGTGTTGTGTTTCAGGAAAAGGTATGTGGTTCCATCCCAATTAGCCAAATTTATTAACCGTGAATTGATTGATATATTTCAACTATTGATTTAAACTCAATTTCTGAAACATTATTTTAATTGATTTAATAAAAAAAATTCATTGGATTGGGAAATTTGAAATTGCTTTAGACTAGTAATTTGAAAAAAACCAAATTGGATTTAATTGGGGTGTGCTTATGGAAATTTGTTGAATTAAATTTTTGAATTGAAATTCTTGATGTGATGGAAATGATTTAAATTAAACCGCTGAATTTAATTGTAAAATAAAATTTTAAAATGATTATAATTTGATTAGAATGTATTTCATACTTCGTGAAATGGATATAAATGTTTTGATAGAAATCCGGAGGTTTTATCTTTTGAAAAATGCATGTTTTTTATTAAAACCCATTTTGGTTTTGAAAGGAAATTTGGAATTTTAATGGAATAATGGGATTATTTGTATTTTTAGCAGTCCTAAAATAAATTTTCCATTCTTTTTTTTGTAAGAGTGTGTGCAATCCTTAGGTAGTTGGTGATTTATTTGGACACTCTCTTTTTTATTTCAATATTTTAAAAAATACATGCAGTGGATCACATCCCCAATGGGGGTGATGAGTTTCATCTAGCTAGTATTAGAGGGATGAGTGTAAAAACATATTTTTTAGATTTAATAGAGATTTCATAGTTATATCACCAAAAATACTATCATACATATTCGCGTGATTTCCATGTCGCTAGCTTGTTTCAAATTTCTGATATAAGGGTTTGGAAATGTTATAAAACTGCTTTACATGCCTTTAGAATTCTAATAAACTATTTTATAAAAATATAAATTTATCTATTGTTTTAGGAATATTATATAACTTTTAAATCCTTTTATTAAAGTGTTTTTTTCATCTTTTGAATTGTTTACCATGATTTTATTAAATATGATTTCAAATACCAAACCTATTCATTTTAAAATTGAAAGAATTACATTGGTTAATCATTTGTTGGAATCTGTTATTAAATCCGGGGTAAGTCCCCACTGGGATTTGTATCTCAATCCATACTTGAGCCTTTTGGTGTTTCTATATTTTCCCCTTGTCGGTTTAATCAATGGTAAAACATCACTTGGAGGTGGATCATGTTGTGGTTCATTGGTCTTTATTAGTGATGTCTATAGGGACATAGGGTGTTTTTCCTCTATTTTGGTACTTGGGTTGTAGTACTTTGGGTTTTAATCCCTTGTGGACATCTAATGCATTAATCCCAGTGGAGTTTCATTTATTATATATAATAACATGTCTCTTTTTATTACTTTAGTTATGCTTGTGAAAAAACCATTCCCAAAGTCAATTGTATGATTTAGGGGTCTAGTCAGCAACCAATGGGGATCGAGAACTCCTTTCTGAATATGTCAAGGTCATTTCAATTTTCGGGTTACCAGGTCACCCTAGATGGTTTTTGACGGTTTGATATTAAGGTCACGCCTACTTCATGTTGCAGTATATGAAATATATTTAGCTCATGTGATAAATATTTTCATTATTTTTTGATAATTTAACATTTCCATTTTCTTAAAAAACATATATCAAAATTCCTTAAATCCATTAGATGATGATTTTTTAATACTTATTTTTATATAGGAGATATATTTTACAATATCCTTTTCTAATATAATTGTTCATCAGATATTATATTTTGTGTGAGAGATGAGATTATGTGGGACAATATATTTATTAAGTATTTACTATTTTAAAAAATATAATATGATTCTAAATGGATAAGTTAAAAATAGTAGTGGATAATATGACTCAATTTTTCAATAATATATATCATAGGTTGTAGTTGAGTTTTATATTATCATATTGTATGATTTCTTTCACATTGATTTCCATGTTAAATCATATCCAACAGCCAACGGTGAATGTATAGTGGTCACTAGATTATGTGTAATGTTAATAAAGTGAAATAGAATGAATCATGATAAATTATAAATTTTTAGTTACATGGGTTAGGTTTAACAATTTTTTGTTATTGTGAACCAAAACTAGATACCATATCTAAATGGAACCTGAAGTGAATTTCTTCATGCAGGAAGGGCGTTCCAAATCCCTAGGGATTGGAATCTAGCACCCATGAATCTACAATAAATAGAGGGAAAATTTCTTACAAATCAAAAGTAGAAAAAATGACATATATACATATGTATATAAATAAATAGTAGAAGAAAACATAAATATATATATATATATATATATATATATATATCGCAATAGAAGTGATAAAACTGAAAATATAGAAAATCAAACTATAAGAGAAAAATCTAATAGTAAAGGATGAAAAACCCCAAACAACAACACCAATAGTATCTTTATGATAGTGTGGGAAACCCCAAAATCTTACCATCCAATGACCAAAACTGAGATAACATAAAACCACACTTCCTTACTACGACGCCATTCCATTAACTACATCGATAGATTTATCGATGTATATGAAAAACAGAAGGGATAAATTGGGTGTGAGATACCATGCATAGTAGGGTCCCACCAAGGTGTTCCACAATAAGACTATTAAATAATAAAATAATGGAAAACTTTTTTTAAAACAAGATATGATGTATAGTTTAAAATATTTATATCAAAATCTCAAAAAACATTTAATTTAAACTTTTTCAACATTTATAAATAAATTAGGTAAATATATATCAAAAAATTTCATATACATGTATCAAAATATATATATCAAAACAAAATATATAATGTATCATGTATCATAATAAAATACATAGAAGTACAATAAAAATATTATAAAAATTAGAACAAATTTTCCTAAAACATAAGTAAAACCACACTAAGGATCACACTATGTCATGATAGCTTGAACACTTATACCTAACATATATAATAACACAAATAAATCCAATAGACATATGAATCGATTTTATAGACTAGAGAATCTTTATATAAAGTGAACCTATCAATATGTCTAACAAGTCCCCATAACAACAGGCCTAGGGAGAAAAGGAAAAACCATGAGAAAATCCACCAATCGTTGAGAATGCCAATCAATACACCTTCCACCAACATTCTTAAGGATTCCCATGTCATATATTTTCAAAAATAATTCTTCATTCCATTTTCATTAGACCAGTAATTGAAAATAGTTACACAAAACCATTTCACAATGTTTTGAACACAATATTCAATTACCAAAGCCTAAGGAAACCATATATTTTATAAAAAACATTTCCACCCAATAAAATCAAATCATTATATCATTCTATTTAATTTATAAATCATTTTATCAAAATGGACGAAATGTAATTCATTCGCACATGATATAGATGGAAGCCCCTACCTCCAAACATGTATCACACATGCTTGCAATGGGATTAACCAACAATGAAGAATGGACAACCACTTTAGAGGCCCTAAACCTACCAAAACATCTAAAAAATTATTTAATTTAACCAAAGGGCTAGTGGAGAATGGCAAAATTGCATAACTTATAAACACACACCCGATGCACCACAATCAACAAGGAAACAGCCCTCAAAACAATATATTCCAATGGATCGATAAAAAATGAAGAAGAATCATCACCATTGGTCAGTGGATATATTAATTCAATGAAGCAATGCTATGATGTTCAAAATGAAACTAAAAATAAAAAATTATTACTCACCTAATAGATGAAACCCAAACACAATGGTGATCAATCATTGAGCATAGTTATTCTGAATGAATAGAAGCTACCAAAATCAATATAGGATATCTATAGGAAAGTGGGAATAGAGTGGTGGAATAATGAATAAAATTTAAGCTATACGATTCCCTAAAAGAACTGTAAGTGACATTTATACAGTGTGAAGCCCAATTATATATTATATAATCCATGGTGCCTAAATACTCTAACAACAATTCTCATTTTGATTAAAAAACATATAATTAATATTACAATAGATGTAACCTTTACACAGCCTATACTCACATCATAATGTGTACTAGGTTCAGGAAATATTCCCTATTGAATTTACACTTTGTATACTCCAATTACCCAATGTGTAATTCTACTACAAACTTTAGAAAAAAAAGATTGTTACAGAAAAATCCAAACCACCTCGGGTGTTCCTTGAATAAGGGGATAACGCTACTAAACAATTAATACATAAATACCATGAATCTAATAATTTACACTTCCATACATCACTAAAATTTGGGGAATTTTTCAAATCAAATATTATTTATCCTTGGGTTTCCAATGATGTACAAAAATATAGGGGAATAAGAAAAGTGATGTGAATTGCTAGAAAATGGTTATGAGATGTTATAAACTCCCCACTACAATACTTAATATCCTATAAAAATCATATTGAAGACTGAAGTCTGGTAAGGTGGTGAGACTACTATTTCCTCATCAATGACTCATACTAACAAGTCTCATGAGAATATGATATCTGTCTCCATAACACTCTGACCAATAGAACCAACTTCCCACGTAATACATTCACTTGAGAGTCCAAAATTTGAAATGGAATCTCTATAATACAATCATATATCTCAAACTCAATATTTTCCCGACATATAACATTATAGAGATCATGAAAGTATTTCTTGAGTTGTGATATGTGGAAAATATTATGAATTTCAGAAAATTAAAGCATAAAATAGAGCCGATAATAAAACTTCCCAAGACACACAATTACCAAAAATGTTCCAACATATCTCACACCCATATTTCACAATTTTTCAAGTCGATGGTGACCAAATTGATGGGGATCCTTAAAGAAAACTGACTCACCTATAAAAATAAAAAAAGGATGAATATGTTGATCCAAATAATATATATTCTTACCCTAGGTTATAATAAGATATCGATGTTTTTATAAAATTCACATAGACGTATCTTGAACAAATGATGATATCGTAAAAGAAATGTTTCCCACATATTCCAGAAAAATGGTGAAATAGAATGGAGGCCATATTGATCCTCAAAAGCTTCAATTCTAATCAATGACTAATATCTATTGATATAATAATACTCAACAAGTCCTATATTTATATCCCATGATCCCCTAAAATCCATAACATATGTAAAAACTGTGTCCTTTAAAACCTGAATAGCATGCTTCCTATATCAACCTTTTATGGATATTATGATATACACAAGCTATCCTATGTCCCAATTTCCACTTGGATTCTTCTCTAGAACCACCTTTCTATCCTAGGATCCCTAAATTAAATAGCTGTAGAAGGAATCCCATTTCATCTTCAAATTTTCTTAACAAATTCTATAACTAGATATTTATCTTTGGTGGGGTCCATGATTGGAATTAAATAACCTGACATTGTCAATTGGTTGTGTCATGAACCAGTCTCAGTTGACCATGACTAGGACACTTTAGCTATTCCACAACATGCCCCAAAGGGGGTTCCTGGTCCCTACTGGCTGAAAACTAGTTTCAAGCATCAATATAATCCATGTGGTAATGATTTAGCCCATAAAAATAGAGTAAAAATATGAAAAACTGATAATGTAGTAAAGCTAAATAACTCAATATCAATAAAGAATCAACTGATCCAGATAAAAAATACATCTGAAAATAACCATTCTAAAAACAAGACACCAATACCACAATCTTCATGTAATCCCTTAGTCACATCCAACCACGAAACCAAGACCGCACCAAAGATGATCATCCACAAGGTAGAACCAGAGCAACACTGATCCCGCAAATGAAATGATAGAATAGGCATGAGCACAAATAAATCATAGTAGGGATGCCAAATCATAACCATTGAACCAATTTGTTTCCTTACCTAGTGCTAACCAATGACACTAGTTTGGAAATATAAAAATAAAAATAATGTTTTCATATTTAAAAAAACAAATCCTTTTCACACTCTAAAAACAAGCTCATGTCGCATATCATTTTCAAAATAGTTTACCATTTTATAAACAAAACCAAATAGGTAATATCAGTGTAGTGAAAAAAGGAAATAGGCCAAAAATAATATTTAAAAATAAACTAGTGCAGTAGAAAAAAAATAAATATACAAATAATCATGGGTGATCCTAAACATCCCTTAATAACCCACGGACGTACTTGGATCTGAACAATCTGTCGATGTATGGTGAAGCTCCATAGTCTATAACCCATTGATTTTCGTTGATTTAAAATATGTGAAAAATCCCACCTGGCATCTATATCTACTAGGTGGATCTAAATCATTTAATAGAAGAAGGTTAGAAACTGCCACTTGATAAAATATAACACACTAAGGAACACATTGTTGTTATAATAACATTGTGTATGTTGGAGGCCCTCGCATACTTGACTCATCTCACTAAACATTCCTACTCTAACCACAGACACCATTATATGATAACCTAAAAAAGTCAATCGCTTATTAGGGTGCCCCATATACATACACATACATTTCATATCATACAAATGTGCTAAATGGGTTGTCACATCAAGTCAGTACAAAAATTAATTTTATAAAATTCAAAAATCACCAATTGGTCACACAATATTTCTAGACTACATCCTTTACTAAAATATTAATCAACCTCACCCTTATGTTTAAAGTTACAAAGGGCCCCAGAATACCAATCACTCCAAGACATTTCATAATTTCGAAATGGGCCCTTATCTATTCCAAATGTACACAAAATCATTTTTCAATGATAAATGGACCAAATCCTTGAGTAAATTTGAAATCATTTATGGGTACCAAAAAAATAAAATCCCCATTTAGGAGAATTAGAATTGTTTAGAAAACCAAGTATCTAATGAAACACCATTTCAAAGGTGCCATTAAAAGTTGTGAGGACATCCACGTGTGCACCTAGTGTATCCAAGGATGTTCCAACATAAAATAGAACATTAAACTACCAAGAAGATTTTTCAAATTCATTTCCACAAAAAACCAACTTCTTTACACCCAAAACTGACCATTCCCATAATTTAGATAACATGAACGACCCCATTGAAACCATTAAACGCTTTCCAAGACATTTTATCATGCATGAAAAGATATGACCTTACCAATCCTTAAACAACAACCCAATTTATCCACAAAAAATTCCATTATAACTTAGTAAAGTATATACATTTCATAAAATCATCAATTTATCTTTAATATATCAACGACAATTCAAACAAGTATCCTAGGTACTATAAACCTAGGCAATTTACATAAAACTCAATTAATACCTATTTTTAACAACAACATCAATTCAAAAATTTCATATTGATTTAAACAAGGCATATATAGTGGTGTGATATAAGTTTATAAATTTATATAAAATTCCAAGCATCAATTAGAAATCATAGGGGAATAAAAACATAGAAACATCCACCAAAACCATTTGCGATTGGAATGAAACAACATGGAGAGGGAGTTCTATTCCCCCACAAACAATCTACATACCCTAGCCATAGGAACAAAAATCCAAATGATCCCACTCAAACCCAAGGGTTCTACTAATGGAGGAAAATACAATGAAAACCCTAGAAACAAAGAGGGGAAGGGAAAGAGTGGGATTTAATGAAGGAAACATGACTAATCACAACACATTCTTGAACATTTCCCCAAAAGTACCAAAAAAAGGTTCAAGGAAGAATAGGGATCTCATATGGTCGATTCCCACCTAATATGGATTCACATTGAAGATGGAATCACTCAAATTAGTGCTACATGCAAAAAGTTATTTATCCCATAATGGGATATACATTCTTATTTCATGGTTCGGAATATCATGTGTAAACCGTGCGGATAGTGCAAGGAAAATCCAACAACCTTGAAGAGTTGGGTTTCACAGTTTGTTAAAACAATGCTCAAATTGTGTGACCTGAAAAATTGGCTAAAAATAAAAAAGGACACCCCAAACACTTGGGAAACCCACCCAATTATTTCTGAATGTTTTAGACACAATGTCGTGACACTGTGGGTGTCACAAACTCCTCAACCTGTCACTTTATCTCAATCCCAACAACAATAACTATTCATAGGTATAAATGGAAACCCAAAACCACCAAAACACAAGTACGTTTCTGGGCACTCAATATAAACCTCAACCAAAAGTTCTAGCATAGAGAAAGAGAATAAAATAAAGGAGTATCAGTGGTCTGAGTGTGAAAATCATCCCCACTACAGACACTTTCTTCCCCTAGAAAGTCACCAAATGAAAAGGTAGAAAAACAAGAGTTCATTCATGATCAAAACCAATGAAAACAGAAACCACATGGTGACCTTTCACTCCACAAGTAACAACTAACCGACCAATAAGAAAACAAAAAAAATGAATGATGACGATGGGAGAATTTGAGAGGGTTCTCCCCACCACACGAATTAAACTAATTTGAACAACAATTAATCCCCAATCAACTCACTCACTAGAACTAGGTACTATGGGTTTCAAAACATAAAATTTTCTAGGTATCTTGAACTGTTTGGTCGCCCGATCTTCCAAACTATGTACCAACCATTACAAACACCACATTCAGATAGAGCACTAATATGCATGTTTATGGGACCTACTACACGGTCGTCTGCTAGCCATGCAGTTGGTTTTTTCTTCACTACTGTGGGTGCATGTTTTCAACTAACTGTGTGGTAACTTTACGTCACCAGGAAAAATTTCCCCAAAACTCAAAAAATAAAAAATCTCATCCTATATGTGAATGACCTCCACCCCAAGACATGTGGATAGGGTTCAGATGGATGAAGCATCTCTAACCCCATAGTAAAACAACACATGAATGCCTCATCCACTAACTTCTCGAAATGGGGTTCAATTGATGAGAGAACCTTCTCATAAATTTTTGGATGGAGACCCCAGATAAAAATTGGGGATATCAACTGATCCTATGAAGCTAATTCTAAAGATAATGTGACCATATCTTTAAAATTGTTAGCATAAGACATCACTGACTACAGATTCTACTAAACTACTCCCATCTCAGACACCTTTCTCAACTTCACCACCTTTGGTATAAACTGTTGGACGATAGTGGCCTTAATCACCTCCCACATCATCTCACCTTATATAGAATATGGGATAGCCAACCTCCACTTTAATAAGGATGGACCCTCAAACAACCTCTAAACATCATGGAATCTAACAGTATCGGGAGTTCCCAATGACATGAAAACACACTCGACATCCTCAAGACACTCTTCAACCCCAAGAAAACCTCAATAACCATATAAAATAGTCAACACATGGGATGGAATAGGTTTTAGGTATGACTCACTAGAGACCTTATGAACCTTTTTGGGTGGCATTTCCCAAGAAATAAAAAATTGAAAACCTAATACAACAAAATACTGAGGCCCAAACAAAAAGAGAAATCCTCATACCAAAAAAACTGGCTAAGAAGACATGAAAAAAAAACACTCCAAAAACATTATTTTTTCAAAAACCACCATTTTCCTTCTAAAAAAATCGGAACTGCCTTCTTCAAAGGAAAATTTCCAAATAGCACACTCTTTTCAAGAAATTTTTTTTACCAAGCCATTTTTTCATATGAATCCACTTTATAAAAGAGATGCTGATCATTTAATGCTAAAACCCACCTATGGAATTCCATGAACTGCTACATGTGTTTCCATCAGTTTTTGTCCACACATGCCCACATGAACGTTCCAGACATACCCACATACATTTCAATGTTCATAATGAGTACCAAGGGTCACATCCATCCACATTATCAAATTCAAAACACCTTCAATATTTCAAACCCCACAATTAATATATAAATAAATTTTTTATAGAAAAAACGTTCATTTAAATTAATTTCCATTTGAAAATTCACTCTCATTTTCAACACACCTATAATAACCAAAAACAAATCAAAACATGACCCACAAAAAACTACCTAAAAGTGGAACTACAGTCTAGGAATAACCTAGTGACATGGTTGTGAGCCATTCCCCATGTAAGTCATAACACATAGAATACTATGAACCTTGAACATTGACTCCAAATGGGTCACCACCCCTTTTAAAGCCACAACATAACCTGACTACGCTCTATTGTTATCCCTCAAGTCCAAAACAACATAAGAAAAAAACTGAATCTCGGACTACCCCTGGTGAATCGAGATTCAGCACTTGAAAGGGTACATGATGCCCTTCCTGCACCTACCTCCCGAGTCCTGACAACCTAAGTCTCCATATACCAGACACCCCCACTATTAAGGGCCTCCTCAGATACCATTTTTTCAAGAAAAAATCTAGTTTGACCATGAAATTGTCACCTAATCCAGTCTACAACATGTCCCGAAGGGCATTCCCGATCCCCAAAAGATGGAAACTAGGTTTATTCATCATGATAAAATATGTGGGATCAATTTATCCCCAAAATAAATATGATCATGATATTAAAAACGTAAAATGCCGAAAATATCAATAACTAAATCTCAATTGACAAACAACTAATTCAGATAGAAAATACAACTAAAAAGTAACCAATCTAAAAACAACACCCTAATACCATGATCTTCATGTGGCCCATTGGACACCTCAAACCACCAAACTGAGACTGCACCAAAGATGATCATCCATAAGGCAGAACTTTAGAAACACTGAACCAGTAGCTAAAATGATAGAATAGGCGTGATCACAAAAACTTCTCAGTAGGGATGCCAAGTGATAACCACTGAATCTAGATGTTTCCTTATCCTAAGCATATTGATTACACTAGCTTGAAAACATATCTACAAAAATATGGTCTTCCAATTTAAAAAAAATACCACCTTTTCACACTCAAAAAAACAACTCAGGCCACATATCATTTTCAAAATATTTTACCATTTTATAAAAAAACAAATATGTAATATTAGGGCTATGAAAAAAATAGGTCAACAATAAAAGGTAAAAATAATGTAATGCAACAGAAAATAAAAAAGAAATATAGTAATAACTGTGGGTTATCCTAAACATCCCCAAATAACCCAGGGATGTACTCGGTTCAGAAACACCAGTCAGCGTATGGTGAATCCCATATTCTATAACCCACTAATCACCCATGCTACAAAATCTGTTTAAAATCCCACTTAGCCTCTCTATCTACTAGGGTAACCAACCTATCAAATTGGGGATGGTGAGTATTCGTCACTCGATAATATATGAGACACCAAAGAACCCATTTTGGTTATAGTAATACTATGTATGTTGGAGGACATCCACGCGTGACTCACCTCATGACACTTTCCTACCACAAACACGGACACCAATATTCAATAACCCAAAAAAGGGAAATATCACCAAAAATGTTCCCCATATACATAAACATACATTTAATAACATAAAAAGGTTTTAACTGGTCCATCAATTCACGTAAATTCCAAATTAATTTTTATAAAATTCATAAAGCACCAATCGGTCCCACACAATTTCAAAACTACATCCTTTAATAAAATCTTAATCAACATCACCCTTATGTTCAAAGTTCCAAAATGTATATTGAAAACCAATCACACCTAAACATTTCATAATTTTAAATGGTCTCTTACCCTTTCTAATCTTACACCAGAGAAAATTTTAAAATCCAAAAGGTCCAAATCCTTGTGGAGTAAATTTGAAATCATTTATGCGTACCACAAAAAAAGGATCCTCTTTTTGGAGAATGAGAATCGTTTAGAAAACCAAGGATTTAAAAGAACCACCATTTTAAAGGTTCCATTATAATTTTTAATTACATCCAAGTGTGGACCTATTGCATCCAAGGATGAAAACAAACATACAATGCCACAATAATCAACCAAGGAGATGTTTAAAATCCATATCCACCAAATAAAAACGTTTTAAAACAAGAAACCAAACATTCTCATCAATTAAAAACTATGAAAGACCCCATTGAATGCATTAATACCCTTCCAAAACATGTTATCACACATTCCAAGATATGAACATACCAATCCATATGCACCAAACCAATTTACAAACAAAAAATTCAATTGTAACATAATAAAGGCTTTAAATTTCATAAAAGGCTTAATTACTCTTTTGAAGAATAATGATAATTAAAACATGTATCCTAAGTACTATAAACCAAGGAAATTTTCAGAAAAATCAACTAAAACCTATTTTTATCAAACAAAATCAGTTACAAAATACAATAATATTTAAAAAAATTGTCTCATAGAGGTGTGGGATAAGTTTATAAATTTATATAGAATTCCAAACATCAAAGGAAAAGTACTGGGAAGAAAAACATGGAAACACCCACCAAATCCTTGTGACATAGGAAAAAAACCTCGTGGAGAGGAAAATATGTTCCCCAGAAAAAATCATTTTACACTAGACACAATTAAAAAGAAGAAAATGATCCTTCCCTAACCCTAGGGTTAGGCCAAGGGAGGAAACCCCAATGAAAACCCACGATACAAAGAGAGAAAGGGAAATATAGGATATTTAAAGAAGGAAATATGAAAAATCACCAACCATTATTGAGAAATATTCCCCAAGGTTCCCCATAACGATGGACGATTAAGGGTGAGTCTTCTCTGGTCGATGCTGAACTAATAGTACTTCATTTTGGATGTGGAATCACCCAAATCATTGCTCCACATCAAAATTTATAAAGCCCATAATGGGATGTAGGGTTTTGCTATATGTTAAGGAAAACCGTTCACAAACTATGTGAATAGTTCTAGGAAAACTCTTAAAACCATGCTTGGTTAGGATGTATGGTCTGGGAAAACCATGCCCAAACATTGTGTACTAAAAAATTGGCTAAAAACTCAAAAATAACGCCCCAAACACTAGGTAACCCATTCCAATGATCCATAAATGTTTTAAACACAAAGTAGTGACATTGTGGGTGTCACAAACTCTGCAAAAAACGAATTTATCTCAATACCAACAATAATATCTAATCATAGGTATAAAGGGAACCACTAAACAACCAAAACACAAGGAATTTTTTTTGGCACTCAACCCAAACATTAACCAAAAGATCCAACATTATGAAAAGAATAAAATAAAGATGTATATGTGGTCAGGGTGTGACAGATCAATTACCAAAAAATATAAAATTATTTCCTCTAGAAGTTCATGTTAATCCAACATCAATTTTTATGAATACCTCATCCCATTTCCAAACTGATATTGGATGTGTATGAAGAAAATGACAACTTTTTATATTCTCTGCCTTTATCATTTGGAAGGTGTAATTGTATAACACATAATAAAAATCTCATTCTTTATACAAGACCCACATAACAACCATCTAATGTGATAATACATCTTTTTAGAGCTTTTTCTAATGACCCATGAAGAATAATACAATCAATCAGAACCAAAATCTTCAATGATGCTCAGCTAAAAAATATTCCCCACAACTAAGAACCCCATATAACTAGAGGGATAAACAAAAAATTGTTTACCCACCATATAGGTTTTATCTAATTCATACCAACTCAAAATCCATCCATTGAAATTGAAGTATAAGGTTAATGATAAATGATGGTAAATGACCAATTTTCAAATACCTGAATGAAACATCCTTCTGGGAATCTTGATTGACAATGAAAAATCCCCATAAGGTTCCACACAACCTTTGATTCCTAAATAGAAAGTAATGGAACTTTCATGATAATATTTTAGGCAATGACAGTGCACTTCCATATAGTACAAGTAATATCAATGTTAAAATTTGTAAGGTATTCAACCAACCACCTCTGTCTACAATTATATTCTTTCAGAGAAAATATATATCTCACACTATTATAAGATTGTGAACTTTTCCCCCAAATACATAACGTCACCAACACCTATGTTAATGAACAAAAGTAACAAGCTCTAAATCATGGGTTGGGTAATTTTTCTCATGTGGTCAATGTTTAGTTGATGAATACGCTACCACTTGATTATACTACATAAGTGAAAAATCCCAAAATAGAGATAGAATCATCACATAAAACCAAATACCTCTTACCATGTGTTTTTATGTCCAAATTATTCACAGATATCAGAAGTTGTTTTAGCGCATTGAAAGAAGACCCACACTTTTCATTTAATGTTAATCTCACCACTTTTCTTGTATGAGTTTCCAAAGTTGACTAAAATATTAATAAATCCTTCAAAACAATATTTAAATCTAGTAATACAATGAAATATCCAAATCTCAAAAACATTCAAATTTTCTTCCAATGAAAAAATTGCCTCTAACATCTCAAGATCAAAAATAATCCATGCTTAGAAATCATGATCCCTAAGATAATCAATTAATTGATTCGCATATTTCTTTTTGGAAGTTTTCTATAAAAATTGTGTGTCCTCTAGATTTCTATGACCATACCCAAATGGTGCTCATCCTCACACTCTGATCCTGAATAAACCCAAATATCATCCACAAACACATCCAAAAATGTTTTGAGATTATAATGGAATATATGATTCATCAAATCCATAAAAAATTAAGGGATTTAGCGAGATCCAACAACATCACAAAATATTAAAAATTGAGAAACCTGATATTGAATGATAACTTAGGTATATAAAACTCTTGAACATTGAGTTGATGTTAACCCGATCAATGATTGAATTTTGAGAACCACTCTTCCTCCTTTAACTGATCAAACAAGTCATTCACATTAGTGGAATGAAAATTGTTGTAACCTATTACCTAGTACAACATCTGAAAGTCTATGTATAGTTATAGGGACCCATATTACTTCTTTGATAATAGAAATGGGGTTTCCCAAAGAGAAAAAATCAGCTGAACAAAACACATTTCCCTATGATATGCAAATTTAATCATGAGATATTTCATCTCTAATGGTTCCAAATTATATAAAGGTATCAAAATTAGTTATGTACCTAGAACCTGGTAAATAATACACTTCCCTCTCACTATCTAGAGGACAACCAGAAAGCTTATCTGGGAAAACATAATTAAAATCCCGAACAACTGTGGGAAGATCAATAACATAAGAAACATTATCGAGATCAAATTTAATAACTGATACAAAATCCAAATCTCTAAGAAAGATGATCCTTCATGAATAGAACTTTGATTCCAATCTCCCAAAAAAAATATTAATCTCCCATCACCCACATAAAATGAAACACACTAATGACAATAATCAATTTTAATAAGATATTCAATTTTCCTATCCATCCTGATGATGACTTCTAGAAAATATAGATCAAGAATAAGAAAATGTTATAATAACTCCATATCTTCTATTGATATCACACAAGGACTTTCAAAACCATGCTCATTAAAATTTATAATAGGTTCCCCTAACTCAAAAAATCAAAATGATCTCTTTTGTTTGGGTAAATAAAAAATGGATAGATATAAATGAGTGGGAAGCACCAATATCAAATAATGAAACCGCTGTGGAATATGAAATAATGATGTTGCCTCTAACGGTCATTGGACCTGCATATAACTGTCCTAGAAACCCATATGTTATGTAAGGGTTATTCACCACTAAGGCCTATTGCTATATCTTTGAATACATTGATGCATCTGACTATGACTTAGTAGCCTTTGCATCTGATGATCACTAACCATATCAAGGAGTAGTGTTAGCCTAATAGAAACATTTTATCTGACTATAATTCCCACAACTGTTGTACTTATTTATAGGGGAACGACATGAACACCTTGTGTGTATGATATTTACTCATAGATACCAAGTCATTGTCACACTAAAAGATATAATTTGAGGTTCTTAAGAGGCCTTCCAATGATAAAGACCTCCACCACTCCAACGATGATCCTTCAACTAACTCTTTTTCCATGGTGCGCCACTAAAGATTCTACTATGTGGATGATATGGAAAATAATATCCAAATATTTGTGACCTTATTCATTTATACCCTGATTTAATTGTTTAATATCACTACATAGGTCAAATTATTCAACATAAAAATCTATGATATGAGATCTAGGAAAAATCCTAGAGGTACATAAAAGCTTTCAGTTGTTCATTCTTTAAAAAGACATATGAATAATTATCCAAATCATCAATACAATTACTATAAACTGTTATTGAATAGTCTTACATATATAAATATATAAACTCTAGAGGTTTATCCATCATTAGTAACATTTAAAAAATCTACTAGAACAAAATAGTTTTGAATCCATTCGAGTACAAGATTTTTTACCTATTTTCATGAACCATAAAATCACTCAACCAGTTAATAGGACCCTCAATTATGAAGGTCTTACACATCACCATGATTATATCATGTATAACACTGATGTTAAAGATCTAATAAATATTTTCAGGACATTCCTCTACCTCTTGAGGTTCATCTATAAAATTAAATTTTGGTGGCTTCTCATGAAAGAATTACCATGTTTTTTTTAACTTCTATCACTCTTGGTTTCACCTCAAAATCTATATTATGACATTACCATAGATTATTCCAAATATAAAAAACTACAAACATGATAGATTCAATAATGCTCTAAGCCATAGGGGAATTTCCTTGTGGATCACAAGATACACCCACCAGGGGATCTTTTGGAACACGTCTTAGAGGCATACTGATGACCACCAAAATAGATGAAAAGATATCAGAATAAGATATCTCATTTAAAAAAATAAATTTAAGGACCCAAAGTTTCATTAATGAAAATCCCTATTGATATAGTTAAATTTCTCTTTATGTAAAATGCTTATATAAAATGTCAACTTTTTTGGTTTTATGTTAAGAATTGTGACCGTTACTTTTATAGTCGTTGAACAGTGATCACATGATTAATATAAATATAGGGCTTTAACAAATCCAATTTACTCAGACAAAAGAAGTGACAGCCTCATCAAGTATAATTGCTCCATATGAAGCCCATTTTTCAGATCTCGAAAAAGAGGTGGTGTCCTTGGGCTTCGCTCTTCACCAAGCCCAAGCTGAGCTTCATCATGTCAAGATCGAACGGGACCGTCTACGAGAAAAGTGGAAGTTGATAGAGATTACCACTCGAGAAATGTTATATGAGCCACCCCAAGAGTCTGTCACCATCGCACACCTTACCCTTAGGTCATATGTGGATATTTTAAGGGGTTATGTAACAAATCTCTAGTACTATGTTCATGTACATTATTTTTGTATATAATAATGAATGTACTTTCTTGTCATTATTGATACATTGTAAATAGTTTTTAATGTACAAGTAGTGTTTTTAGTTATTATTTAATTAAGAAATATTTTTTATTAAAATAAGGTATTTTTGAATTAAATAATATTTTAATAAAATATTATTGTAATTGTTAAATTAATTTTATTATATATAAATAGTCAAATAAAATTTTGAATTCAATTATATTTTTTATTAAAGATTGAAATCTATTTCTGTCATAACCCGTGAATTTTCGATAAATGTCATTTTTTATTTTAAAAGTGAAATTTAACATATTTAGAAAATTATATAGAAAAAATAAATGTTATTTCTAGAATCAGGATATCGAAATTATCCAACGATGAATTTTTCATAATTTTCTGAAACACTCAAATTTTTGGGTAAAAATTAAATATCATTTAAATATATAATGTGTTTTATGACATCATAATGACCCGATAGTGATATAAGAAAATAGTATAATCATTAATTTCGGCCAATATTTGTTTAAAAATTAAAATCATGTGATTTGGGGTTTGTTTTAATTATTTTACAAAGCATTAATGGACCCCTCAAGACATATTAAACATCTTGTATTTTTAAATTATTTTCCATGGGAGTGTGACACACCTCCAAATAAGAAAACCCATTATTTTAAGATGTTAGTACTTTGGCTTCATAAAATATTGTTTTCTCTCCATTTTTTCAAAAACCATTGGAAAAAAACATTATCTGATTTGTGGTTTAGATTAGTTTAATGTAAGGGGTACCAAACCTAAATAATAAAGAATTCACCCACCTTTCCTATATAAACCCACCCAAGATCCCACTTCCTCCTCACTAAAAGCCTTTGGAGTTCATCCAACCTCTGCCCAAATCTCTCTATAATCCTCCAAATGTTCCCCAAGCTCCCAATAATCCTCTCTCAAGCCTCTCTTAAGAAATTGGAAGCACACATCCATGTAAGGGTTTTTTCATCCTTTCTCATTTTTTCAAATTTTCTTTAAGTTGTTTTGCCCTTTTAATTTCAATTATGAATGTTGGGGTATGGTTTCTCACCCACCTCATACATCCCACTTTATGATTAAATGATGGGAGACCCCCTTCTCTCTCATTACATGCCTCCCATGTACACCTATTACTATACCGAAATTCCAAAAGGAACTTATCTCTCCTCATTTACATTCAAGCAATACTTTTCTATCATTGTTCTAAATTCCATTAAAATTTTTGTGACATATATCTATATGACCTCCTTACATTCCATTACATGTATGAATTATTAGGAATCCCTTTCTCTCTCATCAACCATTTTTATGAATTCTTATTTAACGTTGTTATGCTGCCAAAAATCGCACCGATTTTCTAAGCCAATGCCATTGGGTAGTGAATACCATGCCCATTTCTCCATCAAGGGCATTCACCTTTATGAACATTTACTTATTGATTATAAAGTTTAATGTATGAGTTCCACATTTCTTTATCAAGTAATAAATGATTATGTTTTATGAATCCTTGTTTATGATCCATATGGCACACTTATGCATGAATTGAAATGTTTAAGAAGGGTGCGCCCTTATAGCGCTCCAATGCATTGGGTAAAGTATAGTATCATGATATGTCATGTTCAATGAGTGTTTACTCATGCTAATTAAAGTGCAATGAGGGTTTACTCATACTTCATGTGCAATGGGGTTTTTCTCATTCTCCATCTGCAATGAGCTTTGGATCATGATAATTCAATGTTAAGTGTTGTAGCCTCATTTCCATGTTATGATTATCATGATTTATCATGCCTTTATGTTCATGTTTCTCTTGTGATATATTGATATTCCTATTTTATATCATTTATTATAATACTCATTTATTCCATGTTTATTCCCTTACTGGGATTTATAGCTCACCACTTTTCTTATGCATGTCGTCAAGTTATCCCATGAAATGCTAAGTACGAGGGAATGTAGTTGTCATGTAAAGGACGTTTTCAATAAAGATATTGTATTACATGTTTTAAGTTGTTATGTAACGATCCTAAGCCCCACAGAAACTAGACCTCTTGATCATCCATGTTGTATCTAGTGAATATTTTATGTAATAAATCATGTTTATGTTTGTAATAAAAGTAGGTTTGTCATAGTTGGTATCAGAGGATAGGTTTAGTAATTTTTGGGATTTGGATTAGAAAACCCTATTTAAGCCTTAGAGACAAGACTAATTATAATAAAAACATCCTTAAGTTTTGGTAAGTACTGAGTAAGTGGTTTATCAAGCAAATAAATCCCTGCCTAGATACGAGCTGGTAGAGGCAGCTCTGGCATAGATGTATCCTAGAGGTAAAACCCAAAAACACCACTTTGAGCTTGACTCGAATGGGAACTGGTGCGCAACAATGGGCCATGATGCAATTTTGGTTACGACACTCCTGGGGGATATGTTTTGATAAATTCACAAGCTTAGTATGAACCCTTATTAAGGGAATATAAAAAAATTCCCCTAAGAATATATGTTAGAGATTAGATCGTGAAAATTATAGATTGAAGCCTATAGACTCATGAGTTAAGGAAATGAGTGTTTATTTATAAGTCATCAACTTTTGTCTTTTGATTACCCTTTATGTGTTACCCCTAACTTTCCTTTTATTCACGCCAATGGTCGGTAATAGGAGGTCTCGGGATAACAACCGATGTAAAGATCAGTATGATGACTGTACTAATGAGATGCCAAATCCAATGGGAGCGGTAATTGCGAACTTTGTCATGCTTCTCTCTCGTCTAACTCAAGCTTTGAATAGAAACATGGGTCAAGAAGAATGCTCAACCCCCCCCCCCCCTAAGAAAGAAAAAATCTATATCGAGAGATTCATGATACAAATGCCTCCTACCTTTAGTGGATCATCTGATTCTACTATCACTTAACAATGGATCAACTCCATTGAAAATATCTTCTCCATCCTTCAATGTTCTGAACAACAGAAGGTTCTCCTAGTGGCTTATCATATAGAGGTTGAAGCTGATCAATGGTGGACTTTGATCAAAAATATGAAGCCCGAGAGGGAGATCAAGGCGTTGGAATGGAAGGATTTCCGAAAGATGTTTTTTGATATATATTTTTCATGTACCCTCTGGCTTAAGATGGAAAGGGACTTCCTTTCCCTCAAGAAAAAAGATAAAGAATCTGTAAGAGTTTATGAGGCAAACTTCACAAGGCTGGAATGATACACATCCAGCTTTGTTGTTACCCCCGAATGCAAGGTTGACCGCTTCTTTGGTTGGTTGAAACCTAGCCTGCGGAAAGCATTAGCGATCCGTGACTTCGACAGCTGTGAGGAAATTGTCCAATATGCCCTCAAGGTCGAAATGGAGATTGGGGAATCACAAGGGTATCATGGGGACAAGAAGCTTAAGGTGGACTTCAATGCTAGTTTTCTGATGGATAAATCCAACGGTTCTAAGAAGATCCAGCACCCCACTTGCCAAATGTGAGGAAAGAAGCACCCCGGAAATTGCCTCAAGGGGATGAGGAAATGATTTAGGTGTGGAAGAGAAGGGCACCAAGCTGTTAACTATCGGAAAGAAAGACCTGCGGCCGCGACAGAGGAGATAAACACTCCGTTCGAGCCTCAACGCATTGTTCATTGCTACAACTGAAAAGAACCGTTGCATTTTTCAAATCAGTTCCCTATACCAAGTGTTTTGAGAGGCAACCAACAACCTCCAAGGCAGCAAGGAAGATCTTTTTCCATCACTTCTGCCGAAGTGAACCCCGACAACGAAGTGGTGACAGGTACGCTAGTTATCATTCATGAATAGTGAATGTACTTTTTGATTCAGGTTCTACGCATTCTTTTGTATCTCGAATGTTTAGTAGAACAATCCCAGCACCACCACAAATCAGGGAAGTGAAGATGTCGGTGAGTACTGAAAATGAGGCAATCATTGCATCCCATGAATATAAGTCCTCCGCTATTATAATATGTTGATTAAATTTCACAGAACACCTCGGAAAACTCCCTCTTGTGGAATTTGATGCAATTCTTGGCATGGATTGGCCTTCCTTGTATAGAGCCAACATAAATTTTCAGGAGAGGGAACTCACACTGAATATAGTGAATCGACCCACGATTCCTTACAAGTGTATGGAGCAAGATGAATCTCCTCTAGCTTCATCATCTCTAGCATAGATAATACTACCCTATGAGCATGCGTATCTGTCTTAGATAATTGATTACAAGGAAGAAACCATCCTTGAAGAAATGCCTATTGTGAGGGAATTCGCTGAAGTTTTTCCCGAGGAACTTCCTGGACATCCTCCTAGAAGAGATGTTTAATTATCAATTGAACATATACCAGGGGCTCTACCAATATCCCGGACTCCATATAGAATGGTTGTCGTGGAGTTTGAAGAGCTGACGAAACAAATACAGGAGAATATGGATAAAGGGTTTATACGCCTGAGTGCTTCACTATGGGGTGCACCAGTTCTCTTCTTCCAGAAGAAGGATGGGTAAATGAGCCTTTGCATCGATTATACTGAGCTCAACAAAATCATGATAAAGAATAAGTATCCCCTCCCACGAATTGATTACTTTTTTGATCAGCTACGTGGAGCACAATACTTCCCCAAGGTAGATTTGCGGTCGGGATATTATTAAGTAATGTCGAAGAAGGAAGATGTCCCCAAGACTGCTTTTCGTACAAGATACATGAATTAGGAATTCATAGTAATTCCTTTTGGACTCACTAATTCTCCATAACTCTTCATGGACTTGATGAATAAATTCTTTAGAGATTACCTCGAAAAATTTGTGGTGGTATTTATAGATGATATTCTAATATACTCCAAACCCAAGGAGGATTATGAGGAGCATTTAAGAATTGCACTAGAGACTTTGCGCACTGAGAAGCTCTATGCAAAGTACAACAAGTGTGTGTTCCGGTTTAAGGAGGTCTTATTCATGGGCCATGTCATCACAAGAAATGGGATATTTGTGGATCCTTCCAAAACAGATTCAATTGAGGGATGGCCGAGGCCAACGTCAGTAATGGATATCCATATCTTCTTAGGGTTACTTGGATATTATCGATGATTTGTTTGAAATTTCTCATGATTGTCCAACCCTCTTACCAAGATAACTCGAAAGAGAGTAAAGTTTTCTTTGAGTGATGAACACGAATAAAGCTTCAAGGAGTTAAAAAAGATGATTATCACTGCGCTAATTCTCACTTTGCCCACAAGTTGGGAAATTTTTTTGGAATTCAGTGATGCTTCGAAGAATTTCTTAGGCTGTGTGCTGATACAGAATGATAAAGTGGTATCATTTGCCTCAAGGTAGTTGAAAATCCATGAGTGAAACTATCCAACTCATAATTTGGAGTTGGTGGCGGTGATCTTTGCCGTGAAAATCTGGCGGCGTTATCTCTATGGGGAGAAATTTGAGATATATACAGACTACAAGAGTCTTAAATATATATTCACACAGAAAGAGATTAATATGTGCCACAAAAGATGGATAGAGATCATCAAGGATTATGATTGTTCAATTCATTACCACCCTGGGAAAGAGCACAAGGTGGCAGATACCTTAAGTAGAAAGGACCCAGTGATTCTATAAATGATGAGAATTGGGAAGGATCGAATCTTCTTAGACATGGTGATGATGGGCATGGGAATCATATATAAGGGAAAATCATAAATCCTTTCACAAATTATTTCTCAACCTTCTCTTTTGGAATGATTAAAGGATGCTCAAAAAGATGATGTGGTAATTCAAGAAAAAGTGGAAGCCATCGAAAAAGGGAAATCCTCGGAGTTTAATGTTAATGAAGAAGGAATTGGGTGATTTGGGAAAACATTATGTGTTCCATCAAGTCCAAAGATGAAGAATGAACATTTGGATGATGCAAATAGTTTAAATTTCTCTATTCACCCAGGGAGCACATAGATGTATCGAGATCTCCGAGAAAACTTTTGTAGGCTAATATGAAAATGGAGATCGCTGAATATACATCAATGTGCCTGGTGTGCCAAAAAGTGAAGGTAGAGAGGCAGAAGTCTATGAGGATGATGTAACTATTTCCCATACCAAAACGGAAATGGGAGAACATCACTATGGACATTGACACCAAACATCCGAGGACATCCAAAGGCAACAATGCAATTTGGGTTATTATGGATCGTATTACAAAGACTGTACACTTCATTGTTATTCGGGAGGATTTATCATTGGATCAACTAGAATAGGTATATATCAGGGATGTGGTAAGGCTGCATAGAGTGACACTATCTATTATGTCTGACAGAGATTAAAAGATTCACCTCTATGTTTTGGAAGAGTCTTCAACATGCTCTGAATACTGAACTGAACTACAGTACGGCCTATCATCCTCAAACTGATGGCCAATCCAAGCAGACTATCCGAACAGTTGAGGGAATGTTGAGAGTTTTCTTAATGAACTTTAAATAAGGATGGGATAAACATCTTCCTATGGTTGAGTTCTCTTATAATAACAGTTTCCACTCGAGCATCCAAATGGCACCATATGAATCCCATTATGGGAAAAGGTGCAAAAACACGTGCGTGTTGGGATGAGGTTGGTGAATGTAAGTTGCTTCGATTGGAATTGGTTGAGGAAATGGTGTAGAAGGTGAAAACCATTCAGTAGCATATTAAGGTAGCCCATAGTAGACAAAATAGTTATACAGATAATCGTCGACGAGACCTTGATTTTAAATTTGGAGACATGGTTTTTCTATGAATATCTCCATGGAATAAGGCCATGAGGATTGGAAAGAAATGTATGTTAAGTCCAAGGTACATCAACCCCTTTGAGATTCTTGATCGTTTTGGGGATGTAGCCTATCGACTAGAACTTCCTCCTACCATGGCCAAAGTACATGATGTCTTTCATGTATCCCTCTTAAGGAAGTACATACCGGACCCTTCACATGTACTCTCTTCTGAGGTGGTACTGTTGGAGGATTATCATTCTTATAAGGAGAAACCAGTGAAGATCTTAGATTTTAGGGAAATAGTTCTACGAAATAAAACAATTCCCCTTCTCAAGGTGTTGTGGAAAAACCACAAGTTTGAAGAAGTGACTTGGGAATCAGAGAAAATTATGAAGTTGAGTTACCCACATCAGTTTTAGTGTGGGAAAAATGAAATTTCAAAGGTAAAATTTATTAAGGGGGGAATATTGTAAAGACCCAAAGTTTCAGTAATGAAAATCCCTCTTGATCTAGTTAAATGTCTCTTTATGTAAACCGTTTAAATAAAATGACGACTTCTTTGGTTTAATGTTATGAATTGTAACCATTACTTTTATAGTCGTTGAACAGTGATCACATGATTAGTATAAATATAGGGCTTTAACAAATCAAATTAACTCAGACAAAAGAAGTGATGGACTCATCCAATAGGATTGCTCCAAACGAAGCCCATTTGTCGGAGCTCGAAAAGAGGTGGCGTCCTCTGGATTCTCTCCTGACCAAGCCCAAGCTGAGCTTCATCATGTCAAGATCGAATGGGTCCGTCTATGGGAAAAGTGGAAGTTGATAAAGATTACCACTCGAGCAATGTTATCTGAGCCACCCCAAGAGTCTATCACCATCGCACACCTTACCCATAGGTCATATGCATCTGTTTTAAGGGGTTATGTAACAAATCGCTAGTATTATGTTCATGTACATTATTTTTGTATATAATAATGAATATAGTTTCTTGTGATTATTGATACATTGTAAATAGTTTTTAATGTAAAAGTTGTGTTTTTAGTTTTTATTTTATTAAGAAATATATTTTATTAAATTATTGGATTTTTGAATTAAATAATTTTTTAATAAAATATTATTATTATTATTAAATTAATTTTATTATATATAAATGATCATATAATTTTATGAATGCAATTATAATTTTTTTAGGGTTTGAAAGCCATTTCTGTCAAAACCCGTGAATTTTCGATAAATGTCAGTTTTTATTTTAAAAGTGAAAATTAACATATTTAGAAAATTATTTATATAAAATAAATGTTGTTTTTGGAATCAAGATGTCGAAATTATCAAATAGTTAATTTTTCATAATTTTCTGAAATAGTCAAATTTTTGGGTAAAAATTAAATATCGTTTAAATATATAATGTGTTTTATGACATCATAATGATCCAATAGTGATGTAATAAAATACTATAAGCTTTACGTTTGGCCAATATATTTTTTACCATTAAAATAATGTGATTTTTTGTTTTTTTGACTTATTTTACAAATCATTAATGGACCCCTCATGGCTTATTAAACATCTTGACTTTTTAAATTATTTTCCTTGGGAGTGTCACTCACCTCCACATAAGCAACCCCATTATTTTAAAAATTTCAGACATTGGCCTTATAAAATACCATTCTCCTCTCCAATTTTCCAAAAAACATGGGCATAAACCATGAGCTGATTTGTGTTTTGGATTAGTTTAATGTAAGCGGTCCTAAAACTAAATAATAAAGAATTCACTCACCCTTCCTATATAAACCCACCCAAGCTCCCACTACCTCCTCACTCAAATCCTTTGGAGTTCATCCATACTCTGCCATAATCTCTCTATAATACTCCCAAGGTTCACCAATCTCCCAATAAACCTCTCTGAAGCCTCTCTCAATCCATTGGAAGCACACTTCCAAGTAATGGTTTTTTCTTCATTTCTCATTTTTGTCAAATTTTCATTAAGTTGATTTTCCATTTTAATTTCAATTATGAATGTTGGGGTATGGTTCTGTACCTCCCTCATACTCCCCTATTTATGTTTTAATGATGGGATACCCCTTTATCTATCATTAAATTCCTCCCATTTACACCCGTTACTATGTCGAAATTCCGAAAGGAACTTCTCTCTCCTCATTTATATTCAAGCAATACTTTTGTATCATGAATCTATATTCCATTACAATTGATTTTAAATGTATCTATATGACATCATTACTGTACATTACATGTAAATATGATTTGGAACCCCTTTCTCTCTCATCAACCATTTTTATGAATTCTTATGTCACGTTGTTACGGTGCCGAATATCACACTGATTTTCTAAGCCAATGCCATTGTGTAATGAATACCAAGCCCATTTATCCATCAAGGGTATTCAAAATAATGCACATTTACTTATTGATTATAAAGATTCATGTATTAATTCCACATTCCTTTATCGTGGGATAAAGGATTATGTTTTATGAATCCATGTTTTATGATCCATGAGGCGCACTTATGCATGAAATGAAATGTTTAAGAAGGGTGCACCCTTATAGCACTCCAACGCATTGGGTAATGTATAGTATCATGATACTTCATGTGAAATGAGTGTTGACTCATTATAATTCAAATGAAACGAGGGTTTACTCGTGCTTCATGTGAAATGATGATTTACTCATGCTCCATGTGCAATGAGACTTAGTTCATGGTAATTCCATGTTATGTTTTGTTGCCACATTTCCATGTTATGATTATCATTCTTTATCATGCCTTTATGTTCATGTTTCTCTTGTACCCTATTGATATTTCTATTGTATAACATGTATTCTAATCCACATGTATTCCATGTTTATTCCCTTAATGGGATTTATAGCTCAGTCCTTTTCATATGCATGTCCTCAGGTTGTCCTTTACAATGCTAAGTTTAAGGGAATGTAGTGGTCATGTAAAGGATTTTTTCAATAAAGATGTTGTATTTCATGTTTTAAGATGTTATTTAATTATCCTAATCCCCAAAGACAATAGACCTCTCGATCATCCATGTTGTATCAAGTGAATAGTTTATATTATAAATCATGTTTATGTTTGTAATAAAAATCGGGTTGTTATAATAAAACCCATAATAAAAACATATATTAACATAAGTATCTAAAAAGATAAGATAAACATCACCACATATCATTTTTACATGATTCCCATCACAAAAATATCTTGCTAGGAACTCACCAAAATATACCCCATAAGTCCTAATAATCTTATATCTTATTTACCCAATGTACCAAGTCAAGGACTCTTGAACATATACCTACACTAATACCAAACTATGATGAACTCAAAATAAATACCCTGTAATATTTATACTAAACCAAAATTTCCACATATCTAATTGGTTTTCCCGATCCACTTGGGATGGCATCTAGCACATGATTATCAATAAAAAATAATGGAATGGTTTTTCCCAACATGAAGAAGGCAACCTAATATATATACACATTTTGAGAAATAAACAGTGTAAAAAAACATGAATATATATATATGTCAAAATAGAAATATAAAAAAAAATACAATTGAAATGGATGAAGACCCATATACAATATACAAGACCAACAACCAAGGATGAAAAATAAAAAAATTTATCCCCCACAGTTTCCCTATGGAAGATTAAGAAAACCTGACCATTTCGCTATCAATCTACCAAAACCATTTTTTTAAAAACTTCCATGCCAAATTTCATCACCTTTTCATTCCCATAAACCAACGATAAAGCCAATTTTACACACATTGGAATGGTTATATTGGGTTTGAGATAAGAGGATATATAGGGTCTAATGAAGTTGTTTCATAACAAGTCCCTATACAATAATCCAAGAATAATCAACATTAATGAAAATAAGGAATTATATACATTTTACAGTTTTTAAATAAAAATAATGTGAATACATTTAGTTTCCACTTTGTACATGGTTCTAAATAATGAAGGAAAATAGGTTTGAAGACATTTTATATAAATTTAACAAACAATATATATAAAAACAAAAAAAATTAGTTATCACATGAGATATCAATTATTTAGAAGTATATTCTATATAGTAAAAAAATAAAATTTCCCAAATCATCCAATCTCATAGGTAACACATTTCAAAGGATCAAACTACATTACGATAACTTTAACACTTGTATCTAACATTGACTGTCATGTGCATCAAGACACTGAACATTCACATTGAGTGTATATAGAAGAGGAAATCCCTATAACGTAAACCACCCAGTAAGTATAAAATAGTCAAGAAAAACAAACCAATGGAGCAGAGGAATGTCCCAAAAGAAAACTCTGTGATATTATATGTGGTAAATTACTACACCATCCACCTAAGTACCCAAGGCTTCCCATGTTCTCTATTTTCCAATCCAATTCAGCAATCCATTTTGATCAAACCATGCTTTGAAAACCAAGTAACAAAACTCTTTCACAATTCTTGACGAACCTATTTTGTTTAACCTAACTAGGGTAAAACCAAATTTTATTAAAAACAATTACCTCATGAAAAAATAAAATAATTCAACAATACAATTTTGTTTTTAAAAAAAAATAAAAATATGAGAAAAGGTTTCCATTAAAAAATTATAGAGACAAAAACCACCTTCTAGAAAACAAAGATCACACATTTCGATAATGGAATCCACCATCAAAAGAGAACAGAAAACCACAATTTAGGACCAAAACCCAACCCATACATCCTAAAATGGATTTAATTTAATGAAATGAGTAGCATAGAAATGGAAAAAAACTTATACCTCAAGAACACACACCCACCACACAAAAAGTTGATAATGAAATGGAACCTAGCTCGATATCTCACAAAAAATCAAGAGCAAAACATGATTATTTATCACTAATGTTCAACATATCGAATAACATAATGAAACAATGTTGTCTTGACAAAAGAAAACATTGCACAGAAAGGATTCCACACCTAAATAGATATAACCAAAACAAAATAGATATCGTTGGCTTAACATATATATTCTTAAAGAATGAAGGCTCTGAAAATAGGAAGAGAGATCTACGTAGAATGGTTAAAAATATGTGGAATAATGAAAAAAATTATAGACTTGCATCACCCTAATGGACATTTCTCCATCATTTATATGAAGTCTATCAATTTACATGTCATCTAATATAAGGTATCTGAATACAAAAAAAACATTTTTCTATTATTTAATAACCCTATTTTTTAATAGTATATGGTGTGTACAACCTTCACACTATATACCATGCATACATCATCTTACCTAT
The DNA here is from genome assembly GCA_963277665.1 of Viscum album. Taxonomy (NCBI): domain Eukaryota; kingdom Viridiplantae; phylum Streptophyta; class Magnoliopsida; order Santalales; family Viscaceae; genus Viscum; species Viscum album. Next base: position 1,688,976,480 of record OY728147.1, on the reverse strand, counting down.
ATAATTGACATGTCATGTACTGCCATTACATAGGTTTTATTTCTCCTTTATAATATAGATACACTTTTTATTACCAAAAAACCCAAACCACCTCGTTCATTCTCTAAACTCGACGATAACCCTACTAAGACATTAACACATTTATAACCAAACTCTATTAATTTAGACAAACATAAATCACCAAAAAGTTGGTCAATTTAATCATAATGTAACATCCTAGGTAATTAAAGAATAAATAATTTTCATATTTATTAATATTTATTAATTAAATATTAATTTTAATTAAAAGGGGTTTCAACGTTCGATAGCGTACTCGGTACGCAACGATGAGTTTCTTTGAAAACTTACGTTGCACACAAGTAATAAAATAATATTATTTTAAATGTTAGTAAACAAGTAGTCATTGTACTGGCGGGAATAGATAGAAATAACTAAAATATGATTATATATGTTTTTAAAAGTTTTTTACATTTACCCAATAAAAGATAAAGGCTTAAAAACAGAAAGAGTTCAATTTTAGGCATTTATACCCTAATTTTCACTAAGGGTTCACTTATCACCTTTTGACGGCGAACCGTCATTAAATATAGTTTTGATCAATCTTATAAATTCTATTGGACCAAAAATAACTCTTCTTTAGAATCGGGAAATCAAAATTTACTTTGTGTAAATTTGTGGTACCTTTCCGATAAAGTTCATTTTTTAATGAATAGTGTAAAATGTTGTATTTTAATTCAAAACCTCTTTTTAATCTAATTTATTTATATGATTAGATTATCTTTTGAATTGGTTTTAAAGTGAAATTAGAAAATATTTTTACCATTAAATCCAATAGTGGTCGTTGGAATTAATTTCACTTTGAAATCAGACTTAAACTAGTGTCAATCTTTTGATACTTATTGTTTCATAAAAACACGTTATTTGCTCTGACAGTGGGAATTAATTATTAAATTAATTAATGTGAATTATATGTTTTGAATTTTTTAAAATAGACTTCATTTTTGAATTCGTAATATCATGTATAGCTTAGGGTGAATTTTTGGTAATTTTCTGAAAAACATCAATTTTTGATGAATAGTGAAACCACTAAGTGGTACTTATAAAAATTGATATTCCGTTTAAATGAAATTTTGCCATCATTGTGTTTTGATTTTCAAAAATCCTACATTCATGGTTTTCATTAAGAAGTAAAATGTGGTTCAATGAGATTAAAATAATTTTTTGGTGAATAGTAACTTATTAAGTTTTTAATCGCGATTAGTGGTAATTAGTGTAGTTTAAGGTAAAAATAATATTTTAATAATATGAGATGACCTAGAAACATGTCCTAACCTCATTGGATGTGTCATGGCAGACCAAGACAAGCCATGGGTCAACTTGGGGAGCCCATGGAGCCACTTTGGTTGGAAATGACAAAAATACTTTTTATTTAATGTTAATGTAAAAAATGACACAAACATGATATGTTTTACTAAAACAATTTTTAAATGGGGTTATACAAGTCATATTTTTGATTATAAATAGTCATTGGAAAGCTAAAACGATTTACTACATCATAGTATTTTTTTATACTTTTTAGACATTAAATAACTTAAATATTTATGATATAATAATGATGCAGCGATGACATCATTATTTGACAATTTAAATATAATGGAACGATAATGTAAAATCAATGAACTACACATGTCCAAAACTTATTGGATGGGTGGATTTAGAACCCTTATCACCTTATCCACGAATTATATCAATGTAGGACCTTTTAAAACCGAAACAGATTTTCAAATAAAGTAATATTTCTTTATTTTCCAAAAGTGCCCCTCCTCTCCTCTTATAAAAGTCCCCCACCTCTACCACCTTACACACACTCCTCAAGCCTTTGGCTCGGACAAACCCTTCCCATTTACTCTATCCACATCCCTCTACTCATCCTAGAGGATTCCCTTTGTACAGAATTCTTTTCAAAGGAATCCTCTAGGCTCAAATCAAAAGGAGTTACACTTTTAAAGGTAATTCATTCTCTCTTGTTCATTTGTTTTATTTTTCTTCTCCAACCCCCTAAACTCTTTTTATTTACTTCTTTTGTAACAAAACCAGTATCTTAAATATACTAGGATGTTGTTATAATATTTATTCGAGATACACTCTCACACAACTACATCAAATGGTTAAAGAACATACGGTTTCTGTGGATGGAAAAATTCTGCCTCCCGAAATGATGATCGTTCAATACTCATTTAACACCTTCAAAGGTGGCCATTATGATGTAACTATTTTTATATATGATATATAATATGTTTATTATTTCCTTAAGCTTCTGTATTTTTCATTTATGGCATACCATTATTGTTTCCATTATGGGTAAACATGATATCTTCAATTTAGGAAGTGCAGACTACCGCCCCCTGAAAGTGATTTGATTCGTTAATACCATATGTGGGATGTGTAAAGGATAAAGTTAATGATATTATATATGTTATTATATTGGAATTATAATATACTCTTATATCATTATGATTCCATTCTATAAAATACGAAATAGAAATGAAAATAGCGTTCATACGTACGTACGGCTTACCGTCTCCATGAACGGTGCATTTCATTTCTTATCTCTAAATGATTATGTAATATTATAAATAAATGTATATGCTGGATATATATGATATATATGATATCCAAATCATGAATTTAATTCTGGATATAAAGAACCTTTGACCACACGAACAACATGTAATTGTAAGAAGTCCACTTTCGACTTAAGAACCGAATATTGACAAAACAAACATTATTAACTTAAATGGTTACAAAATGTCTATAACATGGAAATAAGTGATATAAAAGGAATAATGAACTTTAAAAAGTTTCTTAATAATGTATAAATTAACTCAAGTTTATTATTCAGGACGTTAAAGAATGATCGAGTCAAGTCGGACCCGAGGTAAGGCACTTCGTCTCAATCTCCTTTAATTGAGGCATATTTCTTTTTATACACAACTTTCTTTTATACGGTGTATAAACCCCTTTGACTTTTACTTTTATACAAAAGGAATCTTTTTCTATGAATCGTTTTACTAAATGACAAAAAGGAATGTTTTTTTTATCGTACGCGGTGACAATGACCTTTTCCGCCACCGCGAGTATTGTTTGGTCGTTGGCTTCCTCAACAAGCCGTTATGTTTTTAAAATGAAATAAATACCATATACTCTTTTATGTATTTTGGTATTGAAAATGGTTTTGATAAAGGATTCTATTATGATATATTGTGATTGAAATGTGGAAATGTTATCATTCCTTTATATTGGTTTTATGTTTTATGATTTTATATTGGTACTTGGACATTTGACGGGTGGTTACGTGATAAACCATATGACGGGTGGTGCCGTGAATACCAGGACGGGCGGTTACGTTATAACCTCCAATGCATTGGGTATGGAAGTCGGCCGTATGGCTATTCCATTAAGTATGTATTGAAATTGGCCGTATTGCTATTCCATTTAAGTGATATGTGTGGAAGTAGACCGTATGGTTATTCCACTTAAGTATGTTTATGTCCCAAGTTACCTTTATATATGTTATGTGTTCTTTATATGGGTTTTATGGTAATCCTATGGTTACAAAAAGGTAAGTAATGATACTTTATTCAGTGAAGAGTTTTTACTACTTCATGAAGGTTAAGGTATTACTTTGATAGAGTATACATGGTTTACATGATGTTTGAAAAAATAACAGTTTTCATTCTTTGTGTATCCCTTACTGAGCTTTTTATGCTCACCCCATGTTTTTTTGAAATGTTTTTCACAGGACTTAATGTGGAATAAGGTCAAGGATGGTATTAAGGGAATTTCATGCTATATAAAACATGGAATTGACATGTTTCTTTTAAGAGTTTTTTTTATTATGGAAACATAGTAGAAGTGACTACTTTGTAATCTTTTGAGATGTAATAGTTATGTTCTAATTCTCTAAAACTCTAAACCTGAAAAGATCCTCAATGTGAATTATTCTTTTAATTCAATATTAAGTAATGTTTAAGGCCGGGGCCTCATACATAAAATTGTCTTCATCATTAGGAGTCCCATAAAACACTCAATTATAGAGTAAAATTGGAAAATATAATGGAATAATGTGATATATGGAAACATGATGTTATATATATCATTATCTATTATAGTATAAAAGATGTGATATAGAAAATGAAATAATAACAAGTTGATGAATGATCCTATAAAAATTCTATTGATTAATGTTAATGGTTGTACTAATATTTATTCATTAGAAATAATGAAATGTTTATTTGGGAGTCTATATTTTAACGAGATAACATATTCTATTTTTGAAAATAATGATAACACATATTATTTAAAAATTATTATAATAAAAAATAAATTGAAAATATGTTTGTAATTAAAATACAAGAAGAAATATATTTTATTACTAAAAATGTTAAAAACATAATTTATACAAAAATAACATATTTTCATTCTTTTTAAGTAAAACTGTAATTGGATTTCATTAAATTTATAGCAATCCTGTTTACTTATAAATTTTTTGACATAAAAAGTGGTATGAAAATGAAGAATATTTATTAACTCTTACTAAAATGAAATTGTTTAGTTGAAAAGTTAAGCCAAATAACATGGAGACACATGAATAAGAGATATTTTTTTTTGACACATAAAGTGATTTCTGGTTAAGCATTTTATAAGGGAAAATTCATTTTTTTGATAATAATGTTGATGATGTTATTGAATTATGTTATATTTATTCACATATTAAAAATTTCCCAAGGATAATGATGAATATTATGTAGTTATATTATATTCTCTAAACAATTATTCTAAATAATTGATATAAAAAAATATCACTCGAGTAATAATTCAAGAAAATATCTATAAATAAAAATTTCCTATAAAACATACATGTCCTCACAAATTTTTTAAAAAATAAAATTAATTTCTACATATGTTGAACATTTATACTATGTTTTTTATTACTTATTTTATTAACTAGTTTCAAGTACAGAAGTTTTGGTGGGATATTTCTAACATAATAATTTTACTAGGATTGTTTCATCGTATACATAATTTTCGTGTATAAACTTTTTCATGTAAATTTGTTTTATAAATAATTTATAATATTATAACTATTTTGAATAAAAAATAATTAAATCTTATAATCCATTAATTGTATTGAAATATAGGAATATCTATTTTGATTAATTTTTTATACATGATTTTAAATGATAGACCCAGCAGAAAGTGGAAATCCATCAAGCAATGTGAATGTTGATTCATATAAATATATATACAAAAAAATATTTTATTTAATGAATGTTATCATACAATTTTAGAAATGATTTATAGTGATACCGGTGACCTTACAATTACTGAGTACCCAATATCTCTAGATAAGATTAATCACATTGAAAATTTATTGGGGATTTCAAATTTCTATAAATATTCACATTCTCATAGAATATAGAAATGGTATCCAATTTAATTTGATGATAATAATATCCCCGCAGATCAAATTTCGTTTCAATTTTAAAGTTTCATGGCCAAACATAATTCATGTATGATTATAAAATTATATCATTAATTGAGGTACAATGATTAGGTGATGACAGATATCTTATGGTAGTTCATAATGGTAAAATACAGGAACTGATTTATTTCAATTGGTTCAAGTAAAATATATTGTATATGAAAAAAAATTATCTATTCAACTACATAAGAAACTTAATGTTTTCAAAATAAATTCAATTAATAATAGGTTGATGCAAATTTAAGAATGTTTATGGATTTATTTTAATTCAAATCTCATATCAGGATATAATTAATTGAAGAAAATTAATAATGAAAATATTACACTTAAATATTGGTTTCTCAACAAAAGGACATCAGGGATGATATTCTATGGTTGATATGAGGAGTCATTCTTGATATAAAAATGGTGGATTATAAAATAAATTTTTATTGTTAAATATTAAATACTAAATGGTTTCTTTATTTATATTTATATAAGAGTCTTCTACTATATCACACTATGAGATATATTCATAATATGTATACCATTAAACTTTTTCACATGGTGGTTATCATACACTGGTTGAAGAAAGGTTTCTCAATAAATTATGGAATTATGAAAAAAATAATGTAGTAACTATAAAGATAATTAGATTGTTCATCCATTATATCAAACTAACCATGATGAATTGAAGAGTGTGAGAATAAAAAAAATAAAAATATCCATCTTTTTCAATTAAAATTTAAAGTTAATAATGTTGTAATAAATTAGTTATATAATATCTAAAATATAAGTTTAATAAAAATTCCTCCCAATAATATAACATTTAATTATATCATTTCATGATTCAAATCTATTGTATATGATGTACGGTTTCAATATAAAGATGAGTTGTAAGGGAATTATTCTGATTTATTTATATAAGTAAGAACACTATATCCATATAAGATAATTTGAGTAAGGTGTTTGAATTGGAAAAAAATTAAGATTCCATGTCCTACATCGATAGGGATAGAATAATAGAGAGAAATGGATTTCTTGAATTCTTATATTCATGATTTATATAAGCTGATATATAGTAAAATTAAATCATTTTTATAGTATATGTTGGTAGATATGGAGATATACACCCAACTTGCTTATCCAGATCATCCACCCCTCACACAAAACATACTATGTACTATGAGTTTCTTGACAGAGATCCACATTTACATATTTTTTTTGTATGAAATCATATATAATGTTGGTAATTATGTACATCATTAGTTAATATAGTTAGATCAGGTATGTGTAATGGTAAATGATATAATTTATCAAACATCCCCAGTTCTACTACCTTCTGATGAGGTATCTATAGTTGGATAATTTCATGAAAATTTTACAGTAAGCCTTATTCATAAGTAAAAAAATAAAGCATGTATTATTTTACAATTTTTATTTAGGCTTTATTACATGTTACTTGATATTTTTTAATATATTTACCTTATACAAGAAAATTTTTAATGTAAATCATATTTAAAAAAAATTGGGAACCATAACCTTTAGATACACATAAATTTTTCAAAGGGGAAAAAATTATCAATGAATTATTTTTTGTTAGGTATTTATAATAGTTTTAGGTGAATTATTTCAATAGTCGTGTTTCAATGGTTTTACTTGTATGTAAAAATCAATTACATTTTCATTGAATTTATCAAATATATCTTATTGTGATTTATTTTACGATATCACTACTAGGGTGCATTCAAAATATTTTGATAAAAAATTATAGGAAATCCAATATTTATATAATTAATCATTAATATATTACTATTATGGTGAAATACCTAAGGAAGCATACTATAATTCCACATATATCTCTAGGATAGAAAAATGTAGTTATTAACTATTTTTTATTGTGATATATTTATTTCTAATATGTTGTATATAATTAAAAATACAATTTAATATAATTTTAATCATAATAAATTTTTTATATTTTAGTATAAAATGGATGTTATGAATTCTCTTCCCACATGAATGCTCAAAAAAGTGGTTATTTTATTGACATGGTTATGTTATTCAAATATTTTTATATTTATTAAAATTTTTCTGTTCTTTAAATATTTTTTTAGTTCATTATCAAAAAAAATTATGTAACATAATTTTTTGAAATTAATATACAATATATAAGACATGATACTTAAGTAATATAAAGAATAAAATATGTATGTAACTAGGCTGAAAAAATATCCAATAATTTCCAAATCATAATTGAATAATTAGTTTTTAAGAAGACGTGGTGGGACTCTATTAGAGACAACATTCATTATATATTAAATTCATCCCCTAACACTTAAAATTTGTATTCTATTTCATTTATTTTAACATTAACCTCAAATTTAGCCACATATTTTTCATTTAGACTCATATTTTCATCTACACTGTTCACTTTCCTTTACACATGTAATACCAATATTGATATGTTCCATTCATGATCTGAAGGATATTTTTAGGAAATTATACAAATCAATATTTAGTAAATCATAGAGGACAACACATTTGTTTTGAGACATTTGTTATAAAATAATTATAACATGGGGATATTACATATTCCATCATCAATTCCATTCATAAAATCATTTCCCCATATTTTATCATTATCTGGGTCACTCATAGATTCATAAGCGTGTAAAAAATATATCATTTGAGATTAAAATTTTTATTTCATTTAAAAAAAATTAAAGAAAATTTGAACTAAGGATATTGGTACAATAAAATTAAATCAAACATTTATCATAACTATTAACTTATTATTTATAAGAAATAATTTTATAGTTGGATGTTGGAAAATTATACGTAGTCATATGATGATTTTTGTTGAATAATTGTTAATATCATTGTATCTTTCGTCTGGATTCTATTTGATATATGCAGTCGAAGAGAATATATATATATTCAGTTTATATTCAATTTAATATACATAAAAATAATATATTTAAATTTAAAAAATAGGGCAATTTTAAAAATAAATGAGAAGGAATAATTTTTCCTTAATATCATGTTTCTTAATACAATTATTATATGAATATTTAATTTTCTAATTAAATATTGAAATGTCATATATTATTAAAATGTCCTTATTTATGTGAAATTATAAAAAAATTATCAAAAATAATATTCCAACAACCATCTTCCTATGATTTCAAGGGAATTAAAAATTAACATCATTAATATAGTTCAATTGGTTTGTCCAATCAATTATACATTAGATAATTTCGTTTATTTTATATATAGTAGACTATTTTCACCACAAAACTATACTACATCATTTATCATACAATATGAAATGTTCATAAATTACATCCACATACGTGAATTGTTCCCTATTAAAATAAGTTATAATATAAGTGATATTATTCTATTTTTTAAAATTCCGTAAATATTTTATGAAAGTTTATCTAAAAAAACCTATGATTATTATTAATTTTAACAAACTTTGTTGCATAAAATATTTTCTGATATAAAATATGATAATTTTACAATTTTTCATATTAATAAATACAGGAAGGATACTTTAATCACTATAATGATTACAATTTCAAGAATACTGTGATCAATATTGATTTATCTAAAATTATCCAACTCAAGAATAACATGAAACATCCATGACAATTATCTTGGGGGTAAGGGATAAAAATAATTCTATAACCTAAAATCAATCTAGTTAGTTGAATGAATACTATCTATCTAAAACATATAAACTATAAAATATTTTATTATTTTGTGGATGGTTTTGGAATATATGTTTTATATAAAAATGAGTATCGATCCTTATGTGAAATTCCCCTGATAGTAAACTGGAAATATTGATTGAATCCATGGACATAATGTTCTGAATTATTTTCGTTGTATTCCAGGAATCACATTCATGAGTTGGAGTTTATCATAATGATAACATTATTGAAATTATGATTTATATATATATTGTAATAGTTAAAAAAATATAAAACTATGCAATAAAAGGATGAAATTTTAATGGTTATAAGATGTTATAAAAAATATTATCTATATAAGGGTGTTTAGAAGTACATAATAGTTTAATGATACATATAAAAAATTATTTTTATAAGTTCACGAACAACTTAATAAAAACCCAAATCCATATAATAGTGAATGGATGATTATATAAGATTTCTATAATGAATTCTTGAAATTATGAAAATAAATGTTAAATTTATATAATAGGAAGTATTAATTTAATAATTTTATAAAAGTGATACCATAAAAATATATAATGATGAAATAACGATTTCTGTATTATCAAAAGTTATGATATAAAATATTTATTTTACATTAAAATATTAAAATTATTTAAAATATACCATGTTTTGGGTGATTATTTTAATTTTTATTCAACGGTATGAATAAGGGTTTTCTCTGCTATATAATATTTGTCTCAATTCCATGTAAAAGTGAATATAAATTTTCATTAACTACATAAGATTAGTGTAAATCCATGTATAATTATATTTATTCTTTTTTAAGTGTTATCTAGATGATTCATTTCATTAATCTTAGTACATTTTTTCTTATACAAGTGTTAATTGAAATTGAAAGAATCTATGAATGTGTAAATCTGAAAATATAAATTAATGGAATAAATATATCAATTTTCATAATTACTGATATGGAATACTTATTTTAGTTTGAAAAATAAAAATTATTAGATATCCGATATATTTTGAAGATTATTTAAATTTTCATTAAATGTTTTTCTAATGAAAATATTAATAATATATGTTATAAAATATATATAAAATTATAAATATTTGATGAGAAATTAGAAATATACTTACAAATAATTTTTTTGTAATTTATTTTGATATATTAATAGTATATTTAGTAAAATTATATTCATTATTATGATTAAAATTATAACTATTTCAGTGGATGGTTTAAATAAAATTGTTTAAGTGTTCTAAGGATAAATATAATAGATTAATATAAAAGTTCATCCTTTTTATTATCTATTTATCAATATAAATTATTACATTTGTTGTTATTTTAGATAGTTCTGGGAATTCATGTATAATAGAAAAACAACTGAAGGTCTTGATTGATTTATGGGAAGAATTTTTTGATCTATAGCGATTTTAGTAAGAATTTTAAATGTACGCCATGAATTTTTTTTCCATTTTGATACTTTTAAATCCTTATAAGAAAAGAATACATATTTTAAATTGGTTATTTATAATTATTAATGACTGTAATAATGGTGAGATAAAAATACATGTATGGAAATAATTCATGGGTTTAATGACAATGTTTATTGGCTATTTTTTGTGGTGTCTTACACATTGATACAAATATTATTTATAAAAGTATAAAATTATATTTCAAAGGGGAATATTGTATAAGAATTTGTATGTAATGAACATATAGACATAAAATATTATTTTAATTTTTTAGAATGATTACATTATTTTTTCTAGAGAAAAGGGGAATAATTTCATCGATGTATATGAATAAATAAATGATAATATTGAAAACCTGTTTCGTTCAAGGTTAAATTATTCATTGTGTTGCATTTGAAATAATAGTAAAATTATTTTATTTTGAAATAAGACTTATAATAGAAATTAATTTCTAAATATAACCATGTTACAATCTAATTTAATATATATACAATTTTATTTATGGATATTTTGAGTAAAATTAGACTAGAAATAGTTTTAATTAGATTGATTTTAGAAATATTATTGGATTAATTTTGAATCTTACATCTTGAAACCGTGATATTTATATCTTATTTTTCATTGTGAGAGACTTTATAGTGATCTAAATGATTAATATATGAATTCCACCAAAATAATTTATAAATATTTTAAGGGATCTCTCGAATATGGGACTCGTTATAAAATAAAATATTATAAATATATTTTTAGTTGTAATATTTCTAATATGACTAGTGAATTGGATGATAGAAATTAAAAATTCGAATAATCTTTTTTTTAGTAAAGGAAGAGTCAAAGATAACATTTTAGGAATAATAAATCATTAAATTTAATAATTAATGAATGAAAAAAATTACTTTCACTCATACTTATAGGCAAATGATATACATCAATGAACAACATAATGATATAAATGTGAAGGTGAGTTTTACATAATAAAATGGTTGTGATAATGAAATAAAAATGTCATTTTTAAAAAAATCATATATTGTAATAAAGATATAATAACATACATATAAATTTACAAATTTATTGTATATAATTTTTAACTTAAACTAGTTAGATTATAGTATGTTATTTTAACATAATATATTGTAAATATTAATATAATTAAATTATCTAAGGTCATATTAAACATATAGGGAAAAATAATAAGAATGAATCCCAGAACTTTCAAGAGCTGTTATGTTTTGCTTAATCCTTTGACAAATTTTTATTCGTTAATGTATATATATGAATAATATTAATGTAGTGGATTCCCATAACATGTATTAACTTTGGAGAGGGTGAAATAGTGAATATAAATTTTCTTAAATTCATCCCTTAATAATTTTTTTCACTTGTAATGATGAAAAAAATCTATCACCAATGATTAAAATTCACGACAAAACCTTTTGATGTTAATTATTTTATTTTTGTGATTTAATTTAAACATCCTTTTTAAAAAAATATCTAAACTATATATAAGTTTTAATATTAATATTAAATGACTACACCCATTACATGATGTGATATTATCCATATCTATAATATCTAATAAAAGAGAAAAATCAATTATAATTAGAAGGGTTTGTCATTGAACTCATGTATATATAAAAGTCTCCTAACAAGTATAATTTTCACTTAAACCCTTTATGATATATATTCAAAGAAACAACAAAAAATAGTATTATTAAACTTTTTGGGTTTTATAAATCCACTTTTAATAGAGTATCTATATGTATTCCCATTTTTATCATAAAACACTAAAATTCAGAAATTCAAAAACTATTTTAACACTTTTTACCTTCTTTAAATGTTACATATTGATGTGTAGTTGATCAAATGATCATAAAAGGAAAAAATATAAACATAGTAACTCTTAATAAAATCACTATATTTAATTATATTCAAAATAAAAAATTATATATTATTATTAAAAGGATTATCATTAATGCCTTGTTATACAATGAAGATAAACATGTTCTATAGGTCTCTCCACATCTTCTATCTCATTCTTTTTTTTCAAATTCATCCCACATCAATCTTTATTCATACAAACATAACCTTTCAAAATATCATTAAAAATTAATTTTTGTAATTTTAATTTCAAATTAAGAACTAAAACCAACTTCCAATATAAATATATCCCATATTAATTCAATCCATTAAATTTATAAAGACATATTAGTCACCCATGATGTTTTTTGGGATGATTGGGATCAAGATATGAGTATTCCATAAGTCTATAAGGAATCCATATGATCAAATTCACTCAAAAATAGACTTTATAATGAATAAAACCATGAAAATTTTCATTAAATATTAAATATGTGAATCATGATGCAATGTGATGCATCATGTTGTGAAAATATAATAACCCACCTATTTGTTGTCACTGTTAAATTTTAATTTGAATAATTATGGTGTGAAAAAAATATTTCATTATGATTTTACTTTCTAGAGAGAAATAATTCTCATTGATATCAAATTCACATCACAGTACATGTATTCATATCATAACCTACTCCTTTATTACACAAACATCACTGCACAAAAAATATCTTGAACATTTAAAAACATGACATACCTATTGCGACATGAATTTAAGACCATGAAGGATTATCTAAAAATATTGACATTTTAGAAACCAATTTACAATATTGAAATTTGAATTTAAATGTGATTAGTAATGAATACAAAAAATTTTAATCTTACATAGACTAATTATGGATTGACCACTTCCCTAGTAGCATGACTTCCAATTCAAAACCAAAAACACCATGACAATTTCAATTTCCAAATTTGATCTTATTAACTTAACATGAAAATATTTAAATGGATTTCACCTTATTTAAATCATTATAATTCATCTAATTTTAAATTTTATTTACGTATTTATTTTTTTGAAATGTTTATTGTTTCCATAGAAATATAAAAAACCAATAATTTCTATCAAATCCACTTATTCATATCCATTAATTAATAATATCCCATTTCAATTAATATCCAATACTTTAAAAATACCTCAAAATGAATATTTATTATCAATTTTTTTCAACTATCTCCCCCTTAGTATTTCTTCAAAAAATTGGAAATAAATAATACTCTATCGTAAAAATAAAAAATATTCAAATTTTCAATGCCTGTGAGAGGAAGCACTGTATTAAAAACAAGAACTATGAATAAGAATATAAAATATATCTATATTAATGACTTGAATAAAAAATATATATAAATATACCACTCTCTTCTCAACACATAATTATAAAAACATTATTTTACGTGTTCCAAATTAAACGTCATACAAACATACTCAACAAACACATTACAGAAGTTCAAAAGTTCACCAACTCATGAAATGAAAATTCATATATTTTCTTATTTGAAATACATTCCCCTAGATACATTCCCCCTTATCAAAAAATATATTCATTGCATTTAAGTGATTATACCCTAATATTACAAAAAATAAAGTTATAATGATGTAATAACCCATGTCTCAATTCTGTATCAACGAACCTAACTAAGGATAACAATGTGACCTCTAATACACTTCCCTATATGTCATAGCATTCTAACTTGTATTGAAGGTTCTAGGAATATATTAATGAGACCATCCCCTTTGGAATAGAGTTTAAATATAAATGAAATATTAATTGAGTAGTGAAAATAGAAGAAACACAAGAATCAATAACATGTAACCATATAAAAATAAATATCAATTTATTAATAAAAGTTTTGTGTTATTTCACGATGAAATATTAAAAAATTATATTCTAATATTAAAACATATAAATGAATATGAAGTCCCAAAATAGATACTCCAAATCCCTACACACAAATATCATATTGATCAGCCTCCAATATATAGAATATCCAATAATAAATTGACATCAAAGAGGTTATATTCCCTTTTTTAATCCTATATAAAAGAAATATTTCTAGTTACTAAATGTAGGGTCATATAACGTGTGAGTACAATATATATGTCTAGCCCCACCATGTCTATAAATCTAGTATACAAAATATATTGCATGTAACAATGTTGTAATCATGGATTAAAAAAATCAATTAACACTACAGAATAAATAAACCATATAACCATTATGTTATAGGGTGACACCTAGGTATATACCCAAATGGATTTAAAATCCATAATTATGTATTTTAAAGTTAATGACCCTCTTCTATAAAGATGGATCACCCAATCGGTGGTAGATTCTCCTACAGAAGATGAATTGAAAATAAAAAATCTTATGAACAGATAACCTCTACAAAGTAGGTTATCTAGAATTTCAAAGTTAGGAATCATGTGACTGTGCATATAGTCCTTATACATTTGATATAATCATATAATCCACCCTAGGGAATCATGGACTAGTTATATAATATTGTGGGTGGTTTGAAAATAAGCACAACCCCCCCTAAGAATCAACGTAATCATAATTATATCAGGAAATATCAATATGACACCAATCATCCCACCCTCTTTAATTAATCACATGTGTTTAATATGAACCAAAAAATCAATTCAAGAAAATAAAAATTCTTATAATACGCGTAGTAGATATTTTATAATATGACACAATGATCAATTTATGAAATTATCATTTGTCTATCCAAATTTTAATTAATTAAGGATCTGAATTATCATCATAATTATATCAAACCTATTTCATTATTTTCTTATCAAAATGATTATTAACATATAAATCAATATATTTTATCCAAGTTCATTAAATCCCAAAAAACTACAATAAATGTGTATTAAAATTCATATATTTATCTTGTAATTCAACAAAACCTCAAATCACCTTAGGGATCTAAAGTCAAACTCACAATGTTTCGAGAGTTCCCAATAATGGAACACCCATTGGGCGACTGCAAGAATCAGTCTCAATGCCAATGAATTCAAGTGTATGTATTTGGAGGTATGTACCCGTATATATTATTAAAAAAGTGGATTATAAAATTAAACATTTTTCACTCATAACGTGTTGATGAAAATGTTCCATATCATAGAGAAGGAACATTGGCATGGACATTAGGTATTTTATTTAGAACACCCTCTAAAAAAATTAAGGTGTATGAAAAACATAATTCCCACAGTAATGATTATCATACTACTTCACATCAATGAAATTCATAAATTCATTCAAAAATGGATCGAGAAGTTAATGAACAAATAAAAGGATTACCCAAAACACAGGGTCTAAGGGGAAGCATAGATTATTGGTGGGAGTCTATAGTCAATATAGGACGATTATGTGATCCACAAAACACATGGTTATATAGGTTTTATTTATGTGTGTGTGATTAATTCATGATATTAATGGGATTCAGAACATAATGGTAATGGTTTTCTTATATGATAGAAAATTGTCACTTTGGATTAATGATCCAAAAGAAACTGAGTTTACATCTTGAATCCATCACATGAGATGAATTTCATATTCACAACATTCCCAAAACCACTCATTCCTTGTATGGATCCAATGTTCATCCCAAACAATTCATGTTGTGAATATTATTCATGTCAAAAATTCACTCAATATAAAAAAAATTTCCCCCCTTTTGTTGCATCCTATACCACTGTAGTTGGTACCCAAAAATATCAAAAATGGATCATTTATTGATCAAAATGAATCAAATTAAACTTAAAAAAAAGTGGATTTCAACAACCTAAGAAATGATGTACTAGGAAAATGATAGGATCTTACAACATCCCCATCATATATATTCTTATTCTCATGATTCTCTGAGAATAATTATGAGGCATCCTGGAACAAGCCACACCACTATGTCCAAATATCATATTCCCTCTCGCATGTCTAATATTTACCATAGTCATTCATCAACTACACTCATAATAGTGAAATATTCCACCCTCTATTATTCCATTCACGAAGACATATGAAATGAAATGGATCATCCTCATTGAACGCATCAACATCCAGCTCATTGCCATTAATTTCAACCACATTATAAAGGCTTTGATGATATCTTTAAAGTTGAGACATGTGAAACACATCATGAATGTTTATGTAGTTTTTTGGAAGTTATAAATGATATAATAATCTTCCAACCCTTATGAAAACCTCAAATGAATAGGAAAATAAATATGGTGGCTTCCCTTTCATCATGATACTAAGTTTTCTTATCCTAGGTGACACCTATTGAAATGATTCATTACCAACCTCAAACTCCATAGGTCATCTACTATGGTCATTGTTTGATCCCATATAGATTTTGGGGGTAACTAACAACTTTATAATTATTTGAACTGAATCATATGTATGCTACATGATACTAGGTATAGTGAGTGTAGACAAACATGACTTAAACCAACAAACAATTGAACAACATGACATACCTTAAAAGGCCCCTAAAGGATCCATTATGACCAATTCGTAGAATCTTTTATTATATAAGATCTTCATAATTGTCATATGTTTCTCCCAATAACCATGAAAATCTAGAACAAAGGCTCATAACATATCCTCTAGAATCTGAAATGTTCATTATGAGTAGTTTTCAGTATTAAGGTGATAGGCTATATTCAAATGTAATTGTGAACCCAGTTTCCACTGAAGACCCTACAAAAAATGATTTCTTTAACAGGGATGTCAATCTAAAAGGGAATGAATAGGGATACCTTAATTTTTCAATCTATGACAACCCATTCTGTATTATTCTTGAAAGTTTTCCCTATATATATTGACATAAATTCCATAGTGGCATCATCCAACCTCGTCTAAAAAAATGTGAAGAGGCTCCAATAATCCAGTACGCCTTTAAGGATCAGACTTCACTCACTGAGAGGCGTAACATCTCAAAACAAAACCTGATATTTCATTCTTCATTCCAAGACACAACTGTATTCTATGTATATCACAATTCATCTCTTTTATACCAGGATGTACCTCCCATTTCAATTCATGAAAACACCACATTATATCATTACACCAAATGATAAGAAACTATAATCATCCATGAAATCTAAGAACATTGCCACTTCCAAAATTGTATCCTACTAGTCTCCCCCACTATAAAAATTTTCTCTATGAGTGAATACATCCTGATTAGATAACTAATCTATCATGATAAAATCCAAAAAAACATATATAATATTTTTCAATAGTAGATCTAGTAATCCCTAGGACTCCTAAATTTATAGATTCATGTCTGTAAAGAGTTATTTCAACTTCTACTCATCGTAGGACTCCTACAATGTATTTATCTTTTCTTACATATTAATGGATTAACAATGAAATTTATCTTTACTGGTGTGTAGGATTAATTGTTGTTGAAAATTTATAAATACTCAACCCAACTCTTTTGCTGCTGGTTAGGGTATTGATGAGAAAATATGTACTTCAATATTTTTTGGTCCTTCCATGCCATAAACCACTCAACAAAGGATATTTTCTCTAGAATCTAAAGGTGTGGACCACTTCTACTAACTGAATATCATCACTAGGGAAATTATTCTCATCTGTTCTCAGATGTATAGATCCATAGGCCATCAGTTGATCCTTGTACACTATAACTATTCTATGTCTAACTCCAAAAGAATCATATTAGATAGTATACTATATTCCTCAAATATGAATTGAGTGTATTAGTTCTGATGTCTTCCTACTCTTCACCTCCTGGAAATAATTCTCACAAGAATATGATCAAAAAAACATTACCAATTTCTTATTTAGAAATGATATTATCAATAAAGAAAAAGAAAAGTCAATTATAAATCATTGATAGAAATATAATTGTCCTAGAAAACTCTGAATATCAAACAAATTATTGGTGCACTCTCAAGATTCCACAATTTCATCCTTCTCTAGATCTACAACTACTCCATCCTACCAGATATCATGAAAAAATAAAATAAATCTATCAATCAAGAATAATCAATTACTTAGATAAGAAAAAATATAATTATCTTTATGTATACTCTGGATGATGTCAATATATTGGGAATAATGAACTACTAAGTAGGAGTACACTAAGAAACTATAAAAAAACTAACACAAAATGATACTTGAATGGATGAAAAATCTAATTCCTAAAATTAATGAATACAAATGGTATGTTCATTAGACTAAAAGAAAATACTATGAAGTCTTAAAAAAATACATGATTTAAAATAACTCCATGGTACGTATGATGGTATTACCTTAAATTGATTATACCATGACGTCAATTAGATCTTCCAAATGATCTTGGTACCTCCCATACGATCATAAAGATTATTGAAGCTTACAATGAGAAATAGTTTCGTTATCATCATTTTGTTCAGTATCCAATAATCCACATGTAATTGAAAGTTACAGTTAGTCTTCATAGAGAAAATAATTAGAGAATCCCACAATGATATTCTTGACTTTTTGAATAAATTTTAATCCAAATAATCAACAAAAATTGCATCTCATGAAACCCTGATGGATTAATTATAAAGGTTTGAATAGAAACAGGTTCTACTCCTGAAAAAAACATGACCGTCAACTCAAAATTTGGAATGGGTGATAACCCATATAAATCATTTGAGAAAATATCATGAAAATGGCATAACACTGGATGAAAATTATTCATCTATATCCCATTATCATATAGAACACGACTTTCTATTTAATCAAAGAGGTAATTTAATTGGCAGTGAATTTAAAGTGCATGTCCCTCATGAATATAAAACTCACCATAGTGATAATTGATACTGCTTTATGAATATAGGAAGGTAAACAACTTTCAATACAAATTCATATGAGGGTAGTACAAAACAAGATATTCCAAACCCATAATAAAATAAAATTCTTTCATCCCCAGTACAAAAATATCCCAAATGATTTTTCAATGAAAAATTTATAGTGAACACCTCTTATTATATTTGATATCCTATAACCAATCTACCTATAGTGTGGCGATAGTCTTAACCTCAACTAAACTCTTCAATAATTTGTATTTCCAATTTAAAAATTGAGAATATAAAATGGAATTTGATTCTTCTATAACAAAAAAAATTACAAGAAATGGTGGAAGATAAAAGAATCATACCTTTAATGGTAAAAGGTGTTACATCAGAACTCCCTAGATTGGACTATGTAGAGTGAAAAGTAGTCACTAATATTCCCTATGATGATGTCTCACTACCCTGTGTAGTTCCCTATAATGGGTACTACATCCCCCACACTAGGGTTCAACTTCCCCTACTTTGTATGGAACACAATATCACAACTAGAAATTGAACGATTTTCAACTGGGCAATTGCGATGGGATTCCATCAAAATTGGTCATTTGGAATGGGGTCTTGTTTTAATTTCCCCTTCGCGGAATTTGGAATGGCAAATACATTTTTTTTGTGACTGTCTCTCACAAGTAAATATATTTCTGATGGGAATCAGTCCCATCGGAAATAGTTTATCAGTGTTTTTTAAAAACCCCTTTGCGACAAGACACTCATAAATATATTTTAAGGATGGGCCATTTTCAAGAAATAAAAATAAAAATCTAAAAAATATTGTTATGATTAAAATTTAATAAAATAATAATATTATTATTAATTTTAATAAAATAAAAATTAATCACAGAATAATAATAATATTATAATATTATAATTATTATTATTAAAATAATAAAATAATAATTATATTTGGAATAATAATAATAAGATAATAAAACAAAAATAATTATTATTATTATATAATAGAAACTAATAAAAATTTTAAAATATTATTATAATAATAACATTTTACAAAAGAAAATATTCACAACAATCTAAAAAAATATTATTTAATATAATAATAATAATTATAATAACAATAAGATATAATATATTAATATAAATTATAAATAAATATTAAAATAATTAATATAATATAATAATAAAGAAACACAATATTCTCAACAATATAAAAACTCACTAGTTTGAGTCATGGGTTGAGTACTACATCTGATGTCTCAAAGTTGGGCATCAAAAGGATGTTTGTAGGGGTAGAAGGGTGTCTTCGCATGTAGCATTGGATGGACTGGTTGCAGGGAACTTGCAGCATCGGTAAGGGAAATAGGTCGTGGATCCTGTTAGTGATATGGTTGTGCGTGGAGTCCATTTGAAGTTGGTGGAGGTGTCTCTTAACCCGATGGTGGATGTGGTGATTGGAAGGTTGATGATTTTTCTTGGTGTGCTTAATACAGGATGTCTGGTGGACAATGTCCTAGCTGTAATACACCTAGCTGGGACCAATGGGGATGTTCATAAGGGTAAAAAAATAGGAGATGTGGTAGATTTTGTGATCCCAGCAGTTAAACCATGTGGGAATAATGTTTCAGTGAGCGGAAGCCCTTCCTTGGGTATTCAAGCAGGTGGGCCTTTGGATGATAATTGAGGATAGGTGAAGGTTTCAGCTGGGATAAAGCTGCACCTAGGAATTCTTGTGACCATCATTGAACTTGGAAGTTGCTTTGTGGGTTTGATGAATGGTGGTTTGGAATTGTTTCTGGATTAGGCTATGTTGGAGAAAGATATTTCTTCTATGTCTCCTATCCAGACACCTGTTAAATTTTTTGATGTTCTTAATGGCATCGAGAGTCGGAATATAGACAAAAAATGTAATCACGGGAAGCATTATCATGTTGAAAAGGAAACGCAATGGTGTGATGGTGAAAAAATATAGTCTGATTTTTAGTCCCCGAATGTTATACGTGAAGAAGATATTTTGCAGAAGGAGGTGCATGGTGATCTTGAAATTATGGAACATTTTCAATTCTTAGCAATGGCTGAAGCTAACAGTCTCATCGGGAATGAACAAGTACTGAATGATGGCTTCTAAGGGGTGATTATATCTGGAAAGGGGAGAGATATATCTGAAAGTGAAAAGGAGAATGCATGTAGGAGGGTTAGGACATCTTATACTGATATTGTTCAGGGTGGAGAGAAGAATGTGTCAGGGAAGGAAGAAGTTACAACTAATACAACAAGAATAATCCAAAGGAATAATTACTCCCCTAGGCCAAAGCCATTCACACTAGGTCCTTCTTCAGTAAAAGAGAATGTACTCTATCTTCTGAGGAGTTTTTATATAAGGAAAAGTTATATCTTAGGAGAAAGTATATTAAGAGTTTGAAGCATTATGAATGCCCGGAATGGGAGTCAGCCACTCCAAATGAAGCACTTGATTATGGAAATGATGGCAAGTAGGTTTTTAAGACATGTAGTTTTGTTTTGTGGCTTGTGATGCTTGCTTGTTGTACTTTTCCTTTATTTTAATAAATTGCCAGAGACCTTGTCTATGGCAGAGATTTCTGGGTAAAAACTCACAATATAGACATTTAAATATATGGAATAATACAAATATTACAATAAATTTTTATATTTAAATTTTTATTAAAAAAAATAATTCTCTAAGGGGGTCATTAGGAGAAGATTGAGGAGGTGGAGAAAGTAACACCATTCCTAAACATTGAGTCAAACGTCACATGTACTTCATCGTCTTCTCGTGTAGTTGTATCTACCATCGAATCATCTCTTCCTACTACTGTCAATGAAGCTCCTCATACTCCCTTTGCATTCAATATATTATTTTTGTCCCGCCCGAACTATTAAAATGATATTATTTTATTATTTTATCATACTTTGAATGTTTTTATCGATCCGTGGGCCAAGCCTGTTTGAATTTTTTGTATTTTTGTTTATGAATGAATGTTTTTCCCTTGATATCATCTGGTGCATGGGTAGGGAATATACAAAGCTACGCGGCTTTTCCCGGGTCACTGTGCGGCCACCATCATGTTCATGAAAAATAAATAAAATTAGTTTTAATGATGTATTTTAATAATAATAATAATGGTAAATATTATTATTATTATTATTATTATTATTATTATGTTCTCCAAGTTTATTAATATAAAGTTATTATTATTATGTTGTTATTATTAACATTCTATTAATTTTGTTAAGTATACTGGGTTTATTAATATCATATTATGTTTATTATAATTTATATTATGATTATTATTAATAATATCAATATTGTTTTTATTAATCTATTTACAATTATTTTTATCAAATTATTATTAATATTACTATCATAACTGATTTTAATAATTATTTTTATGATAGTTGGGTTTTCAATTGTGTTGGGTTTTAGTTCAGATTTATTTATTTATCTATTTTTTTAATTCCTTCACTTTCTTTCTCCCACCTTGCGTTGTTCCATAATCCCCCCACCAAACCTATCACTGCTTTCCTTCTTCCTCCTTGTGCCTCCACCTTCACTGTAGCCTCCTCCAACTCTCCCCTCTGGCTACAATGATCATCTACCACCATTCTATGATGTCGTCCACCTCACACCGAACAAGAAGCCTCGGCCCCCATTCTCCTCCAGGTGCGCATCGCCCCTCCCCTCAAAGCGACCTCGCTCCGTCCTCCCATTCCCGGTGACCTGCTTCTCGGACCTTCCCTTGGTGGCCTACTGCGTGACCCCTAATACTTTCCTCCAACCTGATTGGCAGCCCGAACTTCTCCCCACAACCATGCGCGATCCCAACCCTATGGCCATCTCCCTCTCTTCGGCACTGAGCCTCTCTCTGAACAACTCCCAATCTGGCTGCCCTACTCCATTTCTGGCATGCCACAGGAAATCCTGAATCCACCTGTCTAGTGGTTTTCTAGCATTACACACCACCAGTAGCCGACCATCTTGCTCTGTTGTCCTCCCACACTCTAGTCGCAACTTCTTTCTACATTAATTAATTGTTTTGTCTATCTGATTGACTTATAGAGTACGGTTTCGTGTTTTAATGGGTTTGGTTTTGATGTTTTTGGTTTGATGTGTTGATTTTAGGGGTCATCGGGTTCCGTTGAGGTTTGTTGTAGCCACTTCCATCAAAGGGAAGTGGGTTCTCCATGGTTTTCAGGAAAGGATTTTCAAATTTCATCATTGTGGATTAATTTTGATTTAGGGGTTTTATGTTTTTAGAGTTGTCATCAACTTATTTTGGGTGAAAAATATGTTTTGGTATTATATTAACTTTTTTTTGGTTTTTATATGGTATTCATCGGTTAAACGAGGTGAATTTTGGATATAAACCTATTTTGAATTGCAAAGTGGTATTTTATAACTTGTGCACTTGGTTTAATAGATCATGCAAGGGCTACCAATGATATTATAGTATGGTGTTGTCATGTTTTGGTTTGCCTTCAATATTTTGGGTTAATGAGTTCCATTCGTTTTGTGTTACTCACCTCTATTATTAGGGTTTATAGATTTCGTTTTCTTATTCTTAAATAATTGGTAGGCTTTTGGGGGGTGTCGGGTGATTTTGGGGTGTCATTTCCATTCAAGGTGAGGAATAAATCTTTTTTTTTGGTTTCATAACAGCTTAATTGGGGTCTTTATTTGTTTTAATGATTATAATAGTTGTGGTGTAGCATGTTGAACTATGCATTACTATTTCAAGTTGCGGGTGTCATGATCACCTACAAGTGCATGCATAAGGTAAGGAATATATATACATATACCCTCTTTGTACATATTCCCTCATGGTGTGAGGAATGTGTGTAATGAAAATAGGGGTATTTATATATATGTGTGTGTGCATAAATGCATGTCCTTGGAAGTGTGTAGGGTCGCTTCTATTGTTTGTCGACAAATAGTGACATGTTTGAGGTAGGTCCCCTATTCCTAAGCCTTTAATTTGAATTTCATAATTTTTTTCTTGTTTTAAAAATATGTTTACATTATTCTATATTAACAATCTATGAATTCTGGTTGCGGTTTATAGAAATGATTATGCCTTTGCTTTGGAAATTTAAATTTATTTCAAATGTCAACGACCTTAATTTTTATTTATTGGAAATTTATTTCCCAAGTGTTTTTTAACTAATAATGTGTATTTCCTATGTTTTTTTGCCTTTTGGCAGGTAAATTGTAAAAACAAGTGTTCAATTTATGGAATTAAATTCATTGGGCATCTTAAGAATGCTTTATGAAAAAAATCCTCTCTTGAGGCATACCCTCATCAGTTTTAGAAAAATTATTTTTATATTGAATGTGTGATGGTGTGCCTAATTTGATGTTTATGCATTGTGTGATGTAAAAGAGTGTGGTGTGCTTAAGGAGGAAGAATAGGGGTGAGTGGTTGAATGGGTATTAGATAAAGAAAATGTTATGTACATATATGTTTTCTTGATAATGAAAAACCCACCACCCCTTGAAATAGAGAACAATGGGAATCCTGGATATCTAGGTGGATGACCAAGACTAGTACGCTAGATGACACATCACAGATTTCCCCTGATTGGTCTAGTAGGATTGACACAACAATACTAATGAAACATATGAATTTCTGAGGGTGGTGGTCTTCTAAGACACGTTTTCTAAGGGTAATGGTCTTCTAAGACACGTTTTTTGAGGGTATGGGTTTCTAAACCATGTTTCACCAAGGTACGAGGTATTTAGGGTCCCACTTGTGCATGTTACCTATAGGGATTACCCATAGTTCCCATTTGTGACATGCTGCTTGTGATGTAATTTTCATTTCAGCAGTTTCATACTTGATGTCTTATTTAGGAAACCCATATTTTAACCGAAACTGGTTTCCTTTCATTATGAAATTTTAATTCATTCAAAGAATTTATTTTACAAATTTGGTGAGAGAGAAATGTTTTACTTCATAATGAAAACTTTTTATTTGAATTTGAAAAGAATGAAAAACATTATTTCACTGCATCCTATCTTCAAACTACCATTATTGTATTTCTTAATAAAGGTTGGTGCATATGGTGTTGTCATATTTTTTTCGCATTTCGACTGAGCATCTCGGTGCACATGCCTTCTTTACATTTCAGTTGCAAGTTTAAATCTTGTATTGCTCTTGGAAAGAGTGTAGTTTATGTTCCGTGGTGACCTACAGGGTCCCTTCAGGTATGTAACATTGCTTTGTTTATTCCTTTTTCTACCACCAATTTATTCAATTTATTATCTTTTATTTATCTATTATTCCATATTATGATTATTTATTTATCCTTGTTTATGGCCAAATCTTTCCCAACTCATTTATTTTGATTCCTGGCACTAGTTTCTAGCCCGTGGGGATCATGAACGCCATTCGAGCCATGTCGCGGACTGACTTGGGTGACCGGCTTGGGGTCCACTCAGGTTGGTTTGTGACAAAATGGTATTAGAGGATGCCCTTGTTATTTTTGGATGTCAGGTAGCATTGTTCTTAGGTTTTTCGGGACTCAAGAGGTATGTGTGGGAAGTTCATCATGAACCCTTTCCCGCCCAGAGACTATAGTTTACATGGGTAGTCTGGGATTTGAGTTCTTCTATTGCTTGGTTTGTGAGGATGTTGGATGAAAAAGGAAGTTATTCAGTGTTACACGACGATCTTGCATGGAGTAGAGACCCATGTACAGCCCGAGTGCATGGTTCGAGATACTCCCTGTGGTGGATGCTCGCTTGGATCATGGTCTTCTATGCCATGTTATCGGGTTGGCATAGCCACTAGTCCCATATTTTTGGTTGTTTTGATGTGAGTTATTTTTGGGATTTGTTTTGACTAACTTGAGTGGATTTCAATAAATAAAATGGTTACTCAAAAAAGGGGTTTTCAAAAGGGAATTTGGTTTTAGAGAGAAAATATTGTTCTGAAATGGAAATGTTTTCATTTAATGGGATGTGGCTCAAAGGGAATATGGGGGGTGATTTGGAAGTTGTTTTGAGATATTTGTAACACTTTTTGGAATGTGAATTTGAAAATGTTTGAGGATTTTGAAATGTATTTTTTTAATGATAAGTGAAATTTTCTAATTGGTTGTGAATTTGTGCTTCATGAAAAATTATCTGTTTTGAAAATGATAAGTGACTTGAATTGACCCTTGGTATTCCTACGAGGGATCACATATATAGAGGTGTGCATGTGGAATAGGGATGATGTGTTGTATGTTTGGATTGGTGAATGAGCTAGCACAAGGTTATATGTATATGCAAGACTTCTTGGGATATAAATGGTGGGTACATAAGTTGTTTTGTTTCCTATAAAATGGTTTTATATAAGGTAATTTAAATGTTTTGAAAGGTAAGAAATTGTATAGTGTTCTATTTTTGTGTTTGACATTCTTTTTCATGGGCTCTTTTCTTTGACATGTTGAATGGTTGTTGGAATAGTGATATGAGTTTCAGATTTAATTTGTGTTTGGGTTGGGGAATTTTGATTTATGATTAATTTTGATTCATATTTGCGCATTTTTTTAGTATGCTTCCCAAAGAGGCCCCAGAGGTTTCTAGTGAGGCTCCTTTAGTTGTTGGTTCTACCGAGACTCTTAGAAGAGTGGAGGAATTGAATTATTTTCGGTTTTTGTCTATCTTCTGTGTTGATTGAGATCATTCAAAGTTAGCGGATTGGCTTGGGGAAATCATTGGTGTTTTCAGGTTATTAGAAACTCCCATAACAATGCAAGTCTGTGTTGGTTCGAGCCCATTTGAGGGTTCATATTTGGACTAGTGTGGGAGAAAATCATAGCGTCGTTACATGATAGAATGTCTTTGATGGTGTTTAAGACCACTTTCATCATATGGTTTATACTTAAGGAGGAGAAAGCGAGGAAAGTGTCTGAGCTCGTGAGTGTCCAGCGAGGCCAATGGATAGTAAAGGATTACGTCAGACATTTCAAGGTGTTTATTAACTTCTATCTCGAGGTAGCATTGTGAAATTATTTAAAGTTTCTCTTGTGTGGGGTCTTCATCTTGGGTTTATGGAAAGATTATTTTTGGTGTTTGGGATGGTTCCCCATTCGGTGAGAGAGAACCAGAGGAACTTGTCTCAGACATGTTTTATTGTAAATTACATCTTCTATTAGTCAGGCCACTACCATGTTCGCTTCTGGTGTGGTCGGTTTGGGTACTTGAATTCACCTTGTCGACATCCTTCGATGGCATGTCGTCGGTGTGCTGTTTGGGAATCACAGAGAGGTTTTTCTATAGGCATCATGAGGAGGAGTCTCGACAGGAGGATGCCAACTTCTAACTATGGGGCAGCAGATGCTTCAAGACATCAGAGATCTGACCATAGGTCTCAGAGTGACGCCCTTCACACAGGCAGGAATCATTGGGTGTGGGGAACCTTGGTCTTACATTTGTCTCTGGTGGTGGAATGGGTATGGTTTAAATTTCTTAGTTCAAGCTCCCTCATCATTGAAGGTTCTATTTTACTGTAAGAGGAATATAGGTCTCATTTCCTCAAGGTCCTCGATACCCAAATTTGGCTGTAAGAAGCATGGTGATCTTGTCTTCTTATAATTCAGGTAGTTTTCCTCTTCAAATGTGACTCGTTCTTGTTCTAGTATGTGATCGTTTTGGAGATACATGTATCTTGGGAATTAATGAATAGGGTTTTTGTCAGCCAATCGGTTTGGGGTCTTTTATCGGGGACCCCAAGTGGTGGGGGTCTAGTTTTTACCAGAGTTCGTGGGTTTGTTCATGTTGGGCTCATATTAGTCTTTTGTAATTAGCTTAATATGGCCAGTTCAAAACTAGTGGGAAGACCTAACACAGATCTTGTGGTGCCTTCTTTGAGAGTGGGTTTGTGTAGGAGTTTAGGTCCTTGTATGAATTTTCCTCTTTGGTTTAAGTTAGTAGTTCTAGAGTTAGCTTGTGCTGGGAGTCTCAATATTGGTTGTGATAGTTGTGTGCTTGTTGTGGGTAGAACCCTCCACATTTCCTGATGGCTCTTCTCTTTGCAATTTTCCTTAGATTTTATTGTGTGTGATTGGTGGAAAGAAAATTCACCCTGAGATTGTTGATTTTGTTGGACTCATTCACTTTCGATCTCGAGTTTGATTCCTCGTTTGGTTGGGGTGACTTTATGGGGGCAGAAAGTTTTTACAGTGGGGAGAATTGTCACAACTGAACATTCAAAATAGTATTATTTTATTATTTTATCATAGTTTGAATATTATTATTGAGGTGTGGACCAAGACTGTTTGAAATTTTTTCTTTTTGTTGATGAATGAGTGCTTTGCCAATGACAGCACTTGGTGCATGGGAAGGGAATATTCAGATCTGTGCAGCTTTTCCCGGGTCACCGTGTTGCCTTCCTCATGTTCCAAACCAATAAATAAAATTATTTTTAATGATGTATTTTTATAATTATAACAATTTTAATTATTATTATTATTATTATTATTATTATAATAATTATTATTATACTCGTCATGTTTATTAATATATGGTTATTATTATTATGTTATTATTATTAACATTCTGTTAATTTTGATAAGTAAATCAGCTTTATTAATATAAAATTATGTTTATTATAATTTTTATTATGATTATTATAAATAACATAAATAATGTTCTTATTAATCTATTTACAATTATTTTTATCCAATTTTTATTATTAATTTGATCATTACTAATTTTTATTATTATTATTATGTTTTTTGGGTTTTCTTTTAAGTTGGGTTTTTGTTCACATTTATTTATTTGTTTCTCTTTTATTTTTTTCCTTTTCATTCATTCTCCGCCATTGCGCCACACCATAGTCACCCCCCGACCCTAGCACAGCTTTCCTTCTTCCTTCATGAGCCTCCACCATTATCGGTGCCTCCTCCCCCTCTTCCCTCCGACTGCATCCATTGGCTTCCACCGTCCCATGTCGTCATCCGCCCCGCACCAAACTAGTGGACCTGGTCCCCCTTCTCCTATGGGTGCACAATGCCCCTCCACTCGCAGCAAGCTCACTCCGTCCTCCCGTTCCCAGTGAACAGAAGATCGAATCTTCCCTAGGTGGCCTACTGCGTGACCCCGCCTCCTTTCGTCCAACCTACCTGGCGGCCCAACCTCCTCCCTGTAACCCTACATGCTCACAACCATTCGGCCTTCTCCCTCTCTTCAGCACCGAGACACGCTCAGACCAGCTCCACATCTGTCTTCCCTACTCCATTTCTAGCATGCCTCGGTCGAACCCGACTCCGAATGTCCGGTGTTTTCCCCACACAACACACCTCTAGTATCCCACCTTCTTGCTCGGTTGGCCTCCCGTACCCCGGGTATAGGTGTGTTCTACATCAATTAATTGTTTCTTCTATTTGATAGGATTTCATACTAAGGTTTCATGTTGTAATTGGTTTTATTTTGATGTTTTTGGTTTGATGTATTGATTTTTGAGGTCATCAGGTTCTGTTCAGGTTGGTTCTAACGACTTTCGTCAAGGTAAGTGGGATCGTCGTGGTTTTCAGCTATGGATTTTCTAATTTCCTCATTGTGTCTTAATTGTGATTTAGGGATTTTATGTTTTCTTGGTTGTCATGAAATTATTTTGGGCAGGAAATATGTTTTGGAAGTATATTAACTTGTGTTTGATTTTTATATTGTATTCTTGTGTCACACATGATGCGTTTTGGATATAAATCCATTTTTTATTGCAGGGTTGTATTTTATAACTTGTGCAATTGATTTAATAGATCATGCAACATATAAAGATGATATTTTAGCATGGTGTTGACGTGTTTCGTTTCACTGTCAATGTTTTGGGGCAATGGGTTCCTTTCATTTTGTGGTTTCCCACCACTATTGTTAATGTTTATGGATGTTTTTTATTTATATTTAATTAATTGGTAGGGCGTTGGGAGATTCCAAGTGATTTTGGACTATCATTTCAATTCAAGGATTGGTTTAAATCTTATTTTTTGGTTTCATAAAATCATCATTAGGATATTTATTTGTTTTGAGGTAGATAATATTTGTGGTGTAGCACGTTGAACTCTACATTATGGTTTCAATTTGCGGGAGTCAAGAACACCTACATGTGCATGCATAAGGTATGGAATATATATATATATATGTATATGCCCTCTTTTTATTTATCCCCTCGTAGAATAGGGAATTTGTGCAATGCATCTAGGGGTATTTATATATAATTTTATAAATGCATGTGAATGGAATTGCATAGGTTTGGTTCGAGCGGTCGTCGAGATATATCGACATGATTGAGGTAAGTACCCTAAGCCTATGCCTTTAAATTGAATTTCATAATTTCTTCCTTATTTTAAAAACTATGATTCATATTATTCTATATACAAATGCAATGAAATATGGTTTCGGTTGCTGGAAATGATTATTCATTTTCTTTGGAATTTTCAATGTATATATAATGTTATCGGTATTAAGTGACTTTTTCATGGAAACTGATTTCCCATGTTGTTTTGAAATGGTAATGTGTATTTCCTTAGGTGTGAGGCCTTTTGGCTGGTTAATTGTAAAAAAAACATGTTCCCTTTATGTAATTAAGCATGTTTGGCATCTTACGAATGCTTTATGAAAAAAGAAATACCTCTCTTGAGTCACACCCCTTTGGTTTTAGAAAAATGATTTTTAAACTGAAAGTGTGATGGTGTGCCTAATTTTTTGTTTATTCATTGTGTGATATGAAATAGGGGGAATTCACTTAAGGAGGAAGAACAGTGGTGAGAGGTTTATTGTGTTTTACATAAAGAGAATGTTTTGTACATATATGTTTTCTTGATAAAGAAAAACTCACCACCACTTGAAATAGAGCACAATGGGAATCATGGGTGTCTATGAGGGTGACCAGGACTAGTATTCTAGATGACACGATAAGGATTTGTCCTAATTCATCTAGGAAGATTGACGCAATAGCACTAACTAAACATATTAATTCTGAGGGTCTTGGTATTCTAAGCCATGTTTTCTAAGGGTCATGGTCTTCTAATCCATGATTTCTGATGGTTTTCATTACTAAGGAATGTTTCACTGAGGTACGTGGTCTCTAGGGTCCCACTTGTGCTAGAAAAATATTGGTATTACCCATGGTGATCATTTGCATCATGATTCTTATGATTTAATTTTCATTTACGTTTTTTCATTCATGATGTCTTATTTGAAAAAACCAATCTTTAACCCAAAATGGTTTCCTTTAATGAAGAAATGTTAATGCATTCATGGAACTTATTTTGAAAATGTTATGGGAGAGAAATTCTTTACATGAACATGCAAACTTGTTACTTGAATTTGAAAAGAATGGAAAACATTATTTTGTTACATCCTATTTTCAAACTGAATTGATTGGATTTCTTACTAAAGGCAGGGGCATAGGGGGTTATTATCTTTTTTGGCATTCCTACTGATCATATCGATGCTCATGTCTTCTTTACTTTTCAGTTGCAGGTTTCAATATTCGATTTCTCTTGGAGAGAGTGTAATTTAGGTTCAATGGTGACCCACTGGGTCACTTGAGGTATGTCACATTGCTTCATTTATTCATATTTTGTTTCCACGTTGTTTAGTTTATTTTCCTTTATTTATATGTTTGTCCATTTTATGATTATTTACTTTTCTTTGTTTTGAGAAAAATCGTTTCCAACTAATTTATTTTGATGCCTGATACTAGTCTCCAGCCCGTGGGAATCTGGAACTACCTTCGGGCCATGTCGCGGACCAACTCGGGTGACCGGTTCAGGGTCGACCCAGGTTGGTTCATGAAAATTTCACCCTGAGCTTGCAAATGCTTATGGTAATATGCACTAGATGATGATGACTCTCCATGTACTTCTGTCGAGCATCATGACGACATCACAACAGAACCATAAAAACCCACATGTATCAATTGATATCTGATACCAATAACTCGACCCTTCGTGAAGGCATACTAGGTCATTAGCATACATTTTGCCTTATCAAATTGTTTTTCATTGGTGTGATCCTTGGCCTCAGAATGAATCTTTGTATGTATTTGAGATTTTCTTCCCTCATACAACTCTGTCAATTGAAATTTAAAATTTAAATAGTTAAAATATTATTTTCAATTAATTTTAAAAATCAAAAAAAAATTATTATGACCAAAATCTGATGTTAGTGATTACCTCTAATCCCTCAAGGGACAAGCACAATGTACATCCTCTAATAAATTTCTAACTTTTTAATATAGGGTTATTTGATTGCCTATATGGATATAAAATTAAAAAATACATTTAATGTAATATAAACTGTTTAAAAAATGTACTTACAATAAATTCTCTCTGTATAATGAATGTAATACTACCAAATTGATGTGTCACATTCAATCTTGACTGTTTATGTCAGAGGTATTTTCTAGTACTTTACATGTAATTTTTTTGTATGGAGTTATTTTGAGAATGTGAAATTTGACGGCATGTGATTCCAAGGTCCAGAGTGCCCGAAATTATCTATTGAAAAATGTTAATATTTAAATAGAACAATTGGGAGGTTTTCATGAAAATGTTTCATAACTCTTAAACGGGTTCCCAGGTCAGAAATCTCAGGGAACCGTTTGCATTCAAGATGGTGGTTTTACCTTAGGCGTGACATAAGTGTAGTCAGCGCACCCCTCAAGTAAGAAAAACCAAAAATGGCATAATCATAAATAAAATTATTTTATTATTCAAATACTTGTAAATCATGAATAGTGGCTCGTATTAAAAATATGAAACCATCGCTGAACTCAAGAGGGTGTGCTTTCCTTAGGCAGACACTAATATTAGCTAGAGCGAGCAAATAATGGAAATTAGTTTTTGGCCGTGAATAAAATAATTATATAAAAATTATTTTATTTTCATATCCTTATATCTCTTAATGGTAACTAGGATTGAAAATTTGAGAGTATTGTTGAACTTTTGGGGGAATGTTCCCCTTAGGAGGAGCCTATCCTCTACCAGTGCGGGTGAAGGGTGAATGTTAATTTTTTTGAACTTTTTGTAAAAAACATTCAGTAAACGTGCGAGTGGGATTTTCTATCTTTTCAAAAAGTTCTCAAATTAAAAATATGAAGTCACTTTTGAATTCAAAATGTTTGTATTCACCTATAAATCACTTATCATTGGCCAGAAAGAGCCGAGCAAAAAATTTATTTTGGAAACTTTTGAAGAACAATAATAAAAATGTTGAAAACAATTCTATTATTTCCTTTCTCACTTTTGAGTGGAAGATGGTGAAGTTGTGGGGAAGTTACAGGGCAGTGACGATACGCATTAATGAGGATCGTTTATGTATTGATAACTAATAGCATAATGATGATTTAATGATGTGTAATAGAGGCATTGTTTCTTAAATAAAATAGTGTAACAAATCGACGTTGCATCATAATGGGAATGATGTGACGTGCTCCTATTTATAGTTTGACGCACTGGGAGATATAGATTAAAAATTTGGAGGATTATCAAGAAAACATATGATGGACATCATCCCTAGTGAATAATGATAAATGAAAAAAAAACATCAACACCTTCAATGTCTTTCGAAGATCAGAGCCGGGAAGCAACGTGTAAAGGTTTCGTGCATAGCAGATGCGTGGTTGGGACAAGACCCAATTTGATTTTTACCATGATCAATGATTATACCAGGATCAATATGACGATGAATTCCAATCTCCACATATTATGTTCAAATATTTAGATAAAGAATAAAGAGGCCTGAAACCTTTAGAGTGGATCCTTCACATCATTTTTATAATTAATTTAATTAAATTCATAATGAAAAATAATACATGGATCATTGGTATATTTCTTCAATGATGATGTTTGTCATCTGGAATGACCCTTCTAGATTATCTAATTTCACTTTTAAGGATCCAAACTAGAATCCCACAAGAGGTGATCCCCACATGCTCCAATGAACTCTAATTGACATCGCTCATTCTCTGTGTGATAGCATGGAAAATTGAGTGTCTTGTGTCAGTTTAAATTTAACTTATGTTCTTCAGCCTTGAATAATGACTCTCAGGCATGAGAGGGGAGAGAATAGGATTCAAGAGAGAAGTTGTTTGGGTAAACAATTATCAATTCACCAGGTGTGTGGTGTGGTGTATGGCACAATAGGCGTACTTACATATTTATATACATGAAATTTTAGTTACAATATATAATATCATAGAAACAATTAAATACCTTCATGAACTTGGATAAAACCCATGCATTTAATAAAAATATATCATCATTGTTTATGGTGTGCCAACATGCACAAAATGGAAATAGTATTAAAAATTCCATGTCACAAAATAATAGCAATGTTATTTTAATTTGTGAAAACCAGTTAAATAATTATTTATTGTCTTGAAAATTATTGTTTTACTACCAAACCTACCTGGGTCCACTCAAACTCCACATCCTTTTATTGAACACCCGAATAACTAAATAAATAATTTATTCTCTTAAATGTATATTTCATTTACAAAATAGTAAATAATTATTTATTAAATGATCAATAAAAAAATAAATATATTTTATTTAATTTATGCGTTCATTTTAACATGAATAAAAAATTTCCATGATCTTGAGAATAATATTTATTTCATTTACTAAATTTAAATATATTTTAATTGAGACCACCAAAAACACTTTGTGTGTGACCCTCTGGGATTTGTTCTCATTGGCATTAGCTAGGCTTTCGTGAAACCCAAGAGTATTGTCCAACAACAGGACAAGGTACCCAAGATAAAGAACGTAAAGTCACAACAACGACATCCCCATTCAAATGCTCACTGTGTAATATAATCCTTTTGCTGAAATATCTCATCAAGAAGGTTTCATGACAGTGTCATCATCTTTTTTTCATGATACGTCATTCATTAACTATGTGAAATTAACTCATCATTACCCCATGGCCATGGAATTTTGTGTCATGGTTCAATTTCAATCAAATTGACAAGATATCAACTATCATAAATGGAAGGGACAAATCCTTTATTGACTTATCCATTATTAATATGCCACTCCTGATGCACCCAACGTACAATACTTCACTCCAACTGTCTGCATGACTTTCTTCGTTAGTAAATCAATGTGTGTAAGCCGTGACCCGTATTAATGATAATCATAAAGTCTAAGGATCATTACATGCACACGTAGATAGAAATATATGTTGACACCAAAACATGTAGAATTCCTACTTGGAGGTATATTCTCATAATATCAACTCTTAGAGATTACCAAGTGCGAACTTCATGAGAGGATGTCTCATCTACTTACGAGTACCCTAACATGTTGGTCATCATTCTATATATCTCATCATATCATGTCATCTAGCCACAAAACTATATTTCAGAATATTTTTATAGCATTTCAGGGTTCTCATCATAGAGGGGATTTACAATACTTTATCAATGGAATAAATACTCTAGGAAATTATTACATCATAATCATTCAAAAAAATGTACAATATGTAATAACAAATTAAATATCCATGTAATAAAAGTAAATCCAGTGGGTATCAGACACCAACTCTTACAAACTCCCACTTGAACTAGAGCCAACTTCTTACAACTTTCTGTTCACTAGACCTCACATGTTGATCATGTTTCTGCTGAGTCAAGGCTTTATTCAATGGGTATGCCACGTTTTCTTCTGTGGAAATACTACTCACTGCAACTTCACCTCTATGAGAAAAATCCCTCAAGAGATGATATGTCTGATGTACGTGATTCTTCCGCTGATGTGTCCTTTGATCTTTTGCTAGGTCAACCACTGTAGTATTATCACAGTACAGTGTGATGGGATCATCACTACTAGGTATTACATCTAGCTCCTAGACGAAGCATCACATCTGAACAACTTCTCTGAAAGCCTAAGAAGCTACCATATACTCAGACTCTACTGTAGAATCCACAACCACACTCTTCATTGATCTCTTTGAGAAAACTACACCTCCATTATAAGTGGAGATTTATCCCATTTGAAACTTCATGTCATAATGATTACTCTAGAAACTAGCATCTTCATATCCTCTGATGACTAGTTCGGTATAACCTCTATAAACTAGGAACATATCCTTAGTGCACCTCATATACTTAAGGATAGTCTTGACTGCAATCCAATGGTGGTCACCAGGGCAACTTGATATCTGCCTACCGCACTTAATGCATATGTGCCATCTAGCCAAGAACATAGAATGGAATACATGATTGAACCAATCATAGATGTGTATGGAGTCCTTTTTGTTACCTTTAATTCCTCATGTATTTGGGGGAAATTTTCTTGGAAATATGAATGCCATGTGACGCTGGAAAAAATCCCTTATCGGATTGTTCCATACTGAGTCTCTTCAGTATCTTATCAATGTATGTACTTTGACTTAGGCCCAACAATCTCTTAGATCTATCATGACATATCTTGATCCCAAGAATATACGCTGCCTCTCCCATGTATTTCATGGAGAAGCATTGATTCTGATATTCCTTAATAGACTGTAATACTGGTATCTCATTCCCAATAGGTAATATGTCATCTACTTATACTATTTTGAAGATGACTGCACTCCCGCTAAACTATTTGCAGACACAAGGCCCATATTCAATCTGGATAAAACCAAATTCTGTTATGGCCTCATCAAAATGAGTGTTCCATTACCTAGATTCTTTCTTTAATCCACAAATGTTTTTCTACAACTTTTATACCTTATTTGTATCATTTGGAGTCACAAACCATTCAGGTGGTGTCATGTAGACATCTTCCTAAAGGTTCCCATTAAAGAATACTGTTTTCACATCCATTTGAAAAATCTCGTAGTCAGGTAAAGCCACAATGGAAAATATAATTCTGATGGATTTCAGCATTGCAACTACTGAGAAGGTTTTACTATAGTAAATTCCATGGCACTATTAAAAACGTTTTAATACCATTCATGACTTATAGGTATTGACTTGTCCATCCATATCCAGTTTCATATTGAATACTCATTTACAACCAACAGGCTTTACATCAAGTAATGAATTTTCCAAAATCTTGACATGGTTTTGGTACATGGAATCCATTTCAGAATTCATTGCTTCTTTCCACTTGGCGACATCTATTCCACTTACTACTTCCTTATAGGTTATAGTATCATAATTATCAACTAATAAGGTGTTACCATCCTCATGGTGTGAGTTTGTTACCTGAAGAGGCCATGCCAAACTCTTCACAACCCAACAAATGTAAATACGAAAACATGGATTTTCATCCACTACGGAACTCGTATGGAATAAATTTTATTGATTTAGTTGGTAATTGGTTTAGTATGTGTTCCACTATTTATAACACATATCCCCAAAAGGATAATAAAATACTTTCATGACTCCTCATTGATCTCACCATTTCCAATAGGGTGTGGTATCTCCCTCCGCTCACACCATTCCACTAGGGTGTGTTTGGAGGAGTTAGTTGGGATAGGATCACAAACTCCCATAAGTAATCAATGAAGTCTTAGTTATGATATTATCCACCTCAGTCTGAGAAGGGTTTCATAATCATTTTACCAAGCTAGTTCTCAACTTCATTATTGTATTCTTTGAAATTATCAAAATAATCTGACTTATACCTCATTAAGTGGATATATCCATATCTACTAAAATCATATGTAAAATTTATAATGTTTGATTACAGTCGCCTTGTTTCAACTAGAAATGGTCCAGACACATCAATATGAACCAATTCAAGATGTTATTTATCCCTTTCATCATTCCCACTAAATTGGGATTTGGTCATTTTTCCTTGTAAACAAGCAATACATACTCCATGTGGTTTTAGTTAAAAAGAATATAAATATCCATCTTGATGTAACTTTGTCATGATTTTCTCATTTAAATGACCTAGTAGGTGATACCAAAGGTGGGTGTGGTATGATTCATCTGAAGTATCCTTGTTATCGATTTCCAAGACATGTTTTGTGTAATCCAACATGTAAATTCTATTGTATAAATGTTCCCTACCATAACAAATGATATCATTGTAAAAGTAACAACATTAATTTCCAAAATTGAAAAAAAATCCATATGTATCTAATTTGGATATATAAATAAAGTTTTTAGTAACAGAAATAACGCAGTAACAAACCTTTACTACCAAGATCATCCCTATTGGCAACGTGAGGTGTTAGTCCTCGATAGCTACATTAGCAAGTCTGGCTTCGTTGGAAGCTCATTGATCTACCTCCCCTCGACCAGTCATAATGATTCTACATGGTTCCTATATTTGGATACATATGTGAGAACCACATGCTATATCTATTACCAAATTTTTAGAAACAAATAGAATGCATTCGATAACTATCACACCTGAATCTTCCCCTTTCTTCTTAGGCTATGTGTATTTCTTCATCTAGTGGCCATCATTCCACATATGAAACAAATAGCCTCATGTTCCCTTTCCTCCCCTTTCATATTCCATTTCATTGAAGGCCACAAAGAAGATTTGGTGTTAAAGCTCTTTGCCTTCCCTTAACACTTATTCACAATAATGATAGAAGGATATTCACGCTATATATCTTTGTACACTTGGAGAATGAGGATAAAAAGATTGGATATAAACTTCTCAGTGATGTTCAAATTGAAATTGACAATAAAGTTAGAGAATCTCTGAGGTATTGATGCAAGAATGAGATCGACGCCCAGTTCATTGAGGAGTTTAACCCCTAGAACCTCATGGTTCTCAATGTATCCAATGAGCTTGACTACATACAGCCAAACTGTGGAACCTTCTCCAAGCTGACTATAAAATAATGCCTTAGAGATCTCATACCTTTCTTGTCTTTCTCTCTCCTGGTAAAGACCACAGAGGTGCTCGAGCATGCTATAAGCATGCATTTTTTCGTGAGACTTCATGAGATCACTAGAAATTGATGATATAATCAATCATTTAATGTCGAACATGACATTCATATGTTTCTCATAGACCAAGAACTACTCATCACTCGCCTCTTTTCCAGGAAAATCAGGTGTTGCTAACTCAAACACATAAGACTTCCATTCGTGGCGTAGGATAACCCGAAGGCATCTAAACCATTCTTAGAAGTTAATTATAGAAAGTTTGTTATATTTATATAGAATTGATCATAGGGATAGTGTGGTAGAAGAGTTTCTCATTTTTATTCGACAATTAAAAGAGCATATCATTAATACATTCTTGGTAACATTTTATAAGAAATAATAATTTTAATTATGTCTCCAACTATTTTATCAAGTCCCAATAGCCCACACAATTGAACTCAAAATGTTTAGTTACCAGGATATTCTAGTGGCAGGGATCCCTATTCCCCTTCGCATAACCCCTATAAGGGTTGGTCAAGCTATTAGAAGGTATTTAGCTTGGCAGGACATTTCTAACTGTTGGATTGCCACTCCAAGATATGTTGAGTTGACTAACCAATCCAGAAATCTTTACTTTGGATTTCCTCAACTCTTTCCTCCAATATTACTCCAATTCTAGCAAGGGATACTCTTCTTGATGTAAAATTGTTAAGACGACCCGAAACATTTCATAAGGGTTTCCTATATAATATTAAGTTTCCAACAAAGGTTGGTCAGGCACATAGTTTTCTTGAGTTTTTCACTTAATCAAGTAACAGAAGGCTTGTTCTGGATTCATATTTTAATTTAGTTATTTTGTATCTCTTATGCGTGAATTTATTATTATCATTATCACACACTTTTTAATATTAAGTGTAACTTACTTAAGTGATTAATCATGTCTTGATAATATTTATGAATAAGTCTAATTTATTTTAGTTCTATCTTGCATGATTTTTTAAATCATAAATTATGTGATCGTTACAACACATCTATAATGTTAAACCATGCAACTGACAGAAATAAAATAAATTAAATAACATGATCATTTGATTTTATAATGGTTAATTTATATAGAGTTTGATAAATTAACCCTGACCTAGGGGAGAAACACCTTGAACCTTTTGGGTTCATGTTTACAGCTTCCACTTATCCACCTCTGTATCTCCTGGGATTTGTCTCCTCTCGGCTCTAGCTTGAACGTCCTCTAATAGCTTGGGAGTTCCATCCATTACATATGCCTTTTTTAACTCACATGTAGGTGATGGTTAAAAAGGGGTTTTACATAAAAGAAACCTTGGGCACGCAGGCCCAACATATTAATGAGGAGAAGGCTCACAAGACAACTAATTTAATGAAAATAAATAAATTAAAAGAAGCCATCCACATACAAAGGTCATGGTCTAGCTCATTATCATCCATACATGCAATGATATTTATGCATAAATAAAACTAGTAATCATTAGTTTAATAGTTCTTGTTTAAGATA
Source organism: Viscum album (assembly GCA_963277665.1). Lineage (NCBI taxonomy): Eukaryota > Viridiplantae > Streptophyta > Magnoliopsida > Santalales > Viscaceae > Viscum > Viscum album. The sequence continues at coordinate 1,688,935,697 of OY728147.1, read as the reverse complement.
AATCGTTCTTGAATCAATTAATTGTCATCTTTAATTAATAAATCATTTTATTTTAAACCCATTTATTAATTTCCTAGAGATTATCACCCATCATTATTTTAATCAAATAAATTCATTTAAAATAATATTGGTATGTAACTTGTACCATGGAGGAAACTCGGTGAAATATTATTCATAACTACCTGATAAGTATAAATGAACAATACATAGATGTTAAATTAAACACACATATATATAACACCTATCACACATTGTAGCTCAGATTTATGCCTTCACAATGGTACACATCTCAAGGGTTTATATAAAATAAAAATAAATTTTCATAAATTTTCATAATTTGGATGAGTAAACGACGTATAGATACAACTACATGGCATGTATTATTTTTCACCGTCTATCCAAAGTACATTCTCGGAGAAACGACATGTGAGTATACTTTAGAAATATTTAGAGTACATGGTGTGTCCAGTGGGACACACACCTTGTAGTTCCTTGTCACACAGTCTCCAGCAGGGTCAGTTGTGTACAGGGTACACGGTCTAAACCTAATCCAATGTGACTACACGCCATGTCCATTGGGCTATATGGCATGTAATTTGGAAACCACATGCAACTTGTTCTTGGCCAACAAACAAAGTCAGTTAATACTTTGAAAGGATCCAAAACATGGATGGGTTTGGTGGACGGTCCGATACATTGAATCTTTACTAAATGACATGTACTACCGAATAAATGTCATGTGTTCTATTATTGTATGGCCGGGAAGCATTGGAAACTCCGGAATAGATTATCTATTTTATTTTAATCAAAATTAAAAGAAAAGATCATTTTAGTAAGGTAAACTAGAAATGAAAGAGGTGGAATAGATCTAGAGATTCTGATTTCTAGAATTATTAACATGAATTGAAACAACTAAATTATTAAACGTGTAATTCATCAAAGAAATATTTAAAAAATTATAAACTATGATGTATCCCCTCTGATACCACTTGAATGTTCTGGGCGGAGCTGAAGCGTATTAGAGATACGACCCAATTTGATTTTTACAATGATAAATGATTATTCTGGGATCAATATGATGATGAATGATAGTCTACACAGAATATAATCAATGATTTAGATAAAGAAGAAAGATGTCTGATACCTTTATTGAAGATGTTTCACATCACGTTTATAATTAATTTAATTAATTTCAAAATCAATGATAATATCAGGATCGTTGGTATTTTTTTTCATTGATGATATTGATCATCTGGAATAACACTTCAACATTATATTCTTTCGCTTGTAAGGATCCAAACTAGAATCTGTCTAAGAGGATGCACACGTGCTCTGATGGCCTCAGATCGACACTTTTCTTTCTCATGGTGCTAGCATGGAGAATCGAGTGTCCAATGTCTAGTGTCTGTCATTATTTTTCTCATATTATTCGTCCTTGAAGAACATCTCTCATTCTAGAGGGAGAAGAGAAGAGTATTATAGAGATAAATTGTATGTCTCAACAATTCTCAATTCACCAAGAGCATGGTGTGGGGTATGGCACAATAGGTGTACATGCCTATTTATATAAATGGAATTTCAGTTATAATATATAATTGCAAAGAAATAATTAAATATATTGATGAACATTGGTAAATCCCATGCATTTAATGATAATACTGCATCATTATTTATGGTGCATAAACTTTGGAAAAATGGAATTATAAATAAAATTCTGCATCATAGAATAATAGCAGCGTTATTTTAATTTGTGACAACTAGTAAAATAATTATTTACCATCATTCAAATAATTATTTTACTACCAGACTAACCATGGTCCACTTGAACTCCACTTCCATTTATTGAACACCTGAATAAATAAATAAATAATTTATTTTCTTAAAAGAATATTTTTTTTACAAACTAGTAAATAAATATTTATTTAATGTTCCATAAAATAAAAAAAAATATTTAATTTAATTTATGTGGCCATTTTTAAATGAAGAAAAAAATTTCATGTTCTTTATTATAATATTTATTTCATTAGTTAAATAAAAAAAAAATTTAACTGAGACCACCAAAACCACTTTGTCTGTGACCCTTTAGGATTTTTTCTCATTGGAATTATGCAGGATAGCCTAAATTCCAAGAGTACTGTCTAGAAACAAATCAAGGCGCCAAAGAGAACGAACATAAATTTGCAACAACTACATCCACATACTAATAGTCACTCTGTAATATAATCCCTTTATCAAAATATCTCATCAAGTAGGTTTCATGACTGTCATCAAAATTTATACTTGAAACGTCGTTCATTAACTACCATAAATAAACTCATCGTTACACCATGGTCATGGAATTTGGCATGACGGTTCTATTTCAATCAAAGGGATGAGATATTGAATTCCATAAATGGAAGGGACAAATCCTTCCTTGACTTATCCATTAATAACATGATACTTGTGATGCACCAAACGCACCCTACTTCCCATCAACTGTTTGCATGACAGTTTTCATTATTAAATCAATGTGCATAAGTCGTCACATGAATTAATGATAATATGAATGTCTTGGGATCATTACACATGCTCGCAGATTGAAATATCTGATGACACCAAAATAAACAGAATTTGTACTAGAGGTTCTTCTCTTATAATATCTTATCATAGAGATTACGAAGTGCAAAGTCATGAGAGGAAGTCTCATATGCTTACGAGTACTCACACCATACAGTCATCATGCTATGTGTCCCATCATAGCATATCATCTAACCATAGAACAATACTTAAGAATATTTTTATAGCATTTCAAGGTTCTCATCATAGCAGGGGACTACCATGACCTTATCAATACAACAAATATCTAGGACAATATTACATCATAATCATGCAGAACAATGAACAATATGTAATAATACATTAAATATCCATGTAATCAAATTAAAACCAGTTGGTTATAGGACACCAACTCTTACAAAGTCGACGTATTAATCCCTCTAGGATGAACTCCAGGAAATCAGACATCATAAGTAGTAGGGGTTTTTTAATTGATGCTCTTCCCCATCCATTTATAAAAATGAAAAACAGGGATCAACCAATGAATAGGTTGATCCTCAATTTGTGTGTTATAAAAGAGGGTGTTTTATTGATGGGGTTTAATTTATTCAGTGTCTAAATCATGGCATGGAATAATTGCACGGAAACTCCCCAGAAACACCCCCAACATTACTCCTCTAACGCAGAGGCCATGGTCCAACATGAACAAGGCCCATGTGCCACCTCATGTGTGTTCCTCATGGTCGTACCCTCGAAAAGATGGAAAGGAAGGTCTAGGATCGTTACAGTGAAGAGGGTGCTCCTCGAATCCCAATGATGCAGACGCCTCGAAGAACGGACCACTGGAGCACATCTGGTGGCCCGCTAAATTCCATGATGGCTTTTCAGCATTAATGGAAGTGGTTGCTGGCCTCACCGGCCGCGAGGAGAAATCTACCCACACCATCGAGTCACATTGACTAAGAAGCCACAGTGGTGCGTTATAGGATGTGGTGCCAGGAGAGTCACCGCGTGGAGGGACGGCACACGTGCAGATGAGCTGGCAGCTGCCATCATTGACCACAATAGGATGAAGAACCCCGGACATCTCTGGGGCATGCGGGAGGTTGTGGCCCATTAGGAGCTATTGGAGCTGCATACAACACGAGGCGGGCGCCAAACATGAGGTGTGGTCCATCTCATGCTTTCTAAATTCAGACATGGAGGGGACATAACTGGCATCCGTGACCGAGGTGATCACACCAACCGCATCCTGTGGATGGTCCCCAGCTGGCGGGTAGTGCCCGCAGCTGGTCAGACTGATCCTGCTACCTAGCGGGCTGGACCTTGGCCCATCGGGTTAGACCTACACCAACGTCGTGGACCCGTGCCCCCTTCTGGTCGGGCCAGACTAGACCGGGTTGCTGGGAGACCAGGAATGCATGACCATAAGCCGACTTGGCTATGTATTGCAAGGCTTATTAGGCCATAACCACTAGTCAGGTATGAGTAGACCGTCCTCATCCCACACCAGGTCCGGTCGAGTTTCCCTTAAATAATTGGGATTTGTGGGAACCCCGGGCTGGGTGGTCAGGTCGTTCTGACCAGGTCGAACCAGGCAAAGTCGCAATCAGTCCCCTGGTTGCAAAAACCCATGTTTCTTTCCAACCATGCATCTGATTGACGAGCCGTTTGTGGAGTTGGTACTATCTCGATGAGTCGAATCTTTTTACATTCTCTATGGTGACATTATAGATAATTTAGATTTTAATAATGGTTTTAGGAGCGGTTCTCCCAAGATAACTATGTACAGAACCCTGTGACTGTATGAGACTTTAACAGTGCTGACTTTTGGAACCGTGGGAACCACCTCTCTATGACTTGGCTGGCCCATGGTGGGAAGCACCTCTCTGCGACTCTTCAAGCGCATGGTATATTATTAGGATGAGTACCTCAGTTGGCCATGACTAGTGGAAATCACCTCTCTATGAATTTTCCGGCCCATGGTACGTGATGCGGGAGGAGTATCTAAGTAGTACCGGGTTAGTGGGAAGAACATATTCGTGACATGGTATCCCATTGTACTCCCTATAAGAGGAGTTCCCCAACATCTAATGTGTTCAGTGATGTGACTGATGATGTTATTGTTGCTACAATAGAATATAACTGGTGTGAGTTGTCTTGTGTTTTCTTATTTACTTTGAGAATTGATATGTGGTCTTTCCTTTTTATTTTGGGGTCCTTACTGTGTACTCTGTTACTCACCCATTCATGGGATTCTATCACATGTGTTTGGTCTAGTGAAGACAACCGATGATTCGACAGAGGTGCTCAGGGAGATAGGATTAACAGATGCTAATCAAGTGGACTTGGTGGACCAGGAACAAGTGGGGACTTGAAGGACATGGGGGAGAGGACATACTACTTCGGCTTCTAGTTTCTTCACTACTCTCAGGATCAGGGTGGTTTTTTTCGGATGGCCATTAGATTTCCCATTTTGTGTTTTCCTTTCTTCAGTTCATTTTTGGGTTTTTATTATGGACCACTAACTTTTAGATATAATTGCACTCAGCTTTGTTTTAGTGGTTTGATTTTTCCCCATTTAGGTGTTTTGGGATGTGGTTGGGCATGTGTGTGTGCGTACAGGTATTCAGAAATATGCCTCCCACATGCAGGTTGATGCATGTGGTTCTATTCGCCAAACATTGGCCTTCAAGAGGCGGGATTAGAATTGAATATACATGGGCCACAGGGGATGGGTCAAGAAAAAGTGGTATCAGAGGGAGGTTAGTCATACGAAAAATTTAGAGATTCTATTGTTTTAGTTTTGGGGAAACAGTGTTAAGTGTTGTGAGGGAAACATTCTGATACGGGGAGTCTAGTTTTGGTGTGGCAGTCGATGTATCCATACACTAGGACCTTGAATTCTATTTTTAGATCTACACATGAAATTTTTTTTGCTTAATTATCTCCTAATTTTGAATAAAATCCAAATCACCTTGTATAATTTTTTAACTGTGGTACATCATGATCTATCTCAGGATTCCTCCACATGGATGAAAATCCAGGATCCTAATATAAGGTCGTGAGGATAGTCCTCCTAGTGACGAGGCATCTGTTCAGGGACCAATGCTAGAGATGGACTCACCAGGTTGTGTACGCATGTTATCACCATTTTTTGATCAACTAGAAGGCCCACCACTAGTTTTAACTTGGATGTATCTTGCTGGACAGAGTCATGGATGACTCTTTTGGATCTTATTGATGAGGTATTGGGTTCAAATGTGTGTCACGCGCATTTGGAGAAAAACCACCTGAGAAGAAGGGTGAGAATGACCTATGGATTGAAGGTGCACATTGTAAACTGTGAAACCATAGTGTTCATAGGATGGATCATGCTAGCTTCCATAAGGGTAGGATTTGCTATGCATGTCATAAAAAAGGACATCTTGTGTGAGACTGTCCCACCTTTTAGGCTATAGGGTAGTAAAATATATTATTGCAAACTATCATGGCTTATGACCCCAAGGCTCTATGGGTGAATAAAGGTACGATGTGTTTCTTTCTACTTTATATTCTATATTGATAAACACATGTAATAGTGATTTACCTTCCCTATCAATTCATCTTGTTTGATACCAAGAGGTTCTGGTTAAGACTGTTAACTTGACCCTCACATTTAGAGACTGTTACTAGAGGAGACCAAATGACCACACCCTCGGCTGACTGTGTGACTTGACACTAAGAGGTGAGAGTATCGGTAGGGATCTCTTGGTAGTAGCATATAGGATTTTCCATTTCATTCTTGGTATGGACTAGTACCATTCATGCTAGGATGGAATGTATTAGGAAATGGATTTGGTTTGTCCCCGATGATGGGAGAAAATTTCTCTTTACCAATAGAGGCAAAATCCTTGAAGCTCTTGATGGACTTCGAAAGAGGATGGAATAGCCAAATCCTATTTATTTGGCTAGTTCAAGACTCAGTGTAGTGAATCTAATGAGTCATCATGTTCCTTAGATAGAGTATATTTTAAGGACATCTCTATTAAAGATGTTCCATAATTACCACTCCAGTGAGAGTTAAAATTATTTCTTTATTTGTACCCTAGTATGACACTAATATCAACATCGGCATATAGAATGTCTCATGTAGAGATTCATAAATCGAGGGAACAACTAGAGGACGTGGGAATAAAGTAGTTTCATGCGATCAAAGAGTATGACTCATGCACTCCAGGAATGATTCATGTAACGGTCTATGTATACAAATGGTTTCCATGTTAATAGGCATAGTTGTTAATCATTCCATCATTTCATGAATCTTGTTCAAGACCACGAGTTTCTAGTTAACCCATTAACCTAATCCTTAAATCTAGAGATACCTATGGGAGGAGAATCGATAATCACACTTATACCAACAGTGTGATCTAAGCCTTGAGGTGAGTGTTTAGGTTGGAACCTATTGGTGGAAGCATCGAGGCCTTATGATATTAGGTTGGGTATGGACTAGTCATACACTTTTCATGCTCAGATTGATTATTTTAGGGAAAAAATGATGTTTTATATCTGTAGCGTTGGATTGGGATTTTCCTTGGTCAGCAAAAATAAGGCAAACCCAAGCATCATGGGATAATCTCATGAATAATATGGTGCAGCTGATCACTTTTTTGTTGTCCGGTCATACCCTTATGGTAGTAGATGGTTTGAGTATTCAGTTCCCAATAGTAGAGGTGGAGTGCAGGAATGTGCCTTCAAAAGATGTTTCTGGGGTTACCTCCGCATCGGGGGAGGGAATTTTGTACCATTATACACCCTAAGATGGCACTGATATTAGCATCAGTATATCAGAGGGCTTTCATAGAGCATCAAAATCTGGGGGGCATAGGTGGGGGTCTTGTAGAGGAAGGGCTTAGTAAGACCCAGTTTTTGAGGTTATGTGATGATTACCATCACTTTAATCAAGTGGTTATAGAGACTGAGTACCCGCTACCAAAGGATCTATGGGAACATCAATCAGTTAAAAGGGGTGGCCTTTTTCACGGATGTAAAGGTGCCCATAGGCTTTTCAGTAGTTTTGAAAGATGAGTGAGGCAATATAGAATCTATCAGCGATCTAGATATCATTCATGGATGATGATGGAGTTGTTTAACTTCAATCAATGACTATCACTCCCCCACCCTTACAGTATGTCAAGGTGGCATAGTTTGTGGATATAGACTATCATTCCTGATGTTCTCAGTTATCCTTAAGACAAGATCCTGATGGATTTTCAATAGGTGGGGAGAACGTCATCCTTTCTAGTGGTCACACCGTAGTGCCAGTGATGTTATGAGAGGATGTGTTGATGGTGATTCATAAATCCCATTTGGTGGTACGTCCAGGTATGGAAAAGTTATACAATGACCTTCGACATTTGTATTGATGGCCTGTAGATGAATACCTTGCAGTTTATGGAGGGAGACCATGTTTTCATTTGGGTCTCACCTCGATAGAGATTGAGGAGATTTGGCCAGGGTGGCAAGCTATCTCTAAGATTCATCGGTCCTTTCCTGATCTTGAGTAGAGTTAGTGAGGTGGTGTACCACCTAACTCGTACCCTCAAATATACTAGGTCCCTGATGTTTTCTACGAGTCATAGAAAAGGACGTACGATCATCATCCATCACACATCATCAACTGGGTTGGGCTGGAAATTTATGAAGGGGTGGCGTTTTCATATTTCTCAGTGGAGGTATAGGATCTACAGAATAAGGTCATGTGGGGGAGTTCAATTCCTCTAGTGTGTATTCGTTTGTAGCATGAGAATATCTAGGAGAGCACATGGGATTTGGAGGCTCAGATTCACGCTTAGTACCCCCATCTATTTAACTAGTTTCATTTTGGATTTCAGGGACATAAATCCTTAAGGTGGGGATAACGTAATATCTCTAAATTTCCATGTAAGTTTTTTATTTGAATGGAATTATTTCCAGACCATGAATCTTTATGGAATGTGATTCCAAGGCCCGGATTTCCTAGAATGATTCATCAAAAAATATTAATCATTAAATTGAATATGTGGGAGGTTTTCATGAAAAAATATAATAACTCTTAAATGGTTTCCCAGATTATAAATCCAAGGGAACCATTATGTTCAGGATTGTGGTTTTACCCTAGGTGCGACTTAAGAGTTGTCAGAACACGCCTCCAGTATGAAAACCCAAAAACGGAATAACCATAAATAAATTAATTAAATAAAATTATTTCAATTTTTAAAGGCGTATATCTCATGAACGGAGAATTAGAATAAAAATATGAAACCACCGTTAAACTTTTGTGGGTATATTTCCTTAGGTAGACAATAATATTGGCTGGCATGGGCCAACAGTGGAAGTTATTTTTTGGCTCTGAATAAAATAATTAAGTAACAATTATTTTATTTCCAAATCCTTGTAACTCCTAAATGGAAACTCATATAGAAAATTAGAGAGTACCTCTGAACTCATGGAGGCACGTTCCCCTTAGGTATAGCCTAACCTTGACCAGCACAGGTCAAGGGTGAAAGTTTATTTTTTTGAGCTTTTTTAAGTTATGTTCAGTAAACGTGCAAGAGGGATTTTATATCCTTTGAACTGGTGGCCAGATTAAAAATCAGAGGGAACCACTGAATTTTGAATACCGGGATTTTCATAGAAATGAATTAACTTCAGCCGACAAGGGCTGATCAAAAAACTTATATTTCAAACTTTTTGAGAAAAACATTAATGAATTTAAAAAAGAATTATTTTATTTTCTTTCTCAATTTTGAGTGGATGACGGTGACGCAGTGGGTCTACGATAGGGCAGTGATGATGGGGATTAATGAGGATCATTTATGGGTTATTAACATACAGAATAATGATGCATTAATGATGTGTTATAGCAATTTTGTTTCTTAAATAAAACAACATAACGATGTGATGTCGTATCATAATGGGAATGTTGTGACGTGCTCCTATTTATACTTCCACGCACTAGGGAAATATGGATTAAAAATTTGGAAGATTATATGGAGAACCTCGGATGGACCTCCACCCCAGCAAAAAACCACGAATGTAGGCGTTACTACATAACCTTAGGCACCTTTCATAGATCGAATCCATAAAGCGACGTTGATGTCTTTATCCCCCGAGGATGAACGTCATGACATTGGACATCGTAAGATGTATGGTTTTTGATTTGATGTTCTTCCCTGTCCTTTTCAAAAAATGAAGAACACTGATCAACCAACAAATATGTTGATCCATGATTCGTTTTTTATGTGGGGGGGTGTTTTATTCTTGGGGTTTTATTTACTTGGGGACCAAATATTGGCATGGAATGATGGATAGAAGACAACACCTAAACCTCCCTCGACATTAAACCTCTGATGTGGAGGCCCCGAGATGTCACGAAAAAAGGCCCAAGAGCGTCCTCATGTGATATCCTAGTGTTAATACTCTAAAAATTATGGCAAAGAAAGATTGGGATCCTTGAATTTAAGAGGGAGCTCCCCAGAGGCCACAGACGCAAACGACCCGAAGAACGGACAACCAGAGTGCATCTGGTGGCCCACTAAACACCCTGCCAGCATGCTGACACCTATGATGGCTACATTGGAGGCTAGCCTCATTGGCTGTGTGGAAGAGGAGGTCCATACTGGTGGGATAAATTGACCATGAAGCTGTATCTCGTTAGCTGTGACAATACACTGGAGGATGTGGTGTCAGGGGGCACCGCTTGGAGGGACGGCTCGCGTCCTGGCCATCCAGACAAGCTAGAAACTGTGATCCATGACAGTGGAAAGTTGAGGAGACTTGTGAATCCTCACGGTAGGTGGGAGGCCATGGCCCGTCGCCTGTGACATAGGCTTGATGTAGCACCAGGAAGGTGTCGTGCATGAGGTGTGGCCCACCTCTTGCGGGCTGCTTTTTCATAGGGAGGGGACGTAGTTGTCTGCCACGTCCCTGGTGATCACAATAGCCGCACCGCTTGGCCGATCTACAGTTGGTGGGCTGAGTCCCTAGTAGGTCGGGTCGATCCCACTTCCCAATGGGCCAGAACCACACTAGAAAGCCGGACATGCTCCCCCTTTGGGTCGGGCTAGACTAGATCGGCACGCCATGCGACTTGGTGGGCTGGACCCTCGGCCAACATGGTCTGGTCCAGTAAGGCCTATTGGGTCTAGCCCACTTTCCAGACTGGACCACAAAAATCACGGCCCACACCATGTAGGGTCAAGTTCATCTTATAGAACTAGGGTATGTGGAACCCCCAGGCCAGGTTGGTAAGTTTGGTCAGACCAGGTCGGACCGGGCCCTATCAAAGCTGGTCCCCTTGTTACTAAAACACAAGTATCTTGCAAACCCCATGACTGATTGACAAGACATTTGTGGTGTTTGGTCCCTCTCGATGAGGCATATCTTTTTTCCTTCTGTATGGAGACTTTCATGATATTATAGATTCAGCGAAGGGATTGAGGAGCGATTCTCCCAACCACAATATCTACAGAACCCTACAACTAGCTGAGACCTGATTAATGCTGAATTTTGGCTCAGTGGGAAGCACTTATATGTGACTTGGTAGGCCTATGATGGGAAGAACCTATCTAAGAATTATCAGGCCTGTGGTACACAATTATGATGAGTACCACAGTTGGCCAAGACTAGCGTGAAGCACCTCTCTATGACTTCACATGCCCACGGTACGCTATGGGGGATGAGTACCTAAGCAGTCCAAGGATAGTGGGAAGAACCTTTGTGTGATTTGGTAGGCCCACTATACTCTCAAGTGGATGAGTTCACCACTTTCCAAGGTGTTCAGCGATTTGACTGATAATTATACTATTACTACCCCCTGATATACCAAGTGTGGGTTGTCCTTTGTTTCGTACTTTGAATTGAGAATTGATGTATGGTCATTGATTTTTGTTTTTGGGTCCCTACTAATTACTTCTTACTCACCCATGCAGAGGATTTTCCCGTACATATTGTGTCTGGTGTAGACTAATGACGTTTCGATAGCGGTGCTCAAGGAGACAGGACTGAAGGATGCTACGGTGGTGGACTTGGTTACCCAGGACCAGGTAGGGCCCAGTAGTACTGGGCATATATGAGATACTACTTTGTCTTCCAATAGATTAACTACTCTCATGATCATATGGGGTTTTCTGTGGATAACGATGGGATTTCCCTTTTTGTGATTTTTTATCTTCAGTTATTTGTTAGGTTTGAATTTTGGACCACATACATTCAGATGTACTTGCACTCACCTTGGTTTTAGTACTTTTCTATTTCCCCCTTTCACTATGTTGGGATGTGTTTGGGCATGTGTGTGCATACAATTAATTAGAAAAATTCCCCACACTGGCAGGTTGATGCCTTCGGCGCTAGTTGATAGCCCCTATCCTTTGAGTGGTGGGAATAGGGTAGTCACGACATGGCCCCCGGGGGATGGTTCATGACATAGACACACTAATGATCTCCTATAAAAAAACCAACCATCTAGTGTGAACATAATCCATCCCACCTTAGATGAAATTTAGTCAAGTATGTGGGCATAATAATACTGTTCAAACACATTGACTCAAGCATTCCTCATTGTTTTCCTCAATAAATTGTGCAAAAAAATGACAGCAATGCTCACGCATGAAACCCTCCCATGCTTTCTAGATAGAGTCACACATGATATCATGGATTGGATACCATAAAACCTACAACTACTTAATAAAAACAGGTTATCAAGTAAATAAATTTCAAAATTAATATTATTTATTTATGTTCCATCCAATGAACAAACATGTGGTGATGAACATCAATGGGAATCTAATACCATGTAACCCATGGTCCAAAAAAGTAATTCATCAATATATCACTCCACTATCAAATAATTATTTGAAAAAATCTATGAAAAATGAGAACATATAATAAAAAAGATATTATATAAATAAATTAATGGTAATTCACAATAAAATAAATAAAATATGTAAGTAATCATACGTCTACATACATGGATTAAAGCCAAGATATGGATGTCGCTCGAGGATAGGGTCAGGAATCATCAATCTCACAAGGCTACTACCCCCCTACCCAATTCAACAATGAACCACTAGCTATATGAGGGTTAGATGATCTAGAATCATGCTCATCAGTAAGTAAATATAGCCCCCCTAACTCGTGAAATAGATCCATGTTCATCTAAAACATGAAATGTCTTTTTTATCAAATATTTAATGCTTGTTATTAGAAAATAGTTGAAATAATCTATTATATATAGATATGTATTATAAATTATTATAACCATCATTTAACTATGTCTGTATTCATCTTTATCCTCATATTAGTATATGATGGTCTTAATATATTTCCATTTCAAATTCATCTCTGGTCATTTCAAATTCATTTGTTACATCAATAAAATCATTGTCACCAATAACCCTTGATTGTGGTGGGGCATTATAGATATTATTCTCTCATCAAGGAAAAGATGGATTTAGAGTATTCTCATGAATATTTTCAATTCCTTGTACTTCAATGGAACCACATTCACTTAAAGTAAACTGATTTTCCTATGATTTTATTTTTATTATGCTCCATAATTTAATTAACTATTTTAAAGTAGCACAATAATTTTAAAAAAAATTTGATGTATTGATGATCCAAAAAAAGATTCAATTACAATAAGGAGATTTTTATATTAAATATCAATGATTCCACTGCTATGATAAACGTGCAAGCCTCGCTCAGTATCTAACCACTGACATTTAGAAACCGTACTGTAGTTTTTTTCTAGATAACACAGTTAAAATATTTCTTCCAACATTCCATATAAGTCAACAATAATTTTTTTATGATGATATCCTCTTAATAAAATTCAACTATTAAGTTTTTTTATTCCCCATATCCATGTCTAGGAAATTTAAAACCATTCATCGCGTATACATTATAATATTTTACCATTTTGGATGGTGAGATACTAAATACACCCAATCAATTATCAATTATATCAGTATGTAGAGAGATAAAAAAATATACAAAAAATTATAAATTTAGAAAGTATTTATTTATTTATATTTTAAAAAGTAAGTATTTTATGTTGCTATCATTTTATACTAGTAGGATAAATTATTTTACCAACATTCTTCACGAGTAGCATTTCTAATTTGTGGTAGATATTTCTTGATATTTTTATCCTATAATAAAAAAATAAAAAAATATTAGTTTACTATAAAGAATATTGCAAATTAATTTATTGGAGCACTCATATTAAAAATTATAACATTTACTCATAGATGATGAGAACATTTGTATGAGATTTTTGACGTTCATCGTCTGAAAGACATTGTTCATGAACTCTACCAATGCAATTTTTGGGATGATTAAAAATGATAATTTTTTGGTTCATTTGATCATATAAATTTCCCTCGTTATGGACCATGTAGTTACATTTTGATGGATATTATAATTTAGAATAATGATAGTATAAAAAATAAATTTCTTCCGATAAATAATCTCCAGCGATTGATCCATCAACTAATTCTTTATTACATACTTTTACTTCCAATTTTTGTATACATCTATATAGTGGGTACATCAATCGGAACTATACAAAACCTCAAAATTTTTCATCATCTAAAAAATGTAATATCAACTGTTAAATTGAGTGAAATAAATCTTATGTTAATAGTTTTTCATGTTTACATAAAATTGAGACAACATCTTCTTTCAGACCACTTAGTGAGTCATAGTTTGTTTTCACTAAAAAAATGTCTTCCAAAACTATATTACATATGTTAGAATATACCTAATAATATATTTCAAAAAAGACCTCTTAATCCAATTGGTATGAGTCTTTTTTATTATAATATGATGTTTAATACTATTTAATCTGGTAATATAACGATTTCTATAACATCAAGAAATATTATAAACATAACCATTAGAAAGTCTCAAATCTAAAATCCACTAACAAAATAATAATCAATTTTCTTTAAAAATTTTATAATACATTTTTGGCCTCCTTAAATTATATGATATGACATTTTCAAATAGTTGAAGTTCTGGTCACCAAAATATTTTGGTATGATCTAATTGTGCCTTTACCTTATCATTGCTCTTACACTGTATGTCTAAAAATATGTGAAATATATTATCAAAATAGTTCTTCTCAATATGAATGAAATCCAACATGTAATGGGCCATTAAATCGGACAAATATAGTAGATATCAAATAATGATTTGTTTTATCCAATTCTATTCATTCCCAACTCCATCAATTTTTAGTTGGTTTATATTAGTCCAAATGTAAAAGGAGGCAAGGAAGGGATATGTTATTTTTACTCTATTTCTACAATTGAAAAGAATAAATTTTTTTTGTCTCTTACACTATATATTCAAGATTTTGGACAATTTTAACTCCATCTAAATACGATTCTATATGCTGGAAGGTCACTAATTGTCCACCTCAATGTAACTTTTTGTCGGAAATTTTGTTTCAAAATAATATCATATGTGATGACACCATTACTCCACAATAAATTTCACTCATCAATAATTGGATTGAAATAAACATAAATATTATTTTTTGGATTTCCTATAATAAATATAGTCAAAAAAATATATGTATACTTCTTTAATATCCAAGGAGGTAAATTGTATGGTGTTATAATGATAGAAAAACAAGAATATTGACTATTGTGAGAAACAAATCGATAGAAACCATTAAGAGAGAGACCCAAACACATTTTTTAGTATTTTGATGTAAAAGACCTATGTACATGGTCAAAAAATTTCAATTAATGATGATGTGTTCTAAAACATAAATAAACGTTGTTGTTTGGGTGTAATCAGGAAATAACTCAATTGTTTTATAGGAATAAATACAGAAATCCCTAGTTGAACCTCTTTATAACTCATTTTTTACATATTAGACAACTATCCAACAACTCATTTTCACCATAATATAAGATACATTAATTTGAACATTAATGAATCTTCTGATAATAAAGATCCATATTATAGACTAGCCTATTTCTCTTATATACTGATAAGGGCAAAAAATATTTCTTCAGGTTATAGTGTTTTTACCAAGGTGAATATCTGATCAAAATAGTTATTTGACATTAAATTATTTATTTTAATGGATCTAAATTTTATAACCACATAAAATTTTCATATCTTGCAACTAGGATATAATGCATCCTCAGCAGACCTTAAAAACTCGTAAAATTGAGACGGTTATAAATTAAAAGTTAAATCAATATCCTCTTGTGTTTTATTTTGATAATAATATGAACATGCGACATCATGTACTAAATTTTGAAACAGAAATGGATTTAGAACCAAATTATTAGTATATTCTCTGGAAATTTGTTCACCATCATGAAACCAAAATATTAATTTTTTTTGAAAACCAAAATGAAATAGATGACCCCCAATGTTGTCAAATTTGTCAAATGTCCTCAGATCACATTTCTTACATAGAAACATAATTTTCCATTCTGAAAAAAAATATTATTTTTATGATGAAATTGATAAGAATGTTTCAACAAACTCAATAGGTACATGATTTATACTATAACCATTTGGATTCTTGTGTGGAATTATTCAAGCGTGATCATCAAATAATGGTTGTTTTTGAAATCCATGTTCTCTAGTTCTCTGAATAATATTAAATAATTAAATTTTTATGATTTGTTTTATATAATAGAAACATTATCCAAAAAGATGAATTTTTTTTAAATATACCAATGTATTTCTATTTTTTATTTTTTTATTGCTAATTATTAGTAGTTATTTCAAATTATTACAAATTACAGATTTTTATTCTTAATTATTGCTAACTATTCCTAATTACTGCCAATTATTCCTAATTACAACTAATTATTACTATTTATAAATATTTTTTACTATTTTTTACAATTTATTTCTATTTATTAATATTTATTACCATTTATTACTAATTATTAGAAATAATTACTAATTTTTACAAATTTATTACTAAATATTATAATTTATTACAGATTAGTACAACCTATTTCTATTTATTATTAATTATTTTTAATTAATGGTGATTTCCACTAATTACTGATAATTACCACTAACTATTACAATTTGTTACTATTTGTTACTATTTAAAAATATATATTACTAATTGATGTTTTTTATAATTTTTTACTATTTTTACTTTTTAATGCTAAATTTTATTATTTTTAACATTTTAATACTTTATAAGTATTTACTAAAAATTATTACTAATTATAGCTAATTACTACTAATTATTGCTAAAAATTACTAATTACCACTAATTATTACTAATTACAGCTATTTATTATTATTTATAACTATTTATTAGTAATTATTACTATTTATTATTAATTATTACTATATATTATTATTTATTACTATTTGTTACTATTTGTTAATATTTATTACTATTTAAAACTATTTATGAATAATTTTTACTAATTATTATAAATTATTTTAATTTATTGCTAATTATTACAAATTATTAATAACTATTACTAATTACTACAAACTATTAGTAAATATATCTATTTACCATCATTTATTACTACTTGTTTCTATTTATTACTAATTACCGCTATTAATTCAAATGTATAACTAATTACCTATATATATTAATAATTATTACTAATTATTAAAAATAATTCATAGTTATTACTAATTATTACTAATTATTTCTATTTATTGCTAGTTATTACTAATTTCAGCTATTTATTACTAATTATTAGAAATTATTACTTTTTTTACTAATTACTGTTGTTTATTACTAAATATGGCTATTTACGACTATTTAATACTAATTATTACAAATCATTAATATTTATTACAAATTATAACAAATGATTGCTATTTATTAGGAATTATTATTAATTATTAATACTTATTAGTAATTATTATTAATTATTAATACTTATTACCAATTATTATTAATTATTATCAATTTGTAATAATTATTTCTATTTATTAATAATTCTTACTATATATTACTATTTATTACTAATTATTACTAATTATTACTAATTATTAAAATTTATGACTATTTATTACTATTTTATATGATTTATTACTAATTATTACTATTTATGGATATTTATTCCTAATTATTACTATATAAACTATTTATTACTATATATTACTATTTATTACTAATTATTATTAAATAATACAAATGAATACTAATTAATACTAATTAATACTAAATAATAATAAACAATACTAGTTTGTAATAATTATTACGAATTATTACTAATTATTAATAATTATTACTAATTATTGCTAATTATTACAAATTATTACTAATCAATACTCTTAACCCTTAATTCTTAATAATTACCACTATTTATTACTAATTATTACAAATTATTTCGATTTATAGCTATTTATTACTATTTACTACTATTTACCGATATTTATTAATAATTACGACTAATTATTACTATGTATTACTATTTATTACTATTTATTACTATAGATTTCTATTTATTTGTATTTATTACTATTCATTAATATTCATTTCTAATTATTACGAATTATTGGTAATTGTTACTAGTTGTTACTATTTTTTACTAATTATTACTTGTTATTACTAATTATTACTAATTATTATTAATTTTGACTAATTATTACAAATTATTACTATTTATCAGTTATTATTGCTATTTTTACTATATATATTATTTATTATCATTTATTACAAATTGTCATCGATTAGCTCTAATTGCCACTAATTAATGATAATAACGGCTAATTATTACAATTTATTACTATTTATTAGTAATTTTAATATATTTTACTATTTATTATTAATTATTACTGATTAACACTAATTAGAAATTAATAATAAAAATTATTTTTAAATAATACTAAATAGTAATAATTTATACTAATTAATTGTAATTAATATTAAAAAATTATAATTTTACTAATTTACACTATGTTATACTAATTAATGCTAATTACTACTAATTAATACTAATTACATGTAATTATTATTAAATAATGATAATTGAAATAAATTATTACAATTCGGTACTATTTATATTAAAATATAAACATTAAATCTTATTGAAACAACATATTTGTACAAATAAATAATTAAAAGTAAAACCATATAATTCCAATTTAATTTTATTATCTCTAATAAAAAATAATTATTACTAATATTAATTACATTGGATTAACTAAAGAGTAAAAGAAACAAATAAATACAGCAAAACAGAATCATTTTTTGGATGCATGTCTAGAAAATTGGGCTACTTTTAAATTTAAACATTTGGAAAAACTGAAGAGATAAATTTGAGAGAAGGAGATAGGACTTTAGAGAATTGCGAAACAGGAAAAATAGAATTTGGGTATATATTGGTTTTATCATTTGCGACGGGTCCAGTCGTAAATAGATCATAGGTTATTAATTGAGGTGGCAGTAAAAGATAATATTAGTGATGGGTCCTATCGTAAATACTATCAAGCCGATAGACTATTTTCCAGGGCCCATCATAAATAATATCTTGTCGACATATTATTTTTTATGGGGATCATCCCTTGTCGCAAATAACAGAAACATGGGATGAGTAATTGTGACTGGGTGTTTAGAACCCATCACAAATACTATTCCCACACTAACTTGTGCATGCCGCGCAAAGGTATTTACAAGGGACCATTACAAATTCCACTTTTTTATGGACTATTTTCTAGATATGAAACTTCTCACCACAAATAGTCTCTTTCGAATAACTATTTGTGATGGGCCCTAGGCCTATCGCAATTGAACCGTCACAATAAATCCTAATATTTAATGGAATGAACTCTTACTATTTGTATTCTGAGGAGTAGTTGAGTACCTCCCTGATTTATGTATCTATTAGGATCCCCTACCATTGCTCGGCTATAGAAAGTTTCATTAAAACCTCTTATGATAACCCATACTGCCAAAAAGAAACCACACTCCACTATCTGGTGATGAAAATATATAAACTTGTGGCTCATCTAGACACAATAAAAAACTATCATTTTCCACGATCATAAGGTTGAAGACTACACCCTAGCTGCTCTGTCCACTACTACTGTGGTGGAAACAACAACATAGGCACATCCTTCCACTAGGAGTTAAACCATCATATCAAACTAATGAAACTTCTAGGACACCAATTAGGGCCTCTCTTAGATTCCATTTAGTGAAGATATCCTAAATCTTCATTTCTTCAATGATTCCCTAGTAAAGGAACTTCACATGTGTCCATATCTCATATCTACGGTCATCATGGAAATATTTTGACCTCGTGACCTCCAAATCAATCAAATCTCTATAAAATAGCTAAAATTCTAGGAAAATTATAGCACAGTTCATGACTAACATCCCCTATGGTGTTTGATGCATGAACTCATGAGACTTCACATCCCTCAACATCTCATGATAGATGTGTCTCAAGAACATATCACTGAAATACAACAAGGATTACTCCTTGCGTGTCTTGTCATACTCAATAATATCTAACCAATGCATTAATGGTCCATGAAGATATTAGTTCAAATCTTCACCCTCATATGTGATTCTATCTTGAGGTGTTGGAAGATCTTATAGATTGACTGAATATGAAAATATGCTTCCTAGGTGCCTCTATTCTCAGTAAACATAAGAGAGTGTGGTAGCTAAAACATTCTCTCCAAATCCAGCAATAAAGGTAGGGTGATGAAACTATCACTCTAAATGGATTTTATGACCCCTATTAATCTATCATAGTGATCATCTTCTTATATTTTTTTCTATATCTATAGGAATTTTTGTTGTAGTTTCTTAATGATTTTGTTGATTACCACATTCAAATTTCTCAATTCAATGACGATGAGGAGGAATTTTTCAAACAATAACCTACAAAAATCTCAGAACAAAGGTCACACCATAATTCCAACAAAAAATGTGATAAAATCGTAGAACTACTTACTGAAGGTTCCATAAATCATGAAATAACACATGAACATACCAAACATAACAATTTTTTTTTTATTTTTTTAGTTTTGATATGATATTATTTTTACATTTCATATTGGTTGATATATCACATACAATAAATTTTTCCAAAGTGTGAAAAATCCATGTACACAAATATCCTTATGTGCCTATCATGAAGCATGTGTACTGATATTGTTCCACGCCATACCATGAGTAAAAACCATATTTAATAATAACATCACACATGAATTCTATCACCCAAAGTAAAAAAATTAAATAATATAACAATAAAACATCATCAAAGAAACACCCTTTCCTAGACACATAGTTTTTTACACTAACAATAATTAGATACCTCCATGTTTGAGCTCTTTTCCAATTCCTGACACATCAAATTATTTTTTTTCTATATTTCCCAAATAGTAACATAATAGAAAATAAGCATTCCTCTATTATGACATTTAAACATCCCCCGACCTGGTTCTACCTCAATTTAATGAATTAGGATTGGAAATATGACATCAAGAATGCCTCTCTATATGTGAGATGAAGATGAAAATAAATGATAATGTATGGAAAATATTGGGGAGTCTATACACTCGTTAAAAAGGTAGAAAATCTTCTTAAATAATTACATAGTAGCAAAAATATTTGGGGATTTTTTTTGAAAAAAATGAATCCATAAACGAATAAAGAACAAAATAACAATTATTGAATCATGTTTTGTTAAGATGAAATATATCAAAAGAACATGTAGAATGTTAAAAAACAAAGGATAAGTATGATCCAAATGAAAGAACTTGAATCTCAGGACCCAATCCCCAGGTCATTTCTTCCCCAATCTCCAACCCCTCTTGATTACAAGAATCATCAACAAGGTCCCTTTCACTTGTCTACACCTATATCCGTGAAATCTATATTCGCACCAAATGTGGACACACTAGAGTGTGAGTACAACAATTTTGGCCAAAACCATAATGTCTAAAATTTTTAGTATATGAAATATTAATAATATAAAAAAATAGGTTATTAATATAATAAATTATCACTTTTCAAAAAATTAACCCACTAACCGACATGTTTCAAGATGACACTCAGTGCCATCCCTAACCATTATCTGTTCCTTACAGGACATATCTATCCATGGAATTATATTCTTACAAACATAGTGGATCCCCCAATTTCTTGATGATTATTCTTCCAATGATGAATCATAAAAATAATATCATGAAAAAATGGTATCTTCCAATAAGCAATCTAGAATCTCACCCTTGGGAAACCTGTGACACTGAATCTGGTACTAGTTCATAAGATATAGGTATATAATCCACCATCAGACATCTTATACTAGTGTTCGTAACCCTAATTCATTATTAAAATCATTCACCTAACCCTCAGACATTAATATATTCATGATTCGTATGAAGACAAACTCAACATGACACCATGCTTCCCACCCATCAGAATCAATCATAAAAGTGACATATGAACACAAAATCTATTTAATAAAATCACAAGTCCAACAACAAACATTCTTTATAAATCATCATTAGACCCAATAATAAACGTATCTAATTATAATTAGTCTCAAAAAATTTATTTCATTAATATTGGTTCTGAATTACCACTGCAATTAAATAAAACATGTTTGATTATGATATGAAGATTAATTTTAGTGGAAGGCCAATCAATTTATTTAATCCAAGGTGATTATAACTCAAGAAAACACTATAGTATAATTTTTATTTCAATTACTGTGTTAATCCAAAATTAGAAAAAATAAAAAAAATCACAGTGAATTAAATTCAAATTTATGAATCTTCAACATTGTCCAATTCTAGCACACATTCTAGGTTACCGTAAGTCTCATTCTCATTTTCAATGGACTTGATGAGATCAACTGGGAGTCTATACATGTTAACACATTAAAAATTGGATTATAAAATTAAACTTCATGAAATATAGATCTCCATAGATAATTCTCTACAGAATATATATAGAACGTAGTCAAAGTCACTAATGATTTGATTTTGACCACCCACTATAAAAGTAGAAAATATGATGAAAAAACTGAATGTCTAAGGTTATGATCAGCATCCTAATTCCCCACAACGATAATCCGAAATTCTAATAACAATTGATCTAGAACTGGATGATGAAATATAAGTCTTACTACTGATCTCTCTATATAGAGAACCATGATCAAAAGAGGTCTTACATATAGGTCGAATGGGATCGAGAGATTATCAATGGGAGGTTGTTTTCATGGGGAATGATTTATAGAATCCCAAAAACTCATGAAGATGGAGGGTTGATTATAATATGGGTGTAATGAATTTGCGATGTTATTTGGATTCATTTCATGAATGTCTTGATTCCATAATATGATGATAAAACAATCACCTAAGATTAAATATCTATTAGAAATGGATTTCAAATTATGATCCTATCAAATTATGTGAGTGTTAGATTCACTACTTTCCCAAACTACTTCACACCTTCTATGGATCCTTGTGTTGTCCCAAAAAATTCACATCTTGAATATGATTCACATTGTGAATATGTTTTGGGGCTGGAAATTTATCACCCATTCTATTTCCGCCTACACCCCTAGAGTTCTTACAAAAAATCAATCTAATATACACAATTCTTGATCACTATTATTCAAATAAAAAATAACCAAACTCAAAATTATTTACAAAAACCTAAAGAGAGTAATACCTAGAAAATACTGGATCATTTAAATATGATATGGGGTGATATCAGTAGACTACAACTATAAAATTGTGAAGGATTAATTTTCTTCATCAATCACCATGAAATAGTTAAAAACTCACCCATTAAATGAAAAATGTATTTGATACATCAAAAAATTACATAATTAATAAAAAAATTATCATTTATTATTTCTATTCAATATTAATACGGTGACATATTGGTAGTATTTCATGATTGATGCACTTCATTTTGTTATCATTTTTATAACATTAATATAGTTTTCATAAAATTTCTTCACATTATTCATATCTTCCAAAATCTAAAATTTCCTGATCTATTAAACATGAGATAACTATTTTAGATTTCATTGTGAATCAACTATTTTTTCTATTAAGATCTACATTAAACAATTTCTTTTAAGTTCGTATTCATCTCCTTGGACTTCTTATGGGTTTTCACTTTCCTTAAAAAAGCATTTCTTTTTTTATTGTTGTAATCTCTATATCTCATGTTTTAAACACTTTTAGTAGTAACGATAATGATATGATCCTTATAAATATGATTACATTAGTCATATCATCCAAACCCATTATTAAATCCTTAAAATTATTCTTCAACCTAAGACTTTGTTGCTGGAAAAATTATTTCATGACTTTGTTAGTTTAGAACTATCTTCACCTCCAATATTTGCTACTGTAATATATTTTATAGATTGAGAATGATTCATTTTAACTCTAACCATATCACACATTATCGTAGTCTCTAAAAAATAATCAATAATAATAAAAGAAAAAAAACTCATCAAATGAGCATACAGTCTATAAAAAAAACTCCCAAATGAAAATCATTATTTTTAATTCTTTTATACCATTAATTTGACGAATCAACACATCAAGATACTATAAAAAAATTCTCTCTATCGTATATGTTTTTCCCAAACTATTCTCTTAACATGTAAAAATATAATTTTTTCTATATTAGTCATTCTAGAGGAAATATTTTTCATCATTGTTTCAGATAAAATATATAAAATCACTCCCCTCTTCTCTAAATTGGATTCATTATTTTTATTTAAAAATTAGTACCCATCCTCATCCTTAGTTTTAATTTTTTTTATTATTAATAAATCCACAAGGTATAATTCATCTATAACCCAAATCTTATCCCTCAAGATCACTTGATAGAAATTTATAATATCTCCGACTTATAATGTGTTACACTTATTTGGATATCACTAAGTCAAAATAAACCCATAAATTAATGGCATCCCCACATATCCAGACATATGAAAGATAACCATTTATTCTTCATAAAATAATTGTTTCATGGTTATGATGTTGTGAATAAAATCATAATCAATGTAAATTTTTTTGGACTTCAGATTCTATTTATCAATATATTATGACTGAACACCTAAGATATTAAAATTACCACTATTTAATAATTTTATATTTATTTTAATATTCTTTTAATTTAATTTCTAAAGTCTCTTAGAACTTATAATATGATATGAACACCCATAGGTAAATATCTATGGTGGATTATTTTGAGATTATTTATTATAATTTATTACAATGAGGGATATCTCATTTATTTCATGCTTCACCTTTCAAAAACATAGATCAGTAATTGTAATAAATTACTCTTACAATGGTGATAAATTCATTAGAGAAGTATCTTAACCTATCACAACATACATAAATATAAATAATAAAGTGATACTTATTCTTAAAAAGATTATATATTATATACATCACTATAAAAATTTCTACTTTTAAATGGTTGAATAATCCTTAATTTTTACCTTTCAAAATATATTTAATTTCTAAAACATATTATATCATATTATAAATTCATTCTCAAAAAAATTTAGTGAAAAATTATATAGCATCTAATAAATGTGAACATTCATTCAAGAAATTCATGATGTATGAAATATAAAACCAAAATTTCTTATCATTTAAAACAAATTATACTACCTTTGGGGAATAAAGAGTGAATGTGGTTTTGAATTATTTCCCTTAATTGATGTAATTATTATTACTCAGAAAGTCTTTCAATTTATAGAATATTTCATATTCATTTTATAAATCCATCAGTTTTAAGAATAATAGGGTCCACCCTATTAAGAACTTTTCTTATTTATCATCACAATTAATTTACTTTTTATCTTATTATAATAACATTATATAATTTTTTAATCTACAGAATATGGTTTTTAATTATTTTGTGTATCACCAACACTCTCATAAGTATGCCTAGCCTTTTAATTAATAATATAATTTTTATTAACTTCATGCACCGATCATTAAATTTCTATGTTTATCTTCTTCAATTGACCCACATAAATAATAACAGTTCATTGAAATTATAATATTTCCTCTTCCATTCCATGAATAATATTTTATAGTGCATCATTTAATTTCATCTCTCCTAAAAGTTATACACAAAAACATTATACTTCATTCTATAATTATTACTCTCATTCCCCTTGATATTTTTACAACTCATTTTTCATTTAAGTCACATTCTAATTTTTTTATTCAATCCCATTATTATATATTTTAATACTACATTCCATCAATAAATGTGATATTATAATATCAAATCCAATAACTTATTCATTCCCATCACTAGAGAACACATACCCATTAATTGTAGGAATTAATGTCTTCTTAAATTGACCACTAGACAATGAATCACCTATAATTTCACTATTATTAAAATCCTCTTCCTATTCCTTGAAAAAATAACCCTTCTATTTTAATTTATAGAATTTATTTTGTTCCAAAATGAATGATATTTCCACTCATTTATTTTTTGATTCTAAGTCTTATGAAACATCTTTGATGACAAAATCTATTCATTAAACTCATGATAATTTAGCTCATTAATATAGAACAATTAATAATATTTTCTCTATAGATGAAACAGATAAAATACATAATACTAAGAAATTTACATCTATATTTTTATATATTTATTTCAAAAAGTTATATGATATTTCAATCTTTTCAAAAATGTATTTCTATAAAAAAATTTCTTAATTTTCATCCTTTATTTCTATAGATGTATTGCTGATTTTTATCCCTTCAAAAAATATTTCTTAAGGTGACCTTGGAAGCATATATTTAAATATCAAATCATCACATATCTATATTCAAATCTTCTCATAATATTATAATTCCAATAACTATAAAGGATTAGTTTAATTATTGAGGAGATACATAATCAACTTATTTCATGAATGATCATCAACACCACCATCAAATTTATTCACATATAACCCTTCTTAGTGATAGAAAAATCAAAACCCTTCATAATATCCCTAAGAAATTGAAATATAATAAAGGGAAACCTCAAATTCATAGTAATGGTATACATAATATATTTAAATCAATTATCAAAATTGGTAATAAAATTAGTATTATTTTTTGGAAAAATGATCATAACTTATGAAATTTTATAACCAATTAGTCAATGATTTATAATCTCCAATAATGGAATTATGAATTATCGCAAAAAAATTATAAGTCATAAGAATGTGGAATCATAAATAATCCATCACGGGCCGTGGGAATATGTCATATGAATGGGAAATTAATTAGTTGAATAAAAATAATAATTTAAAATCGTTAATTTTTTTACAGATATCATCTAAATCCATCAAAAAAGAAAGAAAATACTATATTGGACTAGGTTCACCTCCCACTATATCATTCCTATATACGAAGATCACTCTTAGGAATATCATATTGGATAGATTCCCTTGTAGAACTTGTTCACTTCCATTACAGTCCATATTATCTCTTGAGATATCAATCCATACCTAGAACATATAATGGATATATATTTCCAGACCCACCCATTACATAATGAAAACCCTATATGAGAGTTCCATAAGATCACAACAACATTCATCATTTAATCATTAGACAAAACATTAAAATAAAATGTTATTAATAAATATATCATCATCACATAATCAATATAACATTATAAAAAACAAGTTCATGGTATCATAAATCATTATTTATTTCATGATAGTTTTGTTGACACATTGAATGATATGTGTTTCCTAATAAATATTCATAAAATATCAACATAAAAATAATTATTGTGAAAGAATTTAGGTATAATTATAAGGTAATGTCCCATTTGAATCATAAAAATCCTTTAAGTATGTTTAAATATGTGAAAATAAGGTTAGAATAATATTTGAAAATTCCATTAGATATTTTGAAAATACACATTCCCTTAGATGTCGTAAAAAATCCAAAATAATTTGACTATTGAAAAAAATATTTTCATTGAAATTAACCCTAGAATATTTATAAATGATGATTCATAGTTAATAATGGAATGTAAATTAGAAAAATGTGTTCAGACCATATATGTTAAAAGAGAACAACATTTTCACACATTAGTAAAAAGTAAATTATTAGTTGTATATAATTAATTTAAATGGATTTATCTTTTTAAAATGAAATGACACTGAATGGGAGAAAAAATAACATTTTTTTAAAAATTATTTAAAAATAAAAGGTCCTAAAATAGTTTTGAATAACTATTATATGGAATAAAATAATCATTGACCAAATAGTAAATAAGGCTATCTTTTCATAAAACATTTTTTCAATCATTTTATGTACAAAAATAGGAAAATGGTACTCATATATGAAATTTATGATTATAAAAATATGATAATAAGATATATGGGATATAAAGGAAACATATAATATAATTTCTTTAATTTTTAATTTCGTATTTACTCTCTCAAAAAGAAAAAAAAATATAACATAAAACATTACCTATTTCGGACCTTTTGAGTAATAAATCCAATGAATGAAATAAAAAAATAGAAATATTAGATTGTATAAATGGAAAAATATTCATGATATAGAATATTAATCAGGTAAATATTAATCAAATTTTAATAAATATGTGTTTAACATGAAGCATGTCTCAAATAAAAAATATTGAGATAAAGAGCCATTATAGGATTTTTTAATAATTGAATAAAAAAATTGGAATTAAAAAAATAAAATGGGTTTTTGAATTGAAATAATTTAAATTATTAGAATAATAAAATTCTTTCGTGGTTTTTTTATACACCATTAAAAGGATTGATTTGGTCAATATGGTATATGTCTCACAGAAATAAAATTGGGATGAAAACCCATCACCTCAGGTCTCGACTTAATGAATATGCCTTAAAACCACCTATATAATAAATATAGATATATTTTAAATGTATTAAAACCCATATTCAAATACATATTACTATATATTATCACATTATAATTACAAATAACACATTTTAAAAAAATATTCCTTAAAGGGATTATTCTCACCAAAACCTTTTTATTTTCCATTAATGTTTTGGTTTAACGATTCCAGAACATTCACCTTATTATTGTTTCATCATCACTAGAATGCTAAATAACTAGTAATAATCATCGTTTTAGTATATAATATTGTTGATAAATTTATATTATACAATAATAAATAATTAATTACATCACTTCACTGTGACAGAAGTCCATACAGACACACGGTGATGTTATCACTTTTTACTAGTTGAAATGAAAAAGGTTACATAATAAAATAAATTTCAAAAAATAAATGAATATTAAATATAATTTATATTTATCAAATCCATCCTTATATAAATAATAAATTAAAATTGAATCACATATCTCCATGGAGGGAGCGGTCGACACATACACAAGGGAAAAGTTATTATATTTAAATGGATTGGAAGGATATATAAAATAAGTGTACATTTTACAGAAAATAATATTTCCCTATATAGTAAATATAATTATTAAATAATGTTAGTATTTTTATAAAATATTCATAGGAGTCTTTATAGGAAATAAAAATGGAATGTTTTGGGAAGAACATATACCTCTTCTTTAGGTATTCCACATTGAAAATAACCCTAAGTCTTCTTGGATTGGTAATTTTTAAACAAATGTAATCAATTATCATTGATATAATGTTGAGTGAGTATTGGGGAGGAACATGTTTTTGATAAATTTCTCATCTAGTGTGGATACTATCAGATATTTTATTCACTTTTATATTTTTGGGTTGTGGCACATTTATAATTATCAGGAAAATTAAAATAAAATAATATCACTTCTATGGGAAATTTTCTCATATATGGATAAATATTTAAGATGTCATGAAATAAGGTCCTAATAAATTAATAAAATATTTTTTAGATATTTTTTTCAACTATTTTAACCATTATCTTTTTAATTTCCCCCTCAATATCTCTTTCAACCTTTATCGTGGTAACATTATTTTCACAATGGTTATTATTCATTATTACTATAAAGACAGTTTGATTTGTAATCTAATATTAATTATTTTTATTTATTATAATTTTTCTATTTATTTAGATTCAATTCCATGAATTTTTGTATATTAATCTATTATTTATGCAGAAATTCATAAAATCCATTTTTAGATAAATATATTTTTAAGAATAAAATAAATATATTTGAATTTTTTTCTTTGTAAACCCCATATGATAAATTTTATATTTTTTTAATGAATATAATTTCTAATATATCCATTAAAATAATAACAAAATAGTAATTTATTTAATCTATTATGATACAAACAGATTTTTCTCATAAAATTATCTTTTTAGAAACACATCTCTTTTTTACATTAAAATGAGTTTATTTTAATTTCAATCCAATATATAACCAATGAATTAATGTTATTATTTTATAGAAAATAATGTTTCATAAATTTAATAATTTTTAATAACATAAAAATAAAAGATATATGATGAAAATAAGGAACAAAAATTAAATATCTCAAACAATTCATTAAGATCAACTATATTTCAAATGTAAATTAATAATTTTTGAAATTTTATTTCATTTAAATATCATATAATGATCATAATTCCGTAAATTGTAATAATAATTCACAAAAATCATTTTGGGGGATTCATAAGCTGTAGAAATGATTGAATTTATTGAAAAACATATATTCTAAAATATTGGGGTGTTGTATTTTCCCCCTTTATAAAAATTTAATAATGAAAAATACATCAACAAAATAAAATCAATTGAGGAGACCTATTACTCACCACATACCTATGTTCCAATATAGATTTCTAAATAGAATTATTTCCCCAAATACACGTGACTAGGTTGGTGACCATTTTTCATAGAAGAATATTGTTTTGATCGATATTATGAACCGGTTGTTCCTCATAAGAGGGAACATGAACCAGTGGTAACAAATCTATGTTAATCACATGTAATGGTTTGGATATAAAATTACTTAAAAAGGTACATGGAAATTATTATAAACATGATATTGGGTATTGGATGTATCATGTGATAATCTAACGATCTAATATGATCTAGATTCACAAAGTAAATAACATATATAGAGCACAACTTTCCCTTCCTTCCAAAACCATAATCTTATTCCTTATAGATATTTTAAGGAACAACACATTGATAACATCATTTTATAGATATCATTTGTTATTTATGAATAACCCTTCTAAATACTCTTAGATTTCCTGATGTGTTTTGGAAGGGCTCTAACCTTTACTTCAATACATTATTATGTGGTACAGCATGAAAACATAACAATTAATTATTCTTAATCACATGAATCTGATCATAATTTAAATATTCTTTCATTGTAATGAAATATCATAACATCTTAAAGAGATTGATTATAAAAGAAATAATGTGACGATATTATATTATTGGTGAAGCCTGATGATAGAAACCATGTTTATTTTCCCCATTTCATTTTTAGTACGTGTAATGGTTGTACCATACACTTTAGACATGTATCCTTGAAAACTAATTTGTTACCATTATAGAAATCGAGATACATACTCCACAATAACCATTTTCTTATTTTACCATGAGAAGTTCACTTTAAAATATATCCACATCATTATTCTTCCCTAATTAATAGAGAATTATGAACTACGAGTTTCATAAAAGAACTGCTTCTCAAATTAGGGTATTTGTGGGATAGATGCATGGTTCATGAACCCTATTATTCCACCACAAACTTTTGGAACTTGGAAAAATTCCTCATATTCTTATATAGCTCCATACCTCTCTTTTATGATCCATTTTTACTCACACAGATGGATGGATAAACATTCATCTCATAGAGAAATGGTCTTTATCCTTTAATCATGATTAAAATATTGATATTATGAAAATATAAATTAATTAGATATATTTCAATCATCATATTAGAAAAACTATCATGCTTTGTCTAACTATGGAAATCATCCACCTTATCCACCTTTCTATGGTTGAAATATATTGATTAGTTATAATCTTTAATCAACTCCAACCATATCTATTAGTCAAAATTAAAATATTTATTCACTAATATATAATTCATTATTTTATATTCTGTATTTATATCCTACTATTCTACCTAATAGTTATGGATATATATTTTCAATGAAAAACATTAATTCGTCAATCTCTAAATCTTGAGTTGAGTAATTTATTCTAATGAATTGACATGATTAATAATTTATCACTATATAATTATACATGTGGATTAGTCCTAAGAGATTCTGAAATATATAAATACCGAACACAAAACCTTCACCACTAAATGTTATTGTGATTATAGTTTCACTTAATATTCTTATTTTTGGCTCTATGAAAATACCCTCACATTCATCAATACAAAAGTACACAGATCCCTTCGATTTTAATTTTTTTGTTAGAATAGATAAATATAAAAAATGACTAAACAATAATTAATAGTAACCATATATTTCATTATAAAATTTAATCTTAATTATAGTGTTTGGACTTATCAATTTTTTAGAAATGACTTTTTCTGATGGACTGTCATATATAAACTTTCTTGAGGCTATTTGACCCTAAAAAGAAATATTCAATAGCCAAAATTTTCACTTGGTAAATTTGGAATATATCTTCTCCTTCTTCAAGGTCTTTAAAAATATACAAATGTTCTTAAATTTCATCCTTAATAAATGAATATAATTTGTAAAAACATCCACAAACTAATTAATTTATTCTATATTAGAAGTATTCCTCATATCCGTGATGATAATAGGAGAATCAGTAAATAAAAAAGGAATAGATATACAATCATAATGTTTATACCACCTATATAAGGTTTTATTGGGTATATAATACTTTTTTACCCCCATGTGATGATATCCAAATCAAAGATCAATATCGGAAAGGTATTGATCTTCACATAATTGATCATATAGAAAATCGATACGGGGTATTGGATTTTTCGTAAAAGTGTTCTTGTTATGTTATTTATGATCCCTCCAAATATGAATTAACCCAAATTTATTCCAAAAAAATAATATATTATACATATTGTTACACATTATAGAAAATTAATCCTTTATCAATATTCTTATATAGTTTCTTAATTAATACGTTTAACTCTATTAGAGATATTCTATATAGATTGATTGAAATATATATTGAACAGGGTAAGAGTTATATTGAAATCTCAATATCATGATTTTGGGATTAGTAGGAAACTCTTATAAAAAATAATCTTCACATTCCCACAAAATAATAATACCTTTAATGTTGAGGTTATTCTAATCCATTTTGATTGATGAACCACATGAAAATAAAGTAAGACCCATTCAATGGTAGTAATTTACATTGAAATTTAACTTTTATCCTTAAATTGATGTACACTAATGGATTGATTAATAATATCTAATGTTACTTACTTTTGTTGGAAAACAATATGGGCTCTATATAAAGAAAGATAATCAGTGCTAAAAATCCCCTAAAATTAAACTAAATAATAAATAATATTTTTTACATGAACACATTATTATAAATATTATAATCTTATCCCAAACATCATAATAGAAAAATAGTGTGCCTTAATTTTTGTAATCCAAATCTATGATTCGTATAAAAAAATATCATCCATGGTCTTAGAGTTCTCTATTAAACTATCTAATTAAATCATATAATCCCCAAGTTCACCACATTTAAAATATTATACAATTATTGGTTATTTGGATAAGCATTATTTCTCTTCAAAAAATAAACATATTTCCTTATGAATTTTACTAACTATGCCTTTATTTTCCAAAAATTAAACATCATGTATTTCATTTGATACAATTCCATAGTTTTTTCCTCTAACATTAATTTCACATAAAAAAATTAATGTTTATTCCTAAAAGGCCATCATCAACTGATATTCCATGAGACTCTATTCATATCATATTAGTTTAGTCATACAACTCACCTAGGTATAGGTTGGTAAAAATAAATTATGAATGTTTGATTAGGATAAAAATAATATACATTCATCATGCTACTATCTTGATTAATTGTTCATTGATAAACTCCCACATTGTCCTTGACACATGTTTTAATAGGGTTCCTCCTATTTCAAATCATTTAATAATATAAAATAATAATAACATAAGTATTAAACATCAATAAAAAGAGTAAATATTAGTATGAATATTAAAATAATTTTTATGGTGTCTAAAATAATGACAAATTTTAAATAATAACATGTTATATTTATTTCATATATCTATGGATTATAATTTATTTTCATATATTCTATCCACCCATTAGTCATAACGAATTATAATGACAATGTGAACATACCAAAGAATATTCAACAACTCTATCAAATGAATTGTGCAGTTTTCCCGCTTTTTTCTACAAAAGGTTAATATTGAGTTAGTTCCCAACTACCTTATTTAGGTTTATTACCCCTAGGTGCATCTTCTTTATCTCTTATAACCAATATTTTGATGGAAATATGGATTTATTTAGTAGAAAACTACCCAGTCAATAAATTACCATATTTCTTTTACATTATCCTAAAAAAAACTTATCCTCAACATATTATTTATTGTTTTATAATCCTAATCTCTAAATATACATAAATCCTAATTTAATAGATCTTGCAAAACCCCGAATAATTTCTTAAATAAATCATACATTAATTTATATGAATATATAATAAATATCATAATAATACATGAATATAAATTTAATGGATTTTTTTGTTTTGACACTTGATATATAATCTAAATATTTTATGAATGATCTTTAATATATCTCACAATATTCTTCTCACATGAAATCCTTCTTAGACATACCTATCTTCAAACCGTTCTTCCCAACCATGGAAGATGAAAATATGTGAATAGGTGATCAAAATATGGGTAAATCTAAAAAATATCAATCAAAATATCATATGTGAGCATAAGATTAAAATAATTATATAAAAAGATGATCATAACTTATTAAAGTCATACCCAATTTTTCATTGATCACTAATCATGAATCATGGAATAAGTATATTTAATTACAAATGTTATAATTCATAAGTGATTAGAATAATAAATTATAAATCATGGTCCATGAGAAAATATCATAGTGGAAGGCCTTATGTTTTTTCACAACTATATCGTTACTTTAGGGAATATTCAATCCCATGAAAATTAAAGTGGATATATTCCCTTAAATAACTAGGTTAGCTTCCAATTTTATAATATATTTTCTGAAGAGATATCAATATTTTTCTAATAATATAAATATGGGACCACTCGTCATAAAAAAAATATCATACATAATTGTTCAACATGATCACCAAGACATCCATCATTTCATTATACCACAACCAATGAAAATAAAATAAGAGTCAAAAAAATTTCATAGCCAAATAATCGTAATCAATAAAGGAAAAAAAGTTTATTATATTATAAAAACATTCAATATATAATCAAAGATTCAGTTACACGTGGAATGAAATGGGTCTCAAAAAAACATTCTTAAAAACCATCATCATAATCCATATAGGGAATATCAGATGATGGTATCATAATATCATACACATAATAAACCATAAAAATATAGAAAGGATGTTTATATATAAGAAAAATTTCCTTAAAATAGAATTTAAACATTTCATTCAAAATAATTAAATATAACATTCTTTATGTATCATTAAAAATTAAAAAATTCCCAAAATATTGAAAAAAATATTTTCTATGATGATAATGAAATAAAATTGTCTATATATCTCGAATGAAAAAAAATTATATTATATTTGGAAAAATATACTCATTCCTACATTCTAAAAATAAAATTCCTCTCGTACATTTTTAAAAACAAAAAAGTGATTCCTAGGTAAATTTATTAAAAAGAATACATTTTATCATTTGCAAAGAATATAAAAAGTAGTTAAAATAATTTTTTTTATAAAATTTATGTATATATAAAAACATCAATAAAAAATATTAATGTATAAGTACATAAAAGAATATGTTCATCAACAAGCAATGAAATAAGATTATATTTTCAATAAAACATTTTATCAATAATTTTTTTGCATAGAGAGTAAAATTATAATCATACATGACAATTATATGAATAACTACATGAAAATAAAATATAGAGGGATTAAATAATAATTATCTTGTAATCTCCATAAATTTAAATTTATTATAGAATATTCTGAAAATAAAAGAGTTTAACATAAACCATTAACACTTTTGCAGAATTATAATTATACCCTCAAAGAATGAAAAAATTTATATTAAATTTTAAATATTATTAATTTGAATATATTAACGATATAATATTTAAATGGGTTATTATATAACTGATATAAATAAAAATAGACAAAAAAATTAATGCTTATCTCAATGAAATAATGTTGAGATGAGGAGACATTGTACTTTAAGTAATATCGAAGTAACAAATAAATCAAAGTGATTACATCATATGAGTTTTTGAACCATATTAATTTTCATTAAAATCATCATAAAATTCCATCATTTATTATGCATACAACACAAAAATGATACAAGCAGTGAATAACGAAATTTTCCCAGGGAAATAAATTTTATATGAGCTATTGTAACCTTTGTTCCCTTCTTGATTAGTATGCGTTCAGAAATACATTATAATGTGTATATATATATACTACTTATTTATAAAACCGTATTCATATAAATATTACTATATATCATTCCCTTAAAATTTCCAGTAACCATTTTATTAATGATTATTCCTTGAAATCATTATTTTGGTGATACACACTTTGTATACTATTGATGTTTCTAGTCAAAGGTTATGTGACTTAAACATTGGTAATGTTTGGAAAATTTTTCTAATCCTAATAATTTCATAATTAATTTTTTTTTCATTATATACAGAATTATAAATATTAATATAAAGTGGTGATGAAAAATAAATTACATTACATTTTGGCGATTGGACACCATAAAAATGGATGGGTGATGTTTTTCAAATTTTTTTTGGATGATAAAAAATAAAGGTATATCAAATATCACCATTAATAAATATTAGTTATATCATAAATATCATATATATATTCATTAAATAAATACTTAATGAATTTACCAATGAAAAACCTAACAAAAATAAAAACTCATTAATTTCATGCCTATATGAACAACATGGAAGTATGAAACACACATAAAAATAAGATGTTAAATAAATTATTTCCATTCATGACAATAACACGAGATATATATATAAACCTATTCTTTATAGGGTGATATAATATTCAAGAAATCATCACTAATACATATCTATGACAATTAAAATCAATGATCTTGATAACATGAGAAACAAAAAAAATGAATGGGTTTCATAAGAAGATCACTTAATATGATCTTAAGAAATCATAGGATATAAAAATTTCATTTATCAATAGGATCATAACATGATAAAATTTAGATGATAGTCAATGCATTCCATCATGGGAGATAAACATTCGAATAAAATTCATGTCAAAATAAAAAGCGTTCACATTATCATTTTAGACAATTTAATATATGATGAACTGTATTTTATATTAAAAATATTTTTTATAAGAAAAAGAGGTTACTAATGAAAATATTATTATAATGTGTTCAACATAAATGACCCTTAATGAAAAATAACTTTTAAGAAAATATAATTGAAAAACCTTGAAAACCTTACATTTAAATTATAATTCAATAATTAATACATTTTAATAAATATAGATTTATTAAAGTGGAAATAAATATAGATATAAAAATTTCACTTTTAAAAAGAATATTTTGTAATAGAAACCTAAAAAAGTCCTAATGATTCTAAAAAGGGAACATGAAAATAAAATGAAAATAGTTACATTAAAAATGAATATTTAATAACAGATAATAGAATATGAAATAATGTTTTATGAAATGGAAATGAAATATACATGAAAAATTTTAATCTTTTAAAATAATCATTAATAATGGATCCCTAAAAATTATTTAAAAATTATTAAAAGAAAATTTGAATAGGATATTAATTTTTTTGTTAAAAAAGAATGAATCAATTTGTACATTTTTTGAACCCACAACATTGAAATTGATAGAGAATAATTTAAATTTAAATAAAATAATGGGAATTAATGGATCATTTTAGGTAAAAAATAGATTATTTCTATTATGGAAAGCATAATATTGGTGGGAAGTTTAAAATTTTGATATATATATATATATATATATTTTTAAATAATCATATTTTTACATCACAAAAAATATAACTTGATAAAACATTAGAATCGTGGAAGAAAAAGATGGATTGAGACATGATGTAAATAAAAAATTAGTTTTAAATAAATTATATAATAATTCTATGTTATAATATATAAATCATTAAATATAATAGACAATGGTTAGATATTATGACAAAATTAATATAAATGAGTCATGAACACCACTTACACCTTTTAAAAAAATTTAATCAAAATTCATTATAAGATTTAAAAAATTATGGTTTTATAAACCCCATTCATTATTTCTTGTTCTATTTAAAAATAATTTAATTGTTATTTATATAAACCATATACCGATGAAATTATTTCAAAATACTAAATAATTCCTCAAGGAAGAGATAATAGGGAGAAATCCCCTATGTCCTCTGAATTTTTTGAATAACATCCCCAAGAGAGAATTAAAATGGAGAAAAACATTAAAAATCATGATATATAATTAATTATGGAAAAATATATTATTTAATTGTATTTAAACCCATAAAAATAAAATAGTGTATAGAATAATGATTTTTCTTGGGATTCAAATATGAGATAATGAAACCATTATCTTTATTACCCACATAGTTGAATTCACTAAAACTTACTATAAAGAATATCTATCTTCATATAAATTTGTTAACTATATTAATATCTAAAAATATTTATAATTCTCACCTATAATCATTGTATATATATTTGATATTTTTCTCCTATTTTCCAACATTCATGTGTTTACGGTTTTGACCCTTTATAGTCATTTCATAAGTTCCGTGTCATTTTTAATTATTCTTAAAAATTTCATCGTTGAAAATTAATTAATATTAATATAATATAATAAAATTATTGAAGTATTATGTTTAAATTTATTTTCATGTTTATTTTATTCATTGTATTAGAAAATTAAATCCCTAACTAATATATTTTTGATTATTTTCAACCTATGAATAATATTTTATATATTAATAATTTTAAAATTTATGTATACATTACTGAACCAAAATTAAAATTATTTAAATATTTTTTATCTTATTCAAGTAATTAGTATTTCATAATCCAATATGATAAAATTTCAAAAAATTACTTATATTAGTGGGAAAACCATTCCAATCATGAAAACAATTTTCCTTGGTTAGTGAGTATGGTTAAGGATGAGTTTATTTTTTCTTAATATCGTTATAATAGATGAGTAACTATATTAAATTCATAGCTTTTTCATTGGATCATTTTTTAAGATAATTTGGAAAATAATGAAAAACTACAAAATTAACTAAAAAATTATTTTCCATCGAGGAAGTAGTACACAAAATGAACGATTAGCATTTTTGTTGCTCATGAAATAAGAGGGGTGATAATGGATATTAATATATAATTTCATAACCATAAATAAATTTTTTAATTTTTATTTATTCACTTATACCATATTTATAAGAAACCATGTGTGGATGTCACAAAGAACTGATTGTATCACTTCATAGTGGCCAAAATTCATATGCATACACTAACAATGATTTTTATTTTTTTTATTAGATGGATGAGATAAAATAATTGTTATATGATTATAATAATATGATCTATAAAAACTTATTTTTATGATGTTATTATTGTACTATGGTTATTTTTAGTTTATACTGGAAGGAATAATAACGAAATGTTATAATGGATGTGATACCTATGTTCTAACTTCTAGATTCTTCTTGATGAAGGACATAGATTTAAGGGGGAATTGCTTAAAATTTTCATACTATGAAATATATAGAGTATAAATATCTTCAATAGAAGTATATTTTTATATGATTTATATGAAATTATTAAATATTAGTAGAGTATTATATTGGTGGAAGTGATCACATTTTTATAAGTGAGGATGAGGGACATTTCCAAAGAAAAATGATGGTATGTGTGGGTTAATAATGAAATTGAAAAATGATTTTTGATTTAGGTGAGGTATGGACGGTGAGAAATATATTAAATAATTTAAACCACAAATACTATTCTATATAAGGTTGAACAGTCATTTATATTTTGATAAAATCGTGGTACTATAGAGTTTTCATTTAAAAACTATTTAATCTTAAGTAAATATTAATCATGTCACCCCTTTATTTAATAAAATATTAATATTTTCCCTTATTAAAAAATTTATAAGATAAAAATACCAATTTTTTCTGCATTTATCTCAATTCAATTTCAATATCTAAAATTTTTATCTTTTAAATAAAATCATATGACGAGTTAAGGAATTATTTTTTCAATAATAATACTCTTTAATGATAATATTTTCTTAGTCTTAATTAACATTTATTCTCCCTTAAATGGGTATTAATTCATTTTTTTATATTCTTAAACAACATATCAGTTCATTACATTAAAATTTATTTATTTATTTTTTAAAATCTACAATATTAAAAAAGGTATTATTGTTTGAAAAAATAATATTTTTACACGTGTAACTATTATTTACACAAGGTAACTGAAACTCTTTTAAAAAATTCAAGACTTAACATATTAAATAATTTTTATCCACTAATGTAAAATTTAAAATAAATTTTATTCTATTATATTTAAGAAACATTTTATAATGTACATATTTATAATGAGTTGAAAATATGTTTTGTGAAAGTATTACAGAAGATTTAAAATTTTAAAATATATATTTATTTTTCAAAAGTTATACATTAAAATAAATAATGTAACATAATCGTATTATATATTTTTATGATAATTTATTCTTATGTTTTAGGTTATGCAAATATCCATGTAATGTTTTGAAATCCATATTATTTTTTACTACTTACCTTTATCTTATAAGACCATGATAAATCCCAAAATTATGTTAATTTTACCAAATTAAAATTAAAAAAATTGATAACATTAAATTTAAAATAAAATATAACAATATCATGAAAAAAATTATAGGGAATTATTTTTTGTATATTAATTATTCATATAAAATTATTAACAATCATAAACTTATAAAATACTAAAATAATATTCATTTTATATTAAACAATTTTATGCATAAAAATCTAATTTATTGGTTTCTTATTTTTAATAATTTTTTTTAAGAATGATAATAATTTTTATTATATATATATTTTCATTAGTAATTAATTCATAAATTTTTTACCACTATTCACACCTCCTAATTCAATAAATACATTACAAATGACTATATTGTTTAGTTTTTTGGTGTGAAATTTTAAAGAAAAATTAATGCAATAATTATTCTAGGAAAAAACTCATTCCATAACATTATTAAAATTATATTACATAATAAATAAAAAATAAATTACATCACATTGTGCAGGTGGTAGTCCATGTGTATGCACAAGAGATGTTATAATTTTCCAATGGATTAGAATGTGATATAAATTAACAATCTCATTGAAATTAAAATATCATAAATTTCAATGTTATTGAGTTAATCATTTAAATATGGACATATAACATTTGAAAAAGGTTTAAAAATAAAGAAACATGAAAATTATTGGAATGAACATGTACCTCGTGTTCCGGTAACCATGTTTGAAATATACCATAAAGATTCTTGGATAATTTTATTGGGAAATATAGAAACATTATTTAAGGGATAATGATGTTGGGATTGTATTTTTGGAAGATAATGGTAGATTTAAAGGTCTCATGTTCTATGGATAATATAGGTGACGAGGTTCCCACTAATAAGTGAGGGGAGTGGCACACTAGTAGTTGTTAAAAATATTAAAACATAATAATGTTATTATAATACAAACGAGTCACCAAATTGAGTCATTTTAGATTAATGGATAATATAATATTTAAATTAATTATTACATTTATATTAATATATGTTTTTAGGCAACATTAGCCCTTATCTTTTTACTTTAATCCCCAATTTACCATTTCAAACATTACTGTGGTAATAATATTTTTACCATGGTACCAAATCCCTATGAACAAAATTTATGCCAGAATGTTAAAATAATAATTATTATGGTGAATAAAAAAATATATTTAATTTTAAATGATTCAATTTCATGACGTGGTAGATATTAATTCTAATATTGAAGCAGAAAAAGCGTAAAATATATTTTTATAGAAATTTATTTTTAAACATAAATCATTATTCAATCTGATTCCTATCCTGGTAAAACTATTAAATTAATGTTCAATATATTATTATATAAATTATCTAATAGCTTATTAAAAATGGTTAACTGTTATTTATAATATTAATTTATTTAGTAAAAACTCATTACAAATATAAAAATAGTTTTTTAGAAAAGGCCTTTTTTATAATAAAATTTTTTTAAATTCAAATAAAAAATTAACAACCAATTGATTAATTTAATATATTTTTAATAATTAAAATTAAAATGTTAAATACTCATAATAAATTTTATAATAAAACATATTTGAAAAAATTTACTCGTAAACAAAATATTGATAAATAGTTCTATTTATTAGGTTCATTATTTTTTCAACAATTCTATGTTATTTATATAAAATAAAATGTTATTATTTTTATAATGTGGAATTAGTATTAAAAATTTCCAAAGGTTGTTTTGTTCAATCGCTACCGAATATATCATATTTAGTAATATATATTCTAAAATATCAAGGTGTTACATTTCCTTCAAAACATTACAACAATTCTTATAAGATGTTTATACACTAATTAGATATGAGACCCACACTAGTGAATTTCATAATGTGGAAATGGATTTTCATAAAAATGTTAATGATGGGAATCATTTTCACCAAACCTATCTAGATATATGAAATACAAGTTGAATATCATTAAATCCTCTAATGATCCTCCTAATCCACTACTTCATATGACCATTTTTTAATATATAGGGAAACATAATCCATTATTCTTCATAAATGATTTTAATTCCATAAAATTAAAGAAATTATATTTTCTATTATTATTCCATAAATCTGTCATTCCATTTATGAATATATTCTATCTTATCCTAGATTTTTTTATTAAATCCCATCACCATTAAAAAATATATCTAGAAAAGTTTGGTTATGATTTAATTCTAGGAATTCCCATTTATATTAATCATTAATTTATTTGAAGAGTCAGCACTGCACATTTTGGGACATGAGTGGATCCTCTTGTTAAAATGTCGATCAATTATATATTAATAGAGATAAAGTAAGATAACATCATTTATATATAAATATATTTAGTTTATATAAAAAATATTTGAATACCTTGTATTAGAATAATTTTGGTAATCCATGATGCGAAATAAAAATTTAGCTCCACTAATAAAGATAGGTTTATAGAAATCCTCATTAAAACATCCAACAACATTGATGTATTTTAGGGGATCTCATTTTTTTGATTCTAATTAAATATAAGACTATAATCAATTTATTATTACCCCATAAATATTATTCATTGAGGTTGGTGAATATGTTAATAAAAATAAAAGATTACAATTCAACAAACATAACATCTTCACATGTTAGAATAAGATAAATAATCTATCAATAATCATTATTCTTCCCCATGTCATTTCAATGATTCCATTTTACATACACATTAAAAAATAAAACAGAAATAAAATTTTTTCCATGGTTAAAAATGAATAGCTACATAAATTGAATAAATAGTTATTATCCTTCACCACATGATCTAATGGATTCACAAAATGGATTTCGACAATTATCCATTTTCAAGACTCGGACACCAATAGTACAAATCTAGTGGTTACATTATTACATTTGAAAATTATACTGGCGATCATATCCCAGAAGAACAAATAATTTTGGGGTATTTGTAGACTTGATACATATATTCCTCCCATTATACAGATGAAATAAAATATAAAACAAACTGAGAGTAATTATTCTTTAAAATTCAACTCATTCAATAGTTCCTTATTTATATCCTTGGATATGGAGAAAAAATAATATAATGATTATATATTCTGTATGGGTTACATAAAATGAAATATATAATGACTTAACATGGAAAAATCACATCGTAAAGGTTAAT
This sequence comes from Viscum album, assembly GCA_963277665.1. Classification (NCBI taxonomy): domain Eukaryota; kingdom Viridiplantae; phylum Streptophyta; class Magnoliopsida; order Santalales; family Viscaceae; genus Viscum; species Viscum album. Next base: position 1,688,891,913 of record OY728147.1, on the reverse strand, counting down.
AACATAAAATAAAAGACATTTAATCATTTTTTGAACATAATGAGTAATATGGAAGTAATAAAATCGGATCAAATAAATCCATATAACTAGTAAAATGATTTTAAATATTATCTATAGATAAAAACATTGTTCTTATAATAACATGGAAATCAATCAATATTGTCATAATGATGTATTGTATAAGTTCATACATCTTAATCATATATGTGAGGCCTCATTCTAGGACATCATTAGAAAAGGGAAAATCAAATGACCAAATACCCATATTTTTATGTCTCATGAGACCAACATATAAATTTATCATCCATATTGGTCCCCACCCATCAATTATTAAGTCGAATTCATTCATTATCTAAATGGGGTGAAACATAATCAATATGAACATTTATATTTAAAAACTAGCATGAAAGATGTAAATAATTTCCCTAGTAAAACAGGTCATAAAACATCAAGAGAATAAATAAAGATAATATCACTTAAACATATCCTCAATATAGTATATGTTGGATAAATTTTTTTCTACATGTTAAATACGAAATACCATAAAATCTCATAAAAATTGATGTTGGAAATAAACGTTTCAAATTGAAATTTATTTTTTCTAAACTGTAAAATTATAGGATATTTGGAAAAGGAATTTCATTGATATTAATCATCTAAACATATAATGGAATATTCAAATAATTTTGGGATCATGACTAATGTTAATTTCATTTATGCAGTATACATTAAAATAATGAATCATGTCAAATCCTCAGTAATTGTTAAAATTACTTCAATCAGAAAATAATAATATGATTCCCTTTAAAATAGTTTGTAAAAATTTAAAATTGGATAAATATTCTTTAATAAATAATTTTATAATATAAAAATTATTCTATAAAACATTTTTATTCAAAAATATGAATAGAATAAAAATATTTTTGAACAAGTTGAAAAATAAAGTCAGTTTTCCCTAAAAAAATTATTTTGGTATATTAAGTACATAAATATAGGAAAATGAATGGAAAATTTATAATCTATAAAAATAAATAGATAAGAAAAAAATAGATTAGGTTTGAATATAACTTAAACAAAAAATTATATGAATAATGACATAAATATAAACAATCCTGAACATTGATGAGCTTGTGAGATAACCCATTATTCATTGGTAAGTGTTGAATCATATCTGTTATAAAAGAATAAAATTAAATGAAACATTAAAAAAATTAATAAAAAAATAATAATATATAATATCAATGGGATGTATATACACCATTGAAAAAATATGTGGTAAGTATGGAATATCTGTTATAGAAGTGAAAGGGAGAAGATAATCTCTTTCCCCTAATTTAACATCCATCATACTTATTCAAACATCCTATATAAAAAATATATAGTCATTTTAAATATATTATAAAACCATAATAATACATGTTATTCCATATATTTTTTTCCAATAAGATTTTATCAAATGTTTACTGAAAATTCATTATTGAATGGACTATTCCAGCTGATAACATCTTCATTTTAAATGTATGTTTTTTGTTTTATCTTTTTTGTCCTTTTACTTTAAACATGGTTTAATCATATATAATTTTTTTTCATTGTATAACAATATCATATATACAATAAATTATTATTTAGATTCATCTTTAAATGATCGATATAGTAAAATGAATTACATTATTTTTAGATATGAAAGGTTATACGTACGCATGAACACCATTTTCAAATTTTGACGGATGGTAAAAAGACATATAAAAAATATTAATATTTTTAAAATGATTATTATATCATATATTTCACATATATAAATTAAGTTAATCCTTATTGAAATTTATGTTATAGATGAAATGAAAAATGAATTAAACCACATCGTGGAGGTTCCAACCCATATGTATGCATGATTGATGTTATTGTTTTCAAAAATATTAGAAGGTTATAGGGTAGGTATGATACTATATAATTAATAAGATTAATATTTAATAATATCTAAATATATCCATTAGTTCCATGCCTATAAAAATATTTGTAAATTAGTCCATAAATGTCAAAATACTATTTTCCATGATGTGGTTATTGTTTCAACCTTAATTTTTAATTTTACCCCTAACCTTATTGGAAATTGGAACTATATTAAAATTTTCAGCACATTAAGTGCCATAAATGTCACCATAAAATGAAAAACAACCAATAAATGGACTGTGGATGTTTTTTTAAACTATATCAGATTAATTTGGCCAATTATAATACTATTATGAATCATATATCATTTAGGAAAATATTACTTATTATAAAATATTTTTAAATTTATTTTTGATACTATTAATTTAATATTACTCTAAATACAGCAAGATGATCATTGATTTAAAATATAATTATTTTATAATTTTTTAATATATCATATAATTATATAATATCCATGGTAATGCTTAATTCATTAAAATAATAATAAAATTAATATTTTATATTAATATATTTTATTTTTTTTATTATATGAATTAATATTGTGTTGATGTTTTGTAATCTTTAAGTTTATTATTTCATCATTAAATATATTAAATAAATTAACAACATAAAAATAATTTATCTTTAAAATTAATATTTATAACAGAAAATAAACTCTATTTATTCTTATATAAAATATAATTTTATAATAAAACAAGTAGAATTTTATTTTTATAGCTCATTAAATTAAATTACATTATGTTCAACATCAGTAATAAATAAATCAAGTATAATATATTCAATGATTGTATTATTAATGAAAATAGGTTCAATATATGACGTTAATGAAATTTCTAGGTTCATTTTATAGTCATAATCATATTATTTTTATCTTGTATTAACCGATTTAACCTAACTGTGGAAACAATTATTTATTATAGTTACAATTCATAATGAAAAATATTAAAATTGGAATATTTAATAGATTTAAATTTTATAAATCCAAATACAAAATCCATTTTTCAGGATTTAATTTCCATATCAAAACGAAATGATTTTAAAATCAAAACGAAAAATGAAACAAAAAGCATTTTTCAAAAAAATGTTTTTTAAATATAAAAATTACTTTTTATTAAATTAAATCATAATTTTGAATAGAATATATATAATTTAAATTATATAAATGACTTTATATTTATAAAATTTTTTAAAAAAATATGACTATATACTTTTTTTGAATAAAATTATAGAATTCAATACAAATTGGTATTTTTTACTACTCATTGAGAAACTAATCTTCTTTAAAAACATGAAAATTTCCACCTTATATAATTATTATAAACTATTTTAAATAATTATATTGTTATTATAAAATAATATTTATATATATTCCTTAAATAATGTATAATATTATAAAATGTAAATAAAATGGACTTCTGAAGAATAAAATAACTTTACAGAAAAATGAGTACTTATTTTCTAAGAATTCATCAAAGAATCTATACTGAGAAATTCATATATGTATATATATATATATCCTAATTAAAAAAAATATGTTTCATATCCAACAATAAAATTACAAGGAAATAAATGTTACCTAAAATAAAAGTTTTATAACGGTGTATTTTGTATCAGTTAGCCTCAGTATTGCATGTAACGTAAGATATCAAGAAATTGAATTGATTAAAAGAAAAATATATTCTTAAATATCATGGTGGTATATAATATCCACGAATTTATTTGGGAAACAATCCCCTAAAAATTACAATGTGATCCCTCATAAATTATAATATATCTTCAATTAAACCTATAACAACCCATACATTAAATACATTGTTATTACTTCAAAATTGAAGCAGGCTTATTATAACATATAACAAAACCATGGTAGGACCGTATAGGTATAGTGTCTTTAGAAAACGAGAAACACAAACAACATGTTCATATAGAATCTAAATTGTCTCCAATTTATTTCATCATATCTAGAGTCACTTTTGACATATCCTACTAAATAACCTTCTTCCTGACCTGGGGAAAGAAAACATACAAAAGGGTGAGCTCAAATTCTCAGTAAGGGTAAACAAAAGAAATATTAATCATAAGAACCTGAAATTTTGAAAATCTTAAACGGAAAAAGATATCATAATTTCATAACATGGGATAAATCATAGTAGTGAAATGTAATCCCAATAATCATAACATAAAACATTAAAAATGTGGCATACACACATAATCATAGAGAATCATTTCTTAGTAGTCAAGACTCATTTCCAAGACTATCTTAGCGGACAAAGTCCATTTCTGAACCGAGTTCACTCCTCGTTTCATTCCTGTATCACTGAACCGGTTTAACTTATTGTTCCAGTCATTTCTATCTCATTAGATATAAAATCTTTTCCCAATTCATTGGAGGGAGATATAGGTCCCACCCATCTCATAATGATACCATTCTAATGTGTGCCACAAAATCATAAATCATACATCATAGCATAACCCATGTAATAAAAATGGGATTCTTAAACATCATGCCATCATAACATAATTTATATATGATAAAATTACATCATAAATATAATTCCATTATAACATAATAAAAACTATGTAAAAATAGGGATAGAAACGGAACCCTATATTATCTTAGATGGAAAATAATTTTGATAAAACACTTGAACTCCATTCTTGAGGAAAATATCCATTCTACATCAAAAACATTTTATTTTCTTAACATGTTATATAATTTTAAACCAAAATAAGTTGATTAAAAATAAACTTGAAAAATTGTAAAGGAATCTTCATGGAAATAATTTTCTAAAAATACATTCATGCCGTATAAGTAAAAAAACATTTTTCTCGTACTATTTCCTGAAAAGTCAAAAATTACCTCGTATGAAAAACGACAAAATATGTATTTCTTATATTTTACTAAAAACTCAACGAAGGGTAAAATTCAATTTAAAAAATTTTATGTGGATGGAAATAATATTAAATATTGGGGAAACATGGATGTTGATGGTAAATATTCCACAATAAATTCTGAAGTATAAACAATCTTGGATAAAAATTGAGATTGCGAGATTTTCCCTTACCTTAGGTATGATATGCTTTGTACGTGTCCGAACTTCCTGTATAATTATTTAAATAATGTCATTGACTTATTACAGAATCATATTCATTGTTATGATATCATATATGTTCATATTATTAGCTTCTTATTAGTAATATTTCGTTGCAACTTGTTATTCAGGTGTTTATTGCTTTATGTTCTTATGCGTGTTTTGTCGAATAAATTCTTACTCTTCTTTAAAGGATATAGATACATCATTTAAATAATTTTATTAGTGTAATATATATCATATTAATTCATTAAATTCATTAAATTCATTTATATAATCATTATTAAATGAAGATCATATAGAACGAGTCAGATCACATCGTGGAGACGGTAGGCCGTACGTACGCACAAGCGATGATATCGTTCCCATGATCGTGGAATTGTATTGAAGTGTATGTATACTATTTCATAATTAATATCAATTTACAATAATCATATATAGTTATTCTTTACAACATTATACCCATCCAAGTAAGGTGGTGGTGGAAAACAGATTACACCACGGCGTGGAGACAGTATTCTGTACGTACGCACGCGCGGTGATTTCATTTTCCGTAGGATAGCTAAGAAGTGAAATAGGGTTGTTTCATATTTAGAATAACATATCAGTATATGGGGGATACTTAATTTATTACCTCATAATGAAAAAACTAATGAAGATGGTGTAGAAGAAGAATGGAACTTGAATAAAATGGTAGAAGGTATTACCTCTTTCTCGAAGTGCCTACTTTAAACATTCTATTCAGGCACTAGAGTTGGTCTTTTGAGAAGACCAGTACCTCTAGTAGGTTTCCAAGGAAGTGGGGAAGTAAAATGTACAGGTTTTTTCAGAGATTGAAGGCTGAAATTGGTGTGAGGAAGAGAGGGAGGAGGTGCCCTTTTATAATAGAGGAGAGGGGAACCTTTGGAAATATAAGAAATATTAGTTTATATTAAATCCCAACCCCACATAAAAACTGCCAAAATACCTCATATCCTAATATTAGATTAGATAGGGTTGTAATACTATCATAAAATAAAATTTATACATGTTAGGAATTTATTTTAAACATTATCAACTTGATTTATCCTTATTTATCAATTTAAGGTTATTTGTGGTAATAATATTCTAAATTTTAAATTATTATAAATAATTACATATGTGTTGTGAATTTTCCATAATTTTACACTTTATGACATTTTCTACCATATAAATTTTAATTTATAATTTTTAAATATATTTGTGATTTTTAAATAATTTTATAATATGTCATTTCAATAAATTAACAATGGTGTCAATTTTGACACTATTCATTTATTTGAGTTTAAATAAACTATATAAAGAAGATATGTTCGAACTAAAATATTTAGTAGATTCATAACATGTTATTTTTATCTAGAAAATTAGTGGACCTTATTAAGTAGTTCATTTAATATTTATTTTAATACTTTTAATATCATTTATTTCATATTTTAATCAATAAATTAATTTCAACATCAATATTGTGTCATAATTAATGGTAATTATTTAATCCCTAAAAATTATAAATAAATTCATATGATATAGATAATTTTATTATATTTTTGAAGAATATTTATGCTCTAAGTTTCATGAAGTTTATCACAAAATTAAAATTATTACACTTATAATATTTAAGAGAGTGACATGTTGTCACTTTCTTTGGTTTTAATAATAATTATAATATTTCATGGTCAAAAGTCCATGAAATGAATCTAGTCCGACCCTTCGGTGATATGGGTCGACTTTTATTCATCCAATAGGATTTTGGAAGGTGTTAGGGTAATTTTATAATCTTATATTTACCCTTAATTACCCGATTTACCTTTAACTGCAGTAAATAAAAATTACCGTAGTTACTATTCATAATTTCAAAAAAATATAAGTATCCTATTAACATAATTTGGACCCACTGAATCCAAATATGGATTATATTTTTTCAAAATTCAAAACACAAAAGTTGCAATAATTAATTTAAAATTTATCCCATCGTTAAGCAAACGGGTTGTTAAAAGTTAAAACATTGCCAAAGATTGAAATATTTTTACCTATGAATTCAATGTAAAATTAATTCTAATGAAATACTTTATATTAAATGGTAAAAATATATTCTATTTATACTTTAAAAACATTCAATATTTTAATTTAACCTATATAAAGTATTGTGATGAAAAAAGTTGTTTTTAATTAAAATATAGCGTGTTTTTACTATTCATTAAAATATGAAAGTTATCAGAATAATATGAAAAATTTATCCAATGTCAATTTTTATATCCTGATTCTAAATAAGAATTTTATTTTGTCAAATTTAACTTTTAAACTTTTCAAAAACTATATTTAAAGTTGGTGCGCCATCAAAAGCCGGTAAATCTACATTTTTTTAAAAATACTTCTTTTATCCAAAAAAATGCTTTTGGTTTCATACCTCATTCTAGAAAATGTATAAGATGAATTATAATGTTATAAACTTAAAAACTCAGTTAATACTATTCATAATGTCTTGTTTATAATATTATAATAATATATCGTTGTTTAGTGAATCTCGGTATTGCGTACTACACACTCTATCGAGGAAGGTCGCGATTGCTTGTAACGCAAGCCAAGATAGTGTTCTGTTGAGTGAAAGATTCCTTTGCATATAACATATTACATAAAAAAGTATTCTTCTCATAAAATTTCAGGGTGTCACATTCTACCCCCCTTAAAATGAATTTCTCCCTCTAAATTTTTCACTTCGTAATGAACAGATGAGGATACCTCTCCCTCATTATATCCTCAAGTTCCCATGTAGATTCTTATAATTTGTGGTTCCTCTGTAAAACATAAACCAAATGAGTGGTCTTTTCTCGCAGAACTTTTTTGCTACGATCAAGAATCTCTATCGACTATTCTTCATAAGAAAGATCTTACTCCAGCGGTACAACTTTTGAGCATAGTACATGTGAAGGATCAGGTATGTACTTTCTCAGGAGAGATACAGGGAACACATCATGAATTTGAGAGAGATTCGGTGGAAGCGCCAATCGGTAAGCTACCTTCCCAACATGATCCAGTATTTCAAAAAGACCACATACCTAGGGCTCATCTTTCCCTTTTTTCCAAATCTTATTACTCTCTTCCAAGGAGATATTCGTAAGAACACTTTATCACCAACATCAAACTCTAGGTCTTTTCTTCGACTGTCGGCATAACTTTTTTGTTGACTCTAAGCTTCTCTTATGTGTTGCTGGATAGATATGACCTTTTTTGCCATCTCATCAATAAGATCAGGTCCTAATAGAGCAAGCTCTTAACATGTCTTCTAAAGTTTCAATTTTCTTCTCAGACTGAATGTCTGTTTGAGGATGATAAGAAGTGCTGAAACTCAACATTGTATCTAGAGTATGCTGAAGACATCACCATAACATCGAGTTAAACCTCGGATCCCGATCAGATATAATGGAAAGTGGTACTCCATGCAATATTACAACTTATTTTACATATATCCTGGCAAGCTGATCAAAAGAGAAATCCTTTCTAATAGCAATGAAGTGTGACGACATTGTAAGGTGATCAACTATGAACCAGATAGAATTATTACCCTTGGATGTTTTAGGATGTCTAGTAAAAAGTCCATAGTGATGTTTTCCCATTTTCATTCAGGTATGGGTTATGGTTGTAACATCCCCTTAGACTTCTGTCTCTTAGATTTAACTTTCTAACAAACCAAGCATCGAGAAACATATTTAGCAACATCTCTTTTCATGCCATCCCACCAGAAGTACTCTTTCAGGTATCTATACATCTTCGTGCTTCCAGGATGAATAGAGAATGAAGAACTATGTGCCTCATCCAGCAGCTCCTTTAATTTTGCGATGGGAGGAACACAAACCCAATTCCTGAACCTTATTATCCCATCACAATCAAGGTTGAATTCAGGAACATCTCTCACCTTCTTTTGTAACTCCACATCTTCTTTTTGTTCCACTATAATCTTCATATGTATAGATGGTTGAACATTAATTTGAGAAAGATAAGATTTTCCCCTTCCATTATAATTACACGATCCATCCTTTAAAAATCCATAAATATTGGATCTTTTGTGATCCTCATCGTGGATAAGCTAGCATGGTCTTGTCGACTTAATGCATCATCCACCATATTTGTTTTCCCAGGGTGATAATGAATTGAGCAGTCGTAATCCTTAATCAGTTTCAACCATCTTCTTTGATGCATATTTAGCACATTTTGTTTGAAAATATACTTTAAACTTTTATGATCAGTATAAATATCACACCTTTCTCCATAAAGATAATGCCTCCAAATATTTAATGCAATGATTACCCAGCTAACTCCAAATCATGAGTTGGGTAATTTTTCTCATGGATTTTCAACTGTCGTGAGGCATAAGCTATCACCATATCATACTACATGATAACACACCCCAATCCCTTCTTGGATGCATCACTTTAGATCACAAACATTTCTCCACTACAAGGTAGTGTGAGCTTAGAAGCAATGGATAACCTTTTTTTCAACTCCTTGAAATATTCTTAACACTCCTCCGTCCACACGAACTGAACTCCTTTTCGAGTCAACCTGGTGAGTGGATTGGATAATTGTGAAAAATCTTTCACAAAACGTCGATAATATCCATCCAGACCAAGAAAACTTTGGATCTCAGTTACTATTGTTAGTCTCGACCATCTTTCGATAACCTCTTTTTTTGTTGGATCCACATATATCCCCTCATTTGAGATTATGTGACCCAAAATGTAACTTTTTGAAGCCAAAATTCACACTTGGTAAATTTGGCATAAAGCTTCTCATTTCTCAGGGTCTTCAATACAATTATCAAGTGATCATCATGTTCTTCCTTGCCCATTTAATAGACAAGAATATCATCTATAAAGACTACCACAAACTGATCAAGATAGTCTCTAAAGACTCTATTCATTAGATCTATGAAGATAGCAGGGGCATTAGTAAGACCAAATGGCATCACTATAAATTTATAGTGTCCATACCTTGTACGGAAAGCCATATTTGGTATATCCTCCCTTTTGACCCTTAATTGATGATACCCTGAATGAATATCAATCTTGGAAAAGTATTGAACTCCGCATAGTTGGTCAAATAAGTCATCAATGTGTGGGAGAGGATATTTGTTCTTGATAGCGATCTTGTTAAGTTCTCGACAATCAATGCAGAGTCTCATTGATCCATCTTTCTTCTTAATAGATAGAACAAGTTCTCCCCAAGGTGACGTGCTAGGGCGTATGAATCGCTTATCAAGATTCTCTTGGAGTTTCTTCTTCAATTCCTGTAACTCAATTGGGTTCGTTCTATAAGGTGTCTTTGAAATAGGTAATGCACCTGGTATGAGTTCTATTGAAAACTAAACTTCACAATTTGGTGAAAGACCATGCAATTCCTCCGGAAATACATCATCAAACTCTCGTACAATGTGCATATTCATAATCGTGAGTTTCTCACCAACCATTTGAGATAAATAACCTTCTTTTAGTGGAAGCAATTCCCATAGGATGGATGAAATTTCCACTGGAAGTTTATGTTCATCCTTGATTCGATAGACAATCATAGATTGATCTGGAATATTAAATGTGACTTCCCTTCTTTGGGAATTGATATGATCTCTATATAAAGAAATCAAATCCATGCCAAGAATCACATCAAATTCCACTCTAGGAAGGATCACAAGATTTGCAGGAAGAACATTCCCACAAACTTCAATCAGAGTAGAATTATAATCTTTTGATGCGACTGTTGTGCCATTAGGGGTTGTCACAGCTAACTCAACATCTAATTGTTGAGGTAAAATGGTGATACCCTAAGAAAATTCATCAAAAATAAAAGAGTGGGTGGATCTAGTATCAAATAAAACATTTTATACATTAGAGTGGATGGTATGTGTACCATTCACCACTTCGTTACCGTACTCCACATCACTGATAAAAATTTCATGTGACTTTCCTTTGTCTTTAGCCTTAAGAGTTTGTTGACGTCGATCATCATCAACAACCCTTGGATTAGGTCATTGATTAGAATAATTCCTCATTTCCTTTCACTTGTAACATTGTAGTGTATGAGGTGCACTATGTGTATCTTTTTCTTTGTTCGCATCAGTAGATATCTTCTTCCCATCATTGCAGCATTCAAATTCCCGATGACCTTCCTTTACACATTTGAAACATTTACTTTTCCCTTTAAGACAACTCCCTCCATGTTTCTTTCCACACTTTGCGCATAAGGGAAAACTCATCTTATTTTTAGTGTGGTCTTTATATTTCCCTTTGAATTTCATTTTCCTCTTATTATCAAATGAATATGACTGATGGGTTACACCAATCTACATATCAACCTTGAGAGCACATAGAATGATTTCCTCATAGCTATTAAAGTACCTTATGGCTAATGCCCTTAGAAGACTTGGTTTTAAGCCACTAAAGAATTGATCAATCTTACTTTGTGGTTGGATAATAATCCCAGAAGCATACATTGCAAGTCTTGTAAAATTTGCTTCATACGTTCCAACAGATTCATCATCCTTTTGCTTCAGTTCAAGAAACTCCTTCTCCATCTTTGTTCGAATAATACGAGGGAAGTACTTATTGAAAAATAATTTCTTGAACTCGTCCCATTCCATGGATTCAATTTCATCTCTTTGCCTCGTATTCTTGATAAGATTACACCATTGATCAGCATCACCTTCCAAGGGATACACTGCTTAGATGGCTTTGTCATGTTCAGAACATTGAAGAACTGAAAATATCTTTTCAGTAGTACTGATCCTTTGTTTAGCAACTAATGGATCAGTAGACCCGCTGAATTAGGGTGGACACTGCCTCATGAAGGATTCAACAGAATGTTGCTCCTTTCTTGGCTTGTTTGGAAATCCTCCATGATTCATACCTTGAAAAAGTTGTTTGAGCATGGATAAAAGATTTTTCATTCCATCTTCCATATCGTTTGGTTGCATAGGGAGACAATCATTGCATTTCATGTCGCATTCTGCATTAACACGGTTCCTTCAGGTTCCAGCCATTGACTAAATCCAAGAAGAATAGTGTGAGAAACACAAATTATAAAAGGAAAACCACATAATAAAGAACAAAATCTTACACTTAAGGTATTATCATAGGTTGTTCATGGAAATTTCAAAAACACTAAGATTGTGTTCTATGCTGAGACTTATCCTTAGGGTTCTTACTAAGGCTCTCACGTCCTAGTTTTCAAAGGTTGAATATACCTTTCCTCTGATACCAACACTAACAACCCATACTTTAAATACATTGTTATTACATCAAAATTTAAGCACACTTATTACAACATATAAAAAAACCATGGTAGGACCGTATAGGTATAGTTTCTTTAGAAACCGAGAAACATAAACAAAAGGTTCATATAGAATCTACATTGTCTCCCATTTATTTCATCATATCTAGAGTACCTTTTGGAATATCCTACTTAATATCCTTCTTCCTGACCTGGGGAAAGAAAACATACAAAAGGGTGAGCTCAAATGCTTAGTAAGGGTAAACAAAATAAATATCAATCATAAGAACATAACATTTTGGAATTCTTAACCTGCAAAAGAGAACATAATTTCATAACATTGGATAAATCATAGTAGTGAAATGTAATCCTAATAATCATGACATAAAACATGAAACTTTTTGCATACACACATAATCATAGATAATGATTTCTTAGTAGTCAAGACTCATTTCCAAGACTATCTTAGCGGACAAAGTCAATTCTGAACCGATTTCACTCCTCATTTTAGTCCTGTATCACTGAACCGGTTTAACTTGCCGTTCCATCCATGTCTATCTCATGAGATATAAAATATTTACCCAATGCATTGGAGGGAGATATAGGTCCCACCCATCTAAAAATGATACCATTCTTATGTGTGTCACAAAATCATAAATCATACATCATAGCATAACCCATGTAATAAAAATGGGATTCTTAAACATCATGCCATCATAACATAATCCATATAAGATAAAAGGAAATCATAAAAATAATTTCATCATAAAATAATCAAAACATTGTAAAAATAGGGATAGAAGCATAACCCTATATTATCTTATATGGAAAATATTTTTGATAAAGCACTTGAACTCCTTTCTTTAGGAAAATATCCTTTCTACTTCAAAAACATTTTTCTTTCTTAACATGTCATATAATTTTAAACCAAAAGAATTTGATTAAAAATAAACATGAAACCTTTTAAAGGAATATTCATGGAAATAATGTTCTAAATATCCATTCATTTCGTATAAGTTAAAAAAAATTCTTCTTGTACTTTTTCCAGAAAATTCAAAAATTACCTCGTACGAAAAATGACAAAAAATTCATTTCTTATCTTTTAATAAAAACTCACCGAAGGGTAAATTTGGATTTAAAAAATTTTAGGTGGATTTAAATAATATTACATATTTAGGAAACGTGGATTTGGATGATAAATATTCCCTAGTAAATTCTGAAGTATAAACAATCTCTGATAAAAATTGAGATTGTGAGATTTTCCCTTACCTTAGGTCTGATATGCTTTGGACGTGTCCGAACCTCCTGTATAATGATTTAAATAATGTAATTGACTTATTAATGAATCATATTCATTGTTATTATATCATATATGGTCATATTCATAGATTCTTATTATTAATATTTCATTACTAATTGTTATTCGGGTGTTTATTGATTTGTGTTCTTATGCGTATTTTGTCGAATAAATTCTTATTCCTATTTATAGGATATAGATACATCATTTACAAAATTGTATTAGTGTAATATATATTATATTAATTCATTCAATTCATTCAATTCATTTATATAATCATTATTAAATGAAGATCATATAGAACGAGTCGCATGACATCGTGGAGACGGTAGGCCGTACGTACGCACAAGCGATGATATCGTTCCCATGATCGTGGAATTGTGTTGAAGTTTATATATACTTTTTCAGAATCAATATCAAATTACAATTTTCATATATATTTATTATTTACACCATTATACCCATCCAAGTAAGGTGGTGGTGGAAAACAGATTACACCACGGCGTGGAGGCGGTATTCCGTACGTACGCACGCACGGTGATTTCGTATTCCGTAGGATGGATAAGAGGTGAAATAGGGTTGTTTAATATTTAGAATAACATATAATTATATAAGGTATACTGATGTTATTACCTCATAAATAAACAACTAAATAAGAGGGAGTATAAGAAGAATGGAACGTGAAGAAAACGGTAGAAGGTATTACCTCTTTCTCGAAGTGCCTCCTTTAAACTTTCTCTTAAGGCACTCGAGTTGGTCTTTTGAGAAGACCACTACCTCTAGTAGGTTTCTAAGAAAGTGGGGAAGTTAAATGGGCAGGTTTTGGCCAAGCATGATGGCTCAAATTTGTGTGAGGAAGAGAGGGAGGAGGTGCCCTTTTCTAAGGGAGGAGAGGGGCACATTTGGAAATATAAGAAATATTTGTTTATATTAAATCCCAAATACACATAAAAACTTCCAAAATGACTCATATCCGAATATTATGAGATAGGGTTGTAATATATTCAGACAAAAAAATTTATAAATGTTAGAAATTTATTTTAAACATTATCAACATGATTTATTCTAATTTATCAATGTAATTTTAATTGTGGTAATAATATTCTAAATTTTAAATTATTATAAATAATAACATATGAGTTGTGAATTTTCCATAATTGGTAAATTTATAAAATCATCAACCATATAAATTTTAATTTATAATTTTTCAATATTTTTGTGATTTTTAAACAATTTTATAATATGTCATTTCTATAAATTAACAATAGTGTCAATTTTGACACTATTCATTTATTTGAGTTTAAATAAAATATATACAAAAGGTATGTTCTAAATAAAATATTTAACAGATTAATAAAATGTCAATTTTATCTAGAAAATTAGTGGATATCATTAAATAGTTCATATAATATTTATTTTAATACTTTTAATATTATTTATTTGATATTTCAATCAATAAAATAATTTCAACATCACTATTGTTTCATAATTAATTGTAATTATTTAATCCCTAAAAATTATAAATAAATTCATATGATATCGATAATTTTATTAGCCTTTTGGATAATATTCATGTTTTAAGTTTCATGAAGTTTATCACTAAATTAAAATTATTACACTTATATGATTTAAGAGAGTGACATGTTGTCACTTTCTTTGGTTTTAATAATAATTATATTATTTCATGGTCAAAATTCCATGAAATTAATCTAGTCTGACACTTAGGTGATATGGGTCAACTTTCATTCATCTAATAGGATTTTGGAAAGTGTTAGGGTAATTTTATAATCTTATATTTACCCTTAATTACCCAATTTACCTTTAACTACAGTAAATAAAAATTACCGTAGTTACTATTCATAATCTCAAAAAAATATCCTATTAACATAATTTGGACCTAGTGAATCCAAATATGGAATATTTTTTTCAAAATTAAAACACATAAGTTGCAGTATTTAATTTAAAATTTATCTCGTTGTTAAGCAAACGGGTTTTTAAAAGTTAAAACATTGCCTAAGATTGAAATGTTTTTACCTATAAATTCAATGTAAAATTAATTCTAATGACACACATTATATTAAATGGTAAAAATATATTCTATTTATACTTTAAAAACATTATATATTATAATTTAACCATATAAAGTATTGCGATGATAAAAGTTTATAATTAAAATACAGCGTGTTTTTACTATTCATTAAAATATGAAAGTTATCCGAATAATATGAAAAATTTATCCAAAGTAAATTTTTATATCCTGATTCTAAAGAATAATTTTATTTTATTAAATTGAAATTATAAACTTGTCAAAAACTAGATTTAAAGTGGGTGCGGTATCAAAAGGCGGTAAATCTGCATTTTTTTAAAAATACTTCTTTTAGCCAAAAAACTGATTTTGTTTTCATAACTCATTATAGAAATTGTATAAGATGATTATAATGTTATAAAATTCAAAATTCAGTTAATACTATTCATAACGGATAGTTTATAATATTATAATAATATATCGTTGTTTAGTGAAACTCGGTATTGCGTACTACACACGCTATCGAGGAAGGTCGTGATTGCGTGTAATGCAAGCCAAGCTAGTGTTGTGTGCAGTGAAAGATTACTTTGCATATAACATATTACATAAAAAATATACTTATCATAAAATATTCGGGTGTTAAATTCTACCCCCCTTAAAATGAATTTCTCCCTCAAAATTCATCACTTTGTAACGAACAGATGAGGATACCTCTCCCTCATCACATCGTCAAATTCCCATGTAGCTTCTTCTAATTGGTGGTTCCTCCATAAAACATTAACCAAGCGAGTGGTCTTGTTTCGCAGAACTTTTTCACTACGATCCAAAATCTCTATTTTATGTTCTTCATAAGAAAGATCTTTCTCCAGCGGTAAAACTTCTGATCTTAGTACATGTGAAGGATCAGGTATGTACTTTCTCAGGAGAGATACACAGAACACATCGTGAACTTGTGAGAGATTTGGTGGAAGCCCCAATCGGTAATCTACCTTCCCAACACGATCCAGTATTTCAAAAGGACTGGTATACCTATGGATCAACTTTCCCTTCTTTTCAAATCTCATTACTCTCTTCCGAGGAGATATTTGTAAGAACACTTTATCACCCACTTCAAACTCTATGTCTTTTCTTTGATTGTCGACATAACTTTTTTGTCGACTATGATCTTCTCTTATGTGTTGTTGAATATATCTGTCCTTTTCTGCCATCTCATCAACAAGATCAGGTCTTAATAGCTTTCTTTCCCCAACTTCATCCAGCAAGTTGGAGATCGGAATTTCTTTCCATAGAGAGCTTCATAAGGAGCCATCTGAATGCTGGAGTGAAAGCTATTATTATACGAAAATTCCACCAAAGGTAGGTGTTGATCCCAGCCACCTTTGAAATCCATAGAGAAATATATTAACATGTCTTCTAGAGTTTCAATTGTTCTCTCAGACTGACCGTCTGTTTGAGGATGATAACCAGTGCTGAAACTCAACTTTGTATCTAGAGTATGCTGAACACTTCGCCAGAACTTCGATGTAAACCTCGTATCTCGGTCAGATATAATGGAAAGTGGTACTCCATGCAATCTTACCACTTATTTTACTTATATCATGGCAAGCTGATCAAAAGAGAAATCCTTTCTAATAGAAATGAAGTGTGACGACATTGTAAGATGATCAACTATGAACCAGATAGCATTATTACCCTTGGATGTTTTAGAAGTCCAGTAAAAAGTCCATAGTGATGTTTTCCCATTTTCCTTCAGGTATGGGTAATGGGTGTAACATCCCCTTAGACTTCTGTCTCTCAGCATTAACTTGCTGAAAACCCATGCATTGAGAAACATATTCAGTAACATCTCTTTTCATGCCATCCCACCAGAAGTACTCTTTCAGGTCTCTATACATCTTTGTACTTACAGGATGAATAGTGAATGAACATCTATGGGCCTCATCCAGCAGCTCCTTCTTTAATTCTGGGATGGGAGGAACCCAAACACGATTCATGAACCTTATTATCCCGTCACAATCAAGGTTGAATTTAGGAACATTTCTCACCTTCTTTTGTAACTCCACATCTTCTTTTTCTGCCTCTTTAATCTTCACATGTATATATAGTTGAACATTTATTTGAGAAGGATAATATTTTTCCCCTTCCATTATAATTACAAGATCTATCCTTTGTAAATCCATAAATATTGGATCTTTTGTGATCCTCATCATGGATAAGCTAGGATTGTCTTGTCAACTTAATCAATCTTCCACCTTATTTGGTTTCCCAGGGTTATAATGAATTGAGCAGTCGTAATCCTTAATCAGTTCCAACCATCTTCTTTGACTCATATTCAGCTCCTTTTGTCTGAAAATATATTTTAAACTTTTATGAACAATATTAATATCACACCTTTCTCCATAAAGATAATTCCTCCAAATCTTTAATGCTGATATTGCCACAACTAACTCCAAATCATGAGTTGGGTAATTTTTCTAATGGATTTTCAACTGTCGTGAGGTATAAGCTATCACCATATCATTCTACAAGAGAACACACCCCAATCCCTTCTTGGATGCATCACTGTAGATCACAAACCTTTCTCCACTACAATGGAGTGTCAGTACAGGTGCACTGGATAACCTTCCTTTCAACTTCTTGAAATTCTCTTCACACTCCTCCGTCCACACGAACATAACTCCTTTTCGAGTCAACCTGGTGAGTGGATTGGATAATCGTAAAAAATCTATCAAAAAACGTCGATAATATCCAACCAGACCAAGAAAACTTTGGATCTCAGTTACTGTTGTTGGTCTCGATCATCTTTCGATAACCTCTATTTTTTCTGGATCCACACATATCCCCTCTTTTGAAATTATGTGACCCAAAAATGTATCTTTTTGAAGCCAAAATTCACACTTGGTAAATTTGGCAAAAAGATTCTCATTTCTTAGGGTCTTCAATACAATTATCAAGTGATCTTCATGTTTTTTCTTGCTCTTTAAATAGACAATAATATCTTCTATAGAGACTACCACAAACTGATCAAGGTAGTCTCTAAAGACTCTATTAATTAGATCCATGAAGATAGAAGGGGCATTAGTAAGACCAAATGGAATCACTATAAATTCATAGTGTCCATACCTTATACAGAAATCAATCTTTGGTATATCCTCCCTTTTGATCCTTAATTGATGATACCCTGAACGAAGATCAATCTTGGAAAAGTATTGAGCTCCGCGTAGTTTTTAAAATAAGTCATCAATGCGTAGGAGTGGATATTTGTTCTTGATAGTGAGCTTGTTATGTTCTCGATAATCAATGCAGAGTATCATTGATCCATCATTCTTCTTAACAAACAGAACAGGTGCTCCCCAAGGTGACGTGCTAGGGCGTATGAATCCCTTATCAAGATTCTCTTGGTGTTGCTTCTTAAATTCATGAAACTTAGTTGGGTCCATTATATATGGTGTCTTTGAAATAGGTAAAGAACCTTGTACGAGTTCTATTGAAAACTCAACTTCACGATTTTGTGGAAGACCAGGAAATTCCTCCGGAAAGACATCTACAAACTCCTGTACAATGGGAATATTCTTAATCGTGAGTTTCTCACCAATAATTTGAGATAAATATCCTTCATTTAGTAGAATCATGACCTATACGATGGATAAAATTTCCACTGGAAGGTTATGTTCATCCATGCATTGATAGACGATCATAGATTGATCTAGAATATGAAATGTAACTTCCCTTCTTTGGCAACTGATATGAGCTCCATATAAAGAAATCCAATCCATGCCAAGAATCACATCAAATTCCACTATATGAAGGATCACAAGATTTGCAGGATGCACTTTACCACAAACATCAATTGGAAAATAATTATAAACTTTTTATGCGACCGTTGTGCCATTTGGGGTTGTCACAACTAAGTCAACATCTAATTGTTGAGGTAAAACAGAGATACCCTTAGAAATTTTTTCGGAAATAAAAGAGTCGGTGGATCAAGAATCAAATAAAACATTTTATACTTTAGAGTGGATGGTAAGTGTACCTTTCACCACTTCGTTATCGTACCCCACATCACTAATAGAAATTGCATTCAACTTTACTTTGTCTTTAGCATTAAGAGTTTGTTGACGTCGATCATCATAAAAAACCCTTGGATTTGGGCATTGATTAGCATAATTACTCATTTCCTTTAAATTGTAACATTGAATGTATAAGGTGCACTCTGTGTATCCTTTTCTTTATTCGAATCACTATACATCTTCTTCACATCATTGTGGAATTCGAATGCCCAATGACCTTCCTTTCCACATTTGAAACATTTACTTGTCCTTTTATGACAACTCCCTCCATGTTTCTTTCCACACATTGAGAATAAGGGAAAACTCATCTTCTTTTCAGTGTGGTCTTTAGATTTCACTTTGAATTCCATTTTCCTCTTCTTATCAAACGAATATGACTGATGGGTTACTCCAATCTCCATCTCAACCTCGAGAGAACATCGAACGATTTCCTCGTAGCTATTGAAGTCCCTTATGGCTAACGACCTTCGAAGACTTGGTTTTAAGCCACTAAAGAATCGATCAATCTTGATTTCAGGTTAGTTAATAATCCCAAAATCATACCTTGGAAGGATTGTAAAATTTTCTTCATACGTACCAACAGATTCATCATCCGTTTTCTTCAGTTAAAGAAACTCCTTCTCTATCTTTGTTCAAAGAATACGAGGGAAGTACTTATTGAAAAATAAGTTCTTGAACTCGTCCCATTCCATTCATTCAATTTCATCTCTTTGTCTCGTATTCTTGATAAGATTCTACCATTTATCAGCATCACCTTCTAAATGATACACTCCTAAGATGATTTTTCATGTTCAGAACATTGAAGAACTGAATATATCTTTTCAGTAGTACTGATCCATTGTTCAGCAACTAATGGATCAGTAGACCCATTGAATGAGGGAAGACGATGCCTCATGAAGGATTCAACTGAATGTTGCTCCTTCCTTTGCTCGTTTGTAAATCCTGCATGATTCATATCTTGAGAATGTTGTGTGAGCATGGCTACAAGATTTTTCATTCCGGATCCCATATCGATTGGTTGCTCGGGGGGACAATCATTGCATTGCCCATCGCATTTCACATTAACACGGTTCCTTCGGGTTCCATCCATTGACTAAATCCCAGAAGAGTAGTGTGAGAAACACTAATTATAAAAGGAAAACCACATAATCAAGAACAAAATTTTACACTTAAGGTCTTATCATAGGTTGTTCATGGAAATTTCAAAAACACTAAGATTGTGGTTTATGCTTAGACATATCCTTAGGGTTCTTACTAAGGCTTTCACGTCCCAGTTTCCAAAGGTTGACAATAACTTTCCTCTAATACCAACTCTAACAACCCATAATTTAAATACATTGTAATTACTCTAAAATTGAAGCACACTTATTACAACATATAACAAAACCATGGTAGGACTGTATCGGTATAGTGTCTTTAGAAACCGGGAAACATAAACATCAGGTTCATATAGAATCTACATTGTCTCCCATTTATTTCATCATATCTAGAGTCCCTTTTGGAATATCCTACTTAATAACCTTCTTCCTGACCTGGGGAAAGAAAACATACAAAATGGTGAGCTCAAATTCTCAGTAAGGGTAAACAAAAGAAATATCAATCATAAGAACATAACATTTTGGAAATCATAACCTGCAAAAGAGATCATAATTTCATAACATGGGATAAATCATAGTAGTGAAATATAATCCCAATAATCATAACATAAAATATGAAATTTTTTGGAATACACACATAATCCTAGAGAATCATTTCATAGTAGTCAAGACTCATTTCCAAGACTATCTTAGCGGAAAAAGTCCATTTCTGAACCGAGTTCACTCCTCGTTTCAGTCTTGTATCACTGAACCCGTTTAACTTGCCGTTCCAGCCATTTCTATCTCATGAGATATAAAATATTTACCCAATTCATTGGAGATATATATAGGACCCACCAATCTCATAATGATACCCTTCTAATGTGTTCCACAAAATCATAAATCATACATCATATCATAACCCATGTAATAAAAATGGGATTCTTAAACATCATGCCATAATAACATAATCCATATAAGACAGAAGGACATCATAAAAATAATTCCATCATAACATAATCAAAACAATTTAAAAATAGGGATAGAAAAAGAACCCTATATTATCTTAGATGGAAAATAATTTTGATAAAACACTTGAACTCCATTCTTGAGGAAAATATCCTTTATACTTCAAAAATATTTTCCTTTCTTAACATGTCATATAATTTTATACCAAAAGAACTTGATTAAAAATAAACTTGAAGTATTGTAAAGGAAGCTTCATGGAAATAATGTTCTAAAAATCCATTCATGTCGTATAAGTTAAAAAATACATTCTTCTCGTACTTTTGTCGTAAAAGTCAAAAAGTACCTCGTACGAAAAACGACAAAATTTTAGTTTCTTATATTTTACTACGAACTCACCGAATGGGAAAAATTGGATTTAAACAATTTTAGGTGGATGGAAATAATATTTCATGTTGAGGAAACATGGATGTGGATGATAAATATTCGCCAGTAAATTCTGAAGTATAAACAATCTCGGATAAAAATTGAGATTGCGAGATTTTCCCTTAGCTTAGGTCTGATATGCTTTGTACGTGTAAGAACCTCCTGTATAATGATTTAAATAATGTCATTGGCTTATTATAGAATCATATTCATTGTTATGATATCATATATGGTCACATTCTTAGCTTCATATTTGTAATATTTCATTGCAACTTGTTATTCGGGTGTTTATTTCTTTATGTTCTTATGCGTGTTTTGTCAAATAAATTCTTATTCCTATTTATAGGATATAGATACATCATTTACAGAATGGTATTAGTGTAATATATATTATATTCATTCATTCAATTCAATTATATAATCATTATTTAATAAATATCATATAGAACGAGTCACATCACATCGTGGAGACGGTAGGCCGTACGTACACACAAGCGATGATATCGTTACCATGATCGTGGAATTGTATTGAAGTGTATGTATACTATTGCAGAATCAATATCACATTACAATAATAATATATAGTTATTCATTATACCATTATACCCATACAGGTATGGTGGTGGTGGAAAACAGATTACACCACGACATGGAGACGGTATTCTGTACGTACGCACGGGCGGTGATTTCATTTTCTATAGGATGGATAATTGATGAAATAGGGTTTTTTCATATTTATAATAACATATCTGTATATGAGGGAGACTAATGTCATTAACTCATAATGAAACAACTAAAGAAGAAGGAGTATAATAAGAATGGAACTTGAAGAAAACGGTAGAAGGTATTACCTCTTTCTCGAAGTGCCTCCTTTAAACTTTCTCTTATGGAAATAGAGATGGTCTTTAGAGAAGACCAGTACCTCTAGTAGGTTTCTAAGGAGCTGGGTAAGTGAAATGGGTAGGGTTTGGCTGAGCGTGAAGGCTCAAATTGGTGTGAGGAAGAGAGGGAGGAGGTTCCCTTTTATAAGGGATGAGAGGGGCACCTTTGGAAATATAAGAAATATTAGTTTATATTAAATCCCAACCCCACATAAAAACATCCATAATGACTCATATCCAAATATTAGACGATATAGGGTTGTAATCTCATCATCCAATAAAATTTAGACATGTTAGGAATTTATTTTAAACATTATCAACTTGATTTTTCATTATTTATCAATTTAATTTTATTGGTGGTAATAATATTATAAATATTTAATTATTATAAATAATTAAATATATGTTGTGAATTTTCCATAATTTGACACTTCATGACATTTTCTACTATATATTTTTTATTTTTTTATTTTTAAATAATTTTGTGATTTTTAAACAATTTTATAATATGTCATTTCTATAAATTAACAATAGTGTCAATTTTAACACTATTCATTTATTTGAGTTTAAATAAAATATATACAGAAGATATGTTAAAACTAAAATAATAAATAGATTCATAAAATGTTATTTTTATCTAGAAAATTAGTTGATCTCATTAAATACTTCATATAATATTTATTTTAATACTTTAAATATTATTTATTTGATATTTCAATCAATAAAATAATTTCAACATCACTATTGTGTCATAATTAATGGTAATTATTTAATCCCTAAAAATTATAAATAAATTATTATGATATATATAATTTTATTATATTTTTTTATACTATTCATTTTCGATGTTTCATGAAGTTTATCACTAAATTAAAATTATTACACTTGTAAGATTTAAGAGAGTGACATGTTGTCACTTTCTTTGGGTTTAATAATAATTATATTATTTCATTTTCAAAAGTCCATGAAATGAATCTAGTGAGACCCTTAGGTGATATGGGTCAACTTTTATTCATCCAATAAGATTTTGGCAAGTGTTAGGGTAATTTTATAATCTTATATTTACCCTTAATTACCTGATTTACCTTTAACTACAGTAAATAAAAATTACCTTAGTTACTATTCATAATCTCAAAAAAAAAGTATCCTATTGACATATTTGGACCCACTGAATCCAAATATAGAATCTATTTTTTCAAAATTCAAAACACAGAAGTTGCAGTAATTAATTTATAATTAATCCAGTTGTTAAGCAAATGGGTTTTTAAAAGTTAAAACATTACCAAAGATTGAAATGTTTTTACCTATGAATTCAATGTAAAATTAATGATAATGACTGAAATTATATTAAATGGTGAAAATATATTCTATTTATACTTTAAAAAAATTCAATATTATAATTTAACCATATAAAGTA
Organism: Viscum album; assembly: GCA_963277665.1. Classification (NCBI taxonomy): domain Eukaryota; kingdom Viridiplantae; phylum Streptophyta; class Magnoliopsida; order Santalales; family Viscaceae; genus Viscum; species Viscum album. Next base: position 1,688,867,437 of record OY728147.1, on the reverse strand, counting down.
TTGCGATGAAAATAGTTGTTTTTAATTAAAATATAGCATGTTTTTACTATTCATTAAAATATGAAAGTTATCAGAATAATATGAAAATTTTATCCAAAGTAAATTTTTATATCATGATTCTAAATAAGAATTTTATTTTGTCAAATTGAACTTATAAACTTGTCAAAAACTAGATTTCAAGTGGGTGCACCATCAAAAGGCGGTAAAACTGCATTTTTTGAAAAATACTTCTTTTATCCAAAAAACTGATTTTGTTTTCATACCTCATTCTAGAAAATGTATAACATAAATTATAATGTTATAAAATTAAAAATTAAGTTAATACTATTCATAATGGACAGTTTATAATATTATAATAATATATCGTTGTTTAATTAAACTCGGTATTGCATACTACACACGCTATCGAGGAAGGTCGCGATTGCGTGTAACACAATCCAAGCTAGTGTTGTGTGAAATGAAAGATTCTAATGCGTATAACTTATTTCATAAAAAAAATATACTTCTCATAAAATATCAGGGTGTTACAAAACCATAACAAGATACTTTTTGAATAATTAATAGTCACCCAAAACATTATAAATAATCTCATTTTCTTCTCCACTATGATCACAAAAACTCTTAAATTCAATAATATGAAACTTAATATATATAACCCATTAGTTTATAATTTATTTAAAATATATGTATTTATGTTTAGATATATCTATAATAATCAAAGGGAATTAAAAAACTAAAAAACTCAACAAAAATTTAAAATAGTTGACCATCCACAAGTTGTTATTAATTCCTACAATATATAAATTTTTGAATTAATAGTTTATATTTATCTAAAAAATAATATAAACGGATTATATAACTTATGTATAAGGATAAAACCATAGTACATAGCATGAAAACACAATCTTTAATGTATAGAGGAAGAATTTTAATTATAAAAAAAACGACATTTATAACTACTTTTGAAGAACATGTTATTGTTTAAAGTGTACCAATTTTAATAAAACCAATATCATGAGTTAGTTTATAAATAATGAAATAATATTATGTTAATATTGGATTGAAATAAAATTTAATCTATTCCATGTGTCCTTGGTCTCTAATTACTTAATTCACCTTTTCTTATTTCCATATAGATAAGTTTATTTATAATTTTCATGATCGAAAATGATGTTTAAAATTTATTACTCTAAATAATAAAATTGTCATACATAAATAAAAGTGACTATATAGTTAATTAAAAAAATCCATGCATTAACACATAAGTATTATTCATAATAAATATTGAAAATAGTTTTTTTCTAATAATCCAATAAGGATTTCTTTAATGGAAATATTCACTAAATAAATCACAATTAATTATATTACATGGAATGAAACAAATTAAACTGGCTTTCTGTTAATGATATATAACAAAGAAAATAACAAAAAAACACTACCCAATACACTCTATAACGTCATCATACATATATGGATTTAGAATAAAATTACGAATTATACTCCTTGAGGATTTATAATAGAAAAAATCCCTACTTGTATTAGATTATTTATCTATGTATTCATCTAATTTTATCATGAATAAAAAAAATATTCATTAGGTATCTTGAAAACAATCACAAACCCACAAAAAATATCAAAAATGGTAGCTCAAGAATTCATAATAGGATATGAAGGATGTGTTGTTCAAAAAATCTAGAAAAAAATAATTAAAACAACTTGAAGGATTATAAAATGAATCTGGTGATTACTTTCACCTTGAGAATTTGTGGGGGACATATATGATTTTTTTTATCTTAAGTACAGCATTTAAATCTTTGAAATATAAAATCCAAGATCCTCTAACGCTTATATCAACATTGAATTTTCTTTGAACATCCAAAATATTTCATATATAGGATTCCATATATCCACCATAACATTTATACCATCACAACTATCATTTGCATTTTTCATTCACACTCACCATGGGAAATATTTATGATGCTCGCGACATGGTATCATTAATGAAATTATATTTTGATTATGAAAATTGAAATAAGATGTCTTGAAAACCATTTTATTCCTATCAATTTCTTGTGAGTATATTAAAGATCCACCCACCATGAATTCGATGAATAATTCATCCATATTTTAGCATTAAAAAATTGTTTTACGCAATGAAATATTATTATATGCACATTTCAATTACAATTTCTTCCAGAAAAAATGTGAGTATTATGAAATATCAAATGAATTCTACAAATATTGGGTGAATTCTAGGTTATAATTTGTTTATTTAATGAACATTAGGCTCAGGTAATCGACAACAAACATCCCATATATAGAATTTCATTTTTATTTTCAGTGTTTTTTTAAACACTTAAAAACCCTAGATTATGAATATAGAAACATAGATCAATTAAAATCATACACACACATTATTAATTTCAAACTAAATCCATTTTATCCATAGTCCCACATTATAGCTTCACTTATACCACAACATTCGTTATAATCACAGTAACAAATCTCACAAATCGCCATGTGTGAGTTATGCATTATAAGTGTGTTAGTGCTTTTGTATTCCATCTTCTTTTGTATTTTCCTTCCAAATTATTCCATATATTATTTACCTTTATTGAATTTTTCACAAGACGTGTTATGGAATATTGGTGGGGACATTTTTTTCTGTCCTAAATATTTATTTATTTCCATCTAACAATTAAATTCATTAAATTTGTTACATTTCAATATTCATGACAGTATTATTTATTCAATGAATATTATTTAAAATAATGACATTACAGATAAAATTAAAGAATGATATTTTCCATATAATATCAAAACACTTAAACACTTTCTTATTTTAAATAATCGATCTTTATATCATATCCAATAAAATTCATTATGTCAATGGATAAAACCCCATAATTAATAAATCTAAACAATTATGAATTATGAATAAATGTTAGAGGATCATATTGAAACGTCTCTAGAAATCCTCTCTTTTTGTGAAAACAAATAAACCATTAATTTTACTTATTCTCAAAAAATTTATTAAAATTATCCATGATACCATTCACATTTGTAAACTGATTTTTAGTATACGCACACAATTTTTATCCACCTTATTTGGAAAATAATTTTAATAATCACTCAAGATAATTTAATTTTTTTAATGATTAATCTAATTTATAAGGAATTTCTCAAAAGAAAAAAATATATCTAAATTAAAAAAATTTAATCCATAGAAAAAATAATGAGAACATTCAGTGTAGTATTAATGTCCCCAAGGATAAGGTTTGGTAGTTATTAATGCGAAAAATAATTAAAAATTTATTCTCAAAAAAATAGGTTTCACATAAAAGTAAAATTCATGATAAAAAATATATTTAAAATTGTAAAACTAAACCATATAAAATATGACATCAAAATGTTACAAAGAAAAAATCACCCTCGGTATCATAAAGGATCATATATTTTTAAAATATTCATAATGAAATATTTCATGAAATTCAACATTTTTTTCCATATCACTTTTTTATTAACCCTATATATTTTTAGGGAGTATCCCTGAAAGTAAATTGAATTAAATTTTATGATCCTTTCCATCCTTCTATGAATTAATTATAATAATAATTTTCCATTCAATGGATTTCATCTAAATCATCATCATGAATCCTCTATTCTTCTATACCTATTCCATTTTAAATCATGATTAAATTAACGTGACTAGGGTAGAATGTTCGAATAGTATTGTAATTTTTCTCCCTATAATGGAAATTTAGAGTCTCTTTCAATTATCTAGAGATCAAACCCATGTTAGTTCTCATAGGGAAAATATCAAAAATAAATTAAAAATCCATATCACTAGTAGTCTTAGTGTGGTTCAAAACATGTATGTTTATAAATGATTAAAATGAATCTTATGGTAGAGAATCATAACCTATGATTATCCCATGTATTATTGAATTTGAAATAAAATATAAAAATATTATAATACCAATCTAGAATGGGAAATATAATATTTCACAATCACTCATGGCATGCATAATAATAAGTCATATTACATAAACTTCATTACATAGAACCATAAAATTGAATGTGGAATTTCATCGAGGAACATAAAAAATATTGTTTAATCATTATTCATCACACAAATTTACTCCAGATTATATTTTATCATTCACAAAAAATCATACTAATTTAGTCCCATAAAAATGAATATTTTTTAAATAAGGAAAGATGGTATTATTATGATAAAAATTACAAAATAAATAAAAAATATATCATGAAATATATGTTTGGAATGAAATTACATCACCCTTAAATCGTTATAATAGATTTATGTAATACAATGACAATAATAAATTTAACACAATACTCCAATAAAAAGTAAATATTTTAAATTTTCCTATATCCATGAACATTATGACTATCTTCATCACCATTTTCCTACAAAATCTAAATATACTAGTGAATGTACAAGATCCATCCTTGTATGCTCAAAAAGATAATGATGATTGAGTCTTCACATTAAAAAATTCCTAAAACCAATAATTATTATAAATTCCAAATAAATAAATAAAATTATTGGTACTACTAGTATATTCTCTTTTTGATGTTCTTGAGGAATAAATAGACTCACAGATTCAGGTAACTGAGGATTTGAAGGATGTAACCCAATATAGAATAGTGAATTAATAAACTTGAGATCCTCTACATAGATGGGGTGTGTTCTATTTTTGAAATAAAAATTTCTATACATTATGTTGGTATATTCTACACATAAAGTGATCTAATCCACGAATATTTATTCAATATTGAAAATTCAATTGCTAACGCATGAACAAACTAAATGATTTTTCCTCTTTTATATTCATTTACTCAATACCCATTAAAACTTCATAAAACCACTCAAGTGGATTTTATTTATACTTCTTATAAAAAGTTTTTAATTTCAGTTTCTTGGTCATAATAACTACTTATTTTCATTCATCAATGGAAACAACATACTCTAATTCTGTATTTGTATCATAAGAAAAATCATTTCTTTTTCAAAAAGATTATTAATCTCTCTATGAATGTTGAAATTTATATTCCCATCCACAAAGAATAATGATAAATTCCCACATTTAAGGTCAATGAAGACCCTTGACATTGAAAAAATTTTCATCACATATCAATGATTGGTTTTCTCTTCATCCATAACAAGTACTAGAAAATTCACTATAAATTATAACATACCAACTTTAACTAAATATAACTCTGTTAAATAACGTCGATATAACTCCATTGTGTCTACAAATTAATGTTAGAACCCTTGTGTGATTTATCTCCTCCAATACCGAGCTTTTTAATGTTCAACCGTACATGATGTTATTTCTCAATCCTAAAACACACAGATATTTTCTAAACCCATATAACAAAATATTATTATAAATTAAAAAAATAACTATATCGTGTTGTGTCATTTATTCAATCACACTTTATATGAATATATTTTTATCAATTTTATTATACCAATAATATCCAAAATTATATTATTTGAAACCAATTTTTTCATGAGAATTAAATATGTGAACTTATTCATAATTAACTCTACGAATGGAATATTAATATAATGTTCCTTTTTTATTTCTGAAGACATACTCTTTTTTAATTGATTATACCATACTCCATAATTCTCAGGATTGTATTTAGTGGTTTTTATGATGGTGAAGATTCTTATCTAACTTCAATCTCTGCATCCTTTTTCCATTTAGTTATTCTATTTATACTTTTCCTTTTTTTAAGATATATTCTATATTTTTTCTGAATATTATATAACATTCCTCAATGATATTTTCACTCATAAGGATGATCTATTAAAATTAAGAATATTATTAAATGTCTATATCATTCACAAGTACTCCATGTAGCCAATCATTGAGATAATTTATTATTCTGAAATCTCTAAACTCATGGAATCATTCTGATCCTTGTAATCTATTTTCAAATCTTTAGTAATAGATAAAATCCTATTTTTAACATCCCTCCCATCATCAATGGCCTGATTAAATTTTTAATTTACAATTAGCCTTAGGTGTTGTCCCTAATGCACCGAATACTGGTAATAAATGAAAAGGTATTCAATCCAGTTGGGGGAAGATTCTCTATATTAAAATAAAAAAACCACAAACATGCACACTATTACTAAATAACATCAATATGATTCATAATAAAAATGTATAAAATAAATTTATAACAAATGATAATAAATAACAACTACAACCATGAACCATATCAGAGTACCATACAAAAACCAATCTATAATCAAGAAAATCAAGTGAATGATAAAACCAATAATGACTCAACAACTCCAAGGTCATCAACTCTAGAGATCATAAAATTCTATATTATCCAATTCCATAATACATAATAAATTAATAATTTACTATAGCTGATGAAATGAGAAACTTTTCCTTTACTTGGGTCTAGATAAGTAATTTTCGCAAAAGTACCAAGGTGCGGAAGCAGTGGGTGAGTATTGAAAATCAATAAGTTTTCCCCAAATTAATTTCTTACTAGTGCTACTAGGATAGTCCAAGTTAGTATATATTAATAAAATAATTTAAATAAATACATTTGAAATAGTTTTTATCAAAGGCAACCCATTTTACAAACCAATAAATTTTTTCAAACCGATTTGTTTTTTCTGAAAGAATCAAAAAAAATCTATAAAACCATTGCACAAATTTTATATTTTGGCATAACCCATTTCATTCCACATTTACACATATCCAAAAATTAATTCCCAAGTTTTATTTCTATATTCAAGAGTGTTTTCTCGTTGATCCACCAATTTAAAAAATGATATCTACATACCAGTTCCACAAAGGCACATGCCCCTTCCACTGGTTCAAATTAATGAAAATGAACACATATTAACCAATTATTACAAAACCATTCCAAATAGAATTTTCCAATTCATTATATTAAAAAAGTTATTGAAAATATTTTCTTGATACATTTTTCTATTATTCATACCAAAAATAATTTTTAAATCATTCAACAAAGCACTTTGAACAAAAAAATCCATGCATTCACAAATCCTAACTTAACAAAGATTGTTCCAAGATTTTCACCAAATTTTTACAATAAAATTCATGAAATTTAAATAATTTGAAACATGAAATTCATGTTCTAATAAGAGGAGTCTATATTGAGACCACCTACCTTGGAAACTATGTAGGAAATGAAGAATGACAGAAATTCCTCAACAAAACATGATTGAATCTTCAAAAACATGGCTTATATCTTGTTCCCTAAATCATCTTCCAAAGGATTTCTCTTGGATTAAAGGGGAGAGTCTTTATAACCTTTATGAGGTTTGAAAACAAATTTATGGTCTTAAAAGAAGATAAACTGGTGATTTATAGGTAATCACATGTGAGATATATAATTTAAGGATGGAATTTTTTCATTGTGCCCTGTTAGTAAAACTGTGTGAAAAGCATATTCCAACTACTACCTTCCAACACCCATCACAAAGTTGGCTAAAAATGTTACAAAAGATGTGTTCCAAACATTTTTTCCTCAATTTCAATTTTAATGGTTACTCTTGATTGGCCTCATGGTTTGTCCAAACTGTACTCATAAATGTGGGTCTACCTAGCAGTATCTATCACACTTTCCATTGTTTCCTAAAGTATTTGCAGAATTTCTAGTAACTATTCTCAAACCTTAAACCAACAAGAAAATCATTGAAAATATTTTATATTTCCTATAAACCATTTAAATCATAACCTAAACACCCTATGAATATAAAATACCTAATTTAAGGGTCAATTAGTTGAAACCAGGGGGTTTAACATTCTCCCCACATTTGGCATTTCTGTCCCTAGAAGGTATAGAACCAAAATTTTATTGAATGTTTTTGGGATATTAATAAAAGATTTATTTCTCCCATTACCTTTTATCTTCTTAAATATGAACATGTTTTTAGAAATCCCACATTAGGCTGATGTATTTCCCATGCAAGAAATTATATTGCATATCCATAATATGAATTGGAACATGCACCAATGGCGCTTCTAGATCACGGTCATCATGATCCCATCAAATCACAGGTTGGGATTAAGATGATAATATTTCAATTGAATTACATGAGACTCATTGTGAACTATACTGAACCATGGTGGATAATCCAATGGATATTCCACCACACCAACATGTTCAACTATAAGAAAATAGACTATATATCGTGGATATAACATGCTCTCCTTCACAAAATGACGACTCCCATGTGGTTGAGAGATTCTCAATAACTGATGATCACTCACATTGAAAAACTGGCCTTATACTATGATCCACATATGTTTCTAATGACTATGATCAATCCCTATTATTTTCCTGATCAACTAAATATTCTCTATTGTCTCTTGGATAGGGCTTAGTCCAACCAGTGAGGTCTCACATTTTTCAATATAGAAAAGTAGAGAACAAGGATAATTCTTCCACAATGCCTCAAAAAGAGGTGTATATATATATAACGAGGACTGATAACCATTTTCATATATAAACCACACTATAGGTACGTGCTAGTCCCATGAGCCACCAAAATCCATTACATGATCCCATAGCATGTCTTTCAATGTTGGTATTTTCATTTAGGATTTTCCATATGTATGAGGATAATATTTAATACTCATGGTCAATTGATTCCTAAGGACTTTTCAAAATTATTTCTTAAAATGAGATGTAGCCCTTGGATCTCATTTGGATACTATTGAATCTGGTACACCATGCTTCTTTACCACTTATTGGATATTGATTTTTGATAGGTCCACCATTATATGAAATTCACAAATAGGGATGAAATGAGCCAAAATTATGAGTTATTCCACTATCACCCATATAGAATCATGTTTCCAATCCATTTTTAGGATACCTATAAAAAAATACAATTATATCTTTTCCCATTACCAAATGAAATTATTCAAATAATGTGACATACTAGCTATACATTGGTTCACTTATTTAACCTGGTAAAAAGTTAAGTATCGTGAAACAAAGCCAGAAATCATTCATTTAATATCAAATGACCAGAATTATGCTTTAAAAACCATATAAATCTTATATATTCTAGGATTAATATACCAAATTGAGTGGTAATAATCCTGAATATGTTGTTTCTGACAAGCCAAATGTACGACCATCTGATCTATGAACCACAATACTGTTCTCATGTCCAGCGTCTATCGATCAATGGTCTCATCACCATTGAGTTTTGACGTTATCACAACACATTCTAAATATTATTTCCTTACCTCATTACCATATCTACCAAATTTGAAATAAAAAACCAAAAGGAGAACCATTTAAGTTACTCAGAATTCACATTCCATGCACATTTTGGCTATCACCGATATGAAATACCACTATTCTGATGACTCTTTTACCAACATACCATATGGATTTATTCTTAATTATTACACCACTTAATTTTATTTACCCATCATATACATCATGTCAATGTAAATAATTTTTAGATATTCCATCCATCTTCATTATTTCATATTCAAATTCCTTTATGAAAAAATATGTTTCAGAATATTAAGATCCATAAATACGATAAAATTATCACCAATGAGGTAATGTATAAAATAACAAGTAAGTAAAGAATTATGGATTTTCATATATATGTCTATTTATGAATTAGATAGTGTTTTAAGAGGCTTAAAATGAGAATAAATCCAATCGTAAGCCTAGAATTCTCTAATATTTTTAAATTATTTTTTTATAGCCTTTTGATGGCGAACCATTTTTAAATCTATATTTTGAAAATTTTATAAGCACTATTGGTCAAAATAAACATATTCTTTAGTATTGGGACATTGTAATTTACTTTGGTTACTTTTTTGGTATTTTTATAACAATGTTCATTTTTTAATGAATAGTGAAAAATACTGCATTTTACTTCAAAACTGTTTTTTCATATAATTTAATTATATGTTTATATAATAATTATAATTTTTTTTAAAGTGTAATTAGAATATATTTTTACCATTTAATCCAATGGTGGTCTTTATAATTGATTTCACTTTGGAATTGGGCATAAACAAGTGCCAAACATTTTATAGATATTGTTTAAAACCCGCTATTTGTGACCTAATTCTATTGTTTGTGTGATGGGCGACCATGGGATGCCTTGTTCCAAACATAGGGACCCCATGGAATCACATTTGGGTGATAGTGACACTTTATCATTTTTATTTTTAAAAAAAGCAGAATATAACAAAAGTATGTAACACCTAAGTAAAAAAAATTTAATTTTGTCTACATAAATGATCTCTTGGACTATAAATATTCATTACAAAGCTAAAAATATTTCCAGCATCATAGTTTTTTTGTATAATTTTTAGACATTAAATAAATTAATGTTTTTATGACACCATGATGATGTAGCGATTACCTCATTAATGAATGATTTAAATAAAATGAAAAGATAATGTAAAATCTAAGACATACACATGTCAAAAACCTATTGGATGAGTATATTTAGAACCTGTATCACCTTATCCTCGAACTATATCAATTTGGGACCTTTAAAATCTGAAACTCATTTTAATATAAAGTAACATTTCTTGACATTCCAAGAGTGCCCCTCCTCCCTCTTATAAAAGGCCCCCACCTCTACCTCCTCACCCACACCTATCAAGCCATTGGCTCAGCCAGGACCTTCCAATTTTATCTCTCCACATCCCTCTATTCATCCTAGAATCCTTAAATTAGGATTAAAGCACTTCAATAAACCCTTTTGTTTCAAACCAAGAGGAGTTACCTGATTTAAAGGAAATGTCTTCACTTGCGTTCTTTTGTTTTATTTTTCTTATCCAACCCCCTAAACACTTTTTATTACTTTTCTTTTGTAACATAACCAGTATATTAAATATAATAGGATGTTGTTATGTGACTTATTCAAGCTACACTTACACACACCATCGTCTAATGGTTAAAGAACATACTGTTTCGGTGGATGGTGAATTTCTGCCTCACGAAACGATGATTGTTCAATCATCTTTTAACACCTTTAATGGTAGCCATGAAGATGTCACTATATTTATATATGATATATATTGTGTTTATGTTTTCCTTATGATTCTTTATCTTCTATTTATGGAATACCATTATGGTTTCCATTATGGTTCAATGTGATATCTTCATTTTAGGAAGTGCGGAATACCACCCCCTCAAAGTGATTTGATTCGTTAATGCCATATGTGGTATGTATAAAGGATGGAGTTAATGATATTATATATGATATTATATTGGATTTATAATATACCTTTATATCATAATGAATTCATTCAATTAAATACTAAATAGAAATGAAATTAGCGTTCATGCGTACGTACGGCTTACCGTCTCCATGAACGGTGCATTTCATTTCTTACCTCTAAATGTTATGTAATATTATAAATGAATATATATATTGGATATATATTATAAATATTATATCTACATCATGAATATAATTCTGTATATAATGAATATTTTACCACATGAACAACTTGTAATTATAAGGATTTTATTTCTGACTCAAGTACCAATGATCGAAAAAACTGCCGTTATTAACTTAAATAATTACATAGTGTTCATAACATGGTAATTAGTGATATAAAAGGAATAATGAACTTGAAAAAGGTTCTTAAGAAAGTAGAAATTAACTCAAGTTTATTATTCAGGAGATTAATGAATGATCGAGTCAAGGCGGACACGAGGTAAGGGACTTCGTCTCAATCTCCTTTCATTGAGGCATATTTTGTTTTATACATAAATTTCTTTTATACGGTGTATAATCCCCTTTGACTTTTACTTTTATTCAAAAGTAATCTTTTTTATATGAAGCGTTTTACTAAACTACAAAAGAGAATGTTTTGTCATACGTATGCGGCGACAACGACTTTTCCGCCGCCATGACTATTATTTGAGTTTCAGCTTCCTCTACAAGACATAACATTTTTTAAAAGAAAAAAAATACCCTGTTTTACTTATCTTTTATTTTGGTATTGAAAATGGTTTTGATAATATTTTTATTATATCAATGTGTTATTGATATCTTGTGATTGAAATTTTGGAATGTTATGTTTCCTTTATGCATGTTTTATGTGATACAATTATATTATGGTTCTTGGGAATTGTTTATGAAGACGGGTGGTTCCATGATAAACTAAGGGAGGGTGAGCCCGATATAGCTCTCCAATGCATTGATTAATGCAAAGGAGTTAAACGCTAAGGTTTCTCCGAAACTATTTATGGAATATACTGTTATGGGTATTCCAAACGTAACCATGAGGGTTACTTCATATGTAAGAATGTTTTGAATGCCTCAAGTTACCTTTATGTCTTATGTTTTCTATGAGTTACTCATAATCTTACGATTTCATGAGGTATTATAAAGTGCTTATGTTTTCTGAGTAAAGTGTGATTTCATCAATTCTTATTTATAAATGGACTAATGATTTCATTTCGTACTTTCATATCCCTTACTGAGCTTTTTATGATTATCCCATGTTTTTGAAATGTTTTTCATAGGTCAAGGGAAAAGTACATGATGTGATGACAGTGTCAAAGAAGTTTCATGAAAGAATCCATGTTTTGTTTTAAATATGTTTCCTTTGATGGGAAAAGTGAATATTGTCTTTAATGTAACCACATTGTTTAAATGTTAATGTAATGCATGATTTAGGATCAAATTCTCTAAAACTCTAAACCTGAAAATATTCTCAATGTGTAATCATGTAATAACTCAAGATTATGTAATGTTTAAGGCTGGGGCCTTATAGTTTTTATCAGAGGTCGGTTTAGATAACTTTAGAAGTTATATTTATATTAAATGATTATACAAAAATATTTTTTTATGGTGAAATATAAATGATATAGCATTTGAAGATTACCATGTTGCTTCATCTAAGACATGTTTGTTCAGAATGGTTTTCCACAGAGGAAATAGGGAAGCAGTGATAGGAAGGCATACAGAAGGAAATGACCTTTCGAATCAGCATCCTGAGATGGTTGGAATTGGGACGGAACAGTTTGTGTCAGTAATGGTGTAGTTGACTCAAGCGATAACTGGTGGTGGAATCCATGCACGAGATCAGCCAGATCAACCATAGAGGAACATCTCGGTGGTGGAACATCTCATGAGGCAACATCCCCCATCATTCAGAGGATCATCAGTGTAGAGACCCGAAGCTTGAAGTATATGGACAATACATTACTTTTGCGGAATACTTAATACATAACAAAAACAAAACAAAACTCAAGGATCATAATAGTTTAGTGTCTTTGAAAACATGGAATATAAACTTCTAATCATGTTGAAAGTTCTTCAACAACTCCCATAAAGATCTTCCCCTTTTTGTTTCCTTACCTAAAACCTTTCTTTATTTCCAGGGGAAAATTAAACATAAAAAGGGTGAGCTCAAATGATCAGTAAGGGAAAACATAGAGAACATAAAACAATCCATAAACATTTGAAAGAAAAAACATGAACATGAAATTCAAACATCAAAATCTTGAGCAAAGACATAAATTGTGGAAGTACGTAAGGTATATATCATAATGGAACATCAACCATGATAAAATATAATGGGAATAAAACATGTAATTGTGGCAACCATTCAACACATGTTATGATTTTCATAGTATCCAAGGAATTGCTACCAAGACCATCATAGTGGACAAAGTCCCTTTCTGAATCGAGTTCACTCCTCGTTTTAGTCCTGTAACACTGAACCAGATTAACTTACCATTCCATTCATGTCTATCTCATGAGATATAAATATTTACCCAATGCATTGGAGAGAGATATATGTCCCACCCATCTCATAATGAAATCATCCTTACTTGTGCCACAAAATAAACATAAATCATTCATAATAACCCAACGAATAAAATGGGTTTCATAAACATCATACCATCATCATATAATCCATATAAAAGAAATGGATATCATTTCATAATAAGGAATGTGAAACCATGTAAAACATAGAGACATGATACTTGAAACATGCAAATATGAAATAATGTCATCTTAGAAGAAAAATGGTTTTGATAAAACACTTGAAATGAATTCTTGAAGAAAATATCCATTCTTCTTCAAAATCATTTTCTTTTCAAAAAATGTCATGCAATTTTAAAAGAAAATGATTTTTTTGAAAATAGTCATGAAATCATTTGGAGTAATATTCATGAAAATAAGGCTTTATAAAACCGTTAAAATCCTTTTATTCTGTATAAGATAAAAAACATTCTTCTCGTACTTTTGCCGGAAAAGTCAAAAAGTACCTCGTAAAAGAAATATTTCTTCCATACGATGTGGTAAAATTATAAAAGGGTAAAAATGACTTTAAAAATACATGGAAGAAAAGCAAACATTTTATGAAATCATTTTGAGAACATATGGACATGGATAATAATCATAACCCCAGTAAATACTTTCGAATAAACAATCTCGGATAAGAATGAGATTGGAATAATTATCCCTTACCTTATGTTCGATATGTTTCATATGTATCTGAACCTCCTGTATAATGATTTAAATAATTTCATTGAATTATTACAGAATCCTATTCATTGTTATGATATCATATATGATTCACTTATGACTTTATATTACCCGTTCTTTTGTAAATTCCAAGTTAAAGAGCATTTTGGGTAAAATCATTTCATTTGTCGTTCGTGTTTTGACTTGTAATTATTCATATGATTACTTAGATCATTATTACTTAATTCCAGAATATAAAACATGATTTATATATAATCTATATTCATAATATACATATATATAATATATCAATAAATGGAAAGAAATACACTATTCATGGAGACGGTAGGCCGTACACACGCATGAACGCTGTTTTTGTTTCCTTATTGAATTGAATGGAATTAAGTATATGACATACATATATATACATAAATCCAGTAGAATTATAATGTCATATATGTCATTATTAATTATTATATATAGTTTATAATCATTATTGAATTGTTAACATGGAAAATAAATCCTATCACGTCATGGAGACGGTAATCCGTACGTACGCACGAGCGATGATATCATTCCCATATTTATTGAATCAAATTGGAGTGAATGATCTAATATCATAGAATAAGTATGATGTTATAATAATCATATGTATTTATTATTTACACCATTATACCCATCAATGTACGGTTGTGGTGTAAAAACATATTACACCACGGCGTGGAGACGGTATTTCGTATGTACGCACGCACAGAGATTTCATTTTCCATAGGATGGATAGAAGGTGAAATGAGGTTGCTTCATATTTATAATAACATATCAGTATATTATTGATACTTTTGTTTTTACAATATAATGAAACAGCTAAAGAATAAGAAGTTGAAGATGAAAGAAAATTGAATGAATCGGTAACGGATATTACGTCTTCTTTGACACGCCTCTTTGAAACCACCTCTTAGGGTACTTAAATTGGTCTTTGAAAAAGACCAGGACCTCTATTATGTTTCTAGGGAATTTGAGAAGGGAAATCGGTAGGGTTTGGCCGAGCTTTAAGGCTCCAAATTGTGTGAGGATAAGAGGGAGGAGGTTCCCTTTTATAAGGGAGGAGAGGGGAAGCTTTTGAAATATAAGAAAATATTAATTTATATTAAATCCCAACCCCACATAAAAACATCCAAAATGACTCAAATCTGAAGATTAGATGATATAGGGTTGTAATCTCATCAAAAAATAAAATTTAGACATCTAGAAATTTATTTTGAACATTATCAACCTGATTTATCGTTATTTAATCAATTTAATTTTATTTGTTGAATAACATTCTAAATTTTAGATTATTACAAATAATTACTTATTTGTTGTGAATTTTCAATAATTGGATACCTTATAACATTTTAGACCATATAAATTTAAATTTATAATTTTTAAATATTTTTGTTATTTTTAAACAATTTTATAATATTTTATTTTTATAAAATAACAATACTGTCAATTTTGACACTATTCATTTATTTGAATTTAAATAAACAATAAACATGAGATATGTTCAAAATAAAAAGATTTAATAGATTCATAAATTGTCATATTTATCTATAAAATTTGTGGAACACATTAAATAGTTCATATAATATTTATTGAAATATTTTTAAAACCATTTATTTGATATTTCTCTTAATAAAATAATTTTAATATCACTATTATGTCACATTTAATGATAATTATTTAATCCCTAAAAATTATAAATAAATTCATATGATGTATATAATTTTATTATATTTCTAGAGACTATTCATGTTCGAAGTTTCATGAAGTTCATCACTAAATTAAAATTAATATACTTATAAGATTTAAGAGAGTGACATGATGTCACTTTCTTTGGTTTTGATAATTAAATAATTTTCAAGGAAACAAGTCCATAAAATGATTCTATTCCAACCCTTAGGTGATATGGGTCAAATTTTAGTTATCCAATAAAATTTTTTCCGGTGTTAGGGTAATTTTATAATCTTATATTTACTCTTAATGAGCAGATTTACCTTTAACAATGGTAAATAAAATTTACCGTAGTTACTATTCATAATGCCCAAAAACAAAAAGTAGCTTATTAACATAATTTGGACCCACTGATTCCAAATATGGAATCCATTTTTCCAAATTCAAAATAAAAAAGTTGAAGAAATTAAATTAAAAATAATCTTGTTGTCAAAAGAAAACAGGTTTTTTTAAAACATTGCAAAAGACTGAATTGATTTAACCTACGAATTCAAGGTAAAATCAATGCTAATGACATAAATTATATTAAATGGTTAAAATATATTCTATTTATACTTTATAAATATTCAATATTATAATTTAACCATATAAATTATTACGATGAAAAAAGTTGTTTTTAATTAAAATATAGCGTGTTTTTACTATTCATTAAAATATGAAAGTTATCAGAAAAATATCAAAACATTATCCAATGTAAATTTTTATATCCTGATTCAAAAGAAGATGTTTATTTTGTAAAATAATCTTATAAACATGTCAAAAACAAGATTTAATGTGGGTGCACCATCAAAAGGTGGCAAAACTGTATATTTTGAAAAATTCTTATTTTACCCAAAAAATTTATTTTGTTCACATAAAATGTTTTAGAAAATTTATAAGATGAATAATAATCTTATAAAATTAAAACTGTATTTAATAATATTTATAACGATTAGTCGATAATAATATTATAACAATATATCGTCATTTAGTGAAACCTGGTATTGCGTTCAACACATGCTTTCGAGGAAGGTCGTGATTGCGTGTAATGCAAGCCATGCCTGGGTTGCTTATTGTGAAAGACTCCTTTTTTGTTTCGTTATAACAGAAACCAAACATTTTTCATTTATACATTGAATATATATATATATGTATACACTCAATGTTCCATATAATGACTATTATCAAATGAACTTGAAATTGTGTGTAACACAATCTAAGAATAGTGTTGCATATACTTCAAGCTAATATAGTGTTGTGTATAGCACAAGATAATCTTGTTGTAGAATAAAACACATGACATCAAATAAATTAAAAAGAATACTTATCATAAAATATCGGGTTGTTACATTCTACCCCCCTTAAAATGAATTTCTCCCTCAAAATTCGTCGGGGTTATACATGGTTTTCTACATGAAAGTTTCATTGATTTCAACACACATCGTAAAATTAAATACCAAAACATACCCTTAAAAACTAAAGTATTAAACTTAACGGTTACCCAAATTAACTAATCACTGGGTTTCCACATAGGAGAACATAGGTGAAAATATGGATATGGAAGAAAAAATCTAACCATCAAGTTCTGATGGAGAGTGGTAGAGGACATGGCTATGAAAAAGACAACAATCACAAAGCCATAAATTTGTGATGATCTAAGGTACCATCTGATTCATTGGATATAAGATCACTAGGACAAATTTTTGGTTTTCAATATCATTTCTCTAATGTTGAAAATGTTGAATTAGAAGAAATACATTATTGATTTTGGTACAATCTCATTGTTGTTCATGATTTGAACAATTTCCACTTCATCTCTTAAAGAAATGAAGTTGAAGTTGTTATTCGTGAAGTATTAACAGGTTTTGTGATAGAATGATGGGTCATTCCATCTGTTTCAAAAAAAAATGTTAGAAAAAGTAATCAAATACACATAAGTCCATATATGGTGAAGTTAATCTTATACGATTCCAAAAATGAACATATACTTCATATATCATACCTCTTAATAAAATAAAACAATTTTCTACTAACCAGGGTCTTCCTGTAGGACAGTGGTAGGTGATAAAGGCCAGTCACACTTCGGTTGTGGGTTCGATTCCCACACCCTTTCTGATGCGATGGGTTGTTGCCCGTCCTGTAGGTTGTCCATTTTCTAAAACTACATTACTATAACATCCCATCAATAATATCGAAAAAGGTTCTATCCTTAAACAATACTAACATATGTCCAACATAATCCATTCCAATCTTTAGGCTTATCTAAAATAATTCGGTCCAAGCTCATAGTATAAAGAAAACAATTACTAGAAAGGTTATCTACCAAGAATGTGAATACATGCTTTTATCTCACATATATCATAAGATATATCTTGTTGTTTGCGTTCAAAACACATGACTACCTTAGTCATATATTCTCTTGAAACATAAATTACAATAGAACCATAGTGAAAACATGAATACTGTCAAAAGGTAACTCTTTCCACATACCAAAATCCCAAAAAATCTATATAATCAAACCATAATATCACTTAGTCCTTATATCAGTCATGAGCTCATGAATAAAATCAGACATCTCATTATCTTCTTATAAATTCATTATGTGCATGTCATCTACTTTCCAAAAATATCTGAACATCCTTCCATGGTTACTGGTACCATTCAACAAATACTTTCAAATACTTTAGGAAAAGCAATAGTGTAACAATCCTTAGATGATTCTTTATTCGATAGTACCATACATTATTCATTATAAACATACAATCATTCCACTAACTTCTTAAACCACTGACTGAGCTTCATCATTTCTTTCATCTCATATTTCATTTGTAGTATCTTCATCATCATCCACATAAATACTACTCATATGAACATTCTAATTCTCTTCATTTGATTTTCCCTTATGGAATTGGTTTTCATAATTCCCATACATTCCACATTTAAAACATCTAATCATTGTTGATGTCGTAGAAATACCATTATCCTTATGCATGGTGTTAACTGAACCTTTTCCTTTGCACTTACTAGCATTGTGTCCTTATTTTCCACACCCAAAGCATCTTCCAGTTCCTTTGACACAACTACCTCGATTCCTCTTCCCACATGATTTACATGAGGGAAATTGAACTTTATTTCCTCTATGATCATCATGAAACTCCATCGTTCCCTTATTATCTGTGTTGGGAAACTTACCAAAGTTGAGATTATTGATCATATTATGAGATTTCTGATTAGGCATACTAACGATGTTTGGACTTCCAAATCTCATTTCATTTTGTTTCTCATGAATAATATCATTTCATTGTCCGGCATATCCTCCATTATCGTGAATCTTCATGTTTCCATCCATTTTCTAAAACCCAAAAAGAATAGTGTGTGAGGCCAAAATCATAATCAATGGGGATAACCTTAAATATCTAACATCTTAGGTTAAATTATAAGATCATTACCATAATTCTAGGACTATAACCTATAGTAATACTTAACCTTAGGGACATCCCTAGACATACCTTATAAATATCTCTAGGGATTTCACTAAAGTTTTTGGATCCTAGTTTCCAAAGGTTAACTAAACATTTACTTTGATATCAACTGTAGATACCCAAAGCATTACGTACATGGAAAATACATTAATTTTGTGGAATACATAATACATAACAAAAAAAAACAAAATTCAAGGATCGTAATAGTTTAGTGTCTTTGGAAACATGGAATATAAACTTCTAATCATGTTGAATGATCTTCAAAAACTCCATAAAGATCTTCCCCTTTTGTTTCATTACCTAAAACATTTCTTTATTTCCTGGGGAAAATAAAACATAAAAAGGGTGAGCTCAAAGGCTCAGTAAGGGAAATCATAGAGAACATAAAACAATCCATAAACATTTGAAAGCAAAAACATGAACATGAAATTTAATCATCAAAATCTTGAGCAAAGACATAAATCGTGGAAGTAAGTAAGGAATATATCATAATGGAACATCAACCATGATAAAATATAATGGGAATAAAACATTTAATTTTGGAAACCATTCTACACATGTTATGATTTCCATAGTAGCCAATGCATTGCTTCCAAGACCATCTTAGTTGACAAAGTCCCTTTCTGAATCGAGTTCACTCCTCGTTTCAGTCCTGTAAAACGGAACCGGATTAACTTACCATTCTAGTCATGTCTATCTCATGAGATTTAAATCTTTACCCAATGAATTGGAGATAGATATAGGTCCCACCCATCTCATAATGAAATAATTCTTACTTGTTCCACAAAATAATCATACATCATTCATAATAACCCAATGAATAAAATGGGTTTCATAAACATCATCCTATCATCACATAATCCATATAAAAGAAATGGATATCATTTCATAATAAGGAATGTGAAACCATGTAAATCATAGAGACATGATACTTGAAACATAAACATATGAAATAATGTCATCTTAGATGAAAAATCGTTTTGATAGAACACTTGAAATGAATTCTTGAGGAAAATATCATTTCTTCTTCAAAATCGTTTTCTTTTCACATAATGTCAAGAATTTTTAAAAGAAAATGATTTTTTTGAAAATAGTCATGAAATATTTTGGAGGAAGCTTCATTAAAATAAGGCTTTATAAAACTTTAAAAATCCTTTCATGCTGTATATGTTAAAAAACATTCTTTCGTACTTTTGCCAGAAAATTCAAAAAGTACCTCGTAAACGAAAGATTCCTTCCATACGATGTGGTAAAATTAAAAAAGGGTACAAATGAATTTAAAAATACATGGAAGAAAAGTAAACATTTTATGAAATCATTTTGATAACATATGGACATGGATAATAATCATAACCCCAGTAAATACTTACGAATAAACAATCTCGGACAAGAATGAGATAAGAATAATTATCCCTTACATTATTTTCTATATGCTTCTTATTAATATGAAACTCCTGTATAATTATTTAAATAATTTCATTGACTTATTACAGAATCATATTCATTGTTATGATATCTTATATGGTTCACTTATGACTTTATATTACCCATTCTTTTGTAAATTCCATGTTAAAGAGCATTTTGGGTAAAATCGTTTCATTTGTCGTTCGTTTTTTGACTTGTAATAATTCATATGATTATATAGATCATGATTACATAATTATATAATATAAAACATGATTTATATATAATATATATTATGAATATACATATATATAATAGATCGATAAATGGAAAGAAATACATTGTTCAGGGAGATGGTAGTTCGTACATACGCATGAACGCTGTTTTCGTTTCCTTATTGAATTGAATGGAATTAAGTATTTGACATACATATATATATACATAAATATTGTAGAATTATTATGTCATATATTTCATTATTACTTATTATTTATAATTTATAATCATTCTTGAATTGTTAACATGGAAAATGAATCTCATCACGTCATGGAGACGGTAATCTGTACGTAAGCATGAGCCTTGATATCGTTCCCATATTTAATGAATCGAATTAGAGTGAATGATATAATAACATATAATTAGTATGATGTTATAATAATAATATGTATTTATTTTTTTCACCATTATACCCATCCAAGTAAGGTGGTGGTGGAAAATAGATTACACCACGGTGTGGAGACGGTATTCCGTACGTACGCACGCGTGGTGATTTCGTTTTCCATAGGATGGATAGAAGGAGAAATGAGGTTTCTTTATATTTATAATAACATATCAGTATATTATTTATACTTATGTTATTACAATATAATGAAACAACTAAAGAAGAATAAGTTTAAGAAGAAATAAAATTGAAAGAATTGGCAACGAATATTACCTCTTCTTTGACACGCCTATTTGAAACCTCCTCTTAGGGTACTAATATTGGACTTTGAAGAAGACCAGGACCTCTATAATTTTTCTAGGGAAGATTATAAGGGAAATGGTAAGGGTTTTTCCGAGCTTAAACGCTCCAAATTGTGTGAGGAGAAGAGGGAGGAGGTGCCCTTTTATAAGGGAGGAGAGGGGAACCTTTGGAAATATAATAAAATATTAATTTATATTAAATCTCAACCCCACTTAAAAACATCCAAAATGACTCAAATCAGAATATTAGATGACATAGGGTTGTAATACCATCAACCAATAAAATTTAGAAATGTTAGGAATTTTTTTTAAACATTATCAACTTGATTTATCTTTATTTCATCAATTTAATTTTATTTATTGTAATAACATTATAAATTTAAATTATTAAAAATAATTACTTATATGTTGATAATTGTCCATAATTGGATACTTTATAAAATTTTAAACCATATAAATTTAAATTTATAATTTTTAAATATTTTTGTTATTTTTAATCATTTTTATAATATGTTATTTTTATAAAATAACAATAGTATCATTTTTGACACTATTCATTTATTTGAATTTAAATAAACAATATACAGAATATATGTTTGAACTAAAAGGTTTAATAGATTAATAACATGTAATATTTATCTAGAAAATTAGTGGAGTACATTAAATATTTCATATAATATTTATTTTAATATTTTCAAAACCATTTATTTGATATTTCTCTTAATAAAATAATTTCAATATCACCATTATCTCACATTCAATGATAATTATTTAATCCCTAAAAATTATTAAATAAATTCATATGATGTAGATAATGTTTCTATATTTCTGGAGACTATTAATGTTTGATGTTTAATGAAGTTCATCACTAAATTAAATTTAATATACTTATAAGATTTAAGAGAGTGACATGTTGTCACTTTCTTTGGTTTTAATAATTAAATTATTTTCAAGGAAACAAGTCCTTAAAATGAATCTATTCAGACCATTAGGTGATATGGGTCAACTTTTAGTCATCCAATAGAATTTTGGTAGGTGTTAGGGTAGTTTTATAATCTTATAATTACCCTTAATTGTCCGATTTACCTTTAACTATGGAAAATAAAATTTACAGTAGTTACTATTCATAATGCCCAAAAATAAAAAGTAGCTTATTAACATAATTTGGATCCACTGATTCGAAATATGGAATCCATTTTTCGAAATTCAATACCCAAAGTTTGATGAAATTAAATTAAAAATAATCCCGTTGTCGAAAAAGAATGGGTTTTTGTTTAAAACATTGCAAAACACTAAATTGATTTAACCTACGAATTAACGTTAAAATCAATGCTAATGACATAAATTATATTAAATGGTAATAATATATTCTATTTATACTTTAAAACCATTAAATAAAATAAATTAACCATATAAATTATTACGATCAAAAAATATGTTTTTAATTAAAATATAGTGTGTTTTTACTATTCATTAAAATATGCAAGTTATCAGAAAAATATCAAAACTTTATCTAATGTAAATTTTTATATCCTTATTCAAAAGAAGAAGTTTATTTTGTAAAATTGAACATATAATCATGTCAAAAACTATATTTAATGTGGGTGCACCATCAAAAGGCTGAAAAAATGCATTTTCTTAAAAATACTTATTTTACCCCAAAAATTTATTTTATTCACCTAAAATGTTTTAGAAAATTTATAAGATGAATAATAATCTTATAAAATTAAAAATGTAGTTAATAATATTCATAACGGTTAGTCCATAATAATATTATAACAATATATCATCATTTAGTGAAATTTGGTATTGCGTACAACACACGCTATCGAGGAAGGTCGTGATTGTGTGTAATGCAAGACAAGTCAGGGTTGCGTGTTGTGAAAAAATCCTTTGTTGTTTCGTTATAACAGAATCCAACCATTTTTCATTTATACATTGAATATATATATATATACACTCAATGTTGCGTAGAATGACTATTATCAAACGAACATGAAATTGTGTGTAACACAATCTATGAATAGTGTTGTGTATACTGAAAGCTAATATAGTGTTGCGTATAGCACAAGATAATCTTGTTGTAGCATAAAACACATGACATCAAATAAATTAAAAATAATACTTATCATAAAATATCGGTTTGTTACATTCTACCCCCCTTAAAATGAATTTCGCCCTCGAAATTCGTCAGGGTTATACATGGTTTTCTACTTGAATGTTTCTTTAATTGCAACACACATCGTAAAATGAAATACCAAAACATAACTTTAAAAACTAAAGTATGAAATGTAACGGTTACCCAAATTAACTAATCACTGGGTTTCAACATAGAAGAACATAGGTGAAAATATGGATATGGAAGAAAAATTTAACCATCAAGTTTTGATGGACAGTGGTAGAGGACATGTCTTTGAAAAAGCCAACAATCTCAATGCCATAAATTTGTGATGATCTAAGGTACCATATGATTAATCGGATATAAGAGAACTAGGACAATTTTAAATCAATATTTTGACAATTATATAATATCTATTTTCCAAAATAAATTTATTCTTTAGTATTGGGACATTGAAATTTAATTTGGATAATTTTTGGTATTTTTATGACAATGTTCATTTCTTTAATGAATAGTGAAAAATACTGCATTTTACTTCAAAACTTCTTTTTCATCTAGTTTAATTATATGGCTATATTATCTTTATAATTTTTTTAAAGTTTAATTAGAATATATTCTTACCATTTAATCAAATGGTGTTCTTTAGAATTGATTTCACTTGGGAATTGGGCATAAACAAGTGCCAAACTTTTCATAGATATTGTTTCAAAAAAACCCACTATTTGTTTTGACAACGGGAATTAATTTTAAATTAATTACAGTAATTTTTTTGTGTGGAATTTGGTAAAATGGATTCCATATTTTGAATCATAAGGTCCAAATTATGTAATTAATACTCTTTTGTTTGTGGACATTATGAATAGTAACGACTGTAATTATCTTTAATTATCGTGATTAATTAGTAATCGATGAGTTAAGGGTAATAAAATAATATAATAATAATAACAACTGACCCCAAAATGTGATATAATGATACTGGTTGTGTGATGGTCGACCATGGGATTCCTTTTTCCAAACATAGGGACCCAATGGAATCACTTTTGGGTGATAGTGACACTTTATCATTTTTATTTTTAAAGAAATGAGAATATCACAAAAGCATGTAACACCTAAGTAAAACAGTTTTACTTTTTCCTACATAAATGATGTCTTGGAGTATAGATAGTCATTGGAAATCTAAAAATATTTCCTACATCATAGTATTTTTTTTATAATTTTTAGACATTAAATAAATTAATATTTTTATGACACCACGATAATGCAGCGATTACCTCATTAATGAGTGATTTAAATAAAATAAAAAGATAATGTAAAATCTAAGACTTAAACTTGTCCAAAACCTATTGGATGAGTATATTTCAAACCCTTATCACCTTATCCTATAAATATATCAATGTGGGACCTTAAAAATCCAAAACTCATTTTAATATAAAGTAACATTTATTGACTTTCCAAGAGTGCCCATCCTCCCTCTTATAAAAGGGCACCACCTCTACCTCCTTAACCACACATCTCAAGCCATTGTCTCAGCCATGCTATGCTCATTTTATCTCTCCACATCCCTCTATTCATCCAAGAAGCCTTACCTTAGGTAGAAATATCTTCAAGAAACCCTTTTGTTTCAAACCAAGAGAAGTTACCCGATTTAAAGGTAATGCCTTCACGTTTTTTCTTTTGTTTTATTTTTCTTCTCCAACCCCCTAAACTCTTTTAATACCTTTATTTTGTAACAAAACCAGTATCTTAAATATGCTAGGATGTTGTTATGTGAAGAATTCGAGCTACACATACACACACCTTCATCTAATGGTTAAAGAACATACTGTTTCTATGAATGGCGAATTTCTGCCTCCCGAAACGATGATTGTTCAATATTCTTTTAACACCATTAATGGTGGACATTAAGATTTCACTATATTTATATATGATATATATTATGTTTATGTTTTCCTTATGCTTCTGTATTTTTAGTTTATGGCATACCATTATGGGTAAACGCGATATCTTCATTTTAGAAAGTGCGGACTACCACCCCCTCAAAGTGATTTGATTCGTTAATGCCATATGTGGGATGTATAAAGGGTGGATTTAATGATATTGTATATGATTTTATACTTGAATAATAATATACCTTAATATCATTATGAATTCATTCCATTAAATACTAAATAGAAATGAAAGTAGTGTTCATGCGTACGTACGGCTTACCGTCTCTATGAACGTTGCATTTCATTTCTAACCTCTAAATGTTATGTAATATTATAAATGCATTTATATACTAGATATATATTATATATATTATATCTACATCATTAAATAAAAAACCAAAAGGAGAACCATTTAAGTTACTCAGAATTCACATTCCATGCTCATTTTGGCTATCACCGACATGAAATACCACTATTCTGATGCCTCTTTTACCAACATACCATATGGATTTACTATTAATGATTACACCACTTATGTTATTTACCCATAATATAAATCATGTAAATGTAAATAATTTTGAGATATTCCATTCATCTTCATTATTTCATATTCAAATTCCTTTATGAAAAAATATGTTTCAGAATCTTAAGATCCATAAACACGATACAATTATCACCAAAGAGGTAATTTGTAACATCCCAAGTAAGTAAATAATTATGGATTTTCATATCTATTTGTATTTATGAATTAGATAGTGTTTTAAGAGGCTTAAAATGATAATAAATCCAATCTTAATCATGGAATTCTCTAATATTTTTAAAAGAATGTTTTTCCGCTTTTTAATGGAAAACCATTTTTAAATCTATCATTTGGAAATTTTATAAGCTCGATTTGTCAAAATAAACATATTATTTAGTATTGGGACATTGAAATTTACTTTGGATAATTTTTGGTGTCTTTCTGACAATGTTCATGTTTCAATGAATCGTGAGAAATACGGCAATTAACTTTAAAACTGCTGTTTCATCAAGTTTAATTATATGGTTAGATTATCTTTATAATTGGTTATAAAGTGTAATTAGAATATATTTTTACCATTTAATCAAACTGTGGTCTTTATAATTGATTTCACTTTGGAATTGGGCATAAACAAGTGCCAAACTTTTCATAGATATTGTTTCAAAAAACCCGCTATTTGTTTTGACAACGGGAATTATTTTTAAATTAATTACTATAATATTTTTTTTTGGAATTTGGTAAAATGGATTCCATATTTGGAATCAGAAGGTCAAAATTATTTAATTAATACTCTTGTTTTTGGACATTATGAATAGTAACGACTGTAATTATCTTTAATTATCGTGATTAATTAGTAATCTGGTAGTTAAGGGTAATAAAATAATATAATAATAATAACAAATGACACCAAAATGTGACCTAATTATACTGGTTTTGTCATGGCTGACCATGGGATGCCTTGTGCCAAACTTAGGGATCCCATTGAATAACTTTTGGGTGATAGTGACACTTTATCATTTTTATTTTTAAAGAAAGGAGAATATAACAAAAGTATGTAACACCTAAGTAAAACAATTTTAATTTTGTCTACATAAATCATCTCTTGGACTATAAATATTCATTGGAAATCTAAAGAGATTTCCTAAATCATAGTATTTTGTATATAATTTTTAGACATTAAATAAATTTATTTTTTTATGAAACCATGATGATGCAGTGATTACCTCATTAATTAACGATTTAAATAAAATGAAAAGATAATGTAAAATCTATAACTTACACTTGTCAAAAACCTATTGGATGAGTATATTTAAAACCCTTATCACCTTATACTCGAAATATATCAATGTGGGACATTTAAAATATGAAACTCATTTTAATATAAAGTAACATTTATTGACTTTCCAAGAGTGCCCCTCCTCCCCCTTATAAAAGGCCCCCACCTCTACCTCCTTACCCACACCTCTCTAGCCATCGGCTCAGCCAATTTCTACTAATTTTATCTCTCCACATCCCTCTATTCATCCTATAGGACTTACTTTAGGCAGAAATCTTATCAAGAAACCATTTTGTTTATAACCAAGAGGAGTTAACCGATTTAAAGGTAATGTCTTCACTTGTGTTCTTTTGTTTTATTTTTCTTCTCCAACCCCCTAAACTATTATTATTATATTCTTTTGTAATAGAAATAGAATCTTCAATACACTAGGATTTTTTTAGGTGAATTATTTGAGCTAGACTTTCACACACCTTCGTTTAATGATTAAAGAACATACTGTTTCGGTGGATGGTGAATTTCTGCCTCACGAAATGATGATTGTTCAATCTTATTTTAACACCTTTCATGGTGGCCATTAAGATGTAACTATATTTATATATTATATATATTATGTTTATGTTTTCCTTATGCTTCTGTATTTTTCATTTATGGAATACCTTTATGGTTTCCATGATGGATAAACACGATATATTCGTTTTAGGAAGTGCGGACTACCGCCTCCTCAAAATGATTTGATTCGTTAATGCCATATGTGGGACGTATAAAGGATGGAGTTAATGATATTATATATAATATTATATTGTAATTAAAATATACCTTTATATCATTATGAATTCATTCCATTAAATATGAAATAGAAATTAAAGTGGCGTTCATGCGTACGTACGGCATACCGTCTCCATGAACGGTGCATGTCACGACCCGCCCTCGGGGTCCGTGTCCTGACTACCCCAAGCCCGCCTTCCACAGGCCAGGGGCTGGCGACTAGCACCAAGGCGTAAATCCCGGTAAAAAGGGAAGGCATTGCCTTTGTAAAGTAAACAAACACCACAGAGTAAGCAAGCAGAAAGTAAACACTAAGCAAAAGCAGAGTACAACTGAAAGTGCGGAAAAGTAAATGGGCCAGTATACAAACCCAAACTGAAAGTAAAGTACAACTCGAAAGGGAAAACAACAACTGAAAAGTAAAAGCCGCTACACCGAGCTGTCCACTAGAAATCCCACCTGAAGGGTGGGTATAGATAGCTCCACTGCTCCATGGGTCCCGCCGTCAGCTCCGAGCACGTCCCGCCCAGTGGTCCACCTCCAGGTATCGTCCTGCTCTGCAAGCCTCAGCTAAGATCAACGTTGTCCGTCGTCTGCAACCAACACAACGTAGTGCGGGCAAAGCCCATGCAGGGGATAGTATAAGCTACTCAGTAGGGACCCCGAGACCCCTGAAGGTCTCTCAAATCCACAAAGGATAAACCACGAAGAAAGGTACAATCACGAAGTAACAACCGACACTGCTTAGGTATATGCTCATACATATACCTAAGTCATCAATTTCAAATACGCTCCAACCTCCGAGCCCAAGTACAACTCAGTCCACACAGGAAAGTAAACGTATTCCACACAGGAAAGAAAAACGAAATCCACAAAGGATAGCACAACACAATCCACACAGGAAAACAACAGGATTCAGCTCACACAGGTATACTTCTTCAAAAGACGATAAAGATGATCTCTGATCCATCTAAGTCGTCGGACCCACGAAGGATCGATAGGTAACTAACCCCCTCAAAAGACCCACACAGGATCGGGCCCACATAGGACCTGTAGGCGCTGGTTCACACAGGACCGCTGAGCGCAAAGACCCACACAGGATCGGACCCACACAGGATCGGGCCCACACAGGACCTGTAGCACTAATCCACGTAGGATCGCTGAGTGCTATAGTCGTCGTTGTCG
This sequence comes from Viscum album, assembly GCA_963277665.1. Lineage (NCBI taxonomy): Eukaryota > Viridiplantae > Streptophyta > Magnoliopsida > Santalales > Viscaceae > Viscum > Viscum album. The sequence continues at coordinate 1,688,837,528 of OY728147.1, read as the reverse complement.
AATCCACACAGGATCTCTGTACTGTCATCGTCGCAGTCACAGTAGCAGTAGTAGCAGTAGTAGTAGCAGTCATAGTCGCAGTCGCAGCCAGCACTAGGGTTCCAGCACATAGCAAGCTCATACAGGAGGATCCACTCCACGAGCCGAGAGGCTGATACATCAACTGTCACAAAGTCCAGAGTTGATGTATCCAAAAGTTCTGTATCATCAACAGGAACTCAACGCAACAGATGGCGCATCGATCGGACGTCCGGTCTGAGAATTATTGGCATTTTCGTCCCCGGGGCCCGGTTGGTTTTTAAGGCAAAACCAACCCGACCGTACTCCACCTACGTCCAAACCTCGGGCGGAGTATGTCAAAAGATCCGTCTCACTAAGAGGAACACAACAAAGCTGACGGCACGTCAATCGGACGTCCGTAGGTCAAGATATGAGCGTTTCTGCTCCGAAGGGCCGATTGGTTTCGTGAACGAACCAACCCGGCCGAACACAAAGTATTCCGAAACTTTGAGTGCGATATACCGAAACGACCGCCTCGATCCAAGGATCGTGTTTTCGCAGACGGTTCGTCAATCGGAGGTCCGTGGCTCATGTTATGGCCAAAAGACCGAATCCGTCTCGAAAACGGGGGGTCCGGGTCCGGGCCGACCCGGCCCGACCCCCCCCCCCCCCTGGGTCGGCCCGAACCGGGTCGACCCGACCTGGGTACGACCCGACCTGGGTCCGACCCGGCCCGGCCGGCGGCGGACCGGCGCGGCGGCGCGGACCGGCGCGGCGGCGCAGTCCGGCGTGGTGGCGTGGCCCGGCCGGCGGCGGCGCGGCCTGGCGCCGCTGGGGTCACGCGCGGGGGGCTAAGCCCCTGCTTCCAGCATGGCGGCGCGGCTTTTAGCCGCGCCATTTTGGAGAACCGCCCCCCCCCCCCCTCGTGGGGGGGCTGCTTGAGGAAACTGGGGGGGGGCCGCCGGCCCCCTCAAAGAAACCGCCCCCCCTCATAAATGGGGGGGTTTTAGAGAGTTGACCGGGGGAATTTATTCCCCTGGTCTTTGACCTTCCGGCCGGCCACCTGGCCGGCCGGTTTTTCTCCAACGGGACCGGCAAGCCGGTCCCCTTCCGGTTTCCGACGCCGGCGGCCCGGCGGGCCGCCGGTCTTCCCGTCTCGCTGCGGCCCGGAACCGGCCGCGGTGTTCGTCGTCCGGCGCGGTGCGACGGCGCCGCACCCCTCCGCCGCGCCTTCGATTCCCTTCGACGCGGCGCGACGATGTCGCGTTCTTGATGATCCTTCCACGGTGCGGCACGACGACGCCGCGCAATATAATCGTGCGATTAGACGCGTGGTGCAACGGCACCACACCATCTTGTTTCATCCGCAAGATAAATCAATCAAGAACAAAGGAGGGGGTTCGGCCGTGTTCATGCGGTCCGGCCCCCTCACGTTAAATGATAACACATATTTAAATAACCTCACGTTAGTCATGCTAGAACCACGAACAAGAATAAATAAATAATAAATAATCAACAACAACCCCTCCAATCCTCATCAAACATTTTTCTCAATCCCACAATAGACTTAGAAGGGAAAACATGGAAAGTGATAATCATATTGAAGTAAACCCCTACCTTGGGTTCAAGTTCGAAGATTGTCAACGACCCGCGGAAGACAACGTCGCAGAGGTCGGGCGTCGCGGTAATCGTTCGTCAAATCCGTTGACGAAGAGGTACGTCCGAAGAGGTACGTCGTTGGCGAATCTTCGTATGCCGACGAAGGAAGTCCGAGGAGGAAGCGCCGTTCCCTTTCGTTGACACGGAAGACGAAAAAGAGAGGAGCGGTGTTCTTCGTCGGAGCTTGAGCGTTCTTCGTCAAAGCTTGAGCGTTCTTCATCAAAGTTTGAAGAAGAAGAAGAAGAAACCAAAAAGCTCTCAAGATGGCTAAACAATTCTAATCAAATAAAATAAGATAGAGTCTTATTTTATTCACAAACTTAACAAATTGAATTTCAAAGATTTGAAATTCAAATAAGATAACTCCAAAATTAAATGACAAGTTGTCATGTCATTTAAAGAGGGGTTAATGGGAGTTTGAGAGAAGATGGAAGGTTAGGTTCGTGTGGGCCCCACCACACTTAATCCTCTCAAGGGAGGTTAAGTGGGTGTGGGTCCCAACCCTAACTTCCTTTGAGAGAAGTTAACCAACAAAAGTAAAATAAAAAGTTTTCCACATTTTTATTCAACTTTTTATAATTCTCCCCAAAACTAACTTTCGTCCCGTAATAAACGCAACTTCGGAAAAGGTCTCCTTAAGAGAATATCGGCGTTGCGAGTTCATCGGTGTCCTCAGATTTCAATTCCGAGCACCGGATCAAAAGTTAGAAATTCCCGCTCGTTCGTTTACAGAACATACCCGAGCCAAACTTCAAAATTTGATTCCGGGCACTCCGGGCCTCGGAATCAGGTGCCGTCTGAAACCGCGCTCTTGTAAAATTCCAAAGAAAATTAAGAAAAAATTTCCCTTGAATTTTACGGGTCTTTACATTACTCCCACCTCAGGGCTTTACGTCCCCATAAAGATAAATCAAAAACTAGGGAATCAAATGAGGGTACTGAGCACGCATCTGAGCCTCCCGCTCCCATGTGCTCTCCTGGAGATTCCCGTGCTGCCATCTGATGCGCACAAGAGGAATCGATCGCCCACGTAGGACCCGCTCCTGTCGATCCTCTATCTCCACCGGGACCTCCGTAAAAGTCTCCCCATCGTCAACGTCAAGCTCCCCATGGTCAATGATGTGCGTCGGGTCGTGCACGTATCTCCTCAGCTGGGACACGTGGAAGACGTCGTGCACCCGGTGCAACTGAGGTGGTAGAGCCAGGCGATAAGCCACCTCACCAATCCTACTGAGGACCTGGAAGGGTCCGATGAAGCGCGGAGATAACTTGCCGCCTCGGCCAAATCTCTGAATACCACGTTGAGGTGAGACCCGCAAGAAGACGTGGTCGCCATCCTCGAACTCCAGTGGCCTCCGCCTCCTGTCAGCATATGACTTCAGCCGGCTCTGAGCTGTCCTCATCCACTCCTGGATGACCTGGACCTTCTCTGTCGTGGCCTGGACCATCTCCGGTCCCACAAGTGATGACTCTCCAGGGTCTGTCTAGCATAAAAGAGATCTACAAGGTCGGCCGTACAACGCCTCATACGGTGCCATCCCGATGGCGAGTGGTAGCTGTTGTTGTACGCAAACTCCACCAATGGTAGGTGGTCCTCCCAGCTGCAACCAAAGTCGAGGACACATGCGCAGAGAATGTCCTCGAGAGTCTGAATGGTCCTCTCCGTCTGACCATCCGTCTGAGGGTGAAAGGCTGTGCTCAGACGTAGCTACGTCCCGAACGCCTCCTGCAACCCCTTCCAAAGCCGGGAAGTGAATCGAGCATCTCGATCGGAGACGATAGATGATGGCACACCGTGGAGCCTCACAATCTCCTGAACGTACAGACGTCCCAAGCTCTCCACTGAGCCCTGCTCTCTAATGGGTAAGAAGTGTGCCGACTTAGTGAGTCGGTCAACAATCACCCAGATGGAGTCGTGACCTCTGGAAGTATGTGGAAGTCCAGTCATGAATTACATAGATATGTCGTCCCACTTCCACTCCGGAACCTCCAAGGGTTGTACCAAGCCCGCTGGTACCTGATGCTCTGCCTTCACCTGCTGGGAGGTGAGGCATCGAGAAACGAACTCTGCTACTGCCTTCTTCATGCCCGGCCACCAGTGCTGTCGTCTGAGGTCCTGGTACATCTTCGCCACTCCAGGATGTACCGCCAAAGGAGAAGTGTGAAACTCTATCAGCACTTCCTCTCGCAAAGCGACTGGTACCATGGTATGTCCTCTGAAAAGGATGTCGTGCTCTGCTCCAAGGGAGAAACCATCAGGTGCTTGTCCCAAGGATATCTATGGACGTCGTGTCTCACAGTCAACGTCCCCACGTTGTGCCTCCCTGACTTGCTGCAGTAGTGGAGGAGTGACTGTGAGAGACTGAAGGATGGATACTCCATCTCTATCCACGAAGGATATCTGCAAAGAGACTAGCTGCTCTGTCGCCTCCTCAAGTAGCTGAATGCCCGTCCTCCTGATGAGGGCATCAGCTACTACGTTTCCCTTCCCAGGAGTATAGACTATCTCAAAGTCATAGTCCTGGAGGAACTCGAGCCATCGCCGCTATCTCAGGTTCAGGTCCTTCTGCGAGAAGATATACCTGAGACTCTGATGATCAGAAAAGACTGTAAAGCGCTCGCCCATCAGATAGTGTCACCATGTCTTCAGAGCGAAGACCACTGCTGATAACTCCAGGTCATGGGTAGCGTAGTTCTGCTCATGCGGCCTCAACTGACGTGATCCATAGGCGATCAATGCCCGCTCCAGCATCAGAACACATCTGTGTCCGGTCCCTGTTGCATCGCAGTAGACTACGTACCCTACTCCCTCCTCAGGCAACCTCAAGATAGGTGCGCTAGTCAATCTCTGTCTCAGCTCCTGGAAGCTTTACTGACATCTGTCTGACCACACGAAGGGTTTCCCCTTCCTCCTTAATGTACGGAAAAGCTGCAAAGATTTCTCCTCTGCCGAAAAGTGAAATCTGGTCTCATCCCCTGGACGAACCACGTTCCCTGCCTAATACAGTCAATCCCTTCATGATTAGTTAATTCATGGAATGGATGACGTCGTAAGGCCTCGACGCTGATACCAAGAGATCCAACTGTTACTCTCACCTCCAAGGGTTGAGTCACACTGTCGGCATCAGTGTGTGGTCACTGGGTTTCCTCCAGTAAGAATCTCTCAAGTGAGGGTCAGGTTAATAGTTTTTTTAACGGGCACCTCTTAGTAAAAACAAACAAAAGACATGAAAACAAAAGTCACCAAGGCAAGTATCTTTTATTACTTCAACTTAAAGTAAAAGGACACAAGGCAACACAATCTTCGAAGCTAGAGGCATTATGGGCAAAGGCCTCTATGCCTCGAGCTAGTCCCGAACTAGTCCACCCGCTTCCGGAGCTCCATGATCGTAAGATTCAGCTGCCTGTAGCTGTGCTCTTCCCTGAGGTCGGGGTGGACCTCCTGGTGGTGGTGGGGGTAGAGCCTCAAAGCGTCGCCCACCACCTGCTACTCGGCCAGCTCCTCTGCCTCGTCCGCCTCCTCCCTGCGGACCGCCACGGTCGAACCTCTGCCTCTGCCTAGGTGGTTCCCCAACCGTCTGTTGCTCCTCTTCATGGCGGGTCGGGCAGTCACGAGCCATGTGGCCTTGCCCGCCGCATGCATAGCACTGTCTTCCACTCGAAAGACTGGCTCCGCGCTGTGTGCCCCGCACTGCTGAGCCAGTGTCCTGAGGTCGTCTGCCTGAAGGTCTGGTCTGCCTGGACCCCTGAGTCATCCGTCGACTGCCAGCCGCAGAAGACTCTGCCACGTGCCGCCCTGCGGTGGGTCTCGGTGCTGGTGTAGACTCAGCAAGGAAGCTCTCGATCAGAAGGGCCCGCTCCAGTACTCCTTTCTGAGTCAGTATGCTGAGGGAGATCAGCGATGCCCTGATCTCGTGTCTCAAACCCTGCTCGAAGGTCCGAGCCTGGAAGAATGGGTCTCGTACCATGTCGGTCGAGTAGCGCGAGAGATCAGTAAATCTCACCGAGTACTGAGCGACCGTCATGCTGCCCTGCTGCAGCTGAAGAAGCTCCTGGATACGCACTGCACGAAGGGTGGCTGGGACGAACTCCGAGAGGAAGAGGCTCTCAAAGTCCATCCAAAGTAGATATGCCTCATCGTGCACCTGGAGCATCAAGCTCCACCATCGTCCTGCTGCTGCGTGTAGTAGGCTCGCAGCGAGGATCACCATGAGGTCTGCTGGTGTCCTCACTAGCCTAAACACACATACCACTGCCTCCAGCCAGTCCTCGGCTTCCTGGGGATCTGTCTCCCCGCGAAACCTGGGCGGTCGCTAGCGCGGAAACTCATGCAGTGCGCTGAGGCGACGTGCATCGTCAGCGGCTGGCGCTGGAAGCATCGGGGGCTCGGCGGGTAGAGCTACCGCCGGTGCCACTGCTGACAAAGGGACCTGCACCGATGCCTCGTCGCTCGGTGGGCTGTCGTCACACTCGACTCTCGGAACCCTAGCTGGCTGCCGTCGTGGGGCCATCCTGAAAAGGAAACAGGTGCGCCATGGTCAGAACAGTATACCTGGTGAGCTGATATAAAGTAATCACAAAGAAAACTTTGAAACACACACGCAAACAATGTTTTCGTGCATTAAGTCGGAAATCAGAAGTCAGGGTCCTGGTGTACGGATACGTCAGCCGCCGCACCAACACTGGACTCCCTGGACTAATAACCACACTCAATACGCTAAACATTATTACTTCACATAGAAAAGATCAGAGTTCGCGGTAGAACCGAACTCCTCTGATACCAATTTGTCACGACCCGCCCTCGGGGTCCGTGCCGTGACTACCCCAAGCCCACCATCCATAGGCCAGGGGCTGGCGACTAGCACCAAGGTGTAAATCCCGGTAAAAAGGGAAGGCATTTCCATTTTAAAGTAAACAAACACCACAGAGTAAGAAAGCGGAAAGTAAACACTAAACAAAAGCAGAGTACAATTGAAAGTGCGGAAAAGTAAATGGGCCAGTATACAAACCCAAACTGAAAGTAAAGTATAACTCGAAAGGGAAAACAGAAACTGAAAAGTAAAAGCCGCTACACCGAGCTATCCACTGGAAATCCCACCTGAAGGGTGGGTACAGATAGCTCCTCTGCTCCACGGGTCCCGCCGTCCGCTCCGAGCACGTCCCGCCCAGTGGTCCACCTCCAGGTACCGTCCTGCTCTACATGCCTCAGCTAAGATCAACGTTGTCCGTCGTCTGCAACCAACACAAAGTAGTGCGGGCAAAGCCCGGGCAGGGGTGAGTATAAGCTACTCAGTAGGGACCCCGAGACCCCTGAAGGACTCTCAAATCCACAAAGGATAAACCATGAAGAAAGGTACAATCACAAAGTAACAACCGACACTGCTTAGGTATATGCCCATACATATACCTAAGTCATCAATTTCAAATACGCTCCAACCTCCGAGCCCAAGTACAACTCAGTCCACATAGGAAATTAAACGTATTCCACACAGGAAAGCAAAACGAAATCCACACAGGATAGCACAACACAATCCACACAGGAAAACAACAGGATTCATCTCACACAGGTATACTTCTTCGAAAGAAGATAAAGATGATCTCTGATCCATCTAAGTCATCGGACCCACGAAGGATCGATAGGTAACTAACCCCCGCAAAAGACCCACACAGGATCGGGCCCACATAGGACCTGTAGGCGCTGGTTCACACAGGATCGCTGAGCGCAAAGACCCACACAGGATCAGACCCAGACAGGATCGGGCCCACACAGGACCTGTAGCACTGATCCACGTAGGATCGCTGAGTGCTGTAGTCGTCATCGTCGAATCCACACAGGATCTCTGTACTGTCGTCGTCGTAGTCACAGTAGCAGTAGTAGCAGTAGTAGTAGCAGTCACAGTCGCAGTCGCAGCCAGCACTAGGGTTCCCGCACACAGCAAACTCATACAGAAGGATCCGCTCCACGAGCCGAGAGGCTGATGCATCAACTGTCACAAAGTCCAGAGTTAATGTATCCAAAAGTTCCGTATCGTCGACATGAACTCAACGCAACAGACGGCGCGTCGATCGGACGCCGGGTCTGAGAGTTATTGGCATTTTCGTCCCCGGGGCCCAGTTGGTTTTTAAGTCAAAACCAACCCGACCGTACTCCACCTGCGCCCAAACCTCGGGCGGATTATGTCAAAAGATCCGTCTCACTAATAGGAACACAACAAAGCTGACGGCACGTCAATCGGACGTCCGTAGCTCAAGATATGAGCGTTTCCGCTCCGAAGGCCCGGTTGGTTTCGTGAACGAACCAACCCGGTCGAACTCAAAGTATTCCTAAACATTGAGTGCGATATACCGAAACCACCGTCTCGATCCAAGGATCGTGTTTCCACAGACAGTTCATCAATCGGAGGTCCGTGGCTCAAGTTATGGCCAAAAGACAGAATCCGTCTCGAAAACGGGGGGTCCGGGTCCGGGCCGACCCGGCCCAACCCACCCCCCCTGGGTCGGCCCGGCACGGCGGCGTGGCCTGGAGCCGCTGGGGTCACGTGCGGGGGGCTAAGCCCCCTCTTCCAGCATGGCGGCGCGGCTTTTAGCCGCGCCATTTTGGAGAACCCCCCCCCCCCCCCCCCGTGGGGGCCTGCTTAAGGAAACCGGGGGGGCTGCCTTCCCCCCTCAAAGAAACCGCCCCCCCTCATAAATGGGGGGGGTTTAGAGAGTTGACTGCGGGAATAAATTCCCCCGGTCTTAGACCTTCCGGCCGGCCAGCTGGCCGGCCGGTTTTTCTCCAATGGGACCGGCAAGCCGATCCCCTTCCGGTTTCCGACGCCGGCGGCCCGGTGTGCCGCCGGTCTTCCCATCTCGCCGCGGCCCAGAACCGGCCGCGGTGTTCGTCGTCCGGCGCGGTGCGATGGCACCGCGACCCTCCGCCGCGCCTTCGATTCCCTTCGATGCGGCGCGACGGCGTCGCGTTCTTGATGATCCTTCCACGGCGCGGCGCGACGGCACCGCGCAATATAATCGTGCGATTATCCGCGTGGTGCAACGGCACCACCCCATCTTGTTTCATCCGCAAGATAAATCAATCATGAACAAAGGAGGGGGTTTGGACGTGTTCATGTGGTCTGGCCCCCTCATGTTAAATGATAACACATATTTAAATAACCTCACGTTAGTCATGCTAGAACCACGAACAATAATAAATAAAAAATAAATAATCAACAACAACCCCTCCAATCCTCATCAAACATTTTTCTCAATCCCACAATAGACTTAGTAGGGAAAACATGGAAAGTGATAATCATATTGAAGTAAACCACTACCTTGTGTTCAAGTTCGAATATTGTCAACGACCCGCGGAAGACAACGTCGCGGAGGTTGGGCGTCGCGGTAATCGTTCATCAAATCCGTTGACGAAGAGGTACGTCCGAAGAGGTACGTCGTTGGAGAATCTTCGTATGCCGATGAAGGAAGTCCGAGAAGGAAGCGGCGTTCCCTTTCGTTGACACGGAAGACGAAGAAGAGAGGAGCAGCGTTCTTCGTCGGAGCTTGAGCATTCTTCGTCAAAGCTTGAGCGTTCTTCGTCAAAGTTTGAAGAAGATGGAGAATAACCCAAAAAGCTCTCAAGATGGCTAAACAATTCTAACCAAATAAAATAATATAGAGTCTTAATTTATTCACAAACTTAACAAATTGAATTTCAATGATTTGAAATTCAAATAAGATAACTCCAAAATTAAATGACAAGTTGTCATGCCATTTAAAGAGGGGTTAAAGGGATTTTGAGAGAAGATTGAAGGTTTGGTTCGTGTGGGCCCCACCACACTTAATCCTCTCAAGGGAGGTTAAGTGGGTGTGGGTCCCACCCCTAACTTCTTTTGAGAGAAGTTAACCAACAAAAGTAAAATAAAAAGTGTTCCACATTTTTATTCAACTTTTTATAATTCTCCCCAAAACTAACTTTTGTCCCGCAATAAATGCAACTTCGGAAAAGGTCTCCTTAAGCGAATATCGGCGTTGCGAGTTCATCGGTGTCCTCGGATTTCAATTCCGAGCACCGGATCAAAAGTTAGAAATTCCCGCTCGTTCGTTTACTGAACGTACCCGAGCCAAACTTCAAAATTTGATTCCGGGCACTCCGGACCTCGGAATCAGGTGCCGTCTAAAACCACACTCTTGTAAAATTCCAAAGAAAATTAAGAAAAAATTTCCCTTTAATTTTACGGGTGTTTACAGTGCATTTCATTTCGTTTATTTTGGAATTGAAAATGGTTTTGATAATGTTTTTATTATATCATTGTGTTATTTATATCTTTTGATTGAAATGTGGGAATGTTATGTTTCGTTTATGCATGTTTTATGTGATACGATTATGTTATCGTTCTTGGGAATCTTTTATAATGATGGGTGGTTCCGTGATCAACTACGGGTGGGTAAGCACGATATATCTCTCCAATGCATTGGGTAACACGAAGGAGTTAAATTATAAGGTTTCTCCGAAGAGATTTAGTTAATATACTTTGATGGGTATTCCAAACTTAACCATGTGGGTTACTCCCTATGTAAGAATGTTATGAATGCCTCAAGTTACCTTTATGTCTTATGTTTTCTATGAGTTACTCATAAATCTTATAATTTCATGAGTTATGATAAACTTCTTATGTTTTATGAGTAAAGTATGGTTTCATCAATTCTTATTTATACATGGACTAATGTTTTCATTTCATACTTTCATATCACTTACTGAGATTTTTATGCCCATCCCAAGTTTTTGAAATGTTTTTCACAGGTCAAGGGAAAGGTACATATTGTATTGATAGTGTCAAAGAAGTGTCATGAAAGAATCCATGTTTTCTTTTAAATATGTTTCCTTTGATGGAAAAAGTGAATATTTTCTTTAATGTAACCACCTTGTTTAAATGTGAATGTAATGCATGATTTATGATCTAATTATCTAAAACTCTAAACCTGAAAAGATCCTCAATGTGTAATCTTTTATTATCTCAAGATTATGTAATGTTTAAGGCTGGGGCCTTATATAATGACAAAGATTCGTCAATGTATGAAATATGGAAGCTTACTATAAATCATGTGTTGGGTAGTTATTCTCATTAAACCATAAATTTAGATATCTATAATCAACAACATGATCTCCCCGCATGAGAACACATCACAACCCTAATCTCAATGCTTGACAATACCCCATGAACCCATATCCTAATTTCAAAAAAAATAAATTAGTGCTAATGTAAGGTGACATTTAAGCACTTAAAAAGACTTCAAACATTCCACATATTATTGGAATGGAAAATTTTGCTTTTCAATTTGGCCTTAGGTGATTCTAGACCTGAAAAATACTTGAAAAAAGGTCATTAATAACCTACTAGACTAAAGAAACTGAATAAATCCAATAAATTATTTATTGATTTCCAAGTGATAACATCTTCTATATTTTATGAATCTACAGAAGTCCTTCTTTTAGAGATTACATGTATACGTATTTATACCACTTTAATCCAAAAATAAAACTCGATAATTTTGAATATAGATGATGATCTGAAAAAATTCACAACACTATCACCAAGTGTTTCTCATCCACGACCCTTTTCCTTGAATACACTAATTTTTCATTCACAAAAACCTCCAAAAAAGAATATCAATATCTTTGGAATATATGGATAAAAATTTTGATAAATACTACTGGTTTATTCTTATAACCAAAAGGAATAACAATGGACTCTTAAATTCCATATCAACTCCAGAAAGACTCATTTAAAATGACCTCTTTCCGAACCCATATTTGGCGATATCCTGATCGCAATTAAATATTTGAGAACCACTAAGCTCCCAATAATTATCTAATATATCATAAATTCAGGAATGTTGGTAGAGATTCATTATCGTAACATGGTAAAGCTTACGAAAATTCATAGATATCTGAAGAGTTTCATCATCATTTTTTTACAAACAAGACTGGGGTTTCCTACAAATACATGCTTGGCAGAATCAAAACTTTTCTTTACAACTAATATAACATTGCATTGAATTCCATTAATTATATCAATGAAATAAAATAAGATTAAAGTAAAATAGTATTAAACCATGAATGAGATCAACTGTAAACTCCACGTGTCCTTGGGGTTGAAACCCATAGAATATTTTAGAAAAAAACATCTTAAAACTAATCAAAAACAAATATAACACATATATTCTCGATCAGTTCCATCGATTCAAAATTCAATGTTTTTAACTGGTATGATATTATTCTAAATGATGGTGTCAACGATACCATTTCACCAACCATTACATTATGGTATCCTTTAAAGAGATACTCAATACAATCATTAGTTGTATAACAAACTCTTAGGGTAAAACAATTTATGTGATAAATGAACATTTTCATAAAATCCTTACATAGAATTTTTTCATAGAAATACATCTCAATTATTTAAAAATATAATATAAACTTAGCTCCATCAAAAATTATATATCTTGCTTTACACTTGAAGGATCGACATTCTCTTTGACCAGAAGGTGTTTGAAGATCAAAATTACATGGTATCATCTCATCATTTAAACCATGAAAATAAAAAAAATGAGAATAAATTAATAAATCAGAATTACATGTATCAAACAAATTATTAATAAAGGTATAATTAATAAGAATCACACCCATCATCATTGATTTTCAATATTGATTATCCACAACCACTTTCTCAGCTCCATATAACATCTTACTTGATGCACTTTGATCTTTATTTCCCTATTGAGATTTCACTTATTAAGGAGTCATTGTATTCCTAGAATCACCATGGAATGCTTGGTTCTAGTAGTGGGAGGTAAACTGTTTCACTGAGTAAGTTCGAACAGGTTTCCCTCTTCTAGTACTTCCCAATATTAGAGTTACCACATTCTCTCATTTACAAAAACATGATTCATCCTCTAATAATATGTGATAATTCCCTTTCTATAACAATATTATAATTGACCATATTTGTATAATATTTTTTAGAAAGAACAGAAATATCCAATAGATCATAATTTCTCAGTCTCAATACAAAAATGTGTACCTTCATGGAAGAACTAGAAGAAAATTCAGGTGAAAAGTGAAATAAATTCATGCATTTTTTTGTATACTATGTGACTAATGGATTATATAACATTATTCTGAAAAACCCGCTCATTCTTGAAATACAAAGCATATGATAATAAAATTGTTGTTTGAACAATTCTTCAAAATCCACATATGCAATGCCTTGGTTTAATTTAACCTACACATATAAATCCCATTATTGGTGTACAATATCCTCCAACATAGACATCACCATATTTATATTTATATCTTCTAGTGTGCTTAGGAAATAGCATATTAAATTCATCCTATTAACCCAAAACCAAGCCTTCTCTGGTTCTGAATCACTCTGAATGATCGATGGATTATGGTTTAGGAACAGAATGGGATGATCCATATGCCTTAGTTCATTCCTTTGGATTCCAATATCCAATGTGTTTAATTCTTGGATGATATATTAAAATATTTTTTAGTCCACTTATCGCTCATGTGCAACCACATTCTTAGAATACTCTTCCAGTTTGTTCTTATGATGCCTACCGAGTGGAATTATCTATACCCAAACAAGAATCCATAAGTATCACTCTCTATAAACTGGATGATTAGAAAATTTCCAATTTACTACATTAAAACAATCACAACAAGGCTTTCCCAGAATTCTAAACTTTTCTTTCTAAAGGTAATTTATAAAATTCAACTATTATTTTGAAAATAAAACCATTTCCCAAATACCACTATCATAATGTTTTCAAAATCACATAGTTGAAATAATTTTATAATACTTTTCAAAAATTAACATTTCATACCAGATGAAAAATCATAACATAAAATTAAATATGTACTCTAATTGGGAGGTTGTTTCTATCAAATAATGCCATTAACATATCATTGGATAAGCCCATGAGAATGTGATAATGGCTCTTATAATAGTATCTAAAACCATTTTTATACAACTCTTGGGTAACATCAACTTCATAATTAATAGGTTTGTTAGGCCTTTTTATGACCTAAAATTTATCTTCCAATAATTTTACATGTTTCTTCATTCCCAAATCCAAGACTAATTAAGGATGTTTTTCCAAATCCATGATTGATAAACAAATCCAATTTTTTCAAAATAAAATACATAATATGAAAGACATGATTCCATTTATAAAATCCCACCTCGCCTCATTGGCTTGACTCGAGCCTCGAATTGCCTCCTGGGCTTTGGTGATATCCCTAAATCACTAAAGGCTGGAAAAAATTCAAATGGATTCAATACAAATGGGGGAAAATTTTCAATTTAAAAATAAAACTACCATAACCAAGAACACCATAACCAAATAGCCACTAAATTATGAATGATAACTATATAAACAACTCAATGTATAACCACTAATAATCAAACCCAACTACAACCATCAACCATATCCAAGTACTATGAAGAGAACAAACTAGAATTAGAAATATAGGGGAAGGAAAACCCATCAAAAACTAAAATACTGCAAGGTCAACAACTCCACAACTCCAAACATGATCCAAGATCCAACTCCACATGTAATACTATAATTATCATGAATAATCAATAAATAACTGAGATGAATTATCTTTACTTTTTTCTCAAAAAACAATATATGCAAAAGATCCAAAATGCCAAAGAAGGGGGTGAGTAATGAATCTTAGTAGGATTTTCCCAAATCAATTATATGAACACTCCATTATGATACAAAAAGTTAGCATATTTATATAAAAACATTTATATAAAACCATGTATATAATTTTATATCAAATCCAATTAATTTTCCAAACCAATCCAATTTTACATTGAAAGAAACTGAACAATTATTTAAAACCATTCGAAAATTTCCATTTGTGCATAACCCATTTCATTGAACATATCCACATATCCCCACATGCATGCCTAGGTGACAGTTTCATACATACGGGGGGTTTCTCATTCTTCTACCAAGTCATCACAAGGGAACCATGTACATGTTCCCCAATGTTACTCGCCCCTTTTTTAGGGCCATAATAATGAAAATAAACATACACTAACCAATTATATATAAAAAACAAAAGCACTATTCCAAATCATTTCAATAAAATAATATATTTATTGAAAACCATTATAATGAACATTAGTTTATAAGTTAAACAAAATAAATTTTTTTACATAAATAATTTTAAAATCATTCATCAAATAACATTGGATAAAAATTCTACAATTTCACAAACCCAAAATAAATATTGTTTGAATAATTATTTAAACAAATATTTCAAAATAAAATTCATAAAATTTTAAAATTTTGAAATAAAAGACTTCATGTTATCATAAGAGGTGTCGAGAGAGAACTAACCTACCTTGGATACTTTGGTGTAAATGAAGAATGGAACAAATCATTCAATAAAATGAGATTGAATATTAAAAAAACCACCTTTTATATTGTTCCCTAAAATAAATATTGCTATATATCATAATGATTATCATCAAATATAATAGATTTATCCCCAATATACTATATGTATGAATCTAAAAGACATAATAAGAATATATCTATGGAATACCACTAAGAACGGAGACTTACCATGAAATATGCTCTTCAACAAACCTATATTTGACAATGGATATCCCCCAGACTGAAGAGGAGAGTCTCCAAAGCCTTCAGAAGGAGCAAAAACTAGGTCAGTGTCATGAAAAATGAAAACATAATAGTTTAGATGTAATCCCAAGTGAGACCAATAATTTGAGGATATTTTTTTTACCATGAAATGTTTAAGAGCATGGTTAGGAAAACCCTATGCATACCATGTGCAACCACTACCTCGAAACAACATTCGCTCAGTAGGAAAGAAAGGTTTGAAAAACTCTGTGTCAACAATTTATTCTCTCTATTAAAATATATTTAGTTACTCGTAGGTAGCCGTAAGGTTTTCCCAAACTGTTTACCTACCCAGTAGCCTCTATATCACTTCACACAGTTTTCGAAAGTAGTTTCATGGTTTCTACTATCCATTATCAAAATGTGAAACTCTATAAAATCACCAAAAACATTAAAAAAACTCCTATAAACCCTCCCAAAATTCACCCAAAAACATTGTATACATAAAATAAATAAAAAAAGGGTTATAAATATGAAATTGTGGTTATTACACTATTGACTAATTCTGAAAAATGATTTTTTCTAAAAAATGTATTTTTCATTGAAGCGATAGTACATGTTGATATAGTTATAGCCCCAATTCCATTTATTGATATCCTTGCTTCCCATATTTTTAATTCCATCCCTAAATAATATTTTGATGATTATACACAAAATTTCTCGATTCCCCAATGCACATACAATAGGTTTGGAATACACCTCAAAATTATGTTAGCATTATTTATTAATGATTCCAATTGGGAAACAATTATACCATTATTATATGAATAGTTAAATATTTATTTTGAACTCCTTTGTGTTTAAATACGATAATATTACAAGTTATGTTCTATGGAAAGTCTTAATAATCTCCTCAAAACTTATTTATTAATTATCCTTTTTATACAACCACGATTGAACTATTACATTGAGAAACCCCCATGTAATTTGTTTTACTTAGAATTGTTTTCTAAATATTATGGTGAGGGAACTTCTTAGAAATGTCTTTAAACTTATTGCATGTTGTATAAATTGATTCATCATCAAATTTATTAAATTATAAAACATCAATATAAATATTAAATTAATTTGAAGGATGAAAGAATATCATTTTAAACATTATTTATATATCATCAAATTTAGTGGTGGAATGTGGGGAAAATGTATGTTTTTCATATTTAATTATATCTTAATGATAATTTAAGTAATCCATGGAATTCGGTATCATTGATGTCATAATTTGATAGGAATGTACCAGAGTGTTCAAAGGAACATCCCATGCGTGTTTTTGGATCGTCATGTTATATCTAAGAGAACTTGATCAAATTTTAGATCATTTTTATGATTATGGTTTTTAATTAAATATGGTTTTCAGTGAATCAAGAATTTATAATGTTTGGTCTTACATCTATAATTTAAGATGGATCATTCTTCCCAAGTTACCTTTTCTTAAAATCCCTTCCATTCACGACTAAGAAAATATTTCATTATTCTTATACTGTAGAAATCTTTTTTTTCTTCTATTTTTTTCCTACAATTATTCTAAAATATTAAATCATCATCAAATTTCATGATTACATTTCCCTATGTTGATTAATCATGAACTTTTTAGGTGACTTTAAATTGGAAACATGAATACTCCCAACATAATAAAAATAATAAATAATAAATAATTTTAAAATTGAAAAAATGCACCTGACCTAAACTATATATATAATGTGTCTAAAATGATTATATTTTATGAATATATATCCAAAATCATTGTCCTCTCATAGGTAATCATTAATTTATATCATTTATCATGTTTATATATTATAATTTCCCTAAAATAAATATATTACTACAAAGTGGTGTCATTTCTCAAGTATGATGTAAAACCCATAGAGAGAGGTATGTCGTATGAAAACCCAATATGTAAAGTCATGTTATAAAATTAAAATAATTTAAAATAAATAATTATAACTTCATTAATGAATCAATTATTGAGGATTGAAAAAATACTTATAAAATTATTGATCATAGCATTCTGAAAAGGAAAAAAATTAATAGCCAAGTTGATCTCATACAAGAATATTAGTTATCCATTAGTCTAGATATTCATTCTATAATCATTAATGTCCCCATTTCCTATGATCATTTAATTAAATTTATTTAAAAATTAGGATATATAAATCCATTTTGATATATAATCTCTTAAATTCATAAAAAATCGTACAAGAAAGAGACTATTGATGTATTAAAAACAAATGAATCGATCAACACCCAATGATCATGAATTAAGAATGGTTGAATAATATTAACGAACATGTTAATAGAAAACCAAAAAAACATTTTATATAAAAGATATTTTTAATGAATTAAGCAACCTTCATTACATCACATTCCATAATTAAAATTACCCACTCATGTTAATCATTATATAGAACCAAAAAATTACAAATATCATAGACAGAGAAATAGATAATGTCAAACTCTATGTGTTTGTGAATAATATAATGATTATTTCTTCTTGATAAGGAGCATTTTATATGAAAAAATATGTCATTGTATCTTATTATATATCTAAATATATATCATATTTTATTTTTAACCCAAGATTCTGCTAATATTTTCTTTAAAATTATCCAATATTCAACAAAAATATATAAATTGATCGAAATAAAATTCCTAAAAAAATGGATTGATGTGAAATTAAAAAAATTGAAAACCCCTAAAATTTCATGATATCATCTAAAACCTCCGTATGGATTCTTGTTTCTATGCTAATTTTTTTTGGAAACACCCAATATAAATTCCATTATTCTATAATCCATATATCTCTAAAATATCAACACTTGAAACCTCTACACTTATATCACCATGGAGAAAATGTTAATTTATTTTCCATTTTTATATAGTTTTTTATATATTCACCTTGATGTATACTACCTCATCATAAAAATTTTTATTTTTATTTTACACTGGAGATGGTCAAAATATATGAGGACCACACCATTCTTACTACACATAACACATCCTCATTTTATTTCTTATTAATTTAAATAACACAATAAATCTCATCCAAAACCCATTTCATATGTTTTATATCCATTAAAATAACCCTAGTTTCCTAATCAACCTCGTAGCCATGCCATAAAATAATATCATTGATTATTGTAGTTGGATTATAATTATCATTTTTTTTCATGTTCTATGTTTGAATTTCAGGAAATATTATGAATGTTTTCCTACTATTTCTTTAATTTCATGTTCTCATGTGTTTGTTTCTAAAAATAAAAGCTCGTTTAATCAACTACAACAATGCAATACATTGAATTTAGAATATATTATCTTTGAAAATTTTATTTTATGATATTACTAGAAGATTGGTCCAATGAAATAGTTTTCCACCAATCTGTTTTTTGATTCATTTATTTCAAACTGAGTCTAAGTTAAAATTAGTCTCACATAATACTTTCATGGGTCATGAAACCTAAATCACAAGATTGGTAACATATCCCATACTCTTAATGTGTGTGTTATGTGTAATATATGGAATAGTTTTTCACTGCCCCTGTTATTTTCTTCTTATTTTCAAAAGTACATCCTCATATTGTTTCTCTATACTGATTCCATCACTTTTCATTGTTTGTCCTATTATTGGACACATTTTCCACAATTATCTATTTGATTATATTTTCAACAAAAAATTAAATTAAATCAATTTTCTACATCAAAACATTAAAAATATTAAACAATTAGCATAAAAAATCTTCAAATTATGATGTTATGAATAAAATTATTATGTCGACTTTAACTATATATAGTTCATATTCTTTAACATAATACCATCAATGATCATAATCCAAATATTTATCCTAATATAATTTTTATAATCAATGAAACATAATATTTTTTGGGAATCACTACTATCACACCCCATTATCTATGTAGTGTTTCATCTCTATGAATTAATGCATCCTCTCTACTGCATAATAGACTCTAACAACATTCAAGTGAAATATAATTTCAATTTAGTAATCAAAATCTAACTTATATTAACAACATCAAAAATTTCAATTCAACAAATTGGATTAATCGTTTCCATTTATTCACCCATAATATATATTTGTATTGTAGGTATTAGGTTTTAGAAGACAATAAGTGTCCCCTGAAGCTATATTATAAAATTCAAATGAAGCTATACATTGGAAGATATATCAATTTGAAAATATTCATTATTATGTGATGATAATAATCCTAAAGTCAATATAATAACTATAGTGTGAAATTTAATTTTTTCCGCCAAATTATTTACAAAAAAAATCTCATTCAACTGAATTGTCGCATGAAATAATTTAATATGGTTGACCATACATACTAGTTCTATGTACCATTCTATCATACCTTAATAGGAACCTAGATGGAAGCATTTCTCACATGATGTTCAATTATGATAGAATCATATTTTGTAATAGAATTAGTGTATTATTCTAGGGTATCAATGGATTTATAGAGGAATATTGTTAATAGAGTAGGAAATATTAGATCCAACATATGATTATAGTATAAATTGCAAGAAATGATTCTGATAGGTGGGTCAGAGACCAATGTAGACATGACATGCTAAGAGGGGCCTTCCCATTGGAATACATGAGAGCCCATATTTCCCCAAAAACAATTCTAATTCACCACTTTAATTAGGTAGTGTATTGAATCTTGGGGCATATTTTGACATATAAGAATATGATCATATTATTTGGAGAATGAATTACCCTGAAGAATATAAATCTCTCTTCAAAACCCATGAACATAATCTCTACTCTCATTATTCTATAAAACTTCATCTCAAACATTGAGATATTAATTGTTTCCTTCATATGGGATATCCAGTCAGATGGAAAACTCCATTGTGTATCATGAAAAAATATGGAAATACGCCTCTTATAGGGGAATATCAACAACTGGAGTGTCTTCAGGACTATGATAATTCTACATGTTATGTTAATGTGGGGTTCTATTAAAGGAAAGATGCATTGGAATAGGAACCCAAAAGATAATTATGGGACTAATATGGAAAATAATAGTGTTAGGATAAAATACATTATCGTGGGAATCTTCAAATAATTAATGGTTTTTAGGGTACTTTGCTATAGGAGAGTTCCTGACCAAGGTCGTCTCTCTAAGGATGAAGTAAATATGACAAAATATAAGAGTTATTTTGAAAGTAAATGAAAATTAAATAAAAACATTAATTAAAATTTTGGGGTGATTTATAGTTCATAAATCTAGAAGAAGTTTTCTAAAGAAGATTGTATTTTTGTTTTGTTTTTAGTTATGAAATAACGTTCGATTAAAATAACACAATAAGAAGATGTTTTTTTAGAAAATAATTAAAAGGAGTAATTTATCTAACTCTACCACTTCACTAAATTATTTTTCATTATCATTAAAATTAACATCCACTTAATTATAGGCATCTAATTTTTTAACCCTCAAACATTATGGGAGTTAACTTAACATCAAAGATGAAATTACATAAACCCTAGGCTAGCTTCGGAACATGAAATCGCAACACCCTCTGTTGATTGATTATATAAGGTTATATTAAGGTCAGTGGATAATTAGATCACATATACACTCTATAAATACAGATTAATTGAATTTATGGATTATATTTTAACTCTACAAATTTATCCCAAGTGTTCTTTATTACTGGTTTATATCGCACTCTCACAATTGAAAAAACCTCTGACCTCGCGTGTTTTATTCTCAGTTGTTGAATTGCTTGATAAGTTTAATTTAAATTAAAAACACAATTAATAGCTAATATTAATTGAATTAAAGTATATCATTAAATAAAAATAAATTAATTAATAAGTTTAGAGTTAGATCGATTACTAAAAATAACTACTCTTCCATGGGTAGTGTAGTCATCGTAGAAACGTTTTTCATGTCTAATGGTTTAGATATGGTAGAACCCAATCTCATTTCTACTATTAATTCCAACCCAATTTGTGATATTAATATAAGAAGAAATATTATCATAAAATAATAAATGATAATAAATAAAATAAGAATAAATAAGATTATCTTGAAAATCCAAACATTACAATATGAGGAAGAAAAAGAGGGCTTCGAAGAAGGGCTCATATCTTCAAGAGCTACCCTCATTTAATTTCTTGGATAGTTGGAGTGGAACCAGTTCCCCTCTTCCCTAAACTTCATAATTGACATCCTAACCCATCTAAATGAGAAAAAAACCAATTTATAGTGTGGTGGGGAAGTTAGGTTCAAATTTGTTTCAAGTGTGAATAGGGAATTTCAAGAAAATAATTTATGCCAATTTTTACCGACCATTTGACCACCAAAAGAACATGAATCATATGAACTTTCAGAAAGATAAATTATTCAAAAATGATTCCGAGAGATCCTCTAAAATATTGGGCCTAATTCAAGTAAGGATGAAGAAGTTATGACCGAACTGCAGAACCCACATCCAATCTGGAAAGTCCATCCCAACATTGACTTCATGGCACATTTTCGCCAAAAAATGAATGATTTAGCTTCAATGTCCAAAATGAACGTTGTATAAAATTATGTCTGGAACAAATTTACAAAATATTAAGTTCAAATTATTCAAATAATATTATTTATTTTCTAAATACTACTGTGTATTTTTAAAGGATTAAACTGTAATTTTCATCAAATTTTCAAATGAATGGTCTAATCTCAAATATTCCATAAATGAACATAGTTATCATAATTTGAGGAAATTATATCATTTATTATCAATAAAATATTCAATAAAATTGTGTTTTATCAACTCCCCCACACTTACCCTTTTGAACTACCGACAAAACCTCATATCATGTATTCTGAAAAATTGTGACAAGTAAACAACAATATCAAATCCAAACAAATTTTAAAACACATATCATTGAGATTCAAAAATTACACACCAAGAAACAAAAGATATCATGCCTAATAAAAAATTATTTCAAGTTCTCTATTTATATCATTCTATATATTTCCACTCATTTATCCTCTCATGCACACAAAACACTTATCTCAGTTGAATTTTATCTTATCACACAAATGTCAATTTTTTAGAAATGTCTTTATCATCCAAACTAAAAAAAGGGTCACCATAGGCTTGATAAATTTCTACATCACCACACTATGTGAGTTAAGGAAATATGTTAATCATGAATACTTTATAGGGTTGTTCTGTGGATTTTGGCTAGTATGATTCAGATGTGAAAATCCCTGAGGCTGAATGAGAAAGGCTTGACTTTTTTTAAGCAGAATTGCATTATTCTAATTTTCACTTAAATATAGTCTCCTCCTCAATCCCCATAGCATTGATTCATGTTCATCATCATGATAAGTAAACGAATGTTCAAATCATTCAACATTTCACAATAAAAATGTCAAACTTCTCAAACAAGATTTTCCTGAAAGCTCTATATAGGCACAACATTCTCCCTCTATTAGAATATCCAAAAAGGGATTGCTTCACTTATCATGAAAGCTCCAAAAAGGCACAAAATTCCTTATAATTGTTTTCTTTAGTATAAAAAAATCAATTCATAATTTAATTTTCCACCCAAAGTATCATAGAATTTGGTAGCACAACACAAGACAACTTCCCCCACACTTATGTTCAACAGGATTATGCAACTTCACTTCAAGAGTTTGTTGGATAGGAAAAATTATCTAGTAATGTGAAAAACATAAAAGGATTCCTCCCACACACATAAAGTATATCATTATCATCAATGTGAACCCATGAGATGATATATGCACAATAAATTTATAATTTTAAATAGGAAAATGAATAAAAAAGTGAAAGGGTTAGGAACGTCCTAATATTATCAAGTGATGATGGGGTCATGCAGTGTGATGAAATCCAATACATCAGTAGGAATTTTCTAAATGTATCTCTTAAAACATTTCCCATTACTTGTAAATATCTTACATGTGTCCGCATGTGTGATCTCCACTACACCTTATGGAAAACATTAGTCGCAACATAATGTCCTTTCCACCTAGAATGAAACTTACCAGGAATCAACATCAGTTGTGAACTATAGAGGAATACTTTCTCTCCAACGTGAAATTCTTTTTTATAGATCATTTTTTCATGAGATTCATTTTATCTTTCTTTTTATATCCTTGATTTCTTATATGATGAAAATTGAATCACTTCAAGCTCTTGTATTTGTAACTTCCTTTGGATTCTGGCTTGGGCCAAATCTATGTTGCTTTTCTTTACAACCCGATAAGCATGATGCTCAACTTCCACAATGAGATGACACACTTTCCAAAAAACAATATGTAATGGGGACATATCAATGGTCGTCTTGTATTCTATTATGTAAGACCACGATGCATCATCCAAGTGCTTTCTCCAATCTATCCAATTTGGTTGCAATGTTTTCTCTAAATTTTGTTTCAACTCACAATTTGAAGCCTCGGCTTGGACATTTGTTGGGGGGGTATGGTATTGATTTTTTTTGTGTCACCCCATACTTCTGAAGAAAGGAAGAATAATTCTGATTGCAAAAGTGTGTCCCTTGGTAACTAATGATGGCCTTCGGTTCTCCAAACCCGAAAAAATATATGCTTTAACAAAGTCCACAGTAACTTTAGAATCGTCAGTCCTGGTCTCCTTATCATCCACCAATTTAGTCACACAATAAAAAAGAAACCAATGTATACAAAAAACCAAAGGAACTATGAACATGACCTATAGAATATATGCCCCATATATCAAAAATCTCACAGAATAGTATAGGTTGCGGAGGAATCTCATGTCTCCTAGAAATGTTCCTTGTGTGTTGGAAATGAGAGAATGACTTACAAAACACACATGCATCATGGAATAAGCTTGGCCAATATAGTCAAGTGTTTAATACTTTCCTAGCTGTCTGTTGGGGTCCAATGTGTCCACCACAATCCAGTGTATGACATAATTGTATAACAGACTCAAACTCACGATCAGGAACACAACTCCTATTAACATGTTCACTAAACATGCATTATAGGTACGGATCATCCCAAACATAAAATCATAACTCGCTCTTTAATTTTTGGAATTGATGTTTTATTAAATTTGTAGGGATTCCAAAGGCAAAATGGCAGTTAACTAAATTTACATACCAAGGATGCGTACCTGATATTGAATAAAGATTCTCATCAGGGAAAGTGTCCCAAAGTGGTACCTAGTTGATGTTTTCATTCTCTAGTGTGTGAGAATGCCTACTCATGTGGTCTGGCACAAATATTTCCTACCCCTTCTTATCCTTCATCTCAATATCAAATTCTTGATGAAGGAGCATCCATCAGATTAGCCTAGGATTTGCATCTGGCTTCTTCAAGAGGTACCTCATAGCTATATGGTCAGAAAAAACAACTACTTTAGAGTCCAATATATATGAAAAATATTTATCTAAAAATAATATGACAGCAGGAAACTTCTTTTATGTGGTTGTGTTGTTTGATTTGTTTGAATCTAGTGTCCTCAATGCATATGAAATCACATGTGAACATCCCTCCACCCTCCGAGATAAGACATCCTTAACTACAAAGTTGGAGGAATCATAATTATGTTCAAAAGGAAGATCCCACCATGGGGACTCTATGATCGGTGGAGTGGTTAGACAATTCTTTATCTCATCAATGGATTCCCAACAATAATCATCAAACCCAAAATCAGAATCCTTTTGAAATATTCATGAAATAGGAAGATCAATGTTACTAAATTTTTTGATGAAAACTAGATCAAATTCTACATTCCCAAGGAAAGATATAACATAATGCACACATAAAAGATATGGTAAGGACAAAATGATATATACCTTAGATCTATAACCCTTAATACCATGTTTTGACACTACATTAGATAAGACAATTCCAAGCTCTACCATGAAATGACACTTTTCAATGTTCCGGACTAGATTCTTCTCAATACAATGATTCAACACCATTACCAAACTAAGGCATTAATAAAATGGGGATCCATACATTGTAAAATAATCCATAAATACCTCTATGAAGGTCCCACTAAAATCAAAAAAAATACTCACCATGCATCTCTGGAAGGTACCTAGGGCATTGCAAAGTCCAAATGGAAACCTTTGGTAGGAAAACGTACCCAATGAACAAGTGAATGTTGTCTTCTAATAATACTATGGAGCTATAGGAACCTAAATATATCTAGAAAATCTATCCAAGAAACAATAATGAGTCTTCCCAGCTACTCTCACAAATATTTGATCAATAAATGGGAGGGGAAAATGGTCATTGTGGATGGACTGATTTAGTTTCCTATAATCAATACACACACACCAACTATTTTTTACCCTCATTGGAACTAACTCATCATTTTAATTTTTAACAACTTTAACACCACCTTTATTTGGCACAACATCAATAGGACTTACCCACTAAGAATCTAAAATGGGAAATATTATACCTTCCTAAAAAAAAATTTCAAATTCTTTTTTAACAACTTCCAAAAGTGTTCTATTTATTCTCCATTGTTGTTGCCTAGCTAGTTTATCCCCATCCACCAAAAGAATATTATGCATGGAAATGGAGGGTTTAATACCTAATATCAGCCAAGGACCACCCAATTTCATGGATGTTCTCCCTCAAAAGATTCAAAAGTTTTTCTTCATGTTCAAAATGGAGATGTGCACAAATAGAATACATATTAAAATAGAAATCATCATAATATGAGCATAAAACATCAAATCCATTAGCTTACTCTATAGCCATGTCATAATCAGAGTTCACTTGATCAAAATCATAATATGAATCCATTTCAAAATCAAATATTAGTGAGAATTGTTCATTATAAACGAGTGTGAGAGTTCTATTACACATCAAACTAGAAAAAATACTCATAATCTCTCTTAGTATAGGACAATAAAATTACATTTGGTTTTTATTTGGGGGTTCAAAATGGGAGGTAAAAAAATCAGAATGGTCCTTTGAGAAGTACTTCATGGATTACATAGAATTTAATATCGTAACTTCATCACCAAACTCCATGGAATGTGTACCCTCACATCGATATAGTTTTTTAAATTTTGAGGAAGGGTTTACCTATGAAAATGATAGCATGAGAACTTACCTGATTATCCTCAATGTTATACACATATAAATATGCTGGAAAGATTATGTCTCTTACCCCCGACAAGTACATCCTCATGAACTCATGATGGATATGTTGTAGCTCTATTCTCCAATTTCACCACTACTCTCATTGGCTACAAATAACCAACCTATAAAGAAGATAATACATAGTGACGCATTACATTTATAGAAACTCCCAAAAAAAGAGCATCAAAAAAGTGCAAATCCCCAATGATTCATAGGATAGTGATGGTCCTGGGACCCTTGCAATTTAATGGTATTGCTTGAGTTGGTGTATTGAGTGCTGACACATTCCTTCCCTGATTAATCCTCTCATTACTCTTGAGTCCTCTTCGATTAGTATAATGATGTTTTAGTAATTTGGCTTATCTAGGGATTTTCTTAATGGCCTCTATAATGGGGATGTTTATATCCATATGCTTGAATGTGTACAAAACATCATTTTGCATCCCCTCCC
The DNA here is from genome assembly GCA_963277665.1 of Viscum album. Classification (NCBI taxonomy): domain Eukaryota; kingdom Viridiplantae; phylum Streptophyta; class Magnoliopsida; order Santalales; family Viscaceae; genus Viscum; species Viscum album. Next base: position 1,688,810,584 of record OY728147.1, on the reverse strand, counting down.
CATATATCTTCTTGGTTTGAGAAACCCTATTTGGAATGGGAAGAGCTTTAAGAGGAACATCGCCAGTCTTTTTCTTACATTTATCTGTCTACTTTGTTTTCTCTTCAACTAGTCTTAAATGGATATTCTCTGGAGTTTAGGTGAATCTTGGTGGATTGGTGGGTAAAGAAGTATCATTAATTTTCTTCCCACTTCTCAATGTGATTTGACTAAAACTTCTATTTGTATTTTGAGTAGTTTGGGAAGGTATATTTCTGGAATTATTACTTACAATATCATGGAGGGCATTGGAATTCTGCCTCATTTTAGTCTTCAACTACCTCCTCTCCGAACCATGACTCTTCAACTCATTTTGTTGATTAAGAACAATCTATTTCAAAATATCATCATTATTAGAATCTTCCTTTGATTTAGAATCCCCTTGTTGTTTTCTTGATGATGATTGAGATTCAAATCACCTATGGGGTTGTTGGAAACCCTATTGGTAAGGTGGAGGTAGTTGGATGTTTTGTTTAAAGGGGGGACTTTGTTGTCATCCAGAGCCTTGACTCAGGTCAGATTGATCCTTCCACCCTTGATTGTATTTTGGTGAAAATTAATCAAATCTTATTTGGGGATGTGGTTGTTACTGCTACCGATATGGTCTCCCAGGAAACAATGTTGTACAATATTCTATTTCTTGTAGTTGGCAAAAACAGTCAGTTGGGTGGCTTGTCCCACTAAAAATTCCACAAGGCCTTGAAGGAGGTGATTGGGATGTCTTTTGTTACAAATAATTATTCATCACCATAGTGGTCAATACTTCCAACATAGTATCAATAAAATTATTTTCAAGAGGGGAAGGACATACCTAATGTACTCCCCTAACATGTGGTGTACCCGGATCGCCAAATTGTTGGGAGTTTGGTGCCATCTTGTTGATCAACACACATGAAGATAATATTGTCTTGTCTAAAAATTCCCCCCAGCTGTAAAATCCTCCATTCTCCTCTCAATAGGTGTGACTCCATCAGAGAATTATTGGATGAGGAGTTGGTCACTGATTTGATGATGTGGGTAGCTTGCACAAAACTTCTTCAATCGCTCCCAGTACTCATACATTGACTCCCCTTGTGCTTATTTAATCATAGATATCTATTTACAAATGGAATTGGTCCTTGATTTTGTAAAAACCCTCTGCAACAAAATACGTTTCAAGTCATTCCAACAAGTTACATATTCAGGTTGTAAATAATACATCTAATCTTTTACACCTTTGTCAAGGGAAAATGGGAATGCCCTTAGTTTGATTTGATCATCAGATATATTTCTTAGTTAAAGGGTTGAGAAAATCACATTAAATTATTTATGTTTTCTATTGGGATCCTCACCAGAGAGGCCATGAAATTTTGGAAGCAGGTAAATTAACCGAGATTTCAGTTCAAAATCTGATACGAGATTTCTGTATGTAATGCAATTAGTTTGATAGTTAATTTTATGTTCAAAAAATTATTGATTGGTTCCATTAAGTTCATTCCCCTTATTTTCAGCCATTGGTTCTTGTTTTAAGTTGTAATTAGAAGTTTTTAAAATTTCAATGTTCTCATATTGGAGTAATTCTTCAACTAGTGGAATGCTTAAACTTCCCCAAGATTGTGAATGTATTATTAGAGTGCAAAGGTTGCGTTCAATCTCAGAGTCAAGATCTAAGATATATCTAGGATTAGTTCATGTCACAAATCAAATAAAAATAAAAAGTAGAAAATAGGACCATAACAAAAGAAAATATGAGTTGTTTGAGTTGATGTTCCAAAAAGAAGAAGCAGAAGAAAACAAAAGAAGAAAAAATCAGATTGGTTAAAGAACGAAGAAAAAACATATGAAGAGAATAAAATGAAAAATAAAACAAAACCCCTAAATGGTTGAAATAATTACTTGCCTCCATAGAAATGACATTAATTTTAAAGACATTGTTGTGTGAGTCTTCAAATAATTAATCATTTTTGAGGTACTTAGGTGTTGGGGAGTGGCTGACCATGGTCATCTCTCAAAAGAGGAAGTAAATTTAACAACTTATAAAAGCTATTTTTAATGTAATATAAAAGTAAACAAGAACAGTAATTAAAATTATGGGTTTATTTATAGTTTATAAATCTAAAAGAATTTTTTCTGTAAGAAGATTTCATTTTTTTTTTAGTTTCGAAATGATGTTTGATTAAAATGACACAACAAGAAGATGTTTTTTAGAAAATATTTAAAAGGCGTAATTGATCTAACTCTACCAGTTCACTCAATTATTTTTCATTATCATTCAAATTTACATCCACATAATTATAATCCTCTAATATTTTAACCCTCGAACCCTACAAGATTTAACTTAACCACAAAGATGAAATTACATAAACCTTGCGCTAGCTTTGGAACATGCAATCATAGAACCCTTATTTGATTGATTTTCTTAGGTTAGATTATGTTCAGTGGTTATTTAGTGCACATATACACTTTGTAAATAAGGATTAATTGGGTTTAGGGATTATATTTGACTCTACAGATTTATCTTGTGTGGTATTTTATTACTGATTAATATTGCACTCTCACAATTTAAACAACTTATGACCTTGCGTGTTTTTGTGTCAATTGTTCAATTGCTTGATTATTTCATTTAAAATAAAAAAAATTAATATATAATATTAATTTAATAATAGTATCTCATGGATTCAAAATAAATTACTGAAGAATTTTAGAGGTAGATCGATTACTAAAAAGAACTACACTTCCATGGGCGGTGTAGTCATCGTAGAAATATTTTTCATGAGCAAATGTTTATAAATTTTAGAACCCAATCATGTTTATACTCTTGATTCTAGAAAAATTTGGAAGATTAATAGAATAATAAATTTGAAAAAAATAGAATAAAATAGAAGAAATAATAGAATAACAAAGAATTTTATTATGAAAACACCAACATTACCACTTGAGGAAGTGGAAGAGGGCTTCGATGAAGGGATCCTTGATTCCAGAGTTACCCTTATTTAATTACATAGATAACTAGATTGGAACCTCTTATCATCTTCCATAAACATTATAATTCACGTCCAAACCTCAAAAATTGAGAAAAAAACCTATTTATAGAGTTGTGGGGAGGTTAGGTTCAAAGTGGTTTCAAGTGTGAATGAGGAATATCGGCCAAATATTTTTTTCTAACATCCACCTCCAATTTGACAACAAAAATGCATGAATCAGATATCCTTATAGGAGGATTACTCATGAGAACATGATTCCTAGACCCCCTCTCAAAATTTTCACCTAACCATGTAGGGATAAAGAAGTTATAGACCAAATATAGTACCCATGTATAATATAGAGATTACAGCCCAACTTTAATTTCAGGGCCCATTTGCACCAACAAAATGCTTGATTTAGCTCCACAATCCTAAATTAAAGCTGTATAAACATATGGAAGGATAAAATTTACAAAATATTTAGTAAAAATAATTCAACTAAAATTATTATGTTCAAAATACTACATAGAATATTTAAAGGGTAAAACGGGAATTTTCATCAAATTTTCAAATGAATGATATAATCCCCAATATTCAAAAAATGAACATAGTTAACACAATGTGAGGAAATTAGATCAATTATTATCAAAAAAATATTCAATGTAATTGTGTTTTATCATAGGAATTTAGCTGTTCATATCATGATCCATCCCAACCTATCATTTTTACAGCTATATACTCATTGGATTCATGTAATGGGTGACATAAATTTATTATATTAGAATTGGGTGGGGGATAAAAAATGTTATCCTTGATGTACTACTCCTAAAATCACATACATGGAAGAATTTGATCACCCTAATTTCATCTAATATATCCTTGATGAGAAACAACAAGTTATCATTGATACAAATGTGTTAAATTCTAATATGGGCAAGTGTGTATTCAAAGGCTCTTCCTCATGATCCATTAGAGTGAATGAGTATAATAGATTCCAGATGCCTCCAAATCACCATGATATTTATTAGAGAGGTGTTGTAGTGAATGGACATTACAATGAAATTTAATTTCCTTGTATTGTAAGTTAGGAACAAGGCCCTTCCCACACTAGATAATATCAAACACCTAGGAGACATCCTTGCATCATGGTGTCATTTTTTCATGTAACCAAGTATAAAAAATCATTGAAATATGTTCTTTGAAAATGATTGGGAGAGTTTGTTGTGTCGTACATGCAGATATTTCACTATTTTAGCTTTTCATGAGTTATTAGTCAAATTATTTTTATATTTATGGTTCTCAGGTGTGGGAAAACATAGATCAAATAAAAAAAATATTATTCCTGATGAGGACTATAGGTGCATCGAGAAAATGAAAAATGAAGTGTGTAACAATGATGTAATATCTACTAGAAAATATGTTGTCTTCAAAAACAAGAATATCTTAATTGATCTAACTTGGATCTATAAGGACTGATTGAAAACTCCCTCCATAACACATCTTCAAGAATCTAGTCCCTCCCATAATATGGTCATCAATTCTAGGTAGGGGAATTAGGTTCTGGGGAAGCAACATTAATAGGGCCAAAAATTGAACACTGCTAGCTCTTGTCACTTGGGATTCATGTAGGGTTGTGAGGTGATTTGGTATACACAGGGCTCAGTCATAGTATCATTTTTTATAGTTTAGAAGAGGTTAATCGATTCATTCCAAATCCAAGATGATTCTAAATAGCCTTCATTTGTGTATCCATAGGAATATTTTCCATAGAGTGGTTAATAAGGATTCCCTAACAATCAACAATGCACTGCAATGAATTATTAACATCTCATGAACTATTATGTACACTATTCAAAGGAGAAAGTGAATTATGACCAACAAAATGAAAATCATACATACCTGCCTTGAAGGAAATGTAGTTTCCCACTTTATGGAATCCAAGGTGTCACAATGTGATAAGTTTATTATTTTTATAGTCTTCAGTTCTTTCCTCTCACGGGGGTTAACCGTGTTAGAGAAGATTATAGCATACTCTACTACATCATACCACAATGATCTGGTTGGACTGTTTTGTTCTCCATTGTTTTCCATGTCTTATCCTTGATAATATAATAATTATTTTTTGGTAAGGTCATCGACATTGTATCACGTTAATTATCCATATAGTGCACTATAATCACTAATCACCCAGACCACTTCACTCACAAAATATCAAATATATGAAATAATTACTACATATCCATTATGAAGTGAATTTCAAGTCATGAATGACTAAATAAATAAAAGTCACTTTTACTTATTACCAATAAATACTTTGACTTAATAATTTTACTGTGATTAGTTCTTACTTCACCATATGTGAATTTTTCAAAATTATATTTGGACAATCCAACTTCTCATGTGGTGTGATTTCCAATTAAACACAATAACAAATCCAAAACCAACATTAAAACTCAACAATTGTCTCATGAACATCAAAATTTCCACATTGATCACCTAAACATATTATATAATTTAAATCATGTTTAAGGGAGATTCATATATTACCAATGTGCTAAAAATTTGATTATGAATTGACAATAAAATAAAATTCCATCAAATCACATCACAAACAATTGTCATTCTCCATAAATAATAAATATCATCCTTATAATAGAATCTAAATTACAAAAAATTAGGTTAACATTCAAAACTATTGAATTTAAAATTTATATCCTTTAGAATCAATTTAGTTTCAGTGATATCTTGGGAGGCATGCAATACATGGGTTAAACAAAATAACGTTTTGGAATGCTTTTAACACATAATATAGAATTAATTTTTAGTAATTTAATAGTATTTAACTGAAAAAATAATTTTTTTTTGAAATTTGAATATAAAAATTATATTTGGGTCATTTTTGGGACTCTTCTAAGATGTTTCATTTGTTGAAGAATTATAAAAATACTGAATTCTAGCTGAAAATAACCACTTAATTTAAATAATATATAATGTTTAATAAAATTTTGAATTTTTTTTATGTAAAACTAGTAAAATTATATATAAATTAATCCAGTTTAGGTTGTCAGAATAATTTAATTATTTTATATAATTATAAAAACAATATATACTTTTGAACATTTTCACCATAAAAATTCAATTTCTCATCCAATCAATAAGATTAATATTAATGTAAAATATTCCACTTATGGGAATTTAATTTGGAAAAATGGATAACATGTTTTAAAACCAAATAATTTTTATTTTGTAATTATTTCTACATAATTTTTTTAGAAAATAAATAATGTAGTTAAAATTATTTACCACAGTTAATATAAAAACCGGTTTACTGTGGGTTAAACTAGAATGATAACAGAAAAAATTACGTAAATATTATGTTAGTTTTATTGAATGAGATTATTTAAATATGGCCTTAAATTTATCTAAAATATTTTAATTAATTTCCACTTTTTTTAAAAATAACCCATATAATAAATTATGAAAAGAAGAAGACAAAAAGGATACATTTCTTACTACTAATATCTATATTGATTTTGGACAGGGAAAACAAAAACCTTTGATTAGTAATAAGATTTTTTTATATGATTGGTTTTGTTGGAATGATAATTTATTATAATTTTTTTAGATGAAATAATTACTTTTAATGCTTAAGTATTGACTACATAGTAGTTAAATAATAAATGATTAACAATAATAAATTGTACTAAAAATATTTAAAGTGAAGAAAGTTGAATGAATTATTTTGTTAAATTTATTCCATTGAAGAATATATTATTTTTAGTTGGATATAAAATAATAAATTTTAATTAGATATTTTTCATTATATTTAAAATATTTATTTAAAATAATAATGTCGACATTTACACTACTGTTATTTTATGATAAGTAATATATTCTGAAATGATTATAAAATAATAAAAATACCAGAATCATCCACATTATTTAAAAAAGTAAATAAATATAAATTATTTTTCATTAATTTCAAATATTTCTCTCATAATATCTATGTTGACCTCAAGATTGTAAAAACCATGTTAGCGTGGTTAATGTTAAAACTATATTTTTTCGTATACATGCTATAGTGTTAAAATTACTTTTCAACACAAATAGAAGTTTTAATTGATAATTTTAAATAAATAATAATAATTAATGGGTATAATTTATCTAATAATGATAAATGTAATTTATTCTTCATTGATAAATTACATAGGTTAGAAAAAAAGTTGCCACAGTGAAAATAGAATATGGTAAAAGTAAGTTAACATTGATGTTAAGGAATAATTTTTTTAACGCATTTGTTTTATTGTGTAGTAGGAGTGTGGCTCGACCATGGAATACCTCCAACCAATAAATTACCAATTTTGGATCCATTTTAGGTAATATTGTCCTCTAAATATTGAATACAATTTTTTTTAAAAAAAAATACAACTCTTATCCTATAATAAAAGGGAACTCACTCTCCTCACATATTAAAACCATAAAAAACATTGATTCGGCCAAGAACTACCCAAATAGCATCCCATGTTCCCTAAAATAATCCTAGAATCCTTAGTTTGTTATTAAATCCAACCATTGAAGGATTTATTGGTAATCTAAGGAGGATTTATGAATAAATGGTAATGTTCTTCCACGAGTATCTTTATTTTATTTATTTATCCACATAAAAAATATTTATATTAAACCATAATGATATATTAGCCATAGTATATTCCATATAATGGGATTTTATATAATAATCAAATTACCTACAACAATATCAACTTTCATCAAATGGGTTAGAAGTCATCATTTTTATGTACGGTGGACTACCACCCCATGAACCGATGTCATTCATTTTTTCCTTTCCACCCCTAAATTTTAAGAATTATGATAGATATAAAAAATATATATATTGATATTTTTCACATATTTTTTCCTATATACTCACTCTATCATATATATATATATATTACATTCCACTACTTAGGATAAATGATAACATCACTCATGTATATAGTGCAGTACTGCCTCGTGAAATGATGTGATTCATCTTCCACTAACATTTCACAAGGAAGGTGATAATGATAATTATAGTTATTATATGTGATATATATGACATATATGTGACATAAATGACATTTTTTAATTATATAAGGAAAATCATATATCATTTTTTTATTTTTTTTTCACTCACTTAAACATGATAACATCATTTTTGTATGTGTGGACTATCGGCTTCACCAAGTGAAGTGACAATATTTTCACCTCTCAAGTACAAGGATGATTTATATTAATACATAATATATTGAATATGATATTATTATCATTTTATAAAGTTAATTATTACCTACATTTATTTTCTAGTTATCATTCAAAATGGAAATGATACTATTGCATATGTACGACCTACAGTATCCATGATAGTAACATTCTTTACTTTTAGTAAAAAAATCATTCTTGATTGATCATAAAAAGTATAATTGATCTAAAAATATTAATTTTAGGTCATTATTAATATTATATATATGGTTGAACTATATAATATGAAAATTAACCAGATCATTCGTAAAGAAACACAGAACACAGAACAAGCCATTTTACACTAGAAATAATGAGAATAATGAAACGTTATTAATAAACAGAGGATAATATGTTATAAAGGGATAATAAATGAAAACAATAAATATTACTACTACTCCAGTATAAATTAAAAACAGGATTAAAACCCTTATAAAATATTTTAAATAGTGTTCAACCAAAAGAAAGTAGGAGGTAAGGGATTTCGTCCCAATTTACATTCCATGGAGACTTAACTATTATTAAAAAATAAATTTTATGTGGTGGATGTACTACCCCTTTAAATATTTTATTTCATTATAAATTCATAATTCATGATATTTTAGTTTTCAATTTTAATAATTTTACCCATGATTTTTTAGATGAAAATTATCAATTATAAAAGACTCTGTAGAATATCACCTAGTTTTGTGATTGTTAACATTATATTGAAACAATCACATTCATGTAATAATTTTTCAATGAAAATAAATTTATACTAATTATCAAAAATCTTGTAAAATGTATATGATAATTTATTAATCATTATTTAATTTTTCCATACAATGTTTTCATTGAATATTGTTTTATTAATTGGGGAAGCAGTTATAAATATGTATGATTTATAAAATATATATATTTGGTGATAAAGAATTTTGATTCCTGATTAAAATAAACTATTAATTATATGAGGAATTATTTGGACCAATTGGGATGAGTGATTTATAATGTAATATAACTCTCTGATGGATTTGTATGTCTCTTCAGAGAAATTATATTGAAAAAATTATATGAGTTCTTATATGTAGTATTTAAACTATATTGTGAAATGTATTGAAAGTAGAGGTATCTAGATTACTGATATCCTCAAATAAAATATTTAATAATTTAGTTTATTTATAGTCCATTAAAAATTATACTTTATATTTTTCCTATGATATATGTTTTCAGGCTTTTCAGTTTTAGTTTATTTGTTAAATAGAATGTGTTTTAGCTATTTACCTTTCAATGTTGTTTATTCCATATCCAGTTATATATATGGAATTTATTCTTAGTTATTTATCTGAAAAGTTTATTATATATATTGATAAACGATAGCTTCCACTGTACATAACCCTTAATATGAATTCAAAATCACCCTTATTTTGTTACATTTTGCCTGATTATGAAGAATAATAATTTGAATGATTTTTCAATGATATTGTGAATTTTCTTCTATTATGTAATAGGATTTATTTTAAATTCCCAATGTATAATGGGTATCATGTTGGTAATTAGTTCACCAAAACTAAAAAAAACTAATCGGTCCTTCTGGATTTGACCCATTTTATCTATAATAATTTAATCATGTAAGGCACCAACTCCATGACCGTGGGTTCTAGGTCATTATTGTTCATATTTGAGGTTTCTTGTAGAAACCAAGGTATATGAAATTATAAAAAACATATATTAGTGAACATAACCCTAAAATTGAGATTTAGAATTATCATTGCAGAAAATACTAATGTTTTTCTAACCTTAATACAATTTTGTTTTATCATGAAATATGTCCTTTTCTAGATACGCCGAGCGGACATGGCTCTAGAATATAGGTATATATGGGTAATAACTTTGAAAAATGGAATATCAGGATTGAATAATGGTTTACATGGAACAAGAAAATGGGACTTAATACACACCAATATTGACACACCTTGGAGATATTCATACGATAATTTATGTTTTCTTTATAAACCATTATGATGGATTTGAAAAAAATGTTATCGCAAAAATTATTTTTTGTTTATAAAATTAGATATGCATAGAAATTTCAATTTATGTAATTTTTTTTACAAGTTTATTATTATAAATTTTCTTTATAATAGAATGATCTAATCTAGTATATTTTATGACTTAGAAATGGATCCTTGTAGAGGGAATGGGAACTGCATCAATTCACATAAAAGAAAGGGTAAGTGTGATTTTCTCCATTATGGGTTTCTGCTAATATTTTGAAGAGATGTAGACTCCAAAAAATTATAATCATAATAGGACATAATATCATGTTCTAAGAATACATAGAAAAAAATTATCAATATATTATTTCTTAGATAGGATGAAAGAGTACAAGTGGATAATAGAAAAAAGGATTGATAAATTGAGTATGGGAATGAAGGATATCCCTATATGTGATAATTGTGTGAAGAATCTATCTAGCACATTATTAAAAAGGATTGGGTAATTAAATATGTTTTTTGATAATTTACATCATGATTGTGACTGTATGGATTTGAAAATAGCAACCAATTTACAGTTCTTTAATTGTAACGAGATAATAATATAAAAATAAATGTCTCAAGCATCAAAGGAATATACCTCAAGAGAAGCTATTAGATCACTGTCAGGCTTATATTATTACAATAGAATAAGAGGAATGGTAATTGTGGTCATGTTTGTATTCATTAATTATTTCATTTGTTTATTTTATCAATGTTATATTGATCATAACAATTATTTAATGTATAATTATTCTATATCCATACTATTTCTATGAGGATTTGAAAGCATATTTTCATTGGTACTAAGAAAATTAATTCTAGGGAAAGTTAAATGTCATAGAAACCCCATGATTGGGAGAAATATGAACATTAATATTTATCTTCTAATGACATAGTGATATTAGGATAAAAATGTAATATATATAGATAATGTTAATTGGATATTGTTGACTACCTTTGATCTGATTAATGTTTTTTTGTCAAGTGGTTCATTCTATAATTAAAGGAGTTAACTAAATTTTTGGATTTAATTAATATTTCTAATAATATAGGTTCTATATATGGATAAATCATGAATAAATGTTTTTAATAATGTATTATGATAATTCCTACTATTACTATACTTCCAGAGAATACATGATGAAGGTATTCATATTATTGGTATGTGACAACTGTGAGAAACATCATGTTGTTGGGAGATTAATAATAAGTTAAATTTTCAAATTCAATGAAATTATTTCTATTGTTATGGATCATAATATTTTGGAAGTGACATAAGGATAATAATACCTGAAGTGGTTTTTATTCAACGTTGGATGAGGTTTTAATAATTAATTTATTACATTAAAAATTGAATATTTATGAATATTGGATAACTTATACTAACCATATTGGTTTTTTGAAATTATTTTATACATTAGGAAATAAATGTCACTATTATTTGGATTTTATGATCCATTAAAAGTGAATATTAGTTCTTTCATCATAAAATATCATTTTTGGATATTCATTTCCTTGACTAAATGATCAACAAGAAATTTATTGAAGCACAACCAATGGATGAAATTATTCTTATGAAATATAAATATATCATGTAATTATATTTCTTTCTATTAATAGGGGTGTAATTATTCCAAAAGTAAAGGAGAAATAAATTAAAACATAAAATTCATCCTATTATAATCATTTTTATTATATTAATAACCTTTTTCAAGCCTCATTGTTTTATGGATTTGTCGGTATCAAGGTTCTTTGAATCACCTACTTTATTATGATCATTGTTCCAAAGCACTCCCCATTAATATTTGGGAATTATAATTTTCCACCATATATATGTTTTCACATACCACCTATGTTATCCTACATGGAGAAATATTCGTGTGATTATTCCAGATGAAAACATCACTTTCCATTCTCTCTTATTAAGAGTGTGTTTTATTATACATTTTACAAATTTCTGATTTTAGTAATGGAATTATTAAATGTCAAGCCCTAGATTACTAAGATTATGATTAAATTGTAAAGAGTAAAATTTATTATGTTTTGGATAATTTAACACCCCAATTATTTAAAATTTATATTTTATAATAAATTTAGCTTTTTTAGTAGATCGGGAAGATCACTATAAAGGGGTTAAATAAAACATGGTTTAGTTACGCTTTTTTTTCACTTCATTTAGAATTAATTTTTTACAATTATAGAAAATTTATTTGGAAAAATAAACTTCCTTTTTGAAATTTTCATATCAAAATTATTATATGGATTATTTTTGGGTTTTTTCATATAATTTTATTTTTTAAAATTTATAGTGAAAAATAACGACTATTTAATTAAACTAATTTATATTTTAAATTATATTTAATATTTTTAAAAGTAGTTTTTTTAATTTATATATACGTTAATATAATTTTATTCATTTTAATCATTTTCATGTTTAATATATATTTAAAAACATTGTAATCATTTAAATATTTTGACATTAAGAAAATTATTTCATATTGCATCTGCATTATTAATTTTAAATTATAATTTTCCATTTTCTGTGAAACGAATTTATAAGATATAATTCAATATTGAGAATTATAATATTTTATAATTTATAATAACTTCAACTCCATTTTAAACCAAAATTAATAATAAAATAAACATTAGTAAACAATGTTAAGGGAAAATGGGTTTACCTGAGGTTAAACTAGAATGATAACATTGAAAGTGTATTAAAATATTATCATAATTTTATTGAATAAAATTATTTAGATTATTTCCATAATATTTTAAAACATATGAAAATTTCATGATAATTTCCTTATAACATGACATATATAATATGTTATGTAAAGAAAAAGACAGAAAACATATTTTTTTACTTTCAATATCATTAAAGTTTTTGGATTGGGACCTAAGAAAGATAAATTTTTTATAAGTATAATTTTTATATAAAAATAGTTTATTTTTATCATTAAAAATTAATTAATTTTTAGAGATTATCTGATTACTATAAATTTTAATGAAACATCAACATATTTTTTATATAGTTTATAATTAACATAAATCAATGGTACTAAAAATACTACAAGTGAAGTAAATTAATTGAATTATTTTGTTACATTAATTTTGAAGATTAATATATCATGTTAAATAGTTGTGAAAATAATAAATTTTAATTACATAATTTTCATTATATTTTTAATTTCAATTTATTAAATAATATTTAAATTGACAATATTTTTATTTTATGATAAATTATATTTTATTAAATGATTCAAAATTAATAAAAATTATATATTCTAATAGGTTGTTTTTAAATAAAAATAAATATTAGTTATATTTTATTAATTACCAATTTTTCTATAATAATAACTATATTTATCCCTATATATTAAAAAACATTGTTAGTGTGGTTAAGTTAAAAAGAGTTTTTTTTTCACGTATGTGTACTTTTGTTAACATAAACAGCAACCCACAATGAATTTACAATTGATAAAATGGATTACATATTTACAATCATTTGATCCAAATTATCTTATAATATTCACTTTAGTTTACTCTTAATGAATAAATTACCTCAGTCAGAATCCTAGTTTCCATAGTAACAAATCGAAACAGAAAAAAAAAAGAATACTTCATTTCCAAGAAACAAAATATGTGAAACATGTTATTTATCACTTGTTAGATGTTTTTATTGACTATTTAATCCCTCCAGACTATGAATTATAAGTATTTAACCCATATAAGCTATGATGGACCTCCAAATAGTGAATAATTTTGGGTATTTACAATAATGTCACTCCTCCTCAACTATAAAAAGGCACTCACACTTTTACCTTTCTCACACCTTAAAATCACTATGATTAAGATAATAATTAACAAAATAACTTACCAACATACCAATAATAATCCTATAAGGATTATTTTTTATTGAAATATAATCGTTGAAGGCTTTTGATAAATCCTACAACAGATACCTGAATAAGTGGTAACATTCTTCAACGGGTGTCTGTTTTAATTATTTTTCCACATCATTAAAATTTTCTTAAACCATGGTGATATATTTAAATTAGAATATTAAATATAATGGGATGTTTATATAATAATTTGATATCCTAAAAAAACTTCCATGTTAATTAAACGGGTTATGAAATCATCCTTTGTGGGTACAGTGGACTATCTCTTTGCTAACAGATGTCTTTCATTTTCCCTTTCCAACAATCAAGGTTGTGTGTGATGATTGATATAAATTATATTTATTATATTTATTATTATATTTTATTTATACCACTAGAGTCATAATTTTATATATATATTTTTCCCTTCCATTCCGTAGGATATACAATAACGTCGCTTGTGTGTATGGAAAACTATCGCCTCACAAAACGATGTGATTCATCATTCACTAATGCTAAACATGGAAGGTGATAAAGATAAAGTTAATGATTATATGTGATATAAATTACATAAATATTATATCCATGAATTTTTTTATCATTTTATAATGATAATATATATATATCATCTTCTTTATTTCCTTATCACTCATATAATGATGATATAGTCATTCTTGTATGTGTGCATTGTCACCTTCACATTGCGATGTGATGCTTTTTTTTCAACAACCCACCACATTTGTAAATACCTAAACATTTATGAATAAAATTCCCTTTCTTTTAATTAAATTTCTTATGGATTTAGAAAAAAACATACACACCTTTTTTTATATATAGTTGGATTTAACTGACCATTATGTATCCTCACCATTGATAATATAGTCATTGAACATTGATCACCTGAGTATTATAAATATAAGGTTTTAACAAGTCCTTTAGACATACAAAAAGGAATGGATGGCCTTAACCAGTTGTATCATACCCTATGAATCCCATTTATTGGAGCCTTTGAGGGAGATAGTATTTTTGGTATTCTTCCAAGACTATTCCCTAGATGAGATCAAAGAACATATGACTGGGTAAAACCATTTAGGATAAGTTCATGATCATCATGATCACAACCCAAACCATCTTAAACGAACAACCCCATGAATTCCCCACCATCACACACCTCATGCTTAGGGAATATTCTACTATAATAATGGTATAAGGAACAAGACCCCAAAATTATTTTTCTATAGAATAATGAATATACATTCATTATATTATTGTTACATTGTAAATGATTTTCAAAATCACAAATTGTATTTTGGTTAATATTTAAATTCATTTAAGGAATATATTTTTAAGGAATTATTATATTTTTGAAATAAATAAAATTCCATTAAATTAATTTCATTAAATTAATTTTATTAAATATAATTTATAATATAATTGTTTTCAAGTCAAAAACAATTTTTAATAATGCTTGAAATTTGTTTTTGTTAAAACCCGTCAATTTTAAATTAATGTCTATTTTTATTTTAAAATAGAAAATTCACATATTTAGAAAATTATTTAGATAAAATTAATATTATTTTTGGAATCAGAATACTAAAATTACTCTATGGATAATTTTTCATAATTTTCTAAGACAACAAGATTGTTTGGTAGAAATTAAGTACAATATAAATATATATTGTGTTTTATGACATAATAATGACCCAATAGTGATATAATAATATAATATAAAGAGTATATTCAGATGAATATATGTTTTTCCTTTAAAATAATTTATATTCGGGTTTATTTAATTTATTTTATAATTTCTTAGTGTATCCTCCAAGTCATATAAAATATTTAAGGATTTTAAAATCATTTCATCAAAATTGTGACTCACCTCCACACAAGAAATAGAAATTTTATAACATATTCACCCCTATTCAATATAAACTAATATATAACACTCTTCTATTCTAGTAACTATGGGAAATCATGGGTTGGTTTTCGGTTTTGAATCTTTTAGTGTGTAGTGTCCAAAACCAAAATAATAAAGAATTCTCCTACCTTTCCAATATAAACCCACCTAATCCCACATATCACTACACTCAACCTCTTTTATGCATGACCAAACTCTGACCCCTACTCTCTAGGGTCCTCTTGAGGTTTCCCCAATGTCCCAATAAGCCTCTCCCAAGCCTTTGTTGTCACACATCCAAGTACAAGATCTCCCTATCTCTCTTTTTTCGAGAACCTCTTTTATGTCATTCCTTTTAATTTACATTTTATTGATTTGGAATTTTTTTTCTTCAATACATCCTTACAATACATATGATTTTTACATGATGGGATCCTCTTTTTACTCCCATTAATCCCCCCTATGATCTTTTAAACCCACCTGTTACATCTTCCCCATGGTGTGCCATGATTATTCCCATACTGGGATTTATTGCTCACTTATTTTGTATGTATGTCTTCAGGTTATCCCATGCAAGGATGACTACGAAATAAATGTTTTGGTCATGTAAAATAATTTTTCAATAAATATGTGTATTTAATGTTTTCAAGTTGTTATTTAATGATCCAATGCCCAGAATACACTAAACATCTCTATCATCTATGGTTTACTATGTTTTGATTTATGTAATAAATTATGATTAAATATAAAATATTGACCATGGTGGTTATAGTTGGTATCAAATGATAGGATTAGTTATTTTTGGCTTTAGGATTGGAAAACATTAGTAAAATCCATAGGGATAAGACTATGTATAAGAAAAGAATCCCTAAATTTTGGTGATTAAAATAGTCAGTGTTTTATGATGAAATTTCATCCCTATATGGATATGATCAAATAGAGGTCGCTTTGGCACAAATGTATTGTCACGACCCCCTCCCCAAAAAGTTTACCCCTCCTCGGTTGGCATTGTGAAAAGGGAGATAATGACCCCCCGAGTCCCACCTCCAGTAGGCCCCGGGTTGGCGACTAGCACTTAGGTTATAATAAACACACAAATGGGAGGCATTGCCCTCTAAGATAACACATGTAGAAGAGAGAGATAATATAGAAACCAATCAACTCCATCTCAGAACTGGAATATAAAAGAAACCCAAGTGCACATATGCAATGCTATTAAAATATACAACAACTGAAAGAGGAAAAACTGCAAGTACCCAAAAGAAAGTAAAAACAACAATAGCAACCACAAGCTCGAACCGCTCCTAAAACCCCAAGCTAGTAGAAACGAGAATGATCTCAAACCTGCTTCAAGTGACCTGAAAAAAAATTTATCCATACATAGGGTAAGTATAACCGAATACTCAGTAGGATCCTCCCTGAAGCCTCTCGTGTAAAAGTAATGAAAGCATGCTAAAGCACAGTGAACAACAAGTGAAACTAACTCGTCACCTAAACAGGTATACTAAGTTCCCAACGTCACCCTGGCTACTCTCACCAAGTAACGCATATAATAATATATCATATAATAAAGAATATCAAGGGTAACCCACTACAACTTCCACACTAGTTTTCCTCTTTTCCCCAATGTCACACATCCTGAGCATCTCTATCAAAAAGGCTTCCCGTAGTCACCTGGGGGAAGCACCACCATATGCACCTCGTGCAACACAAAGGCTTGCCAGCTGAAACCTAGGAAAAGCACCACACCATCCTCACAACCAAAAGTAACCAGGTAGTTTTCGGGATCCACCACAACTCGCATAACATGTATCATACGTCATGTATTATACCTCAAGAAATTACAACCCATACACGGAGTAAGGATCCTTAAGCCATCACAGCGTATACACGTTACACCTATAGTAGTCCATTGGATACTATATCCAGAATATATGTTTGTGAATGACCAGAATCCATTACAGCCCTCTATACACATACATGGGGAAAACTAACTAATGTGCTTACCAGTATATGTATCTACCAAGAGAACAGAACAGGGCCAAAGGGGGTAGTCATCCATTCATCCTCCCACCGGAATGTTGGGGAAAACACCCTGTCAGGGCTCTGAATCCTTGGGGTGTCATTTTCCCTTACTGAAAGGGTGGAGTAGCATATAGAAACACAAAACGTATAGGTTATATTATAACTCACAACCACAATATGGGAATAACCTATTCTTAGACCCAATACAGCTAACATCTCTTAGACTCTGGGCTACTACTTCTATGACTAGGTATTCTATAAGCACACAACCATTTAAAGAGATTTAGTAGATTAATTCATTCCATTTTTTTCAATTCCACTCTACATTAATTAATTCTTTAAACATCAATTAACCATGAACAATTACACATTAAATTTCATTATCATCATACCCCAAGTCAATTGTTCCTTCAAAAATTACTACATCATAATTATGTTCTAGTAACTCCATCCCCATGAATTAACACAATTTATTCAATTATTCATTATAGAAATACTTTCCCACATTCCCATGCATTATATCAATACATTATATTCTACTAAACACAAGGGGGCTCAACACGGTGAGTAGATGTACTACCTGTCGAGTCATTTCCACTTATAGAAAAATCATATACCCATCCATCCTTGAGAAGCTAATCACGTAAAGCATGTGGCATACCCCACATGTCTTCGCCTCTTTCAGAAGAAGGGTAAGTTAGACCGGCTGCCTTGAGCAGTGGGGAAAAGTAAAGCAGATAAACAACCAATCAAAAATACATAATTATCCAACAATCACATCCATCTTGTTCCATCATTCCTAGTGTCATACCAAACACCCACATGCATAAACCGATGCATCTCGCCTCACTAGGAATCATCTGATGCCACAACCAAAAGGCCACCATGCCCCCGCATATCACAACACACATCCAGGATAATGTCTCAACACAAGAACCAGGAAAAACAATCATCACAACACTTGGGTTCTTGTCCCTATAACAATCAAGACGGTAACTCAAAACCCTTCATGGAAATATCAAACAATGAATTCTTTAATTCATTTTGAATTAACAGATTTAAAATTCGTTGGATCCAAAATCGGGAAACCTTACAAGTAAGCTATTACAAAAGATTAAACATGCTTACAATGACAATTTGATTAACGTCAATTGACCATAAGAACCAGATTCATTTTCATGCCTCTTTATCTTTATCCAAACAGTTATCAATTAATCTCGTTTTACGTTCTTTTCTGATTTCCATCAAGAAAAAATAGCTATGCAAAGCAAGCATAGATATAACACTATCTAGAAAAACAAGAGGCAATAACATACGTTTGAAAAAAATTCCTTTATCCGGTTCAAAATATTTATTATTTCAATCCCATTATCATCTACTGAGATAAAACATGTCAGTGATACCATTGCACATCAATGAAAGAGATGCAAAGATTCTCATACCCTGAGGGTTTTTGACTAAAACCACGACAGTTGACGAACGCTTCAAGAAACTCAGGCCGATTATCCAAAAACCTTCCTTAGATCTCTTCTCCTAGAAGGATCAAGACCAAAGCTCATCATATTTTGAATCGACACACCTAGATCTATCCATAACGGGCATAGATCTATGAAACCATGATAAGGGGAGAAGTATATCCAGGTGGATCAAAGAAACCAATCAAGAAGAAAGAAGAACGATCATAGACCTCAAGAAATTGGCTTCAATTCGCCAAGAGAAGCCCTCATATCTCCTCCAAAACACTTGGGAGAGTTTCTCTTACCTTCAAGGGTAGTTAATCTCGAGTTATGGCCGCTTTGGAGCTTAAACGAACAAGTTAGAGGCAAAACGGTTGAGATCCACAATTTAAGGATCTAATTTAAGTGCATGCATGGTTTTCTCTCACGGTTTGACAAACCTTGCTCTAACTCTGCTATCACTACTACCTTGTCAAACACTCCTCGCACGGTTAGGCCACACGGTTAGACAAACAATGCACTAACCATGCATTCTCCACTACTTCCAATACCATCTACGCACAGTTTGGCCGCATGGTTTAGACAAATTGTGTGCCTCCCATGTGAATGCTATTTCCATTTAGTTTTCCATATAGATTCACCCAAATTCACCCCCAAGTCACTACTCCAAAACTTGGTTAGTTAGAAACATCAAAAGTATCTTAAAATGTAACGAGATGTTATAGTTCACAACTGTCTACCATTGAAATGGTTCATCGAAATGGAAATCTTGGCAATGTGTTAGGGATATGTCACATTGACCTCCAGAAACACCTCTAACACCACATTTTTACAAAGTAATGGATGGGATTGGTCTGGGATATTTAATTAGATACCCCTCAAAACATTCTCATCCTCGAGAATCCAAAACCCCCATAAAGAGAAACGAAACAGGTTCTGAACAACCACCCATCAAAATACCTCTCAAAAGAGATCAAGCCACCAAAATTGACAAAGGAAGCCATCTCATAAACATGAATGGTCTAACCACAAAGGGAACATTTTTAGATGAAAAAACTAAACATCAAAGAACTCTGGGCACTGATCATGTATCTGTGACTCAAGTTTCCAGGTACTCTCCTCCATTCCACCGTGTCACCACAACAAACGAACTAACGGAATAGAATGCCTGCGCAACACCTTCTCCTTGCGGTCTTGGATCTCCACAGGTCGCTCCTGAAAAGGTTGCATTATCATCAATATTGATCTCTCCCAAATCGATAATGTGAGACTCATCATGAAGATAATGATGGAGCTATGATACATGGAAAACATCGTGTATCCGACTAATCTATGGGGGAAGAGCTACTCGATATGCCACAACTCCAACACGAGCTTACACCTCGAAAGGCCCAACAAAATAGGGAGAATTCTTGGTTCTACGGCCAAACCTTCACTGTCCACTCTGGGGAGCCACATTCAGAAACACTTGATCCCCAAAATTAAACTCTAAGGGCCTACTTATTTGACCTATATATGATTTTCTGATGATCTTGCGCTGTCTTCACCCTATTACGAATCACCTGAACCATCTCTGTTGTATTCTGCACTAGTTTTGGTCTGAGAATTACTAACTCTATGACCCCAGTTTAGCACAACAGAGAATGTAATGGTCGACCATTAAATGATTCAAATGTCCCCATTCCGATGGTGGAGTGAAAATTATTATTGTTAGTGAACTCTACCAAGGGTAAGTGCCTCATCCATGAACCTCTGAAATCAAGAACACAAAAGCGTAACATGTATTCAATATTCTGGATGGATCGCTCTATCTGACCATCTGTTTGAGGATGAAAAGCTGTGATAAGGCATAGTTATGAACCAAAAGCATGTTGGAGACCTCTCTGCACCCTGGAGGTAAAATAAGGATCTCGATCAGAAATGATCATCATAGGGACTCCATGAAGTCTCACTATCTCCTCTAGATACTGCCTTAACAAAACATCCACTGAGCTTGAATCCTTGATTGCTTTGAAGTTGGCTCATTTTGTTAAATGTTTCACTACCTCCCAAATAGCATCATGTCCTCCCAGAGCTCGAGGTAAACCTGTAACAAAGCCCATTGAGATTTCCTCCCACTTCCATTGAGGAATCTCTAATGGCTGGAGTAGACCACCTAGAATACGGTATTTGGCCTTCACCTTCTGGCTAACTAATCATCGAGACACAAACTCTTCCACCGCACGCTTCAGCCCAGGCCACCAAAACTGACTCATAAAGTATTGGTACATTTTTATCACACCAGGAAGTACTGCTAAAGGTGAACTATGGAACTCTCTGAGGACCGTATCACACATCGTCAAGGGAACAAAAAGCCTTCCATGATAAAACACATGATGTTGTTCGTCCTCTGACCAACCATCAGGGGCCTCACCACAAACAACTTGGTCTCTCCAGACCTCCACCTCATGATCAAAAAACATGGACTCTTCCACCTTCTGCACCAGGGATGATTGTACCGTCATCTGAAAAAGACAGCCTCTACCCCTAACTTCTCACATATCAAGATGCAATGCTGACAGTTCTTCCATTACTCTCCAGGAATCATCAGATTCACACACAGCATCACTACGTGATTTTTGGCTCAGCGCATCAGCTAAAATATTCACTTTTCTAGGTGTATACATTATTTCGAAGTCGTATTCCTATAAGAAATCCATCCATATATGTTTTCGTAAGATCAACTAATGCTGGGAGAAAACAGATCGCAAACTCTTATGATCGTCGAAAACCACAATGAACTCAGCGATGAGGTAATGTCTCCAAAACATCATAGAAAACACCACGGCTTCCAACTCAATATAATGGGTGGAATAGTTGTGTTCATGGGGACGTAACTACTAAGACCCATAAGAAAAAACTAACCTCTGCTGCATGAGAACACAACCTAACCCCAGATGTGATACATCACATAAAACATCAAATTGAACTCCCTTAACTGGAAAACAAAGGAATGGAGAACTAACTAGATTTTCCTTTAGGTATTTGAATGCTGCCTGACACTGATCAGTCCATATGAATGCCTAGTCCTTCCTTGTCAAAGATGTCAGAGGAGTCACAACTCGTGAGAAATTGGCTACAAACCTCCTATAGTAGCCAGCGAGACCATGGAATCATCACACCTCTAAAACTATCTTGGGGGATTCCCAAGACACAACTGCTTCTATATTTGATGGATCCACAACAACTAACTATTGGGACACAACATGCCCCAAGAAACAAACTTCATGAGTACAAAATGCACACTTAGAAAACTTCTTGAATAGATGATGTTGGTGAAGAACTCCCAAAAGCGCTCATAGAATCTCTGCATGCTCCTTTTCAGATGTGGAGTACACAAGGATGTCGTTGTTGAAAACTACCACAAACATTTCTAGTAACTCACAGAACACAAAATTCATCAAACACATGAATACATCTGTAGTTTTCATCAAGAGAAATGGCATTTCAATGAACTCATAATGCCCATGATAGCAACAGAAATCAATATTTCGGATATCCTCATCATTAATACTCATCTGATGATATCCCGACTACAAGTTGATCTTTGAGAACCAACATCCACCTTTTAGTTGACTGAATAAATCATCAATTAGTGGAAGAGGATATAAATTCATAATTGTCACTTTGTTTAAGTGATGATAATCGACACACAACCAAAAACGGCTGTCGGCATTCTTCATGAACAAAATGGGTGCACCCATGGTGACAGAATAGGCCAAACAAAACCGCACTGCAATAGACCATCATGCTGTATACATATCTATTGTAACTCAGAAGGGGCCATCCTATATCGGGACATAGATATAGGAGACACTCCTGACTGTATCTTGTTCCCAAACTCGATCTATCGTTGAGGGGGTAATGCTACAACCTCTTATGGAAATACATCAGGGTACTCCTCTATGACCCTAGGAAACTCCAACTGTTGAACATTTCAAAAACTCAGAATCATCTCAGCCATCATGGATGATAAGGATGGAATGCGCCTATGACCCATCCGAGGATCTCGCTCACCAACAAACACCACATGCTCTCCATCCGCACTAAAAAAACGACCTTCTTCCTGAAGCAATCCACTATAGCCTCCACCGAATACAACCAATTCATTCTGAGGATGACATCATATGGTTGTATTCGTAAACATAGGAAATATCCCCAAGAGTAGTGTTTCCCCTACACAAGCTCACAGTCTCTAAATGCATCAAAAAAGTCATCTCGACCTCCAACTAGCGTATTCAATGCCAAGGGCCCTGGAAGCCTCTCTACCTCAAGTCCCAATGCATGGAAAAGGGTAGGTGATATGAAGGAATGTGTCGCTCCTGAGTCAAACAAGGCATACACTAAGGTAGAAAACAAGCAAAGGGTAACTCGAAGGATGTTTGGATCACCTAGTGCTAGCAAATCTAGAGCATAATGATGACCACGACCTCCTCCATGGCCTCTCTGACCCTGATGACGACCACCAACACAGTCGCTCTCTGCTCTCTGAGGACGGGGAGCATCATGGGGCTGTCCTTTACTTTCCCCATCTACCCTATGATGATCTAAAGCTGGTGCAACTGACTGCTGCTACCTTGGCTGGAACTGCCTCAATGGAGGAGCCTGAAGCATAATACCTTGTGCATGATGACTGCTCTGAAATGTCGGGCACCCCTACTGCTGAAGACCACAACCACCATAAGAAAAACATTTTCCTGATCCCTTGGCATAGGTCTGAGAGTTGCTGCCTCCAAGGAAACGAGATATGAAGGGTTGGGACCTACCCCAAGCCGAACACAAACTCATTTGCCCTGAAAACCGAGAATCATGGACCACAATCCGGCTTTGTGAGGACCTATGATGATCCCCCTCTCATGATGATCCGGTCCTAGCCAACGTCCTCTCGAAAACCGCTTCCCTCACCAGTACCTCACGATATGTCTCCACCATAAATGGGGTGACCTAGCGTTGGATATCTGGATGCAAAGCCTCCTCGAAATGCTTCTCCCTGGCCTCCTCATTTGGTAACAGGTCTGAAGCATGTAATAAAAGGTTCCAAAAATGGATTCCAAACTTTTGAACTGTAGAGATCCCATTCCAAATGGTAAGAAGCTCCTGGCAACTAGACGCCTTCGTAGTTGAAGAACAGAACTTGACTCTAAACATTTCTTAGAACTCCTCCCATTATATTGCTGACTCCTCATGATCCCCGAGGAATAAGAACCACCACTACCTTGATGCTCCACGCAGCATCGTCACAACTAAGGACACCCAGTGCTCCTTCTGAGTATGAATTGAACTAAATCTGATCTCGAGCTCCGCTAACCAGTCTTCCGTGACTGCATCTGAAATGGTGCCCTCGTACTTCTGGAAACTCTGGCGCTGAATCTCTCGGAGTGTCTTCCTCCATGTTTCGTTGTCATCAAACTCTACCCTACGATGATCTGATGGAACAGCCTATTGGACTTTTTCTGCACAAAAATGATGAGGACATCAACCTAGATCCATTCCCATAAAATAAAAAACCATTAGAGATCCTAAACCTGTAATATGGAAGACTCAAAATTAATTAATTAATTGTTTTATTTCTTTGATTTTAGGATATCCTTTCCCAAGGTCTACCCATTCAAACATAGTAACAAAAAATATTGATGCATGATCCTTTCCTAGGTCTCTACCGTGAAACTTGAATAACCTTGTTTCATAGCCATTGTAAACATAAAGGGTCGTACATCAGATCATAGGGGGCCTAAACGCCTATGTCTCAGCAAGTCTCTAGTGTTTACCTCACTTGCTAACATTAATGACATTGTTTCCCTACCAACCCATGCAACCTCACATGTTTCTAACTCCAAAATCCATCCTATCCCTCAACCTCCCTATTATACCACTCTGTCACGACTCCCTCCCCACAAAGTGGACCCCTCCTGGGTCGGCAATGTGAAAAGGGAGATAATGACCGTCGAGTCCCACCTCTAGTTGGCCCTGGGTTGGTGACTAGCACCAAGGGTATAATAAACACACAAATGAGATGCATTACCCTCTAAGAGAACACATGTGGAAGAGAGATATAATATAGAAACCAATCAACTCCAACTCAGAACTAGAATATAAAATAAACCTAATTTCCCATATGCAATTCCATGAAAAAGTACTATAATTGAATGAGGAAAAACTGAAAGTACCCTAATGAAAGTAAAAACAACATCAACAACCACAATCCCAAACAGCTCCTACGACCCCAATCTAGTAGAAACCGGCTTCATCTCCATCCTGCTCCAAGTGAACTAAAAAATAGGGTATATATACATATGGTGAGTATAAAAGTATACTTAGTAGGATCCTCCCCAAAGCCTCTTGTGTAAAAGTAATTAAATCATGGCTAAGCACAATGAACAACAAGTGAAACTAACTCATCACCTAAACATGTAAACTATGTTCCCAACCTCACCATGGCTACTCTCACCAATTAACGCATTCAAGACTATAGAATATTATAATGAATATCAAGGGAACCCCGCAACTTAATCCCCATTGGTTTTCCACTTTTCCCCAACGTCGAATGTCGTGAGCATCTCTCTCCAAAAAGGCTTTCCCGTAGACACCTAGGCGAAGAACCACCATATGCACCTCCTGCAACACAAAGGATTTCCCGCAGACACCTGGGTAATGCACCAAACCATCCTCACAACAAAAAGTAACCACGTAGTTTCTAGGAGACACCATAGCTCGCATAACGTGTATCATACGTCAGGTATTATTCCTCAAGCCATTACAGCCCATACACTGTGTAATGATACTTAACCCATCACAGCCTATAAAATTTACAACTCTAGTAGTCCATTGGATACTATATCAATAATATATGTGTGTGAATAACTAGAAGCCATTACAGCCCTCTACACACATACATGGTGAAAACTAACTGTTGTTCTTTCCAGCAGAAGTAACTACCAAGAGAATAGAGTGGGGAAAAAGGGGTAGTCAGCCATTCATCCTCCCACCAGAATGTTGGGGAAAACACCATCCCCCAGGGCTCAGAATCCCTGGGGTGTCATTTTCCCTTACTTACAGGGTGGAGTAGCATATAGAAACACAAAAAGTATAGCATATATTATAACTCACAACCACGCTATGGGCATAACCTAGTCTTAGACCTAGTACAGCTAACATCTCTCAGACTCGGGCTACTACTTCTAACACTAGTTATCCTATAAGCACGCAACAATTTAAAGAGATTTATTAGATTACTTCATTCAATTTTTATGGGTTCCACCATACGTTAATTAATTCTTTAATCATTAGTTAACCAACAACACTTCCACATTAAATTTCAGTAGCATCATACCCAATGTCAATTGTTCCTTTAGAAATTACAAATGCATCATTATGTTCCAGCACCTCCATCCTCATATTTTAACACAATTTATTAAATTATTCAATATAAAAATACTTTCCCACATTCCCAGGCATTCTAGAAAAATATTATATGCTACAAAACACAAGGGGGATCAACACGGTGAGTATATGTACTACCCGTCGAGTCTTTACCGCTTATAGAAAGAGCATATACCCATCCTTACTTAAGAAGACAAACATGAAGATCATGTGGCATACCCCACATGTCTTCACCTCTTTCGGATGAAGGGTAAGTAAGACCAGCTGCCTTGAGCAGTGAGGAAAAGTAAACCAGACAAATAACCAATCAAAAATCAGAAAGCATCCAACAATCACATCCATCCCATTCCATCATATCTGGTGTCCTCCCTGACACCCAAATGCATAAACTGATGTCTCTCGCTTCTCTAGGTGTCATATACTACACAACCAAAAGGCCAATATACCCCCACATATCACAACACCCATCCAGGATCATGTCTCAACACAAGCAGCAGGAAAAACAATCATCACAAAACTTGGGCTCTTGGTCCTATAACAATCAAGAGGGTAACTCAGAACCCTTAAAGGAAATATCAAACAATCACTTCTTTAATCCATCTTGAATTATCATATTTATAATTCCTTGGTTCCAAAATTGGGAAACCTAACCAGTAAGATATCATAAAATATTAAACATGCTTACAACGCCAATTTGATTTACATCAAATTACCAGAAGAACCAAATTCCTTTTCTTGCCTCTTTATCTTTAGCCTAACAGTTATAAATTAATCCCAGTTTACGTTCTTTACTGATTTCCATCAAGAACTAACAGCTAAGAAAATCAAGCATAGATATCACACTATCTAGAAATACAAGAGGCAATAACTTATGATCGATAACAACTTCTTTATTCGGTTCAAAATATTTATTATGTCAATCCCATTGTCATCCAGTGATATAAAACATGTTATAGATACAGTTTCACATCAATGAAAGAGAAGAAACAAATCCCCAACCTCAAGGGTATTTTATGAAAACCACGACGGTTAAAGAACACTTTAAGTAAGCTGGGTTGATTCTCCAAAAACCTGCCTTAGATCTCCTCTCCTAGCATGATCTAGACCAAAGATCATCATATTTGTCATTGATAGACCTAGATCTACCCTTAACGGGTGTAGATCTAAGAAACCGAGAGAAAGGGAGAAGTAGATCCATGTGGATATAAGAAACCGATCAAGAACGAAGAAGAACGGTCACATACCTCAAGAAAATGACTTCGATTCGCCAAGAGAAGCCCCCAGATCACCTCCAAAACACTTGGGAGAGGTTCTCCTACCTTCAAGGGAGGGTAATATTGAGTTATGGCTTCTTATGATCTTAAACGATCAAGTTAGAGGCAAAATGGTTGAGATACACAATTTTACGATCTAATTTAAGTGCATGCACGGTTTTCTCACACGGTTAGAAATACTGTGTCTTAACTGTGTGGTCGCTACTACCTCGTCAAACACTCCCCGCACAATTACGCCACACGGTTAGACAAACATTGCACTAATCGTGCATTAGCCACTACCTCCAATACCAACTATGCACGGTTTGGTCGCACGTTTTAGAAAAACTGTGTGCCACCTGTGTGAAAGCTATTACACTTTAGTTTTCCTTAACGATTCACCCAAACGCACCCCCAAGTCACTACTCCAAAAAAAGGGTAGTTAGAATCATCAAAAGTATCTAAAGACGTAATGTGATGTTACAGTTCACAACTGTCTACCATTGAAATAGTTCATCGGAATGGAAATCATAGTAAAATGTTTGGGATAAGTCACCTTGACCTCCTAGAACACCTCCAACACAACATTTCCATAAAGTAATGGACTGGAGAGGTCCAGGACATTACATGTATCTAGAGCTAAAACGTGAAAACACCAACTAGAGCTAGACATGAATTGGAACTGGTGCATGAAAACGGGCATTGTTGCACTCTCGTTTCAATGCTCCTAGAGGATATTATATGATAAATGTATAATCTCTGTATGAACCATTATTAAGGGAGAAAGAAAAAACCCATAAGAATATACTTTAGGAAGTTGATCATGGATAACATATATTAAATCCTAGAAATTCATAATTTAAGGAGATAAATGTAATTTATAAGTTATCCCTTTAATATCATTAGATTCCCCTTTATGGGTTTAATAGTTTATAATATATACCACTAATTTTCCTTTTATTCTACAAAATGTCTAGTAATAGGAGGAATCAGGATAACAACAAATTCAAAGATCAATATGATGACTACTCTAATGAGATGTCTAATTTGATGGGAGTGGGATTCAAAAACACTTCCATGATACACACTCAGTTAACTCTTGTTTTTAAAAGAAACTTGAATCAAGAGAAATGTCCACCCCCCCCCTCCAAGAAAGACCAAGTCATAATAGACAACTTCTTGAGATGAACGCCTGCTACTTTAAATGGATCATTTTATCCCTCAATGGTTGAACAATGGATCAAATCCATTTAGAAGATCTTCTACATCCTTCAATGAAATGAATAAGAGAAGGTTATTCTGTCTACTGATCATTTATAAGGTAAATCTAATCAATGTTGAACATTGATCAAAAAATATGAAGCATGTAGAAGAGATATAAGGGATGGAATTGAAATATTTCTAGGAAAAAAATTCGATAAATATATTTCTAGCACCCTCTGTCTAATGATGGAAATATATTTACTTTAAATAAAGAAAAATGATGATAAATCTATTAGCATATATAAGGAAAACATCACCTGGCTTGCATGATACACCTCTGTTTTTTCATTACCCCTAAATGCATGGCTGACCACTTCTTTGGTGGTATAAAACCTAGCACATGGAAATCCTTGGCGATACACAACATTGATAGCTATGAGGATATTGTTTGATTATCCCTTGAAGTAAGAAATGGAGAACGAAAAATATTTGGGGAATTAGGGGGATAAGAATAAGAAAGTGGAAATTTATCCTTCAAGTCTGATGGATAAATCTGAAGGTGCTAAGAAATTAAAGTACCCTGCTTGCCAAAGATGTTGAAAGAATAACCCTATAAACTAACTAAAGGGGATGAGGAACTTCTTTAGGTGAGGGAAGGAAGGGACCCTAGCCATTTATTGCAGGTAAGAAAAACCCGTTACTCTGACAGAGGAAAAAAATGCGTTGTTCATTCCTCAACGCATTGTTCATTGTTAAAACTATTAAGAACCAGGGATCTTTTCGAACTACTTTCCAAATCTACGGGTATTGAGAGGCATCCAACAACCTCAAAGGCAATAGGGGAGATCTTTTTATGTCTCTTTCACTAAAGTGAATTCGGACAATGAAGTGGTGATAGGTACACTAGTTATTTTTTCAAGAATTTAAAACATTATTTTTTATTCTAGATATACACATTATTTCATATACCAAAAGTTTAGTATAACAATCCAAACACCACCACAATTCATGGATGAAGCAATTTTAGTGAAAAAAGAAAATCTGGAAATTATAGTATCCCATGCATATAAATTCTCTCGTATCATATTTTTTGGATTGAAATTACCAGAAAAACCTCATCATACATCCCTTGGTTGAGTTTCATGAAATTTTCAGCAAGGATTATCTTTCCCCACATAGATCCAAAATTAATTTCCATGACATGGAAATAACTATTCATAAGGTGAGTCATCCCCCAATTCTATTCAAGTCCAAATAGGAGGATGAATCTTCTTTATCACCATCATCTCAATCATGGATATTACATCCCTATGAGCATGCTTATCTTTCTCAGATGATTAAGTTAATGTAAATAACCATCATCAAAGAAATTCCTATTATGATGGATTTCACTGATGTGTTCCCCAAGTAATTTCATGGTCTTCCTTCATTATGACAAGTTGAATTTTGGATTGATATTTTATCGGGGGAATTTCCAATATCTCAGACTCGATATAGAATGGCTATGGTAGAGATTGAAGATATAAAGAAACAATTATAGGGGAATCTAGATAAAGGGTTTTTATTCCCAAGTTCATTACCATGGGGTTCACAAGTCCTCTTCGTCAAAAAATAATGATGGGTCACTGCTCCTTTTCATTGATTATCAATAGCTCAACAAAATCATGATAAAGAACAAGTTTTATTTTTCACGAATTGAAGAATTGTTCGATCAACTGTATGGAGAAAAATAATTATCCAAGGTGGATATGTGGTTGGGATATTACCAAGTATGGGTGAGAAAGAAGGATATCCCCAAGGACAGTTTTCGAACAAGGTAAAAGCATTATGATTTCATCGTTATGCCATTCAGACTCTCTAATGATCTAGTAATCTACATGGAATTGATTAATATAGTGTTTATAGATTACCTCAAAATAATGATGGTAGTATTAATAGATGATATTATAATATAATCCACAACCATTGAGGATCATGATGAGAATCTAAGCACCATTCTAGGGAACTTTTAACTAGAGAAGCTTTGTGCAATGAAAAAAAAGTGTGACTTATGGTTGAGGGAATTCTCATTCTTGGGGAATATCATCACAGGCAATGGGATATGTGTGGATCCTTCAAAAAACATGAATGATTGATGAGGCTGACATCTATGATAGATATCCGTAGCTTCCTGGGGTTAGCTAGAAATTATTGCTGATTTGTGAGAAGTTTCTCACAATTTTCAAACCCTGTTACCAAGATAACTCAGAAGGTAATAATTTTTTATTATGATGATGAATGTGAAGAAAGCATCAGGGAGTAGATGAATAATCTTGCCATATCCCTTGTGCTCACACTACTCACCAATGGGGATATCTTCATAAATTTCAGTGATGATTCAAAGAATGGCCTTGGTTGTGTGTTGATGTAGAATGATAAATTAATTGCCTATGCCTCATGGAAGTTAACTATTTATGAGAAAAACAATGTCATGTGTTACCAAGAGTATGAATATATGATATTTTTGTTGATCATATTGTGTAATTATCTCTTTGGGGAGATGTGTGAGATATATTCGGACCCCAAAAGTATCAAATATTTTTTTACACACAAATATTTTAATATGAGCCAATGAAGATGGTTTGATCATACCAAGGATTTTGACTTCTAAATTCACTACCATCCTGGGAAAATGAACAAGGTGGTGGATTATCTATGTAGAAAGTACCCATAAAATCTATAATTTATAATAATTGAAAAGGATTAAAAACTTCTTAGATTTGATAACGATGGACATGGGAATCATAAATAATGGAACATAATAAATCCTTTAATAAATGATATCTCAACCATATCTTTTGAAATTTGTAAAGGATGCCCAAAAAGACAATTTGGGAATTCAAAAGAAAGTGCAAACTATAAGGAAAATGAAATCCTTATAATTCAATATTAATGAAGAAAAAATTTTGAGATTTGGGTCAAGACTATGTGTTCCATCAAATCTAGATTTAATGAAAGAAATATTTGATTATGAACATAGTTCAAATTTCTCTATACACCCAGAAAACACAAAGATGTAAATAGATCTATGAGAGATCTATTAGTGGGATAACATGAAGAAGGAGATCACTAAATATGTATCAATGTTCTTGGTATGTCAACAAGAGAATGATAAGAGGCATAAGTCTAAGGGGATGATGAAACTATTACCCATACCAATAAATAAATGGGAAAACATCACCATGGACGTTTTAAATAGAATTCCAAATACATATAAAGGATGAAATGCTATCTAGTTGTGGTGGATCGTCTTATAAAGACTACCCACATAATTCTGATTTGAGATGATTTATCACTTGTCCAACTAACCCAAATATATATCAGAGAAGAGGTAAGACAACATAAAGTACCACTATCAATTTTGTTTGATTGAGATCCAAGATTCACCGCCAGGATCTGGAAGTGTCTCCAACATGATATGAATACTGAGTTAAACATCAGCATGACCTATCTCCCTCAAACAGATTTACAATCTGAGTGATCAGTCTAGACATGTGAGGACTTGATGAGAGCATGCTCAATGGACTTCAAAGGAGGATGGGATCAAGATCTTCCACTGGTTGAATTCTCTTACAAAAACAGTTTCCACCCATGAGTCCAAATGGATCCTTACGAATTCCATTATGGGATGAGGTGCATAATATCAGCATATTGTTATGAAGTTTTTAAACAAAAACTTATACTTCCATAAATGGTTGATAAAATGGTGGAGAAGGTTATGATCGTCCCTCAACACATCAAAGCTTCCTAGAGGTGACAAAAGAGATATACTAATAATCATCGATGAACCCTAGAGTTTGATTTCGGAGACATAGTATTCCTCTACATATGTCCATGGAATAGAGTTATGAGATTTGGGAAGAAGGGATATATTAGTCCAAGGTACATCCACATTTTTTAGATCCTTGATAGCATCGGTGCAGTGGCCTATCGACTTGATCTCCCACCGAACTTATCTCATGTAAATGATGTATTCCATGTATCACTATTGAGTATGTACATACCCGAATCATCAAATGTACTCAATCCAAAGGTTGAACCATTGGACAATGACATCGTCTATGAGAAGAAGACGTTAATGATCTTATATCATATAGAAAAATCTCTATGAAATAAGACAATTCCCCTCGTCAATGTGTTGTGGAGAAACCACAAGTTTGAATAAACAGCGTGTTAACCAGTTGAAGTGATGACGAGGAGTTACCCTCATCTATTTTATTGTGGGAAATGGAAATTTTAAGTGTGAAATTTCTTAAGGGTAAAGGTTGTAACAACCCGAACATTAATGAATAAAATTAACCTTACTTTAATTACATGTTTTATGGATATTGAAAACACATGCACCAATTTTGTTTTATTATATCCAATTGGATTTAAAAGACTTTTAAGGATCCTTACCATGGATAATATATTCATTGAATTTTGATTACATGATTAGTATAAATATAGGGATTTAACTGATCCTTTTGAAAAAGAGAAATGAATTGATGGCCTCAACCAGTAGGATCATACCCTATAAAGCCCATTTATTGGAGTTACTAAGAGATATATCATTTCTATGTATTTCCCTTGACCAAGAACAAGTTGAGATCCATCACCATAATCATGATCGAAACCGTTTATGGGAGAAGTTCAAGCTACTTGAGATCCTATCCCAAACCATGTCCACTGAACAACCCCATGAAAGCCCCACCCTGACACAAAATAATCTTAGGGCGTATGTGGGTGTAATAAAATGGATACGTAACAAGACACTAGTATTTTTTTCACAAAAAAATGAATTTATTTTAATTAAATTATTGTTACTTTATAAATGATTTTATAAAGAAACTATAGTATTTTTTGTTAATATTTAAATTAAATTAAGGAATCTATTTATAATGAATTAATGTACTTTTGAAATAAATAATATTATAAGAAAATGTTATTATAAGTGTAACACCTCAAGCTTCCATAGTACGTTTCCCTTTGAATAATGCAATAGCATGCATTGTACGCAACTTCAAGATTCTAACACACCACAACCAATAAATATAGCCGTTATGAAATTTTATAAATTCTATATCTCAAAATGGACTTCATTTTTGGATTTGAAATATCTCAATTATCCTAGGGTGAAATTTTGGTACTTTTCGGATAACTATCATATTTTGATGAATAGTGAAAATTACTAACTTTTAATTAAAAACAACTTTTTTAATCGAAATAATTAATATTGATAAATTATGAATTTGAGTGGTTTCAAAGTATATTTAGAATATATTTTTACCATTTAATTCAATTTTATTCATTGGACATAATTCCACAATTAAACCATACATAAACAAGTGCCAATCTTTTGATAGTTATTATTTCTTAAAAAACACGCTTTTTGTTTTAACGGGACTTAATTTTAAATTAATTTATTCCACTTATGTGTACTGAATTTGGAAATATGGATTCCATATTTGGAATCAGGATGTCCAAATTGTGTAAATCGGTAACTTTTATTTTTAGACAATTTGAATAATTACTTCGGTAAATATTTTATTTACCATGGTTAAAAGGTAAATCCGGTAAATAAGGGTTAAAAAAAATATTATAATAAAATCAAATTACCCTAAAACAAGTCCTAACCTTATTGGTTGATAAATTTCCGACCATGGGCATCTTTGGGTTGATTTTGGGACCCCATGGAGCCACTTGTAAGTGATCTGGACACTTTATTTTAATTAAGTTAAAATGAATACAAAAATTACAAAGCATATATCTTTTAGAAAATCAATTTTTACATAGTGTTATATATGTTGTATTATCGACTAAAAATATTCATTAGAAAGATAAAACGATTTCCTACATAATGGTATTTTATTTATAATTTTTAGACATTATATAATTTAATTTATTTATGACACAATGATGATGCAGTAATTACCATAATAGTAACAAAATTAAACTAATTGATATTATAAATACCCAAATAAATATAATTTGAGACTTTTAATGAATTACACTAATTTTATAGGTTAATATGACATGTTGGTAATTATTTAATTAACTTTTTTCGAAGTAATAATTCTGTTATGAGTTTTACAAAAATCAACTATTGAATAGTGCAAAATTGACATAAAAGTGTTTTTAAAAAAAATATTATATTATTAATTGATATTAAATTCCTAAAAATCTAAATAGACTTATATCATGATAGTTGTATCATTAATGGACCACTTGGGGGTCCCTTTAATGTATATAGAATGTTTATTATCTATATAATATAAAAATACAAAGTGACATGGTAAATGTCAAACTAATTAACTAAGAGTTAAAACTAAAGGATAAGGTTAATATAATGATCCAAACCTGTCTACATTCTATTGTTGAATGGTTATAAACCTATTCCCACCTTAACCTTTGAATAATCAACTTTGGAGCCATTAGAAACCAAATATTATTTTATTATAAATTAATATTTCTAGATTTTCCAAAGGTTCCCCTCACCCCTCTTATAAAAGGGCACTCCTCCTTCTCATTTCTTCACACCTTCATAGCCTTTTGGTTCGGCCAAAACCTTCCCAAATACTCTCTCATATTCCCTCACTACAACTTAGAGGCCTTAGTTTGATCAGAAATCCAACCTATGGAGCCCTTTTGATCAAATCAAAATGAAGAACCCGAAGAAGAGGTAATGTTTTCACCACCCCTTTTCAAGTTTCTTTATTCTTCCACTCACTCTTTATTTGTTATTACCATTATAAAATAATAAATCCAGTATATTATATATATTTTGATGTTATTATAAATATGGTACAACCATATTCAGTATTCTATCCGCCCTTTGAATAACATGTCACCATACGTGCGTACGTACGGCTTACCGTCTCCACGTCGTGGTGTAATTATTATTCAATATATTAATATTTGGGTGGGTATAATAATGATGTGTAACTAATTTAAATAATAAATATAACATGATAATTATTCTGTATATATGATATACCATCCAATTATATATTATTTTAATATCAAAAGAATCATATTTTGGCTCGTGCGTACGTACAGAGTAGCGTCTCCACGAACGGGATGAGATTCATTCTCCATAATATCCATTCAAGTATAATTCTCATTTGAAGATTAAAAATAATTTTTAAGAACTTGATATCATTCTGGTTATGAATAATATAAATCCCATTAATAACAAATATGTCTTACATAACAAAGAATATAAAGTAAAATAAACTCGTTAACACCCGAAATGATGATAATTCTAAAATATTATTAACAAATCAATGTTTAAAGATCATATATGATATCATATTCAAGTAAATTATTCTTGTATAATTCAATAACAATTATTTCACCATTATAGAGGAGGTTAACATTCCATCGACCAAGGAAAAAGTACAAAGTAAGGGGTTTCTTATCTCACTTTTAATTTCGTGAGAATTCCATTGTTCACCACTTAATTATTGCATGTGGTGTATGTGTACTTCCCATGATTATATTCATTGTGTAATATACTTTAATTTATGGGTATTTACATCATCAATGTATGATCCTTCTTTCATGGGTGTATTTTTCGTAAGTTATCTAATCGATAAGGGAATTTGAAATTTCAATTTCCACTCATTTGGCTTTACACATATTTCATTGATTATATAACCCCAAGATTATGTGTGGAATCACCATTCATTTGATTATGTCATAATTTACACTCCCCTTTTTGTGGATATACTTTTTATACACATAATCACTCCATTGAAAATTTGTCAATTCATTGATATGAATTTGATAAGAGTAATTTTAACTAATTCTCCATTTGTTGAGTTAAACATCCAATTCGTTGGTGTTGTTTTTACAAGAATATGTGTGAATGTCCTTTGATTGTTTTACACTGAATATCCAATCATATTTAGTGTATTTATATTTGTCACACATAATTATGTCGTTGATTTATCCTTCAGATAAGGATATGTCCTATATGAGAGATTTCATCTCAATTTACATTCCATTGAGACTTCTCTGTTGTTATACACCAAATCACTTTTATGTGGTGTATATAATGTACTTTGACATAGTATATCATGAATTTCTTTATTATCATGATATTAAAATGTTTTGATTACTTAAATTATTTTTTATTCAAGTGTCTCTCTTTTGGTTAGAAACTCTAACTAAAATACAATTTTTAAATGTTTTAAAGACTTATTCTTCTTTATCTTTCTCATTAATGTCCATGTTTTAAAAATTGTTTAAAGGATTTATTTATATAGACATTAATGTTTTAAAATTAAAACCCCATTTAAAAGTTTCAAAGTGGTATGGGACACTTTGATTCAAAAATCTATTTTTAAATGGCTTCTTTACAAATAGTGTGACTTATAAATGATTTCAAGAAAAAGGGGGATATTTCTCTCAAATAGTTTTGATGATTATTTTCATCTATGGAAACATCCTTCATTATTCTTTATTGTGGTTAATGTGATACAATGCAATCCTCCATGTTGTATCAAATGAGTTATGTTTGACTGTGGATGTGCTATTTTTATACCATTCATGGTTTGTGGTTAAAGTATTGACATTTCGTATGCTAGTTTTAATACGAATGTGTATGTTATGTTTAATCCATTTCATATGTGAATGCATTGGACTTAATAAGTGATGGGTGGATCCCTCTATAGCTCCTCGATGCATCAGTAGGTCTCATGAGACAAACTAGTGTCTTGGCACAATGCCTTGGAAAAATCTTATTTGTAGTCTTGGCACGAGGCCTTGGCTATGTGGTTATGATAGTCTAGCATTATGCATTATATCATTATGAAAGTGGTTATTGATATTTCATGTGATTGTTCGACTAGTAGAAAATCCATGTGAATAATTAAATGGAATTATTTCATTTTATCTTTTCCATATTATGCTGAAGTTCATGTTTAAAAGGCTTTTGTCTTAGTTAAAAATTTCTTTAAGTGTTCATGCTTATCTATGAAAGCTTCTGCTATATTGTTATCCTTACTGAGAATCTGAGCTCACCCCTTTCAGTGTTTTATTTTTCTTAGGATGAGAAGAGGTAATTTATGAATGACCTGCAAAGATAGTATGAGGGGATATGAAGAAAAGATGTTGTTTTTCTTTTTTTTACGTTATGATGTAATGTAAGACTTATGAATATATCTAGTGTTTCCAAGACTACTAAACTAATCAGTCTTTCAAGACATGACCCTTTGAGATCATGCCAATGTAATGTTATAATGCATCGACTCAGGGTATCTAGGGTCGGGGCGTTATAATTGGTATCAGATGAAGTTTAGTACAAACCTTGGAAGCTAGATTTAGATAAACTCTGATTAGAGCACGTAGACCTAAGATGAACATTGAGGATTATTATAGAAGAACTTCCTAGAATTTTGGTATTTTAGAGATTTTGTGAGTTTTCTGAGCAATACATCCCTGTCTTGATACGAGTAGGTGGAGGTGGCTCTGGCACAGATGTACCTAGGGGTAAAACCCGAAAACACCACTTTGAGCTAGACTCGAATGGGAACTGGTGCACAACAACGAGCCTTCCTGCACTCTTGGTTACGACACTCCCGGGGGATATGCTTAGGATAATTTACATTTTCTTTACAAACCA
The DNA here is from genome assembly GCA_963277665.1 of Viscum album. Classification (NCBI taxonomy): domain Eukaryota; kingdom Viridiplantae; phylum Streptophyta; class Magnoliopsida; order Santalales; family Viscaceae; genus Viscum; species Viscum album. The sequence goes on along the minus strand of OY728147.1, from coordinate 1,688,771,527 downwards.
ATTTGAAGTAATATATATATAAGATGAGAGTAAATGACCTTGGCTAATCCTAATATTTTTCAAATTGAGAATATGGTGAGATGTTAATATCTAAATGATTTTCTGACTACTGTTACTCACACAATGCTTTCTGGTTTTAGTCAATGGCTAGATTCTAGGAAGTCATAGTGACTTTGAGAATGATGTACTAGGTGGGAACGGTGGGGGCAACGAGCAAAAAAATGGAATGTTGATAGGCGTAAAAGATATCATCTTTATGCCAAATCAGTTTTCCAAAAATATGATCAACAATATATATATTAACCAATTATCGGACTCAACAAAGAAGAGAAAGGTGATGAATGATAAGAGCTCCAGTAGTGGAGACCATGAGGAAAGAAATCCTCAATTTCCATCATGCAGGAAATGTGGAAGGAGACACCCAGGAAAGTGTCTCAATGGGACAAAGAAATGCTTTACGTGTGGGAAGGAAGGACATAAAGTGAAGAATTTCTTAATAAAAATGAAAAGTACTATGGAAGAAGATAAAAATTGTCCCAATAATCCATTTAAAATCATTTGCCATAAATGTAGGGGACCTGGCCATTACCTGAGTGAATGTCCTATTCTATAGGATATTTTCTTGGTCAGAGAAGAAGATATGTGGAAATAAATGGTTGGATAAATGTTTAAAAATTATTAGTGATCCTTGTTGAATGGTTTACTTTGGAATAATTTTCTCTTGTATTTGTAACCCTAACGTTTGCCATGTGAGACTGATATTTATGGAAAAATTATCTTTTCTCTTGTGGATATAGTTATAAATAACCATTTTGTTTTTTATGATCATTGGGATTGAGGAAATTACAAATTATTATAATTTGGGATGAAAATGCAAGGTATGAGATAACATTTGTGGTTAAATTATGTTATGGTTATTTTGAGGAATTTATCTCATTTTGGTAATGTTATAAAATATAGTTTTTGAAAAAGGATGACATGTAGACCGTGTGACAACCTGTCGCGTCGGACAAAGCTGTGGTAATCGAACCCACAACCAAAGTGCGATTGGGATTTATCACCTACCACTGGACTACGTGAAGTCCTTGTTTAATGTGACTATTATTTTTAGTTAAATGATTTTATTGATCAATAATAATTTGATTTGGGATCTTATGTCTTACCAAATGAATACTCTTAGTATAGGAAAATGATTTGGTGATTAAGTGATAAATGTTATTTTGGAAGTTGTTCGCTTTGTTGAGAACAATATATGCCAAAGTAAAATAGAGTAGTATGGGATTTCATTTGAGGAGTAATGGTGGATTTTTATCTATGTTTTTATTGTGGATTTATATTGATTTGGGTTATTTATGGAAATTATTAGGTTAATTACTTTTAAGTGTGTGACTTTAAGAGTAATTAATGTCATTTGGAGATACAATTTAACATGGGAGACTACATAATCAAATTCTTCTATGTTTTGGGTTTCAATATTTGTTGGATTATATTGAAGGATTTTAAGGACAATTGATTATTGAATAGTATTTATTTAACTTTGGGGTATTATTGGTTTAATTTTATAAATTTAGATTAGTGTTTATTTCTCTCAAGGAATATTTTTTTTGGGGATCATTAGATCTTGTAATAACCATTTTGGTTTTGATTAATCTCTAAAGACAATGTAAATATATAGTTTATCCTGCATGGATCATGTGATTCTATAGAAGTTTATTCTAGCTCTTCCAGTGTGACCAAGTCTTCATGAATACTCATCGTTTTAAAAAAAATGAGTTAGTGGTGGAAATTTATTAAATAATGAAACTATACATAAAATTTAAGTATATATTTTTATATTCTTAGTCAATATCATAAATGAAATCATCATTTTTTTGTAATGTAACTTAAAACAAAAAAATGTTGTCTATTTACTTTTCCTACAAGGAGACTAATGATCGTTTTTCCCAACACAAGTTTGTGGTTTTCTTATTGTTAAATTTCTCCTGATCATGATTTCTATCCCTCTCCATCAGAACTTGACACTTAGTTTATCATCCACATCCATGTTTTCCTACCTGGAATCCTAGTATGGGTTATCTTGGGTGACCTTTATACCTCCCTTCCTTTCTTTTAAAGTAATAGTTTTATTGACTCTTTTTCCGATGTGGGACTTTCCATTATATTCGCAAGCCCAATTTTAAAAATTGTGAGGACGCAATTTATTGAAGTAGGGGATAATGTAACACCCCAAGCTTCCACGGTACGTTTCCCTTTGAATAATGCAATGGCCTGCATTGTACGCAACTTTGAGATTCTAACACACCACAACCAATCAATCTAGCCGTTATGAAATTTTATAAATTATATCTCTAAAAATGGTCTTCATTTTTGGATTCAGAATATCAAAATTATCCTAAGGTGAAATTTTGGTATTTTTTGGATAACTTTCTTATTTTGATGAATAGTGTAAATAACTAAATTTTAATTAAAAACATTTTTTTAATCGAAATAATTAATATTTATAAATTATAAATTTGAGTGGTTTTAAAGTATATTTAGAATATATTTTTACCATTTAATTCAATTTTTTTTCATTGGACATAATTTCACAATTAAACCAGACATAAACAAGTGCCAATCTTTTGATAGTTATTATCTCTTAAAAACACACTTTTTGTTTTAACAACGGGAAATAATTTTAAATTAATTTCTACCACTTATGTGTATTGAATTTGGAAAAATGGATTCCATATTTGGAGTCAGGATTTCCAAATTGTGTAAATAGGTAACTTTTATTTTTACACATATTGAATAATTACTTCGGTAAATATTTTATTTACCATGGTTAAAAGGTAAATCCGGTTAATAAGGGTTAAAAACATAATGTTATAATAAAACAAATTACCCTAAAAAAATTCATAGCCTTATTGGTTGACACATGTCCGACCATGGGCATCATTGGGTCGATTTTGGGACCCCATGGAGCCACTTGTAAGTGATAGGGACACTTTATTTTAATTAAGTTAAAATGAATACAAAAATGACACAAGCATATATCTTTTAGAAAATCAATTATACATAGGGTTATATATGTTTTATTTTCGACTAAAAATATTCATTATAAATATAAAAATATTTCCTACATAATGGTATTTTATTTATAATTTTTAGACATTATATAATTTAATTTATTTATGACACAATGATGATGCAGTAATTACCATAATAGAAAGCAATTAAAATAATTGATATTATAAATACCCAAATAAATAACATTTGAGACTTTTAATGAATTAGATTAATTTTATAGGTTAATATGACATGTTATTAATGATTTAATTAACTTTTTTTGAAGTAATAATTCTGTTATGAGTTTTACAAAAATCAACTATTGAATAGTGTCAAAATTGATATAAAAGAGTTTTTAAAACAAATATTATATTATTAATTGATATTAAATTCCTAAAAATCGAAGTTTCGGCCAAGAGACTTATATCATTATAGGTGTGTCATTAATGGACCACTTGGGGGTCTCTTCGATGTATATAGTATGTTTATTAACTATATATCATAAAAATACAAAGTGACATGATAAATGTCAAACTAATTAACTAAGAGTTAAAACTAAAAGATAAGGTTAATATAATGACCCAAACCTGTATACATTATATTAGTTGAATGTTTTTAGACCTATCCCCACCTTAACCTCTTAATAATCAACTTTGGAGCCATTAGAAACCGAATATGAATTTATTATAAATTAATATTTCTAGCTTTTCCAAAGGTGCCCCTCACCCCTCTTATAAAAGGGCAGTCCTCCTTCTCATTTCTTCACACGTTCAAAGCCATTTGGTTCGGACAAACCCTACCCAAATACTCTCTAAACTTCCCTCAATACAACCTAGAATCCTTAGTTGGATCATAAATCCAACCTAAGGAGCCCTTTCGATCAAATCAAAAGGAAGAACCCGAAGAAGAGGTAATGTTTTCACCACCCCTTATCAAGTTCTTTTCTTCGTCAACCTCTTATTTCTTTGTTATTACCATTATAAAATAATAACTCCAGTATCTTATATATACTTTTATGTTATTAAAAATATGGTACAACCATATTCAGTATTCTATCCACCCTTTGAATAACATGTCACCATACGTGCGTACGTACGGCTTACCGTATCCACGTCGTGGTGTAATTGTTATTCAATATATTATTATTTGGGTGGGTATAATAATGATGTTAAACTCATTTAACTAATAAATATAACATGATAATGACTCTGTATATATGATATACCATCCAATTATATATTATTTTAATATCAAAAGAATGATATTTTCGCTCGTGTGTACGTACGGAGTACCGTCTCCACGAACGCGATGAGATTCATTGTCCATCATATCCATTCAAGTATAATTCTCATTTTATGATTAAAAATAATGTTTAATAACATGATATAATTCTGGTTATGAATAATATACATCCCATTAATAACAAATATGGCCCACATAACAAATAATATAAAGTAAAATAAACCTGTTAACACCCGAAATGACAATAATTCTAAAATATTATTAACAAACCAATGTTAAAAGATCATATATGATACCATATTAATTTAAATGATTCTTGTATAATTCAATAACAATTATTTCACCATTATACAGGAGGTTAACCTACCATCGTCCAAGGAAAAAGTACAAAGTAAGGGGTTTCTTATCTCACTTTTAATTTCGTGAGAATTCCATTGTTCACCACTTAATTATTGCATGTGGTGTATGTGTACTGCCCATGATTGAATTCATTGTGTAATATACTGTAATTTATGTGTATTTACATCATCATGGTATGATCCTTCTTTCATGGGTGTATGTTTCGTAAGTTACCTAATCGATAAGGGAATTTGAAATTTCAATTTCCACTCATTTGGGTTTACACATATTTCATTGATTATATTACCCCAAGATTATGTGTGGAATAACTATTCATTTGATTATGTCATAATTTCAACTCTCCTTCCTATGTATATACTTTTGATACACATAATCACTACATTGATAATTTCTCAATTCATTGATATGAATTTGATAAGAGTAATTTTATCTCATTCTCCATTTGTCGAGTTAAACATCCAATTTGTTGGTGTTGTTTTTACAAGAATATGTTTGAATGTCCTTTGATTGTTTTACACTGAATATCCAATCATATTTAGTGTATTTATATTTGTCACACATTATTATGTCATTGATTTATCCTTAACCTAAGGATACGTCCTATGTGAGAGATTTCATCTCAATTTACATTCCATTGAGACTTCTTTGTTGTTATACACCAAATCTCTTTTATGTGGTGTATATAATGTACTTTGACATAGTATATCATGAATTCCTTTATTCTCATGATATTAAATTTTTTTGATTACCTCAATTATTTTTATTCAAGTGTCTCTCTTTTGGTTAGAACCTCTAACTAAAATACCATTTTTAAATGTTTTAAAGACTTATTCTTCTATATCTTGCTCATTAATTTCCATGTTTTAAAAATGGTTTTAAGGATTTATTTATATGGACATTAAAGATTTAAAATTAAAAATCCTTTTAAAAGTTTCAAAGTGGTATGGGACACTTTTATTCCAAAATATATTTTTAAATGGCTTCTTGACAAATAGTGTTTCTTATAAATGATTTCAAGAAAAAGGGGGATATTTCTCTCAAATAGTTTTGATGATTATTTTCATATATGGAAACATCCTTCATTATTCTAGATTGAAGTTAATGTGATACAATACAATATTCCATATTGTATCAAATGAGTTATGTCTGACTGTGGATGTGCTATTTTTATACCATTCATGTTTTGTGGTTAAAGTATTGACATTTTGTATGCTAGTTTTAATATGAATGTGTATGTTATGTTTAATCCATTTCATATGGGAATTAATTGGACTTAATAAGTGATGGGTGGAGCCCGCTATATCTCCTCGTTGAATCAGTAGGTCTCATGAGACAAACTACTGTCTTGGCACAAGGCCTTGGAAAAATCTTATTTGTAGTCTTGGCACAAGGCATTGGCTATGTGGTTATGATAGTCTGAAATTATGCATTCCATCATTATGAAAGTGGTTATTGATATTGCATGTGATTGTTCGACTAGTAGAACATCCAAGTGAATAATTAAATGGCATTATTTCATTTTATATTTTTCATATTATGCTGAAGTTCATGTTTAAAAGGCTTTTGTTTTAGTTAAAAATTGCTTTAAGTGTTTAAGCTTATCTATGAAAGCTTCTATTATATTGTTATCCTTACTGAGCATCTGAGCTCACCCCTTTCAGTGTTTTATTTTTCCCAGGATGAGAAGAAGTAATTTATGAATGACCTGCAAGGATAGTATGAGGGGATATGAAGACAAGATGTTGTTTTAGTTTTTTTTACCTTATGATGTAATGTATGACTTATAAATATATCTAGTGTTTCCAAGACTAATAAACTAATCGGTCTTTAGAGACTTGATCCTTTTAGATCATGCCAATGTTTTGTAATAATGCACCAACTCTGGGTATCTAGGATTTGGGCGTTACAATAAGATTAATTTTATTGAATATAAATGATCATATAATATTTATCAATTCAAATGTAATTTTTATTAAGGTTTGAAAACTATTTTTGTCAAAACCCATAAATTTTCAAAAAAAATCATTTTTTATTTTAAAATTGATTATTCACATATATATATATATATATAATTATTAAGAACATATTAATATTATTTTTGGTATGAGGATGTTTAAATTACACTATTGTGATGTTTAAATAATTTTCTAAGACAATTGATTTTTTTGGTATAAATTAAATGTGGTATAAATATACTATTTTTTATATGACATGATAATAATGTAATAGTCATCTAATAGAATTATATAAAATGTATATTCCGAAAAATATATTTTTTTCTTTAAAAAATTTAATTTCATGTTTATTTTATTTATATTATAATGAATTAGGGAATCCTCCAAAACATATAAAATATTTTATGATTTTAAAATCATTTCCTTGAAAGTGTAACCCACCTAAACATAATTAAGGGAAATATTTTAAAATATTAGTCCCCTAGACATAAAACATAATGTATACCAATCCCTTTTTATAGAAACCATTGGAAACCCATGGTATAATTTGGCGTTTTGAATATTTTACTATATAGTGTCCAAAAACAAAATATTAATGAATTCCCCCACGTTTCTTTATAAACCATCCCAAGATCGCAAATCTCTTCACTCAAGATTTTTCATTATTGAAAAAACTCTTCCCAATACTTCCTAGAGTCCTACCAATGTACCCTTAAGCTCCCAAGAAGCCTCTCCCAAGTGTTTGTAGTCACACATCCAAGTAAGGGATCTCTCTCACATATTTCTTCAAGAACCTCTTCTATGTCATGCCTTTTAATTTCCATTTTCTTGATTTGGGATATTTTCTTTCATACCTCCTTATATTCCATTTGATTTATGCATGATGGGATATTCCTTTAATTCCCATTAACCCCCTGTGATCCTTTAAACCCACCTATTACTATGTTGAAATTCAGTAAGATATTTCTATCTCCTCATTTACATTCAAGAATTTTTTTTTTATTATGCATATAAATTTCATTTTTCATGGAGATATTATGTTAGATGATCCCCTTACAATCCATCCCATGTATAACCAATGAGAGACCCATTTCTCTCTCATCAACCCAATTTATGAATTTTCGCATGACGCAGTTATGCTACTGAAATTCCACCATGCAAAAAACATCATGTAGTGAATACCATACCCATTCCTCTTTCAAGGATATTCACCTATATTCACATATAATTATCAAATTTTGACTTATATTTATGAATTCCACATTCCCTAATCGTGGAATAAATGATGATGTTGAATGAATCCGTGTTATAAGATCTATGGGGCACAAATAATCATGAGATTGAAATGTTTATAATGGGTCAGCATTGATATCTATCCAATGAATTGGGTAAGGTTTTGTATAATGATATGTCTTGTTGGGATTGGGGTTCACCTAATTCCTTTATTGTTATTTTTTTAGCATGTCGGGATAGGGTTTTACCAGATTCCTTTACGTTAATGATGTAGTGGTTTAAGTTGTTTCCAAATTTCCATGTTATGAATACCATCTTATATCATGCCTTTATGTACATGTTTCTTTTATACTCTATTGATATTACTCTTAAATACATGTATTTTCTTCCTCAATTTATTCCATATTTATTTCCTTACTAGCCTTTATATGTCATCATTTTATTATGTATTTCCTCAGGTTTTCCCATGCAATAATAAGTACTGAGGTATATTATGGTCATGTAAAGGAAGTATTCAATGTAGATGTGTATTTCCTGTTTTAAGTAGTTATGTAATGTTCCTAATACCCAAAGGCATAAGACCTCTTGATCTATTGAGTAGTATTATGTGCATGTTTATGTATTAAATCTTGTTTAAATATGAAATAAACACAAAGTTGGTTATAACATTAGAGAGATATATAATTGAATAATACGATATATATGATATTATGATCATTCAATTAATGGAAAATATTACTCATCTTTTCTCTATAATGATCTTTTTATAATGGAAATGTTACACATGCATACGTACGACCTACCATCTCCGTGATCATTAGGTACTTCATTTTTCATAACCATAAATAATGATTTAAATTAATATTATAATTAAAGTAAAATAAGGATAATTATCTAGCGAGTATTATTATGGAGATGATATAAATATATAATATTAAAAATATCTAGATACTTCATGACTAAACTTGCATTATAAATTAAAGAAGGTCATAGTCAAAATAATGAAAATAATAATATATTATTAATTGATAGTTGATAATATTTAATAATGGGGTTATATAATATATTTATTTTTATTAATATAGTAATTTTATAAAGTAATAAAATGATAAATACAATTATAGAGAATGTTAAATAAGGTTCAACCAAAAAAAGTTTTATGTACGGGATTTAATTTGAATTTATATTCCATTGAGAAGTAACTGTTATTCGGAACAAATTTACTTTTATGTAGTATACGTACTATCCATTTAGACATGTAACATCATGAACAATACATAATTCATGGCATTTTATATTTTATATTGAATCATTTAATTCCAATGGATTTTTATATAAAATTAACAAGTGAAAAATCTATTGTGAAATATCACTTTCTTTTCTAATTGTTAACATTCTCTTGAAAACATCACATTCTTGTAATAATTTTTCATTGAAAATTCAATTTATATTCAATATTAAATTTATTATAAGATGGATATGATTATTTCCAAAAAATCAAATACCATATTTATTTTTTTATTACATTGAATATTATTTAATTATCTAGAAAATATTGATAAATATTTATCCTTAACATAAAACATATATTTGTTAGTAAAGAATACTGATTCATGATTTAAATTGATTATTTGATATAAGAGGAATTATTTGAACCCATAGGGATTAATGGGACCAAATATATTACTTCCCCTTAATACAAGTTCAGGTCTCACGATACAAATTATATTGTCCAAATTAAATAGGTTTCTTTCTGTTGTATTTGAAATACCTCTTTAAAGGCCATGATCGTGGAGGTATCATGATTCCTAAGATCATGACATCCAATAATTATGAATTATCTTCACTAAAAGTTCAATTACTATTATCCATCACATTTTTACTATGATATTATCAACACATTCTTTTCACATTGAATCTATTGATTAATTGTAATGTGTTTATTATTATTTACCAAGAAATATTGATTATCCCATATGTAATTATTTAAATGGAATATATGATTAGTTATTTAGATATACATTTTGATTATTTTTATTGTTTCATGATAACTTATATTATAAATAACCCTTACAATTAGATCGATATCACCCTTATTTTTTTTCATTCCCAGGATATGAATATGAGTCAATTAAATAAGTTTTCATGGATGTTGAGAATTTCCTATGATTATATTATATGTTTTATTTTTTATTCTCAATGTAAAACTAGTTTCATTAATGTATTTGGTTTACACAAAAAACTAGTATGAGTGGTCCTTTATGATTTGACCCAAATTATCTCAGCAAATGTAATAAATTAAGGCACCAACCCTAGACATAAGAAGTCAGGGTCATTATAGGACCATTGAATTGTAAAAAGTTCTTGGTAATAAAACGAGGACTATGGTTACATTTTTTCTATCTTAGTGAAGATCGTGGAGGTGAATATTGAATATATTTTGTTATAAATGTTTAAGGGTGATATGAATTTTATTTTTCAATACATATTTCAGGAAAAAAATTGAGTATTTATTAATTTATATTATAACCTACACATATTTTTCTCAAGTATGTTAAGAGATAATTCTTACCATCTCTTTGTACAAATATGAATTGATTGTATTCGATTATCTTTCCCAATTTAGTAAATTGGAATTTTTTTTATTACAGATGTAATTTCACAAACTCAAAAAAATGGAGTGTTATTCAATGGGGAGTTTAGTAAGTTCACATGGGTGAGGATATAAAATTGAAAATAAAAAAGGAAACATAAAATAAAAAAACTAAGAAATAGATAATACTACTATTGTTAATGATATCGTAGATAGGTTTGTACTTCATGTATGTTCTTAATCAATTTAATATTTATAATATTTTTATATAAGAATATTTCCATAGTAGGTATTTATAGATTTTTATATATATCATGATTATAAATAATAAATATGGAGTTTTAAAAAATTCAAAATATTTGTTGGAATGATATTAAAAAATGACATATAAATTTGATGGTTAAAATATTAATGGAGTTATATTTAATATGGTGTCTTCTAATGGTGGTAAAGAATAATAATTTTTTAATATTTTTAAATTTTTCTATGTATTGATACTATCAAAAGTTGAATTAAATTTTGAATTAAATTTTCATTAATGATTATAGGTGGAGTAATTAAAATGCATGTGGGAATTTTTTTAAAGGGGTATAATGTAATAATCTTTTATGTTTTCATACATTTTATTATCATGGTTGATAAATACTAGTGAGAATAAAAATGATCAATATATTTTGGATTTATAAGATGAAATGTAATATTATATGGATGGAGATATTGATGAAGGGTGGAATCCTATAGTCTATATGATGTTATTTGAGTTTTATGAGATCAATTATGAAGTTTATGAATTATTTTATTACATTGAACCCCCTTAACAATAATAGATTGATCAATTGATCAATGATTTTTTGATGTTTTTGAACATACAATGGGGTGGAGATGTGTAAAACATGTTAATAATGTGACATTTAAATAACATGTCCAATAATGAGTTATAGTATTTTATATTCATTCCTCTGTTAAAATATTTAGTAAAACACATTATATTATTTGATTTTGAGTAGTTAAAAATACAAAAAGAAATCATTTTTTTCACTTCTCTTAATGGATTTTATTTTCAATTTTAAAAAATAATATTAATTTTTCATTAGTTGAACTAATTGTCTATTTTTAATACAATGTATAAAAACATTACTGTAAATAAATTGTACAAAATTATGAAAATATATAATAACATATGATGTCTTATAAGAATTTCAATTGGGTATTATTAATTTACCAAACCATAAATATATTTATTGAATTAAAATAATCTTACTTGATAAAAAATTAACAAATATTATTTATAATGTGTGATAGATTTTAAATTAATATTTACATGGGTTCATGTTATTAATCTATCATTGTTATATTGTATCAGATTTATTAGGAATACATTAGTTCAAATAACCTATTTAAATAATTTAAAAATATTATTTTTTAATTAATATATCAAATTATATATTTTTTAAAATATTTAGGGTGATTAAATATATATGATTCAATTATATAAGTTGAATTCAATAATTACTATTTAGTGAAATAACGCATCTAAAAAACCCTAGTCTTTACCTAGAACACTTATTACTTTTGATATTCTAACATCTGATTCAGTGATGTTATATGACCTTATCTCTCCATAATTTAATTTCAATCCACCACTTCAGCTATAGAGATACCATATGAAAAACATTGGGGTTATATGGCCATCTAATTGACTATCACAGATAGGATGATCATATTTTGTCATTGTTAATATCATATGGATATAAGATTGTGAATATTATATTAATGTAAATTTTAATTTGAAAAAATATATCATAAATATATATACTAAGGTTTTGAAATATTATTTTGATAGACAAGTAAATAAATGTAAGTGATATAAACATGCATACATTAAAAATTAGAGGTTCGAAATATTAAATGTATTGTTTTAATTTTACATATTTTGGGTGACCAAAAATATGTTGGAGGCATATAGAGGAATATAGATGATTATAAATATATGATTAGATTTCTCTTCATAATTTATATTAGGATGGTATATATATTATTATTGATTGGAAAATGAAATTATTGGTAAATGAATAAATAAAAATTAAAATTAAAATTATTCATTATTTGATCTTAATACCTAATGTAATAATATCATGGATTTGAGATATTGCATTTATATATTATATTGTATTTTTATTGGAATAAGATGATTTTCCATAAATGGAAATACAATATTCCAATAAATATTAAATGAATTCATGTATATGTTGGGAAAAGAGATAAATGACACCTCATTGAGGATTCATCAAATGTTACCAAAAATACCCAAACAAATACCCTGAGATTTGTGTAATTTGTATGTGGGTGTGCATAATACCAATTCAGATATAGCATTATATAATTTCGTAGTATTTTTTATTTCGAAATAATTAGTAATGTTATAATTTTTATTTAAAAACTATTTTCCTATGAATCGTATGAAAAAATAAAGGGAAATTAATTACAAACATGTAATGTTTTAATTATTTTCTAGAAGACGATTGAAAAACTTATTATTTTTTCAATTATTATGTATATTGTTTTTACATCATAATTAATTAAAATTTGATAATTATAAATTTATTACAATTTTTATATAATAGGAGGAGGCCAAACATTATGTTCTTCAAATATAGATGTGGTTCAATGTTTATAAAATTTTTTATTTCAGATATTATAGTAAAGATAAATTAAACATTGGTTTAAAAAATATAATTTAATTTTTTTCATTTAAATAAATATAATTATTCCATTTTTTCACTTTGTAGATTATAATTAATGAGGATTGTGATGAAAATTTTTCATAGACACAATTATTTTTAGAATTGTATTTTATGTCCAATATTTGGGAAAGAAGTATCCCAATCATGTGAAAGAGACATACTATTGACCATCCCCATCTCAAGTTATCAAGATGTTCCAATATGAGACTAATCTATTTCAACATCTTGATGGTTTGAGTATATATATATTTTTATATCAATAATAATAAAAAGAAATTATGTTGTTCATGAAAAATCAATGTGTTGATGATTAAAAATTCATAACATTAGTTAAGTGGATTTTTTCTCCGAGGATTTAATTAGATACTCTATATGGCAGCATGACAAGGAATGCCCCAATTGAATGTGTATTTTTGATGTTGTAGAATAAATATGTAATAGTTCTTTCGATTTTATTCTATTAGGTTTGTATTATTATTATTATTATTTTAAATATGTATTTATTTACAATGTACTTTTACAATAAAATTATATTCTAAATTACCTTTTCCATAGGCATTAATAATAATTATTTACTATGAATATTAGAAGCATGTATCATCTAGGAAAAAACATGGTAACGTAATATAATATTTTTATAGATGTAACACCTATATGTATTTCATTTTTATGGTGTGAATGTAATGAAACACGTCTCTTTATAATACTGACGAAAAGTTTGACATTAATAATTGTTTTTATTTGTAAAATAATTTATCACATAATTTTAATAATTGTAATCCCATATTAATTTTTTTTCTTTTATTGAATACTAAATGTTTTAGTTTTATATCAAGTTGAATGATATAAATTTTACATAAAATTTAATTGACTAGCTATTTAAATTTTTATTGTTATTTATCATTCCACCCACTAGAGGTTGTTCTAAACAACACTAAATAAAAAACACCCTATATCCACTAAAAATATCACTAATTGATAAAAATTAATTAGTTTCCATATATATAAGGTTATAACCACCACTAAATTAAAAAATAAATATTTTAAAAATTACCACTATATGTTTGGCGGATATTCAACAACCACCACCAATTATTGATTCAAATTTTTTTATATCTTATATGAATTATAAAAACAATAATGAATTCATTTTTATCCCTCTAAATTATGATGGTTCCATAAAATGACCCAAATAATTAATAGAATATTAATATAATCAGTTATTCATATAAAACTATCACTAATTTTTGTTTCCCATGCATTTAGTATATGATAAAAATAATTCATGAAAAGATCAGGACTTATACTTCAACATATAAGGATAAAAATATATAATTTCAACAAATCAGGATAACATTTATTACATTAATAATATAGTGCACCAACTTTTCCGTGGTTGGGTATTACTACGTTTCTTAGATTATCAAGACGTGTGAACCCTATAGATGTAAAACATTAAATTTACTCTATAATAGAACCTCATACAACATACAAGAATTTAATTTTTTAATAGTAGGTGGCTTATTTATGCCCTATGACGTTTTTTGTTGAATTTTTTAGAAGATCAAAATTTAATAGATTTTAAATATTTATTAATTAGCTAAATACTTTTCCATGATCATTGATAGTAATATATTAGTGTTCATCAGTGTTTTATTTATAAAAATTGGATTATTATAATATTAATTTTGAGTTTAATTTCATTGTAATATTTGAGTTTCTTAAATCATTGAAGCTCAGAAAATGATATATTAAAATTTATAATATATCCTTTTTAGTTTCTCTCATATCTGATGTGAATGGATTATATCTCAAAAATGGATCATCAGCTAGTGATTCCAATACCATTTTTGAGTTTGATATGGTGGTTTTACATTAATTGTGGTAGAATCATTTCTCCCACATTTAGTTGTAAGGATCGCATCCTCATGGTTGGGGTTAATTAATTTAAATAAATAAAATCATTCATTCATAGACTATTATATCACTAGACCAAAAATCCCCCCTTTAATCACCATTAAACACACTCATATGGAATATTCACCATAAAACCTAACCCTATATAGTGGTAGAGAGGGAAATTGATATAGTGAAGGAGATCATTAAATGATATCTAGATATCAAAATCTAATCAAAAAAACCTTCAAGAAGTCGTTAAGGATTGGATCACACAGTGACTATGAATTTTACCATGGATATATTGATGGATTAAGTCAACATCTATTGTGTGAGGATATTGGGAAGATTATTTTCATTCTTCTATAACAATCATAGTGATTTATGAGGTATGGAGTTTTATTGTTTCCGATTAAAATCCAAAAGTATTCCTCTATATTTTATCTATATTTTTTATTTGGTATTACGTTTATTATTGTAAATTAATTCCCATAAATTATTTGAATCTCACTTATAATGATATGAGGATGATCTATAAAACCCCCTCCATTAATTAAATATATTAGTATTCTTTTATTTTCTTTCCTCATTCTTTGAACATCCACCAATATTCTTCGCTATGGCCCGTGGTTCAGTGGATTTTTCCCATGGATAAAAAAGGGTCAATATTTCAGGCCAGAAATAATTAATTTTTGTTGAAAATTGAATAGCATATCATGTATGGGGATCATTAGGAAATGGAGAATTGTTTGAAGGAAAAATATAATGGTTCTAGTTGAGAAGACACTCAAAGACCTCATGGTATATTATAAACCCTTGGTAGATCATTTTTATAGGAAAAATATCTAAAAAGTTACCTCTAGATACATGACAGAAGTGGATTATGATAGTGTCTTCATCATAATCTGAGGTAGAGATAGTGACAACAAGGTGAATAGATGTGTTATATAGAGTTGGATTTTGGAGACAGTCACACACCATGCGTACCAGATCCACACATCATGTGTCACCCAAGAAGAGTTAATTATTTCTTTATTTGATGATAAATATAACAAACTTTGTAGAAAATGTGTGTTTGTCATGTATACTAAAAATAAGAATCTTTTCATGTACAAGGTTTATGAGATCGTGTGGTTTCTTTACCACCCCCATCGTCTTGGCCAGGACCAAACATTTTGTTTCATTTTTGGTATATAATATGACCTTTTAGATAGTATAAATTGGGTGAGATGGTTGTGACCACTAAAAATTTACCCTCTATAGAATAATCATTTATTTTAGTTTCCAAATGACATGAGATGTGGGGGAACAATATACCCCACTATTCCGATGAGTTGTGTACCCAATGACATATATTGTATGTGTAAAACCATACATTTCATATAATTAGGTAGTACATAACCAAAAATTCTCTTATGGGTTACACATAATATACCATTATAGTACATACATTTTAAATTTTCAATATTTAGTTATTTTAGAATTCTCCATTCCTGGGAATAATATATGGGTATGAAAATTGACCATGTTATATATTTTCTCACATAAAACATGGTTAAAAAACTGTACTCATCCACATAGTTTAATCATGAGGTGATGCATGGATTTTAGTTTTATTAGATTTATAAGTCAATTAAAGGTTATTAAACATGATTATTGTATAAATCATAATGTAGGGTTTTTTTAGTAATTAAATAATGATAGATAACATGTACCATTGTTGTCTTCTTGGATCTTATTACTCCTCCACAAACATGGGGGAGGCCTCTATAAAAGGCATGTGGTTGGTACTCGATTGGTACCGATGAGGTGGGGGTCCTCTCCTCCAAAAATAATTGAGTTTGTTATTCCCCAACATACTCATATTTTGTAGAAATTATAGTACTCTGAGCATCCTTTGTTTCTCAAGACATGCAACCTCCAGATATTTGAATTGTGATGGACTATGCCTCAATATATCACTGATAAATCTAGTTATATATCATATATTGATCATTTTCTATATTCTTTAAATCAAATTCATATACAAGGGGTTGATTTTAAGTTTTTCTAGTCAATACCTCATGTTTTCAATGAATCATATTACTTATGTTTAATCTCATCCATTTGTGGGTCTTGCTCCCACTCGTGTTGGTCTGTGTAAATGATGGTGGGTTTTTAAATTTAATTTGTTGATATAATTGTATTGTAGCATTTTTGTGGAAGATGTATGATGATAAACATTATTTCATAGTGGGGTTTATGGAGACCATTTCAATTAGAGATTTATCGATAAATCATTAATTTTGGTGTTATTATCCCTAGTTCCTTCATCTTTGGGTTCAAAGACCATTCTATATATATATATATTTATTATGTTATTTTTCCTATGTACATATTCACTAAATATGTTATGCCTCAATAATATATTTTATATATTTATGTTTTTAATAAATTTTTGGGTGTGTATTGGTGTTTTTTTATGAAATCTTGTAATTTTATTCCTTAAAGGTATTATCCCATTATAGGATTGTACATATTATGGACTAAAATATTATGTAATATACATCATTCCATCAAGTCACTAGACCTTATCCTATTGAATCCTATCATAGTGTGTAACCCATGTTTTAATGTTAGCCTAATGGAATACTTGATGGAATATGTCATAAAAATCTAAAATCAAGGATTTGGAGTCCTCGAGATGGATGTCATATTTAGTAGTCATAAGAGGATGATTTTGGGAATTTTGGTCAATTATATTTAGGGGTTCTTGTGTTTTATTATAAGACTAGAGGGACTAAAATATGTGTAAAGTTCAATTTATTATCTTTTGGAACATTGATAAACATTTTTTTCTACTCAGATACTTTGGAAATAAATTTTAATATATAAAAAATTAGTACTTGCATCATATAATGGCCAATTTGTATCTGTAAATTCCTTCATATGTCAAGACATAATGACATACTATACTAAAAGCGTTCAACCTATCCTATAGATGGTTTTATATTTTTATATCATGTTGTTTTACTGAGGTAAGGTCTTGATAAGACCATGAATTTATTTGGGCATATTTTGACCAATTAGTATGTGATGTGGTTTCGTTTCTGAGACTTGGTTGAGATATATTCATTCCACATGAATTGAGTCATTTTATCTCAACGATTTTATTACTATTTTCTTTATTAAAAATAATGTGGTAGTTATTCTTGAGTTATATGAGTCTACCCAATGGCTAGGTATTTTTTTTCATTCTGATGATAGTGGCCTCATGGGTTTTAAGGATAGAATGCTCCTCAGAAAATAGATTTTTTGTTGGATATTAAACTCATATTTCAATAAAATTATGACTCCCAATGGACAAATGATGATTCAATAATAGATATCTCTATATTAAACATCAATATGGTAGTATATTATTATTCTTAGAAATATAAAATTCAATTTCTCTATCATATTTGGAGTTCAAAAACTTATTCTATATAGATTTTTATTCAAAGATATATTAACCTCAATAGGGAATCATATAATATTTATATACAAAGATACGCACATAGACCTCGTAAGGTGTTACTAGGTAATTTTTGTGTGTAATTATTTGAGATCAATATTTTAGGTACATACTATGATGAAATATTTATATATATATGGTAGTATTTTCATGAAACACCATCTACGATGGAGACCCCTAGAGAGATAATTTCAGATCTATTATTCTCATTTGATATAAACATATCCTACGAGAGCATGCTATAATTTCCATTGAAGATATCCATAGTTGTGTAGTAGACATATATCCACATTAAATATAGAATCAATGACATATACCTCTATATTATAGGTCAAGTTAACTATTATGGAGTTTTCTAGTGGAAGAGTGGGTCGTGGAAGTGCATATGTGTATAGATATTGTTATGACCATCTCATATCGTCACCACCATCAATAAATTATTATCGAGAAAAGAGTGTTGATAGTTATAACTACTAAAATATACACTTGATGGATAGATATGGTCTGATTCTAATGGGTGTATTTTAGAGTATGATTTGCGTTATCTCATTATTGAACATCAAAATAGTATATTATGTTTTCACATATTCATCATGCAAAATATGTTTTAGAGTTGGATATTCATGTGTAACCCTTCCAAAATCTGTGGTTAGGTAGAGAACTCCCAATGATGGTGAAGATCTTCCATTCACCCCTTCAGGTAAATTGATTTTACCCTTAATGGAGAAATGGTTTTTTCCATATATTTCTTCATAGAATACATGTGATATAATTCTACTAACATCATCATGGATTAGATACCAATTCTAATATTGCATAATGATTAATAGTTGATAAAACTATGTGCCTTATACCTACAGTAGGTAGTGATATCTCATTAAGTGTGGAAATCATAAATATTCATCAAGGAGTGTTATTTGGCTACCCATGAGATAGTTGGAATGGATTTATATGCTACCAATATATATTATAATCAGATACTTATGAATTTAGAGGAATAAATGAGTGCTTTTATGGGTGATGACAAGTTGTTCCTCATTTAGTGATCGATATATGAATCAGAAAATTATATAAGTGGTTTTCAAAGGTCAGTGAGTTAGACAATGAGAACCCTTTTTTCTTGTATTTTCCATATGGACAAAATTCTACCTAGTATATATTCATGAAGAATAATGTTTGGTGATTAAGGATTTTACTTAGTATTGTCATGGGAGTAAAATACATAAGATAAACTATCATACGGTGAAATTGTGATACATTTGGTTTAATTTGAATTTGGGAATTTGAGGATGTTGTGATTGATGAAGTTAGAGTGGACCAACATTTTCATGGTGGATTATTCAGTTCGAAGAGGTACTTTGGTTAGAATGATAGTGAAGGATATTGATCATCTATATTTAGAGAAGTTGATTATTGTACAAATAGGAATACATTTCCTAAAATATATTAATGGTGGTGGTAAGACACTATTTCTTTGTTGGTGAGAGTTCATAGTGGTAAAATAAATTGATTAGTCTTATGTGAATGAACTTTCTCAATCGACGGAGCCCATCGTTTTAAATCATTGTGGGGAGAACTTCACTTGTATACCCTGGAAAACATTTCTTTTCTATAGATATTGGTATTAAATATCTCTATAAAAATCTTTAACGACCCAATGTTTTATCAAGGGAAATTACTTTCTTATAAATACGCCATACAGTCAAATGTAATCATAATACAATAAACTAATAAGTACTGTCTTACCTTTAAACATAATATTGCAACTTCTGTGATTTGAATTTTGATAATCTGATATACACTATTGAGATCGGTAGGATTCTTGGAGTCCGATCAGACAAACTTAATTTTTTTAATAGTAATTGACCCTCATGAATAGTAATGTTACCCATATGAATATTAATGTTAACCTTATTAATATTAAATAATCCAGAAGAATAGTAACCTCACCCATGAATTTATAAATAAATTTTTTTCATCTTATAAGTGATAATAGAAATATAGTATTAGTATTGGTATTTTTAAAAGTCAAAAATAATTAATTAAAATGAAATAATTAATTTAAAAGAAAATTTAATTTCATAATAGGTGTTCATAAATTATCAATTTTATGTTTTCTGAATTTTAGATAATTTTAAATCACCTTATATAACTTTTGAAAACTTTATAAAATTAGTTATAGTTTTAAATTCTGTATTTTTCATGTAAATTATGATTATAATAAAAAATTAATTTTATTTTACTTAAAAAAATTATATTTGTAAAATGGGGTTCATTTTAAGATTCTACATGTAAAAAATTGGTTAGGGTGATTTTTTTGGGATTTTTCTATAATACATGAATTTTTTATTAATACTGAAATATGGTAATTTACCGTATATATACATTATAAGCTAAATGGGCTATTCCTAGCATCACAGATGATGTAAGAAACCTTATTTAGATTTTACATTCACTTATTACACTTTTTGGTTGTATAATCATCAATATTTATGGTCTTGAGGGAAAATAAAAATCTAAGGAAATAAATATTATGAAAACCCTCCTCTCCTCCACTATAAATACCAACCCTCCTTACCTCTTAAATTCACTCCTATAATGTCATGTTCCTTAACTAAATTCTTCCCAAATAATTCCCCAAATTCTACCCATGTACAACATCCCTTATTCTCTTTAAAAGACCAAATCCTCTCCCCTTAAGAGGCTCTCAAGGAAGATTGATTCAAGGGTTGAATTCCTCTTTTCAATTCTTTTACTTTATTTTCAAGTGCATTTTTTTTCTTTTCTATCATTACCTCTCCTCATCCAAAATTTATGAAAAATAAAATACCATATATGTATTGGAATTTTTTTATGATAATGAAATAAGTTATTATCATCTCCCATTTACTCTTCTTTTATACTAGTAGTATAGACACCATCTGAGGTGTGTTAATTTTTCACATTCAAGGAGGATGGGTTTTCAATATCACATACAATATTCAATTATTGTCATGAAAACAAATTTTCTATGGTTAAATTAGATTGTTTTTTAATATATCTTATTTATGGTTCTACAATCTTTTGGTACACATTATATTAAATTATAATGAAAAATGAGTTTGTAGTGATCAAATACCACCAATAAACCCAAAATGTTATCCCTAATGTTTTATATAATGATTCACCATCACTCAAAATTAAAAAATGAATTTTATAACCATTTAATTTTCTAGGTGTTCACTAATTTCATATATCTTAATTTCTAGACTACAATATTCATCCTACATGTTTATCCGAACATCAATATAAGCGAACCGATCTTTATAACCAAGGAAGAAAACACTCCCAATCAATGAGATTAAACCTATAAACTCATAAAAAAGGACATGAATAAACTTGATAAGTTTATAATATATCAATACCATGTATCTTATGTTCTGGAATTATTAATTAATGAATCTATCTTGATTATTCATGTCATTAAGATCAACTGAAGAACAAAATTGGGCTTAAGGTAAGGGATCCTCTCTTTCTCACATTTATTTAAGAGCCTCCTCTATGTTATGTCCTTTTATGCGTAATTACTAATGTTGGGGTAGGAGTTATCACCTTCCCCAAACTTCCCTCATGATGTATAAAGTCTAATAAACACCTTTTCTATCTCATTAATCCATCATAATTACACTTGATACCATACTGATATTCAGTAAGGGATTCTACCCGAACCTCCATTTTTCCTTCATGTTCCTTTATCTTTCGTTCTATGCAAATCTAGTTATGTATTATATTTATGTACATTTTATAAATTCTGTTTATACTCTCCACATTCATGTATCAACATCTATTAATCTTTCAATTTCAGGGATATACATGTTTTTTAATGATTCCCTCCTCAATACTTCCCGATAAGAAAGCTCATTATAGGGGAACTTCAAGAATCAGTACCCAATTTCAAGTGCACTCCACCCCATGTTTTAATACACCATTGTTTTTATAAAACAATGTTTATATTATTAAAATATTCTTTTATCACTTCAGGTTTTTTACAAAATGTTACTCTCTTTTCTATTATACATGTTTGTTAGTGTTTTACTTAATACCGCAATAAATTGTTTTAATGCTAAAAATTATAAAATATTATTTTCACATGTTATCAATTATTTTTTACATAACAATCCATGATATGTACCTATTTAAACTTTTGAATTTCCATGTATGTTCTAATACCTTTATTTCATGGAGAATATTATGATACGCCCATTCATTATGCTTTGTGACATGATTATGATACCCATTTCATTCCATGGGTGACCTTATGTTTATGTTGGTTTTTGTATGATTATAAAAGTGGAAATAATATTAATTAAAATTTTAATATGAGAGCACCCAGGTAGCTCTTCAATGTATTGTGTAATGTTTAGTCTCATGATATGTTATGTGCAATGGTCTAGGCAGTTAGCCTTGACTTGTGATACCATGTGCAATGGTCTTGGTGGTTAACCTTGACTTGTGCTCATCTATGTAAAAAAACCCTCGAATAATTATAAAGTAATGATTTATGTTGCTTCCACATTACTATGAATTCATGTTTTTATGATCCCATGTTTATGTTTTATGATTCCATGTGTTCCTGTCCTTTTATATTCCTTATGACATGCCTTTTAACCCATGTGTTAAACTATTATTACGAGTATTTTCCCTCACCAGGATTTTATATCATCCCTCTGTTCATGTTATCCCAATGATATCCAATGAAGATATATAAGAACAATGGAATTTATTAGCTCTTTATGAAGACTGAATAAATAAATGTTATATTTAGTCCCATGTTTTATGTTTTATGTACCTAGTCTTCCAAGAGACTAGACTTTTTGATCCTTGGATTCTAGTATGATGTTTTAATATGAATAAAATTAGGTACTTTTATGTGTAAAATGTTACAGTTTCTATAGTTGGTATCATATTATGGTCAGGTTATTTTTAGAGATTAGGAATAGAGCATTTTAGTAAGAACCTTAGGGATTATACTAAGTATAAGAAATCATACATAAATATTGGTAAGTATAAAGTAAGTGGTTTATCCAAAAAAAAATATCCATGTCTGGATATAAATAGGTAGAGGTGGATCTATCATATATTTTTTATGGGGTATAACCCAAAAACTCCACTTTCGGCTAGACTCAAATGGGAACTGGTGAACGATAATAGGCCTCGCTTCAATCTTTGTTTGACACTCTAGAGGGATATGCTTTGGTAAATTCATGAGCATAGTAAAAACCATTATTTAGGGAATAAAAAATCCCTTAAGAATATATATTATGTAATAGATCCAAGATATCCAAGATTTAAACATAGGGAATCATAAGTTTGGATATACTTCTACATTACATGTTTTTCCTGTTATGTTCAAGGTTTCAATTTTATGATCAATAGCTAAATATTCAAGCCCTATAATTGTATGTTGTGTTTCTTATTTAATGATGAGAAATAGAAGAACATGTTCAGAAAATAAATGTGTTGGGGAATATAAATATTTCCCAAACAATATGTATTATATGATGGGAATGGGTGGTCCAAACTTCTTGACAGTACTTGCTCAAGTGGCTCAATATAGAAATAACAACATGAATAATGTGTAACACCCACATCCTCCAATGAAATAGAAAGTTTCCATTGAGTAATTTATGCATCAAAGGCCTCCCATTTTTCGTGAATATTTCAATCCCCTCCTCACAGAAAAGTGGATTAACTCCATTAAAAAGATATTATATTCCCTCTAGTGATCAGAAAGAAGAGAAAGTCGTATTGGCTATCTATCGATTTAATAGGGAAGATGATCAGTGGTGGGAACTAATCAAGAATACAAAGACCCATGAAGAAATTTATTCAATGGATTGGGAGGAGTTAAAGATAATGTTTTTCAATAAATATTTTCCCCAAATACTTCATCTCAAGATGGAAAGATAGTTCGTCCAACTCAAGAAGAAGGAAGATGAGTCAATCGGGACATTTGAAAAAAACATGTCATGGATTTCAATTTATGCCAATGACTTTGGCATGAACACCAAAATTATGGTTGATCATTAATTTAGTAGACTAAAGTCGAGTCTTTGAAAAGCATTAGAGATATGGGACATTAATAGATATGAGTATATTTTCTGTTGTTCCCTCATGGTTGAAATGGAGAACAGAGACTTACAATGGTATCATGGGCCCGATGAAAAGAGAAAAATGGAATCTAATGTGCGTGGTCCCTTAAATAAATTTCATGATGGAAATAAACCTTATCATCCCACATGTAAATAAATTGTTGGAAGAAGAATCTAGGGAACTTTTTAATGGAAACTAAGAATTTATTCAAATGTGGAATATTCGGACATCTGGATAAAATATATAGACGGGATATAAATCATCTCGCTAATGTGTAAGAAAAAATGAAGGTTTAGATCAACACTCAGCCTATAGTGCTGTATTACAAATGGAAGGATCATGGGAATTGTGCGAACAATTTCACTAAGACAATGTTTTTTGGAGAAAATAAAAAACAATCTACAAGGAAATGAGAAATGGATTATGCTATCATGACTATTGAGGTAGAGTCAGATAACGATGTAGTGAAAGGTAAACTAGTTATTCATTCAATAATAGAGAATGTACAATTTGATTCTTGTTCTAGAAATTCTTTCATATCATGAAAGTTTATTATAACTATTTAAACACAACCTCAAAATTTGGAGTATAAGTTATCTATGAGAATAGAAAATGTACCAATTCTTGCATCCATGGTTTATAAATCCTCCCCAGTTAGCATTTATAGACCAAACCTACCAGAAAATCTTGTAATAATTTCTTTAGTGGATTTTGACACTATCTTGATAATGGATTGGATATCTTTATACAAAGCCAACATCAACTGTCTGGAATGGTAGATCACTATTCACATCCCATAAAATTCTCCAATTATTAACATGTCTAAGGAGTAAGATGAAACTCCATTACAGTCATTGTCTCATGTATAGATATTAATTCCAAATGATCACACGTGTCTAGATCAAATGATTGAGACAGAGGGGTCATTATGCTTGAAGACATGCCCATCGTGAGGGATTACACTAAGATATTCCCTGAAATGCTTCTTGGTCTTCCTACTGATTGAAAGGTTAATTTCTCAATTTCACATAGTCCTATATCTCTACCTATATCAAAGAAACTTTATATTATAGCCATCTTATAAATGGAAGAGCTAAAAAATAAGTTAGAGGATAATCTAGAGAAGGCTTTTATATGCATGAGTGCTTCACCATTGGGTGCACCAGTCTTCTTCATCAAGAAGAATGATGGATAAATAAGCCTCGAAATTGATTATGCTAAGAACAATAATGTCACGATAAAGAACAAGTATCCACAACCATGTATAGATGACTATTTCAATCAGATTCGTTGGGATATTTGTTTCACTAAAGTGGACCTTCAGCCGGGATATCGCCAATTAATGGTGATGAAGGACGATATTCACAAGACTTCCTTTCAAATGAGATATGGACACTATGAGTTCATTGTGATGCCCTTCATACTCACTAATGCTCTATAAATATTCATGGATTTAATAAATAGAGTCTTTAGTGATTACCTCAAAGAATTTTTTTAAGTATTTATAAAGTAAAATATGATAAAGTCCATGTTTAAGGTGGAACTTGAGAAGAATTTGAATAGAATTTTAAAGACTATGAGAAGGGAGATGTTTTATTCAATGCACAATAAATATGAGTTCTAGATGGAGTAAGTATCATTCTTGGGGCATGTTATCACCAAAAAATAGATATCTATGGACCCTTTTAAGACCAACACAATTAACGAGTGGCCCATGCCATGATCTGTAACAGAGATCCGTAGATTGTTGGGTCTAACAAGGTATTATTAACTATTTTTTATGAACTATTCATGATTTTAAAACCCAATGACCAAGCTGACATGGAAGGGAGTAATGTTTTTATGGACTCAAGAATGTGAAGAATATTTTAACGAGTTGAAAAAGTGGTTAATCAAAATACTAATACTCACACTCCCAACAAGTTTAGAAATATTTGTGGTGGATAGTGAGGATTCAAAGAAGGTATTATTTTGTGTTATGATGTTAAACGATAAAGTGATAGCCTATGCTGCAAGGTAGCTGTAAATACATGAGAAATATTGTCATATGAATGATCTGGAGTTGGCGGATGTGATATATGTATTAAAAATATTTTGTCATTATATCTATGGTGGAAGTGTGAGATATATACGGATCACAAGAGTCTCAAATATATATTCACACAAAAAATCTTAATATGTGACAGTGAATATTCATAGTTCTCATCAATTATTATGACGGATCAATCCACTGTCATCCTGGTAAGTCAAATAAGGTGGCAGATGCTCTTAGTAGAAAGCATCATGCATCTTTATCAATGATGACTATTTAAAAGGATCCAATCTTCTTATATTTTCTGAGGATGGACATGGGAATCATTAAAAGAGGAACATAATCAATCCTTTCTCAAAATATTTCTCAAACATCTCTTATAGGGAAAATAAAGGATGCTCAATGTAAATACGTAATATCAAAAAAGGATGGAATGCGTTAAAAATAGGAAATCCTATGAATTATCGATTGATGAAGAATGAGTTGTAATATTTTGGTCACAATTATGTGTACCATATGATCGAGAGATAAAGAAGAAGATTTTGAATGATGCACATAACTCAACATTATCTATTCACCCATGGTGCACAAAGATGTATCAAGATCTCCCAGAGAACTTTTGGTGGGCCAATGAATAATAATGAGATTGTTGAGTATAAATCAAAGTGTTTGGTATTTCAACAAGTGAATGCTGAAAGAAGTAATTCTAAGGGGATGATTCAACCACTACCGATACTAACATGGAAGTATGAGAATATCATCCTAGACCAAAGGACATCCAAAGGAAACAATGATATATGGGTCAATGTGGATCATCATACAAAGACATACCACTTTATCCCAATTCAAGAGAACTTCTCATGGGATCAAATTTTCGGGACATATATCAAAGTTGTGTCAAGTATAAATTTAGTACCACTAGCTATTGTATCATATCGATATAAGAGATTCGCCTCGATGTTCAGGGAATGTCTCCAATATTTACTAATCACTAAACTTAACTTCAGTGAGTCTTATCATCCTCAAAAAAAAAGAAAATGTGAGCAAAAAATTAAGACACTAGAAGATATGATGAGTGCATGTTCTGTGGACTTAAAAGAGGGGTGGGAACAACATCATACACTTTTCTAAATATCCTAAAACAATAGTTTCCACTTGTGAATCGGGATGACACCATACAAATCCCTTTATGGGAAATGGTGCAGAACACCGGCGTGTTGGGATGAAGTTGGAAAGAAAAAGCTTCTTGGCCCTGAAATGGTTGAAAAATGGTGGAGAAGGTGAAAACCATTCAAAAACCCATCAAGGCAGCTGATTGTTGACAAAAGAGTTATGCATAAAATAATCGATGAGACCCTGAGTTCAAAGTTGGATACATGGTATTTCTTTGCGTATCTCCGTGGAAGAAGTTCATGAGATTAGGGAAGAAATTAAATATAAGTCCCATGCACATTTTCCCCTTCGAGATCCTTGATCATGTCGGAGTAGTGGCCTATAGATTGGAAATTCCAACTACCATTTATAAAGTACATGATGTCTTCCACACATCCCTCTTAAGAAAGTACATACCGGATCCTTCACATGTACTCTCTTTAGAGGTGGTACAATTGGATGGTGATATTTCTTATGAAGAGAATCCAGTAAAGATCTTGGATCATAGAGATAAAGCTCAAAATAACAAGACTAACCACCTGGTCAATGTACTATGGAAAAAACATAAGTACGAAGAGGCAATATGGGAACTGGAAGAGCCAATGATTGAAAATTACCAGCACCTATTTATGTCATAACATGTAAAATGAAATTTCGAGGGTGAAATTTCATAAGGGTGGAATAATGTAATGATGAAATGTTTTATCAATGGAAATTAAATTCTTATAAATATAGCATATAATCAAATGAAATCACAACACAATAAACTAATATGTACTATGAGATCTTTAAACATAATATTGCCACTTCTCTGATTTGAATTTCAAAAATATGACATTCATGGTTTTGATCAGTAAGATGTTTGGAGTCTGATAACACAAACATAGTTTTTGTTGAATAGTAACTGGCCCTTATGAATAGTAATGTTACCCTTATCAATTTTAATATGACCATTAGGAATAGTAAATCATTCAAAATAATAGAAACCTAACCCATGAATTCATAAATAAAATTTAAACTTATAAGTGATAATATGACCATTGTAAAACTATTGGTATTTTTATAACTCATAAATAACTAATTAAAAATTATTAATAAATTTAAAATAAAATTAATCATCCTAAAAGGTGTTCCTAAAATTTAAATTTTAATACTTATGGTTTAAAGATAATTTTATAACACCATATGTACTTTTTTATTACATTATAAAATTAGTTATAATTTTTTAATCTATATTTTTCATGTAAATTATGATTTTAATTAAAAATTAAAAAAATTATATTTAGAAAATTATTTCAGAAAAATGGATTTCATTTTAGTATTCTACATTTCAAAAAAATTGTAAGGGTGAATTTTTGGGATTTTTATAAAATACATGAATTTTTATGAATCAGTAAATACAATAATTTACAGTATATATACATTAAAAGCTAAATAGACTATTCCTAGGATAATGGATGAAGTAAGAAACATTAATTAGAATTCACAAGAAATTATTACTTTTTTTCATGGAATCATAAATATTTTTGGTCTTGATGAAAATTAAGAAACTATGGAAATCAATATTATGAAACCCTCCTCTCCTCCACTACAAAAACCACCCTTCATTTCCTCTTCTCTTTACTCCTCTGAACCCTTCTTCCTTGCCTAAATTAATCCCAAATATCTCCCCAAGATTCTCCCTCATTCTTAACAGCCCTTATTCTCTTCTAATGACCAAATCCTCTCCCATTAAGGGTCTCTCAAGGAAGATTGATTGAAGAGGAAAATTCCTATTTTCAATTATTTTATTTTCTTTTCAATTTCAATTGTTTTCGTTTCTATCCTTAGCTCTTCTAATCCAAATGTTCTGAAAACTCTAGTAAAATAAATGTAATGGGATTTTTATGATAATTTAATAAGTTATTACCATCTCTCCTTTACTATTCTTCAATACTAGTAGTAATGACACCATCCGAGATGTGATAATTAACCATATTCAAGGACGATAGGTTTTCAATTTTCTATTACCTTATTCAATTCTGGTCATGAAAGTATTTTAGTTGTTATTAAACCAAATTATAAGGTAACATATCCTATTTAAGGTTTTATAATATATTTTTACACGTGATATTAAATTATAATGCAAAATGTGTTCGTAGTGATCAAAATCCGCCAATAAACCCAAAATATTATCACTAATGATTTATATAGTGATTCACCTTCACTCAAATTAACCAAAATAATTTTATAACCATTTTATCTTCTAGGTGATCACTAATTTAATATAACATCAATTCTGGACTTCTATTTTCAAACTACATGTTTATCTGAACATGAATATAAGTGAACCGATCCTTAAAATCAAGGAAGCAAACACTCCCAAACAATGAAATTGAACCTATTAACTCATCAAAAAGGGCATTAATGAACATAATAAGGTTATAATATATAAATAACAAGTAGTTTAGGTTCTTTAATTAGTAATTATCGATCCTAATATGATTATTTGGGTCATTAAGATCAATTTTAGAACACCATTGTGCTTAAAGTAAGGGATCATCTCTTTCTCACATTAAATCAAGAATATCCACTAGGTTATATCCTTATATGCATAATTTATAATGTTGGGGTCTGATTTTGACCCTTCCCCATACTTCCCTAATGAGTATAAAAGGTTAATAACCCATTTTCTTCTCTCCTTAATCCCTCCTATGTACACCTGATACCATGCCCATTTTTTTGTAATGGATTCTAGCCGAACCACCTATATTCCTTCACATTGCCATATCTTTCATTCTACCCAAATGTGGTTATCTATTCTATTTATTTAAATATTATAAATGTTATTTATAATATCCAAACTCATGTATTCAGATCCATTAATCATTCTCCTTTGGGGATATACATGTTTTTAAGAGATTCCCCCTTCAATATTTCTCAATCAGAAAACCCATTTTAAGGAATCTTCTCGAATACGTACTGAATTAGAAGTGAAATATACCATATTTGTTTTAATCAAACATTGTTTTTATAAAACTAGTGTTTTTATTATGAAAACAATATTTTATCACTTCTTTTTTTACAACATTTTATTCCCATTTCAATTTTAAATACATGTTAGTGTTTTCCTTAAAACTGCACTAAAATGTTTTAATGCTAAAAATTATTAAATAATAATTTCATATGTATTAAATTCTTTTTGAAATAAATTACCCTGATATAGGCCTATTTTAACTTATTAATGTTTATGTTTGCTCAAATTATTTTCTTTCATGCACACTTTAATGATACGCCCATTCATTATGCTTTATGACATGATTATGATACCCATTTCATTCCATGGGTGTCCTTATGTTTATAATTTATTATGTATGATTCTAAATGTGGAATGTATATGCATGAAAATGTTGATATGGGTGTGCCCATATAGTTCTCTAATGCATTGGGTAAAATTTAGTCTTATGGGAAGTTATGTGCAACTGTCTCGATAGTTAGCCTTCAGACTCGCTACCAAGTGCAACGGTCTTGGGAATTAACATTGATTAGTGATCCTCTATATAAAAAGATCCATGACTCATGCTAATGCTGTGATTTATATTACTACCACATTACTATGAATTCATGTTTTTATGATCTCATGTATATTTTTTATGATTTGATGTGTTCCATGCCTTTTATTTTCATTATTACTTGCATCCTAACCCATGTTCTAATGTTTATTACTATGATTTTACCTTACTACTATTTTAGTTCATCCATGTGTTCATGTTATCCCTAGGATATCCAATAAAGATGTATGATCACAATGGAATTTAGGATCTCATTATGAATACTAAATAAAAAATGTTATATTAGTCTCGTGTTTCGATTTTTATATACCCAGTCTTCGAATACACTATAATTTACAATCCATATCTTGTAATATGATGTTTTATTATGATTAAATTCATGTAATGTTATAAATAAAAAGCTACAGTCTCTATGAAATATTAATCTGAAATGACCCTATTGTATTGAGGACTTCAGTTCAATATCTCCAACAAACCTTTATGGTTTTACCCATCACATAGAAAAACTTTCTCGGTGATATATAGTTTATTTTTCACTAGAGGATTCAGTTCATAATCCCTTGAAGTTTTCGAGTGTTATACTTGTGTTTGGAGTTGACAGATGAAGGTCATCTGAATGGTCAGGACCGTCTACATTGTATTTTTGTGGATAGGTCCACCGAAAGGGTAGTGGTGTCATGTTGAGAATTTTTATAAGGTAGGTGTTTTTTATTGAGGTTATCAAGAGGAGACTCTATCAGAGTGTGATGACAACCCAAACAGGAAGTGCATGGGAAGGTGTGTAGTTTAGATCACATATCTCTAAATATGAATGAAGTTAATGAGATAATTTCAAATAAATTCAATGCATATAATAAGAAAAAAATCATCAACATGATTTCTAATCCAATTATTCAATTATTTTAAAAAATAACTAATTTGGTTGAATATTTGATAAATTAGTTTTTAAACACTTATTCTTTTTAACTTGATTCAAAAAAATTATCATAACCTCAATATAAATCATCCAATCCCCCACAATACATTAATATTGTCCCCAAATACACATAATAACCTTAACATATTAACTTATAAGGTTTAGTAAGACTTATAACATATGGAAACCAATAAACATAGTAAACTTTATGGTCTCCAAAATGTTATAAATTATAATTATAAAATAATATCCTAACATCTAATGTCATATATTAAGTTCTGATGTTAACTATAATAGTTGTGACCACAATAATTTCAAAATTACATATTCCAGAACAAATGTTACAACCCTAAAATTTCCATTTCCTTTAAGGTTTATAGTTTTACAAAATTAAGATATAATCAAATTAAGGATACATCAACAAATAACAATATTATATTCTTAAAACATTTATTTATTCCATATATATTGTTATTTAATTGAAACACTTGATTTATTCCATGAATTTCCATATAACATCAATGTTCGAAATTAATATTATTTTTACACATCCTAAAAACCTATAAAAATATTTTGAAACTATGGAAGTTGAAAATAAACCACAATAAGGGGTATAAATGTAATGAGATCCTTCTATTATGGTGAAATAATTGATATCCCATCAATTATATTTAATAAATAATAATCATGTATCTCATAATAGTACATATTTACTCATGGAATCAACTGTTTTACCGAATGAATTAAATAAGACAATGTCATAAACAATAATTAAGTAAATAGAATAATTATGCTGATTTCATGGAAAAAATTTAATTATAGTCATCCTTAAAATTTCCCATATTTGGGAATAACTTGATTAGTTAAATCCAAAAACCTTTAATGAAATAACATAACTGGTTAATTCTAACAAAACTTATCTGGATAATAAATCATTACATAATTCATTAAGAGCCTATATTCTTGTCTCACCCATAATACTCTATATTTTTTGTGTACAATATAAATATTGAAACACATAGGATAATTAATTAAAACCTTAAACCATAAGAATTTAATTTCATCCATGAAAATAAAATTAATTAAAAATATAAACTAACTATTAATTTATTTAGAGGAAAATGTATAAGTTGGAACCATAAATTAAAATGTTCAATTTTATTTCAATTGGAAGAATCTTTTCAACAAAATGAGTACATATGTTCCTTTAAATTGATATGGATTTATAGGATTTCTTTGAAAAATGATAAGTATTAAAATTTAATAGAAACTAATTCCATTATTAATAATAATTAGTATATAGTAGAAAAATTGTTGAAATGTATTCAACTATCACTATTCATGTAATAGTGATTTTGGATGCACTAATAATAATGAAAATTCATTAATTTATTATCTATGCATATTATTAAATAGGATATACTCCTAGAGAATTGGTACTATTGAAGAAATATCATTATATTTGTAATGGTATCTCAAAGTGTTTCATAAGATTTTGTTGTTCAAATTTTACTATGTTTATAGAGGTTGTAAGATCTAAATATATTTAAGATTCCTTATAAATGTACTAGATAAAAAAACATATGTGCCATGATCATTAAGTTTTATTTCTATTGAAAAAATATAATCCTCTCTGGACTTCATATGAATCATTTTATGAACTCGAAGCTATGTGTAAATTTATCTTATATATTATAGAGATGATTCAAAAGGGTTATTCCTTTGTAATTTTTTGAAGTACATGGTTATATAATAATATAAAATTATATTATACTTTTTAATGATATAATTATGATTTATATTTGAGTTAGAATATTTTATATAGTGTATTCATAGGATTTATGGGAGGATCAATTCTTTATTTTTTGTTTTATATATAATATTTGGATAAATTTAATGGTTTTGACAATATCCAAAATTTACAAAAATACTTATATGTTGTTTATTATTGATGATTATATTGAATTAGGGGAGTCAATTTCTTTTTATTAATTGTGCATAAATTATGTATTCAAAATAAGGAAAGTATAATGTGTGATGATTAGGGACAAGAAGAATAAACAAGTTGAACGATGCTAAAAAAAAGTAAAAAACCCTTAACATTTTATATGATGGAAAAATAACAGACACATAATTGAGGTGAAGGACTATTATAACCAAATGTGCAGAATCCTTGGATATTTGAAACCATAGGATGAACTAAACAATAACACCCTGTTTGGTTGGAGTCCTTCTATTTTTCCTTGAAATACTGTGAGTAATCTAAAAATTAGCAGTTTTGTCTACAACATCTCTTGAATAGGAGAACAAATAGGCGAGAATATGGAGTTGTATTGAGATTAACCATCCCTCCTTCAAAAAACATTATAAAGAAATACTTCATAGTGTTAATTCCTAATATATTGACACACCGCCATTGTGTGATCCTTATATTATCCATTAGTGTTGAGCCATGTAAAACCCATTTTTATTGTGATTATTTTTCTTTATTCAGATATTGTGTACATCCATAAAGTTTTATAGGCTTCATGATTTTATTTTTAACACGAGTCAAATATCCTAAAAGAAAAAAAAGATACAGAACATCATTTAATTACATAATATAGGATTTTTATAAACGGTTACAACAAGTGGATATAGAGCTATTGTATAGGATTGATTAATCATTCATCTAATATAATCTAGTTCTAAGAATATAGTGGATGAAAAAAGAGTCCTTTTTTTATATTTCCAATGTAATGCTATAAAATAAAAAAAATTAATCCTACTTTTCAATGTATTATTCTTGATATATTATTTGTCTCAATATATGGTGTACATGTGAGGGATGTTTCTAAATTACCCAATAATGAAATAAATAGAAAAATAAATGATGACGATTCCAATTCCAAAAAATCCTTATCTAGCCTAATAAGAGTTTGACTTTTAATAAAGATATATGGCATATATAGCCTAATTTATATGGAGATTAAAAAAGGATGAAATGCAAAAATTATTATGATCTATTAATAATTATACTAATTTAATTTTATATCTTTATGAGAATATTGATGTATTTTTCAATCATATAATTTATTTTTTCTGAGATATATATGGAATTGGTGGGGGGAAAACAGATGTAAATATTTTGAAAAAAAATATTAAGGAGGTTCCCATATTTTTATATCCTAAAAGTATTTTTTCGTGGTGAAGAAAATATAATATAACTATCAATGTATGTTTTTCATAGAATTTTGTTCACATATAAATTTTTTTCAAGAAAGACGGTTAATGAAATCATTGATATAATGAGATGGAATTTGAATATGTGGAGATTCATGACATTACTAGAGGAGGAAATCAGTAGGATGATGTGAGTAATGTATTTCAATCTATTATAAAAGGGAGATTCAATAGATGAAAATTTAGTTTCAATGTCAATCTACAATTAGTGTTCTCTAGATTTTGAAAACATAGCCTTTTATATAGATTCATATAATAAGACATTATGGGGATGGTGTCAATTTTAAAAATACCAAAACCTTAAGGGAAAATCCCCCAAAATAGAAATTTTAAACCCAAAAACATTATCTAAAATGATATTCCCAATAACTATCCTTATAAGAAAGTAATAGGATAGTGATGGATAATATTTAGAGGAAGGATAATGTGTATTAAAATATGATTCATAAAATTATATGATAGAAACTACTAAAAAAGATATGTTTGAGAGGGAAAATGATAATAAAATTCATGGTGGTATTAATATAAATGTCGAATTTAAGGGGTTTGTTGAAGATATTCATATTCAAATAATGAAAAAATAAATATATTTTTGTATTATAGGAAGGTAAATCATAATAGGATTATTTTCATAATGTTGATATTGATCATATATAAAAGTAACAAAAAAAGATTAATTGTCCAGCTATAAATCTTGAAGAGATGTAATATATTTCAATTAAAATGGGATAAAATATATGGTGATTAATGACCATAATGATTGTTTAAAGGAAAAAACAATGATGTTTAAGACTCTAGAAGAAGATGTAGTTACCATGAGAAAAAAATTTGGATCTAAAAAAATTAAAGTGATCTATATAAGATATTTTACTTTGGAAAATTATCATATTTATAAATATTGTAAAGTGATAAAGAAGGCTCCAAATGTATTAATAATATTTTTAATGAACAAATACCTAGGATAATGTGTAATAGTAGATTTGAATATGATGTTGAGACCTAAAAGGTGGATCTATAACCACTTAAAATAATGGGATGTAGAAGGAGGAGGACCACCCTCACTCATCAAAGGCTCGACAGTAGCTGGATAATTTCTCAAACATAGGGTACATGTAATGTAATAAAAGTGATAATATATTCAACTAAATTAAATTCAAATTTAGACACTATCTTGAGACCATATAATTCTTATCAAAGAATAATCTTCTTATATGTATACTATTTTTACTATTCAAACATTGTTCATAAATAAAAATCATTTAGAAAAGAATTTTGGGAATAACCATTATATGTGTCCGTTATTATTGAATGCAAACAACTAAATATGATTCCCTTGAAAAATTGAAACTCTACACTAAAAATATAAAATTTATAGAGATATTGGAAATAAGGAAGAAGGAGTTGAATGAAATCCTTTTACTTAAAATTGTCTTGGAATGACATTTAAAAAAAGAAGAGATGAGATAACAAAAACCTAGATGAAATTGAACGCAGTTGTATATATAATAATAATACATATTTTCTCGAAATTGAGTTTTTATCCAATATGACTATAATATGAACCACATAAAAAGGTGAAGGTTATTGTTAATAAAAACTTATATTTAAGAAATGATGGGGATACATATATCATGGGATGTGTTAATATGAGGTTAATAGTTGATGAACTCAGAAATCATAAAAGCACATTCTATGGATGGATTTATACAAATCCTCATGAGATTTATTCTATATTTTGAATCTATTTTTTAGTTTAACATAATATATAAAGGGTTTTGTATCAATGGAAATTATGTGAATTTCTATTATATTTTTCGTGGATGAATGTAAAAAATTAATAGGTACATATAAAATAGAACATGTTTCATAAGATATTGGGATAGGAAAATAAATTTTGGAATAGGCTAAGAGGAAAAAATTACTAAAAATATTGAAATTATATCATAGATAAGAGCCATATTAGATAAACCAAATTTAATGTGTGAATGAGAAAGTAATAAAGATTCTTTCATGTGAGGTAAGATAGTATATAACCCATATTGTCAAGAAATGGAAAGGGAATCCAATATTCAAAAGTTATTTCATACTACCATGTGATGTCCTATGAACAAATTTTCACACAAATAGTTGTGTACTTCATCCCATTTGTGGATGATCATAGTATAATGACATGAATTATGTTCATGAAAAAAATATAGATGTTATAAAGTGAATAAATAGGTATCAAATGATAGTTGAACATGAAACTAGTAAAACCATATTTGTTTTTCAATCATAAAATTTAACTGAAATAACTTCCAATGAAGTGTAAAATTACCATGAAAATATTAATTTAAGCATCATGTGTATTTGTTAAGGAAATTATTGGAAATTATAATATTTTTAGAAGAATTATATAGAGAATAATAAATATAATACATTTTATATTTATAGTGATGTATAAGACACTTTATAAATATAAGACACTTTATATTTAGAGTGGTTTATATCATCGCTACTCAAAGGAGATAGCTCTGGTTCTAGTGTATAAAAAAATTGAATAATTTTTAGGACACTGGGATCTATAAATACCCTATGATATTTATCAGGGATGTATTCCTTCACTCAAAATATTTAATTTTTATTATGTTGATTTTATATCATGAATAAATATTTAAATTAAGGAAAGTTTGGTGATATCTCTGATGGTGGATTGTTCCTAGGGTATATAACAATTAACATGTCCAATAATTACTACAAAAAATGTTCATGTAAAATTATTTAAATTAAAAAAAATTATTATTTTGGGGAAGTTTTTTAATAAATTATCAGTCTTCAAATATTTCACTAGGAGAATAAGATGTCGAAACTAGTGAAAAGTCAAAAAATATAAAGAGATATTTTAATTATGAAGAATAAATTGTTGAATTAGAGGATGAAACATGTCCAAAAAAATTCATCATTTACCTTTTTGGAATGTGATTAAAGATATATATTGACCTATATAATAGAATTGGATATCTATTGTCTCCATCTTAGGTTAGAAAAATTATGTTTTTAGATTTCACTACTCAATTTACATTAGTGAATCTTAAATTTTTTAAGAATCTATAAAGGGTTAGTCATGGGAAAGTTATATTAATTATGAGGAAAATCATATAGAAAAAAAAATATTTTGGAAATCAAGGAATGGTAAATTTATAACAATGTGGTAGGAAAAAATCGTTCTTCAAGAATAAATTCAATTGACATTGAAATTCTATCTAAAATAATGAATTTTAAGTATGTAAAGGATCTCATTAAATTGATGGTCTGTATATCTAAGAAACATCTTCACCAGTGGTAGGAAGTTATTAAATAAAAAATTTCTTAGTTGTGGTAACACAAATATGATATTTTATTTTCATAGGAATTTGAATATAGAGTTTCTTAATATTTTTTGTATGGAAGAAATTTATATTCTAAAACTGGTAGGATTCCATATTGGTAACAATGAAACAAATTGTAGAGGATAAGGAAGTCTGTATACAACATGAAACTGATGCCACATTCATGGTATTCTGGTATAGAATCATTTCTAATGAAGTTAAAATTAAAAATTGGTGGTGTTGATGATAGAATTATGTTATGAATTCCATTGATGAAAAATTTATGGTTCCTGATTACGTAGATTATCAATAATTTTTGGATGAAAATTAAATTATATAGAAGAGTTTCATAATATAATAGGTATAGAATTATAAATTACTATTATTATAAATAAAACTTGTTTTATTATTCTGTAAGAGATTTAGAAATATTGATTCACATTTATATTAAATGTTAAATATTAGAATGATCTGGTAAACAAATTGGATAGGAATAATTAAAATCCTATGTCAACGTTGATTTTAGTTGGATCAAAACATGGGAAGCACATGGTTGGAATGTTAGTGGATACTACTATATATAGAAGGATCATTTGAATTATGATGTATTTAATAAAAAAATTCTAGATATTTCCATTGATACTCATTCTGTTTCTCATTTTCAAGGAAAACCCAATGAGGTAATTCTTAAAAAAACTAAATACATTTATGTGGTACATCTATGGCACTCTAACTTATTGTTAAATCAATAATATAGAAAATAATTAATTTTCAAACTCTTCCAACTAAAATTGGGTTGGTGATATGGGGAACCAAAATTCAACAATCTGTGGTGATTTATTTAATAACACAAATTCTATAGGTTATATGAATAAACAAATTATAGTAAATCTCTTAGTGCGGATAAAAAAAATAATGTATACTGCTTTAGTGTATAAAACATTCAAAAGAATATATTTATGATGAAATCACACAGCCTATGGTGATATCATGTGAAAACATGAAGATAATTGATAACATAGGGAATGTATATCATAACTAAAGAACCA
The DNA here is from genome assembly GCA_963277665.1 of Viscum album. Taxonomy (NCBI): domain Eukaryota; kingdom Viridiplantae; phylum Streptophyta; class Magnoliopsida; order Santalales; family Viscaceae; genus Viscum; species Viscum album. Next base: position 1,688,731,562 of record OY728147.1, on the reverse strand, counting down.
AACATAGTGAAATGCAATATATTTTCATTAATGAAAATTAGGAACATGAATTAATCTCAATTAAGTATCTTGGGACTTCTTGACATAATGAGATACACCTGAAAACCATTATATTATTTTTAGTAGTATGATTTCTCTTCTCCCTGGAGTCTTTTAATCTTTTACGAGTTGATTCTTTTTGGTTTCGTTACTTTATACCGCCATGAATTTATTAAATCTTTTGTCCACTTATTTTATTTTTTAAAAAAAAAATCACAATGTAGGATGTGTTAATAGATAGTTACGAAATAACCACCCTTTCGTTTATGTGGTTTGTAAATTTAAACCCCCCCATTATATATAATTATTTACTTGGTTTTTGAGTATGATTATTATAGGTTCTCATATTTTTTTATTATAGGAAGATAGGGGAGATACAGTTTCGGTGAAATTTTTAAAGAGGATAGGAGGATTATTCTATATTTTATGGATATTACTTTTGATAATATTATATTCTTTTCTATACAACACATACTCTATTCTCATATGGGATTAGGTAAAATGTTAATAACACTTTATTTAGTATTTATAAACTCTATTATATCCATGAAGAGATGGATATGACCAGAAATCATGGAAGAATAAATTGAATTATCATATCAATGGGGGAATGGTAGTACATGGGAATAGTATAATTTAAGGAGATAATAGTTGGAAATAGGGAATATATTATGAGTTTTATTGAAAATAACTAACAGATAAATGAATCTGAAGGGGATGAATATCATAACAAAAGTATATATTATTATATTTGTTGTCATTGGAATCCTTAATAATAGAAAATATTTTTTAAATTTTCTCTAATTAATTATGAGATAATCAGTATTAGATAATTAATTTATTTTATTTATCTTTTTTATTATGGTTTTACATACTCATAATATTTTCTAGGAGGTTTTTTGGAATTATTTTTTAACATTCCTGGTGAATCATGATTTATAAAATTTCTATGAGGATGGACAAGTCACGAAGGGAATGATTAACTAGTAATAATTGTATAATTAACAAGTTTTTAGTAGAAAAAATATGGAATGTCCTAGAATATCACACATTATGTAATAGTATTCAATGTTGTACTATGAATAATGGAAAATATATAATTTGTTCTGATGTGTGTAAAAGACACTAGAATTTATTCATAAATAATTAAAAGTATTTAATAAATCACCCTATTTTCCTAAATAAAACATAAATTGTTTTTTAATAGTTATATATTTCATGGTTTCTATGTTTTAAAAGAAGTGTAGATATACTTATATTCATAAGTGTTATCATGATCAATCTTACTCCAAAAATGGAAAAGTGATAGGAAAAGGAAGTGTATTTATTTCAATATATAAGAGGAAATTCATGTCAAAGGGTAAACAACTAGGGTTATCTATATAGTTTATAAGATATAATCCTTTGACTCGGGAATATGAATAAGAGTAACTTTTGGATCATAGGGATGATATTTAAGGGTCATTCCCTAAGTATAATTTGCAGTTCATAGTTATCTTATTTCAAAAAATTATATTCTCTATTTTTAACCATAAAAATATTATTAATATTTCAGTGATCTTGTGAAGTATAAAATAATTCCAAGTTTGGAGGGAGGATAATTTGGTTTTTTTAGTTTTATGTTCATGATTTGAAAAAAGTTTATATATATGGTTATTTCCAAATTAGTATGAATACCTGATCATATGTTATTACCGAGGAATATAAAAAATTAAATGAGGGGGTATTGGGCATGGAATTCACAATTTTTCTATATTCAAAATATAGAATTATGATGAATGCTTATTTACTGAGGAAGAGATAATAAAACATGAAATGTTGATGAATAAAAGTTAATGATCTATGTATTATCATTAAGGAAAAATATTCATACATATAGAAGAGTGAGGATGATTGGAGACTACCATGATGTATAATTAGAGATCAAACTATATAGAGGAACATAATGAACCCACATGTTTCTAGTATGGTGTTATTATTTAAATTAACCCTCCAAACTATAGTGGACACCTGAGAGGGGGGAAGGGGTAAAGTAGGTGATACATTTTTTTATTACCAAATTCCCATTTATCATTTATTCATTTATAAATTGAAATTTAATCGTTTATTGTTAGTTAGAACAATTTTTTTATTATATGTATAATATATAAATCATAGCTCTTGAATAGAATGTAAAAAAATAAAGTGAGAAAAGATGACATAACTGGTCTACAAACACCGTCTTCATACCAAGGTTCATGGTTACAAACTTCTTCTTTATGAAGATAATTTTTCACCAAATATTAATTGATGTTGGGTTAGATTTTGATCATGTGTCTTTTCACACCTCCACATAGATGGTTATGGATCCTGATGTCTACATCTTCATTAATTCTATGATACAATTATCAATCCTCTATTCTAAGAAAAAACTCTTCATGATTATCATAGTGAGGACAACTAGGATAATATACTTTAGTGAAAATCAATTCCCAACAAGATGGAATTTCTTATGATGTGTTTCCACAATCATGATACTCTAATGGAAATTGATGTGCAGAAAAAAGGCTTCAGGGTTGTTGGAAAATCCATGAGCTATGAGAGAAATGAAATTTAATTGATGTCACAACTATTTATTTATGGGGAGTGGGAATGATATATCTTGTTTCAACATGAAGGATTCATTGGTTAGGTGATCAATTAATTTACATATATCCCTTTATTTCCATATGTTTTTCACCCTGTTGGTAGTATGTCTAAAAGTTCTCAGGATCACCTTATTATATTTATCATTAGTTGTTGAGGGATCTGAAAGATGATAAATGATTCTCAACAAAATATATTCGGACCATAGATAGACTACAATATATTGAGATTTTATTCTTTAGTCACATAGATATAAAAGAACTATATCATCTTGTTTTACTCAAATATAAACTCATATTCATTCCTAAAATATATTCTTACACTAATGTGGAAGGTTTAGGTAATTTAATATTCTAAAAAGATCATATTTTAAGCCTCAAGATCAACTCGGATGGTTCTTATCTTCAAATAATCATGCTGGGAAGTGATCTTATTTGGGAAAATTAGTGTTATCTCCTTTGGATTTCATAGAATGTTATATATAAGATAAAAATACTATTTTTGAAGTTCATTTTTACATTATTAAACTTTTTCACCTCAAATAAAGTTTTCTTATCACAAATAAAATTTTCCCCATTATAATTGATCATTGCCTTTTTCAAGTCTACATTCCCACTAGATCATCTCCTATATTATATGAACCTATAGAGTAATTCTCCATCAAAGAGTGGATATTCATTAGACATGGAATGAAGTGAATTTTGAGGTGGATTTTTTCACTTCCCAATGATTACTTGAGAAGGTGTTAATTTCCAATATGATTATTGGATTGTTACCAGTTATTTTTAAGTATATTATTTGTTAGGATTCACTATAGAATCACCACATCATACACACATAATATAGTATTATTTTTTACTAATCCCTAATTTTCATTTCTATAAAAAATAAAAAATTTCAATCAAGAGAAAAAATAGTACATGTAAAAGGTTCATGTATATGAACAACTCTATGCAATTATTTTTTATTACCCATAAAATAATTTTATTTTCTATATTAAGTCACCAACAAGAATTATAGTTTCTCCCCACACAGTCACAGTATTTCTCTATGTATACATGATTATTATTCTTACAATACTTCTAAAACTCATCTGCATAGTGTAAACACCGGTTCAGACTCTATGATCCTCATATACCACAATTTACATTGGTTTCATAGTGTACCACTATTTATAAAAATTATTATTCTATTCATTAATCCTTAAATATAGATTAGAACCTAGTTCATGATGTCTTTAACCCCACATAATTAAATGTTTGTAATTACCATTAAAGCCTTTGAATTCCACCATTTCTTCAATAAAAATATATGTAACTCATTCTCCACTTGACGTACAAAATCACATCACGTCAATAGAAATACCCACATGGTTGTATCAAATAAAATTGATATCCAGTGTTGTTCTCTATAAATGTATCCCCTAAAAACTAAAATTCTAGACACCATGAATAAAACAATGCATAATCTTCTCTTCTATTTTTTATTCATCAACTTATCACTGGTTTAGCTTAACGATCTATTCATATATCGATATTTGGATCCTACTTTATCCCTATTGATAAATACCATAGATATATTCTCCTTATAATAATATTATATCTTTTTCATTCATTTGATACAGTTTCATGTTCATCACTACAAATCATGATCTTGGCCTCAAAAACATAAACATCTATTTAACTACCCTTAATATTATTTTTATACATAGGTCACAAGTAAAAATATTTTCATTATTTTAAATATATAATATCCTATCAAATAATTACCCTAGATCCATTGTAAACATTTATATTATGTTTTTTATATGGGTGATCTCTCTAATATGATATTATTTTTTATCCATAACAGTTATGTCCTATAGATTTCAAGATTTCTCTTTTTTATCTTATTATTTCTTTGGTCGTATCTATTATCCAAATGAATGTATTCCATACACATGAATATGGAATAATACATACTCATATTATACTAAGAATACTTCCAATGAAATCCAAATCCAATAAACAAACACCAAGGTGTTATATTAGATCAATCAGCATTTCATATTTATTGTATAGTTTATCTATTTATATATTACGATAGTCTTAATAAACCTATTGATATTCCGCACATAAATATATAAATATAAAAATCTATAAATTCTTAATATATTCAACTCTATTCATGTTAAATCATTTTTTTGTTGGATATATATATATATATATATATATATTATTTTATATCATCTCTATCATCCTCAAATTTTATTCACTTATCGATTCAAATAAATATTGAATTTCATCATTATGATTAATATCACCCTAAGAAATTCAATCTCGCTTTTAATTTTATTTTAAAAAACATTCAACAATTATTAAAAAATGCCTAATATATAAATAAATTTATCTCAAAACATGAATAATTATATTTTATTTCAATTAGATTTATGAAATTTTGAAAACTCCATTTTAATACATAAAACACATTCAAAATACATCTTTTATTGATCTTCAATTTTCTCAATTTTATGATTAGTTCCTCAATAATTTTTATTTTTTAATTTTATTTTGTTAATGTTTAGATCCATTATTATTAACACATGTAATTTTATAATTGATTATTTCAATTGATATTAAATATTTAATTTCGTATCTTCATTCAACACCATTCCTAAAAAAATATGTTATGTATGTATAGAAAAATATGTAGAAACCTAGTGAAAAATACGTTGGATCATATAACACATATGAGGAATCAAATAATAAAAACCCACTTCTAATGCATAGATCATGATGATAGTTATTCATTTTCGGAATAACACCTATGTAATTGAAAAAAATACACTCAGAGTCTCATATGAAGTCTATAGAAACTCAAATTATACTACTGATAAACTCATACACAGTCTAGACATTGTAAAATTACTTCTTTAGAATATAATATTTTCAAGAAAAATATCGATGTCTTTGGGTAATCTCAAGAATGTTATAAACACTTCCAAAACATGTTGGTATATCTTTAGGGAATATGGGAATTACTATAATAAATATACGCACATTTGTAGGTAATTATGAAGGCTCGTAGCATGAAAAATCCACATTGAGTTTCTTCAATAACTTTATTACCTCAATTAATCTCAAAAATAATCTATCATTTCTATACCTTTATATAAGTGTATTATACAACATATTTCAGAATCTACTCCTAATATTCTTTATTTATGGATTCTTGGAGATCTAATCCAACAATTTATAAATATTAAACTCATCTTTTCAACATTCCACAATATTATATTTACTCAAACATATCCACACTATTATAGACAGTAGTGGAATACATTCATATGTAAATTCCATTATTTATCATGAATAGTATATTTAAAAAATTCTAATATTTTGGGGATTCTAATGTAACATAAAAATATTCCAAACATCATTTCCAACATATTAACATACCTTTGTATCTCTAATGTAAATATTTAATTCTACTTTACCTATAACTCATGGGTATCCCCTCAAATAATAATGTATTTTTTTGATTCTAAATTGATCAGATATTACTCCAAGCTCATTGAATCACAGATATTAACATTTACTATTGAAAAAAAACACAATAACACACCAAAGGTAACATTAATATCCCTATTAGATATAATTTTAATAATTATAACATCTGAACATATATGTTAATGAAGAAAATAAATTAAAAGTTCACTTTCACTCTATCCAATAATGAAACCAAATACAACTTAAGAAAAGGGTTCTTTCTCCCCCTTATTTATACCTTTATTTCTAGGGGGACTAATAATGGAAAATTATTCCCCTACTTACTCTTCTAAACTTCAATCCTTCTTATCCCAATTTTTTCATCACCTTCCATTATACTCTACTAGTTTCAAGAGGTGAGGGTGGCATAGAAGAATATCTTATCTTAGAGAATTATTTAGGATTTCTATATATCTATGTGGGATACAAAATTATAGAAAAACTAGTAATTCTACTAAAACATAATGGAAATACAATCACATTTCTCAACATGGTAAAAATTATGAATTCCCTTTTTTAATGATTTATAACTAGAATTTCCACATAGTTTATATATTTTCACTTATATTAATAAATACATAATTATATTAAAGTAAATTGTTTTTAAAATAATCGGTTTTTGGTTAATAATTCAAATTTCCAATAATAAATAGAATAAAGCATTACATAGTTGGTAGAGTGAGTTCCATATACACAACAAAAACCTTTCTAAGGTATATCCAAATTTTTATTTTCCATAATAAATACAATTTTTCTAGTAGTATGATAATATTTAGTTTCCCCCAGGGGATTTATAATTATAAAAATTCACTGTAGATGTATTCTTCCTATATAAGTCTCCACATAATACTTTTACTACTACATGTCTACTTCAAATTGAAAATAAATATAATTATAAAATTTATTTTGCAGTGATTTGTTGCATTATTCTAGACTCACCTTGTATTTCTAATTAAAATCATAACCACAAAAATTTTTCCACAAGGTGATTATTATTTTGTAACTCAATTGTAGAATTGTGTATGAGACTTGATTCCTAATATAAATTCATGTATTTTTTAGGCTCATATGTTTCTATATGTCTCCATGCTTATTTCCTTTATGAGTTTTTAAATATATGCATCTTGGGGAAGCATGGGTTTTCTTATTTTTTTACTTCATTCCAACTATAAGGGCCCTATATGATTTACAAATTAAGTAACTTCGACTATATTGAAAAAAAATTCATCATTTTTGCTTCTTATTGATTATTTTCCATGATAATCATATAATATTTTTGGCATGTGATATTTATTAATTTTAAATGTGGTCATATTATTTGAAGTAAAAGTTATGGAACATGAAATCGATGGTTTTTTTAATTTTTTTTCAACTCATTATGATTGTGAATCCATGCTTAGATTTTTGTTGGGAATCTATAAATATATATTTTCCCTTTTAGAAAAAAATATATTATCTCTTGAGTATCCATTTTCTAGAATACTTTTAACTTCTTAATCAGTGATACCTTCTACCATGCCAGTCTTCCCATTCTTATCCTTGATAGACATCAGGTTGGTTTCTAGCTAGAATCCATGAACTATGAACATCATGTAAGTATATTAATATATAATGATATAGACAATCCTAAAATAATTTTTAAATATCTTGTTCAATCATGGGACAAATTACCCATCCTTTGTAAATTACATCATAGGTGTTACATTCATAGTAAAATTCCATAATAATTTCATTCCTAATTATGCCTTTTATTTCATTGTTACAAGTTTCTTCAACATTGGCCTTCATTTCACATAAACATATGTGTCACTGTTGGGTGGTACATACTAAAATTACTCATTATAGTTGACATATAAATTTTATTATTCTTTTCAATTATTTTTTATTTCTAATATGTTTCTCATAAAAATATTCTCCCATAAAGATAATTCTGTTTGGTTGGTTTGTTCTTGTATTTAACTCTACTACTGATTTTTTGGCCTTTTATTAATTTTATAATTTGAAATTTAATGAAAAATATTAGTTTAAATATTCCTAAACCTCCAGTAAAAATAATATCTTACATTAAATATTTTTATTTTTGAATTAGGTGTAGGAATTATAAATTTTTTATATTTTGGAAGTTGATATTTATTATTTGATATCCAATCATTTTGTTCTTTATTTTTCGATATTATTTTCTATCATGTTCCCTTCTACAACGATGATAAATTTTTTATAATAAAACCATTTTTCATGAATTTTTTCTATGAATTTTTTACCTATAGTTATAGATTACCTAGATTCAGTAGGCATTTATTATCTAGGCAGTGTGATATTATCCATAGAAATGATGTTGATATTTCTCCCAAGAAACTGACATTATATTTTTAAATATTTATATACCTAATTTAGAGTGAATTATTCTATATAAAATGAATGGAAAAAATATTATCCCAACATCTTGGTAAGATTTAGTTTGATAAGTTTCTTAATTTTTCAAATTTTCTCAAAGATATATGTTTTTCATATTTGGAGAATAGTTTTTATTTTTAACTTATTAAATAATACTATAATAATCATTCTTTACCTTCCAAAACTGTTCATATTGAACTCTTATACATTTAATTAGAGCATTTTAAATATTATTCACCTTTTTGGATATCACATCCTATTATTAATCCATAACTTTAAGTGTGAATATATAAATAATTTCTAATGACTTAAAACCTATAAAATTGAATTGATAAACACATCCTTCTTAATAATTAATCTACAGTATTTATCATCAATTAATGAAATATTATTATTATAAATTGAATGTTTTTTCCTTTAGATTTTAGTTGATTTGAGAGATTCTTACATCCAGCAAAAAAATTGGCCATTTCCACTCTCATAGTTTAAGCATATTTCATTAGAAAATATTTGACATAAAATATTCTGTTGGTGTGATTATGTATATAATTTACACCTTTTGAAGGCACCATCTTAAAATAATCTCCAACATAAGAGTATATTTCTTCAATAGTTTTGATCACTTAATAATACTCTTATCATGTACTTGAATCATTAAGAGGTTATCCGATAAAACATTATATAAATCAATACTTACTTCATAGTTCAATTTAATGATGTGGTAGATCCTTCTAATTCTTCAATAAATTTTTCACTATATCTACCGCCTTTTTCATCAATTTTTTTTATCTTAGAAAAGGCTTATAATTATAAAAAAATAGTAATATAACCAGATTGTCATATATGAGGGTCATCAAATCCAAATATGTTCTTTATCAAACTCTAATAAAAATATAAATTAAATTAAAATATGATCCAATTGAGTGAACCATTTATCTGATAATAGTTGAAATAAAAATTTAGGACTGGTAAAGAATCCTCAGACAGGGTGAATCAAGTATACCATATTGATTAACAAATTCCAATTTCTATTATATTATTTTAATCCCTTGGAAATTAAACATTATTTCTTGGTTTTGACTATAGATGAATTTTTTCATCCTAGAAGTTTTACCACATACAATACAAGTAAATAAAAAACATAAAAAGTATAATTAACAGACTTGTCTTTATGTTAGACTATAATCCTTGCTTAGTTTTTCACCATAGTCATGGATTATTTACAACAATCATTTCATAACTATAAGGTTGGTTAATTCCACACCTACACAACATATCACTATGCATTTAATTTCTTTCATCTTTTAATACATCAAAAAATAATATCCATAATAAAATCACATCTTCACATTATGTTGTCCTTTCTTACTAAGAGTTGTATTTAACCCACTCCTTCACCCAATTTATATAAAAGCATTTAATTTTAGTCCTCCTTTATATAGATCACCACTCAACAGATGATGTCTCCATAATTTTAAATTATATCTAATTCATCATCAATAGGGTCTTCAAATGACATATTTTCATTAGTAATAATACATAAAACTTGGTCTCCACATATAGCACTGTTTCATAGATCTTTAACAAATAATCTCACCTATCTTTCTCAACATAATATACGCTAATGTGATATTATTAAATCATGTATCTATTCTACATTTTATAGTTACCCACAATTAATATAACGATTTACTATAAGTAATACATTCCTTAGTTCTTTATATTATTCTCAAAACTTTTAATTACTAATATAAATATTGATTAATGATCGGATATTTTTTCTTCAATGAACTTCATTACCCAAGAGATATTATCTATATAATTTTATGACATCCCCATTGTACTTTTAGAGGTATTTGGGTTCTTCTCTAAAATTCAGACTCTTGGTTTTAAAATATTGATCATATATTTATCACCCAGTTATCTTATTTTTATATATGTGTCACCGGTATTTTGATTTTCTATATCCTGAATTTAGGATATCCAACAGAATTATTTTCCTTAATCACTAATACACTTTTCTCCTACTTTTTAGTATTTTGGTGTGCAATATGATCTAAAATTATTTTTTACTCCAAAATAGTTGTCACCAATGAATATCCATGTCTACCATTGTTTTTATCTTCAATTAAAATTTTCCATATCTCCCATATAAATGATAAACTTTAAAATTCAATACATTGGATTTATACACCTTCATATTATACACAACATTATTCAAATTAAATATAAAAATATAAACACACTGGATCAATTTTAAATCATAAAACATTTCAGATTTTTTGAATAGATGTCTCTTTTACGAGTAAAAGCATCTAAGTAAACCTATATATATTTAACACAAAAATATATTAAAATAAACTATTATCACATATTACTTTTTATCATTATTATTCAGTATGAATCACATTCCACTTATAAAAAATTTCAGAACAACTCCACAATCCATAGATTTTTTTCCCTTATCAAAAAACATAAATATGGGATCTAAACAAAATGTTACATATCTTTCTCATATATTAACCATTCATTTATATACCCATTTCTATGAAAAATCATGAATCTAAATACTTTTTCATGTTAAAATAAATAATTTCCACCACATGATACATCATATTGTATTTCCATCTTAATTATGAAATTTGGAGAAGTTTACTTTTTAGACATAAATGTCTATCACAATAAATATTATTTTCATCTTCTCTTCTCTAAATTTTATGATTACTTTACCATTAAATCAGATATTATATGAAATTTAATTACTTATCTTTTTATCCATGAATTGCAGCCTATGAACTAGTAAAATTAATACATTATTAAGATATTAAATCTATTGTTTCATATTTAAATTTATCAGATTTCCATTAAACCATTTATGTATATAAGGATATAAGTGAAGCCTCTTATGACACATATTCCAGGTTATATGACAAATACAGATCATCTAATTACACTTCTAAAGGATAGATGTAAAATATGTATAGCTCAATGACGCTTATATAGGCTACATAGTAACACATAAATTTATGTTAAGAACATATACACAAACTCAAATTAATTCTCTAGCTACTCATATTCAAGTATTGATTAACTCATATATAGACCATACATTGAATAATTTCTACTTCAATGATGAATAATAATGCATGGGAATTTGTCAGAGATCCCTGTTCCAAATATTTTTTACATAAGAATGCAATATAGTGCACTCCCAGGGTCGGTCTCAAGGAGGAAACTTACACAACACCAAAATTCTATTTTCACAATTTATTTTCTAACTAATATATAATATAAAGATGAGTTTGAAATATGCATAAAATATGAATATATATATATATTTGTAATTTAAACAATATTATTTTAAAAAGAAGAAAGAAGAACTTTTTTCTTGGGGGATCATAATGGTTCACATCATTGTTTATAAAAATATTCTCAATATCAATTCAATGTAGTGATCAAGATCTATCACACTAAACCATCTTATTCGAAATGTTATTTCCCCAACACTGATATCTCTGCATGTGGGGAAATACTCTTTCTAAATTTGACTCGGAGATCTCCTTTCCGACCATAACTAATCAAGCCATACTCCATCATATGCATGACTTTGATAGTGAAGGGAATGATAAATGTTGAATTATAAGAAGAACTCGGTGCTAGAGAAAACGGAGCAATCTCACACCATAATCATTTTAACCACCACCTAAATCCTCAGAATTAAATAATGAGATTAAAATTTAAGTAAATGAAACTCAATCAACCACCATTCTCCCCCTCAAACAAATATCAAGGTTATTTCCCCATTCTCATGGAACTAAGAAGAGAATCCGGTGGGAGAAACACGTACAAGTAAAAATGGAAGAATTAGGTATGAAGAAGAATAATAATATAAATTTAAACATTATAAATATTCTACAGAAGAAAATAAAATATAAAACTATTCAAAAATGGAAACTAATTTTCCCACCCTTTGTAATGAAGAGGGGGTACATTTTTATAGGAAAGGGGTCAAAATTTGGCTCCAAAATTATCTACGAATGTATGCTCATTAAGGACCTCTTTAATGGAATAATTGGGAAATATTCCCTTCTTGAATTTTGTTCCATTACATATTCCCTATCGAGGAACGAAATTTCAGCTTCATTAGACGTGTTTAAAAGGAGTTATGAATTCATTATTAACGGTTTCTTTTTCTATATGCAGGTTCTAGGAAGGTTCCTTCACAAATATTTCTTTCAATGTCCCTCATAATGGATTCAAAACGCCATGATATTTATTGTATAAACACTCCCTTGAGTTCTCGTACATCTACAAGTGGAATCATCTAATTTTTAGGTGTGTATACGGAATTGGGTTTCTGTTATAAAAGTGGGGTCCACATAGTCGGCCTTGAAAATGTCCAACTTCATTGAATTTTTAGGCCCTTTAGATGGCTGAATCATCTCCTAGTCCAGATACAAAAGTTTTAAGAAATAAAATCAGGATTATAACAAAATTTTAATCACAAAATTTTGACAAATATTTAATAACAAATGACCAAAATAACCTTGATGTAAAAATATGTCTAAAATGCAGAATTAGTCGTTTTTCACATTTAGGCTCAAAATAACACTAAACCCTAAAAATGTGACAATTACCCATATAAAAACACTATGGTGGGATTATAAAAATGAATTATAGTATAAAATATATTAAAATTTGAGCTTCATCACTCTCCCACACTTAAACATTTCACTCCTGGGAAATCATCCTATACCATGGTCAAAAACAAACTTCTCAATGCATAAATGAATACACAGCTCAATTATCACATTAAAAAAATTATCATTCCTCTTATATGGATGAAAATTTCAGAACTCCCCAAAAATCATATGAATACATTCAATCTCATGTTAACCCTCACATGCATGTCGTACTTACCTCCCTAGAAAAATATTTCTCTCTTCACTAAATGATATTTTAATGTGGATTTTTTCTCATTCCCAAGAACATGTGTGATCTCCAAAGGCTGGCTATCCTCCTAATATCTCTACTTCACAGGTTAAAAAATGTTTCAATCATGAGGTCATTTTCATGGGTAGTTCTGAGGCCGAGGGTTGGCAGGTTTAAAATGTAAAAAAAAACATCTGAGGCAGAGTAAGGATGGTTAAGCTCTAAAGTAAAGTAAATGCATGAAAATAGTTTTTCTCAAGAATGGTGTGCTCCTTAATCATCTCACAAATGAATTACCTCAAAACACAACTTCTTTCGGGATGTTCACACATAGAATCTTATCATAAATGATTTTCATCCCTCTTTTACCCATTTATATCATTGTTTCAGCATGAATTCATATCTAGATTTCTCTTCTGAATCATTATTTTGAGGAAAAGAGAGGCAGCTTTGGATCTTCAAATATTGGTGATCACCCAGCCCATATGTGTAATGATATTTTGGCCAACCCACCCATATTTCCATCATGACATTTCTTCAACCCAAGATGTAAAAAATATGGAAACACTTTCAATTCATCTCAAAAATATTCTTCAGGAAAGAAAAAATACAGCACATCTTCTCCCTCCCCCACACTTGAGTTCAATAATAGTCATGAATTTAACTTCTAGAGAAGGATGGAAAGGGATAAATGACTTATAATGTGGCTTCCTAACAAGGTATTTCATGGATACTAGTAGATTAATGAAGGTCAGATGTAAAGGTAGTCCAGAATAAGAGTTTATTGAAAAGGGGGCTTTCAAAGTGATGCCTCAATCATACTTAACACATTCCATGAACTCTAATAGCTTTGAAAAAGAGAAAAAAATCAAGTTCTGGATCACAAAACATGTCTCAAGACTCTCAAGAAAATGGGAAATGTAGGAATATGTAAAATAGTTTTAGAAACCTCCAGGGTTGGGCATGATATTCAATTTGGACAGCACTAGTGCACATCAGTTTCATAGTCAATCAAACTTCATCAAATGAAGAGATCATAAATTAGAAACAAAATCCATTCAGCAATCATTTAAATACTCAAATATTAAAATCAAAAGATGTGCCAAAAATACCATGATGGTTTGAATTTTTCCAAATATTCTATTTATCTCAAGATTCTGAAAAACACACAAAAAAATGAAAAAAGAAAACAAGATAATTTAAAAAATCAACTTGAAAAATAAAATAAAAGCACACAAATAATTCTTAAAACAGGTTAAAATACCTCCCCCAAACTTATTCCATTAACTAACCTCATTTTAGTTCAAATCTGCTCAAGAACTTTGTTCACATAGAATTTAAATTGGGTAGAAAGGAAAATAAATAAAAGGAAAGACACAACCTGATTTATTTTTCAGTGGCAGCCTAGTGTTAAGCTCCTAACTACTACCACCTTGAAACTACAAGAAAGAAATGAAAAGAAATAAGAAAAATAAATAAAATGAAATATTCAGGGGATCGAAAAAGGATAATTCTTTTTTTTTTACCCCCAAGTGGATGCTAGGTTTTTACTTCCCCTAGTCAGGCAGTTGCAGTGCATTATCCCCAATCAGAAGGTGGGTGCGGTTTCATTGAGATAAACCACCACATGTGAATTTTCCCAATGTCCGTCAGTATAAACTGATATTGGAGAACCCCAAAGAATATAATAATGTTCTGAACCCCCAAGAAAGAATACATATAGAATATATGATCCAGAGTGGGAGGGAATAGAAATTAGGGGTGCTCCCTCTGAACTTCTATAGTGTCCTCCTCCGTATGATATGAAAGTTGATGTAGAGGAGGTAGTCGCACCACCACCAGCTTCTCCGGCTCTTCTTCCTCGATCACCACCACATTGGTGGTATCACCATTAACATACATGGCCTGATCCATTTTTTCTATATCAGATATTTCAGGAAAGGAGAAGTCAGAAAACAAGTCAGTTGGAATAAAATTAAAACTTGACGAATCAATAAGGAAATTTTCACTTTCAAGTAAGTCATCATGGAAATTTATTTCTTCTGGTATGACCATTGGAAACTCCATCTCACCAGGTGTGTATTCTTCTTCTTCTTCCAAAGAAAGAGTGAGGTCAAAAGTTGTTGACTATTCAATATCAAAGATAAGAAGATCAATTTTCAGGTTATCTTCAACAAAGTGGTTCCAATATTCTTCCAAAAATTGATGATCTCCCATAAGTGAATCAGCTAGAATTTGTATATTAGGGACCTTTTCGAGCAATGGTTGAGTACGGGATGATATGATTAACTCCTTTAGTATATCTTTCTCACCCACCTCAGGTTCTTTAACATAAAAAATGATTGGTGAAATCTCTTCCACCACTCTTTTTTGTTCCGGTTTTGGCTCGGGATCAGGTTTGAGTTTCTCTTGACATGCATGTACGTATTCAACAATAAACTCTATTTGACTCTCCAATCTTTCCACGACATCACTAATCCTTGGAAACTTAGCTTTATTATTATTGTAATCTTCTTTTGGCACTTGATATTTGTCAGTCCATGCAGAATAATCACCATTAAAATACATTATAAACAAATAGTTTTTTTTTGTTTTTGAAATTTATGTTTTTTTTGTTTTTTATGAAAAACGGTGTGTGCATGTGTTGTGCCTCCCCAGAAATGGCACCAATTGGATGCACGGGAATGTTTCTTAGATCCCCAATCAAAATAGTTTTTACCTAAGAATGCAATATAGTGAACTCCTAGGGTCGGTCTCAAGGAGGAAACTTACACAACACCAAAATTCTATTGTCACTATTTATTTTATAACTAATATATAATATAAAGATGAGTTTTAAATATGCATAAAATATGAATATATATATATATGTAATTCAAACAATATGATGTTAAAAAGAAGAAAGAAGACATTTGTTTTTGGGGGACCATAATGGTTGATATCATTGTTTATTAAAATATTCTCAATATCAATTCAATGTAGTGATCAAGATCTATCACACTACACCCTCTTATTTGAAATGTTATTTCCCCAACACTGAGATCTTTGCATGTGGGGAAATACTCTTCTTAAATTTGTCTAGGATATCCCTTTGTTGACCATCACTACCCAAGCCATACTCCATCGTATGCATGACATAGATAGTGAAGGGAAGGATAAATGTTGAATGAGAAGAAGACCTAGGTGGTAGAGAAAAAGGGGAAATAGCACACCATAATCAATTTAACCACCACCTAAATCCTCAAAATTAAATAACGAGATAAAAATTTAAGTAAAATGAAACTCAATCAACCACCATTCTCCCCCTAAAAAACATCGATGTTAGTTCCCCATTCTCATGGAGTTAGAAGAGAATACGGTGGGAGAAACACATAAAAGTATAAATGGAAGAATGAGGTATGAAGAAGAATAATAATATTAATTAAATCATTATAAATATACTAAAGAAGAAAAGAAAATATAAAACTACACAAAATGCAAACTAATTTACCCACACTTTGGAATGAAGAGGGGGTACATTTTTATAGGCTGGGGGTCAAAATTTGGATCCAAAATCTTCTCCGAATTTAGGCACATTAAGGACCTACTTAATGAAAGAATTGGGAAATTCTTCCTTATTGAATGTTTTTTCATTACTTCTCCTATATCGAGGCATAAAATTGTAGCTTCATTGGACGGACCAAGGATTTATGAATTTATTATTGATGGTTTCTTTTTCCGTATGTAGATTTTAAGAAGGTTCATTCACAAATATTTCATTAAATGTCCCTCATAATGGATTCCAAAAGTCATGAAATTCTTTTTATAAACGCTCCCTTGAGTCCTCATACATCTCCAAATAGAATTATCTAATCTAGAGGTGTGTAGACTGAATTGGATTTCCGTTATAAAATTGGGGTCCACAAAGTCCTCCGAGAAAAATGTCCAACTTCATTGAATTGTTAGGACCTTTAGATGACCGAATCATCTCCTGGTCCATAAGAAAAATTTGAAGGAAATTAAATCAGGATTCAAAAAAAATTAATCACAAAATTTTGACAAATATTTAATGAGAAATGGCCAAAATACCCTTGATGTAAAGAGTTTTCTAAAATCCAGAATTAGGTGTTTTTCACATTTAGGCTAAAAATAACACTAAAACCTAAAAATGTGACAATTACCCATACAATAACACTATGGTGGGAATATAAACAATGAATTACAGTATGAGAAGATATGAAAATTTGAGCTTCATCAAATATATTCAGAAAAATGATGATATATTATAGTCAACATAGTGCCTCCTCAAACACTTCCTAAACAAAATAGAATAACTCTAATGTTTATGAAAATTTTCTAAATAAATACTAGATGATTTTTTATATATTTATGTAGGATTATAGAATTTTTACTCCACATTAGGATTATTCAAGAATATAATTATGTTTATTCATCCTGCCCATAAATTATCTTCTATAAATAATAATCCAAGTGATGTGTAACACTGATTTTATTAATGAATCATAGTAGTCACCAAGGTTTGATTCTATGACTTCTTATTGAGATTTTTCATTCCTATAAACACATGTTTTATTTCATCCAAGTATATATATTTACTCTAACTTCTATAAGAAATTGTAGCCATCATTGAGACAAATATTTCATAACACTTAATTTTTTATCAAGAGCATGAGCTCAAAACATGTTCTGATGTCTTAGGCTTAATCACATAGTTTCCAACTCTCCCAAACACTATTACCAATAAATGAACCTTCCATTGTCACTTAAATGGAAACCACAAATACCCATTTACCCATACATTATGGGAAGAAGATAATTCACCAAAAAATGGGTAAATTCACAATCTATAAACTATTCGTCCATGCTAATTGAAACATGTATATTGAAATGAACAATTTAAAACAAACAACATAATTAAAGAAATGGAACTTTATTCTCTTCTGTTAACAATTATTTTGAGTTATCTAGGAATATATACACTTATTTACAACATGTATAGATATTTTTAGTATATAGATGAGAGTATAGAGTTATTATACGATTGGTAGTGTGTTATTCCTAAATTTTTTTAATGCAAGTGAGTAGTGTTACTTATGGGTATGTTACCACATTGGCGACGTATTCGACTGGATTAAGAACTTAGTGGTGAACAATGTGAAACCCATTTTATATTTTTTTAGTTTTTTTCATTTTTTTACTTTTTTAAAAATGTGATGTGTTAAACAATTACAACTTCTCTATCTAAAATTAAGGAATAAACATAAAAAAAATGGATAAATATACACATTAATTAACACCCCATTGAGTGTTCCACTTAGTAGTTATAAAAAAATAAAATAATAGAATATTTATAGAGATTCATAAAAATATCAAAAAAATAAATTTTGATAGTGTGATAGAGTTAGAGATATTTAATATAAATATTTTAATGTAAAATTTCATTAGAAGCCACAAATTGTGATTGTAAAATGTGAATTGATAATCTATAAAAGAATGGATTACATGGATTGTAATGAAAATAATAATAAGTTAAGATGGAATAAAATGAAATTTAATTTAATGATAGAAAAAATTTATTCATAGAATTATATTGTCAAAGAAGAAAATATATGACTCAATAAAAGTAAATTAAGTTAATAATCCCTTTACTTTGAGTTTCAACCCCCATAATTTGTCATTCCACTTCTAGAATATTAATTTTTTTATTTATTTAATTTTTATAGAAAATATAATATGATTATTATTGTATTTATATTAATTTATTTTAATTTATTATTTTTAAATTGAATAATTTTTAATGAAATTTTCAATTAGAGGTTTCTCAACTTATTAGAATGAAATTACAATGGTATGACTATAACAATTATTGATCATCATCCAATGGTTCTATAACGTTCAAAAGAACTAAAGTATATAAATTATGTCATTCAAAATTCAAATTTTATCAATATATTAGTAGACAGTTTCAATTTATAAGATCATTCTCAAAAATATTGTTTTATATTATTAAAACTTACTTCGATTATATACTTTTTAAATATTAATTATCATTACTATATTATCAAAAAAATATTAAATAGTACATTAATAATTTATTTTTGTTATATTAAATAATGAAATCTATTTATATGAATATTTATTAAGAGACATAAGTTAAATATAATACTCTATCTTTCATTTTGGTAGAATAAAACTACCACAATTGAGAAACATTTTCTAAAAGATTTTAAAATAAATGAACAGTTTAAAAATAGGTCTTTGAAAAAACTAAAATAAAAATAATATTTTTTAAACATTAATTATAGATGTTAGTCATATTATAGAATGGTAAATAGATGAATAAAAATTTATGGAATGTAATTTGAAACTCATTCTTAGATATAGTAATGAATTATAAAAAGGCCTAGATGAGAGGAAATTGTTGATATGTTCTCAATAATGGATTAAAATTTTGTGCCAATGACTCGCTTTATTTATTTTTAACTAAAAATAAACATTATTTGAATATTACATAACACGATAATTATTTTAGGAGATATTAGTATAAATAATGAGTTTTATAGTTACTAAAAATTTTGAAAACATAAATACGGATTGAAAAAATCGGGTGATTTGATCATTAATTCAAGATTATATTCATTTGACAAAAATACATATTATAAGTTTTGATAAATTATTTTTTATATGTAGTGAAAACATTAGTACATAAAACGATATTAAAGCTACTACTAAAGTAGTTACAATAGACATTTATTATTGTGGAAATATGACTATTAAAGATTATTAAAACACGGTGTATAAATCGAACCACAACATTGATAATTTGAATGATAATTCCAACTGTAATGTGAATTTTTATTGAGTATAAACGTCACTATACATTTTAAACTTCCCGGATCATTTTGAATATATTTTGTTTCATATTTTTAATAGATCTTGTAATTATTGTAATAGTTTTATTTTTGAGTTTTTGAATTAAGAGTTTTCTTAAGAAGCCTTAATTTTAAAATTCATGGAATTTCCACTATAATAGTGTTTTAGGGATTTTTACTGATCAAAGGAATTCAAGGATTGTAAGACAGAGAATTTTGGGCTAGAAAATTATAACTACCTATAGGTTAAGTTGAAGTCCTCTAGTAATAGGTTGATATAGATCATACTAATAGGTTTTTATCATGGGACTCTGGGGATAAGAATCGAGATATACATAAGACTTGGTCTAAAGACCAACAATACACATTAGTTTAAATTTTTAGGGTTATTAAAACCATTAAATGGGTTAGTGGTCTTTAAACCATAATCTATGTTTTGTTTTAAACAATTTTCTTAATTTATTTCTGAATTTCAACTATGATAAAAAAAATTAGGGGTTGTCATTAAAATAATGATAGTTTAAATTTAATTATCTTATAAACATTATCAATTTTTTATAAAATAGTAATTTTTTAATTTCTAATATGAAAAAAAAATTATAATTGATTATATTATGGGTATAATTGAAATTTCATTTTTAATATTTTTATTTCTTATAGAAAACCAAAATTATAAGTTGTTTTGAAATTAATATCCATGAAAATTATAATAATTTTTTCAGATATGACATGGAATGTATTTGTAATATGATCCTTAAATGAGTAGGATCTATGAATCAATTAATTTTCTAACTAGTTCATGCATTTGGTATAAATTCTTGACTATAAAAAGTTATAAAAAACAATCAATATTAAATATAAAACAAACATCTGGTTAAAAAAGTCATCTGATTTATGTTTTTGACAAAAAAATATTTGTTGGTCTTTTTCTCATGTTTCGTTACACCAATAATCTTTGTAGAAAAAATATTCATTTTTTGTGATGCATGCACTTCTATTTTAAACCCTTAAAAATATAAATAAAAACATAAAGAATATTTCTGTGGGAAAATATTATGAATATGTGTATGATCAAGTGATGTATATAATAATTCGCACAATATTTCATACTTATCCCACACGTAATGCTAATTATAATGTTCTAAAGAGTGAAGTTGGTCCTTTTCTTAAAAATGAAAATTTTGAGTATCAAATAAATCATATTTTGTTGTATACATTATTATCTTCTATGTATAGGAAAGATTACAATTAGATATAATATTGTGATGTAGTTAATGGTATTTAGTATAATCTAGATATTACACATTTTCTATCTTCTTTGTTTTTGGAAACTCATAAAGATGTGTTAAAAAAATACCATCATGTTTTTTTATTTTATTCTTTATGAAATGCTAAAAAATAAATCTATTTTTTATGATTATATTGAATTGTTTAAAATATTCGTATGATAAATAATTTTGAAAATATTATATTATAAAAAATTGATATTAGGCTTAAATAATGGGAATATAAGAGGGAAATGACCAATTATACTAAATATTTTATACGGATAAGTCTAGATTACAATGTATTTACTCTGATACCATATTAATATAGAATGAAATTATCTAATTAGAGATGAAATAAAAATAATGAAGCGTTGTTTTCATTTAATGATTTTAATCCTACTTCTATTACATTTAATTTATATATGAATTGTTCTATAGATCAGGTTTCTAAGAAGAGAATAATTATTTCTGATCACATTATTTCAACTGATACTGAGAATAAAATTAATTAACATACTAGAATAATTTATAAGAGTACGAGTAGTAAGTGTATTTTATATACTCATTGTAAATACAGAAAAAAAAAGACATGATAAGAAGGATTATAAATATGTTGTATGTATTGATTATAAAAATAAGGACCTTATTATGCTATATGTAATTATGTTATTGAATAAATATACAATGTCCAAGACAAAGATTTAAAATAGAAAATATTGAGTATCGAAGCTTCAGACACCTATAAGATGATTAAAGGAGATACATTTTATAATAGTACATTAGAGGAAAGTGGCATTGAAAGACCCAAAATAATTGGATTTTACACATATGTTCTTACTAAAGAAATATTTTAAATAGATAATGATGCTATTGAATCTATGAAAAATTTAATGTTTAATTATAAATTGAAATTTACATCATAGGATGATTATTAAACATTATCAAATTATAAAAAAGATAATACATTAGAAGAAAAGAATGTGAATTCATTAGATTATGAAGATCTTATTTCAACTTTTATAGAAATTGATATATATGTAAGCATTTTCAAAAATGAAAATAAAATGATTACTTTTTTATTTTCTTAAAAGAGAAATATTCATTTCTGTTAAATTATTATCAAATTTAATTTCTGATGTTTAATATCATACCAATGAAAAAAATTCAAAATCTATTACAAAATTTAATTTATTTAATAAAAATTTTGAGGATATGATTTTGGGTTATTAAATATAAATAAATTTTTTTTAATAGGATAAAATTTTATAAAACATTAAATCATTTAATTAGACATTGAAAAAAATGTATAGAATATGAAAATGTTATACCTTTTAATAGAATAGGATTTATTTCTGATAGTTCAAATTCTAAATAACATTATTTTGTACCTAAAAGGTTAACCTTTTTTAATAAATGTCAAATAAACTATCAATAGAATAAAAAATTTTCTTTAACAATTGTTCAATATTTTGGTTTTAAAAAACCTATTATACATGATGAACTTAGAATTAATCAATATAAGATAATACGGAATAAGTAGCATCCAAGAATATATTTCTCGAACATAGTTAGAACCAACCAAGTTTGTGTACCACGAGCTTAACTGTTTTTTATTCAGAAATAAAGGATTAGTACCAAAATACAAAATAAAATCTAAATAAAAAGTGTTTTTCCTCAACATATAAAAGGAGAAAAATCCAACTTCTGGAAATTGAGAATATCTAAAAGAGGACAATCTAGTTCTAGAGATAACACAATGGCTAAAATCAACAGCATATGTTTTCAAAAGGGTATATTTTATTTAACTAGTTATATGTCCTTTTTTTGTTAAATGTCGGCCTCGATTTCCAAATTATTTGGTTCTATAGAAACATAGGTGAGAGCCAATTAATTTGGAACACATCCCTAATTTTTATTTTTATAAATTAAAATTTATAATTATATAATGTCACAAATAAAACATATTTATATGAATATGTTTAAAATTATATTTATATTATATAAATATATTTATAAATTGGTTTTTATTATATTTATATAAATATAATTTAAAATTATAAGCATATATTTATCTTTATATAATTATAAATAAATTTATTATTATTTAAATATATCTATAATTATATTATTATATTTATAAATATTAGTGTAATTATAATTATATTATAAAAGTATTATTATACAACTATAATTAAAAATTTAATTTTATTATAAATAATATCTTAACTCTTACCTATTTAAAAATGCTAAATGTTAATATTTATATTAATATAATTATAAGGGTATTTGAATAGTTTAATATTTTAATGGGGTATTTTGATTGAGGTTCGAGTTAGGATTTCGGTATCATTAGGTGTGTATAAATAAGGTCTGGATATTTTATATGTTAATCCGGTTCAGGATAAAATTTTATTTAGTGGAAATGATATAAAAAATAACAAATATATATTTATAAATATATTTCTAAAAAATATTTTCATCGATATAATTATATAAATATACTTATAAATATTTTTATGTTATATTTATACAATAATATAAACAATAATAAATATATATTTGTAAATATTAATTTATAAATATAATTTAATAATTTATATATATATATATATATAATTATAAATATAGGTTTTTATAAATAATATAAATATTATAAAAATATATAGTGGAATATATTTTTAAATATTGTCATATTTTTTTATATAATTATAAACATAAATATAAATGTATACTTTTATGTATTGTTTTAATAAGAAATAATCATATTTGTATACATATATTTATTTATAAATATTTTCAAAAATATTTTCAAATTATATTAATATAATCATATAATTATAATTATAAATATGTATATATTATATTTTTATAATTATATATATAAATATTTTTTTATTATATATATTTATAATTATTGGAATATTATTTTGTTGTATTATAATTCAATAATATTATATCAATAATAAATTATAAAAATAATATTATATCAATAAAAATATATACTAATATTATATATTCATAAAAGTTTCTAATAATATTAAAAAATGTGAGTAAATAATATTTTTTTTGATATACATCAATAATAGTATATAATATTAACAAAATTATTACATATAATTAATATTTTCTGTTAAATAGAATAATATTATATATTACAAATATATTATTCATATACATCAATATTAATATATATATAATATAATATTCATTATAATATAAAATTTTAATGATATTTATGTTGACATTAATAATATTTTATAGATATATGGTGATATTAATATGCTAATAAGTCCCATAACGCATGTTATACCATCTCCTCTACATGGTCACACACCTCACCCTTATCCAAAAATGTCACTTGTGATAGATAATACTGGATATAAAATTACATTATAGTATACATCAATCAAAGAAATATTTTATTGATGATAGCTCTACATAACTCATTTCTAGGTATGAAAGATTTGTCATCATATGAAAGGGATTTTCCACTACTAATGATGGGGGATTCCGTAGGTATCATACAATAGATGTAGGGCACATGAATCAACCAATCATGTAACACTTGTTTTGTGGATTGTGCTCATTAGTTTCCTTGGTGAATCATGAGTTTTTTAATTTTTCCCCAATTATTATTTCCACAAAATGTCATTTGATCACATTGATGTTAGTATCATATATGATGGAACACTATATTTTATGTACATAATGTCTGATGGTAATAAATTGATCATGGAAATTGATATTTTTCATGAAATTATTGGATTGAAATGATGCTCTATGTAATACCTAAATAATGTGTCTGTTTGGTATAGTGACTTGTTTAATTTTTGTATATAAAATCAATAAGCATGTAATATTTTAATAATAGTCTATTATCAGTATCAATATGATAAATCACCATGATTAGAAATGTGGTTGAATGTTGTGGGATATTTGTTCCAATATATAGTGTATTTGGCCCATGTGTCCCTACACTCATTGAAACGTGAATGATATTTCAACTAATCTTTCATCTTCTTAACTATAAGTTGAATAGTATTTATTGAGTCAATATGTTATTCTGTAATGGGAAATTTATTTGTATTATCAATCAATCACATTAACTAGTCTAGTAGGATATAATCAAGGATGTAGAAGTAGATGACTGAAACCAGTACTGTATGGTCTTTAACAATAACTGTGGAATATGGTGGAATCCATATGTATAAAATTCTAGTATACGTTGTCCATGAAACAAAAAAACCCATCTTAGTTAAGAGTTACAAAAATTATCTGTGGAACGTTACCATGTTTTCTTTCAAATATCATATAAAATTAACAACAAAATTAATTTTCATGTAGACAAATATAATCTTTAAATTATATTAGTGAGATTTGTTTTGTTAAAAAAATATAAAAAGGTTTTGAAACTATTCCTTAGGGTATATAAATTGATTCGTCTCAATCCACTAGGTTAAATAAATTAATATACGGTAATAATAATTTTTCAATTCAACTCAAATTAATCATGGAAAGGTTTTTTGATAACTCTAGGAATGATACATGGAAAATGACATCTTAAACTCATCATTTTTTGAACCATACCTCCAAAAACCATATGTTTTCTACTAAAAATGTTAAACTGGGGAATCCATATAGATTTGATAATACATTATCTCATTAACTATAAGTACATATCTAGTCAAGATCCTTAAGAAATTATAGGTACTTCATGAGTACAATGGTGGAATGTTAGTCTGTAAATAACATGTATCAAATTAGATCCATAATATATGCATGATTATTTCATATAATAATATAATCATCAATATATTCAATAATAATAATGATTTTTTACTCAATCAAAATCATGATTAATTTGGAACCTTGGAAAGCATACAAAGTGATAATGATGTTAATTCCAAGTTGACAATGCCTAAAATCAAAACATTCACCAATATCCACATCTACAACCACCTTCCCATAGATCATTAGAATAATAATATATACTATGTCCTCAAAAGTAATCATCATCATCCCCCATGTGGATGTAATTCATGTTTATCCGGTCTCCATCTCTCAACAATTGCAACAATCAATTAATGATCAGTAGTCTTGAAGTTTCACATGGTGTCTCTATAAAATAAAATGAAACTAAGGTATAGATCAATGCCTGATGATTGGGAATCATGGTTAAATTTATATTCCCTATGCTTAAAATGATATATAATAGGTTAAGACAGAATCATGTCCTGTAACACATGATACAACTTGGATGATAAGAGATCCTCCTCTGTCTAAGTGACTAAATCGTAATACATTACTATTGAAAATTACATAATTATAATAAAATATTTTATTAGAAAAAATTGATTGTATGATAAGAGATAACTGACGAATAAAACTATATCTCAACATTATAGAGAAATGTATCATTCCAACCAACCTCGTTTGGAATGAAGATTTGATCAATGGTGGTGTGATATGAGGTTTTAAGAAACCTAAACAATGAAGATGATAATACCTCAATGGTTTTTTTGATAAATTGCTAAAGAAAATTAAGAGATCCTAACCCAAGAATTATAATTTAAAAATTATAAACAAACTTTGATCTTATGCTATCTATAAAACTGATGATAATGAGAACCTCACATATCAACATAGTTTCATCAAGGATTTCCTTGTTTCGGTTTTTCTACCCACTCTTCTCTCTCTATGTCTTAGAATAAATAATGATTTTTTATTATGTTTCATGTATATTTACAATGAACATATCTAACACTACTATACTAAGTACTCTAATACTCCTATTATTTTTATACGGTTATTATCCTTAATAAAACAATCGATTAATCTTGGTATAGATAGGACCTACTTAAGGTTAAATTCATTTTATATTTACACATTTTTTTTTATTTTTTCTCTTTTTTGTCTTAAATTCATGTGAGAACCGATTTCATATTATTGTTAAATACCTTTCATAGTGTGTTTTAAAAAATTACTTTCATTTTTTGAATTTATAATTGATATATATATATATATAAGAATAATGTTTTGTGTGAGTAATATTGAATCAAATTTTAAAGCGATTAAAATTTTTTATCTATATTTTTAACATCTCCTAGAGAATATATATCAAAATAAAAAATTATATATTTTTTATTAATCATTTTATTATTATTGTAATTTTTTAATAATTATTTTGATCATGAATATTTTATATTTAAAATTTAACAATTCTAAAATTTATAAATATTACTTATTGATTAAATCAGTCATTATTTTTTGACATGGTATGAAATTGTTTTATTAAACATTCCAATTGGTTATTTAGAAAAAAAAATTATTTCTTATATAGACTTTTAATTATTTATCTGTATAGATAAAAATAATAATTACTTATTTCATTGTTTATGAATTGATGAAATTATATTTTCTTGTTTATTTTACAAAATTTAATGATAATAATTAAATAAATAATTTCATGTAAAAACATTTCACCTAATAACTATGGTACATCAATAATATTGACAATTCAATGACTACCTTATACATATAGGGAAACATGTTTATTTATACCCTTCCCCAATAAAAAATCACCTCCTTGATGATGAATTTTCTCTGATAAAATCTATATCATTTTAAATACGTGTGAACTTTGGCTTTCCGTCTGGTGGAATCCCTATAATGAATGGTAAGAAGCATATGTATATAAAATGAAACAATGATGTCCTAATATTTCATTATTGGAAATAAAGAATAATTAAATTATTCATTAATACTATCTGGAAAATAAATTGGATTAAATAACTAACCACATTATAAGTTCATTGAATAAACTTTTGTGATCCCATCTGTGAAAAAGATACCATAATTCTTGGATGATTTTACTATTATAATAGTATTGTTATGATAAAATAGAAATCTCACGACCAATAATACTAGTCATAGGATCATGTCACTTAATGAGCTCAAATATCCACACCACATGGATGAATGAACATCAAATTTTTTTTTGAAATCATGAAAAACACTTTCAATCTCCCACTAGAAATGGTGAGAATATCTCCTCACATTTTTCAGATCCTTTTCAATATTCTTTCTCCATTCCACAATATATAATTTTCAATATGATTCATGGTCTATTAAAAAGAACATTTCATTTATATTTTAAACAAAACATTAATTTAATGATATATATGAGGTTCATATAATTAACATATAATATGATATTTTTAATTACCTATGAGGGATAGCTTTTGAACTTCCTAAAAAACACTATTAAAATATTCTATAATATTACTTGACATTTATCCATATCTTTTCCCTTTATCATATTTCATCAACTATTTGTCCTTTATAATTTGAATAATACAGTCAAATACTTCCTTATGAACTCTACAAATTACATCAAAACACTCTTATTTCATCTATTTTAGATGATCAAATTCATTCAAGTAAGAAAAAATTTAACACGTGTGAGAGTGACGATTATAATTATTCTCCAAATAAAAAACATCAATACCTAGATTTATTAATTATTTTATTATGGAATCATCCATGGACATATTATCACATTGATTACAATTGGTGAAATACAATATTGATGATATGAATGGGGTCGTCATCATGGAATACCACAAGACTGTACTTCCTCATGGATTTCTCAATGTTGATCAGAAATTTGAAAAATAATATTTAAGTCAATCAAAATATATCAAAGGCGTACTAGGGACCAACTCCAGGAGGGGATTTTCAACTTCTAAAACATATAAAATTTATATGGTTCTGGGTATATATTTCAATTGTGGTTGGTAGAAATCAATAATTTTATAACATAATTCATATATATAAATGTTCTATTAATATGGATAAATATTTACAGTGTTCAAAATAGGAAATAAATTTTATTAATGTTAATGATAATCTATATAACACTAACAAAGATTAATCATTTAATTAATATTGAATAATATTTACATTAGTATATAATTGATGGTTAAAAAATTTAGGGACAAAAAATCACCATAAGATGCGGTAAAATATTACAAGAGTTATCTCAATCGCCATAAAATTTAAGAAAAACAATTTTTTGTGCATCTCATTCCATATCGTAAGAAATATGATACCATAAAATCTATTTGATATTCTCTCATGATATAAACATAATAATTTCAATAAATTATCTTGTCATTCCAACTATAATATTTGAAATTAATTCATCATATTTAGTTGAGTGACCCTATTATAGTCTTTGGTTCACCCAAGTGTGTGAAGTAAATATTGTAACGCACTAAAAGTAAAAATTATTGTTAGTCATAGGTCAAAACATATCTAGAAATATAAATAATTTTTTTAACATTCAATCAGTCTATTTATTTTAATATTTTACAACATAATTATGATTTCATTCAACATGATATTATTTTATTATTGTTTTCATCCCTTATTTTCTATTAAACTGTTTTTGAATGTATATATTTTATTCGTATAACTCTCAATTCATGAGACATATGAATCTTGGAAATCCTTTACTAATATTAAGAATTAACAATATAATTTGTGATAATTTTGGCATGCGTTCATTCAAGAATTACATCAATGGTGGAGAATAGTTCAATGTTTGGTGGGATATCATAGGACTGGGCCTACAATTTTTATCCTATTTTTTTATGTTCCCTATCCTCATCATCTTTTTATTATGAAATTTAATCATCTTAAAAATTTACTAGTATAAAATTTAAATTATTTTCATTCCAATAGATAAAAACTATAACTTCCCTATCAGTTGGTGTTGCTAGATGAAATTACACTATTTCCTGATGTAGTGTTGGACAAACTGCCATCACTACTGGAACTTCCTGAGATGCTTTATCATGAGAATATGAAATTTGTATCATGAATCTACGAATGACCAACATCCAGTGAAAATTAATCTCAATCCATAGAGTCTATAGTGAAGGTAAACGCCATCATTTTATTTTTGAATAGATTCATATCGAAATAAATATGTGTACGTAGTCCTAAATATATGTAACTAGATAGGATATATTGCACAACCTATCATGATATTTAAGAGTAATATATATGATGGAATATATATCATGGTTAGACATTATTTTTAATAATTATTGAATTTTTTATTTAACAAACTCTAAAGTTGTACAATCTCCATGAATTATAACTCCTATTTTTCAACTATAAAAAAGTCATTGTTTGATGTTAATTATTTAACTGTTGAAAAAAATTATTGTATTAATGTTTTTTATCTATGGTAATACTTTTTATCAAATGTATCTAATCAATGAAACAAAATTATAATTTAACATATTGAAATGCTTCAATTACTTTTGGGCCATAAAACTAATAGTATATAATTATATTAGAATGGTGGTTTTTATTTTTTTCCAAAATCTCTAAATAACTAATGATCCATTATCCTAATTTCCATAATAGCTCCAATTTTTTAATGATAAAATTATTTGATTAAATAACATCCCTCAATTTTTACATATTAGGTTTGTATATAGCACTCATTTTCATGAAGTGAGTGACGATTTAATTAATTCCTTGTATTCCCCATTTGAGGTTACTACCCCTATGTGCATAGGCCTTAGTGCCTTCTACATGTTTTATTATCCCCAATGGGAATCTATTTCTTTGAAAACACAACGTTTTCTTTACTAAATCATTGAAATGTTTTTTTATTTTTAGTGCCATATCTAAATCAAAATGTTTCATATTTTGAATTTACATATGTAATTATGGTTCATAAAAAAAATATAAATTACCAAAATAATATGAACCTGGAGTCTCAAACCCGGGGTGTTGATGGGAAACTTTTTCATGCACTGAGTGGCGATTTATTCAATACCTAATATACCACTTTTATGGTTACTACCCCTTTGTGCATATGGTTTGTATCCAACATACACTTCTAGAATCTATAAAACGATGTTCCATATTAGAAAATGTATCCTTTAATTTTACAAAATTAAATAATTATTTTTTATTCATATATTCGGCAACAAAATGAAAATGGTTCATGGTCATAATTACTATATTAAATGATGGATAATAAAGAGAATATGAAATTTACCAAACATGTCCCATAGAAGTGTTGAACTAGGTGTACTGATAGGTCTCTCTATCATGAACTAAGTGATGATTGAGTAAATATTAAATACATCCATTTAAGGCTTACTTACCCTGTCACATTTGTAATAGGTCAAGAATCCTCCTATAATATCCAAAAAATGATATCATTGATTGGAAGCCATCATCTATAATTTATTAATATTTTATGGTGTATTTTTATCTTTTAACATACCAATGGAGTTTTTATTTAATATTTTCTACTACATAACATTAAAATAAATTCCTAAGAAACAAAATAAAAAAACCCTAATTTTCCAATACTTGATTATTAATAAAAACACATTAATAACTATATAAATTTATACTCCTATGTTCTATTAAATAATCATTGAAAATAATAATATGCCTACTTGAAAATATATAAGAACAATTTCAATATATTATCATTATTATAATATATTATAAATCATTTATAATAATATTAATCATTCAATTTAATAATTAAACATGAAATTTATATTTAGTCTATAATGAACCATGAAACATAATAACATAACTAATTATAATACATTATTTTGATGAAATTAAAATTATAAAAAAATATGAAAATTAAAAATAAA
The DNA here is from genome assembly GCA_963277665.1 of Viscum album. Classification (NCBI taxonomy): domain Eukaryota; kingdom Viridiplantae; phylum Streptophyta; class Magnoliopsida; order Santalales; family Viscaceae; genus Viscum; species Viscum album. The sequence continues at coordinate 1,688,699,205 of OY728147.1, read as the reverse complement.
CATGTGATTTTACAATTAGTAAAAAAATTATTACTTATTTACATTTATAATAATAATATAAATCAATATTCCAAACTAAAATTAATCAATAATACAACATATCAACATACATATTCAATAAACATTATAAAAATTATTTACATATGTTAACATCATTATAAATTATTTATCATATTAGTAATAATAATAAACATTCCATTTTTTTAACTAAAAATGAAATTTACTAATATTATATAATTATAGATGAAATGTAATAAAATTTCTAATGAAAAATTATACTCTTATGTTAAAAGTTATAAAAATTGTTAAATATTAAAAATAAACATAAACATTTGAAATTACAATTAATTATAACATTATAATTTAATGGAATTCTTAACAAAAATAAATTACACTATTAACTACGAAATAATATAAATAATTAAATATTCACATTTATATTTTTCCTAACAATAAAAAATCAAATAAAAATGTATCATAATAACAAACAAAAGATAATTATAAAGAATAATAATGCTACATTTTGAAGACAAAAAACAAAAATTATTTAAGGGAATCATGGAAAATAACTAATTTCTAGAGATAATTATGGATTTTTTTGCGATATAGAAGTTCTAATTTCATAGTCAGGAAGCCAATATAATTGGTACCGCAATCTAGTTCACTTCATGACCTAAAGTGCACCTAATGATATTATAAAGGCTTCCTACTAGCAAAAATGGTATGATGAGACAAAGGGGGAGACTATACCCTCTTAATCAGAGTAAGCCACAATGTATAGAATACGAAATAATGAAAACAATATAAATAATAAACATGAAGGATAATTTTTTTTCCAAGACTGGTTATATTCCCACAACCAATAGTAAAAATGGCATTTCATGTCATACATCACCAAGTGAAAAGGATAAACTCAAAATAAATTAAAACTAATGAATACAAAAAATTGATTATGATGTAATGTATGTTTCCATCACCCATGAACATAAATAAGAACCAAATAAAACATCTTGTACTTGAACCATTCCATATTCCTATCAAGCAATAATGAAATACGCTCAAGTAATTATTGGAGGTCCGAGAAGGGTGTGAGTACAACTCGACAGGACACCAAAAATAGTTTCTAGGAAATTTCTAGTCTAAATAAATGGTGTATGAAAATGTGGGGTTTAACAAGATAAACCAAGGGATAAACTAAGGGATAAATCAATTTCGATTCATTAAAAAGTTTAAATTATCCATTTTCATCAGTACATCCATGATTTACATATTTTCATCAATTTCACATCAGCCATGTCTGTCACATAACTAATCATAAGAGGATTTAAGTTCCCAATATCACTAGAATACTCATTTCACATAACTTTATACAACAACCTACCCTGGGTCCTCAATTTGGGTGCATCTACTCTGCTTCGACCCCTAGTTTATGTAATCATACCTCTTACATTATTTAGGGGTACATATGCTTAGTTTGAAACCCTAACCCATGAAATCATGGGTGAGGACTAGAGAATTAGTCTATCCCAAACTATGAGAGTGGAGTCTCAAAAAAACATCCAACTAATGGGGTCATATCCTTAGTCCAACACCTCAACCATACAATTCACTCACATTTTCATTATTTCTAAACCATTTAACCCCATTTCTATTTTTTCAAAATAATTCCAAGACTCATTTAACATATTAAAATTATGCCAAACACCCCTTATTTTGTTTTGGAAACTATATATAATTTTCCTTGCTTTTCATCTCATTATAATTCAATTAATCATATAAAAACTAAATACCAGGTTTAAGAGAGTATAACACCCCATGTGTGACCCTTAGACTAGTCTAATCAATCTCAACACATCCCACATGAATCATGAGGGATTTATTTACCCATTTACCTATTAAATTTTACCATTCCTACCTATGAATCCAAATTTGTAGCATCATGGTGCCAAAACACCATAAAAACTAATCAAACATCATTACTATGGGATATAACTTATAGTCCACTGAGATTGAGTTAACAGATAAACACTCAATTTATCTAATCCTTTGATTTGTAAATGAACACCCTTTAATGACCCAATATTGAGTATTCTAGAAAAGTAAGTTTTTAGATCATTGGAACATAAAAATGATTCCATAAGACTAATTCTAGATAAAATGGAAAATATGAGTGTTAAAATCACCCAAATCATCGATATTTGCCCAATGACACTCCAAATGTCTTAGAAATGGGGGATATTGATCCTTGTGAGGCGTTGTAGGTTTGTTTCATTATTAAGGTCATTTTATGTGTAGATGGTAGAAATTCAGAGAATATTTCTTAATTATACAATGTAAAATGGTAAATTCCCCCCATTTTGTGGAGTTTCATAGTTTCACCACATGGTTAGATGAAATGTGCACTAAACGTTCACTACCCTCTACCCAAGAGGGTGTCTGGGTTGCACAGTCCCTTCATGAACTGAATTGTTTAACACATTATGTGGTGTCTATGTCGTATGTCTCTATCCAAGCATAAATTATTTTTCCCCACTATAAAATATTTTATGAACCATGAAATCCCCCTCTATAGGGTGCAATGTTATCCCTAACCAATCACTAATCATCAAACCTAGACTAGCAGACCTCTTTTCCTCTGTTTCGTACCCCAAACCAGTGGGAACCCCTTGAGACTCCTCATACGACCAAGATGTTTTAAATTAAAAATTCTAAATTTATTTACGTCAACACATAAGAAAAAACATACCTCATTAGGATTTCGAGAACTTAAAACCTATAACCCTTATAATGGCTTGTCCTTTTTCCACACTCCCAAGGATTATTGAGTTTAAATGGTAAAAATATTATTCCATTGTGCCCAAACAACTATTTACCTACCCAATTATCCTCTTGAATGAATCCATGGTTCTATAACAATTAATACAATCACAAGGTATTTCCTAGAAATATATTATCACCATGATCCGTAATTAAAACATTATTCTACTCAAAGGATGAAAAAGCCTCGACCTCAATATCATCATCATCAAAAACATCAGATAATTCAGGGTGATTGCCCTAAATATGGGACACATGAATAATATTATGCATACCATTATATCAATATGGAAGAGAAAATTGATACTCCAGTATTCTGATCATCTCCATAATCTCAAAAATACCATCATACCATGGTGTCAAAAATACCTATTTTGGAATCTAACGGTGAACCAATCATGGTGACAACTAAAGGAATACAATATCACCAAATAAAAACTAAAGAGGTTGATGATTTTGATCAATATAAAAATTAGGTCTACTTTGAGCCATAGTAATACATTTTTAAATAAACTGATCCTACTATGAAATATCTTTCATGGTACTCATCTGCATCAACTATGATTCCCCAAACTCCATTTAACATATTGGAGATCAACATTTCTTACCATATAGTTCCTTATATGTTTCCATTGGAATATTATCTTGATAAATGTTGTCATATGAGAACTCCATGAGCATTAAGTGCTTCTCCAAAGATCCACCAACTTATAAGACACATGACCTAAACATTTAATCTAGATCCTGAATAGTATGCTCTAACTTATCATCTACCTATGGGTGGAAATCCATACACAAAAATATCTATCTACCAAGCACCTTATTCAAACTGTTCCAGAAATGTGAAGTTGTACATAGATCATGATCTAAAATAATAATCTGATTTACCTTATATAAATTTGTTATTTTGCAACCATATATGTCACCCAACTAATCCATAATTAATGTCTCTTGTATTGGTAGGAAATCAGACACCTTGGTTATCTTATCAACAGTTACTCGTATCACATCAATATTATGAGTTATCCACTAAATATCAACCACAAAATTCCTGGTAACATCATCCAACTTATATCCATAAATGGGTATTGACTTTAACAAAACACCTTGTCATTGATGTTTGGCATTCACCTATAGACTGGTGTTGGACCACATCACAAAAACTATTATATATTTCTTCATTCCTAACATTCAATAAAATATATGAATATCACGATATTTTTTGGTTAAACCATGATGAACATCCCATTTGATCCATGATTTTCCATAATCAAATCCTCCAACCTATACTTTTGTACAACAACATGACCTCAAACATTGATGATGTAACGTCCCGGACCCAGCCAGCCATCCGAACAATGCCGAGTGGGTCGGGTGTCACTACCTTAGGCGCACCTCCCCTGAATGCCAAAGGCTGTCGACTAGCAGCGAGGGTCTGAATAGGTATAGTGGGGAGGATATACCCTATCGGAGGATCATAGTAAGGGTAATGGTCTGAGTATAAAAGTAAAGATGCAGCGGAATGAAAGACTCAGCAGACTCAAACGAGACCCGGAAAGCGGAAGAATATCCAATATCAACAATCAGCAGAAGTAATAATTATAACAACATCAGAGGAAATAAAAACAATAGCATGCTGATAACATGTAACTACTACTGAACAGTAATCCATGCATCCAAAGTAAGTCAACATACAAAAGGGCGTCAATAGATAACCAACAGTAGCTACAACAAGTAACCACGCTGATACAGAAAAGTAAACATGATAGTAAACCCCATCTAGGTAAGACCTAAAGGTCTATATCATCTCCATGAAAAAACTAACGTATCCCTGCTCCTGAAGCTGGCCCCTTTTTTGCACGTAAATCCATGAAGTATGAACGCGTCCCGAAGGGCCCGTGCAGGGTGTGAGACAAAACTCAGTAGGATACCACCTAGCGGTGCGTACCAAATATATGTTTTTAAGCAGTCATGCATTTACCAGGAAAGAAGTAATCAGTACAATGCAAAAATAAATACAAACTCCACTGGTGCTCAACAGCCACCATGGAGTGTCACCGGCTTCAACCAACGTCAGAATCTCGATCGTGTAACCCAACACTGTGTGCCACCTGAAACCTCATGTCTCAAGTACCGACGTCCCGAAGGCACACCCCAAATAGTAACCCGGCACCATGTTCCTCCTGAATCCTCGTGCCTCAAGTAATGATGTCCCGATGGAACGCCCATTCCCTGAAGGATCCTCACCTCCCCGTGGATTTTTACGGCAAGCACCCCCAACCAAAATACCTAACCGCAACTACGGGGGCCTCTACCCCCACGAGTGGTAAAAAACACCTCATCATGGAGTATCTCTGTTGCACACTACTCAAAGTCCCGATGAGTGTTAATCACCCAAAATTTTCCTAAGCCACCAAAACATCTGACACCTCATGTCCCTGCGACCATGTCGCTCAAGTTCGATGGCCTCTCCATCCAATTAACTCGGGCCATGCCCAACCTGACAGTCGTACTGCCTCAAACCGACATCCATGATGCCCAATCCCATGGTCAAAACCACCCAAAGTAACCCGGGAAAATCCCCAACCTGTGATCCGCATCACTCACGCATAACCGGGTCAAGCCCAACACAACCCAAAGGGTCCATCAGATGCAATTCAGCAATTGAATATATAACATGTTTAAACAGGAAAACATAAACCAGCAAAACAAAATAAATAGTTGAATTTCACTATACCAGGTGATGTCTCATACCATCACTGAGGTCTTAATTGCCTCCAATAATTATAACATGCTTAAATAATTTAAACTAACTGTTTAACACAATAATATTTCAATTAAAACCATTTTGGCGTTCCCCGGCCAAAATGCCCCGATGAGCCACGGCCCCTCACCCGGCCCCGCTCATGCAAACTGGTAACCGGGCATACCCAAAGGCATCCCAGAGGTCCCATGACAACACAATATAAAAAAGCAGATAAAACGGGTCCCGCTCAAAAAATACCCGAACATGCACCGAAGCCGCATCACCCAAACAACCACGAAAACACAAAATGAGGTATGCACAACCTACCTGAGACTCGCATGATGTTACTCCTCCGGTAAAACCCACCAATTCGGTCGAAAATGCGGTAAATATATAAAATATTCAAAACTACTCAAAGGGCTACAACTCGTACTAGAATGTAAATCAGAACATACGACCAAAGAGGAATCGAGGCCTTACCGAGGGGGTTCTAACGCACTAATTAGAGATCGAAATGGGTCTCAAACTGACGATCGGGAGGGGAAGAGAGGTTCGGCCAGCCTGGTTCGCGTATCCGGGCGGAGGATATGAAGTTCTGCCTCAATACGAGGCTACTGCCCATTTTAAGCGAAAAAAAGTACACGGTGTGTACTTTGGGACTACACGTCCTGTATGGTTCATTTAACTGTTCATAAGATGGAAATATTCCACCGACTTACTTTCTGAACCTGCCGACATGAGTACATGGCATGTACCTCTGGGTACACGGCGTGTACTGGGTTCCTCCTCTCTTCCTCGCCGACATACCCACACACCATGTATATCCCTCATACACGGCTAGACTACACAGCGTGTCCAAAGGGAACATGGTGTGTCCCTGGTTCCACCCGTCCAATGACCTACACGCCATGTATGGCTTCACACGGTCGGCGGTCTACACGGCGTGTTCAAATCTACACGCCGTGTAGTAAGAATACTCTACACAGTCACCTGAACGGCATGTACTCGGCGAGTACACGGTCGACCACTTTCCTAGACATACACAGCGTGTACTTAAAGTACATGGCGTGCAGTCTAGAAATTTCCAAAAACTTCCCATTTTATCCAGTTTCCTCGGAAACAAGTAAAAATTTTAAACAGGTTCAGGATTTTGACCCATTCTAAAAACCCGGGTTCATACAAACTTTCCACCTTAACGTAGCTCATCCTCGAGCTACCAAATGAAACCATCAGATGGCACCGAACATTCCCACCCCAGTTAAACAACCCAGAATACCTTGGTCTCAAAGGTTCCGGCCAAAATCCTCAAGGGGGCTCCCCACCTTAGGAATTGCCTTACCCAGTCTCAACCCAACAAAATGTAAAACAAACAGGGGTTACTATCCTGTTTTTCGGAAGCAAAATCCTCTCGTGACGCATTGTCACCCCTACACCTCATTGGTGATCCTGTGTAGATTCCGACACCCAATGTATCCCACACCGCATCGTTGTCCACCTCTACGAGGTCCTGGTGCCTAGCACAACAAGTAACCTACATCCATGATGCCCCGATGACCACAGAACCTCATGTAACCTGCATCCACGATGCCCTGATGCCCTTGACGCCTCATATATATATCACGCACCCGAGATGGTGCCAACCCACTGACTAGAATCTAGTCAGTCCACATAGATTTTGTGCACCTCGTGCACTCAAAACATGCATACCTCTACAGGTCCTGCCAAAAAGGAAACATGGAGATCACGGTCACACCGCTGTGTACCTATAACTTTCATCGGCTCACCGGCCTGCTCAACCTATGGCAGCTCCACGGCGTGCACTTGGCCTGAAACACGGCTGCCTGACGCCTGACCTCCTTACGGTGCTGCTCCAGTCACTGACCACTGACCCCGGAGCTGGGTCCCACTATCTCTGTCATGGCCTCCGCTCACAGCTGAACCTCGACTACCCTCTCCTGGTTCCAAACCTGAACCAACTCTAGATGCTGTAGTCTGTCCTCGTCCCTGTCTGCCGGCTTTCTGAGACGGCTTCCTGCAAAACCGCTCCAGATGCTCGTCCAGTCCACATGCTCGGCACTCCTTCGGAGGCCTGTTGCACTGCGCCCGAACATGTCCTGGCTGTCCACACTGGAAGCAAATCACCGAAGAACTCCCAAAAGGTGGTCTAGATGAATCCCTGGCCTGACTACCCTATTGGAACTCATCTCCTCGCTTCCTGTTGGGCTAACCGTCAGTTGAAGCTGTCGTCCTGCCCAAGATAGATTTCTCCCTCTCGTTGCCCTCGGCTATAAGCGCCTGATTCACCGCCTTGGAGAAAGAACTCATCCTGAAAATGTTCACCTGGACCCGAATGGCGTGTCGCAATCCATCCTCGAAGTGCCTCACCATAGCTGCATCATCGCTCACCATACCAGGTGCAAAGAGAGACAACTCTGTGAAAGTAGCTGCGTAGTCCATGACGTACATGTCCCCTTAATGAAGACTCAAGAACTCCCGAGCTCTCTCTACCCTTAGTGTCTCTGGGTAGAGGTTCTCAATGAACCTTCCCTCGAAGACCTTCCATGTCAGTCCCTCGTGTCTACGAGCCTAAACCTGTACGTCCCACCAACGCTTCCCCAGTCCTCTCAGCATGTACGTTGCTAGCTTGACCCTCCACCATGCAGGCATCTCGAGCTGCTCAAATATCATCTGCATACTCTCTATCCAGTTCTCAGCCACCTGCGGACCACCCTCTCCCTGAAAAAGTGGCGGTTTATGTGACTGGAACTCCCGCATCAGATACGCCATAGAAGGCTCTGCACCCTGAACGCCACTGTCCATCCCTTACATGACACGTACTAGGATTTCCTGGAGCTGCTCGTCGAGCCACGGCCCGAATGATGCCAAAACCAGCTTCTGTCCTGCCTGCACTGGATACTGAACCTGATCTTGTCCGTGAGCATGAACCTGCGGCTCGTGTTCTGCCTGTACCGAATTCTGACCCTGATCCTGCAGCACTGTATCATCTCCTACCTGCTGCTCCATCAATCCGTGAAGGAGTAACCCGCTGAATACCATAAATGGACAGACATCCCATATATATATAACAATATATATTCTACGCAGATAAGGAAAGCAGTAAAAGGCAGTCCATAACAACTACCCCCACTCCTCCTCCTCGCAACCCATGCCCCACGGCATCTCGGCCTCATGGCCTCCTTACCCGCTCAACAGAGCCAAGTATCGATAGTAACATGGGACATGCCCATCGTGACAACTCACGTTCCCTCAACCGACGACCGAGTCACCCAATCCTGACAGTTACACTGCCTCAGTCATAGTACTTCCCTGCTCTCATAAGAGTCAGACCCAAAACCCTTCCACATGCAATTCTAAAAAAAAGCATGGCATAAACATTGCAACAACTATAAATTCTATCTTGAATTTCACCATTTTACATTTCAAAGCAGATAAATCATGTCAATTGATTTATTTTATTCACATGGTATTATCAATTCACAAAGCATATGTTCAATTATGAAATTGAAATACCCTAGAAATGTTTCTACCAAAAGCCAAGAAACAAGCCTTGCCATACCGGGCCAAGGTCCAATTATCCCTTACCACACCGGGTCGAGGGTCACATATCACAATGCAGAACATCACACACCAAGTGAGCCACCGAGTTGGAAATCGTATAAACTGTAATCTGGGAAAAGTCAAACAGCAATTCCCACCCATGTAAACTAGGTTCATCCTTCGTACCTGGGGCTACAGGCACCCAAGCACAAGCTTAAAACCCAATCCCAGTAACCACAACTTATCTTCAGTCTACCGTGTCCCAAATAGTAAAACCAGTAGAAATAAAAAGAGAAGTCTCAATCTCATTAGTAGCCAGAAAAACACTGCTACTAAATCCCTGTCAAGAACTCCTCTGATACCACTTTGTAACGTCCCGGACCTGGCCAGCCACCCAAACAGTGCCGAGCGGGTCGGGTGTCACTACCTTAGGCGCACCTCCCCTGAACGCCAAAGGCTACCGACTAGCAGTGAGGGTATGAGTAGGTATAGTGTGGAGGCTATACCCTCTTGGAGGATCATAGTAAGGGTACTGGTCCGAGTATAACAGTAAATATGCAGTGGAAAGAATGACTCAGCAGACTCGAACCAGACCCGCAGAGCGGAAGCATATCCAATATCAACAATTAGCGGAAGCAATAATTATAACAACAGCAGTGGAAATAAACACAACAGCATGCTTATAACATGTAACTACTACTGAACAGTAAAACATGCATCTAAAGCAAGTCAACATACAAAAGGGAGTCAATGGCTAACCAACAGTATCTACACCAAGTAACCATGCTGATAGAGAAAATTAAACACATCAATAAACCCCATCTAGGTATGACCTCAAGGTCAGTACCATCTCAATGCAATAACTAATGTAACCTAGCTCCTGAATCTGGCCCCTTTCCTGCACATAAATCCATGAAGTCTACACGCGTCCTGAAGGGCCCATGCAGGGTGTGAGACAAACCTCAGTAGGATACCACCCAGCGGTACGTACCAAATATATGTGTTTAAGCAGTCATGCATTTACCAGGAAAGCAGTAATCAGTACAATGCAAAAATAAATACAAACTCCACTGGTGCTCAACGACCACCATGGAGTGTCACCTGCTTCGGCCAACATCGGAATCTCTATCGTGTAACCCGACACCATGTGCCACCTGACACCTTGTGTCTCAAGTACCAACGTCCCGAAGGCATGCCCCAAATAGTAAGCTAGCACCATGTGCCTCATGACACCTTGTGCCTCAAGTACCGACTTCCCGAAGGCACACCCATTCCCTGAAGGCTCCTCACCTCTCTGTGGCTTTCTACGGAAAGCACCCCCAACCAAAATACCTAACCGAAACTACGGGGGCCTCTACCCACACGAGTGGTCAAAACCACCTCATCACAGAGTATCTCTGTGTGCATACTACTCAAAGTTCCGATGAGTGGTAATCACCCAAAATTGTCCTAAGCCACCAAAACATCTGACACCTCCTGTCCCTGCGACCATGTCGCTCAAGTCCGATGGATCGCCATCCAAGTAACCTGGGCCATGCCCAACCTGACAGCCGTACTAACTCAAACTGACGTCCATGACACCCAATCTCGTGATCAAAACCACCCAAAGTAACCTGGGAAAAGCCCCAACCTGTGACCAGCATCACTCAAGCGTAATCGGGTCAAGCCCAACACAACCCAAAGGGTCCAGCAGATGCAATTCAGCAATTGCATATATAACATGCTTAAACAGGAAAACATAAACCAACAAAACAAACTAAATAGTTTAATTTCACTATACCAGGTGTTGTCTCATACCATCACTGAGGTCTTAAATTCCTCCTATAATTATAACAGGCTTAAATAATTTAAACTAATAGTTTAACACAATAATATTGCAATTAAAACCATTTTGGCGTTCCCCGGCCAAAATGCCCCGATGAGCCACGACCCCTCACCCGGCCCCACTCACGAAAACTGGTAACTGGGCATACCCAAAGGCATCCCAGAGGTCCCATAACAACACAGTATGAAAAAGTAGATAAAACGGGTCCCGATCAAAAAATACCCGAAAATGTGCCGAAGCCGCATCACCCAAACAACCACGAAAACACAAAATGAGGTATGCACCACCTAACTGAGACTCGCACGATGCTACTCCTCCGTTAACACCCGCCAATTCAGTCTAAAATTCGGTAAATCTACAAAATATTCCAAACTGCTCAAAGGGCTATAACTCTTTCTAGAAAGAAAATCAGACAAAACGGCCAAAGAGGAATTGAGGCCTTACCAAGGGGCTTCCAACGCACTAATCAGCGATCAAAACGGGCCTCAGACTGACGATCAGGAGGGGGAGAGATGTTCGGCCGTCCTGGTTCGCGTATCTGAGCGGAGGATATGAGGTTCTGCATCAATACGAGGCTACTGCCTATTTTAAGCGAAAAAAAAGTACACAGCGTGTACTTTGGGACTACACGCTGTGTATGGTTCATTAAACTATTCATAAGATGAAAATATTCTGCCGAATTACTTTCCGAACATACCGACATGAGTAAACGACGTGTACCTCTAGGTACAAGGCATGTACTGGGTTCCTCCTCTCTTCCTCGCCGACATACCCACACGCCATGTATATCACTCATACACAGCTAGACTACACGCCGTGTCTAAAGGGAACACAGCGTGTCCCTGGTTCTCACTCGGCCAACAACCTACACGCCATGTATGGCTTCACATGGTCAGCGGTCTACACGGCATGTTCAAAACTACACGCCGTGTAGTAAGAAAACTCTACACGATCACCCGCACTGCATATACTCGGTGAGTACACGGTCGGCCACTCGCCTAGACATACATGGCGTGTACTTAAAGTACATGGCGTGTAGTCTGGAAATTTCCAGAAACTTTCCATTTAATCCAGCTTCCTCGGAAACAAGTAAAAATTTTAAACAGGGTCGGGATTTTGACTCGTTCTAAAAACCCGGGTTCTTACAGATGATCTTATCATCATCGATATTCCATTCAAAAGGTGAATCCCCACCGTCAAGTATTTACCTCAAAATTTGACACTACATAACCTTATACCACATATCCTTGATCTAGATCAGAAGTATATACATCACTAACAATGATATCTGGGACCCATGTCCTTGTCCCTCCTGAACCCCTATGTTTATCTCTGTGAAAGAGGCCATCATCTTCCATAAAGAACTCATCTCTTGGACTACAACAGTCTATGTCTTTCATCTGAAATAATTTTCTACATCGCTTCCCTTTCCGGAAATGTTACATAACTAAAAATAAAAATTCTTCATATACTTAACCCATATCAAATGATAAAGAATAATATTACTCTTAGATAAGATGTGATTAAGGATTTTATGGTTTGTATACACAACAAAATTTTCACCTAGAAGATAATGTATCCATCATTTTTGGTCATAAACCAACATTTCTAAATTTATATCATGTATATTGTAATTTTTCTCATGCAGCCTCAACATCCATGGACCATAAAACACTACCAGATCTCCCTACATCAACACTACCCCAAACCTACTATTGATGTATCACAAAAAATGTATACTACTTACTCAACTCAAGTATGATCAAAATTGTTATAGTAGTTTAACTCCTAATTAAACCCTTGATAGAATTAACACATACTCAAGACTACTCGAACTTGACACCCTTCATGGTTATGCAAGAAATTTGTGATACTAAGTATTAAAACCCTTATGAACCTCTGGTAATATCCTACCAAACCAAAAAAATCACCTGATGTATAAAAATTCTTTGTTTTCTTACAAGATAACACATCTTATACATTCCCTAGGTCCACTAACATACCTTCCTAAGAGATTATATAACCAATGAAATGATCTTTGTTGATACAGAACTGACACATAGATTTCTTGAAGTATCGTCTATGCTCTCTTTCTGTATTTAATCATGATGGTTTCAAGGTGTTTGGCATGATTTTCATGAGTTTGGGAGTACACCAATATATCATCAAAAAACCAAAAACTGATCTAGGTATGTATGAAATATCCAGTTGAAAATGGATATAATTTTTTTGGGGTTTTTTTCAACACGTACAACATCAAAATGAACCCATACAAACAATAACTTCTCCTAAATACATTCTGTGATATATCAAATGGTCATAACCTCAGATGATGATACCCCAAACATAATTCAATTTTGGAATACCCTGAAGAACCATTCATCTGTTCAAAAATGACATCGATAAGAATAAGATGATATGAGTTATTAACTATCATCGAATTCAACTTTTTGTAATCAACACACAACCACAACATCTCATCTGCCTTCCTAGCATAAAAAACTGGAGACCCCAACTGTGACATAATTAGAAGGATAAACCCAGTATCCTTCAATTCCTTCAACTATGTCTTATTTTTTTAATATTATATTTGTCAACTTTTGTCAGGTGGAATGAAAACTTTCTTATCTCTAGGAATTAGTTAAATCATGAAATAAATCATTTTCATATGGAACAACCCTAATAAGACTTCATAAAACACGATATGAATCTGATCTACCATGGGTGGAGTGACACCATGTCCCATTCCCCCATCATTAGTCAAAATACATGCCACATTGTATCTGAGATCACCCAACTATAGATGAACTAATTCATCATGGATTTCCATGAAATTCCATTCCCAACAGTGAACATAATATTCACCCTTAAGAGATGTGAACATCAATCTTCCATGGAAACAAATCCATATGACCTTGATAAAACACCAAACATTGAATCCCAAATAACAAGAAAAAACCTAACAAGTCAATCAAAACAACTCCTAAAGAATTGGTTACCAACCAACCAAAAGACCACACTCCTTACATTACTAGATATTTTTTCCATTACCCCCAACATTGTATCAATCAATATAACCCCACACATCGATTCCACCAATAGAACCTTAAAATTCACAAACTAATTATATATAAGATAATTTTAGAAACCTGTATCAAATAAATAACTAGAAAGTGTGCAAGATACATGTATTTTACCTTGAACAGCTGATAGCCCAACCTCACCACCACTCGGTGCAGGCTATAAAACATGCATATGAGATGTTTTTATCCCATGTGTTAGAGTCTAAGTCCCTTGTGCTATAATAACATATTTATAAAGATGCTCTTTTTCTGAGGCATAATGTGCCCCATCTCAGATTGTATGCCCAGTGGAACTCCAACAACATAAATGGTATAGGGTAGTAGACCCCCTTCCTTCAATCTACGTCTAACTTGATCATCCATCACTACCCACTTGTCTTGGGTATTCCATAACCGATGTATATTCCCCACCCTGTAGCATTCTTGTAACTACACTAGTGGCCATGAATGTTGTCCATGCTTGTGTCCCAACCTACCACGCTAACAACAAAACACATGGTCACTACCTTGAGAGACCAATCCTCTTCCCAGGCTACTCTATTTACCATTGCCTTTATGAGCATCATTGAATCAACATTTCAAACCCTCTCAAGCCATACCACTAGATTTACCAACTGGAACCACATGAACACTACCAAATGCCTCCATCAGGTTCTCTCACTGAAATAAGGTAATTATCCACTACCTCAATAAACCTACTCAAACTGATGATATTTACCTAGGAATTGATCTCTTATAAATCTTCATCTTGAAAATTTCTCGTGGTAGCTTTCACATCTTTTTCTGACATAGGATCAAAGTGTTGAAAACCAGTTATGCATCCATTGTAATCCATCATGGATTATGTCCCCTGATTCAACCTCCTAAATTCCATAGAATCATCATATCTCAATATCTAATTATATTTTTGTTCGAGAAACATCTCTTAGAAATCCTTCCAAAACCGAGCATTATCCTACACAGTCTGAACAAGGATACTCCACCACCACTTTACTTGTCCTTGAAACATGTAAGACACTGGCCTGATTCTCTTCTTAGGAGGTGTCTCCAAGTGATCCATAATCTTATAGAAGTACTATATCAAGAAATAAACTACCATAGGTCCACCCTCTCCAACAAACGTTGGAGGCTGTTGCAACTGAAACTCTCTAGTCAGGTCGAACATACTCAACACGGCCCACAACGTGTCCCATTCCATCATCTTTATAAAAAATGAAAATATCTCAGGGAAATAATAGTCCCCTATATTACCTAGATCCAATGTGGTTTCTGGCCCCACTAAGGGGGGATAATTCTCATTGATTTCCTCATTTCTACCAACCAGCATACATCATCATGGATTCATTACTATATAATTCTAAACACATTTCTCATAACACATAACATATGAATTCCACAATTAAACAAAAGAGGATTCACTAATATCCATAACCAACCAATTCCTCATACACTATCCCAGGAAACAAAATCATGATTCTAGAACTATTCTTGACCACTCTTACCCTAGGAAATAATCAAAATAGTTTACACCCCAATCCGACCTAAACAAAAGACTCATAGAAAAACCATTTTTCGAAAATTTCACTTTCAATAAAACAATTGTTTCTCATTAATCCATTGTTTTAACAATTTCAAAACATCTTCCATGTTTATATACATTGATAACTACTTCATTATGAACATTTTCTTTTAAAACTCAATGTAAATTTAAATTATTTACCAATTCCTAAACCCAACCATAGCATGTTTTCATATCTATTCCTAATATTATGCAATTCAAATATATCCCTAAATTCCTAAAATGATGCATGAATGCATGACATTTTACCATTTCATCCATGGGTATAATTTCATAAAACAAGTACACCACAATTAATGTTCCTCACTCAATGGTGAAAGAAAATTCAATGGTAACAATGGATATTAGGAAAAACAATACAACCCTGAGAAGATTTTTCCCCATATATGGGTTTAAAATAACCATGAATGAGCTTGATTAGACTGACTAACACCACCAAGTCTCCAATATAACTTTCTAAAATAATGTAAATAACATAAACAAAAAATGATCTAATGCCACTTTGTAATGTCTTGGCCCAAAAAACACTATAACTTATTCTTGGACCCAGTCAACAATATGCCCTAATACTGAATCCCCATATGCTAGAGTCTACCTACTAGAATTAAGGGTTTTATGGTACTTATGGGGATATTATACCCTCTTTATCAGAGCAATCCACAACATATATAATAGTAAATAAATGCAATAATACAAACAATAAACATGCATCACAAATACATTCCCCATTACTGGGTACATGCTCATAACTAATAGTAAATATCTATGGTAATGTAATATAGTTACAAGGGAAATAAGATAAACCTGTAATAAATAGAAATTAAAGAATCACCAAAATGGGTTCGAGTTCCATTTGTGGTTCCCTCACACATGAACATCCTATGTCCCCAAATCATATAACTTGAATAGGGACCATACCCTTGTCCTCACTTGAAACCATGAAATATTCTCAGGTACATAATGGAGGCCCAAGAAGTCTGTTAGTAGAACCCAGTAGTCCCCCAACAATGGTGTCTACAAAACATAACATCCAAATAAATAGTTTATTTGTATGTATTCTATAATAAGATAAACAATGGGTAAAACAATTCTATTAATTAACATGTTAATATTATACATTTTCACCATTATTTCCATGCTTTACCGATATTCTTCAATTTCACATAATCTAAGAAATTAAAATAACTAATAATTAGTTAAGTCGGGTACACTATATCATATTAGTGGTCATTTCATAGAATAATGTACCCTGGAACCTTAGTCTTGTGGAATCAACACACATTGGAGCCTTGATATGTGTAATCATACCACATGCATTAATTAGGGGGATAGAGCATTAATCAGATAGCCTAACCCATGAAATCCATGTTTGGGCGGAGATCATTATTCTAGACCGAATTGTGGGAGTAGATTCTCATTGAAACATCCCACAAAATGGGATTGATCTTTATTAATACAGCACAACCAAACCATTTAGTAACATAACATTTCATTATTAACCATTTCTCCCATTTACCATTTTTTCATATTCATGACATGAACCATTAAACAAATTAAAATTATGCCAAACACCACCTTATGCTTTTTTGACAACCAAAATCAATTATCATTTGTTTTCATCTCATAATAATTCAATTCTACACCAGAAAACACAATACCATGTTCACGAGAGTGGAACAACCTATGTTTGACCCTTAGCCCATTATATTTTATCTCAACACATACCATGGTTGTCCTCAAGGGTTCAATTAAAAATTCCACAAACCAATTTTTCCATTTATACCAATGAAACCAAATTCACAGCAAGAATGTACCATAACAAAACCACACACACAAACAAATTAAACATTAATATTACGGGATATAACTTATAGAACACCTACCTAATGTTCACATATGAATGCTAGTGTATCCTTATCCTTTTTATTCGAACATGAACAACCTTTATATCACTAATATATAGTCTACCATTAAATTTTGATTTGGATATTAGGATGGAAAAGAATGGTTCCACAACATCAATACCAGAAAAATACAGAAAAGAATAGAGTAAGACTCACCCGAATCATTGATCTGCACCCAAAGACACTCCAAATCTTTTAGACATGATGGAGACTAATCCTTAAAAATTTTTGGAGTTTTTGGGTCATAAACATAGATGATTGAATAAAATGGTGATGTTTCATAATTCTTGAGGTGTAAAATGTGAAATTCCACCATGTTTAATGACGTGTAGTTATTACTACATAGTTGGCCAAACCATGGACCAATCATGAGCGAACCTATATCTGAGATGGGTCCTGGGTCACCAGGTCCTCTAGGAAGCCACACATTTTTACATCCTCTAGGGTGTCCTATTGAAATTAATATATCCCACCCCAATTGCTTTTCCTTACCGTGAAATCTATTACTAACTATGAACCACCACTCTTTAGGGTGAGCATTTCTAGTTAAAAGTTAGCACTAACCATGAAACAAATGTGCAACCTTCAATGGATGGCCTCTTTGTTTCATTTTCTTGACCCAACCCCTAAGAAACAAATGTTACTCCTCATACTCATGGAAAATATTTCATTAACCATTTTAAAGGGAGGTAAACTAAAACATTAAAAAACATACCTCTTTTTAGGTTCTATATCATACATAAGATGAGGGTGTTATCCTTTTTATGGGTACTACCATGGTGAATAACAAATTTATTGATGATATTTGTGATGGATTTGGGAGAAGGGAGTCAATTTATTTAGGACTCTCTAATTCGTAGCTAAGAGAATCAAATTATTTGGTTCTATGAATCAGAATTGATATGAACCAGATCATTTGTTTCTCGAAATCCCATTATAATAAAAATATATAACTATTTAGTTAAAAAGCTAAAAGTACCATCTTGAATTTTTTTTCATAAAATCATTGGTTCAAAAATGTTTATTCCTTTTAAAAATATAAATTTCAAAATTGTTATATGATATAGTCATTAATCCCTAGCTTATTAGAACGATCCAACTATGAGATGAGAGTTATAATGTGATCATCAAGATAAAAAATTAATTTTCAAAGTGTAGAGGGTACTTTTATTCGATTTGGTGATAGGTTGGGGAATTTTTAAAATATTGACTTATGATAAAAGACATTAGAATTTACATAGTTTTAAAAAAACTAGTGATTTATCATGTTTTTGGTGTATAGTTTTATCTCACTATATCTTCAATAAATTAAATAAAATTAAGAGGAAATTAAATTTCTTGGATGTAGTGAAATATATTATTATATCAACCAATGTTTGTGATGTTTATCAATTTGTTAATAAATATTAGTCTATTTTTAAACCTAAAAGTGAATTCTAAACTAGTAACACATTATAGTCAATTCAAATTGATATATATGGTCTCATAAAAAATTTATGTATTGGAGGATGAAATTATATTCATTTCATTTTTTATGATTAAATTAGAATTACATAGGTTTATTTTGTCACATAAAAATAAAAAGAATCATTTCCTAATTTATAGTTATTTTATTAAAAATAAGAAAAACTCCTTCATTTGATTACTATCCAAAGTGATTATGGTGGTGTGTTTTATAAACTCAAAATTCAAAATGTTGTTTAAAAATTATTACTAATAATTTTTTAGTACCAACAACACCACTATAAATAATGGTGTTGAGCAATGAAACATATTATTTTATAAAATTAATCAAGAATTACTATATGATAAATGGTTTCTATTCATTAGTTATATATGGTTGGGAGAACATAATTCTATAATATAATTCAATTTTAACTCCATTATTTTCATAATTGGACTCTTTATGAGTAGTGGAATGAATGAAGTTGAAAACCTTATTACATTAGAGTATTTGGATGTAATGTAATCCATTATAATACTACTGATAAAATATTAAATTATATCTTTACGATGATGGAGGAATAATTATTGTTTACCATAAATATTATAATTATTATAGATCTATAAATAAAACTATAAATTTTGTTAATGAAATTGTGCATATATAATTTGGTGAAACTGATCCTTTTATTTTCTTTAACATCTATAAATTCATTCTCTATATGATATTTTAAAAATTTTCATTTTTAGAGAGACTAATCTGAATCCAATTAAAATAAATCCCATAGATGTCATATCAATTGATTTTTAGTATCCCTAAGTTAATTTATTAAATGATGTAATACCACTAGTTTTTGGTCAACTAATTACTTTAAATTTTATCTAATAAATCTTATAGATCCATCACACTGGTAATATTAATAGTGATTTTAGTCAACTAGTAAAAAATTAGTTCCCCAAGAAAACGATGTAATCATTATTCATTCCAATATTAATGTGAACCTAAAATGATAAATTATTCCTAAATTGATGGAAGTTGGATAAGAGACAAGTAATAATTTCATGGACAATATTAATAGAACCATGCTTCTACCATTATTGAGTGATTGAATTTTCTGACAATAATTAGAGTTAATAGACTTTTCATATAAAAAATGTGAGGAAAATAGAATTATTATAATAAATAATGAAATAATTCGTGCAAATTATTATTATCATGAATAATTTATAACTTATAATGAGACTTTTTCATAAATTTATTTACTTTAATCAATCAAAATTATAATAATCTTTGAATAACATCTAAATTTTAATTTATTTCGATGGGATTTTAAATGTTCTTTTTATAATGGAAATGTTCTAGAGGAATATTTCTTTGTCAAACCCCTGGTCTGAATGACAATAATGGATTTTGTTTTTGAGTTTTACATGAACACCAATTATTTGGGATAATAATAGTACTATTTAATTTTCTAGGAAAACATCACATCACTCCTAAGAAAATAGCATATATATATATATATATGAATTCATTTTATTTGGTATCATACATAAAATGAAGATGTCATACTTGTGCTTTAAAGGATTTTAAAATTTGTATGATAGTATTTTAAAAAAAACTAGTAAATTATTATAGATATAAATATAATAAATATATTTCTATAATGATCTACATAAATTGATCTTCAATACATATTTTTATATATCCTAATAATGAAAAATCATTGACAAATGGCTGGGGGAATTTTTTTTTTTTGATAGCTTTATTATTTTTATTTCATATGTATGTTTTTTATTAGAAAAGTTTTATATATTTATTTGTTTCAAATATAATCAAATATATTATGTATAAAATCATCAAAGTGAAACATTTCTGAAAAAAATCCTATAATGGGAAAAATCATCTATAAGTATGTGGAGATAAATTTATAGGCATTTAACATCAATTATATTTATCCTCTCTGAACCATTTTTAATATAAATTCATATGATCTTAATCTTAAATAAATTAAGAGAAAATTATATTGTTTGTGGATATTGAAATTTTAAATAAACTAAATATATTTTACTTATTATAATATTATTTTACATTCCTCTATTTTTGGATCTTTTTGTAAATCATATAATTTTAGGATGATATGAAAATATAAATATTCTATAATGTAGGGGGGAAATGTTTTACAAAGGGAAATAAATTTATTTTTTTGTGGGTTATTTTAGATATATATTTTTGAATTATAATTTTAAAATAAGGATAACCTATCACTATAGAAATCTATAAGGATATTTACTAAATTTTTGTTCAACTTTCCAGATTTTTTTATATGTTATTGTTCTCAATTAAGTGGTATATTGTGGGTTCAATTACTCTCAATATTAATTTATTTTAAAATAAAAATACACATCATATGAATATGAATTTAATTTATTATTTTTAATTTCTATTTAGGGTTTGTAAAATTAATTTCTAGTTACTAAAATTTTAGAGGACATAATGGGGGATTGAGAAAATAAAGTAACTGAAACATTAATGCTATGTTACATTAATTAGATTAATATGAATTGTGTCGGTGTTGATAACTTCATTGGTAGATGTAACAAGGCATTAAGTTCATCATAAAATAGTGGAGCTACTTAAGATATAGTTACAGCTAATTATTAGGATTTTAGTAATCTATATTTTAATGTTTGATACAATTTTGAATATAAATACATCCACAACATTGAGCCTCATAAGGAGAATAATAAATGTTAGGAGAAAAATAATTGAGTACAACAGTAACAAGTCATTCTAAAAATCTCTTATATTGTTTCATTTGAACACATTCATTTTTCCTAGATATCTTCTAATTATTTATATTGTTTTTATTTTTTATACATTGTTTTCACTTTATAGGTCCTCAATGTAAAAATCTTAGTATTTACACTTCAATTATTTTATTACAAAACCTGTGGAATCGAGGGATTGTCAAGATAGGGTGATAGTGTTATTTAGGATATAAAACTATACCTTCTGAAATTTTAAGTTGAGTGATTTTGGAAATAGTAATATAGATCACCTAGAAACAATATTAATTTTATGGACTCTAATGATTGAATGATATATATATCATTAATGTGGTCTAAATATAAACCATATAAATTGGTATGAATGACTGGTATTATTATATCATTTAATGGTTATTTTTTTCTAACTAGAACTTAATTTTTTATTCTGATATTTCATGATTTATTTTTGACTTAATTCTATGTGAATACATTTATTTTTCCCTAAAAAATAGCGATAATTTAAATTCTACTTCTTTAAAACCAGTATTTGTAGTTGTTAAAATAATGATTGTTTTATTTCTATTTTGTTTTTAACTTATACACTACTATATTGGGGGTATATCATAAATTCATATTTTTAATATTCATATTGTTTAAGTATAAAAAAATACATATTTTACCTCATAAATCCAATTCAACCCCCCTATAGTAGTTTATCACCCTACACTTTTCCAACATTGAGGCTAAATTGTGCGCCTCATTAAAAGGTGTAATTTTCCATTTTCCTCTTGGACTTTATGGGATCTAACATAAATTTTCCAATATTTCTTCCTCTATCTAGATATGAGATTAAACATCTTACCCATGCTTCCCAAGTATCAATATCCCTATATTTTTATTCATTTATTGTGTGTCCTGGTGCAAATCGACAATCTGGGTGAGTCCAACACTCATCCTTCCTCTATATTAGGAAAAAATGCTTTATTTACATATTTTTCACCATATAAATCCATAAAAGAGTGTTTTACATTTATACTCTCTGTCAAGGATTATATGGTTGATTGTGTTCGAATAAAGGGAAATGGATCAGAAATGTTTCATCTATGAACATGAGGTAGGTGCTCTATATGGGTATCGTATAGTCATCATACCCAAATATATAAGTATGTGGTTGTATTGTGGTACCCTTGTTCTATAAATTTGGTTTCCTTGGTAGGGAATGATTATTGGGTTAATTGGATTATTAATTAAACCCATCATGATCCTCATGAGATGCGTTGAGGATTAGTATATTGGTTGTAATGACACCCACGACATGTGACTCTTCCTTGAATTTGTAATTTTGATTATTATTGTTTAATTGAAGGGGTTTTGATGTAGAACCAATGAAAATGTGTTTAGATTAATAAATGGTATAATGGAATATTTTGAATACATGGGTGTTCTAAATTAGTTATGAGATTTAGGTGGTAAATGTGAATAATGATTATAGAAAAATTCATATAGGAATGAATGATTTGTGTTGGGGTGTTAGATTGAGGAAAATCTACTATGATTTGGGTTGGACTAATTCCCATTGATTCATTAAGGTAGTGATTAGGTTAGGGTGTTGGACTAAGGCTTTATAACCCCAAAAAATTCACAATAAATAAATTTCTATACTCAGGCTCTAGGGAAAGTTGATATAAGTTTTATTTTTTGAATGAAATTTCCCTATGAATTAGGGATCATGACTCCCCTTGAATGTTGTTTATTTGATAGGTATTGATTTAATCATGTTTAGAAATATGGATAACAAATTGAACTAATGTCAAAAGTGGATAATGGATACTATGTTACATTATTGATCCATGTTTATCATTTAATTACACTATTTTTTACCATACTTCTGCTGACACTATTTAGAATCTATATTTTTTGGAAACCATTGATGTTGGACTACTGATATCTACTCACCCCCTACTCAGGAGATCATTAGGTACCCGAGGTGATTCTACGGTTGTAGGTAAGGACAAGGTAAAGGTCCTTATACCATATGGTTTATTTGGGCGGAGTGATGTTCATGGATTAGGGAATTGAATATGGTGTTAGGGACCCATTTTTTTATTCTTTATATTTTTTATTTGGGTTTTTTCTTTACATTTGGAAATGTATGAAATGACATAGGTTATTTACTGTTGGATATGGAAATATACTTGGTTTTGGGAAATATATTGGTTATTAATGGTTATTAGTTATACTATTATAATTTTTTTTAATCAATATATTGTTTAATACTCAAATAAAGAGGGAATAGTCACCCCACACATATCATTAGACACTCACTACTTGACAACATCCTATGGAATTTGGGGATGTATGCCCGAGGTCATGTGGTGTAGTGGCACAGAGCAGAATTTTAGTTGCTTAGATGTTGGGATGTGGCAAAAGGGATTCAAGGAAAGGTAATTATATATAATGGTGAGTGAAATCTAATCTATATTTTTTTAAAGTGGGTATCTTAATTCCCTCCTTATTATAAAGTTTTGGTATTATTTTAAAAAAATTCTCTATTTGAGGGTTAATAATGTAATTTTCATGTAGAAAGTTCATCTAAAATTAAAAATATAAATTATTTAAGACCATCCATCATTCTTTTTTATTTTAGGAAATGGTTTGTGGTTTTTTCATTAATTTACAAATGATTCTTATTATTGAATACAATTTTAGGTCATTTTCATGGGTAATCTTGTAACATGACTTTAAAATAATAAGATAACTATAGAATTCATATTTAAATGCTTAAATAAATTCTCAAAAATAATTGTAATAATAGAGAAACATGAAACACAATAATTCATGAAAACATAATCAATTTAAATATCATAAGACCAACTTTATGACTTTTATTCTATTTTCACATGAATAGTGTTTACACTCCATAAGTGTTTTCGGGTAATTGAATTTTTTTTAGTTTTAAAAATAAATTAATAATATATATTGAAATTAGGACTTATATTAATTATTATCATTTAAAATCATTCATAAATGATTTTATGGTTTATATCTTGATAACATTTTCTAGATAAGAATTTTGATTATTCATTCCTTTTATAGGCTTTGGATATGAATTTTAATAATAATTATAATCCAACCTAAACAAATATATTTATAAATATTAAATTATTTTAAATAAATTTACAAAAAAATCACAATTATACATTCCTTGTGACCATAATGGTTTATTTTCATTAGATACTTAGTAAATCATTATATTATTTTCTGAAGGATCGTCAATAATTCCCAAAAGGATCATCCCATATAAATAACTTATTATACCTAAACTAAATATAATATTTCACCATAGAATGGTTAATAGAAATAGAATAAAGGATGACATTAGATAAATATTATGGGTAAATAAGGGATATATCAAGAAATTAGTATTTATAAATTTATTCTAAACATATGGCAGTGAGAACATGGGCATAGCATTTGAAAATCATACCCAAAATATTCAAAGATCAAAATCATATAATAAGGTTATATATGATCATATGAAATTAATCAATGATGAAATAAAAATTACAAAATATGATGTAACATTACAAGAATAAAAAAATTTCTTCAAGAGATTCATAAGAATAGTTTCACAATCATAATTGTAGAACTAATGTACCAAGGATATCTTCAAAGGCATTCATTACATGTTTTCATTTGGATAACAACCCATATACCCTCTTTGTTCTTTGGATAACCTCTCAAATTACCTCATTCAGGATACAGATCACCTCTGTTGTAAGCTATTTTAGGCAAGGGATAACAAATTGTGTAACCTTTGAGCTCATAAACACAAAATATTTCCCAATTCATTGGAAGGATAATACATGCTTACCCATCACATTTTCGTAATCTATTCATATATATTCCAAAAATCATGAAGACATTTATTATTTGATAATAAATATACCCATGTAAAAGAAAACATGTGTCATCATTAATTAACTCTCATAATCAATAACCACTTAGAGAAAAATAAGAACTCTATCATTGGGTCATATCCATTATAAACCATTAGAAACATCAATGGACATTTTTATATAGAAAACCACCATTAAATGATCAATAAAACATTTCATGAGGAAAATAAAATGTTCATATTGAAGTCACTTATTAAAATTTAATAATTTATATAATATTAGTAATAAAATTGGTGAGTAACTAGCGAAACATGTAGTGGAATCATCAATGAAATGAGTAATCAGGACTATGAAAAACTAAATTCGTGTAGTAAATGTTAAAAAAATGAAATTAATCACGCCATTGGTAAAAATTAACGTGTTCAAAAATATGATAATAAGATTCCTTTTAAACCATTTTTTAGAAATACATACATCTAAAAATGTCATTAAGATTAAATTTTATTATATTAAAAATATATTGAAAAAATTTCAATAAAAATATGGACATTGAAGGTAAATATTCTAAACCAAATATAAAACCAATATTGGTTATCTTGAAAACTCTCTTTCTAACATTTGAGTAAATAGAGATGATAAAAATAAAGGAAAAAGTTTTAATTTCCATAAATAGGATTATCATAAAAAAGGAAATATTTTTTATAGATATATCATATTACATCAACTTAAAAAATTGAATTATAAAAAAATCCTAGAAAAAAAGTGAGATTAAAACATTAAACCCTTACTGCTATGTTAAATTTTGAATGATAAGACCCATGAAATAAATATGTTCTAATAAATCCTTTAATAGAGTTAATATAAATATATTGATGAAATATAATATCGTGTAGGAATTATATTCACCACTTTATAGAAATAAGTTGTTTATATGGAATATACTTCATGAAAAAAGAAGTGTGAGGAGAAATCCTTTCCTGAACTTAGAATTAATCCTTAAGAACTAAAATCTAATATATAATAAATATAGTTTAATTAAAAATATAAAAATAACTATATTCATACTTATAATGACATCTATTGTTTAATAAAAAAAATTTTTCATCAATTCATTAACAATGTTTCATTATAATCCTCATATTGGGTGTTAACTGCATCATTTTTCATGTATGTTTCAATTTAGAATTTATGGACTACACACATTAATCATGGTTCTATAACCTATAGAATCAAAAAACCCAGACTAAACTAAAGGGGCTGCCCCTCCCTAGCCAATACAAAAATATAAAAACACACGCCATCGCATGACCACTCAGCAAGATGACCCACGCACGAATGCATGGGCCCGAAACCGATGGCATAGCCATACCCTCTCAATCAAACAATTCCAAATGAAATGCACTGGTAAAGGATAAGCTCTGGAACTCATCTAGTGTAGGCCCCTTAGAATTCTGGTAGAACACCTTCATGCTACCTTCAAAAACAAAACAAAAAAGTCTTCTCCAAAAGTCATGCAACCCGAACTAGAATGCTTCCCAATCAATTAACAGATTCCACTCATTTAATCGGAATAATTGAAAGATAATTTTATATTACTAAAAACCATTTCCCAAAATAACTTCCAAAAGATAGAGGATACTTGGATGCTTTGGAAATTTGACATCTGATTTTCTATTTCAGAAGCTAGCTGATCCCATGTATGTATGTACTTATCAAGGCTAATATTCCCTTTATTTGATCTACCACAAGAATTAGGTATTGCATACCAACCCAAGAGTATTGTTCCTCATTGAGTGACACCTTTAAATACCTCCCCATCATCTTAGATACCTCTTATTCAGAAGCATTCAGCAACAACACCTGGTTGACCACCTCTTCTTTAGAGCATAGAAATAATTCCAGAGTCTACTTATCCATGACCCCTAATTCTTATTTCATGGAATTTATCTTCTCTGTGGATCAAGTCTCCAATGTAGCAGGTAACGAGGAGTAATCATTCCTTATTTCCCTCGTCCAATAACTTCGGTTACTCCTCTGACTTGCATCTCCACCACCCAAGAAAGTAGGATTAGTTCCATTTGTTTCAACTGCGTGTTCCCCATCTTCCTCGATTGTAAAACTAAGCTCAGAACATAAACCATCCTCTCCAAGACCTTCAAAACTATTGCTCAGTTCAATCATTATTAATAACAATGCATGATTGATTTTTATGGTAAATTAATCATATCATTATTTGGAGTTCGCGATCTACACATACGGATGACCAATACATTCACATGTCAATTGATGGAAATGAGGTGGAAAAATGTTGTCCCATTATAATAATAACAGATCATAATATGTTTTACATTGGAGACATTTTTTAGGATGGATTATTTAACGAACCACTCTCTACCAATGAAATTTCCCTTATTATGTTTATTTTTTATAGTATGAATCTTATAAAACCACATAGAGAGCAGAATAAATTATTTATAAATGAATAATAAAAGAAATATGAGGTATTTAAAGACGTTAAGAAACCTATATTGACGAAATAGTAACATTCCATTAGGAATAGTAATATCACCCTTATGAAGAGTAAATATGCCAAATGAATAGTAGCCTCATCCATTAATGTATAAATAATTTTATGCATCTCATAACTGAAAGTATGTCATATTTATATCATAATAAAAGTATGTGAATATTTTAAAAAAAGTAATATTTAAGTGTTGGTCTTTGTATAAGTAATAAATATATTATTATAAATTTATATTTATGAAAATTATTTAAAATAAAGTAAATTTGAATAAAATGGATTCCTAAAAATATATTTTTTGTCTTATGATTTTAGGATAATTTTATGGGATATTAGTTAATTTTTGAATGTGTTATAAAATCATTTTTAAATTTAAAATATAAATTTTTCAATTAAATAATGATTTGATTTAAAAATTAAATTTCCCATATTTAGAAAATTAATTTGATAAAATAGAGTCAATTTTTTTACTCTAAACAACATGAAATAGTTATGGTGATTTTTTGAGATTTTTCCAAAATACATGATTTTTTAGTGAATAGTAAAATATAATAATTTATAATATAAATAAATTATAATATAAAAACACTATTTCATGAGTCGCAAATCATGTAAGAACACTTGGTTAAAACTCATTCCCAAAGGAGGTTCTCAAGGATGTACATTCAAGAGAAAAACATCTTCCTTTTTCTTTTTCTTTTTCAATTTTCATTTTTTCTTATCTTCTTCTCAGATATTCTTTAAAAATGATCATGATAACTTTAGTATCATATATATAATATAAACATATCTTGTTAATGGAATACTATTCCTCAAACTACTCTCTCTCTCTCTCTCTCTCGTGCTTTTATTTTTAAAAATGAAATCATCTTCTGGGAGGTGCGAATTTACAACCTTTGTGGACAATAAACCTTCGTTCATTAATTTCTCCTTCAAGGATGGTCATGGAACCATTTCTAAGGTTGAAACTAATTATAAAATATGTATGATCCCTTATTAAATGTTTTATAACTAGTATATATACATAATTCAAATTCATACAACAAACCTAATTTGATATGTTTAAAATACAACTTTAATAATATAAATGACTATCACTAATGTTTTATCTAATAACTCATCTTAATACCATATAAAAAATGAATTATTTAACCATTTAATCCTATTTATTTTCATTATTATCATATAAATTCAATTTTATGAAATCATATCTGTCACAACCCGTCCTTGGGGCCCGTGCTGTGACTACCCCAAACTCGCCTTCCATAGGCCAGGGGCTGGGGACTAGCACCAAAGGAGAATTACCGATAAAAGGGAAGTCATTGCCTTTAAACATGTAACACACACAGTCTGAACACAAAAAGTTGAAGCAACATGTACTATTCTAGAAAAGAAAAGTGTGTTGAAATTAAGTGGGCCAGAATACAAACCCAACTAAACAACAAGTACAAGTACAAGTAAAAAAGGGAAAACAGCTCCTGAATCATCCACCGGGGAATCCTACCTAAAGGGTAGGAACATAACTCTAACAACTCCTCCCTGAAGTACGTCTCGTCTAGTCCAGCACCGAGTAGCCTCCCATCCCTCACCCTCATCCTCGATCACTTCTGACAGTCGTCTCCACAGAATACAACAAGGTGAGGGCGATGTCAATGCAGGGGTGAGTATAACAATACTCAGTAGGGGACCCTGAGACCCCTGATGGTCTCCTAGAATCCACTAAGGATAAAACATATAAGGAAGATACAATCACATAGTATCAACCAACCCTACTAAGGTATATGCCCATATATATACCTAAGTTACCAATCAGAGTCCGGCTCCAACTCTCGATCCCAAGCACAATGCATTCCACAAAGAACGTAAAGTAAAACAAATCAATGATAACAACTAAAATAAAAGACTCAGCCCACACAGTTATAAAACTCATGAATACGGGTAGAGATGATTAGGTGTATCCACTGAATCATCTCCCCTATCGAACCCACATAGGATCCTGGAATACTATCAGCGTTGTCGAACCCACGGAGGATCCCGGTACAGAAGTCATCATTGTCAAACCCACTGAGGATCCCTATACATATTTTAATGCTGCCAAACCCATGGAGGATCTCGGTACAGAATTCGTCACTATCAAACCCACGGAGGATCCTAGTACAGTATCATAGCTTTCGAACCCACGGAGGATCATGTCATCTTAGTTGCAGAAAACCATAAGGTTTTCACACATAAATTGCTAGATTACGGGAGGTTCTTCTAATCGATCCATGTGTGGATACATCAACTATCACAAAGTCTCGAGTTGATGTATCTCATAGTTCCGTATCATCATAAGGAATAAAACGCGATAGACGGTGCATCAATCAGATGCACGGTATGTGAGTTATTGGCATTTCTGTTCAAGGGGCCCGGTTGGTTTATAGGTTAAAACCAACTCGGCCATACCCCAACTATGTCCAAACCTCAAGTGGGGTATTCCAAATAAACTTTCTTTCTCTATGATTTCTATCATGACAGAAGATTCATCGATCGGCCACTCGAAGCCCATGATAGGGGCGAAAAGGTAATAACTGCCCATAGTAGGTTGGGGTCCGGTCCGACCTAGTCGGAGAAACCCGGCCTAACCTGGTCCAGTCCAGGGTCTGACCCGGTCCGAGGGTCTGACCCGGTCTGAGGAAACGGACCGGCCTGAGGGGCCAACCCGTATCGAAGGCGGCTCGGCCCAGGGGCGGCCCGGCCGAGGGCGGCCCAGTCTTGGGTGGCCCGACGGCCTGCCCTAGCCGCGCCCGGGGGGTTGGTGTGCGCCCCATGGCACCCTAACGGATCTTCCGTTTGGGTTTTAGAAGAAACGATGCCCGGTGGTGCCGGTCCAGTGCACGTGGGACTTTACGGGGTCTCGCTCGTCCCAGCTGGCCCGAGCGTCCAGCCGCTCAGCCGGCGGCCGCCGCTCCTCCACCACGGGGCGACGGCGCTGCGGTCCCGCTTCCCTCTGTGTGGCGTGATGGCGTCGCGCCCCCGCCACGTCCCATCACAGCCGCGTCTCCCCTTTCATGCGGCACGACAGTGTCACTCCCTCTTGGAAACCCAGCGGCCTTACGACGCCATTCTTCTTTGCGGTGCTCTCTTCTGGTGGCATCGCTGCGCCATTGCTGTCGTCGACCAAACAAGAACCAATGGAGGGACATTGGGTCGTGTTAGTTTGGCCCGCACCCTCAGTATTAGGTGATAACAATCGGCTGACATCGAACCATAATAAACGACGAGGAATGAGGATTTCATTTAATCAAAACAAAACACTACCTCGATTTCGGTGATCAACAATGGAGTCGCGGAAGACAGACGTCGCCAGAGACGGACGTCGTTCCATCAATGTAGGAGGAGGAGGAGCTCGAAGAAGGCTAGTTGAGATGACATCATCGGTGTATTTTGTGGGCAGCGGTGCTTCCCTTACTTGGCCCGGTTAAAGAAGGAAGAAGTTGATGCTCAATGTTCTTCGGATATGAGGGGCATTCTTTGTTGGAATAAGTCATTCTCCAAGAACTCCAAATCTCTCCCAAAAGAAAATTCCCAACCCAAAAATAATAGATGAATTGTCTATTATTTTTTGGCACAACCATCTGAATTCCTCTATTTTATTTAAATGAAACAACTCATCTAATTAATGGGTAGAATAGTTCAAATTCATAAATAAGAGTGGGAGAGTTAGAAATAAATGAAGAGAGGGTTGGCACAAGTATGTGGGAATTCCAACAGTTACAAAGGGTTAAAGGGGGGTTAGAGGAGTTAATGGACGCGGGTGGACCCCACCTAATAACATCCTCCCATGGGAGGTTATGTTCTAGTGGACACACCACTAACCTCCTCT
Source organism: Viscum album (assembly GCA_963277665.1). Taxonomy (NCBI): domain Eukaryota; kingdom Viridiplantae; phylum Streptophyta; class Magnoliopsida; order Santalales; family Viscaceae; genus Viscum; species Viscum album. Next base: position 1,688,667,196 of record OY728147.1, on the reverse strand, counting down.
TGTAGGCTTTAACCACCAACAAAATAATAATATGCATAGCTTATTTTTTTTAAACCCCAAAAATTAACTTCCTTTCTTGTTAGAACGCAACTGTGGTCAAGGTCTCCTTAAGAGATAACAGGTGTTGCGAGTTCAACGGTGCCCTCAGATTTTAATTCCAAGCACCGGTTCAAATGATATAAAATCCCACTCATAAGTTTACTGAACGTACCCAAAAAATATTCATAAAATGATTCCGGGCACACTGGTCCTTGGAATCAAGCACCCTCAGAAACTGCGGACTTGTAAAAATTCACAGGTATTTAAAAAAAATCCTCAGAATTTCTGTGTCTTTACATTCTCCCGACCTCAAGGTTTTATGTCCCCATAAGCTATAACTCACACTAAGGAAACAAATGAGTGTATTGAGCACGCATCTAAGCGTCCCTCTCCCATGTGCTCTTCTGGAGGTTCTTGTACTGCCAGCGAACGCACACCAGAGGTATTGACCATCCACGCAGGACCCGCTTCTGCCGATCCTCAATCTCTACTAGAAACTCTGTGAAAGTTGCCCCATCATCGATGTCTAGCTCCCCATGTTCGATGATGTGGTATGGGCCATGAATGTATCTCATCATTTGAGATACGTGGAAGATATCGTCCACCCAGTGCAACTAAGGTGGAAGAGCCAAAAGGTAAACCACCTCACCTACCCTCCTAAGGACCTGGAAATGTACAATTAATCACGGAGATAACTTTCCACCTCAACCAATTCTCTGTATACCTCTTCAAGGTGAGACCCGTAGAAAAACATTGTCGCCATCCTCAGACTCTAGTAGTCTATATCTCCTATCCGCATAGGACTTCTGCCTACTCTTTGCAGTCTTCATCTGCTCCTGGATGATCTGCACATTCTCTGTTATAGGCTCCACCATCTCTGGTCTCGTAAGTGATGACTCCCATGGGTCAGTCCAGCATAGAGGTGATCTACGAGTTCGGTCATGAAGTGCCACAAAATGTGTCATCCCAATGGTGGAGTGGTATCTGTTGTTATACGCAAACTCCACCAAGGGTAAGTGATCCTCCCAGCTACGACTGATGTCGAGGACGCATGAACAGAGAATGTCCTTGAGATTCTGAATGGTCCTCTCAGTTTAACCATTCGTCTGAGGATGGAAGGCGGTGCTCAAGCGAAGCTGCATCTCGAAAGCCTTCTGCAACCCCTTCCATAGTCAGAAAGTTAAATGAGCATCTTGATCAGAGATGATCATTGATGGTACACCATGAAGTCGTACGATCTCCTACTCATAGAGGTGTCTCTAGATCTCTACTGAGCTTTTCTCTCTGATCGGTAAGAAGTGGGTCATCTTGGTGAGTCGGTCGACAATAACCAAGATAGAGTCGTGTCTTCTAGATGTATGTGGAATTCCCATCACTAAATCCATGGATATCCCATCCCACTACCACTCTGGGACCACTAAGGGTTGATCCAAGCCTGCTGGAACCTAGCGCTCCGCCTTCACTTGCTGACAAGTGAGGCATCAAGAGACGAACTCTGTTACTGCCTTCTTCATACCTGGACACTAGTGATGTTGTCGGAGGTCCTAATACATCTTCTACACTCCTGGATGTACCGATAAATGAGATGTGTGAAACTCCCTCAATACTTCCTCGTGAAGTGCAACTGGTAACATGGTAGATCTTCTGAGGAGAATGTCGTGCTCCACACCTTCAAAAAATCCAACAGTTGTCTGCCCAGTGGATATCTGAGCACGTCATGTCTCATAGTCAACGTCCCCACACTGTTCCTCCCTGGCTCACTGAATAAGTGGAGGAGTGACTGTGAGAGACTATAGAAAGGCTGCTCCATCTCTACCCACAAAGGATATCTGCAATGAGGCCAGCTGCTATGTCACCTCTCCTAGCGGCTGAATGCCTGATCTCTTGCTGAGAGAATCTAATACGATGTTCCACTTCCAAGGAGTATAGACTATCTCAAAGTCATAGTCCCGGAGGAACTCAAGCCAAGGATGTTGTCTTAGGTTCTGGTCCTTCTACGAGAAGATGTACCTAAGACTCTGGTGGTCAGAGTGCACTATAAAATATCTCACCCATTAGATAGTGCTGCCAAATCTTCAATGTGAAGACCACTACTGCTAACTCCAAGTCATGGGTAGCGTAGTTTTTCTCATGTTGTATCAACTGCCATGAACCATAAGCAATCACTGCTTGCTTCTACATCAGGACACACCCATTTCTGGTCCATTATGCATCACAGTATACTGCGTACCCCATGCCCTCCTCTGGAAGCCTCAAGATGGGGGAATTGGTCAATCACTACCTCACCTCCTGAATGCTCTGCTAGCATCTCTTTGACCAAACGAAGGGTTTCCCTTTCTTTATAAATGCTGAAAGCGGTGATGCAACTTTGGGGAAGTCTGGCACAAACCTTTGATAATACCCAGCTAGTCCCAGGAAACTATGTACCTCTGTCACACTCCTGGGTGGCCCCCAAGCTAGCACTGCATTAATATTCGATGCATCCACTGTAACTCCATCCACCGAGATGACGTGTCCCAATAAGTGAACCTCTTGAATTTAAAATTGTCACTTCGAGATCTTACCAAAAAGCTACTTCTCTTGTAGTGTGCCCAGTACTACCTACAAAAGGTAGGAATTCTCCTCCTCAGTAGTCGAGTAGATCAGTATGTCATCGATCAAGACTACAAAAAAGAGATCGAGGTAAGGCTAGAAGATCCTGTTCATGAGACTCATGAACACTGCTGGAGCATTTGTTACGCCGAAGGGCATGTCCAAGAACTCGTAGTGGTCATACCGACACCTAAAGGTCATCATCTTTACATCCTCATCTCGAACTCTGAGATGGTGATAGCCTGACGTAAGGTTTATCTTCAAGAACCATCATGCTCCCTTGAGCTGATCAAAGAGGTCATCAATGCTCAATAGTGGGTACTTGTTCTTCACAGTCACCTGGTTTAGGCGGCGATATTCAACACACAGTCACCAGCTCCCATCTGCCTTATTGGTGAACAAAATCGGAGATGCCCAGGTCAACACACTGGGTCGGATAAATCCATTCCCCTCCAAGTCCTCTAGTTATACCCGCAGCTCACGAAGCTTGGAGGGAGCCATCCGATATGCTGGATTAGATATCGGGGCTGTCCTAGGGTACAAGTCAATGTAAAAGTCCACCTCCCTACATGGAGGTAGTCCTATAACATTGTTAGGGAAAACATCTTTGTACTGATCCACCACAATTAGAAAACTCTGACTCCGAACGTCAACCGCTCCAAGGATGAGACTAGCCAACTGATGTGTGATCGGGTGCCCCCTCCTCTTCGTAAGTCCATCCTGTGTTGTGATGGCTCCCTTCTTACCGGTGAAGGTAAACTTCATCCCATACTCATGGACACACCACACTTTCCACAAAAATACAGTCAATCTGAACATGAAATGTGGATAACTAGTCCATACTGAAGATGATGTTGTAAGGCCTCGAAGCCACTACGAGGAGATCCTAGATGAAGCTCTCGCCTCCTAGAGTAATATCACACTGCCGGCACCAGTGCGTAATCGTCGAGTCTACTCTCGTAGGAGTCTCTAGTCATAAGAACTGAGCCAAAGACTCTGTCGGAATCTCTGATCTCTGAATGAGGGCAGTTACAATAAAATAATGACTCACACATGTGCCTATAAGTACTGCAGCAAGGGTGGACTAGACATAGATAGTACCTCAAATCATCCCAGGTGTGTCGTGGTCATAGGCCTTAACTTTCTAGAGCTGAGACCGCCTCTGCCCACCAGCTCCATGTGGTTGGGGTGGACCTCATGGTGGTGGTGGTGGTGGTGGTGGTGGTAGGGCCTCAAATCGTCGTCCACAACCTACTTCTCAGCTAGCTCCTCTGCCATGTCTGCTTTCTCCCGACGGACCACCATAGTTGATCCTCTACCTCTGCATAGGTGTTACTTCTACTATCTTCTGCTCATCTGCATGGTGGGATAGGCAGTCACGAGCCATATGACCCTGCCCGCCGCATGTGTAGCACTGACTACTCCTCATATGGATGGCTTTGTATCGTGTGCCCCGCTCAACCGAACCTGTATCCTGGAGTTGCCCACCTGATGGCCAAGTCCGCTTGGACCTCTGCGACATCTGTCTACTTTCAGAAACAAAATACTCTGCTACGTGTCACCTTGTTTTGGGTCTCACAACTTGTGTCTGCTCAGCAAGAGAACTCTCTACAAGAAGGGCTCGCTCCAGCACCCCCTCCAGCATCGGGATATTGAGGGAGATCATCGAAGCCCTGATCTCATGACTGAGTCCATGCTCGAAGGTCCGGGACCTAAAGAATTGGTCTCGTACCATATCCGTGGAGTAGCGTGAGAGGTCGGTGAACCTCACTGAGTTCTGAGCTACTGTCATGCTACCCTACTGCAGGTGAGGTAACTCCTAAATCTGCACCACACAAAGGGTGGCTAGAACAAACTCTGACCAGAAGATACTCTCGATGTCTTCCCAGATTAATGATGCATCATCATTCACCTGGAGCATCAGGCTCCACCATCTACCTGCTGCTGTATGTAGGAGACTCATGTCAAAGGTCGCCATGAGGCCGGCTAGTGTCCCTACCAATCTGAAAACTCTTACAACAGCCTCCAGCCAATCCTCAATTGCATGTCGATCTGTCTCTCCCCGAAACATGGGTGGCCTATGGCACTGGAACTCATGCAACACACTTGGACATTGTTCACTCTCTGTTGCTAGAGTTGGTGGTATCATTGGACCAGCAGGTAGTGGTACCGCTGGTACCTCCCCTATGATGGGCCCTGCACCGAGGCGTCGTCGCTCGGTGGGCTACCATCTCGTACGGAACTCGGAATCCTAGCTGGCTGCCTTCATGGGGCCATACTGAATAGAAACAGGTGCGCCACAGTCAAAACAATATACATGGAGAGCTGACACAAAGTAATCATGAAGAAAACTTAACAAAAGAAACACACATGCAATCAGTGTTTTCATGCACTGAGTCGGAAATCAGAAGTCATAGTCATACTGTATGGATACGTTAGCCGCCGCACAAACACCGGTTTCCTTAAAATGATAACCACACCCAAACAACCTAACACTATTGCTGTAAAAAGAATCAGAGTCCATGTTCTGTGGTAGAAGCGAATCCTCTGATTCCAATTTTTCACGACCTGTCCTCGACGCCCATGTCGTGACTACCCCAAGACCGCCTTCCGTAGGCCAGGGGCTGGCGACTAGCACCAAAGGAGAATTAATGATTTAAAGAAAGACATTACCTTTAAACCTATAACGCACATAGTCTAAACACAAGTAGTGGAAGCAACAATTAATAATCTAGAAAAGAAAAGTGCGATGAAAGTAAGTGGGCCAGGATAAAAACCCAACTGAGCAACAAGTACAAGTAAAAGTTAAAAGGAAAAACTGCTCTTGAATCATCCACTAGAGAATCCTACCTGAAGGGTATGCACATAACTCGAACGAATCATCCCTGAAGTATGACCTGTCTAGTCTAGCTCCAAGCAGCATCCCGTCTATCACCCTCAGCCTCGATCGTTGCTGATCGTCGTCTGCACAGAACACAACAAGGTGCAGGCGAATCCCCTGCAGGGGTGAGTATAACAACACTCAGTAGGGGATTCCGAGACCCCCAAAGGTCTCCCAGAATCCACTAAGGATAAATCACAAAAGAAAGATACAATCACATAGTATCAACCAACCACACTTAGTTATATTCCCATATATATACCTAAGTTACCAATCACAATCCGGCTTAGACTCTCGATCCCAAGCACAACCCATTCCACAAAGCAAGTAAAGTCAAACATCTCAATGATAACAAATGAAAGACAAGACTCAGCTGACATAGGTTTAAAAATCATGAAGTGGGGTAGATATGATTAGGTGTAGCCACTGAATCATTTCCTCTATCGAACCAATGTAGGATCCTGGAAGAGTATCAGCGTTGTCGAACCCACGGAGGATGCCCATACACAAGTCATCGTTGTCGATCCCACGGAAGATCCCGGTATAGATGTCATCACTGTCAAACCCAGAGAGAATCCCAGTACAGAATTCATCACTGTCGAACCCATGGAGGATATTGGTATAGTATCGTAGCTGTCGAACTCACGGATGATCCTATCATCTCACTCGCAGCCAGCCATGGAGTTTCCGCACACAGCACGCTCTATTCCGGGAGGGTCCACTCCTCGAGCCAAGTGTCGATACATCAACTATCACGAAGACATGAGTTGAAGTATCTTTTAGTTAAGTCTCACCATAAGGAACCCAACACGACAGACGGTGAATCAATCGGACGCCCAGTCTGTGAGTTATTGTCATTTCTGTTCTAGGGGCCCGGTTGGTTTTTAGGTTCAAAGAAACCCGGCCATACCCCAACAGCTTCCAAACCTCAAGTGGGGTATGCCAAAGGAATAGTCTTGATCTAAACAATCCATTTCTGCAAATGGTTTGTCGATCGGACACCCGAAGCCCAAGATAGCGGCGAAAAGGTGATAAGTGACCATAGCGGGTCCGGGTCCGGTCCGACCCAGTCGGAGCGACCCGGCCCAACCCGGTCCTGGACTCGGGTAAGACCCAGTCCGATGGTCCGACCCGGTCCAAGGAAATGGCCCAGCCCGAGGGGGCGACCTGGCCCGAAGGCGGCCAGGCCCTAGGGCGGCCCGTCTCGAGGCCAACTAGACCATGGGCGGCCCGGCCGGGGGCAGCCCGGCAGAGGGTGGCCCAGCCAAGGGCATCCCGGTGGCCTACCTTAGCCGTGCCGAGGGGGTGGCGCGTGCCCCCTAGCACCGGAATGGCCCTGCCATTCGGGTGTGTGCCGAACCGGCACCCGGTGGCACCAGTCTAGCACACGTGAGACCCAACGGTGTCCCTCTTGTCTCGACTGGCCCAAGTGGCCCGCTGCTCTGGATCTACGGCAGTCGGCTCGGTCAGCGGCCGCGGCTCCTCCACCATGGCGTGACGGCGCCGCGGTCCTACTGCACTCTGCTCGGCTCCACGCGCCTCCACCGCAACACATTATGCCCGGGGCTCCCCATCCGCATTGAACGATGGTGTCGCAACCTCTTGGAAACCCGCCGGCCTTGCACCGTCAGTCTTCTTTGTGGTCCTCTCTTCCAGTGGCTCCACTGTGCCACCGTCATCATCAACCAAACAAGAACCAACGGAGGGACTTTGCGCCGTGTTTTTTCGGCTCACGCCCTCCGTATTTGGTGATAAAAATTGGCCAACATCAAACGATAATAAACTACGAGGGACAAGGATTTATTTTAATCAAAACAAACCCCTACCTCGATTTCAGTGATCAATGATAGTGTCATGGAAGACGTACGTCACAGGAGACGGACGTCTTTCCGTCAATGTCGGAGGAGGAAGATCTCGGAGAAGACAAGTCGAGATGACATCGTTGGTGTATTTAATGGGTGGTAGTGCTTTTCTTCCTTGACCAGGTTGAATAAGGAACAAGTTGATGCTCAACTTTCTTCAGAGATGAGGGGCGTTCTTCATTGGAATAAGTCGTTCTCCAAGAACTCCAAATCTCTCCCAAAAGAAAATACCCATCCCAAAAATAATAGATGAATTTTAAATTATTTGTTGGCACAACCATTCGAATTTATCTATTTTACTTAAATGAAAAATCTCATCTAATTAATGGGTGGGATGGGTCAAATTCAGAAAATGGAGTTGGAGAGTTTGAAGTAAATGAAGAGAGGGTTGACACAATTATGGGGGAAGTCCGAGAGTTAAAAGGTGTTAAAGGGGTTTAGAGGAGTTAAAGGACTCGGGTGGGCCCCACCTAATAACATCATCCCAAGGGTGTTTATGTGTGGGGACCCGCCACTTAACTCCCCTTGGAGGTTTTAACCACCAACAAAATAAAAATAAGCACATCTTATTTTTATTTAATTTTTATTTTAAAACCCCAAAAATTAACTTCCTTTCTCGTTAGAACGCAACTGTGGGGAAGGTCTCCTTAACCAAATACAGGCACTGTGAGTTAAACAGTGCCCTCAGCTTTTAATTTCGTGCACCGTTTCAAAAGATATAAAATCCCACTCATAAGTTTACTAAATGTACCTGAATAAAACTCTTGAAATTGATTCTGGGCACACCGAGACTCGGAATCAAGCGCCGTCAGAAACTGCAGACTCGTAAAAATTCCCATGTATTTAAAATAAAATATTCCAAAGAATTTATAGGTCTTTACAATATCAATTACATAGGAACTTATATATTCATATACAAGTATATCTATCATGAACCCCAGGAAATGAACGCTCCCGAGTGGTAAATTTGTATCTTATAACTCATCAAAAAGAAAATAAATGAACTTAATATAATTAAAATATATAATATATATATATATAAGGTTATGAGTAACTTAATAAATTTATTTAATTTTATTATCTAGGACATTAAGATCAAAAACATAAGAAATCTTAACATAAGGTAAGTGTTTCTACTCGAACCTCCATTTTATTTAGGGTTATCCTTTAATCAATTTACACCAATACAATTATCAATGATTATGATGTACTCCTATTAAATTCGATTGTAATGTTCTATATTTTTTTACCAATAAGAATCCATCTTTATTTCATGGGGAGTTTAAGGTTTCAAATGGATATTTCTCAAATTCATCCCAATAAAGAAGACGATTCAAGGTACCTTCTCAAATGTTTTCCTATTTTCAAGGGAACTTTATAATATTTTTTAAGAAACTAGTATTTTTCTAAAATCACTCATTTTATTTTGAAAGAAATATTTTAATTATCTTCTAGTTTTATACAGTTTTTTCCCAAATAAGTCTTCTTTTCTAGGTAAAAGTGTGTTTCTATCAAGAATGACACGATTATATTATAAGAGTATTTTTACAAATTTCAACACAATTGTTGATTATTATGTTATATAGGGATTAATATTTTATGATATCATCTACCTTATGTTATTGATGTTTTTATTATTAGTTTGACTTTGGATGTCCAATCAGGATATCATTCACCATACTACTCCAAATAGTTAGTACTTATGTTTACTAATTGGGAAATTTTATTTACATATCATATGTTAGTTTCAATATGAATATATATGTTGATTATGTTTCACAACTTTCATTTGAGTAACTAATTAGACTTAGTAAGTGTCGAGTGGGTCCTATAATAGCCCCTAAGTGCATCTGTAGTTCTCATGAGACAAACTAGTTTGGGTTTTTACCTCTGTATATATGGTCTTGGAACGAGGCCTTGATAGTACGGTTATGATCTCCAACATTATGCATTACATCATTATGAAACTAATAACTGATAGTCTATGAGATTATTTGACTAGTATAATATAAATGGTAATTTTTTAATATGGAATTGTTTGTTTAGCTTTAATTCCATCAATATTATGCTGAAGGTGATGTTTTAATGGCATGTTTACTTTTATTTATTCAATATGACTTATTAATTATGCTTCCTCTGTATTTCTTAACCTTACTGATCATATGATATCACCTATTTCTTATTTTTATTTTTCCCAAGGATATAAAGATGTATAATATGAATAACTTTCATGCATAATCTAGGACTTATGAATATTAACAATGGAATTTACATATTGTATTTCATTTCAAGTTGTAATATTAAACTTATGTATGTATCTTATTTTCATAATATAACAATCTATTTACTCCTTTGGGATATATTTTCCTTGTAATCATACATATTTATTGATGTAAGACGCCATCTTTGGGAAATAAGGTCACATTCATATGGAAATTGAATTAAAAGGTAAATAAATCAATTATATGATATGTTATGTTCTAAATGTATTTTAAAAATAATTTATAGGAAAAACTTTATTGTATTTGTACCCATATCTTTTGGTTTTTCACCTACCCCATGTAAACATGTTTTAACACAAACCATGGTAACAAATTTTTACTATTTATTCTATTATATATGCTAGAAAATTAAAGTGAAATAATTTCAAAATATTTAAATAATTATTCAAAATTATGATTCCATTTTATCAAATTCAATATAAATAATTTGTGTAAAATAAATTAAAAATAAACTTATAAAATAGAAAGAATTTTTCTTTGGAAAAATTATCTCAAAGAATAAAACAATATTTATTTTCATTAAATTTCATGGAAAATATTAGAAGAACATTACAATATTTTATTCAATATATAATCTATAAATTTCAATAATTACATTCACAAATAGTAATGAATGTAATTTCTTAATATAAAAAACACATTATGCACAAAAAAATTGTTTTAAAAAAATAAATCTTTTGCCATCAAATGATTTTTTCCTCATTTATAACCATAAGATATATAATATATGAATGATTATTCATAAATTATAAATAAATTTCATTAAAATAACATTTAGAAAATTCTCAACATACAAGTTTATAGAAAAAATCGTAACACCACAAAAAACAATTTTATCAAAAAATATTTCTTTTAATAAAAAATTGATTTTATTAAAATATAATGATTATTTATTAATAATTAACAAATAAATTTGAAATAAGTATACATTTTAAAAATATATTTAATAATTAATTTTATTTTATTCATACAAATCAAAATAATAACTATATTATAAAGGCCATAATATATCATGGTTCAGTTATAGTTGTGGTTTCATGTAAAACATGATATTGAATATTCAAATTTATTTCAAAGGAATACATATAAAATATTAAGGTTTTACATTATACCCCCATTAATATGAATTCTTACCTCGATATTCCAACAATCTAATAAAAAAAATGATTATACTTATTCTTAATCACATCATTGTGTTCCCATGTAGCTTCCTCAATTTTCTAATTCCTTCAAAGAACATCAACCAGGCAAGTAGTTAAGTTCCATGAAACCTTATATATATAAAAAAATATTTCTATCAATTATTCCGTATAGGAATGTTCATGATCTATCTATATAAACAATATTTTTAGTAAATGAGAAAGATCAACTATTTACCACCTCAAATGAGAAAAGTGGAGCACATAACCAATTATATAAAGGTTCAATAGAAGAACCAAGTGACAATATACAATCCAAAATAAATTATTAATAATATAAGGGAAAATATACCAATGTCTCATTTTTTACTTTATTTTTGTTCACATACCATTATCCCTTAAGAAATTAAAATGAATGCCTTCTCACCAATTTCAAATTTTGGATCTTATTAATGATTCGATGTGTAACCCTTTTATCAACTTTGAGCTACCTTGAGGTGTTATTGAATTTATCTAACACTCTCTATCATTTCCTCCACAAGTTTATGCCCTAATTAATTTTATTCTCCAATTACACCCTATTTTATCAGAGATTAAAAATTATTTATGTATATATATTAATAATTATCTATCTAAATTCTCTAAAGAGATGTTTTATTATTAAAAATTTGAAATGATTATGTTGTTTATTTGATCCATATTTGAAATATTTTAAAATGATTTTATCATATCCTATAGGGTTTTAGTGGTTATCTCATACTAGATATGTCAGGATTAAGTGTTGTTATTTAACAAAAATTTTTATCAAAATATTGATGAATACTTCTCAAAATAATTACATTAAACTTTGAATATCGATCATACACAATAGAATTGGTCCCTCATTTCAACCATAATACATAATTTCTACCTATAAAATCTTATCAATAGAAAAATATTATCAGATAAAATGATATTTATTGAATACATGAATAAATTCATTAAAAAATTAATTATATACTTTATATTTTATAGAGAGTCATGTGATGGAATCCATTATGATGTTTTCCAATTTTTATATAGGTATTGGTAATGGTTTTAACATACACTTATACATATTCCACATGGGAATCACCTTATGGAATTCCATGAACCGAGATACAAGCTATTTAATATCTCTCATCATGTTATCCATCAATTAATTCTCTTTAAGGTTTATATGTAACATCTAACATCTACTATGGATAGAGAATGATTACCTAAGATCTTCAACAAATAGCTCCTTCTTTAATTATTGTGTAAAGAAGATATATACTCTGTTCATGTGGCTAATCATTCCATTAAATTGTAGGATGAACATAGGAACATTTCTAAACATCATTTATATCACTCTGTTTTCCTTTTATTACTTTGCAATAATCGCATTAATAAACTGTTGAACACTAATTTGAAAAAGATATGATTTTCCCCATCCTACAATATTTCAGGTGTCATCATTCAGAAATACATAAATATTTTATATTTTATGAACTTTATCATTGATAAACTAGTATGTTCCTCTCAACTCAAAGCATAATCCAACTACTTTTCTTTCCCATGGTTGTAATTTATTTCTTATACACTATATTTTTTTAACTCCAACCATATTCCTTGGTGAATATTAAAATTATTCATAGTCAATAAATAACCATTAAATAATTAGGATTGTTATATATTTCAAATATTTCACTTTATGTATAATTTCTTCATATAATTAATGTAAAGATTTATGTTTCTAAATCATATCCATGTGTTAGGTAATTTTTATCAGGAACCATTAATTTGGGAGAGGAAAAATATAACACTAGGTAGTTCTTTATAGGAACATATCCCTAACTGTTATCAATTTTTTTTTTGATAATAACAAACCCTTACCTATTAATGGATAGTTATAGTATAGTTTCAATGAAATAACTTCTCTTTATATCATTAAAATTATCCTCACATTCTTCTATTTAAATGATCATGACTCCATTCAAAGTTAACATGGTGAGTATATTAGATAACAATGTGAAATTATTCACAAATAATCTATAATATTAAACTAATCAAATAAAATAATGGATATTTTTCAGATAGGTTGTTATAGTCTTATATTTAATGAATTATGTATTAAATAGATCTAGGGATACACAATAACTTAGGATCACATATCAGAATTATTATTCATTATATAACCCAAATACTGACTTTATGAGTTCTAAAAATAGTTTCCCCTTACTTGTGTGTTTTAAAATAAAAATAAATTGATCCTTATGCTCTTCCTTTACCTTGGATTTTATGTCAATATCATCTATAAATAATTCCACGAAATGGATCTATGTATTATCTCAAGGATATATTCATTAAATCCATGAAGATTAGGGGGAATTTGTATGCCTAAATAGATTAAAAATAAATTCATAGTTTTCAATCTTTATGTGAATGTTTGACTTAGATATTTTTTTTACCTTTGACTCGCAAGTTATAGTTCCCAGAATGATGGTTAATCATCCACAAATATTGAGATCCTCATAGTTAATCAAAAAATTAATCAATAGGTTCAAAATGATATTATTCATAATCATGATCATATTATTCTCATCATAAACAAATTATGAGATTAATTGATCAATATTTCCTCATAAAAACTTATTTGGTGCACCACCTGGTGAAAAAAGTGGCCAAATGAATCCATTTTTAGGACTCCCATGGAGTATCTTCTTTAATACAAGAAACTCAATTGGGGTAATTCTATATATACTCATTGAAATATATATATATGTGGATAGGTATGAAAACTATTAAAAACAAAAATGCATGATTCATGTGATAACTATAGAGGTATTCAAGAAATACATTAGAATATTCCTCCATAATAGGCATATATTCAATGTTGGGATCATCCCCAACCATTATAGAAAAATATCCCTCATTTATAAATAGTAACACCAATTCAATAGATTATTTTTAATTAAAATGGTCATATTTATCCTCACAACTATATATGACCATAGTTTCATTGTAAATATCAAATGTGATTTTCTTATTCAAAAATTAATAAGTTATCAATGTAGAGAGGTCTATTCAATTATAAAAATCACATAAAATTCCATTAAAGTAAGAATAATGATATTTTTATTTGTCACATTCTTAAAATAATCTACCATGGAATCCCAAAATCAGGATTTTATTATAAGCATTTATTATCCACCATGATCCTCTTCAATTATTGACATAGCATAGTCCCTTCCTTAGTCAAGGAGTTAGCCCTTTGATTCAAGCACTGACTGAGATAATTCACATTTTCACGATATATAATACATTTATCTATAAATGGTACCTTAGGAATGGACTTTTTTACCCTGTTGGACTATTTGTTTTTCCTTAGAAATTAGTTACTTTATTCCCTTCATTTCTACACATAAAACATATTACCATTATTTTAAGGCATTTTCTAAGGTTCATATTCCCATTTTCGATATATTTTGTTAGTAAAATCTTAACTTCTCCTTCGTCTTCCTGAAACTCCATTTTTTCTTACTGGGTGTGTTAGGAAACCCCCAAAATATGTAATTCTTATTCACATATCAAGATAGATGGTAAGGAATAATAATAATGCTATATATTGTATATCCCATTTCATTTAGATGATCAATAAAATGGCCATCACATTCTTTGTTCACATGAATCCTCTATGTTCTAGAGATTGAAAAAGAATAAGATACTTAGTGTGATTACAAACATAAATAATTATAGTAAGAAATCATATTTTAATAAAAATCATTCAATTAATTATTTAAATCATGAAACCATTTTTAAAATCAATGATACTTTATGTTAATATCATGTCACTATGACATATAAAATGTTTTCACATATTTTATCATCCCATTCATCAATATTTATAATAAATAAATTGTGAACTAACCCATTATTACCCCCCAAGAATTTCTATTCTTGTTTGATGCCTTTGGACCACTAAGTATGAACTAATGAAGCCCATTTTAATACTCCATCCACTATATTCATAGTTGTCACCCAAGGTGCATCAGTACCACATCCACATCCACCTTCCAATATATAGACATTAATATATTTTCTAGGAAAACCATAGTCCTTTATTTACTATAACGTAGGATTTTTCCCATTCCTAGGCTTATCCTAAGGGTCATCAATAATTTTTTCTAATCATAATTTCTAAAAATAACTAAACCATCCACTAATACCTATTGAGGTTAGCTGAAAAAAAACTTAAACATATATATCACAATTTTAGATGAATATTCAATTCATTTTTCAAAACTATATGCCCCTGGATCATAAATAATTATTTTCATTGACACTAAATATATTATAATATTTTCAAGAATAAATCATAAATATATCTCATTATGTTTTCTCACATAGTACACTTGATAGTTATATCTAACTTAGAACAATATATTATTTCATTGGGAGAAAATACATAGGAATGTAAGAGATCAGATTCATTATATTGGTATTCATTAGAGACATTAGTTAATGATAATATGTAATAAATTCATGGGGATAATGGTATGAGAACATGATATTAAAATTTCTAAATAAAGACAAAAAAATCATAGATAATAGACATTAAATAAGTGTCTAAAATATATAATAATTAAATTAGAGAAGAATCAATGATCTTGTATAAGAGATCATATAATAATAATAACAATATATCAAAGATTGTGCAAGAGAAATCGTCGTATAATAATAATCATAGAAATAATTTTTCAAGCCTATCTACCAAAACCTTCACCACATATTGGTCAACGTCTGACTACAAGTGTACTATATTTGGGGGTGGGTTAACTTCTTGGGTAGCCAATATTGTGCTTGGGATAACCTCTGGTATACACTATTTATGGATTGAGATGACCACCAATGTTCCATATCTAATAAACAAACATTAAATATGAACCAATTTATTTGAGAGATATAAAGGACCAACCCGTCAAAAACTTATAATCTATTCATATGTAAAACACGATATAATGAAAAAATTATCTCTTTACAAAATCATTTCCCATTGAATATGGAATAAGTTTCATCATGATTTCCTTATCATTTTAAATATCCATCATAATATATATTAAAGATAGTAACATTAGATATTATGACTAATAAAGAAATGGAAACATCAAAGGATTTTGTTATTATTAATATTACTTTAAAAGAACATGTGTACATTTCATGATGAAAATACACTATTCATTTTGAAGTCACATTTTAAGAATATTAAATTTTATAAAATATAAAGAAAAACATTTTTGTTTAAATTTAACCATAGAAACGTTTGAAGGGAGCTTCATAGAAAATTGTAGTCATGAAATTTAAAAATTAAGTTCATGTGGTAAAAACTGAACGAAATATTCCATCCAAAACATTAGTAAAAGCTAATTCTTTTGGGAAAAAGTCAATTAAATAATATTTCAAATTATTATATCAGTTAAATATGGATAGAAATTAACTTAATAAATTATTAGATAATTGTAAAAAAATATACGTGGATGGATTTTAATTAAAATATAGACTTTGATAAAAAAAAATTTTATCTACCAAATATAAAAAAATAATTGTATTCCATAAAAACTATACTTCCAAATATTGAGAACATAAAAATGAAGTAAAAACATGAAATTTACTAGAATAAATTGAGGAGAATAAATTAAATTTTTTTTTATAAATAGATCCTATAATTTTATCCACATATATTTATGCATAAAAAATCATGTTAAAACATTATACAGTAACATAAAACCCTTCACAGTTTGGTAATTTTTGAATCATTACCCCCATGAATTAAATTTGAATGAAATGATAATTTCAATACAATGACTATAAATAGATTAATGATATATCATAGAAAATATGAATTATACACACTATATTATAGAAACATGTTGTGAATATGGAATATGTATCAAGGAACAAAATGTGAGAAGAGAAACTCTTTCCCCAAGTATGATTTGTTTCATAAGTGACCAAACGTACTATTTTATAAATTTAAATATATTTTAATTATATACCAATAAAATATTAAAACTAATAATTGAATTCATCATTAACATGTATTTTATTATCTCACATTCATTAACAATCATTAAATATGATTATCATTTTTGGTGTTAACAACTTCATTTTTCATGTATGTTTCTCTCTAGTAGTTATTGTTCATGCACATTTTTTATGATAACTACATCTGAATAATATTAATCATGTCATATTTATAAAAAATAACCATTATATACACTTTTATTGTCATTCATTTATTGTAGTGATGAAAAAATATTTATATCACTTTATTGATATGTAAGATCATATGTATGCATAACTGATGCATCCACATTACAATAGATTGAATGAAAGAAATCATAAATAAAAATCACATATTTTGAATAATTTTTATATAATAAATATCATAAATATCATAAGTTTTCATAAAATATATTCTTATTACTATCCATGTAAATAGTAAAGGAAAAACAAATCATGTCACATCATGGAGGTAGTCGTCCAGAGATACGCATGAGCGACATTATTATTTTCCATCATATGAGTAATTAATAAATTATAAATTAATTTACAATTAAAAATAATAATTATGACCTAAATAAAATTTCAAAAATTTAAATCAATTATAATAACCAATCATAAATGATGATGGTGCGAAATGACACATATTACTATGTGGAAGTGGTAGTCCACACGTTCGCATGATAATTCCTTTTTCCCCACTTGATGGAAAGCTGGTAAATAACTATATTCTAGTGATACTAATAAAAAAATAAGTCAATTTATCATAAATTATTAATTTATTATGATTTATTCCAAATATTTATAGAAATTATAAGAATAAATAATATTTGAAAGACATAGGAAGGAGATTAACTCTTCTTTATTTGACCTATATTGGATTAATGATCAGTTCTTTATATGATGGTATCTGGGTAAGAAAACCCTATCATGAATGAAATTATTGAACATATTATGGTTTTGTATAGGTATTGGACATGAAATAAGTCAAAAATTGTATGGATAATGGATAATAATATTTACTCTTATATAAGTGAGGGGAAGGACAATCTAGGAATTGCAAAAACGAATTAAAAAATATAAGGTCACATTCAACTGTAATTAGATCCACAAGGGAAAAATTATATGATTGTGTATTAAAATATCTAAATATGTTAAATCAATAATATTTGTAAAAATTTAGGTTGTATATATTCTCTTATATCATGGTTTAACACCTGGTAAACCTATTTAAACTAAACCCATCATAACCAATATTTACTATTTCTACTATTAATTAGGGATAAAAATAAAGGAGGCTTAATTACTAAAATTATAAAGAATAATTAAATTTATTTAATCAATTTTATAAAATTCAATCCCTATAAAGGTCATACATTAAATTTTAAATAATCATAAAAATTAACACCTTTTGGAAAAATGAATTTTTAATCAAAAAATTAGATTTACATTCATTCGATGACTTGTATAGAAATATTTTATGAAAGTAAAAATATTTTTTTCGGATATATAATTTATAAATTTGACTAAATTAATTGATAAATAGTATCTAACATAATAAATTATGTGATAAAAATTGACAAAAATCTTTTTTCTCAAAAATAAATCTTTTTATGTTCAAATGATTTTTTCTTTATTCCCAACCATTTGAAAATTATATTATGAAAGATTATTCAAATATTTAAAATATAGTTGATTAAAAAAATTAATATTGAAATCCATTTTATATATAAAAATTCAAAACACATAGAAAAATACATTTCCTTATAATAATACATCTTTTAAATATGGAATTACATTACTAAAATTTATTTATTTATTATTAAGAATTATTAAAATCATTAAAATTATTGAAAAAATTTATATAAATGTCTAATAATATGTTTTACCATATTTATACCCTAAAATATAGTATCTTGGTCTTAAATTCTATCATATTTCATGGATTATTTGGACATGGGGAAGCGTTTAAAGACAGTTTTCGAATAGCTCGAATTTATTCAAAAGAATACATATAAAATCATGACGTGTCACACCTCTTTTTTTAATTTTTAGTTTTTCGAATATATATAAAAACATGTTTTATCCATCATATTTACCTATTAAATTTTAACATCACCTAATATAATCTCATTTCTATCACTCAATCCAACAATTATGATTTTTCCAATATTTCATAAACAAAACGTATTCAATCAAGAATGGTGTTATTTATTTCATCAAATTTAAAATAAAAATGTTAATGGAATAAATTCTAAAATTAAATTTCATTATACATTGAAAATATATAATTCAATCAAGAAATATTTATTTTCCAAATGAAAACCCATATTCTTTTTTCATACTTGGAAATAATTATTCTTTAGACTATTGAACCAATAAATATAAATATTAACTCTTATAATTGATGTAAATATATATATGTAATGTATTTAATAATTGAATAATTATTTAAATATATCTACAACTTAAATCATGTTACGAAGATATAGTGAACCATAAATAAATATTCCTTTATTTCATAACGTAAACATAATGATTTTATATTTATAATTATTATTTAATTGATCATATATCAAGTGTTTTTATATAAAATAAAAACAAAATATATTTTAAAAATAATTTTTTCATTAAAAAATAAAATTTCATGGCATGAATATTTATGATCAAAAAATAGATATATTTTAAAAAATGCATGGATTAACACCCCCCATAATGATATTTCATTCTGGTAATTTTAATATTTTCCGACCAAAATGTTTATATCATAAAATAGTAATCATATGAGATATAGATTTTATTAAGAAATTGATTAATAGTTTAAGAATAAGAAACCCATTATTTATGAAATAAATATTTCTTAGAGAATTTATATTAATGAGCATCCAAATCCGTCCAATTATGGTGGGTAATTTTTTCCATAAAATCCTCAATAGATTTAACTTCCTTTTTATTCAGTTTGTGTAATTTGTTAACCTTCATGATAGTGAATATAAAAAAATATTTACACAATTTAAATTGATTATATAATCGTAATATATTCATTTGGATCTGTTTTTTAATTAGTTTCCTCCATTTATTCACTTTTCATTCAAAATAATGAGTGTCTAAAATGATTTTATTCATGAATTATGAATGAAAACCATTTTTCTATCTTATTGGTCGATATTTCAACCAAAATTAGATTAGGAGAGACACTAAGGATATATGTCATAATTTTGTGAAGAATTCTATGATGATTAATTCCTTCTATGTGCCAGCATTTTATAGAAACCAAAATTTTCAATGTGATATAAAATCAACGTAAATCAGTGTTAACCATTTAAAAAAATTAATCAAAAGATATCCTAACCAGTGAAACATTAAATTCAAATAAAATATATTTTGATGTATCATAGGGTACATTTAGTTATATCTGATTATTCAAATTGACATGATCAAAAAAATTATCTAAATAAAATTCTCAATCATATTTTCTTCTAAAATACATTAAGATTATCCCAAAATTCATTTAATAACTATATAATTATAAATCATGAGGTTATCTGAGAGTTATAAAATATTATCACTAACCAATATATTTACCCATATGGTTTCTATAGTTGTTAAAATTATACCTATATAATAACAACCTTTTCATTAGCAATGTTTAAAACCTTTAATGATACAATCATTAATAGCCTAAAACTTGAGAATCTCAAAATTACTTGTTTTGCAAAAACTTTTATGGAACAAAATATTCCAATGAAATTTAGTTTTATTTATTTAGACAACTAGAGTATAAAACCATTACCAATATATAAAAAAATAGAACACTTCTACACCATTCATGCATCCATGCCTTTCGTAAAATAATTTCATTAATTAACATACTTCATTTTATAAATAAAAATCACTATAATGGATATTTGACTTTGTTAATTTTCTTAGTCATCTTTAAACCCTATAAAAATAATATTATAATATGGTATAAGAATATAAATAATAGTCATGGTTCTCAAGAGAATGATACCCCATTACCTCATTAAAATACCTGAAATCCTATGAAAAAATTATATTATTTGAAATTAACATTGATATTTTACAATGTCATATTCACTAATGAAATCAAATTATTTGCTAAAATAATTTCTTAAAATAAACTAATTATAAATAATATATTTAAAATAAATTACATGATGTCTTCTTTAGACATTATATTCATAAATACATCCAACGATCTTGTACCAGAGTGGTAAAGGCTCTTGCTTGGCCTTGAAAAGACCCAGGATCGATTCTGGGTTGGGATGAAACCCCAGGGGTACTGTAGCAGTACTATAGCTTCATAAAAACTTTATTAGTGGTGACACAATATAGTAATAGGTAGTATAGAGGTAACTGTACCAATTATGGTATCATATCAGGTACTATAGTAGCACGGGTTTTGTAGTAGTACAATTAATTGAAGGGCTATTTGGGACAAAAATTGGGCTTTCATGCCCCTTGGCCTTTGGGCTGTATAATGGGTATCCCTCTACCCAATAAAAATAAATGGATGTTTTTATTTAATAATAAAATGAGTCTTTTCCCACAACCTTTTAAAAAAATTGTTTTCATAGACACCCTTTCATTAACCCCTACAATGAGATATCTTCCCCCATTAATTACAATAATCCAAATATAGAATAACTTCACATGTTAATTCCAAAATAATTTATCCTAAAAATATATCATTACCCAATCCATTTGGTTTATATATCATTGGCACACATATCCACTCAAATAAATTCAAATTCCCATTTCATGAATAAAATAGAAAAAAAAATCGGTTCTAATTTGAAGATAAATAATTAATGTTAACCCATGAATATAAAATGACTAAAAAATAATGTGTTAATAAATTCTATTTTAATAGTAATGTGAAGGTGAAGTATATTTATTGTTAATTGTCAATAAAAATAATAGGAAGATCATTAAAAATAGGCAGTTGATAGAAATAGCTAATATCTTTTAATGTAAAATATGAGGAGAAAACGCATACAGTGATCTAAATATTAGAGGTGAGAATCCAAAAAAAAAATTATTTTTTGGATTTGAAAATAAATATAAAAAATACAAGAGTAAATAATTAAAATACCATATGGTAGAAAACACACAATGATATAATATCATTTTAAAATAAAAAAGTATATGGATCAATAAATGGAAATTTATTTAAGAATTTGTTTAATAAGAGTACCGACTAGATTTGTACATCCATTGTAATCTAGAAAAATATAATTATACTAATTATTTACATGATTAGTAAAATTTTACTTGATTATTCTATTTATTATTATTTTATGTAATTCATTTATTACAAATTTTTATGTGTTTATTGGATAAATTTTTATTGTCTCTTTTATTGTGAGGTTGTATGGTCCCTAATTACAAAATAAAATTACTATGTCCATATGAGACAATTATCCTTATCCTCTGGTCAATGAAATAGAGAAGTCTTAATGTATAATTTTTATTACATTTAAAAAGTAAGTAATCATAATATTTTGGTATATGTTTTTAATTTATAAAATCATCCTTGACAAACATTCTTTAGACTCCAAAAAAAATACATTTCCTAATTTACATGTAATGTTTTTATTTTAATTACATTTTTATAATTGAATAATAATTAACATGATATATTTTAATTATAAATATTATATTAAATTTTATAATAAATTATTATTAATATTCAAAAGCAGCATAAATGAAAGATAAAACTACATTGTACATTTAGGTAGTGTTAAACAAACATGTATAACTGATGTTTTATAAAAGTTTTTAATTAAAAATAATTAATAAATAATATTTGGGTTTCAAAAAAGCAGAGAATACATACATTAATATTTTAAATAGATTTTTATTAGTTACCAATTTTAATTAAATGGAATAGAAAAAATGTAGATAAAATATATGTAATTTGGATATCATACTTTGATAGATTATTTAATTTTGTTAAAGATATGATGAGATTGAATGAGGGATATACATTAATAATTGATTAAAATGGATTACTAACATGGAAATGGAATCAAGATATTATAAAATAATATGTTTTTAAATATTTTGAGGTAAAAAATAGTAAATAAAAACAAAAATATTTTGTCAGTAATCCTTATCAATCACATTAAGTTATCTAATTTGTATTGAGTATAAAATTTTTGAACAAGGGAATCTATTAATATTATTAGTTTTTAATTAATCATTGAAACCTCATCTATTTAAGATTTATGTGTTCATTTTTGTGAAAATCTAGGTTTTTAATAAATATCACCTTAAGATATTATTTAATGGTGTTTTTGTGAGGATAAATCCTATATTTCATTTGTGGTGTAAATATAAACAATGATTTTCATGTTTTTTATATGTTTAAAAAAACTTTTTAATGTGAGGTATAAAGGTTTGTTGGCTTCTGTATAAGGGTATGATAAATTCCATACATTGTGTAAATGTGTGGCCACTTTTCAATATGTTATGCAAGGGTAAGGCCCTATATATATGATATGTGTAGGTGGTAATGTAAGATTATTCCAAGGGAACTTGAGTAACTGTGTTGCGTACTACTATTCTACATTAGGGTTACCAGATCACTGTGTATGGTTATTCAAGGATTTTTAATGCTTGATTATGGGTACCTCATGTTTTGTGTATATAAAAGATCATTTTTTTAATTTTTAGATATGGGTAACCTCCCAATATATAAGGCTAATCAAAATTTTCAAAAAGGGCTGGTAGCTTTATAGAGGATCTATGTGAGGGAACTTCTTTTGATGCATAATTGTATCACTTAAATTATAAGTAATATATAAGGGAAACATAATGTATATTTAGGGTCCTTACACAGAGGTCCTTACCAACATGAGACACTTAGGAGAAGTATTATGGTAAAACCATATTACTCATACACAATTCCCTTTTTGAGATGAATATTTTAAGAACTCCTTTTAAAATTCCAACCCTTGATCACACTTCTAACCCATTTCAATGGTTTTAGGTGGGAAACATTATGGAATTAAATTATGTGATTCATTTTTAATTTCAAAAATTATAAAATAATTTTTAAGACAAATGAATTTAATAATTTAATGTATTTCATCAATAATATGTCTCTAAAATATGTCTCGATGTTATAAAATAATTGAACCATTATAGAATAAACTTATTTATCACTGGTATCTGTGCTATCAAGAATATCCAATGTTCAGAGTTAGTAAAGCCTTTTATTACAAAACTAGGTTTCTTTTATAGTATTCTAGTTGTGATATAACCTCCACATATCTCCTCTATTATGGGTGATGTGTTGTAATTATGATATGTCTATGTATTTATTTTATGTTTCATTATAATCCGATTTCATTTATAGAATATATATTCATGGTTAAAGAACTATTAAATGAAAATAAACTGGTGTTGGTATAAGACTGAGAATATGCAATTATCATGGATTGTTGAATTATTAAATATTCACAATGATTTTATTTCATGAATATTATAATTTCTTTTTTATGAAAAATAATGAAATCGGTTAACATAATCCTTTGTGAATCATGAATATTAAGGTGTAAAAAAGGATAATGAGTCTTATGATGAGTTTTCATAGAAGTAGTGGTTTCCACTCCTTATTTTGAACCATAACATCTTGATTTTAAATGATTTTAACACTGATGACCATGAGGCAGGATGTTCCTTAAAATTTGGGGTACTCCTATACACTCTCTTTTATGATTTAATCCTTGTTTTACAATGGGTTAAACTCTCCATTTACAGGGATTATATGTGGCTATATAGATTTACATGATTCCAATATAAGATCTTTTTTCCATGATATTTGTAATATTATCTTTTTTCAATGCATGAAGACGAATCACATTATTTTTATGATTCTACTTTGTTTCTCACGATTCCATGCTACAATTTTTTAACATGTAAGTACTTGTTGGGTATTTTCATTCCATTAGAGGTTTAGTTTTTAGTCCATGTGACAAGTGACCATGGCTATCTGATTACCCCTTGTAGGGGGTTCCCTAGATGTTTGATGATAATGACAGTGGATCCTGATAGCCATGTATATTTATTAAAATTTATTACTTGTTCATTCCAAGTACTACTCCAATTCAATTCATTGTGGATTCGGTTTAGCATGTTCATTGAATGACTTGTGGATTTGAGTAGCATGAAAACTAAATTCTATTTGTATTTGGAGTGGTATTATGATACACCTATATCTAGATTATTATCACTAACTTATGATTCATGATCATCATTCTGGTATGGATCTAAAGCATGTTTGATAGAGGTGTTTTGGTGGCTTCGTCAGAAAACAACCACTCAGTACATGATGGTGAATTATTAATATTTTTGTCACCTTAATTGTCATCATGAAAATATCTTGTAATATATGTACAAATTTTTTATTTGCATACTGTCATTTTTTTACTTGGTTTCAAACTCATACCCTGCATTTCCATCATAATGCATGTGAAGATTTCATGAGTTGGGTTCTAAATAAGGGAACGGGTCCTGGAATCTGGTTGATTCATGGATCAATGTGATGGAGTTATGATAGGGGGAGAGTCTAGGGATTACTATATATTTATTTATTTATTTTCATGAATAGATTTATCCTATAGTTTGTCATTACACATTTGAATCCATTTGATTATCAAAATAAAATGCGAAATTTGTGGGTAATTTAGTTATCGCAATATTTCTATAATTTATATTATATTATTTAATTTCATTATTTTCAGTATGAAATTATACTGTTGTTATAGTACCCCATTTATATACATATACACTTATAGCTTATTGGAATCATCTCTCATACATGGGGGTGTTTATGGGGTCCTCTTTCACTCTGGCTTAGACCCAATAATTTGGGTTTGAATGATATAAAATATTAGTATATCTATATTTTTCTAGATTTTTATTAGAAACATAGTGGACATGGTAGGAAGAGATAGTTTTGTTGGACATTATTATGGGATTTTTCATGTTTCAGTCAAGAATATGTGTAATGGACATAGGATTTTCCAATTACTAGAGTATTCTTACCATTATATGAGATTTACTGGTGCGTTTATGAACCATGAAAATGAATCTAGGCCATTATTCCATATGTATTCTTTTTATTGTGATGTATAGTAGTTACTTAATGAAATTATTTCACATAATCTATTTTTTAGAATACATTCCCTATTAAGTTATATATCTATTTTAAATTTTTATTATTCTATATATTTTTTTGTATTTATTATTCAAAATGATCCTATATTTATGAATTTTTTATATATGATGAATATGACTAACATGTTGGGATGAGACCATGGTTAGTGATGGGATGGTCATACCATCGTCTAAGAGAATACTCCCAAGAAATCTATGTGTCACCATATATACTAATTACAGAATAGACTAAGGACTCCATTTTTACTAATTGTTTCATTTATATTACATAATATATGGATTTAACGTAGTCCTATGGGACTACATGTGAAGTGGACATGGAATTCTAACATGAGGGGTGATGTATGGATCTAACCCAAAATGTGTGGGATTGTGAAGTTAGGTATTCTTTTTTAACAACTTTTTGGATTAGGTAGTACAAAAACATTAATGATAATTCATTCTCATAGTTCTTATCCTAGGTTTAAGAGTTCAAAAATATGGTTCTATATGTTTTGACATTCAACTCAAGCATTCATTGTCCATCCAAAGTGTTGAAGTCATTCACAATTTTAAGGATTGGGTTGAAATCATTGTGGGGTAGTTGAAAAAGTGGAGACATCAAGGGAATAGAATGTCAATATAAGATAGAGCTCATTTTGGGTGTGCACCCCATTTAGAAACCCATTTATAGTTGGCTCTAGTTATGCCAAATTATATCATTTGAAACATGATTATTTGGAGTATAGGGTATTTATCATTCTCGGTACTTCACTGCAGGGTGAACCTATTTTGTTATCTAATAAGGATGATGGTTTTCAGTATCTCTATAAGGATTACCTGAATTTATACTATTTGATAGTAATGAATATATATCCTTTTACCAGGATTTATTAACTTTTTAATAATTTACTTGGAGCCTAGTAGTTCTCAAAGATTTATCTTCAATCTGGATAACACCATCTACAAGTTAGAGAGGTTGAAATTCAAATGAAGGTGTTTTAGAGTATGTATGGGATGTATGATTACCTGGTGATGTCGTTTTGACTAAAAAACACACTTCTGTTGTTCATAGATATCATGAACAAGGTCTTCCACCCAAACCCAAAAATGTTCATCTTGTTATTTGTTGATGATATCCCCATATACTCAACAACACTAAAGTTGCATGCCAGACAACCTTGAAGATGTCCTCAGTATGATTTGAGGATATTGGATTTAAACCAAACTATTGATGCCTATATTTCAGATTTAGGAGCTAATTTTTATGGGGAAGGTTGTGTTTGAGGTAGTTATATTCATGGACTTAGTGTAAGTAGTGGAATGTGATGTCCTACACACATACATGAAACATGGGAAAGATTAAGATAATTCTAGGAATAGAAAGGTATTATTGATTTTTTATCAATAAATTATCCAAATTATAAGTACTTATGAATGTACTAAAGAAGAAGGGAGTAATGTTCTTGTGTCTGGAGCAGTGTCAAGAGGGCTTTCTTGATATCAAGGGGAGGTAAACTATAACTCCATTGTTAATACATCCCGATGCCAGAATCAATTACCTTGTGTATTTTGATGTAATTTTCCTCAGATATGAAATTGTAAATCTGTGGAGGAAGTTGGTAGTAACTTGTGGTTCATGTAAATTTTGAAACCATGGTTGAAAATACCCCACTCATAACATATATTTTTCAGCTATTGTCCATTCATTGAAGTTCTAGTGACGCTTTCTCTATAGCTAGATATTTTTAGTCTATACATACCATAAGAACCTCCATTATATACTAACAAAATGGAACATTAATCTGAGGCATAGTAATTGAGTATGTAATCTCTATATGTTTGGATTTATGATTGAATATGAACCTGGGAAAGGAAACATCCTTGCAGGTGATCATAGTTGTATGAAATAGGTTAAGAATGATCTTGGTGGGAGACCATGAGAGAAGAAGTGGTTCTTTATGAGATTTTATGCCTATTGGAGGATAGATAATTCTATGGAAGATGGATAGATAACTTATGGTCAACTGGTGGTCATGTCGGAATTGGTACACCGGGTGAATGATTGACAAGACACTAACACTGAGTGTGTTGTGATACTAGAACAACTAGATATAGGATACCTGATACCCTATTGTTCATTGGGTTCTAGTGATGTGATCCTTATACATTAGATATTAGTAGTCATATGTTTAATCGGATAATAATGTATGAGGGATTTATGTATATCTTTATACATGTAATATAATGGAGTTTCAATGATGTACCATGATCTCTAGTGATAATTTTTGTGCTTAGGGATAAATAGTTACATTATTGGATTCACTAACAGATGAATTACCTTACCTAGGGTAATGGTCATGCACTTGTATCCTATTGAATTCTATAAACACTTATAGAATTAATTTTGGAAATTGTAGGATGTCGCAATTTAGATGGTGATGTGGTTACATAGGACATCAAGGAGTTATGATATTCTCTAGGTAATTTTTGAACATCTGATAGAGGATGACTACTTCAAAATTATCTAAGAGACTCTCTATGTGGGAAATATTGGAAAGTGGTATGTATTAGAGAATGTAAGATTGAATGCAGTTCCCTTAATAAATTTATCTGATCATGACAAACATTTCCCATAACACTTTTGGAAGGTCTTGTAGAAATACCTATGGACTTAGTTGAGATTGATCAAAACATATCATACTTAGACTGATAGATAATCATAGAGAATGATTTGATTGCTATCAGGTATTCATTGTGATTTAATTTTTGTATTAAGTGTATCTATAGATGGTCATCTTGCATTGGTAGAGTTAACTTACAATAATATCTTTTCGGCTTGTTTGCGAATGGTACCGTATGTGGCTCTTCATGTATAGTCATTCTTATCGCCATTGTATTATAATGAGTTTTGAGATATAGCAGTGATTATGCATACTATGGTACAAATGACACCAAAGTGGTGGATTTTTTAGGATGTAGTTGGTGAAATTTCAGAGTAGGGAGATCATCGTATCTTGAACAGAGGAGATGACCTTTGGATTTCTCTATTGGCTAAAAGGTTTTCAATTGATTATCACCTAAGTTGGGGTATCATAATTTGGGGAAACTAGGAAATATGGAACCATATGTTCTTGAACCCCTTGAGGTCGTCAAATGGGTTTGTACAATGTTGTACCTTCTAGACGATCCCCTATTTTATCACTACATGCATGATGTGTTTTACATTTCCTAGTATTGGAGGTAAACACTAGATCCTATATTTTTAATAAAAAATGAGGATGTCAGGTTGGAGTCAAATGCATCATATGAGGATATTTTTTATTTTTTATTAATTATAGGAGTGAGATTGTATTGTGGATGAAGACAATACAAATTTTCTAGACCCTGCATCAGCATGGATAGATCCCAAAGGATACATGGTATCAGGAGTCTAATGATTGAATTCAGTGACCTATGTTGTTCAAGAAAAAGTGTAAGAGATAATTCAGGGGGATGGTGAGTAAATATAGGTCTATAATGGTAATAATATAAAGTTTTACATGATCCTTGAATAGTTTTTCATTATTTATAATGTTTTATTTAAAAAGATATTTTTTCAAAAAAATCACCCTTAATTAATGTTTAATGGAATTATGTGAAGAAAATCCTATTTTCAATAGTCTATGTGAATGTTCCCCATGTTCTTAAAGGGTTGATTAATGTTGAAATACTTTACATATTCTATGTAAAGGTACATGGGAATCTACATATGTGAATGGAAAATTCAAATTTCTATGTAAATGTAAGGTTTCTTTTTTATGATCTATGTAATGGTAAGGTCCTATGTATATGTGATGTGTATGGGTAAGGAAGTAATTTCATAAGTGTAAATACAAAATTATGTAAGGGTATTACTTTCCAGAGTAAGGGTTACCAGAGAAATTTGTAAGGGCAAGACATGATTTTCAATGGTCGTGTATAGGTACATCAAATGTTTAGTAAGGGTAACCCCAGTTTTATAATGTTTTTGTAAAGGTAACCTTACTTTATATAATTGTGACCTCAATTTACTATAGTTTTCATAAGGTTAAAGGGGTTGAAAGGCTAGATCCTACGCTGTGTAAGGGTAACAACTAAATTCTATTGGTTACATAATGGTAACATGGATTCTACATATGGATTATAAGAGGATGAATATACACATATACATCACTTAAGAGCTATGTATGTTTAAAACAATTTTACCCATACATCATTTACTTATTTTGAGGAATATTTTATAACCCTGATTTTACTATCCTTCTTCCCAAGATCAATCATGAAACCCTTCACAATTATTTTAAATTATAAAATCAATCAATCTAAATCAATAATTAATTTTGAAATCTATGTTGTTATGAAATAATTTAAAATAAAAAATTAAATTTTAAATTTATTCTGTTGATTTAATGATACAGATATAAGCAAAGTATTAGTGTTCTAAAATAGACAATCCCCTAAAAATATCATTTTGGTTTGATCATTTCAATCTAATTAGTTCAGAATCTCTATTTTTATTATTGGTGATGATTTATTTTATAAAAACAGGTTAATTAATTTGTTATACATTAGTAGTAGAACTCCTCCCTCTATCATCTATTCTAGGTTTTTTGTTCTAGGGTAAATCCCTTGTTATTTATTTAATATAAATTTTTACAACCAATTCTTTCGGTGCTTCTAGAAATCATGGATAATGAATTATTAAAAAATAATTCTATAGTTTTCTTCAAAAAAATATAATACATTATTATAATTCCTTTTTTTAGTTTTCTCAGAAATAGAATTATGTTATCAAATGTACTGTTTTTTTTCATTCAAAAGGAAAATAATTAAATTGGTTATATAATTTCTTGAAATCCCCCTAACATTGAGGTGTAAACAACTAGGATAATAAATCATGGAAGGAGGTGTTCCTAGTTGTAAATTATTCCACTCTATATTTAAAATAAAACATGTTGGTTTATCCTTGATGTTGTAATTCATAACGTTGGGGTAGGATGTTTCCAATAATTTGGGCATTTCATATACACATATTTTTTGTTTTTTATTAAATATGTTATAATGGGTCTTTCTCTCCATAATTGATTATTAGTTGTGGGTGTGGTTGTTCCTGTCTTTCTTTTATATGTTTTTTGATCCATTCGATTTTTAGAGTTGTATATTTTCATTATTTATGATTAATAAAATGATGATTGTGAGGATAGTCTTTTTATCATGATTCCATAATTCACTAATTTTTCATGATATGTGTTATTGAGAATTCTATTTCATTTGGAGGTTTAATGTTGGTTGCGTGTGATAGGTGACTATTGTTTTATAACCACCCCATATAGGGGTAAACATGTTATGAAATTATAATGACTGTGAATTATGATATCCTTGTAATAAGATTTAACTATATTCTTTTTTCTTTTTTTCCTTCTTTCTAACATGATAATGTTTGGATTCTGAGGAATATGTCAACATAATACCTTATCATATCTGAGTAGTACTCCCACTCAATTCCTCGATTATTCCTATGGAATGCTAAATCATTGTGTCTATATTATGATAATAATGTGGAAATTCATGATCAATATTCAGGAATAAATATGTAATAGGGACGATTGGGGTTTCTTGGGGGTTAGGATAGTGGAAAACTAATCAGTATGTAATTGTTTATTTTAATACTTTCTTTTACTTTTATTGTTTTAAAACCAGACACTTCTTATACATGTTCACATTTTACAAGGATCCGTTGGTGGTGTCCTACTAGGATTTATACTCTCACTCTACATAATAATGTTGATGGGAATATATATTTCATGCATAGGGATTTCAACATGGGCATAGGTACATGAAAGATGGAAGAGTGGTGGAGAATAGAGATTGTGACTCGGTTGATAAAGAATCTTGTTTGTAGCATGGTTTTATTTATTTGTTTAACTAGCAGACATTATATCCACCCCATTAAGAGACATATACAATTGCTTCAAGTTAGTGGTCTATTACATATGACGAGGCACGATGAGGTGATGATGAATATTAGCTCATACCTAGGAGTTCGTTTTTGGATGTTACACTTTTTTATAGACCATGTCCTCATGAAAATTTGAAGGATATTTTAGAGGGTATATGTGTCTAATATTGAGGGGAATAAAATATTGTTATTTGTAATTCATGTAATGAGTACCCTTTATAGGTAATATTAAATGTTATTTTAAATAATATTCACTATGTAAAGAATAATAATGTAATTTTTATGTGGAAAGTAAGTTTTAAAATAAAAAAATATGATATATTATACTGTAACTATACAGGAAATGATTTTCCCCTAAAATTTTCATTTAATGAGTGTTTATGGACTTCAGGGATATCCTACTGGTAGTATTGAGATTAAGGGAAGGAATAGACTACTAGGGTCGAATTTATTTTGGAAGATTTGTGTTGTGGAATAATAGTATGTGTCATGTAGTGATTTTTCATTGACAGAATGCATCTAATGGTGGGGAAAATTTTCGATGGGGTTATTTTTTGAAAGATTTAGGAATTATCTATTTTAGTTTTAGAGTCTGATAACAATGTTAAAATATTTAGTATGTGAATCTCTAGTTTTGAAGTGGGGTTTTTTGAGAGGTATTCTAGAGGAATACTCTTATTTATAGATTTAATTATCATATATAATTTATTCAAGATTTTATTGTCATGGAATAATTTTTTATTCATGTCATGATAACCAGGATTTATGTTCCCTATTTCTATAAGATTGGATATCATTTTATTACCACATTTAGTCCACATTGTGGTGTTTTTCATCGGCACATCACGATTAGGATGTTGGGTAGGCAATGAACCATGATTCACAATGTTTTGAACACTATGGTATGAAACTCATAGTAACATTATGGGATTTATTAGTTTTACTCAATAAAAGGTTGTTATCATGAGAAAATGGGAGTCCACATCGTGGAATCATATCACTATCTTCATATCTTCATTATCATTGAAGGACAAATTACTTTCACACCGTGATGATATGTTTTCCAGTGTTGGTTATAAATTCAATTCTCCCATAATATTATTATTACATTGTATATGTTTTATCAAAATAAATTAATACTAGGGGATCATTTTGGATTATACTAGGCCTCTGTGATAGATTCTAACACCTTTTGTAGTGTGATGATGATCCTCAATCCAAGGAATATATCATTTACTCATATTCCTACATTTTCACCTATAATAGATTATTTTCATGTTATCATAGCTATTTGGTCTTAGTTTTTTGGGTTTATTATAAGTGTTTCATATCAAATTCATAAATGGTTTTTATATTTTGGTTTCACTACTTCCTTATGACATCTCAATTTGGTGTTCTCCATAAATTATTCATTTCCCATTCAGAGAATATTGAGGCCCAATACCAAGGTATGGGATTAAATTATTCTCTTATATTTTATTTTTTGATGTGGTATTATCATGATTATCTTATTTATGGGTAAATATTTTAAAATGACCTAAACACATTAATAGTTCAAAATTAGTGTATTAGATGATACTGAAGGTTTGTTGTAATTCACATGGGATTATGATTTAATCCATGAAGGTTGACTCTTGTTATTGTCCAAAAAGTGTGGTTGTTTATTTATTTGGTTCGTGTTACTCATTATCAAATCTACCATGCTTAAAATTTATATAATAGTTTTTTGATTTTAATACGAAGAGAATATTGAATTAGGAATATATTGAGTTATCATTATTTCTTAAAATTTATTAGAAATAATAAATTAGTCTTCAAAAACTTTTTTTGGAATTTATTAATACTATTGTAACCTATAAGATTGGTTGATTTTCACTCAGATATTGGTGAATAATGAATTTTTAAGTTGAGATGGTAATGAATAATGTAATTTTGAATTAATTAAAATGACTTCCCATGTTCAGACATTATTTTTTAGATTCTTGTATGATTTGATTGAATAATTGTCTACTATTCCATAATATTAATAGTTGTTGGAAATATAATTTTTTATTTTAAAATTTTAAAAATTATAGATCTCATGATATGATTTTAAATTAAACCTAATATAGTCATATTATTTTAGGAGGTTTGGGATATTTGTCAATTCTTATGGTAGTGGATTGATGTGGTTGATGATGTGATAGTGTATATTATATAGAAAGTTTTTAGGTATAATTTCGAGATGGTTATCCCAATTTGGGATCGTTTCTTAGGTTTATTTTCTTATTGATTTGTTGTCATGATTATTTCCTAATTGTTAAAGATTCTTATTTAATTATCAGAACATATCTCTATTCATATGGGTTTGACTGAGAAATATAAAAATATGGATGATGTCATGTTAATTAATTATAAATAAATTATTTTAAATTAGTGTTGACTATTGTAATGATATAATGTCTGATGATTAATTTTTATTAAATGGTATATTGAATTATAATATTAATGGAATTAAAATAAATTAGATAGATAATATATTAATACATAATTTAGGATGGATTGTTATAAAATGACTGGTAATTATACTATAGTGAATGATTGTGGTTGGTTATAACCTTAGTTTTTATATAATTAGAAATAAAATAATATTTTTAATTATTAGAAATGATTGTGGGGTTTCGATGTGGGATGTTAAATATAGTTTGATCTTATGGTAGGATCATTTTTGCAAGAATGTTTTTGTTCTATATAATTTTTTGGTTTTGATATTTCTTAAACTTTATCACTGATATTGTTTAGGTAAAGTATCACCCATATTTGGCCTTGTGTTTTTTGTTTCTTCCCATTATCTCGCATTTTGAGACTACATATAGTCAGATACCTCCCTACCCTAATCTCTCATTCATAAAAATATTTTTTATGTGAACACCTCCGATATATGATAACATATTGTAATATTTTGTGTAAACATACATGATGTAATGTGTCACTATTATTTTATATATGTATAAGAAGGTTATGATGACAAAATATATCAACTTATACAGGTATATTTTCTATAATGATGTATAGATATTATATGCATACCTATAATTTGGTTTTAATGGATTAAGGCATATTGTGAGATTATATGGGTCATAACTGCTCTTGGTAAAACAATATGATTATGGGATAGTGTTGATGATGTGGCTATGATATTTTTTTCACAAGAGTGTGTTACTAATTTGATTATAAGTTTCATTTGAATTTTGTGTATGGATGTCAAGTATTATTTATAGAGGGAATGGGACGACCAAGATATGATATTATGGGGACTATAGGGATAAGTATAATAATAAAATCTATGTGTGTTTTAATTATTCAACACATGTGATTTTAATATTATATTACCTTGTTCTAATTGTTGTTTTAGTGTGCCTTAGTTTGGATGGAAATATAATTCACCAAATTTATTTAAAGGGTCAGTTCCCCTCATCATACATTGGATATTTAGTATGTTGCATCCATATTTTCAGAAGATGTTTCTTGAATAATCGTTTTAACTCTTCAGGTATTTTCATC
Organism: Viscum album; assembly: GCA_963277665.1. Classification (NCBI taxonomy): domain Eukaryota; kingdom Viridiplantae; phylum Streptophyta; class Magnoliopsida; order Santalales; family Viscaceae; genus Viscum; species Viscum album. The sequence continues at coordinate 1,688,631,632 of OY728147.1, read as the reverse complement.
CATTTATATATAAATTTTAGATCATAGGGATGGAGTTTCTAGTCATGTTGGGTAATACTTAGTCATAGATGTTTTTCACAAATTTTGAGTGTTCATGGGAGGTTACATTGAAGTTTCCTAGAATTCTTATCATATTTATTATAATTATACAATTTTTTTTGTTACTATGTGTTCATAGGTATTTTGAACATAATTACTATTATATGTGTATGTTATATAAACTAGTATCTAGTTGCCGACTTGTATCCCATTAGAGGTGGGCTTCAGGGGATACCCTCACCATCACTATCAACCTAAAAATGGATCCAGTTGGGAATTTTTTTGAAAATATCCCATCCACATATGTGTCATGATAGTGTTTTATGGTTTTACTTTTAATTTATAAATCATTTTTAACATTAAATACTATTTAAATTAATTTTAACTCTAATTTATGTAATTTTTCATTAAAAATATCTCAGTAACTATTTAATCCAGATTTAAAAATGTAAATCATTTACTAACTATAATTTTAATCCCCTAAAATCATGAATTGTGACAATTCATAGAAAAAAAAACTTTTAATATTGCAAAACCACCATTTTTACCTTTCTCATCTATTCACAAGCATTGTTATTTCTGATGCTTTCCAATCGGGGATCTCCTCGTAATTCCACATATGTGGGATGATTTCCCTGGACGGACTATGTTGCTACCCCAATTTCGTTCTTTCTAAAGGTTAGAAGAATCCACTGCCTCTTGAGGGAAGTTGTATCCTTAATCGAAATAGGATGATGGAATTTAGGTTTCTCCTTTTGTGGATTCATCTTCCAAACTAATTTCCTAGTTTAGGTATCATTTTAATATTAAGATGTTTTTCATGAAACTATTTCCATTTCCATATCATTGTTGATGCTGGATAATTACACTTCTTCTGTTAGTATATTATAAAGGGACAAGTCATAGCAGTGATCGTCAGTCAGGAGAGTAGTCATGTTGGGCATCGTTGGCGTGTCTGGACATTGAGACACTGGTATAAATGGATTTAATTTTGATAGGGATTCTCAAAGGAGCTTATGCATGATTTATCCCATGTTTAATGCATGGTATTTAATGTCATAGGCATTTATCTAAGGTTTTCCTTGCCTTCCCATTTTTAACATAGGGTATGCCATGAATTTAACATCTAACTAAGACAGATCAGACATGTCATAACATTGATAAGATTACATATGACGAGTAAATCTGTAATTGGGAGAACCTGGATGGTTTACCAGTTCGATGGATCAGAACGCCCAAAAAGAGTATACCCAAGGTGATGTGTCCTAAAAAGGGAAGACGTCATACCATGAGGTCTTATCTGTACACCACAAAGGGTGGATCATAAAAGTGTTGGTCCCCAATAAGGGTGACACTACAATATACTATTGTACGGGATTGAACCTTGGGGAGGCTTCCTACATAGACTTTACAGAAGATAGGGATTAAAAACATGTAGTTATAATGGGTGTTTTGGGGCTTACACATGGTTAGCTTCATAGGTGATACTATGAGCTGTGAAGAAGTGGATGGAATGACCTCAATGGGATGTGGTAGCCAAGGTAAGAATCAGGACGACTGAAGGAGGAAGTGTCAAAGAATAAAAATTGATGGGATGGAACCATTTTGAAGATGATAATGTTGTTCTGGATCCTCAATGAGGTTTCCTACGTATCCCAATGGATGTGAATCAATGTTCATGTAGTTATGGAATGCATAGATGAGACACCTGAGGATGCATCGTGTGAGATTGGACACATGGATGGGACCCTGAAGGAAGTTAAACATTGGGTTGATACATGTTCCTCTTGATACACAAAGACTTGAGGGAGAGGCTAGGATGGGACATGATTTATTGGATTAAACCATGAATAGGTTTCCTATGTATCCTAGTGATATGGAATAAATTTCCACATAGTTTAGGATATGAGTAAAAGAACTGAGGTGTGATCAAAGGACATAGACCCATAGACATATTGAGGCTTATTAATGGTTATAATCCCATCTCAAAGGGATACTCTTGGTTGGAGGAGTATGGTAGAGTGTGGGGGTGATGCATAGATGGCTGTTTCGATAAAAGGACATGTGGTTGGGGTGTATGAAAATTAAAATAACACTTTGACATGCTTACGATTAAGCATGGTTAGCATCCAAAATTAATGGATCAAAACACCTTAGGGAGGATGATTCAAAATATGTGTACCCAAAAAGGGAAGATGTCACATCAGAAGGGTATGTCCCTAGGATGGAACACCAAAGTTTATCGTTGGTTGTGTTTTAACTTGAAAGAGGCTTCCTACATACCCAAAAGGGATCAAAAACCATGTAGTTCATAGATATAGTTTTAATCATATGGGACGAATAGTTAACCAACGTGAATGACTAGGATAGATGGCTGATGGTCTTGAACCTTAGGAAGGATTCCAACATATCCCCATGGAACAGAATTAATGTACATGTAGTTCGATGAATAGGGGAGTGGGGATTACACACTAAGGCCGCCCAAAGAGGATGCCGTGGTCAAGGCTTACTCTAAGCCCACGTAATTCATGCTCATCCTTAAAAACAATAAGAAGTAATAGACCAGATGATCATGTCTTGAAAGATGTGTCAGTGATTAGGGATGTGGAGATTATACATGTTTAGTGTCCCAAAAATGAAACAAGGAATTACGCATGGTTAGAGGCCAAGGGAAAGGAATATTGTGAATTTCTCTAGGAGGGAATCCTAAGAAGAATGTACATATGTATGAGGATGATATGGTAATCATATAGAGAGAACCCTTTTATGTTTGGTTGGGGCTTATACAGAGACTTTCTAAGGTGTGCATGGAGAAAAAGCATAGTGGGAGAGGAAGAGTGTGGTTGAACGGGTGCACATTCCCTTCATGGTCCTCTCAGACCTATCACTTACATGGTGATCGCTGATTAACATCAAGTGTTGGGGATGTGGTTGCTTGGAATTTTAATACCCTACATCTCGGATGATGAGGATTCACCCCTCAATCCAAGGATATACATTACTCATAAAAACCCATAATTGGGGAAGGGAAGGGGAAACAAATTCCATGTGTTAATAGGGTGTAGGATTAGTCGATATAGGCATTTACTCAAGCATATTTATGAGAAGAAGTAATAACATTTATCGTACTGATGGAAAGAAGCATTAGTTAGGGAAACACAACTTGATACCCCACTCAAGGGACTAGGAAATCGTAGTGTGTAAGCCTTGAGGATAGCAAAGAGGGGGTACACACAAGATAGGGGTTTTGTGTGAAATAGGAGTTCCAACATGGTTCGTTAGGTTATAGAAAACATATTATTCCCATAGGGATGAGTGCACAAAAGTTTGAAGACTTTTGTACAAGATGAATGCTTGCGTGTAGGATGAAATCCTACGTACATGATTATCCTAACAAATGGGAAATCCTACTCTCAAGAAGGAAATTTTTCATGTAACTTGCATAGATTAAAATGAAATGGGTGAGGGTCAAACCCTAGTGCACCAACTCAAAGGGGGGTCCATAAGTAACTTGTCATGAAAAATCTAATACCTTGAAGCCATGTCTTTCACATGATCACGGAAGGGGTCGCCTTATGCGCATGACAGTAACGGTTCAACTTCTGGAATGGTACCCTAATGTGAGGGGGTATGATACTATTTATAGTTAAAAGCCTCAGTGGACGGGAATAAGGAGGTCTTCCTGGAATAGGTGATATGATGTCGCATTGTGCCTATAAGAATACGCCATGCGGGTCCATTTTCTAGTCCGCTGACCTGATTTCTTAAGTACACCTGACATTTACATTTTTCAGTACCATGGTAAGGATTAACCCTTTTGATTTTTCATTGGACATTCATGTATCTTTCATGCAGATTTCATTCATGTGTGAATGTGTCAAAACATGCGTGCAAATCCCTTCGTCTCCTTAAGATCGTTTGATGATTCAAAATATACATTCATTTTTTTCAAATATGCCCATTTATTTCCTGAAATTTTATTTCGAACCAATAAATTACCCCATTGAATATGATCTTAAAGGGAACCTGAAGGTCAAGTTCTGAGGGAAACACCAAAGAGAATAAGACATATCTTGTGGTATGTGGAAAAAAGGTGATCTGCTGCACAATGCTCTTTTGTGCATGCGGAATACCCTATCCACACCTATAAATAGGCGGTAGGGATACTATAATCCATACCTTTACATTCCAATGTGATGATTTATTTTTCAATCATGAGTAATGGTATCCATGTTCTATATAAAAGATCTTGAAATCAGTCGGTGCCTTACGTGCAACTGCATGTTCTTTCATGCCACTTCCAAAATCTTGTGCACTTTAGCCTTTGACGAATCTTTTTTGAATCATAATCCCATCTAGTGTGAAACCACCTATCTTTCATTTCAACACTCAATTCTTTTTTACAAGCCACTTTCTTAATTAGAGGCCTGGCCAAAATGGCTGGTGGACATAATGTTGTTGAGAGATAGGCTTCCCATGTTACCTGGAGGGTTGAGATGGTTACAAAACCTCATATTCTTCATGAAAGAAGGGCAGTATCTAATAATAATATGCTCTTTCATATGATAAAGGATGATCATAATTATTATCTTCTGAGAGATAGAATACCTCTATGTAACTTTGGCTTTCTAGAATAGCTGTTGATGTCGGGTTTCAAGACTGATACTCCATGGACATTGGTGACACATGAAAATATCCTTCCATGTTTAAAAATTCCTAACAACGGTTACCATGACAAGAAAACCTAGGAAATAGTTTTTAATATCCTGAATCCAAAAATAAGGATAGTTATGGGGGCCAACAAGTTGTTGAAGACTCCCCACCCACTATGCTATAGATTTTAAGAGCAGTATCACTAATGAGACCAAGGGCTACCAAAAATGAAAAATAAGGTGTTTGGAAAACATTACAAATGAATGGGAATGGGTATACTGGGTATTCCAAACATGTGCAAAGTTTGGGGAGGTGCTTCGAAACATCAGTTTGTTCGATGTTGTGTTGACATCACATTTCCATTTCTACAATTTGCATGACCTAGTTCCAAAGCTATTCAGTTGGTGATCCCCTGACACGAATACTTCCCACCTCCACCATGGGGAGGTCGGTATCAGCCTTTGTACATCCATTGTATCGGGGTAATTCCCCTAGAAGTGTATCAATAGGAATTTTTCCTCCCAATGGAGAACATTTGTGGAGATAGGATGTTCACCCCAATTCTAACATGGCATCTGTTGGAGCTGGTGAAAGAGAACATGGGAATCAAGTGCATCTTGAAGGATACATCCTATCTAGGATGGTACATCCAGTTACGGAAATAATACAAGTTAGTAAAAATTCCAAATCTAGGGAAGCAATTACTAGAACCATCCTGGAGGGGTAAGGCAGGATCATACAATATGGTCCTAGAGCTAGGTGAGTACCAATCATAGGTCTTCAGTATAATAAAAATATGGTACCCGAATGTATGATATAATGGGTTCCTTGATACATTTTTAAGTGGGTGGTTGTTTCCAATAATGGAAACTAGAATTGGGGTCTTCCCATGGACATTGGTGTTGACCGGGATCATCACCACCAAGAAAATGTTTAATCTGGGTGTGCATATTTTCTCCAGGTTGTATAGCATTATGGGGCACATTTCAAGAAGAAGTACACCAAATAGAATATGCAGATCATTTGATATTCTCTATATATAGGTTGTAGCTCACTACAATGGTTATGATATCCTGAACACCATTTTTCCTCCATATGATGGTATACATCCATCTCTAGTGAATATTTCTTGAATTCTTCCATTGACACTTAATGTCGAGGGGATCAAACTCAACATCGGAAACCATGAAAACTTTTACATCCACGCCTTTTGAACCTCTGATGGATAGATGGTGGATGATGAGAGCATCCCATTAGAGAAAAAGGAATATCTTCAAAGTGTCAGGGGTGGTGTGATACTAGCTCAGATCAATGGGAAGATCTTCTTTGAAACCTATGTGCCATTACGGTTCACTAGGAAATTCGGGTGCATGCAGAGAATGCCGAAGAAGGTATACAGAGAGGTCAGGGTGGAGCTGTATCTCTGCATCCTTCGCCAATCTTGAATCATGTTTACAACTACTAGATTTTGTGATGTCATTAATTTCTCCCCTACTGACATCAACGAAGGTCTATTAACGAAGTATCCGGATCCTTGGGTAGACATATATCTAGAGGAAATTCTATGAAAAACCATTTAAAATATCTGGGGTCCAATGTAGATTCTGGACTAAATGAGATAATGTGAGGTGATTTTTGGTAAGTGATACAATAGGTGATCCATGCGGCTAGGATGTCATGAGCTATAACTTTAGTGTAAGGAACATCACAAGGTGTTCTCGTACCTCTACCCTCTAAAGATAAATGGACCTATAGGAAAATTCATGGATATTAAAGAAATATCCCATGGAATTATATAATATACCTACCCCAACCTACTACAAAAAAAATTCCTACACAATAGTATGCCTGGAAAAACCAATGGGGGTTAATAATTCCTGATGAAAAATTTGATTCGAGATGGGATCTAGATTCAAGAAATTGGGCTCATCGGGGTTACTACCATAGTGAAAGTTCACCAATGATACACATATCTGACAAACATGGAAGTATACACGTGCCAACAGGGGTGTTAATAAGAGACACATCACCTAGTGAATGTGATGCTCATCTAGGAGCACAACCTTGAAAAAATAATGTCTGAGGATGATGATAATGATGGAGAAGAAGAAGATAAATAATAAGAGGTAGAGGAAGAAGAAGAGGGGTGGAAGAGAAATAATAGAAGTTCAAGGACGATGGTCCAATAGGTGAGGATATTTATGGAATAAAAGACACTCTGAGGAGACAATGTCGTTAGTGGATCATGGTTATGAAATGAGAAAGTTCTAGGAAATATAAGAGTTGAGACTTACCTCACTTTGTTTGGACAGTTCCACATTAGAGCCTTTAGGAACGTATCAGTAGTGATGATTCAGAAGTTCCCCCTATGTGGTCTGAAAAAGTACAGATGGATGTGGAAGAGAATCTATCTGGGCCTAGATCTAGGACATAGTAGGGTGAAGGACCCTCCATGGCTGAATTGGTCAATAGTCATCTGAAAAGAGGGGTTAAAATGGAGACCTTAGAACCCTAGGTTGTTCCCACCATCCAAAAAGATAATGTGCATATAATTGAATTAACAGGAACTTAAGGATATCATGTGGTGTTGGATCTTTCATTGTTTTAATCAATAGACCTAGATGCAATTATCTCTTGTAAGTATCTACATTTATAAACCCATGTCTATTATCAGAGAACTATGATGGCCAAGATACTGATTATCTATCCAGTGATCTCATGTTTGGAGGCTCAGAAAACTATTATGTTTAGAACATCTAATGTAGAACCACTAGTTATTGCACATATTTGAGAGGAACCAGCCATTCACACTAGTCCATTCCTGGCACCCGATGAGCAAGAAGTTTCATTCATAGGTTGTGCCATTTTCAGGCTTGTGAATGAATTTGGAAGAGGTGAGGTCTCCGAATAAGAAAGGATTACAGAGGAAGACCCTACTACTGAACTCTTAGCTATTTTCCTTGAGTACATCCCAACATATCCTGAGGATCTGGACAATTCTAACCCTGAAGCTACTAAAGAGAGTCACAAGACATGGAACAAGTCATGGAGGTGTACAAAACACTTCCTTGATCAACCAATGGAAGAATGGTAGAGTCATATGGGGTCACTTCACATATGGATATGCTTTATTTGTTCTAGAGTGTTGGATTATTTTCATATCTATTTGATGATCTGTGATTTTTTGGATGAGAAGATGTAGGAAAGTAGACAACTCTCTAATGATGCACGACATGAGAAGAAATTTTATAATGAGGTCTGACACCTTGAAGAGTAGGAAAATAGATGACCTACTTTCACTGCAGACCAATGTAATCTAATTGAATGATTGGAAGCCCCGTTGGTGGATTCCTAGGAGTTGGATGTGCAAGTGGGTCGTCAAATGGTTAAGCTCTAATCCGAGAGGAAACAAATGAAAACCAAATATCAATACCTTCACTCTGTGACTACTGATGAAGAAATAGAGATTAGGGAGTGGGAAATAAATATAGAGGTTACAAGCTAGATGTTGGTATTACAGAAGAAGTCCATTGAAGGGGATAATCCATAGAGGTTGTGTTTTGGCTGATCATATGAAATATATTTCCTTTATTGTATACTTATCCTGAACTACATCCTTAACAATACTATTTTCATGCCTGTTTTAATGAGTGTGTCTCAATCATAACTATGAAGTATCTAGAGATCAATCCTTAATATCATGTGGGTCATACCTCGTGTGAGAAACTAGGGAAGACTATATTATCATCCATTTTGTGTATTAGAGTGCCAACTAAACATCTCACACTTGAGGTTTACTATTTTTAATTTACCACTCAATGTTTCTAGGTGGAGAGAGGCTATGACTAAGGGGTAAGTTTCCCAAAGCATCCAACTTGTCTTCCTCAACATGCTCTAGTGCATGAGTGGGGTAACTCCAGGGGTGTAAAATCCATCCGAACGAAGGAGAATGGTAGGTGTGATTTTCGATACCCCAAATTTTGAACAAACAAAATGATGGTGAGCTCATATAAATTAATTGATGACCTTATTTGAAATGTATTACCGATATCACTAGCCTAGAATGGGGGAAAACAAATGAGGGTCAACCACTGACCATATTTGGAAACTCAATGCCTAACTCAATATGTTGCCGGATGCATTACGGAACTTTTTCACATTATGGTAGGTGTGACAAAATGGGATGGGACCAGACCGTTAGGGGGTTACCTCAAATGAGAAAGAGGATGACGATCCAAATAAAGGGAATGAAAAGTGTGGAGATAGAGTAATGGGATTATCAATGGGTTTCAAACACTCTAGAAACTTATCCACCATGAAAAAAGCACAATGGATGTGTGTATTGGTCTGAATTAAGATCAAACAACCTTTCGGGAAGGACCTAAAATATATAGTAGTTTTACATCATGAAAATGAGAATGGTAAGCACACAGTTCAGTGTCCTATAGTGATGACGATGCATGGAATAGATTAGCATCATATTATAAGGACATTGCATATAGTTTAAGGTCATACTACTCGGACCATAGCTGATAGTTAAAAAATCTTGTCACGCAGACTGGGTACACCTAGTTTAAGGTCACAGAGCATGGATCATGATTCGAGGTGAAGAGGTGTGGCATAGCACCATTGAGCCAAACCCAACATGGGTGAGGTTAGAAGAAGTCCATATGAAGCCACACCTTACCAAGAAGAAAACCCACACCATGAAAATGGATTAGAAAGGACCGTAATTCTGTGTTTGGACCCAGAGGCAACATGATAAGGAATCTCTACGTATCCTATGAAGGTGAGAATCAAGCCATAAGTAGTTCCAGAATATGGCATGGTAGATCCTCAATGCCAAAAAGGGGCGATGTCTTCTCGAATAGAGATACTATATGGATGGGTAGTATTTCATTACATAGCCTAGATGTAAAAAGTGAATTTTAATGTCATACAATAACCATGTAAGTGATCTTAGTTTATGGTGAAAGATCTCAAAAAATATGGTAAGACATTCAAGGATGAAAATTTTAATGTGGTGTCATAAAGAAATATGGTGTGAATGTAGGCTAAGGAGGTCTGCACTACATTGTAAATTCCCAAGAGGACACATACATATGGTTTAAAGTGAAAATTCCCAGACATGGAAACCTAGTTTCAAATGTGAACTCTTAGTTTAAGTTCATAGGGTTCTGAATAAAGTGAAGTGTGGTTCATCCATGTGGGTACAAACCTTAAATAGACCCCTAAGTGCATGTGAGCTATGCACGTTGTGGGAAAAGGGGTAGAGAAGATCTTTACAGCACATGGAAGCACACAGTAGGAAAATATGGGTGGGGATTCCACGAAAACCTATTGAAACTAGTTTTTCATCTCAACTCTCGAAGGTGCACGAAGGCATAACATCGAGGGTGTCAATGTTTTTGGTGAACAAGATGAATTTGAAACGAGAGGAAATCATGAGAAAAATACATAGTGTGTAATGATTTCATTGTAATGATTGATGATAAATTTTGACCATATTTGAATCACATCATCCATGTCTTGTGACTTGAAGAGGGAAAAAACATCTGATACTTAGCCGCTAACTGTATGTGAAATGTGGATCCTATCTCACAATGTCATTGAAAATTTTCCTAGACATTTGCTTGAAATTGTAGAAGATCCATAAGGATGAGCATCCATACCATTCGGTAGTCATTTATAATGTGAAAGATTATATAGACCCAAATAAAGGGACTCTTGATGCATGAAAATGGGATGGAAGCATGTCAACGCAACATCCAAAACACTACTTCCAAAAACTCAGTGCATCTAAGCATATTAGTGAGGCATAAAACAGGTCAGGGGGTCTAGTTAAGAGAGGAATACTCAAGGATAATAGTTAATGAAAAAGGAAAAATAGGTTGATGAACCTAGGGATGGACTGGAGGAAAACATGAATGTGTGTTTCTATGTATCCCATAAGGATGGGAATCAAGTCGCACGTAGTTATAAAACACTATACTATTTATTTTCATTTAGTAAGGATGCAATGGTTAGAGATTTATCAAGAGAGGAATGTGTGTATAATAGAAAGATACCCAACATTAATGAGGATGGTATAAGTCAATGATGTACCACTTACCCCAATATAGGAACCAGAATGAGAGGCTGAATGAGAGGGAAATCGACAAAGTGTTTTACGGTTTTAACATCATGAAGTTCATATTTTCACTTTACTTTTATGATCATGAAAAAGGACCATAAATACCATGTATTTATATGTATTTAAGGTAAGAAATAATAGCTTAACATCATGTGGGATGGGAGACATCCAAGTTTAAGGTTGTAGAGCTCAGATCATAAGGTGGGATGTAAAGGCCAAAAAGGTTGAGGAACCTAGGGATGAACCCAAAGTTGAAATGTCTGGGAATTCCTATGTTTCCCATAAGTATGTAAATCAATACATATGTAGTTCTTGAGGTTCCATGTAGTTTAACATCATTTGGTGATGATGAGGGTGAAAGGGTAAACCACTAAGGAATGGGTACATTGTTTAATTATTGTAAACCCATCATGAATGAAGACCAAAGGTTCCTCATTACACATCACATAATCCAAAAATGAATCTAGACCAGGGGGAGAAAATAAAGATAATATATGTGGAACATGGTGTTAGACCTGGGGATAAAATATCCTAGCATTCCTATATATCCCTTAAGGATGGGAATCGAGCCACAAGTAGTTATGGTAATTTTATCTAGTTTAACGTTGTGTGGTGAGGACATATGGTAACATGAGGTATTAATAAAAGGGAAAATGATGTGACTGTTGCATACTTAATTTGAAGAAGGACTAAAGATGTTAACATCACACCATGGGCTCCCAAAATGGATCTTAGGTCGTAAGACCGAAAGTGGGGGACATGGGGCTATACCCCAAGAAAAAAATGTCCATGCAATCCTACATATCCTGTAAGGGAAGGAATCAAGACAAATGTAGTTATTGAAGCAAAATGTGGTTCGAAACTAACACTGGTGGGGGTAATACTCTATGGTAATAAATCCAAAGAATCTCATAAGATGGGGTATCCTGAACCCGTTCAGGGTAGGTCATGAGAGTTTGGATGATAGAGATTGTGACAGGGGCCATGGAAAAAAGTATGGGCATCATAATGTATCCCATAAATAGGGGAATCAATCAAAATGTAGTTCCTTAATTATGTGTAGTTTAACATTATGTGGTGAGAATGAAGGGAGATCCATGATTATGGTTGTAGAGCTCGTACCGTAAGGCGTGTTTTTCATTTATAGTTTACCATTAAGTAGGATGATGAATCACTCATGCAATGTACTATTTGAGGGATTTTCAATTGGTGGGAGGAGTAATGAACTCACTATCCATTGAGACTAGGGAGTACACACCATTTTCGTAAAACTTTTTAGTGATATAAGGTTCCTCCAATTTGGGATCCAACATTGGTGGCCTTTTTCAAGTATCATAGTTGTTCTTAGGGACAACACCAAGGCACCTTGATGAAAATAGAAAAGAAAAACTATCTAGTCAGAAGCTCTGGATATCTTTTTCTGGTCTCTCTCTATGTTGGGAAAATCACAAAGCATGTTCTCATCAAGAGATTCTAGTTCATCGAGATGGACTTCATCTACTTTTTCGGATTTTTGCTGATAATAGATGAATGTGAGAAGTGATGGTAACTTGATCTCGATGGACATGATTTTTTCTAATTCTTACACTAAGGAATATGGGGTCACCTATTTGGAATTATGAGTTGTTTTTTGGTAATTCCAACAAGCGTTGGGGAGTTTTCTTGTCCTCCCATTCTTATTCGGACCAACCATTTTTTCAGAATGTGGGAGGGGGTCTTTTTGAATCCATCGATCTTCCCTCTTTTTTACAAACAATAGTGAGAATCATGGTTATACTAGATAATATACATGGAGTATAATTTGATCAGATTAGTTAGTAAAACGTTAGTTTCATTATCGGCAAGAATAGCATGGGGGACTCTAAATCGACAGAACATGTTGGATCTCATGAAATCAACGATAGATGGGGCCTTGACATCCTTGAACAAAATTACCTCTGCCCAATTCAAATAAAATCTATGGAAGTCAGGATAAACCTACACAGGAAAGATGTTGCTGGTGGATATGGGCCCAGGACATCGATTCGCCAGAACATAAAGGGCCAAGAGTATTTGGTTGTATGGAGAGGCTCTAGTACTCGATTCACAAAATTAGCATGGATCAGGCATGAAAGGAACCTCTTGGAGAACTCAATACAGTCATTAACCATGGTAGGTCATAAGTATACCAACCTCTAGATCTAATGAGAGTGTTTTGACCCTTCCTGATGAGCTCCATAGGAATCGATATGAATATCCTGCAAAACCTGGGGGATCTCATCTCCTTAAATTCAAATGGGGAGAACCCCATCAGACTCATGTTTGTAGAGGATTTTCTCAAGAGTGGGACCACTCAAGAGAGTGAATTGGATTTTGAGACAATGGGTACACACTTGTTCGGCTCTATTATTCAGGAGATTGTTGGGCTGGAGTTACTCGATGAATGGATTTGTTAAATCAGTGGCCTCTTCCGCTGCTCTTTTAGGGTGTCCTGGAGGTCCTGAGGAGGATGCACTAGTGGTAATATTCCATAACAGATGTCTATCATAAACATCTAGATTGATAAGAGTAATGATTTTTCAATGTGCCACAAGGATGATCAAATAATCCTAGTCAGGCTCTACAAGTGATATAGAAATGCTATCAGAGGAATCAGCATGACCGTTCTATGATTGAGGATCATAAATGATCATAGGCTAGGAAGGTAACTAGGCCATTAGCTGGTGAGTGAACTCTAATGGAGGTATAACCTCTGGCTTCCTGATAACGTTTTTATTGTTGATCTACTTGATGAACATCTTGGAGTCCTCTTTCACATGTAGGTGTGGAACATCAATCTTGAGGGAAATTTTGAGACTAGTGATGGGGGCCAAATATTAAGTTGTATTTTTGGTGTAGCCTTATCACAACAAGAATGAATAGGGAATTAAGGCCTATACAGGCATGGTAAAGATGATATATATGACCACCCTATTGAGTCTTGGATCATTTAATCTACTCTTCGTGGGGATTAGGGAAGCGCCATCGAGTTGTAACATCCAACATCAAATGGTTCGATCCACTGAGTTGACGACCTCATCTAGGAAGTCAATATTGGGGGACTACTCTGCATGGGATGGATGGGTAGTAAGAAATCCTACGAGTGCGTGGACCATGATAGATTTCCACATAATAAACCAGATATAAAACAATTTAAGGATCACTTTCCACCAAGCTAAACAGTTTCCAACATGCGTTAGTTTATAATATAATTCATTAGGTCTACTCAAGACACAATATATATCTCATTTTTATATAAGTAATATCACAATTTATGGACCATGAATACCGGTGTGAGACATCTCTTCTTGGTAGAGGAATATCTTATCTTTATATCGAGGAGCATGTGACTTTGAGAGTATAAACTATTCTATGTCTCCTCATTGTTCTTTAGGGTGCAAAGGGCACTGATATTCTGTATGAGGGTGGTCAAATAAAGGACTATTAGATTTTTGGAGTTGGGTTTCATCTTTACTGGAGGCTATAGCAGGTACTACTTCATCTCCTCAAATGTTTCCTGACACTCTTCATCCCACTAATAGTCAGCACCTTTCTTCATGAGCTGGGAAAAGGTCTTACACTTTCCAGCAAAATTCACAATGTATTTATGTGTGATTGTTAAGTGGCCTTGGGTTCCTCAAAGCTCCCAAATGTTTCTTAGAGGATGCATATCACTGTGGGACATGATATTCTATGGATCGATCTTGATGCCTCTATATCTGGCAACAATGATGATAAATTTTCCATATGTAACCCCAAAGTCACACTTCAAGGGGTTCATCTTTATATGATGGGAGAATAGGAATCCAAAAAATTTCTCAAGTTCTCTGACATGGTTTTGATGCATGTTGTATTTTACCACCGTATCATCCACATAGCATTTAACCAATTTTATAAGGATTGACTTGAATATGAAGTTCATGGAATGCTGATAGGTGGCACCTACATTTTTCAGAACAAAAGTTATTACTTGGTAATAGAATGTACCTTGTGGTGCTCTAATTTAAATAGAGTCGTCATCCTAGAGGTCCATTCAGATTTGATAATATTTCGAATACAAGTCCACTATGGAGAGATCGTGGAATCCAGTGGCAGAATCGATAAACAGATCTGTTGCAGGAAGGCGAAAATCATTCTTCGGACAGTGACAGTTGAGATCCCAAAATTAGATGAATACTATGATATTTAAGTACATCTTTTTTTTATGTTAATGATGTGGGATATCCATTTTGAATATTGGAATTCTATAACGAGGTTGCCTTTAATGAGATTATCAACTTTAGGATCAACCACAAAATAGTGAGAAGGGTGCATCTTTATGGGAGGTTGTTTGAACCCGTGAAGGTTTATTAGGAAACCAAGACGGTGGAAAGATACCGTAGGATCCAGTCCGGGCACCTCACTATAGTTTTAGCTGAGTACATCTTGATGATACTTCAGGAAACCCACATATTTTGTTGGTCTTCTACAGACACGGTTGCACTGGCCAGTATTGGTTTCAAATATGTCTCAGTGTCGATGATCAATTGTACCTACTCATTAACGGTGATGGTGACACCTTCCTCAAACACAAAATGATCATCCTATAAATCCTCTTCATCTTCAATAGTGACATGATCATCAGGAGGGGTAATTCTACTGAGTTGGATGATTCTGATGGAATGTTCTTCCAAACCTGAGTAGAAGTGAAATCTTGACTGGGGGACTCCTGCGCTAATGAAATCATGATGACGAAGGTTTTCTATCCGAATCCATCAGGTAATCGATCCATTGGTCCATGCATGATAATATCAAATAAGTTGTGGTGTGCCTACTTAAGTCTATTCAACCCAAACCAGTGAAACAAGCATGTATTGAATATTGTTGTTACCCTGAGGTGAACATCCCGATACCTTATAGGGGTAAAGGGTTATATGATCACTCAATACTAATTCGTTTAGGAATAAAAATTGATCTTCCTGTGTTCCTTGAAATAGGGAACATTCTTTTCCCTAGTCCGAGAGATGAAAAATCATAACCCCATGTCTGGGGTCGTGGCCTCAAATCAATGAATTGGAATAATTTAGGCCAGATACATGTTTTCTATGGGTCAACCATAGTGGCAGTGTTCTCAAACTCATTATAATAAAATAGAATGTCCTTGCTCTTATAGTCGTCCACATCTAGGTAAAAGGATTTATAAGAGGCTAAGGGAGATGCATCACGTATTAAAATGCCCAATCAATCATTAATGGGGTAATTTATGAATTGGTGAAATGAGGAGGGGACTGATATATTCAGATTGATCAAGGGTCTAACCATCAGCACATTATAGGTAGTGTCCTCTACGACGACCATGAATTATGTTCTAGAAATAAGGCCACTGAATTGGGTTTTTAGGTAGATATTTCCATGATGTGTCTGCACTATTCTGTCATAAACTTGAAACAACTGGTCAGGATGATTCAGATCTATTTCAAACAGTACTAGTATACTAAGAATATGGGTCAAGAGGATATTGATCCTATAACATGTGTCGATGAGACTATGGTAGACATCTACACCATTGAACTGACTAGTGATGTAAAATTGTTAGATGTATCTCTATATAAGAGAACCTTAATCTTCTCCTAATAATAAGATGATGTCCTTACATTCTAGTAGTTCTGACTTCTCAGCAAAGAAGGCCTCTGTGGATGCTACCTCTGTTTCAAATTAGAGGGGGCTTCTCAAAATGTATGTGAGGTCTCCATTCATATCTTTAGACAATTAGAGTGTCTCAAGAATCTATATTTTTATAGGAATTCTAGAAAGGTTCTTGAGAACATCATACTTCTGTGTTTTGAACACAAATATACTAATAGAAGGTTTCCCTATGGAAAGAGCTATGGAAGATGATGCAGGTTGGACTGATGGATTTCAGATCGTGTTGGGGGTATCCTTTTGTTCACTAGATGAATCTCATAAGATGACTATAGACTTATTTTTATAAGATTACGATATGGTATTAGCTATATGTGGATGAGAATAGCATGGCCACAACAGCTCTTCCTGGTCAAGTAGAAAAAACGGTGGGGGAGTGGATCTGATAAAATAGGGTGAGAGGACTATGCATGTTGAGTCCTGCGCTAGACCTATTTTCTAGTCTTAGTGGCGTTCATGTCTTGGTTTTAAGTGTTGGATGACACACATTTAAGTTTCACATATCAACAGTTTTGTTAGCACTAGCATTAGCTAGGGATATTATGAGGGTCTTCCGAGCATTCCACTTCTTTGGAGTCCATGTATAGGTCCTACAGCTCGAATGTGTTCACCAAGGCATACTCCAGATCACTAATTGAGGAGTCCTCCACTTCTGGGTGGATTATGGGAGAAATACCCATCCCTGTTCTATGAAATTTCCAAGATTACTGGATATATTAGGTACCGGTAGAGGAATTTTCTTCTCCTTGTGATGTTACTGCCTGCTCTCCTGAGATGTTGAAGGCTGATATGTCAGCACATAAGTAGTACATAGGGGTATTTCATCCACTTCAAAAGGCTGGGGTTGATTCAAATGGGAATATATAATACTATGGGAATGATCAACTTTATTTTGTGCTCTCTAATAATCATACTTCAAACACCTACTGATGGAGACCTGATTTAATTCACCCTCACTATCACAATCAGGATTTGCAAACACACAAGCCAGTTGTGTTGGGGATGGACACAATCTGAATATTTTATTATCAACCACGTCCTAGAGATGGTCCATAAATATATAAAACAACTTTAGTGTGTGTCTATAGATTTAGTGATAGGGTCAGTAATTGGGGAAATCAATGAGATCTTCCTTTTCAAGACTCCATTATTCTGCAAACCGCAAGATTCCCTGGTCCAAGACACCTCATAAATAGATGGAGACTTGAGAATCATTGAATGAGTTGGTATGGTTTGTACAATCTTGGAAGATGACCCTGGGAGCCTGGCATTGATGAGGGGCCAGATCTTGGAGAGGAGGTGGAACCTGATTATCTCACCTTTTCAGCGGTGGTACGTTATGTGGTGGCGCTTACTGATTTTGAGGCATGTGATTCTGAGCCTAAGGCTAAGCCTGAGGTGGTGGCCCTCAATGATTTTATAGAGGTGGTTCTGTATGTAACAATTCCCTTTGTCTGGGAGTGTGTTCTTGTGCAAAAAATGTAGTCTCGACCTTGGAGTCTCTTCTCATAGGAGCTGCGGGAGGCAATGGGTGTTCCTTTTTAGCTTATTGTAAGGCTTCCTCAAAGAATTGGGCCTTGTCAGAGAAATCACAAAATCCACCTGGGAAATTATGAGTGATGAGAGAAGGGACCAATTCAGTATTCACATTTCCCACACACATCGTTAGAAGATTCTCTTGAGTTAGTGGCATATCGAGTGAATATGTGAGACCCTTCCACCTGGTGGAAAATTCTTCAACTCTATCATCAGGACATTTCCTGAACTTTAATTGGTCAACAATACTAATCTGGGAGGTGGTGGAACTAAACATTAAAACAAACTGCATGAAAATGTTTTCCCAGTCGGTTGAGGACCTGAAAGGGTAACTGGTTGTACATGAAAAATGTGGTCCCCTATGGTGTTTTTACAAAACATTTCAGCTTAACAGCCTCGTGTTGTTCTAGAGTCCCCAACATGGGTCCACACCTTGAAATAAAGTGGTCCAGATTCTTTATAGAGTTTACTTTTCCGTTAAAATGGGAGAAGGTAGGATTCCTAATCCCAATGGGTACTGGAATATCACCCACCCATGTCATATATGGCATACCATCAGGGGGATTACCACCAACCAGGTTTCAAGAGCCTCTAATTGGCAATGAGAGCATCCATCAGATCATCTTGACAAGGATTCCAATCAAGGAGATGATTCCGAACTACCAGGGTAGTGTCAGGTTCTTAAACATGATATGTGGTCTCAGTAGACCACGGAGTGACTTGTGGAATGACCTAAGGGGCTACTAGAGGAACGACCTATGGAGCGGTTGGGGGAACGGCCTATAGAGAAACTATAGAAAACTAAAATGGGTCCTGAGAAGGATTCTCATAAAACATTGGTGTATTCAGAAATGAATATCAATCTTTCTTTCCATAGTCACTAACCTATCCTCAGTCTAGATGGGTAGGGTTGTCGAGATCACCTGGAGGCACCACAATGGGGGATACGCCTACCCCTACTACCCCAGTGGAGGGTTATCATAATCTGGTTTCCATTTCATGATGCGTTCGGTAAGGAGCTCATCAAAAATTATTTTTTGTTTAGAGAGTTGCTGATGTAGTTAAAACATTCATGATTCTATTATGTCTTTCCCCTTGAACCAAAAAAATAATTTGGATTAACAGTTCAGGTGTTCACTTTACCCTTGTTGGGTTATCGACTGAGAGGCAATGACTAGAACTGATCTCTTTGGTCAAGCATCTACCTCTACTGATGGGTGTAACTACCTGCCGAATATTTCATGTGTCATTATGCCCAGATATGTGGGTCATCCTCTCCAAAACCTATTTCAATTCCCCATTACAGTATATCTCAATAATGACCATGTTTATTGTAATTATACCCAGAGGCACATCTTCAATATCGTGGGGTAAATTAGTTTGATGTAGGATAGGACCAAAATGTAGGGCAGAATACTAACCCTATCCATCGATCTGAACATGTGGGGAATCCTCCTTAATAACTCTGGATATCATAGTGAATATCTAAAAACATCATTGTTGGAGGGTCCAATTATAAATGGTTGATGGTGGGTAATGAGTGACAGAAATTGTGGAAAACTCAACCAGGTGGCACTACTGACCTATGTCATCAAAGTGTTCCTGACTTTTGTTATAAACCAATCGTCGATGATGGAGATGGATGTGTGTTGTCACTAAGGTTAGGTAGAATCACATGAACTTATCTTAGGTGAGGGACTTTAGAATATTGAATCCTGAAGATGAAATTAGTCAGAACATATCGGTGAAATGGTTTGTCATGGCAATGTCCCACAAACATCCTTGGTTAGACTCGGGATCCATCCCTCGGTTTTCCTTTTTTGATTAGAAAATTTTTTGGACTAATAATGGGACTTCCATGGACCATTTCAATTGTTTACTAGTCGATGGAGATTAAGTGGTGTGAGTCGACAAACTGCGGAATATTGGGTTGTCTCTTAGGGATTATACTGACTATACCACCACAACCCTCTAGGACAGGAAACTGACTACTCCTTCCTGTGCAAAGGTCGTGGTCATTGGTGCGGGCTCAGGTTGGTGCTCATTATCCGTTAGTCTAAAAAATAACTCCCTATGATCTCTCTTTGAGGTAAAGAGTGACCCTAGTGATGATTGAGAGGATTCCATATCAAGACCCTATAAATGAGCCAAATCATCCTCCTACTATATGTATCTATAGAGGGCTTCAAGGAACTAGTGTATCTCACATTTTGGGAGGATGAAGCTGATACATTGTGTTCCAATCCAAACCCTGAAATATAAGATTGAGGTGAGGGATCCATGATTGCATTTCACTCTCCTTCAGAGTCTGAAAATCAGATAGGTTTGACCACAATTTGGAACTTCTCGAGATCCTTCTTTTGGAGGTGGTGATTCTCCATCCTACCCTAGGGTGGTTCTTCAGGGTGCGGTAGAACTTATACATGGGGAATACCACTATGGCAGTTGGTATTGGAGGGAGGAGGACCTCCACTTGGGTGAGATGGGGTATGGGGAGCACCCGGGAAAATATCAAATGTAACACAGATAAGACCTCCATTGTTGATAGTGTGAGAGCAGGGAGGGCCTCTACTTCATCTATCATTAGTAGCAATTGTAGGACGAGGTCCTTCGTCCTAATCATATTGAACATGAGGAAGACCTCTGATTTGATCATCGATGGAGTGGGAAGGACCTCTACTAGATTTGGTTGAATCATGGAGAGTAACTCAATTTTGATGGGTGACAAGATGAGGACCATCACATTTACAACTTGGTATGTGGGGAAAATTTTGATATCTGGGATCTGAGGCATGGGAAGGACCTTTGTGTGTGGTGTCAATAGGGTGGAGAGGACCTCCACCTACAATGTAGATGGTGTCATGGGGTGGAACTCCATGTTGGATGTGAGATCCGAGAGGACCTCCACTCTCTCTAATGGTGGTACAGGGAGGACCTCCATACAGAATGTCATTGTCTTGGGTCATCCCACAAAGGCTGCTGCTCGTGCCAGTGACTGGTTGAGTCAAATAAGCCTTCCCATGGGGTCAATGGGGATTCAACCAAGACCGTACATCGAAGTTACCTTGCTCTATGGTAGGGAAGGGCCCCGGATTCATTGTAACAAGGGGATAATAGGTTGCATCTGTGGTGGTTCGGGCCACTAAAGGTGTAAAAGATGATGCCCTGATGGGAATCCTCCGAAGCATGAACCCATAATTGGCACTGGGTTCACCGAACTGGAGTTAGTTATGCAAGGGTAGAGGCTACCGACTCTTCGAACTGTGATACCAGCTGGCATCATTAATGGAGCCCCATGGGAGCCCTCTTTGTTGGCTCCCTAGCTATATTCAATGCCGAAATGACTCATAAATCCCTTATGTCATCAGTGTAAGGGCGTGAGTCATAAGTGTGTTCCGAAGAGAGGCTCCCGAAATGATTGAATATAGTAGTGGGGATTAGTGGATCCCTGTGAGGCCCTTTGGGGCAGCAACGACGAGGCACAAGAGCATCCAAATCATTGTGGGCCACATTCCTCATCGGGATGAACCCATCCTGGTTTTATCGTTAAACAATATTATCCATCATCCTACATTGAACAATTTCAAATTGTGAGACAGGGCTTGGGATCCTGTTAGTTTTGGAAGTTGATGACGTTAGGGTGGTAGTGGATCCATGTGGGATTGTTGTGTAGGAATTTCTCCAAACCCTATGCATGTGGGTACGAGGTGATTGGTTTCATGTATTTGTAACTTTGGTTGTACAAAGCATGATGATTCATCCATCAATATGGATAGTGGGAAATCAATTCCTAGTGACCCGATGTGGTTCAGTCTTACATGGCTAGATAAAAAGATCCACACTGACAACATCGAAAATAGGGATTCCTAGTTATTAACATCCCAAAATCCAGGATAGTTTCATTCAAGGACAATTTTTTTCTTGGCGAGACCTAGTGTGGGATAACTAGATCCAATGAAATTATTATCTACTGATGTCCCATAAACTACTAGTCCCCATATTTAGTAGAAGAGTTTCACGTCGGGTTCACCATTTCTATTTTTGATGCTTTTCCGCCGGGTTTTGCCTCATCATGCCACGTGTGTGGGATGATTAGGCTAGAAATGTCACATTTTTTCCCACATTCCCACTTTCAAAAGGTGGGATGAATCTGTGTCATCCTGAGGAACATTTTATCTTTGATCAAAATGGGATGAAGGGATGTAGGTTACTCCTTCCATGGATTCCTCCTCGTAACTCATCTCTTGGCCTTGGTCTTCCTGAATGATTAACACGTTGTTCATGAAACACCTCTTAGTTCCATATCTTGGTGGATTCTGGTTAATTACACTTCTTATATTAAGATATTTAAAAGGGTCAAGTCAGAGAAGTGACCATTGGTCAAGATATTTTCCGCATTGGGAATCAGTGGAATATCTAGGCAATGAAACACTGGTATACATGGATTTCTTATTGACAGGGCCTCTCAAGGGCATGGAATCCCGAGGCATCCCACATCATCTTTGTTGTATCTTATGTTAGAGTAATTTCTCCAAGGCTTTCCTCAGCTTCTCGTGTTTAACACAAGGTATGACATGAGTTTAACATCTTGTAGAAACGGATCAGACTAATCAAAACACTAAAAAGATTGAATAAGAAGGGTATATTCCTAAGAGGGAGAACTCGAAAGGTTTACCAATTGGATGGATCAGAACTCCCAAAAAAAGGTAACCTGGGTTCCTATGTCCCAAAAGAGAAGATGTCACATTGTGAAGGATGGTCTGGACACCACAAAGTGAAAATCATAGGAGGTCAGTCCCCCAAAGAAGGGAACACCATGTTTTACCATTGGTTGGGATAGAACCTCATGGAGGATTCCTACTTAAACTATATAGAAGATAGGGATCAAGACGCATGTAGTTCAAATGAGTGGTTTGGGTCTTATACATGGTTAGCTGCCTAGGTGCTTCTAAGAGCAGCAAGTAAGTGGGTGGCATGATCTCACTAGGATGTGGTGGCCCAAGTAAGAATTAGAACGGGTTGTGGAGGATGTGTCTAAGAATGAAAATTGATGGGATGGAACAATTATGAAGATGACTGTGTTGGGATTGAACCTCAAGGATCTTTCCTATGTATCACAGTGGCTAGGAATAAATTTCACGTTGTTCTAGAATGGGGCAATGAGACACCTGAGGAGATGGCTCATGGGAGTGGGCACATACAAGGGAGACCTGAAGTAAGTGAAACCATTGGTTGAGACATGGTCCTCACAAGACACAAAGGGTCAAGAGAGATACCAAGATGAAACATGAGTTTTTTACATGAACCTTAAAGAGGTTTTCAACATATCCCAGTGATAGGCAATCAAAGTCCACAATGTTTTAGAAATGAGGCATAAAACTAGTCTGTGAACAAAGGACAGTGGCCCAAAGACATGTTGGGGGTTATTCATGGTTATCATCCCATTGAAAGAGGGATACTCTTGGTTAGAGGAGTATGGTGGTGTGATGGGGTGACACATGGTAAAATTCCTTAAAGAGGTTAAATGTGGTTGCGATGTACACAATGGATAATAACACTTCGACATACTGGGGATTATGCATGGTTACTGGCCCAAATGAATGGATCAAAAAATCTCAAGGAGGTGGATCCGAATGATGTTTCCCCAAAAAGGGAATATGTTTCATCAGGAGGGTATATACCAAGATGGGAGCACCAATGTTTATCATTTCCAAAAGGGATCAAAATCCATGTAGCTTAGATATACTATTTAACATCATATAGGATAAATAGTCACCCGACATGAATGACCAATATAGATGGGTTATGGGATTGAACCTCTGGGAGGCTTGTTACATATCCTCATGGAAGGGAATAAAATTCCATGTGGTTCGGTGATGAGGGGTGTGGGGTTTAAACTCTATGGATTCCCAATGAAGATGTCTTGGTCGAAACTTATACTCTACCCATGTGATTGATGCTCAGTGTGAGAAATAGTAGGTTTAAATATAATTAAAAATCACATTGTGAAAAATGCATTTGTAAGGAGTGGAGTGGGGCTTATGCAAGGATAGTAGAATAAAGAGGAAACAAGGGCTTATGAGTGGTTGACGGTCCAGGGAAAGGAATATTGGGACTTTATCTAAGAGGTAATCCTGAGGAGGATTTCTAGATGTACAAGGAGGATATGTTCATCATATAAAGAGCACCCTATCAAATTGGGTTAGGGCTTATGAAGATATTGTCAGAGGTGTGCATGACGTTAATGTGCAGTGGGAGAGGAGGAGTGTGGTGGTGATGGTTCTCATTCCTTTCATGGTCCACTTGGGCCTATTATTCATGTGGAGATCATAGTTAAACATCATGTGTTGAGGATGTGGGTTCTTGGTAGTTAACCATCCTATAGATCAGATGATGGGGACTCACTCCTCATTCCTAGGACTTACATAACTTCTACCAACCCATACTTGGGGAATGAAAGGCACAATAAATGCCAAGTGTTAATAGGGTGGATGATTAGTTGATATAGGGGTTCATGTTAGTGTATTTATCCAAAGAATCAACACTCGTTAGTTTACCTATGAGAAGAAACGTTATTTAGGGAAAGACCACATGAAACACAACTCGAGGGACTAGGAAATCACTGCATGAAATCCTGGAGGGACGCACGAAGGTGGTACATGAATGATAGGGTTGTTGTGCATAAGTGTAGGCCGAACATAAAGCCTTAGGGTAAGGGAAATACATGGATACTATATGGATGAGTGTGTGCCACATTGATGGATTTCACACAAAATCAAAGCCTGCACATAGGATTGGAACGACATGAGCGAAATCTTGAGCAGAAGAAGGATAAATTTCATGAAACCACCTTAGATTATAATTAAATGGGAGAGGGTCAAACCCTAGTGGTCCCACATGAAGGCGGGCTATAGGGAACCTTCCGCACAAGATCTAAAACCTTGAAGCCATGTCTTTCGTGCGGTCATAGAAGGGTTCATCTCACGCGCATTGGAGTTATGGCTCGACTACCAAAATGATTTCCCAAAGTGAGGGGGTACACATCCATTTATAAGAAGAAACCATTGAAGAGGAGTACAAGGAGGTCTGAGCGGATGAGTGGATTTGACATCACATTGGTCACATAAGAATCTTGCACACGAGTCCATTTTTTTATGCACCAACCTGGTTTCTTTAGTGCACCTAACATTGCCTTTTTTGGGGGTCACAACGTCGAAGAACCCATTTGACGTCACATTGAGGGTGACAAGATATTTCGTGAAGATTTAATTCTTCTGTTCAGGTATCAAATCTTGTTCCCAACTCCATTCGTCTCCTCAGGACCATCTGCTGATTCAAAATATGCCTTCAGTTTTCTAAAATATTCCTATTTGTGGCCTCAAATGAAATTTGGCACCAATAACTACATTGACACTGCATAACTATTTTGGAAAATTCAACTAGTATTTACTTTTATAAAAAAATTAATCGAAAAACTATAATTTTTTTTTAATTATTATTTTCATCTAAAACAAGCCATTAAATTATTTTTTCCCATTTATCTCATGATAACCTTTTTAAGAATGGAATTTTAATTTTTCATGTATTATGAAATGATTGGGAAATATTTAAGATAAATATAACTTTATATAATTTATCAATTCATGAATACTTAATCAAATAATTTTTTACATATAAAATTTATCTCCTACTATTGATGAACACCATATCACATCTCATAATTATAACTTATGCAATTAAAACTTGATTTGATTATGTTGCGCAAGCACTTTGTTATAACCAATAAATGGTCTAATATTTATCTTCACATAAAAATAATTTTATATTAACTAGATAATAAAATTATGGCATCCTGAGAATATTATCTAGTATGATATATTATATAGATTTTTATAATGATCTTCATCAGTTTAGATAATAATATAATTATTTTAAGATTAATTTAATTAATAATAAAATTGTAATTTTAAATGGAATTTGATTGAAAATTTATTATCCGGCATATACCTTTATTGAATTTTGATATTTTAATTTAAAATTAATATATTAAAAAAATTAATAAATAAATTAAAATATAAATATAAATTATTATATTTAATCATATTTTTTAAAAATAGTTAATATAAACAAATTAGAGTAAACTATCATAAAAAATTATATATAAAATTTTAAAAATAACGCCTTTAACCAAAGATTAAAATTATTATTTTAAAAATAATATTTATTTTATTGAATTAAAGATAACTTTATTATAGATCCACTTCTAAAATAAAATCTCAATATGTATAAACATAATATTTTATTAGAATAACAGATATTTCTTTTTTAATATAAAACCCATATTATTTCTACATACCTTAATTTATTTTTTATAAGTATACCATAATTATACGTAATAATATGAAGGCATATAATTAACATAAATACACATTTATAATTTTTTTTTAATATTTTAGTTACATAAATTAATTTAAATACGAAATCATGTAAGAAAAAATATGAAATACTTGAATAAATCATCTTTTATAACATAAAGTACGAAAAATATTACAATATTTTTAATACATACCAAATTTATCATATATTTTATATTTTCATATGATTGAAAATTTGTATCGAATTTTAAAATAAATAAATTTTGAATAAATATAAATTGATAACATAAATTTTAGTAAAACATAAAACTGATATATTTCCAAAAATACTTATGTTGTCTCAATATTCGAACATAAATAAATTACATCCTCATAATTTTTATTTTTATCACCTAAATTAGTTTATCAAAAAACCAGAACGATATCTGATATATATTTTATAATTAACACTAATTTAAATTCAAGACTTCAAAATTAGTTATTTTCAAAAATTTATTTTATAAACCATACTTATAATTGAGTTCCTAAAGGGGTACCTTTAATGTTGGGTGATGTTTCCCACAAAAGACTAAATAGGTTTGTCTTCTATTTTCTTGAGTTTGAGGAATACAATTTCTCTAAGATAGAGAATTTTAGAAAATATATTTATGTGAATTCAATTTATTCTTGAAGAAACATTTCTATATTTAGTTGTGTGTTTTGGTAAGTTCTTTCCACTATTTAAATTCACATTGTAAATAATTAATTACCAATATAAATTTATTATATTCAAAGTATAAAAAAAATATTTTCTATAACATTTTGGTCTATTTTCCATTGATAGATTAATCAAAATATCCACCAATGGTGGAAATAATTGTTGTGTAAAGGATCTTGTAAAGGGTTATCCCTCTATTCTTTTAGAATTTTGTTTAAACAAAAATAATTACTATGAGTTAATGTCAATTAAATTCATTGTAATACATCTTAAAAAATTAATACTAGGACATCCTAACCTATGAATCATTATTTTCAAACAATTACACTTTTGGTCTAACCTAGGTTACATTAATTTTAACTCTTTATTATTTTTAACATAATTCCAAAAAATTATCTTCACCTTATCCTTAAATATATGTACCTGAATAATCCATTATTAGTTTCCCAAAATACATTTACTCAACTTACTATTCTAAATAAAAAATTTATATAATATTTATAAATTCTGATCACTATGTAATATATATGAACATCTAATGATTCCCAAATATTTTAAATTATACCTATGAAATAACATCATGAAAATAATTCTGACCCAACTTCGATACCAAATACAATAGCCCTGGACATAAACATCCTATAATTACATGATTCATATGAAATATTAAAAAACTAACATTACCAATACCATTTAGGTTTGAATTTTTTTATAATAAGGACACACAACCATTGATAATACATAATAAAATATTAGTATTCTACCCCCTACAAAAATTTGTTTATTTCATAAAACAATTTATGTAGTCAAAATGCTTGCTACATTCAAGAAAAATTATAGTGACTACTAATTTTACATTCTTAATTCTCAACTAATCATTAAACATTATAAAAAAATGGAAAAATGGGATGATTATATTATGCACGGAAAGGGGTATAAGAATAAATAAAATACATGCAATAATTGATATGCTAGAAAACCCATGAAAAATCATTTTAATTAATAAATAAATATTTAGATCATATAAAATCATATTCACGTAGAAAATCAACATATTTTCTAAAAAAATAAATAAAAACTCATAAGAAAACATAAAGGTAATAAAATAATCATGATGTTTTCTTGAGATATTACTTTCTTAATCACCCTTATAATTGAATAACTCAACTAGTAATTTCCAATAACTTGGAAAGAATAAACTTCCCCATTTAATTACAAAATAATTTCCTTTAACAATACATCATTGAAAAAACGCATTGGTTGATATAGGTTAGGCCTTCATATCATCACTTATAAAATCCAAGTACCATGTCAGGAATAAAACCAATAGGATATTTCATTTCAACACATACGTATATACAATAAACATAACACATGAAAATAAAATGAATTATAAATAATGGCTTAACTAATTAATTTCTTTGAGAAAAAGGAAATAAAACCATATAATATTGACAAATATAAATTCAAATACGTGGAAAACATTGAAGAGACTTATATGGGAAACTTTCATCAAAATATTAAATATAAATTCTCAGAAAAAACCCAAGAAATTATCATATCTTATGTCCTGATAATATATCATGGAATAAATTTGGGTGATAAATAAATAAATCCTCATAAAAAGTCTATTTACAATATAATAAAATAGAAGTGTGCAGTTCATGAAATATTATAATAACATAGTCAATGAATAAAGAATATATCTAAATGTAATGAAATTTAGTTGATAATCCCTTTATATAAATAATTTACTTGTATTGTATTCCCTCTAACTTCAAGAATAATAAAATTAAATTAAATAATTACTTACATCTTAAAAATTTCCATGTTCATTGTAATTATTACTAATCAAATCATTAATTTATTTCCATTTATTATCGTTTATTCAATTAAGTTCACTTATAGTGTTCATTTGGAGGTTTTTGGGTCAATAATTCAAAAATCACTTTTTTTATAATAATAATTGTAAGAAACACTTTTCCACTAGTTTAATAAACTATAAATGTTTCAAGGTATATGTTTTATGTTATTCCAAAAGAAGAGGAGTGTATTGATACTGTGATATATCATGAAGGCCAAGACCCACATGATTTCAAATGTCACATATTTCATTTTTTTTTGAAAAAATTATAATATGTGTGCAGCTTAATATATATTCAAGATAGAATATATTGTTTTATTATATGTGGTTGAAAAAAATAATATAAACAAGAAAAATATAATTTCTTTAAGTATTTAATACCAATTTAAACTATATATACGAATCACGTCCCTCTACTCTATGAGAAAAATGGTATCACTATATCATCACTTTTGAGTGGGAATGACAGTGAAATTTAAAACATTCATTTCAATGGACCAAGGGATGACCATCAATATATCCTTTATCCAATATGGAGGTACATCTTGATAATAATCTGTTTTAAGATTTATATTGTACTAAACACTTGTACCATTTATAGTTTAGGTATAACCATTAATAAAACACCCCATTTCTAGAAAATTTGGGAAAAATAAAATAGAATCTAATTTTAACATCATATAAGGTCAATATTGAGAAAGAAAACTCCAAATGTGATTTAGATATATTAGGGAATCTATAGGTAAACTATGAGAATGACCAAAATGTGGGGGATGTTGTGTTGTGGTTGGAGTCCACCGATGTAAAATGGAGAGACAAACATACCCAGGTAGGTTGTGGTCATAATCGTGGAGTGGTGGGTGTCTCCTTATATGAAACAACCAATATTGTGTCACCCAGACAAAGTACAAGGTGTGGTGGGTCTAGTACATCAAAGGTTATTACCCTATTCCATGTTTATCCAATTAGGTATTGTTTCATCTATGGAACCATGGGTGTGTTAGACACCACCATGTCATATTTTTCAATGTTTCATAATTTTGAAATTTCCAAATCTACAAATAAATATTCAAGGGGTTTACAAAAAATAATGTTGGGTACATGATATTAATATGGAATGATAATTATAACCTTTATCTTATAGTTCCCACTATATTATAACCTCTTTCCATCCTTCCTTGGTAGTTTTTTTGAACCATAATATTCCATGATGGGATTTCATGAACTCTCTTCATATAAATGATAGCTTTAGATGATCTCTTCATTCATTTATTATATCCTCTTTAGTTCAGTTTGTGTCATCAGCCCAGAGGTTTGTGATTTGTCTTTATCTATATTACCATAAAAACGGAGTTAAATTATATTATTTACATGGTGTTGGGATCCATTTTGTATCATTGGATCCCATATTCTCATAGAAAGTGGAACTCATTTATCTATTTGAAATTTTATGTGATTAAGATAGGAGGTATCTAATCATTCCATATCCTTTATGTTGTTTATTAATTATTCTCACATTTCATGTTATATATGGCCTCACTAATATGCATGATTGACCCTGTAATTAATCAATTTTTTGAAAAATGTTATTTCATCCTGTAATAATACAGAAAACCAATATAGGGGATGCGAAAATGATAAGGTCCATGGTGGACCCATGTGTTCTAGCTGCATATTACATCCATAAATGGTTGGAAGAATAATTGTAACTTAATTACTTATGATATATGAAACCCAAGAAATTTACTAAATAAATGTTTCTTGATTGCATTGGAATTGATAGGTTCCCATATACCCACTGGGTTGAATGAGTTATGAATTTTAATATTTAGAAGAGTTGGACATGAATAATTATGAGGTTCTTTATAGAATTTAGAAAATATGAAATGATTTAGAATGGAATTGGTGTAGCGGATAATGATTAAATTAGTATTGAACAATTTCTAAAAATGTGGTTTTCACTAGAATTTGTTATTATTATGTTTTAAATGAATAAGCATTTATTTTTGAAATTGTAAATTATGGATGGATCATCATAATTTTTGTTGAAATTTTTTATGATGTTGGTTTCAAAATAATGTAATTCTATGGGATAATGGTTAATTTATTGACAAGGATTTCTAATACATATCTGAACATCTAAGACATGGGTTGAATGAAAAATTGTTAATTAAATAATTTGATTATATGGTTAAATTGTGTTATATATTGAACACATTGTTTATTGATGAAATATCATTATTAATTTGTTATTAATGTTACACATTTATTAATTATTATTATGATTATATATGATTAGGGGGCCTCGATGTGGTTCCATGGATCTCAAATTCCCATACCGATTATATATACTGTTAGGGGACCACGATGTGATTACAAGGATATGGTGTGCCTATTAAATTTATTATACATATACTATTTGGGGACCCTAAAGTGATTACCAGGATTAGATGTTCCCATTGTATTATAATATATGTATTGGAGGACCAGTAAATGGTTCCATGGATATGGTGTTACAAAAATTATTATTATTATTATTATTATTTTTATTATTATATAGTTACAGATCCTTAATAGGATTCCAAGGATTTGGTGTTCTCATTAATATATATATATATGTATATATATATATATTATAGGTGAACCATGATGTGATTCCATGTTTCATTAGTGGCCATTATTATTATTATTATTATTATTATTATTATTATTATTATTATTATTATATATACATTCATGGGGCCTTGAGGTGATTCCAAGGATCTAGTCTGCCAAAAAACATTATTAAACTATTTAGGGACAAAGGAAATTTCCCTTGGTCCTCGTTTTCCCATATATTTATATATATGATTATGATATTATGGACAGAGACATATGTCACTAGCCAAAGTAGGTTTGCTTAACTTTGAGTGTTGCATTATACTTTGGGGATCAATTGTTGAATTTTTTTTATGTAGAATTGATTTGTTTATTCTGTTGTGTTTATTACCTACACATATCACTACATTTACTATGTACGTATGGTGAATTTTTAGTTTCGAACTACAATGTTATGTGAATTCACCCTGATTGAGTGTAAATTGTACTTGTGTACTTGAGAAGCCATCACTATTCAAATGTTCTGGTTGGGAGGAGGCTCTGGATTGAAATGAATATGTAGTTATAATCACATGGGATGGATAATTTGAGATGGTGAGACTTGGGGATCTATTAGAGCCTCACAGTAATTTTTTTATTTCAGATATTTATACTTTTGACCAGTCCGGTGGGTGATAGATTTGGGTTATCACTATAGAATAAATTTCATTATTAATTATTGAAGGATTTTTAATTCATATCATTGAAGTATAATTTTATTTATTTTTGAGGATGGAATTTCATTTTTTAACAATTATTTATAATTTAATATGAGGGTATGATATCTCCACTATCACATCATAGAAATTCACAGATACATAAAATCCTCAAACATATGGGGTGGCTAGAATTAGGTCCCGTAACAACCCAATAGGACTTCTGATTATAGTAAAACTAGGTGGTAACATTAAAAATTGGGATCAAACCATTAAATTACATATCATACTAGTTTTAGATTTGGTAAAAATGGGAAATATGAATATGTCATAGATTGTGATGTATATCAGTCTACTATATTTGGAATATGTTTTCTGATATGAAGTCCATTTTTCCTAGGTCATGGAATTAATGATCTACATTTTTGGTCTAATAGTTGATTTATATCACACTTTTTGATGAAAATAGTGTTCATATATATGTTTTATTATGGATTTTGTCTCTAGTTCTTTGGTTAGGGATAGTAAATATATTTTTGACTCTTGGCCTATTTTCCTGAGGCATCTCACACATCATATTTGGTTTGAAAGACTCACATGAAAAAAGATTTATTGTTATAAATGTAACAAATATTTTATTTGAGGATATGTTAGTAATATTATATGGTGATTTGATCAAAAAAATGACCATAAATACCCTCTTCATATGAATTAATAGAGATCCTTGATATGTGGTGTAGGAACCCTTGGCGGTATTGATTGATCACCTATGGGTAAATATAATTTTTGTACTGGAAACCTTAAAAACTAACCGATGTGACAATATGGACATGGTTAATTGAAATATATCATCTAGTAAGGTGTATTTATTTATATCTACTCACATAATATCCCAAAATTTTAAATGGGGTAGTTCCATATGTTCATGCATGTTGATAATCCTTCTCATGAGTAGGCTAATGGAATTAAATGTGATTCATAATACATTTATGATACAAGAGGCTCAATAGTGGGTAGTTTGACTATGACTTGTGTTTTGATACTAATGAATGGTACATAGTGGAGTTAACCATTTTCTATGAACTATGTTATATGTGACCAAATGCTTCAGAAAGAGAGTCTAGATTCATAAGAATAGCTTAGGAGATTAGTTGGATGGGAGTTATGATTGGGAAGTGTGATCTTTTTCCCTTCTATTATAGTGATGTAATATGAAATAGAAACTGAAGATATTGTTTGAAAAATAAATGTGAGTTCTTTATAGGTGGGGATTACAAAAATGTTGTTTGGGTTATAATAATGGAAAATGGAGAGATTTGCGAACTATATAACAAAAGCATGTGATTACAAGTATTTTTTCATTAATGAGAACCCTGAGTACTGGGGATTTTTTAATCTATATAATAATTATAGGGTAGGATTAGTAGGGTACCTAAACATGTGTACATTTTATGATCTATCACGAATTTGAAAGAATCATTGGTATGTTGTTGTGAGTTATTAAATGATTCCCATATTGATTGGTGATTGAAATATAATCATTTCACAGGTAAAAATCCTAGTTTTTCAGATAATCATTCTAATTCCTTATAACATTATGAGATTAACAATGCATGGTTCATGGTCAGTGAACTATTCTCTTAATCCTATGTTTAGTAATGTGTGACTCATTTTATCATGACATAGTTAATGTGATAAGTTAGAATGATATTACATACTCAATGGGTTTGGATGAGATCAAGAAATAGAACACCATTTATGCATGATGGTGATTGAGTTTTGAATTGGTTATGTGTTTTGTTTAGTATGAAGAGGGTTAGAAATTTTGAGATTTTTGGGGGAGTGATTTCCCAAGGGGTCATTGTTGGAAATGTAAAAGGATCCAGAAACAATTTTTTCCTTGGAATGTGTATTTAGTATTTATTGGGAAGGATGCTTTTATCCTTTGCGAGGACGATGAACCTATGGATGAGGTAGTTTCATAATCTGATAGTTATTAAGAATTTATCATGAGTAGCAACTCATGTGTATTGATTGAACTTGATAAGATTATTATCAAGGAGGTATATTGGTAAACCCCTAGAGTGGGGAGCCCATAATTCTCAATATAAGTATTTGGACCTTAAAAAAGTTAAATAATTAGCTGATTTCAATGATGATGTATAGTAACCTGGAAATCATGATTAAATGATGTTTCATGTTGTTATGTGGGTTGGACCAGGATGACCATGTGTAGCCTATAAATAAAATTATAGATAGGTCATGTGTTGTGGCGATCAAGAATATATTTTTATGTAATTATAATTGTTTTGTATCCATGGTGAATGTATTATACATCCATACGATTATGAATCTAATGTTGGAAGGTTCCTTGATGTAATGATACCAGTTACTGGAATGTTGATGCAACATTTGGTTACTAGTGGGTAGGTGAACCTGAATAATATGCTTCTCTGTAAACATCATAATTGATATTTTGATATGTTTTGCATAATGTTTTAGTGTTGGTGTTGGGATTTTAAAGTGTTTAATTTATCTTAGTGTGTATCGATTTGATAGTGTTTCAATTCTTTTAATTATAGAATATTATTCATCTAGGATAGATGCAAAACCATGATTTATAATTACAAGAACTCATTTCCATACATTGTGAAGAGATATTAATAACCTTTGGATTCTTTGAGGATCAAGGAATCACAATTTATTGGGTTTTAGTTCATTATTTTGAGTGAGGTCACACTTTTGTGTATAATAAGATATTGTGAGTTGAACACCTGGTTAATTGTATCATAATGGATATAATGAATGTTCATGAATATATTCATGGATTTTTGGGAATAATATAATAATCTCATATAATTTATTTGAAGGTGGGGAAACTCTCTTTTTTAATCTATAAGAGGAAAATTATCAATTTTTAATGACCTCTCCTTGTGAGGTTGAATACTAGGATATAGAGGCTACACTAAGTGTGTCATTGGACTATGGAAATTCATTTAATAGTAAATTATATTGGAGGCGAATTTTATGTCTCAAAATAGCGGAATTAGAAATGTCCTATGAAGGGGATAAAAGTTACATGTTTCTTATTTGACGGAACAACCCATATTATGATATAATTTGATGGGCATGTGTGAACAAAATCACAGTGCTTCGAAAATAGAAAATACTGGTGGATTGGGTAAATGTTATCAAAATCAATAAGTTTGGAGTAGCTTAATGTAATCATGAAATGTGATTGATGATGGAATGTAGGATAATGTCGGTAAATTAAAACACTAGATATATTGGGAGTTACTACTGAATGACCGATAATACTACTCAAGGATGATAAGTGTTATGATTGAAAGATTCTGACCCACCATGTCTATAAAATTCTGAAAATTCAAATATAATTTTAATTTTAATTTTATTTCCGGTTCTTTTAGAGAATTAGATATTTAAAGGAAATACCTGTCTATTTCTGAGTTTTTTGGTGAAGAAAAAGACATGACATTTTATTGTGAAATACGGGTTAATAATGGATTCCAACTCTATAAAATAGGGATACAAACACACCCGGGTAGGTCCCCATCAAAATTAAGGAGTATAGGGAGTCTCTACATAGAATGTTAAAAATACGGCCCCACTACACCATGATTCCAATAATGGTAGGTCTAAACTATCTTTTTTTTGTTATTGTATGATGTGTGTTGTCAATGTGGCTAGACTCATTAGTGTGGTTTAATATAATCAAGTATTGGCATGGTCGGATCCTCAATGTCATTGTGATAGTAGTTTGGAAATTTTAAAATATCCAAATCAGATGCCTGGTAGTCAATGGTGTAGTTACTCCTCTTGATGGTGGAACATGTGATCACTAATGATGATTAATTAGTTCCTTTTAGAATTGTTTTTACTCTCTTGTAGAACATATCACCTTCAACCTTTAGTAGGGGTTTTAATCTAGGTGATTCTATGATTGGTTTTGACGAAATCTCTTTATTTATATGATGATATTGGATGATCTATTGCTTCCCTGATTGACTCCAATTTAGTTAACATTTTTTTATTTTTCTAGAGTTATGTGATTCATCATAACCTTTTTTCATTGAGGTATGATAAAATTAGAGTTCATTTATATGATTTCATTGTTTCTCAGATCCATTTTCTCTTCTAGGATCCCCGTTTCATGTAACATATGGATCTGAATTAATATAAAGAATATCAATTTGTTTTAAGTAGGTGGTTTCTGAGCTTACATAATTTTTTATGAAATTTACTTATTCTTTAGATATGTCATCATATACATGTTATTTTTATATCTATTTGTTGACACATAAAGTATTAATTTATTTATATATAATTATTTCATCATGATCTATAATATAATGCCAATATATTTAATATATATGGTGTAAAGGGCTAAGAAAACCCCTTATTCACAAGATTGATATTACGAATATCAATGGTCTAGGGATAACTTTAATAGATTATCTTTTGATATGTGAAACATATGAGATGTACTAAATAAATTATTGTGGATTTATGGTAAACCTAATAGGTTCCCCTGAATAACCTATGTTGGATGAGTTATGAATTGTAATATTTTTCACATTTTGCTTTATTGAAATTTAAGGTGTTTTAGATCATTTAGTACATATGAAAGATTATGGAATTGAATTAATGTATAGGATAATATTTCCATGAGTTTATGAAAACTTGGAGAAAGTCATTTCAACACAAAAATTGTTTTTTTAATTTTTTTTAACGGAATAATCAATTATCTAAAACTTTAATGCATGGTTATATATTGAAAAATGTTCTTGAAATGCATTATTACATTAATTTATATTTAAAGAAAACGTTTTGGTTAATGATTAATTAATTACCAAGGATTATTAAACAATATCCTAATAACTAGGAATTTTTTTAAATGGCGTATTAGTATTTACTGAAATTTTTTAAATGGTTATATGATTTTTTATATTGATTAAATATATTATTGATGCAATATCATTTTTAAATATTCAGTTAAGTGACATATAGAATAAATGTTCCTATGAAAATATTATTTTTTTGTTACCTCAATTTGATTCCATGGATCTTGTATGTTTATTATAAATAAATAAAAAAAATTTTAGGGGATAGTGAGGTGATTTAAAGGATATTGTGTTCTCATAATAATTATTTTCTATATATTTTTGGGGGAAATTAATTTGATTACAACGATCTAGTGTGACCATTATAATTATTATATATAATATTTAGTGGACATGATGTGATATAGTGTTCCCATTTTCATATATATATTTATATATTATTGAGGGATGTTTATGTAATTAAAATGATCCGGTCTACAAGTTATTATAATTCTATATATATAATTTTTGGTGAGCTTGATGTGATTATAAGGATATGGTGTTCCAATTAGTATTATTATTCTATTATTTGGGGACAAAGGGATTAATCCATGGATATGGGGTGCCCAAAAATTTACATATCCAAATGTCATAATGTGGGCAGTGATATCCAAATATATTTGAGCAACATAGAGTCCATATTCAGTATTTTGTTATAATCTAGGGATCACTAGTTTTACTTATTTATATGGATATGGTTATTTATCTATTATGAAGACTATATCACCAACCAATATCACTTAATTTAATGGATATTCATGGTATTGCTTTGGAGATTACCTACTATGTAATTTAACCACAGCATGCTTAGGTGTCTCTTTCACATGGGTACCTGAGGAGCCTTCACTATTTATTGGTTCATGTAGGGTAGAGTTGCATGATTGAAATGATAAGGAATGTCTACAATGATGTTTATATTTATTGGGATGTCTTGAGAGCCTCAAATTATTATTATATTTTATCTTTTTAATTTTCACTTGTGATCAGTCAAGTTGTCAATCTATTAATGGTATGTCATTATATTTCATTTCTATACTTATTATAGAAGGCTTATCCTTATTTATTTCCTTTTTGTACTAGATTGTGTATTAATTATTTAGAATGATATTTTTTATTTAATTTATTATTTATAATCTAATATTTTGAAATAGTTTTTCTGTAATATCATTTTATACCATCGTGGAAAATATGGAACCTCTTGAATATATTGATTCATTCCCAATAACAAGTAACTTCCCAATGTGGCTACTCATCAAAGTGAACAAAGGTAATCATGTTACAAATACAAGAACCTTTTAAAATGAGCGTATAGATATAAAAAGCTGTCATATAAATAGGATAGTATAAAACAATAATATATGGATAAAAATTAAATATAAAAAAAATATGATACCAGAATAACATGAATAAAAGATTCATAATATCGATGTAGCATGATCCCATAAACAAATTTCTTCAAAGATGTATCACTCTCAATGGTAACAAAAATGTGATTTCATTTTTAGTATTAGTTCATCAACACATTATTATGTCACTTTAAATAAATCATTTAATTCTCATAGTTCCATTGATATAGATAAATAAAACAATGATATTCAGTTTTTAGTTTTTTGGAAATCATAATTCATGGTTGTATTGTCCATGGTTTCTAAAATTTAATATGTATATTTGTGCTTCAAAAGGTAATTACCATGATCATGATTATTTATTTTACCATTTATGGAAAAAAATATTGAACCAAATATATATATAACAAAATAATTCATCTATATATTAG
Organism: Viscum album; assembly: GCA_963277665.1. Classification (NCBI taxonomy): domain Eukaryota; kingdom Viridiplantae; phylum Streptophyta; class Magnoliopsida; order Santalales; family Viscaceae; genus Viscum; species Viscum album. The sequence goes on along the minus strand of OY728147.1, from coordinate 1,688,592,664 downwards.
TTATTAATTTCATGTAAAGAAAGAGTGAAATCATAGTCATATGTATAATGGGAAACTCCAAAATCTTGTAAGGATTGTATATTAAACATTATATGGATCAAATTAAAATTCCTAAAAGTATTATACATAGAAAATAATTAAAAAATACATGTTCATAAAAATAATTAAAAATATCACAAGTAATAAAGAAACACATTAGTATGATATAACAGACATCATATGATATAATAACTTTAGTATGAGATATTATTAATATTGTATTAAAATTTCAAATAATATAAATATTTGAATGATAAAAAATTTAAAAAGAATGTTTTTTATAATATAGATTTTTTAGATATTGTTTTATAGTTTACAATTAATAATATTTGTTGATGTTAAATACATTAGTGTAATATTTTTTAACATAAGATACAAATTAATTTTCATATGATTCATTTATTTATATGGTTCATTCTTTTTAGGGTTTATTATATTTATAGCGTTAATTACCTTTATATAGTTCACTCATAATTCTATTCATACAACTTTATAAGGCTATTTTATACTTTATATAAGGTCCATTCAATTTTAAAAAAGAAAAAACTCACAACCAATAAGGATAAATATAAAGAAGAATAATTTTTTACTTAGATAGATTAATCCACATTGAACATGAAAAACAAAAAGACCATAATAATCAAAGAATATAATTTATTATTTAAAATAATATCAAACCATAGAAAGAAGAAAATATAGAGGATGTAGTAAAGAATTTTATAAATTATTATTGTGACATTTAGAAAAATAATAATAGATTTCAATATATATCAAAATGAAAATGATAACAGTGTAAAAATTCAACTCTAATGATTAAAAATTAATAATATCTAAATAAAAAATACATTTATTCTTTAAATCATATACTATAATAGTATACACCCTTTTGGAAAATGTAAAATTATCATTAAATATAAAAATCTCCCCCTATTTTAAATAATATTTTTTATGAAAACAACTGAAATATTTTTCTTTTATAAAAACTCCATTTTTAAAAAATCCTTAATAAAATAACACCCCCTATTTGAGATGAATAAAACTCTAAAGAGAATATCATTATTAAATAAATCATTTCCTTCCAGAAATCATACATTCCTTTGAAAGGGTTAAACTCATAATACTCTAAGATAATATAACTCTTACGACTTTCCTAAAACTAATGCTTACATGAATATAGTTAAACTGTTAAATTATTGACAATAATTAAGGTAGTACAACATTTATTATAGTTTAAAAAGTTTTCCAGTTTTAATCATGTAGACTGAATCTTCATTAAAATAAATATATTCAATAAAACCACATGTAAACAATTAAAAATAAGAATTAAAAGTGGTAATAAATACTCATTTTTGTAAATAGTTTAATGTTCAATAATTCCTTATTGAAATTTAATATTTTTAAATTTTAAACTATTCAATGGTGTTGTGAATATAGTAGCTCATTTGTAATCATTATAAATATATTCTAAAAAGATATCTCTATTTTTTAAATAATCCCAAATAAAGTCATATTATCCCTCTATACGATAATCTTTATAATGGGTAATAGTTTTAAAAATAGAAATTCCATATGAAAAATCATTGTAAAAAATAATTTTATTAAATTATTCACCAAAATTAAATAATATTTACTTAATCCCAAAAGATCGAATAAATTAACTAGTATCAGCTATGTAATCTACTTTAGATTTCAATAAAATAATTGAAAACTATTTCTTTTAAAACTAAGAAATAAAATTATTTACTAATATTTGAAATACCCCTAATGTATTTGTTCGGTCGATTATGATTCTCTAAAATAAATATCAGAATAACTAATTAAATCTTAATTATATTTATGTGGATGAAATTAAAAATGATTAACAGTTTCTATAATATATTTAATATTTATTTTAATAGTCTTTAACAGATTTCAATACGGTTTTACTGAAATGTACCAATCATATATACAACAAGAATCATATCATGTCTACTAGAAAAAAGGTAAATCAAACTACCAACCAATCTCATAAAAATTTTAATGTATAAAAAATTTCATGATAAATCGGAATCAATATTTGTTGTACTATATATTGGTGTTCTCAAACATATAATAAATTTACATTCAAACAATCGACCTTACTCTTTATAATACCTACATTGATTCATTAATATATCATCTTTTCCTTAAATAATATTCATTCAGAAAATCATTTTTAAGTATCCCATAATATTGATATAAAATTCATTAGTTATTTCATTAGAAAATAAATTAAATTGTTTTTCACATGATTTTCCAAATTTTATATCATCAACATGAAATTTTAAAATCAAAATATCTTAATGAAAAATATCAATAATTATTGAATGGTTAATTTTTAATTTTCCAAATTCATTTTTCAGAAATTTGATTTATACATTCATACTCATATTGGGGTACATCTTTATGTCTATATAATGATTTATAATGTCTTAAAAAATGATAGTAAATTTATCTAGTTAAAATCCTAACAGTTTTTTTGGAAACAATTTTATAAATAAATTCATTTCAAAATGAACTTTTTTACATCAATTTGAGACATTTTAATAACATCAAAATCATTAATGGAAAGAAAAATTATAATAATATTTGACATATTAATTGGAGAAATTGATTCATCATATTCCATTCATTATTATTTAAAATAAATTATATTCCATTAATCTAGATTTATTTCACATAATATATATTAATTCTTCATGTTTTCTTTTTGAAAATTCATTAAGTTCATATAATTTGAACAAAAAAGTGATACAGATAATGCAAAAAATCATTTATAGAAACGTTATTATGTTCATATTCCATATAAAAATTAGTATAGAATATTTCAATGATTCTATATAATAATTATGTAAGAAAGAATAAAAAATATAAGATATAAAAAAATTCTTGAACATATTTGTGTTATGAACTATGGTATCTACATATCTAATTATTCATTAAATATGGTGTTCTTTAAGAGTTTTCTTGTTTCATTAATTTTTTTGATCTTAAATATTACAAATTAAATATTGAGTTTTATTATTATATCCACCATAATTAATTTCTCTATATTATCTATAATTTGTTCTAAAACTGGGATCTATTTTAATTCCTTTTCATAAAATTTATCATGAACCAAATCATCATCAATGGTAACTTTTTATTATCTATATATATATATATATATTTGTTAACATTATAATATACAAAAAATATACCTTCATCTGATGTAGTATAAAATTTTTCAAGATATTCATTAGTATTTATGATAAAAAACATTACTACCCAGAAAAATAAAATAACAAATATTAGGTTCTCCCTTTCATATATTTTTTAAGGAGTTTTCTAAGGTATATGTCTAATTAAATTTATATTAAATATAGGATAATTAATTCTTACTCCATAATTATATAAACTATTTGGTAGATTAAAATAATTTATCATAGATCAAGCAATTTCTAAAATAGTTATATTCATTATTCTACCTAATCTATTTTTCTGAGGAGATATAGGTACGAAAAAAATTTGGGAATAACCATATAGTTTAAAAAATATTCAAAATACATATTTAAGAATTTCTTGCCTCCATAACATATAATTGATATATTGAAATAAACTTTCTCACTTCAATCTAATTTACAAAAAATTGTAAATCTTGAAAAAGATTCATTTTTCAGTGATACAGAATAAATCCATTTGTATCTACCATAATCATTTTTAATAGTAGATATATACCTCTTAACAACTAAACATGATGTCTTTATGACCAAATAAATATAAATAAGTAGTTTTTAGTGGTCTTAAAATTCTTAATTCATTAATATATCCTAATCATTTTCCCCCATACACAGATCATAAAATTTATAATTATATACCTTGAGTTCAAAGAACATTAGTAAAATTTGATTATTTTATTTCTTTTGTAATAATTATAAATATTTATGTCCAACCCTCATAATACATATAACATTATTTTTATTTTTATCATAAAGACACATAAAAGTTAGGCATAATATGTAAGTAAAATAAGTAGAATAATTGTTATACATTGTCATATCATAAGAAATAAAAATTATAAATTTCAAAAATAACATTCATTTTATTATCGACCATAAAATGTTACAATTTTATAAATAATAATAGAATCATAAATAATTTTATCTCCAAATCCATTTACTATTCTTTTTTATTTTGCACCAAAAATAAAAATTTGTCCATCACATCAATTGTATGATAATATGTTTTTCTATTCTCAAGTCATGATTTTAGAATATCCACTGTCAATGTAGCATATATCTTTCTTGATATGTCTAAGGTATATTTTAAAAGAAATAGTAAGAAATTTTTTTTACCATTTTATTTTTGGTCAAGTGGGGTTAGTAAAAGAATTAAATTGTAACCAAATATATTTTAATCATTTAGTATTTTTACTTTTCAAGGAGATAATTTCATAGAAATAAATTATTTTTTAGGTCCTAAATTTTGTTTATTTCTTAATTCATAATATCTAGGTTATTATCATTGTATTATACTTCTAATTAATGTAACAATAGATATTATTAATTTAGATTATTTAGCAGTAAATGTATTATACATGTAGGTATGATTTTTATTACAACCAATACCAAATTGTTTTCATTATTTATTCAGAAATGTAATATTATCCAAACTATCATTCCCAAAAAAATAGGGATAACTAATATTTTAGTACTACAACTTCATTAATAATATTTTGATTCTCTTCGTATTTATTTATATATCATTGTAATCATTTTCATTAGAAATTGATGTTCTTTTCTTATATTTTACTTTTTATTTAATATGACCCTTTTAATCCTAAAAATTTCACTATTTATTTCTTTAAAATTTTCATACATCTCATCATGTATTAATGGTTTAATCTAAAACTATTAATTTTATTTATTTATATCAGTAGAAGAAGTTTGTTCAAAATTAGATTTAGAGTCTGATCTAAATACATAGTCCTTACTAACCTCATTTGTTGTATCTATTAAGGACAATTTTTTTTAGTCTTTTTAAAATATGGATTATTCAAATGAATCTAATTCTGATATAGAACTCCATCAAAAAGAAAATGATATTTTGAACTTTTCTTGTACTTTATTATGTTCTCATATACTTTAGTTTATGGTAGTATGTTTTATTTGATATTTATTTCATTATTCAAGAAAATTTTACAATTACACAGTATTATATAAACTTTCATTACCTTTCCATTAAACCTTTTATCAATTTTATAAAATTACATTTTGGATATACTTTTGAATCCTTTCTAAATATTCATCTGTTTGTATAAAATATTAAGAAAATCAATTGCCTTAATTTTATATCCATAATTTCCAAAAGAATATGAGTTTTATGAAAACGTTAAATTGAGTTTAAATTATCACCTAACTTATTCATATTATCTTCTTTAGAATTATTATTCAATGAAAGTTCATTTTCATCAATTAATTTGATAATTTCATCCAACTTATATTATGAGAAATTATTTAATTCATCTATAGAAAACAACATTAATTTCCACATATAATTTAAGGATCACAACATTCACTCTACTAGAACTATGTTTTACAAGGATTAAACTAGTGCGCTAAAACCAATAATGATGCTTGTATATCTATGAAACATTTGTTTCACAAATTTTAATTATCCCACATTGAAATCCAAATATTCTTCTCTAAGAATTCTCATCAGAGATCATGTCAACTTGAATTTTCAGTAATTTATTACATATAGTATCCTCTATATTTCATGTGTAGTTTTTCATGCTGAAAAAATACAAAAATCCCATCTAATTATCTCATATTGCAATATATTAACCAAATTGAAATTTGAAACATACATTATATATCAGTTTCCATTCAATTAATTACGGTAACAATCAATAATTTTAATGGGTCTTACCATATTTATTCATCATTCTATACTATTATTCTTTAGGATGGATTGCATTCTTTTCTACAAGTACTCATAGTCATTTCCATCAGAATTTGTTGGTGTTAATAGAATAAATCCATTATCATAATTTAATCATGAATACCAACAAATATCATTTCATAATATTTTGAAGTATAGATTAAGGGTAAGAAACAAATGATAAAAAATCAGTAAACTATCATTGATACCAATTATTGGGTGAGTATGAGATGTTATGATGGCCAAGAGGGGGTGGTGAGTTGACTTGTTAGAAGTTTCATCAGTTTTAAAAAAATATTAAACTAGAGTTTAATGATAGAAATATTCATTATAAAATAAAGTGATAAATATTATGTAATGTATAATATAACAACAAGGAACATGTGAATTTTTATAGTTTTTTAGATCAAAGTTATCCAACATATACTCTTCACTTTTATCTAATCACCCATCCATTTTTTTATTTTATTGAATATCCACTTTTTTGGATAAGTGGGAACCTACCAAAAATCCACAAAATTCGCATAATTGGATTCAAAATTCAAAATATCAAAGTGATCAATAACACCACACTATGAACCAACAAAAAAATTGTAATTCATGATTAAAATGAGATCCATCATCACCCACTAGCTCTCTATGCACACCTTGTAGTGATTACCAAAATTTTGGGACTATGATGGTTGGAGATGGTTTTTGGATGTAAGAATTCGTTGTTTTTTGAATTTTATATATTTTTTTCATTAAACTAAATATCATTACTTTTGTGTTTTTTTTATCAGATTAAGGGGGTATCAAACATAGACGATCATATGTAGATTTATTAAGGCAATAAATTTCAAGTTTCTATTATGAATATGTTTTTGTGGTGAGCATGTTTTCAAAGTCAATTTTTTAATAGAGCAAAAATATGTACCAGATTTAAAATTTTCTAATATATTATTAACATATAAAATTTTATGATGCATTTCTCATCATTTAATGTCTTAAACATCATAAAGATGACGTGATAGAACCCTGAGTTAATGGAAGAAAAGAGAATTTATTTTTTTGGCGATTCTATGAAGTTAATTTTTTCAGAGGTACATTATTAGAACAAGAAACAACATATATAGATTTTATTTTGATGATTTTTAGTTTGTATCTACTAAATTTAATAGATCTTAAAAGTATTGATCAATTGATCCATCGGTCAAAATGATTCATCGAATGAAACATCTATTGCTGATTTTTTTAAAATAATGTAGTAATTATTAATACTAATCCTATGGTGAAGTTATATTCATTAATCCATAAAACATGTATATGGAACTGATAAAGGATTATATGTATATATGAATAAATGTAAGAAAATTTCACAACCAAAATTCTTATAGATTGACCAAAGTTGTTGAGTGTGACTAATTAGAAAAGTTTTTTATGATGGTCATTTAGTTGAGTTGTTGATAATGATGAATCATATGGACATTAGATATTATTCATTCAAATTATAAAAAGGTGAAACATATTAAAGTTACCACTTAACAATTTTTATAGGGTTCTGATGTATTTATAATCTTTAATGACAATTACATAAACATATTTTTAGATGTATTGAATAATATGTGTGGGATATTTTTTTATTTCTCATTTCATGGGAACCATAATGAAAAATATGTTTCTTATTGAGATGTTTTATAATATTATTTTCCATACTAATAATTTGAGAAGTTATTTTTCAAAAGAGAGACCTAATTAATTAGTTCTATAGATGTGAATAATTTTTGAGAAGAATATTTGAGAATAATATATAATATTTTAGAACAGATGAGAAGTTTTCAAAAGGGAATTCAAATGAACCTTCATTTTGGATAACTGGAATTTCATCGAGAAGGAAAAAAATTAGGTTCCCTCATTTTCTATTTTGGGAAAACCTATATAAATGAATCAGAGTACATCATACATTGATACTATTCACATTCATAAAAGGTGATTCTCTGTAATTTTGGTTTCAATCAAATAATTTTTCATCATAATATTGGTGGATGGAATTTACTGAATTAGACAGAACAATTAGATTTAACAATTATATGGATGAAAAAAGACTTTTTTCTAAACTAATGATTTGGATAGATGATTTTGAGTGAATGGTTGGACTATGATGATGTACAAACCCCAAATAATATGTTTGTTTCTGACGCTTTCCGCTGGGGCACGCATGCACATCTGTCACGCAGGGGAGGACACGCGGCTTGTGGCCCCACATTCTCGCTTTCCAAAGGCGGGCGTCATCCGTTCCTTGTTCAAGAATGTCTGCTCCTATATTGAAACCGGTATGATGGGATGTCGATTCTTACTTCCGTGGATTCCTCCTAAGATATCGTAACCTATTTCGGGTCTCCCTCATAGATTTAAGATGTATTCGTGAATATTGTTCCTGGTTTCATATCTTCCTGGACACCAGTTAATTACACTGCTTCCGTCAAGATTCTCTAGGGGGGTCTGGTCGGGGGAGCATCCTTCGGTGAGGAGAATGGTCACGCTGGAGTGTCGTTGGTGTGTCTGGAAGCTAGGGAATTGGCATTTATGTCTTCTGTCCCTTATTATAGGGATTCTCGAGGGTGCAGTAGCCTGAGGCATCCCACATCGAACGCCGGGAATTGGAATGACATAGGCCTATATCTAAGCTTTTCCTCATCTTCCCATGTTTAACACGGGGAATTTCGCGAGTTTAATATCCAGTGGGGATGGATCGGACTGATCGGAACATTGAGAGTGGATCAGATAAAAGGACCCCCTGAAGGGAACTCCGATGTTGGGGCCAACACGTGGGTGGCATCCCAGATACTGGGGAGTGGACTGAGGTGGCATGATCCCACCGGGATGTGGAGGCGCGGGTAAGAATTAGGATGGGTGATGAAGCGAAGGGGCATGAACCTCGTGGAGGATTCCTACGTACCATGCCTTGACATGGATCAAAGTCCTCGTAGTTCAGGTATACAGTTTAACGTCATGCGGGATGAGGGAATTTGTGGCTTACGCTCTGAGGTGGCCCAGAATGGATGGATATGGCGCTTACGCTCTGAGGTGGCCCACAATGGTGGATATGGGGCTTATGCTCTGAGGTGTCCCACAATGGATTGATATGGGGATTACGCTCTGAGGTGGCCCACAATGGTGGATATGGGGATTACGCTCTGAGGTCGACCATAATGGTGGATATGCATCTTACACTCTGTGGTGGCCCACAGTGGATGGATATGGGGCTTACGCTCTGAGATGGCCCATATATTTGTCAAACCGACGCAAAGGGGTCGGAATGACTGAATGGTGGGCTTGAACCTCGTTGAGGCTTCCTACGTACCATGCCTTAGCATGGATCAAAGTCTCCGTAGTTCAGGTATATAGTTTAATGTCATACGGGACAAGGCAGAAAGTTTACTGTCATGTTGGACGGAACACTGTTTAACGTCATGCGGGACGAGGGCATACAGTTTAACGTCATGTGGGATGACATTTGGGGCTTACACTCTGAGGCGGCCCAAGGAGTTGGTGAACCGACGCGAAGTGGTCGGAACAACTGGGTGTTGGGCTAGAACCTTGTGGAGGCTTACTACTTAACATGCCTTAGCACAGATCAATGTCCTCGTAGTTTTCTGGGATGGGGCTTTCTCTCTATGTCGGCCCATAATGGTTGGTGAACCGACGTGAAAAGGTCGGAACGACCGGATGGTGGGCTTGAACCTTGTGGAGGCTTTTTACGTACAATGTCTTAGCACGGATCAATGTCCACATAGTTCACTGTTATGGGGATTACACTCTGAGGCAGCCCATGGGAGGATTTCATGGTCGATGCTCACTCTAAGCCCAATTGAGTCATGCTCGGTGTGAGAAACAAGAGGTAGCTGGGACTAGAAGATCACGTCACGAAGGGTGCATCCGTGAGAAGCGGAGAGGGTCTTACACGCTGAGCGGCCCTTAGTGTCGGGACTTACTCGAGGATGGAGGCCCGAAGTGCAAAAAAGCTTAGAGGGAGAGGGATTTGGGACCGAAAAAAATGAGATGTTGTGTTCCCTATCACATCCTCTACTGGCTTTGGCAGTGGGGAAGTACGAAGGTGCATGGGTGCTACCTTCCGTGGGAGAGGCTAGGGGCTTACGCATTGATGTAGCCCTTCCTTTGTGGACAAACGCCACTCCGAATGAGAGGATATCATTCAATGTGAGGAAGATTCCATTCCTATGGAGACAAGCGGTGTAAAGAATGTCTGAGCCGGGGGGACCCTTCATGCGAGGCACGGGGTCGGATCACAGTTTAACGTCAAGTGTTGAAAATGAGGTGAGTGGAAATTTAACGTCCTGCATCTCGGATGAGGTGGGTTCGCACCACACCCCTAGGGATTACATGACCGTCACCCTCAACCCCTTTTGGGAGGGAAGGAATCCGCAAGGTCGTGGTGAAGGGGGGCCGCAGGGCGAACCATCGAGGGTTCCACATTAGCATGGCTATGCAAAGAAGCAATAGTCGTTAGCATGCCTATGCGAAGGAGCATTGGGAAAATTAACACAATGGGAAATACTGCCCAAGGTACCTTGAGGTTACCTCATACAAGCCTGGAAGGCCGTAAGGCAAAACAGCGCATGACATGCATGCCCGACATGGAGGACATCGGGCATCTATATAGGGAGGCACCCGGGGAGCGTCAAGGTGAGGGGTCCTGGGGATTGCGCGCAAACGGAAGGTTTGCGCGCAAAACATCAGGATGGATTGTAATGGGGGCAGGAGGATTGCGCACAGCTAAGAGGATCGTGCGCAAAGAAGGTAAATTGCGCGCAAGTGGCAACGTCCATACTTTAAGCAAAGACCGCATTGCACGAAGGTATTGCGCACAATTGGAACGTTTTTTCCGCAATGGGATAGATTGCGCACAACAGAGGAACACTAAGGGGTTTGGGATTTTATCTAAGCCAGTGGGATTACGCGAAAAGGCAGATCCTGGGGATAGGTTGCGTGAAAAGAGTCAATACCTAAATGTCATATTGCGTGCGCAGAAGTCCTATTTCGCGCACGAGAGCCGGTTGAAATTCCGAAACCCAGAAATTGAAGGGGTATCCATCTATTTATATCCTCCCAGCGTCGCGGAATCGAGATGGTGTGTGAAAGTTTGTGCGCCAGGGATGGTGGCATGAAAAAGGGACATGCGCGGGTGCTGGCGCGCAAAATTGCGGGCCGGAGTCGGGGTCCTTTCGCGAATCCCAGACTCCTTTTGCACGGCCAACATTTTTTCACGCAAATCATCCTTAATTTCTCGAAACACTTACGGGCCCTCCGGACCAGGCCTCCGGGTTTTAATATGACTTCTCTTCCTCATTACAAAACTTCCTTTAGGAGTTACATACTTTTTCGGCGTCTACAAATTCCCCCCCTCAGAATTGGATCGGCGAGAGGTCGCAATGATAGGATTCCAAGGGAAACACCGAAATGCCGAAGTGGGGGATTTCGTGGGAACTTTGTGCGCAAAATTCAACGGGGCACGCAAAACTCCGGTTCGGATGAAATTAGATTTCCGCGTGAAGCAAAACCCCGACCTCGCCTATAAAAAGGGTCCCCGGGTCCCATGTTCTGTACTCATGCTTTTCCGCGTGATAAGATCAATGTTCTCACGCATGAAATTACTTCTACGGCTGCGCGTAAAAAATGCTTTGGCAATGCATAATTCCTTCCGAGTTTTGGGTGTATTTCCATGCAAACTCAGGGTATTCCGCGACAATTGTTTCGGATTGCTCACCCAACTCCTGAATTGCGTGCCGCAAGTCCAGATTTTTCACTACTCTTTTCGATTTCACGCAACTCCCAAAGAACTAAAGATGGCCGCAAACCATGTCAATGAGGGGAAGCCGCCACTCGTAGAGCTGAAATGGTGGCAAATGAAGAGTTTTATGGTGCCAAGGTGGATGTTTCCGACAACCTAACCTTGGTCAACCTGTTGACCCCTGCCCAGAAAGAGTATCCTCTATCCAACAACCTATTTCTTTGGAACATTGGCATCCTGGAGGAGGTTCCACTACCGGGCTTTGAGGATGACACACTGCGGTCATGGGTGACCTGGGAGGACAACCTTCCCTGTTACAACATCACCAACAATGGTCATCCTGCCAGAGAGACTAGTCACATGGATGTGTATATCTTGGACCCAAGGACCAGGACCATTGATGGGGGTGATCCTATTGCAGAGAGCTCCCCGGACCTCTATGAGAGCACATTCTATCAGAGCATCACGGATGATACTAAGGGTTGGCTGCAAGATTTGGACCTGTGGTCCATAGGTAACTTCATAAGTGAGTAGACCTCGGCATACTGGGTTCGCCATACGTGTGACCAATTCGAGGCTGAGCTACAGCACATTGGTCTATTCGAGGCAGTGTGGACGTCATAGTTCCACTTACACCGTCAACCTGAACTCGGGCCAGAGTAGTTCACCCGGTGGTCCCCTGATACCAACACATTACATCTTCACCATGGGGAAGTTGGAATCATCCTCTAGTACATTCACTGCATCATAGGTATCCCACTAGAGGGCCGCCAATATGACGAGTTCATTCCTCCAATGAACACATGGGAAGAGAGGTCACAGACCCCTATGCTAACGTGGAACCTTCTGGATCTGGACAGGGAGAGGGTATAGGTCAAGGATTTCCTGAAGTAAATGACCTAAAAGGACTAGTTCAGCCAGTTCTTGGAGAAGGACCCAGTGGTTAAGATTCTGGGACTGGTAAAATGGTGCCCAACCGCGGCTCAGAGGAGCAAGAATGGATCATACTGGAGGACCCTAGAGGCGGGGCAATACCAATCGTGGGGCTACTGCATCGTTAAGGCCCGTGAAACGAACGTTCGATATTCCGGGTTACTTACCACCTTTCTGGGTAGGTGGCTCTTGCCAGTTTGGGACACGAGGATGGGTGTCTATCCAGCAACTCTAGTAATATCAGGCACCATGGCTTCCAACAAAAGGTTCAATCTGGGGGTCCCCATGCTAGCTAGGTTGTATGCCATTATGGGACGCATCTCTAGAGAGTTGTTGCCTCAGATGGTATGTGGCCCCTTCCAGATCATTCACGGCAGGGTGGTGGCTCATCCTGGTGGGTACACTGTCCCAAACATCATTCATCCTCTGGGCAATGGCCTACTGCCATCTCTCCTGAATATTATTGGGGTTGCACCGATGGCTCTCAATGAGGAGGGCATAAGGACCTGAATCAGTAACCACGCCAATTTCAACTTCATCACGTTCCCCAACCCAGTTGGCTAGATGGTGGACAATGGGAAAGCCTTACTAGAGTAGCAACAATACTTCCAGAGCATCCGAGGGGGGTGCGTGTAGATCAAATTGACGGTAAGATCATATGTGAGCCTTACGTGCCGTCCCGATTCGCCAGGAAGTTCGGGTGCCTCTAGCGAATCCCGAAGAAGGTATTCAGGGATATCCGGGAGAAGAATAATCCCTACTTCCTTCGACAAATGTGGTTAGTGTTCACCACCTATGGATCTGGTGATGTCATTAACCTTCCCCCTACAGGGGTCGACGCTGGCTTATCAACCGAGTATGCCGATCACTGGACCATTGCATACCCTGAGGGGCTTTTACACAAGAGATTCTGGAAACTCGAGACTACCCGTGTGGAAACTGGGTGAAGGGGGAGCAAGAAAGGTGCTGCTAGGAGGGGGAACCAGGGCCACGCCGGGCAGCAAGGCCTGCGTAGGCCAGGACCTCAGTAGCGGGGGCATCACATGGTGTCGCTGCGACCTCATTTCCCAGAGGGGGGTCGCACGAGGAGGCCAGAGAGCGTCTTGAGAAGCAGATAAGATAACTTCTCGAATATTCCCATGATGAAATCTTCCCGGCATTGTTGTAGTCCTAGATGACCCTGAGGAAATCAATTAGTGTTGAATCCATCCAGTAGAAGATAATGCAGGATGGGATCTAGCTTCCAGAGGTCGGGCTCATTCGAGTTACCGACCGAGTAAACTTCCATCAGTGGCATGCATATCTAACAGCCATGGACACTCACGCACACCAGCTGGGTCGGCGCGTGGAGCCACCTTTCCAGGTGAAAGTGATGCTCATCCAAGAGCAAGATCCGGAAGTGATGTCGCCGGGAGAAGGCGGCAATAATGACGAGTTGGAGGGAGAGGAGGAAATAAGAGAAGATGAAGGCGAAGGAGAAGATGAAGGATAAGGTAAAATAGAAGGAGAACCCAAAGGTGAGGGGTCGAATGGGGAGGCCAACCAAGGGATCTTGCAGGAGAGTGGCAAGATTGTCAGCTCCGACATGCAGATAACTGAGCTGCTCAAGGTCCGTCTCTATCCTTATTCACCCTCCTTCCTTGCCCATTCTCTTCGGAAATTTCTAACTCATTTCCTAACCTCCCTTAAGAGCACATAGGCACTGATCAGGCATCCCCAATAGAAGAAGGAGGAGAGGTGCCGATAGTACAGGGTAGGACTCTGACGCCCATCATCGAACTGGCAAGCACTGAGGGGTATCCTGCCATGACAGCTCCTATAGCGTCCAGCACACCAGAGGCTGACGCTCTGGGTTTCTGTGAGTCCCCTGTTTCACCACTGGTGATTACTGTCAGAAAACCCAACTAATAAGGACGCTCCTTGTACAATGATCTCGGTGTTGGAGGCTCGTCGGGATGTTGAGCCCAGGCAGTCCGTGAGAGGACCAACGGCGGACGTACGACCTCCTCCAAAACATACTTCCCAAACCGAGTCGGCCCCGGAAATTGGTGAGTAGGGGGATATGGAAATTGGCAGTGCTATCATTTGAGCAAGGCCGGGAGCTGATGGAGGCACCACCGCTATCGGGGCGAGAGAGGATGGCCACCTGGACATCCAAGATCCTATTCCTCTTGAGGACATCACTGAGGAAGACCCTGCTGTCGACCTGCTGGCTGCATTTCCAACATACCGGCCCATAGATCCCGAGGAGATAGACGATTCAGACATGGAAGCGGCCGAGGAGAGCCGGATGACATGACGTAAAGGGTGGAAGTGTATCCAGCACTTTCTTAGGCATCCTCAAGAAGATTGGATAAGGCGAATGGGATCACTCCAGAACTGGATGCGTTTCCTATGTGCAAGAGGGGATGTTGCTTAATGACTTCATCTGACGGTCCATGATTACATGGATGAGAAGATACATGAGGGAAACCAGTGCACCGACATTGCCCAGTGTCGGGAAGGATCTGTGAGAACCCACATGTTTCTAAGGACAGAGCAGGATGTCCCACGCCTCAACGGGATGGCAGCAGAGAAGGAGGTCTCCATTGCAACGTGCTCTGAGCTCATTGAGAAACTGACGGACCAGCTAGCTGATGCCCAAGAACAATTGATGGAGGCAAGTCACCAGATGACCATACTTTAAACCGAACGGGCGCAGGCACAAGCTAGGATTTTCGAAATGTGCCACGTAGTTTCTGATGAAGAGAGAGTCTTCAGGGAGTGGGAAGTAGTCCTGGAGACTACAAGCCAAAGGGTGGCAGCGATGGAAAGATCAATCCAGCACGCTGATCCTTAAGGGATCTGCTTTGGACATCTCATGAACTTTTTTCATTCACTGCTAAATATTTCGATCCAACGTATGGACCAATCTATTTATCTGTACCCTTGGCTTAATATGCAAAACCATAATCCTGAAATTAATAACAACTCACCACTATGCTCATGTGGGTCGCACTCAATGTGAGAAATAAAGGATGCATGTGTTATCATTTCGTCTGACTGTGGGGCGTCAACCAAGCTTCAGGCATCCGAAATCGGGCCCATATTTCTGAGGAAGAGAGGGACGTCCATTTGAAGGGAGGGGACCTCAGACCAATCAATATATCATCTCCTCAATGTGCTATAACACATGAGTGGGGAAATGCTGGGGGAATTGAAATCAATCCGAACATAGGGATATGAATAAGGTGAATCATGTAACACAAATTTGGAACAGTATGGGTGGGCGCGATGATGGAGGATAACTGTTAACCGTGGTGGAAACGTAGCATCCATATCGCATTGGCCTAAAATGGGGACAACAAATGAGGGCTGACCGCTGAACATGTTTGCAACACGGGGCCTAACTCAAATATCGTCGATCAGTCTTCCAGAACGTTGGCCCAAGATAGTAGGCAGACCATATGTCAATCATCCATACTGTTACAATAGGAGGACCAAAGGTCTATCATCTATATTGTTATAGCCTGCGGACCATAGGTCGATGATCCATACTGTTAGGGGGTCCCATCAAGCATGACCAGTATTCCGGAACATTGGCATAGGATAGAAGGCAGACCGTAGATCAATTATCCATACTGTTGCAATAGAAGGACCAAAGGTCTATCATCTATATTGCTATAGAAGGCGGATGATAGGTCGAGCTTCCATACTGTTATGGGGTCACATAAAACATGAAAAAGGATGAATATCTGAATAAAGGGGCACAAAAAGTGTGGAAAGTGGAGTGGTGGTTTGTTCGAACAGAATCCAACATTCCCAAGATTGTGCCACCGTGGTGGAAGCACATTAGGCAGATGTATTAATCTGGTCACGGATTATCCCAATATCTAGACAGGACCTCTCTAGAGAAAGAACTGTCACTTCACAACATTACTATGGGGCATTCCAGAATTATCCGGGGCAGATTATGCAGTTACACGACTTCCCAGAAAGTCAGGCCAAGGGGGATGATAGTGAGGAGGGATGGGATTTGGTAGTCCTTGGGGATGGACCCAAGAAGAATTGTCTTGGTGTTCCTATGTACCTCATAAGTATTAGAATCAATCCACAGGTAGTTCTAGAAAGGATCTTAGTTTAAGGTCTTATAGCTCGGACCAAAGAGTAAGGGGAGTGGCAGACACATGGAAAAGAGGTTGTGAAACCTGATGTGAGTGAGGACAAGGTCCTACATACCATGTGATCCTTGGAGAAGTGTTTAGGTCAAGGGACCGAACAAGTAAGTTAGGCTGGGCCTATGGGGAAGTTCCCAGGCGCTCCTACGTATCTCATAAGGATGAGAATCGTGCCATACGTAGTTCTTGGGGGTGCCTTTCAACGTCGCGCAGGACAGGACACAGGTGGGCTAATTATTATAACAGGTCATACGTGGTGTGGCTATTTCAAAACTGACATGAATGAGGACAAGGTCCTGCTTACCATGCCATGTGGTCCCGTGGTCAACGCCCCAAAATCAGGATAGACATGATGAATTAGCGGACCCCAAGCTGGACCCTTTGATGAGAGGTCTGGGTGTTCTTACATACCCCATAAGAATTGGGATCAAGCTGCACGTAGTTCTTGAAGGATGGCACGGCACAACATTGTACCTATGAAAAGGATGAAAGAGGTGTGCGAGTCTATCCCTCACACCAAAAGAAGTGGCATTTGATATGTCTTGTTTGTCCTTAAAGGTGAATAGTTTTTCTTTCGTGGAACGACCGGCCTAGGGTAGAAATTCCTGGAATCTCCACAATAATCAAGATGTATACAGGTGTTGACAAATGGTATGGTAATCGACCAATACCCAACGTGATGTCCCCTATGGAGAGTTTACCACAATGCAGTGTCATTTTTCATCGTGCGGCTAGGGAGATTTCATCACAGTTTATGGTAGTGTGGTATGACCAACCAGCACAGTTTATGGTCATATGGCTTGGACCTGGAGGAATACGCACAATGTGATAAGGAATAACCCGATGTAGATGGGGAAATATCCTCATACCATCACCACATGCAATTCTAGGAGAGTTTCCCCAGGATAAGGAGCCAATGAGGGTCCAACAATCATGGGGCAGGAGACACTAGCTTCCAGGTGAGCAGGTTCCGAAACGCAATGTCTGTGCGACTCCTCGTTTCCCATGGGGATGAGGGTCAAGATGTGCATGATCCTTAGAGAAAACCCAAGAATATACTCTTAGCGCTCAGATCACGGGAGCCCCGAGAGGCACTGTCACACAGCTTTGACCGCCTGACATGTGGAGGTGCACTGAGGGTTAGTGCATGGAGTTTCGAGATTCCACCTTGACACGATGGGGTGGAACATAATATGAATTATGAAACCTACATTCAGGGCATGAAGGAGTCAGCGTGATGACTGAGGATCATTGCTGAGCATGTTCGCAACACAGCATCATGTCGTGTTAGCCTAAAATGGGGACAAACAAATGAGCATCGACCTCTAACCATGTTCGCAACATGGGATTTGTATCAATCTTTTTTCTGAAACCATCAGGGGCGTTGGTCCATGACGGTAGGAGACCCCTTAGGCATTGTATCCAAGCCTTTCTTGGGGGTCCCTCCAGTTGTGAAAGATAATGGGGCCTGAATGAAGGGGAGCACGAAGCTTGTAAATTGGACGGAACGTGCCTAAGTTGAATCTGACACTCTAGGTCATAGACCAGAGTACTCTAAACACATTAGCGGACCACTGGAAAGGGTTGAAGGGATCAATTTGAGAGTATCCAAAAGATGGTATATTCCCAGTAGAAGGGGGAATGATGCCAAAAAACCCTGTACCACACCGATACATCCCCCTGTGGGGAGGGACAGGACAAAAGACTAAGGTGACCGAAAGATCGTGGGATCTCCTAAGATATGTGTCTAGACCTGAAACCTTGACATTCAGGCGGTGCTATGTATTCCATAAGGATGGGAATCAAGTCGTGCGTAGTTCTAGAAGCATATTTTAACGTCACGTAGGACGATGAGAGGCATTTCATCCAAGAATGTGTACGGCATGGAGGGTAACCCATCATGAATGAATACATAATCCTACACCACACCACACACTCTGGGTAAGGACTGGGGCTAAGGGGCCCGAGAAGGCCAAGGGGCCTAAGGCTGGGCCTCATTCAGGAAGGCATAACCAGTTTCACTTTAAAATCTTTCAGTCGGTACGAGCATGTAGTTTAAGGTCATGCTGGACCACAAGGATCTTAGTTTAATGTCTTAGAACACGGACCAATGGGGACCAGATGTAGGGCCAAGTGCAGTTTAAGGTCGTGCTAGACCAAATTCAGTTTAGGGTCATGCGGGACTGGGTGCAGTTTAGGGTCATGTGGGACCGGGTGTAGTTTAGGGTCATGCGGGACCGTTATCGAGTTTAAGGTTATGGGGGACCCCATAGGGTTAGGAAAAATACTGCTTAAGGAACTTGGAATTGGTGGTAGGAGTGACACGCTCGCCATCCATAGTCAACAGGGAGTAAACACCATTGGGATAGACCTTATGGACGATGAAAGGCCCCACACATTTGGGCTCCAACATTGGTGGTTTCTTGCTAGGAATCATTGGCGCCCTAAGGTCCAGTACCAGGTAACCTTGTAGGAAAGAGCAGAGGTGAACCTTCTTGTTGAAAACTCGAGCCATCCTGCTCTAATGCCTTTCCAGGTTGTGCAAAGCGCAAAGCCTATTTTTGTCCATTGCTTCCAACTTAGCCAGGTAGATTTCAGTAACTATATCCAGCGCTTGCTGGTTGTAGACCACCGTGTTGAATGAGGGAAACTGAATCTTGACGGGCAGGATGGCCTCTACTCCATACACTAGGGAATACGGGGTCACCTGGGTGTAATTACGAGTCATCTTCCGATAAGCCCAAAGGGTGTTGGGGAGCTTGTCCGGACAACTTTTCTTGTTCTGACAAACCATTTTTTCAAAATGTTAGGGAGGGTTTTATTAAACACCTCGATCTTTCCATTTTCCTACACATGATAGCGGGAGGTATGGTTAGAGCGAATGTTGTACTTGTCATACAATTTCATCAGCTTGGCTGCTTGGAAGTTGGTTCTGTTATTCGTGAGGATAGTGTGAGGCACTCCAAATCGATAGATGATGTTGAAACTCATGAAGTCATCGATATAATGGGCTTTGAATTCATTGAGCATAATTGCCTCTACCCACATGGAAAATAAATCTATAGCGGTCAGAATGAACTGGCATTGGCAAGCCGTCGCCAGTGGGTAAGGTCCTACGATCTCCAACCCCCAGACTACAAAGGGCCAAGAATACATGGTAGTGTAGAGGGGCTTCGATGGCTGATGCACAAAGTTAGCATGAACTTGGAACACATGACACCTCTTGGAAAACTCGATGAAGTCATAGATCATGGAGGGCCAGAAGAACCCCAGCCTCCGAATCTGGTGAGACAACATCAACCTATCCTGATGGGCGCCACAGGAACTAGCATGAACCTCTTGTATGAACTGAGGGATCTCGACTACTTGAAGGAAACATAATAGAACACCATCAAATCTGCGTCTGTATAGGATCTGATCAAGTCTAGGACCGCTCTGAAGGGTAAACTATAGCGCACAGTGTCATATTTTCTCGAACTCGTCCAGGTCTGACGGAAGATCACCGCATTGGAGGTATTCAATCAAGGGTGTCCTTCAATTAGGAACTACTTCGATCACCGTATCTGAAGTACCCGGGGCCCCCGATGTAGAGGCACCAGTGGTAAGATGGTTCAAACGCGGGCCGCAATCATCCTCCGGGATAACGGGAGAAATGACTCTCTGGTGCGCTACGTGGATAATCAGTTCGTCCTGTTTGGGCTCCGCAAGCGACGCGGCCAGGCTGGCCAAAGCATCTTCTTGACTATTCTACGACTGGGGGAATATGAATGACCTCTAGCCGAGAATGGAACTGAGCCATTAGACGGAGGGAGCACTCCAACAATAGAAAGAGTTTTGGCTTTCTGACAACATAGTCACCATTGACCTGCTTGATGACCAGCTCGGAGTCCCCTTTCTTGTGCAGATGGGGCACATCGATCTCGAGGTCCAGCTCGAGTCCAGTGATGAGGGCATGATATTCGGCCTCATTTTTGGTGTAGCCCTATGAAAATAGGAACAAATATGGCAGAACGTCTTTCTTCGAGGTGATGAAGATGATACCCATTCCCACTCTGTTGAGCCTTGGATCGTTGAGTCTTTTACCGGTGGGGCTCCAGGAGGCACCGTCAAAGTGCATTTTCCAGCATGGGAGGGCATGATTTATTGAGAGGATTACCTCATTAGGAAAACCTAGATCTAGTGACTAATCTGTGGAGGTTGGGTGAGCAGCTAAAAATTCTGCCAACGCATGTCCTTTGATAGCCTTCTGAGGTACGAACCTGATGTCAAACTGCTGGAGGATCATCGCCCACCGCGCTAGTCAGCCAGTCAACATAGGTCGGTTCAGGATGTATTTCAATGGGTCTACCTAAGAGAGAAGCTATACCTCGTGGTGCTGCAAGTAGTGCATCAATTTTTGTACAGAAAATACGAGCACCAGGCAGCTCTTCTTGATGAGAGAATATCTAATTTCTTTTTCGAGGAGCATGAGACTGATGTAGTAGAGGCTGTTCTTTGTTCCTTCTTTGTTCTTCTAGGTGAGAAGTGTGCCGAGGGACTGTACTATGGAGGTCACGTAATGGACCAGCGGCTTCCCGAAGATGGGTGGCATCAAGACCGGAGGTTGGAGCAGATACTGCACGATATCCTCAAAGGCAGTCTGACAGTCTTCATCCCATTCAAAGGTGGCGCCTTTCTTCCTGATCCGGGAAAAGGGAATACACATTCCGGCCAGATTTGCAATGAATCGGCGTATGTAAGCTAAGTGGCCTTGGAGACCTCGAAGTTCCCTAATATTGCTCGAGGGAGGCATCTGGATGATGGCCTTGATCTTCTCCGAGTTGATCTCGAAGCATCGGTATCTGAAAACAATGCCAAGGAACATGCCAAAGGTGACCCCGAAGGCACACTTCAACGGGTTCATCTTCAGGTGGTGGGAATGAAGGAAGCCGAATAATTTCTCAAGATCCTTGAGATGGTCCTAGCACTGACGAGATTTGACCACTAGATCTTCCACGTAGCATTCCAACAGTGTCCTGAGAATTGGCTTCAATATATGATGCATGACCCGTTCATAGTTGGCAACCACATTCTTCAGGTTGAAAGGTATAACCTGGTAACAGAGAGTACCTTAGGGGGCCCTGATGGAAGTGGAATCTTCATCCTCGGGGGCCATCCATATCTGGTTGTACCCAAAATACCCATCCATAAAGGGGTTGGATTGTAACCCGGCCATGGCATCAATCAACAACTCTGTCACCGAAAGGGGAAAATCATCCTTCGGACCGTGGCGATTGAGATCGCAGAAGTCGATACAGACCCTGGTCTGTCCATTTTTCTTCCTGACCAGCACAATATTGGCCAGCCACTGGGGGTATTGAACTTACTTGACGAAGTTGGCCTTAATAATCTTGTCAACTTCAGCCTCAACCATTGCACTTTGAGAAGGGTGAATCTTTATGGGAGGCTTCTTGAACCAACGATAGTTTTTTGGAAGGCCAAGGTGGTGGACGGCTATGTGAGGTTCTAGTCTTGGCATCTCGTCATAACTCCATGCGAACACATCATGATGCTGTCTGAGGAATTCAACGTACCGTTGATGCTCCTTGGGGGTTTGGAGGCACTGAACAATGTGGATCTTGGTTCTGCCTCGCTACTGAGGTTCACCTGCACTAACTCGTCGATCGTGGTGGAGACGCCCTCCTCAAAAGGTTGGGGGCACATCTTCAATGTCCTCTCCACTTGTGGAGGGCTCATCCGTAGGGGGAGCCGCTTCAGGGCTACTAGACCCTGATGGGAAGCTGGTGCCGACTTGGGCAGTAGTGTTAATCATATCAGGAGACTCATGCGCTACTTAGAACATAGTGATGAAGGTAGTTGATCCAATCCCATATGGTCTTCAGCCCAAGGGGCCACGTATGATGACATCAAAGAAGTAATGGTGCGTCAGCTTGAGATGGTTAATTCCAACCTGGCAGAATAGACATGTATGACGCACCACCGTTCCCATGAGCCTGATGTCCCGATACCATACAGGGGTAGGAGGTTCGGGAATCACCTGAGCCTTGTTGACGTAGGAGTATGAGGTGATTTTCTTCCGTCTCTTGGACCTGGGAACATACCTTCCTCTTATACTTGAAACTCCTAAGAACTGCCCCATGTCGGGGGTTGTGGCCTCCAACCGATGGATTGGGAAGACGTAAGAACCATCCAAACCAGCCCAGGGATCACTTGTGACAGCGACGGGCTCGACCTCATCTTCCAGAACCTGTTTATCCATGCTCTTGTAGTAGTCAGCGTCCAGATAACTGGCTTCATAAGAGACAAAAGGAGACGCATCTCCCATGCAGCACGCCTACTCCTCCATTAAGGAAGTATTTGAGGAATTGGTGATATGATGGGGGGACCGCCGCATGAAGGTGGAGCCACGGCCTTCCCATCAATGCATTGTAGGCGGTGTCTTGAGAGACAACCACGAATTCGGTGCTGGTAATTAGGCCACCAAACTAGGTCTTTAAGTAAATCTTTCCGACTAGAGTATTCTCGGTTCTATCGTACCCCTGGATCCTGAGGTCGGATGGTGTTAAATCATCCTCAGACAGACCCAGATTCCATAGTTTCTGAGTTGGGATTAGGTTAATCCCGGAACCTGTGTCAATAAGATAGTGGCGGACTTCCACGCCTTTGAATTGGCCAGTGATGTACAATGGGTGAATGTGCCCCTGTATGGGAGGGTCTTCATCTTCACTAGAGAATCAGATAACTACCTGGCATTCGGAATTCTAAATTACATCAGCGTGGAAGACTTCTATAGCTGCTAACTCCGTATCAAACTAGAGGGGGATCCTTAGGGACTCAGCGAGTGCCTCACGCATTTCATACAATAGGAGAAGAGCCTCAAAGATAGGGATCCTTGTTGAAATGTCGTCCAGGTGCTTCAGGACATCATAATTTTGGGCCAAAGGCAAGCCCCTACTTACAGGAGGCCGCTCTGCAATTGGAGGCATGACGGGCCCTGCTGGATGGATCGGTGGCTGACTGGTACTAGGCACGTCTCGTTGTTCACTAATCGTAGCTCGGAGAGTGGCTACCTGATTAGGACCGGAAGGCTGGGGTCGGCTGGTAGCAGGGCAGAGTTGGTCGCAGCACGACCAAGGTGGTTCCTCCTGATCTTAAACACAAACGGTGGTGGAGGCGAACCTATTGACACTGGAAGAAGGGGCCGCGTGTGCTGAGTTCTGTACTGGGCCTGCTGCCTACTCTTAGTGGCGTGCACGGCCCGGCTGGAGGTGCGAACTGTCATGCCCTGGTGATTCATGTAGCCACGGCTCCACTGACGTTGGTGACGGCTTGGGATGGGAAGCTCCACCCGGCATCCCTCATCGTCGGGAGTCAAAAAGGGACTTACCAACTCTATAGTGTTAACCGAAGTGTACCTCGGGCTGTCACTTGAGGATTCATCCACTACTGGGTGGAGTCATGGAGGGATGCCCATTTTTGGGGGCATGAAGTCCCCCAGAGTGCAGGATGGTGATGACATTGGCAGGGCTAATTCTTTTTTCTTGCGTCATGGCCGCTTGCACTTCTAGGAAGAGGATGGCTGGCACAACAATGCTGAGGTAGCAACCACATCTTCTGAATGCTATCGATGATTCAGGTGTTAACGGATGATGCCATGGGCACGGGTGACCGTCTTGTGGGCCATCCAGTCTCTGTACTTCTAGAACCCACGGTCAGAAACCTACTGCCATGCATTCTCATTGCCACTACTGTCATCTGATCTCACAAAGACACATTCCACTTGATTCGGGGCTGGGATCTGGTCTTGGAGACAGTCCTTGAGCATGTAGAATTGTTGGATGGTGTTCCCTAGGGCCTGGTGATAAGGTCAGTAGTTGTGGTGATCAGTGAGATGCGCCTCTTCTGGCTTTAGTCACTCAGGAAATCGTATGATTCTCTTCTCCAAGGCACTACGAAAGCAACTGGGGACCTGGGCCTCGTCAAACGAGTAGGTCCGATTTCTTCTCTCCGAAAAGGGTTCTCTTGGAGTCTGGCCCTAACGAGGGGCTGAAAGAGCATGCCAAGGAGGTGGAACCTGATTATCTCACCTAGGAGGTGGCGGTGCGTTACGTAGAGGTGCTTGTCGATTTTGAGGCAGTCGTTGCTGGGCCGGAGGATGTGCCTGTGGGGGTGTACCCCTATGGGGTTGCGGTGTTGGCCTCATTGGGAGAAACTCTAGATGCCTGGGGGCCTCTATCTGGGCCACAACAGTGGGCTCGGCTCTGGCATCCCTCCTTGCAGGGATTACAGGATGCAGCGGGCGTGCCTGGATGGCCTGTTGCAGGGCTTTTTTGAGGCGCTGAGCCTTGTTTGAGAAGTCCCAGAACCCTCTGGGGTAATTCTGAGTGATCAGAGAAGGGACCAGCTCTGCCTTGACATTCCCTATGCACATTTTCAGTAATTTCTCTTGAGTTAGTGGCATGTCAAGGGAATATGTGATCCCCTTCCACCGGGAGACGAAGTCTGTAACTCG
The DNA here is from genome assembly GCA_963277665.1 of Viscum album. NCBI lineage: Eukaryota > Viridiplantae > Streptophyta > Magnoliopsida > Santalales > Viscaceae > Viscum > Viscum album. The sequence continues at coordinate 1,688,567,292 of OY728147.1, read as the reverse complement.
CTCATCGGGCCTTTGCTTGCACCTGAAGAGGTCTATGATGTTCATCTTCCAAGTTGTGGAACTGAACTGGTGGAGAAATTTCCTGCGGAAGTCCTCCCAGTTAGTCACTGATCCAATAGGGATCTGGCTATACCAGATGAATGATGTCCCTTCTAGTTTTTGAAAAAAGCAATGGATCTTGGCGGCCTCCTGCAGTATCGGAGTCCCTAACATAGGCCCACACCTCGAGTTGAAGTGGTCCAGGTGCGGTGGAGGGTCTCATGTCCTATTAAAGGGGGAAAAAGTGGGTTCCCCAATCCCAGAGGTGTTGGAATATCATCCACCCATGCTGGGTATGGCTTGCCATCCGGTGGGATTGCCACCTACTGAGTTTCCAAGGCCTCTAAGCGGGCGATGAGTGCTGCCATCGGATCGTCTGGACATGGGTCCGTATCCTAATGGGGATCCCTAACCACAAGCGCATTGCCTGGCTCTTCAATATAGTAGTCAAGCTCAGCAGCTCGTGGGATGGCAGGTGGAGCAACCCTTGCAGCAGCTGTGGGAACTCGAGCGGGGTCTCTTGGGTGATCACGCCGCTCAAGAGGGTTTGGAGAAACATATCGCTCCCTCTTTCCATGAGCTTCGGCCAATCATCTGTCAGCGAACACGGCATGATCGTGGTATCCTGGGAGAATCCCATCGAGGGGTAGTTGTTCCTGCCCCTGTTGTGCCGACCTAGGATCACCATAGTCAAGATGTCGCTCTGCAATGCATTCACCTAGAAACTCATCAACCAGCATCTTCTGTTCAGTAAGATGTTGGCATAGCGTGACCTTCTCGGGATCTTCCTTTGCCTTCTGCACTGATGCAGATGGGTCGACGATCTTGACAGCACCAACACGCTCATTACCCTTGCCGATAATCTGGCTCAGTGTTAATGCCTCAGTGGGTGCGGGGAGACCAAGGAGGATTCTCTGTTGGTGAGTAATCCTCTCGGATGGGTCCATTAGTGGATTGTCCTTAGGGGGTGAGTCCCCGTCGATATGTTTCAAACCATTCCCCTCTCCCGACAGGTCGGCCATGTTGATTACTGCTGCCCTTGGGGGCATACCCTCATAACCGCTCGGTGAGTCAGGATGTCGGAGAATCACACTGAAGATACGGGAAGTGTATTGCCCCCATCCACGGATGCGTGCGTGGGGTAGCCTCCTTGATAACCTTGTGGAGTACTTGAAAACTCTGAATGCATCGTTGTTAGAGGGCCCTGTGGTGGCAAAGTGACTCGGGGCGCTTAACCATGGAGAGCATGGCCAGGTCGACCAGATAACATTACACGCCGATATCCTTGAGGTGTTCTTGGCACCCGGGGAAGGGCACTTGCTGATGGTGAAGACGGGAGTGAGTCGCCCAAAGAGTCTGGCAGAAACATTCAAACTCTCCCAGGGTGAGTGATTCTAGTATTTCAAAATCCGACCCTGGGACCATCCAAAACGTCTCGGGGAAGTGGCCTGCTACGAGGATGGTCTGGAATCTCCATGACTTGGGTTTTGGATCCTGACCTTTTAGGCCTTGCTCATCAATCATGAATGGATGGGGAAATGGCAGTGGTGCAGAGGCTGGCCGTTGGGCCGGTGGGCCGGCTGGCGGTGAATACGGTGAGCAGGCCGATTGGCCGCCGAATCTTAAGTCATCCTCCAAGTGTTGCAGTGTCCTGGATGCCATGTCACGATAGGATGGGCTGGGGAACATGCCTTCTGTCACAGTGTTGGCGCTTGTCGATGGTGTTCCATGTCAGGACTCTTCCGTCGGTCCCCAAAAAAGTTCTACACCCTCTCTGACCGAGGTGGAAGGTGCTTCTAGAGAGGCCAACGGTAACTGCAAGTTTGATCCCAGGGGGTACACCAAGTCCTTGTTTTTCTGGATATACCTTCGGAGAGAGGTGGGGATCATACAGATCTCGCATTTAGGGAGTACGAGGTTGACGCGCCGTGTCCGTATCCCTACCCTTGACTCAAAGGACGAGGGGTAGGGCTCCATTGCTGAGTTGTACTCTACCTCAGAGTCTGAGAAACGGACTTGTCTGATTTCTATCTGAACATCCCTGGCATTTCCCTTGTGGTGATGACGTCCTGCCTTCCAGCCCCTAGGTAGCTCTTCGGGGCAGGGATGATATCTGTCATGGATTCCTCTAGCCGCAATAGTTCTGGGGTGGAGAGGATCAAAGGTCGGGGCATGAGGAGCACTGGGGAAGATGTCAAAAGGGACATGGGGAGGACCTCCCTGTGGGTGAGTGACCGGATATGCAATGGCCCCATACTCGTGGCCAGTAGTAGGGGAAGTGACACCGTACCCCATGTAGTGAGCACTGGAAAGAGCCCCACCCGGAGCGTAGCTGTCACGGGGAAGCCTTTTACTTTCAATAATGGTGGCATAGAGTAGGCCTTCATGTTGTATGGCACTATCGTGAATTGTTCCGTGGCAGCCATTGCATGTGCCAGTGACAGGGAGAGTCGACCCAACCTGCATGTGGGGTGGTCGGGGCCTTGATCTGGTTCGGGCATATAACTACACCTGCTACACGTGTGCGGGGGTTTGGTGACAGGAGTTAGCAGTGGCTCAGGCCACAGTGGTTGCTGAGGTTAATGCCACAGGGCGGGCATCCTCTTCCGCTCGTGCCCGACATTGGCGTCGGGTCAGATGGGTTGGAGCTGGCGGTGCAGGCACATAGATTGCCTACTCTTCGTCTAGGGGAGTCGAGCGGTGGCATTGAGGCGGCCTATTGGGGGCTCATACCATGAACCCTTGAAGTGGGTCTTCGATCGGACGAACCCAGACATCCCCTACCTCATCGGCGTAGGGAAGGGAGGTGTCAAGGAATTCTGGGGATAAACTCCGGAAATGGTTGAATGTCGGGGTGGGGAGCCACGGCTCCTTACGTGGCCCTCGGGGGCGGCGGCGGTGGTGAGGCGCAGCTACCTCGAGGTCCAAATGGGCCATGTCCCAGGTGGGGATGACCCCTTCCTCCTCGTACCTATGAACAAGGTCGTTGATCACCCTTCGTTGGATAATCTCTGATGAGGAGAGGGGGCGTGAGCACCAGGCAGTTGCGGAGGTCAGAGCATCTGTGGAAAAGGAAGGACCACGCAGAGTCGATGCGTCAGTACTTCCCCTGCCCCTGTGCCGGTGGGAAGGTGGAGATCGAGCTCCAGATGCAGCAATCTGATTCCTAAAAGCAGGGAGATGAACCCATTAACATTAATAGGAATAGAAATGGACAAACCATAGCCTAGCTCCATTCCAACTCCCATGGTTGGTAAGAGGGATCCATGCTGACAACGTTGCAAAACGGAGGGCTCAACGTCCTGACTGCCCCATCCCCTGGCAGGTTTCATGTCCTGGTGCTGGGTGCCCAGAACTGGTGACATGCTAATATTCCGACACCCAAATGATACCAGTCTTCATATTGAGGAGAAGAGATTCACATCGGGTTCACCATTTTTTGCTTCTCACGCTTTCGGTCGGGGCACGCGTGCGCATCCGTCACATAGGGGAGGACACGCGGCTTTTGGCCATGCATTCCCGCTTTCCAAAGGAGGGTGGCATTTGTTCCTTGTTTAGGGACGTCTACTCCTTGATTGAAACTGGGATGATGGGATGTCATTTCTTCCTTCTGTGGATTCCTCCTCGGAGCTCGTCACCTAGTCCGGGTCTCCCTCCTAGATTTAAGACGTATTCGTGAATCTCGTTCCCGGTGCCATATCTTCATGTACACTAGTTAATTACGCTGCTTCCGTCGAGATGCCCAGAGGGGTCTGGTCAGGGCAGCAACCTTCGGTGAGGAGAATGGTCACATTGGAGTGTCGTTGGCATGTCTTGACGCTGGTGAATTGGAATGTCTGTCTTCTGGGCCTTATTATAGGGCTTCTCGAGGGTGCGGAAGCCCAAGGCATCCTATATCAACCACGGGTAATTGGCATTCCATAGGAATATATCTATGGTTTTCCTCAGCTTCCCATGTTTAACATGTGTTATTCCGTGATTTTAACATCCATCAGGGATGGATCGGATGGATTGGAACACTGAGAGTGGATCAGATAAAAGGACCCCATGAAGGGAACTCTGATGTTGGGGCCAGCACATGGGTGGCTTCCCGGATACTAGGGATTTGAATGAAGTGGCATGATCCCACCTGGATGTGGCGGCCCGGGTAAGAATCAGGATGGGTGATGAAGCGAATAGTCTTGAACCTCATGGAGGCTTTCCTACGTACCATGCCTTGACATGGATCAAAGTCCTCATAGTTCGGGTATATATTTTAACGTCATGCTGGATGGGGGAATTTGGGGCTTATGCTCTTGGGTAGCCCATAATAGATGGATATGGCACTTACGCTCTGAGGGGGCCCACAATGGTGGATATGGGGCTTACGCACTGAGACGTCCCACAATGGATGGATATGGGGCTTACTCTCTAAGGCGGCCCACAATGGTGGATATGGGGCTTACACTCTGAGGTGGTCCACAGTGGATGGATATAGGGATTACGCTCCGAGGTAGCCCATAGGGTTGGCGAACTGATGTGAAGGGGTCGGAACGACTTAATGGTGGGATTGAACCTCGTAGAGGATTCCTACATACCATGCCATAGCATGGATCAAAGTCCTCGTAGTTCAGGTATATAGTTTAACGTCATGCAGGACGAGGCAGATAGTTTAACGTTGTGCAAGACGGAATACAGTTTAACGTCATGCGGGACAAGGGAATACAGTTTAACGTCATGCGAGATGACAATTGGGGATTACACTTTGAGGCGGCCCAAGGAGTTGGTGAACCGATGTGAAGGGGTCGGAACAACTGGGTGGTGGGCTTGAACCTCATGGAGGCTTCCTACATACCATGCCTTAGCACGAATCAAAGTCCTCGTAGTTCGCTGGGATGGGGCTTACGCTTTGAGGCGGCCCATGTTCCACAATGGATCGGCAATTATGGATGGGGATTACACTATGAGGTGGCCCATAATGGTTGGTGAACCGACGTGAATAGGTCGTAACGACCGGGTGGTGGTCTTGAACCTCGTGGAGGATTCCTACGTACCATGCCTTAGCATGGACCAAAGTCCTCGTAGTTCGTCGGGATGGGACTTATGCTCTGAGGCAGCCCATTGGAGGATGTCATGGTCGATGCTCACTGTAAGCCCACATGAGTCATGCTCGGTGTGAGAAACAAGAGGCAGTAGGGACCAGATGATCACGTAGTGAAGTGTGAGTCCATGAGAAGCGGAGAGGGGATTACACGTTGAGCGGCCCTTAGTGCTGGGACTTACTCCCAGATGGAGGACTAATGCGCGACAAAGCGTAGAAAGAGACGGATTTGGGACAGAAAAAAAGGAGATGCCTCTTTCTCTACCACGCCCTCCATTGGCTTTGGCAGTGGGGAAGTACAGAGGTGCATGGGTGCTACCTTCCGCAGGAGAGGCTAGGGGCTTACATTCTGAGGCATCCTTTCCCCTGTGGACAAACTCCACTCTGAAAGAGATGATATCATAACATGTGAGAAATATTCCATTCCCATAGAGACGATCGGCGTAAAGAATGTCTGAGCCGGGGGGACCCTTCTTGCGAGGCACGAGGTCGGATCACAGTTTAACGTCATGTGTTGAGGATGAGGTGCTTGTCAGTTTAACGTCCTGCAACTCGAACGAGGTGGGTTCGCACCACACCGCTAGGGATTACATGACTGACACCCTCTAGCCCTTGTGGGAGGGTAGGCATCGGCAAGGCCGTGGTGAAGGGGGGTCGCAGGGCGAACCATCGAGGGGTCCAAGTTATCGTGGATATGTGAAGAAGCAATAGCCATTAGTGTGCCTATGAGAAGGAGGATGAGGCAATGAAACGTAACAGGAAATACCATCCAAGGGACCTTGAGGTTACCTCGAATGATCCAGGAAGTCCGTACGGGAAAATAGCGCATGACATGCATGCCCGACATAGAGGAAATTGGGCGTCTATGCAGGGAGGTGCCTAGGGGGCATCAAGGTGAGGGGTCCTGGGTATTACGCACAAAGGAAAGGTTTACACACAAAACGCTGGGATGGTGCATAATAGGGGCAGGTGGATTGCACGCAGCTAGAAGGATCGCGCGCAAAGGAGGTGAATTGCGCGCAAGTGGCAACGGCCGAACCGTAAGCAAAGGCCGCACTTCGTGAAGGGATTGCACGCAATTGGAACATTTTGCATGCAATTGGAGAGATTGCGCACAACAGAGGAACCGTGAGGGGTTAGGGATTTTATCTAAGTGAGTGGGATTTCACGCAAAGGCGGATCCAGGGGTTAGGTTGCACGAAAAGAGATAATACCAGAATGTCATATTGCGCGCGTGGAAGTCCTATTCCACGCACGAGAGAAATTTTAAATTCTGCAACCCAGAAATTGAAGGGGTATCCTTCTATTTATAGGCTCCCAGCGTCGAGCAATCCAGATGGTGCGCAAAATTTTGCGCGCCAGGGAAGGCGACACACAAAAGGGACCTGCATGAGTGCGGGCACGCAAAATTGCGTGCCGGAGTCAGGTTCCTCTTGCGAATTCCGGACTCCTTTCACGCAGCCAACATTTTTTTCGTGCAAATCATTATTAATTTTGCGCAACACTTCCAGGCCCTCCGGACCAGGCCTCCGGGTCCAAATATGACTTCGCTTCGTCATTTCGAAACATCCTTTAGGAGTTACAAACTTTTTCAGTGTCTACAATGTTCTTAATTGTTTCTATATTATAAAGTGAATAATTGATTTTGAATTATTAATAAATTTATTTCTTTTGATGAATTCTAGATAAAAAGTTCATATCCAATTGGTGAATTTTTATAAACAGGTTACAATATCTTATTTAAACATTTTTTCTAGAAGGAAAACATTAACTATCATATTGATCATAGTAATGCCTAATTATTAGGGTATTTCCTATAAATTTTATCCAGAAAAAATGATTTTTTTCATGTAGATCATGTGGTATTGGATTATTTCTTAACCATTCTATGAACTAGATACTCTTATTGAGTAGTAAACATTATAAATTATTCTATTCCTAGAGAGGTGTTTGAGAGTTTGTTTTTCTGTGGGGATTTTTCAATTAAACAATAGTTGATGGTTGTTAGTAATTATAACATAAAAAATATCACTGATGAAGAAATGATTATATATATAATTTTAGTTCGGTGAATATTAAGACGATTCTACTTTTCAATGGGATTAAATATCATATCTAAAAAAGGTATGATGTTTTCATATCATATGACTATTTTTTATGATATTATGGAAGCATCTACAAATGGACATTCCCATCTTTCTGAGAATTTTTTCTTACAATTGATGATAAGAAGAATATTGGGAATGATGGAAGAGCTAAAAATCATTAATTTCAGCAATATATTGTTGTGAATTTCTTATAGTGAATTGAGTTTTATCTTCAATGTTATTTCAGAAAGGGTAAAAAATATATATGAAGGCAATAAAGATGTGAAGAAAGTAATGTTACAAATCTAGAGATTGAAGTCTAAAGGTTTAAAAATGGGTAAGTAAGAATATTTTGGTGATATTATTACAAGTTTCAATGATATTGTAAGATCTATAAGATGTCATGGTGAGAATCTGGAATATTCAAATGTTTTTTAAAAGAAAATAAATATTCTTCATGTTTATTTTGATACAAATGCTTCATCATTGGAAGATAGAAATCCGGAAACATTATATTTGGAGGAGATATTGACACTATAACTACATATGAAATTATAATATATAGAGATTTATGAGAAGGAAAGAAAAATTTAATTGAGAAATCTGGTTCTAACCTTCTAATTATAAAAAAATATGAAAATTCATTAAGGGGATTAGTTTTATAAATATTATTACATATATGAGTTGATTAGTCATATTTATAACAAATTTTTCCTTATTTTCAAAAAAGTGAAATTTGGATTTGGAATGTAAAAATAGATATTACCCCTAAAATTATATTACTGTGGTGGAATTGGGAAATTTCTATAAATTACCCCAAAATAATGATGATGAATAAAGTCATGAATATGACAAATATTAAATAATTACATATAAAAACAAGTTTATAATTGAAAATTCAATTCCAAGGGAAAAGATAAAATATTCTCCAAATCCAAGGGATGCGTTTTTTTGTATCGATGATGAAGATGATTATAGTGTGTATGAATTTGAAAATTTCACTGAATTGGATGAAAAAACACATATATTGAAAAATTAAATGATTGATAGTTTGAATAAAGTAGTTTGGAAGTAGGTATTATGTTAGAATATGCTCTTAAATGATACTTAAAACAATTATATCAAAATATATGAATACTCAATAGAGAATTAATATGTTGATAAAGTAGTACCCTTTATTAAAAATTCAACAATATTTCTAGGAATATAAATCAATGATGTTGGAAGATATTGATCAATTGAATAAATATTTCAAAAAAGAAATAAAATAGAATGAATAGGTTAACATATAGATAAAAGCGAATAAGGATGAATTAAAACATGATAAAAATTGTTCTCTAAAAGTGAGAAGGGAGATACGAGTTTTAAAAATCCTATTTCTAATTTTGGTGAATCTTTAGGGATGTATAAATATGACAATGATAAATAAATTTGATCTTCAATTGTTGAAAATAGATGTTAAGATATTTATGAAAATTAGAATGTTGGTAAAATTGTGTATGTAACCCAACCTAAAACATGTGAAAATTCAAAACATTCAAAAATGTAGAATTCTAAAAAAAATTCTTTCTACTAATAATTATATTAATGTTGGGAAGAAAACTGAATTGATGAAGAAATTTCATGTAATAATAAAATGGTTGGGGGTTGTAAGAGTTCTATTGAGGAAGGAAAAATTATTAAGAAAAATAAGTTTTCTAGTCAATACAAAATGGAAGTTATAGAGGAATGTATTTTGTATGGCTACAGTTGTAATTTTGGTGGATTTGGATTTTATAAAAAAATGTGATGGTTGAATAAAAAACACAAAAAATATCATATGGGTAATATTAAGAAACTTTTGAGGGTAGTTTCAATCCTATAAAAGAAGAAATGTTGAGAATGTTGTCCTGAAAGCAAAAAATAGATTCCAAAATTTGGAAACTATTTTTGAAATATTTGAATAGGCTGGTCATATTGTTAAACGATGTATTGATTATATAATAGAAAAAAAAAATTAAAACAACTCTCAACAGCTGGATTTAAAGGATATTAAATGCATGAAAAATCACATTTAGTAGAAACCTCTCTCAAAGCTACAACAGGAGAATGATACATGATTTTTTAAAGTGGGTGATCTCCAAATAAGAAAGAAGATCTAATGCTTCTAATGAATTTGAAAGATTATAAAATAATGAATAGTTATGATTTTAAATGAAAAATCTCAATGAATCAATGGTGTTGAGACGTATATAACATTAGAAGAAAAACTGAAATCCAAAATTACCACGTTTTTTTATTGGATAAAAAAAACTTATTAACTATTTCATAACTTTTTTTGGAAGAAAGTAATTTTCATTCATAAAATATTATTTTTTAATATTTGATTATAGAAAATTGGTTACAAGAGGCCAACATACAACCGGAAACATGTTTGATGTTATCGACAAAAACAATTAATGTTATCAATGCACAATAGAGATGGTTTTCCGATTCTGGAGGATGTTGTTTGACACATGTTTATTATTTTATTTTAATTATAATAAATAATAGTACATTATATTTTTTACTGGTTGGAAAAAAATCTACCAAACTCTAAATATTGATCACATATTTCTTATTCAAATCTATTAATTTCACCTTTCTGATCATAAGATGTGTATTTCGTGAACTTGTTTTCTGACTCGTTTTTTTAACGGAGTAGGAAGATATAATAGATTAACAATTTCAAAAGATATATTTGACATATAAAATATAATTATTATTCTTTATAGTTTAATGTAAAAAATATTAATAATAATTTATCATATAAAAAGGTGTTTTTAGAAGAAAAGTGAAATGACATTTTATGAGGTTTCTATGAAGTCGATGTTTTTCACATGCAGATCATTGGATTAAAAATCACTGAACACATTTTTTTTAAGATTATGGTTTCTTATATATACTAATGTTATAATAAATCAAATTCTTTTATTGGCCAATACATCTTTGAAATAGATACATTATATGAACCATCAGTTACTAGTTTTTTGGAAAAAAGTTCTTAATTTTAAGGCTAATCCACCAGACAAGTTTCATCAACTAATCCATCAGAAAAGTTGTCACCAAAAAGGAATCTAATGTAGATATATATTGGGGGTAGAATATATGTCTACCCAATTATATCAGGTGGACCAAATCTATTGAGTGTTACTGAGAAGATACATTTTTTACAATAATCAATCAGCTATGATTTTTACACTGATGAATCAGATAGGCCACCAGGACTGACCAATCAGAAGATAAAATAGAGAAACTTATTGAAATATAAACTAAACTATTGATATAGTTTTATGATATATTTATGAGATTCAATGATTTTTATATCAAATTTGATTATGTTTTTTGAGGAATGGGGGTGAAGTGTTTTATATTTTACACATTTCAGGATATATAAAATGAACAACATGTTTTAGATTGAAATATTTTAGACCATCATTTTCTTGACTAAGAAATTAAGAAGTTATTTTTTAATAGATGTTCATAATTAATAAGTTTTATAGATTTAGAGAACATTAGAGATGAATCTTGATAAAAAGAGATGAATTGAGAAAATGTTATAATATAATTCAAATGAAAATAATTTTCTAATAAATGTAATTTCATTAAGTGGGGAAATTATTTTAGGATCCTTCCTATTATATATTGGTAACATGTATATAATGTGTCAATGTACAATGTGCACTAACAATATTCACCTGTACGAATGGTGGTGATCTAGATTTCTATTTTCAAGATAAATTCTATAAAGAAGTTCTGTTAAGAGATGTTGCATTAATAGAAGTTTCTATAAGATAATTTCTGATCAAAGAAGTTTTTTTAGAAGAATGATGTTCTGGATTCATCAGATATGACCGCACAATCAGACATTATAATCAAAATAAATAATCAAAAATGTTTTCAAATGAAATAATCTGTAAAAAGAATCATATTGAATGATCAAACTATGTTTTGTATGTAGTCCATATATTTTTCCCTACCTTATATAGGGTAAGAATGTGAATAATTGTATTTTAAGTATTAAAACGGTAAAATTTGTTGAATAAAGGAAGTGAAAATGTTCATAACCTATTGGTGATATTTTATATACTCTTTTTATCATCTTATTTATTGCATTCATGATAGAATAATCTGATTCACTATTGTATTGATCGCATTTTTACACATGTGTGAGAGTATTTAATATATATTATATCCATAAAAGGTCTTTTTTTCTATTGAATTGTGTGGTATTAGAATATTTCAAAACCATTCCAAGAACAAGATAGTCTTATTGTGTTTTGAAACTTGTAATTTCATTTGTTCATAAAGATGTATTTGATAGTTTTTTTCATATAAGTTGTCTTTAATTAATAGGAAGAATATATTATTAATAAATATAATATAAAAAGAAAAATATATCACTAAATATCACCTCCCCCTCTTGGTGATTACATTGAACCTTCATAGTATTTTTGAAAACTTGTTTCTATAATCAAAAGAATATATTAAAAATAATTCCAGAAAAACCAAAAACACCAAGAAACATATATATACATATACATATACATATATATGAATATAAAATATTACCATATATACATACTATTCACTACATGCAATTCATTTTAAATTAAGTAAAATTATTTTTTTCCCATAGTAAGATTTTCAAAATTTTCATAAGGATCATATATTATAATTTTTATTGATTGAAACTACTTTATAATATTGTTTTAGTAAGTAAAAAAATTAAAAATAGATGATCATAAGAGTGATTAAAAAGTTCAAAGTCATTAAAAAACTATTAAGTAAGATATAAAATAAATTGTATGATATTTCAGTCTTCTTAACATATATAATTCTTATAAGATAAATAATCATTTTAGGATAAATCATTATAATATATAACAAATTTTAATTTAATATTTTTCTAAACTAGTTTTACATAATTTAGTTATTTGTAACATAATTTTCCAAAATATATTTTTATGTGAGACCACTATTTGAAAGATACTTTAATGTAATATTGATAAGAGTACGTAATGTACATTTATTCATACAGTTTACTCAACATATTTTTAAATAATTTCATAGGTTTCATTATCCTTATATAGATTATTAATCTTTTTATTGTTGTTTTACAATTTTTTTAAGGTTAAATCCTTTTTCAAAAAGAAAAAACCCAGACATCATAGTAATTTATGAAAAAATAATTTAAAACCTAATAAAATTTACCATTACAGAATATACAAAACAAAATAAATATCATAATCATATAAACTCAATTATACATAAATATTGATATCAACCAACAAAAAAAATTTAAAAATGTAACAATGATTTTCATAATAGATTTTCAATAATATTTATACAAATTATAATATAATTATTAATTAGAAAAATAAAAAGAATAAGATTTAAAATAGAAAACTATAATAATTTTCTACTCAAAAAAATTACCATTCTTCAAATATTTAACTGTAACAATGATTTTTATTGATTGGGATATAGTTTCATTTTCTAAAAACATCCTTAATAATCTTGTTTCAATTTCATAAAAATTAAATTGATAATTTCATGATAATATCATTATTATTAAGCCAATTTTATCATTATAGAATAATATAGAAGAAATAAGTTGATTGTTAATATTATATTCAATCATGAAATCCATTTTTGGGAATATTTATGAGTGGAGTATTTGAATTATAAATGATCATCATTCACTATGGTAGATTAAATCCAACAAGAGTTAATTATTGTTTCTAAATGATATAAAAATAAAGGAAAGTATAATATATATTTCATTTTCATAAAAACATTTTGTAAGAAATATAATACATTTTTAAATTTAAATTTAAATGTTACTCATCCTCTAAAAAAATAGAATTAAATAAGAAATTTACCAATACACATTCTTTGACGCGTAAGGATTTATGTAAAGGATTAAATGAGAGATAATTAGTGATATATTATCAATAATGAATCGAAAGTTTTAAAATAACATGAAAATTGGCTCATGTAATTAATAAAGTGTGATTTTTAAAGAGTTTTAAATAAAAAATATGAAATTTGGAAAGGAATGATCGAATTGTGAACCTATAAAAATTTTATAATGTCTTCCCATTTCTATTGGTTAAAGTATTCAATATAAAAACTTTTTACCAAACTAAATCCTTATGAAAATGTAAATGGAATGTTATGTAGGGACTCTGGTAGGATATTAAGAGGAAACCAAACATAAGATATATTTTGAAAAAGATAGAATGAGTCCCCTATTATAAAAAATATTCAACAATTTTTTGTAAAAATTATTAATTTTATTGTTAATTTCAAGTGTTTAGTGGATCCTATATTGAAATTATAAGATATTAAACCACTAATAATCAATTTATGTGTTAATAATGGAATACCATTTAATTTTATTTTCAGTATTACACTTTTAATTAAAATTTAAAAATATGTATATAAAAATGGAATTCATATTTAAGTATTAAAATAATATATTTCCAATAATTATTATTATATAAAATCATAAAACCCATAATAGAAAAAAAACATCACATTAATTTTCTTAAAACACCCATTTTTTACATTTATCATACTGGCACAAAATCTGCACTAGCACTCTATAATCACTTTGTATAATTATAATATTGATTTAAAAAATAAATTAGTAACCGAAATATAATTTAATATTCATTATTAATATATATTAAAACAATTTATTAAATTATTTTCCCCCATTTATATCATGATATAATTTGTTTGATAAATTTTTTGATTCTGTTGCCATGCACAAGCATTAGGTCAACATTTTGATAATTAACTTGTAGTATAAATTTTTTCAATTAATATTTATAAAAAATTGAATACCCAAAAACTTTGTCTCTTTAAATAGTGTTTAAATCTATTGATTCTCATTATTCTCTCTTAACCCATCAATTTTTACTTTTCCTATGCTAGACGAGCACTATGTTAAGAACAATAAATCTTATCAAATTAATCCTGAGATAAAAATTAATATATATTAAATAAATAATAGTTATTTGATATTTAATATATATTATTATGTAAATCATGTTACAAAATCATGTATTTTGGTCTACGTAATTTTACATAAATGTATAATAATAAGAAATTCAATTCAATTTAATTGAAAATTTTTATTTCAAAATGTATTTTTATTAAAATATATTTATGAACATATGAGAAAATTGATTTTTAATATTGAATTTAAAAACAAAATACATTAAATATTTTAAAACATAAATTAAAATTAAAATATAATTTATAATATTTTAAGATATTGTTTTATAAAATGGTAAAAATGTATAAAATTATTGTAAACTGCTCTATTTAATTATTTAAAAAAATTAATGAAATATCATCCACATAATTTTGAAATGATGTTTCAAAATATTCTACATTCTATTAAAATATATATATTATTATTGTTAAAAAATTAAAAAAAACACATTATATTTTAAATTAATATATTTTTATTTCTATCAAAATATATATATTATACCAATGAAAATGATTATTATTTATTCATACCATAATTAAAATTTCAATAAGACTAATATAATAATAAATATATTTATTTATTCATATAAATAAAATAAATTCCATTATATATATTATATTTTAATTAAATGACTCCTAAAATAGATCATAATTTTAAATGATGTTATTAACTGACTGACTGAATGGCCCGAAGGCCAAAAAGTTTAATGAATTTGGATAATCCCCCTTTTAAGGGTAAAGGGTGGGGGAACCAAGACATTAAGGACATCAAGACACATATAAAATTCAAATAAATGGGGGTTGCAACACATAACAAGACTACATAGAAGTGAATCTTCCCAGAATCTATATCAATAAGGCACACCACCATAGGATCATGGATACTCAGCAATTTGTCCCATGAAAATATGCACGGTCCAGAAACTGATGGTTGTGGCATACCCTGTCAATCTTCCAAATCAAATAATTCATGAATGGTGAAGATGACCATCTCTATCCTCATCTAAAACAATTTCTTATAGACTGTCTGGGTTCCCAAAGAGTCAATACAATGCACGTCCAACAATAATCAACCAAAGATCACCAATTTCATAGCCAATCAACCATATCACATTGTGACCCTCAAACCTAGGGCCTCAAAGGACCATTCCACCAATTCAACGCATAGAACTCTGATATGATTATACCAAAGAAACCTATAGATCACCAATTTGATAGCCAAACCGGCTTAATACAAACATCCCCAAAGCATAAATCCTAAAAAACCCACATAGAAACACAAAATCCAGGACCTCCCCCCACCGATCTATTCCATATCCGTCTTCGAGAAACTAGAAGCATGATAAACGTCTCATGTGGTCGTACCGGACAGAACCAAGATTCCATCCACATCATACCACACACCTGAAGAACGACGATGTGACCGAGAAGGAAAATCTACTCCAAGCCTCACTGAAGGCATGTCTCCGTGACAGAGCTATGCCAGTCCATGTAGGTCGGAGCCATGGTTAGCCATGCCGAGTTGAGTAGAAGTCGGTGGACCATTGAGCCATAGTGATGAACTGAGAAGAAACATTGTTGAACCTCTCTATAGCTCTGCAATTCCATGTCGATGTCAAGCCATTCCAATTATGAGACAAACCTGAAGAGGCTGATTCAAGACCGAGCCATACCGAAGGCAGAAGGGGATATGAGACCTACAGAAACCCTAGAAGCCTCAAGTGAGAGAGAAGATGTCATTAGAGGCCCCCAATGTTCTAAATCCATTAATAAATCACCTTCTACATCACATAGTAAAAAATATAGTCTCATATTCCTAATGAATACAAAATAAATCATATATCATCTGTTTTGATAAAAATATTATTTGTAAAAATTTAAAATTATTTATTGTCAAAATAAAAGGGTTTCCAAATTCAACCATGCTTAAAAATATATCTCAAAAAAAATTAATTTTTTCTTACCAAAACAATTTTTTATTTAAATAGACATAATATCAAATATATATTTTATTAATAATTTTAATTTCAATGTTAATACTAAGATACATAACACTTAAAAAAATTTTTTATTAAACTACACATGTAAATGAGTTTTAAAAGGGTACCTTGATAGTAGTTTGATGTTTCCTACAAAATAATAAGTAGATTTGTTTTCATTTTCACTAATTTTAGTGAATTCAATCACTACTGAGATAAATAATTTGACAAAATATTCATACTTGAATTTATTTCATTCCGTAAGAATTTTGTTACAATTTGATAGTGCGTTTTAAATCAATTATTACTATTGATTCACTATACAATTAAAATGCTTATTGAACAAGATGTATTGTTCATGATACAATTAAGAAAATATGTTCTTTATATCATGATTTTCTATTTCTACCATTAGAATATCTGGAAAGACACCTTAGATAGAAATCGTTGTTGCATGAATGATTCTATAACGATTAATCCATCCTATATTCCAATATTTTTTTTAAAATAAAAATGTGTTGTCTTTTAGAAAATCCAAAAGAATTCATAATAAACCATCTTGAAAAATTAATCCAAGGATATCTTTAAAACTCTTGGATTTTTTGTATATTTCACCATTAAAAAATTTAATTTCTTTGATAGGATTCATTACATGAAAAACCGTGTTTAAACCAATCATGATATACTAGTAAATATTATTATTTAAAAGTGACTATTATAACATATCTATGAATGTGGAAGATATCAATAAGAATAAACATATTAAAAAAATTATAATTAATAATTTAGAAAAAAATTATATTTTTATTAAAGTCATTATATTATTTTGAATTACATTTTTACTCCAAAAAGATGTTATTTATTTTATGGTAAAAATTATATATTTCATTTAATCAAATTCTTTAAAATTTATTTCAAACAAAATCAACATAATTATTTAAATAAACCTCTCATAATTATCTTAGAGTTAATTTTTTATTATTTTATTAAAATATTTATTTTTTATAAATAGTAAAAATACATATTTTTTTGAAACATATCATATTATTTAATGAATTTAAAAAATACCATTTTTTCAAAAGTTTAATGGTTAAATTAGTTTATTTCTTTAATTAATAATCTAATTAATACCATTGGAATTAATTTTGGGTTGGATTTTGGTATATAATCATTTTATAATTCAGTAAGTATTTATTTTGGGAATCTTTATTTCATCGCATTGTGTTGGTCTAATTTTAAATTAAATTATACCACTTATTTGAATTGAGTATTTAAAATTATATTCACAATTCTGAATCAAGATGTTTCATTTTGTTAAATAATACCATTTTATTTTTTCCATTATTAATAGTAACCTAGGTAAACATATGTCCCCTCAGTAAGGTAAAAAGATGTAAAACAGTGTTAAAACATTAGGTTAAGCCTTTTTAATTTATCTAAATGTTTCCATTATCCTATTATAAAGGCGTTTTGGGAATTTATATTAAATATATATATATATATATATGGCCACTATTTTCCATTTTTCATTGATTTTAGAGTTTATATTATTTTACAAAAATAATAAATACAAAATCTCAATCTCTTAATATTAATATCTCTAAAATTTTACATAAGGATAAAATAGTATAATATCAATTTATAATGTTTATTTAATATATAAATTAATTTTTTCATCATATTAATTTATACATAGTTTTTTTATTTAATAGTAACCCTAAAATCTTATGAAATGTTGAAAAAAATTATTCTATTAATAACAAATAAAATAAATTCTTCTAAAAATTTAAAAATTAATAGAACTTTGGTACAATATAATGTTCCATGAATTTTAGAGACAATTATAACATATTTGATATGTTTTAAAGTTTTTTATTATAAATCCATTAAATTCATTTTTTATCCAATGTTAAACAATTTGAATAGTTCTTAAAATGACATCAATAAAAGTTTATGATAAAAATATTTTAATAAATTATTTAAAAAACTAAAAAATTATTAAAAAAATATAGTTATAATTTTTCGAAAATTTTATACCTTGTAAATTTAGAAAACAATGTTTACCTTATAAGTATAATTACATACCTTTAATATTAAAAACAATAGTACTAGTGTTAAGATTTAAATTGGTTAACCATTATGTTAAACCAAAACATTAGGTCTGAAATAAAATCCAAACCATTTTAAATTTGATTGGGATAATATAATAAGGAAATATAATCTATTTATTATACTCCATAAAATTTGAAACTATTTTTCAACTGTTAGATACATAACATATTACAATATTTCATGTATTTAAAAAAAATGTCATTAATGATATTTTATAGTGAACAATATTTAATGAAAATATTAAAAATTAATAATAAAATAAGTCATTAATTTGAATGGAATAAAATTTAAATTATAATCTGAGGACTAAACGTTTGTCACTTTACATTTTATGATAACATTCTTGACCACTAAAGAGTAAAAACATTTATAATGTTATAATTGTAAAATTTTTTAACATAATGTTAAAACTATGAGATAACGGTTTAAAAATCACCTAAAATTTTCTAAATTTTATTAAATAAGATTATTTTTTGTAATATTCATCATTTTTTAAAAATATTTCAATTTTGAGTCACATGAATATAAATATTAATTCATATAACATTAGTTCATTAATTAAATCTAAGAGTGCTCTTCCCTTGTCATATAAAATAAATCCTCTTATAATATATTCCCAATGCTATTTTATCCTCTTATCTCATCCAATATATGACTTAATACCTTCCTTGATTCCTTTCTCACACCAAAGATCTTATTTTATTTACAAAATAACATCCCTTTAAGGCTTAATTTGTAAACCAAAAGATGTTTCTCAATTATGTGGTATAACTCTTAGCCGGTCATTTTCAATTTTATTTGTTTTAATATCTACTCTATGTACTAGGTATCAATAATAAAATAATTAGATATTTATTTTCAATTTATATCAATTTTATTATGATTATTTAAAACCCATTATCCAACTTATTTTAGACCTATAGAACGAAAAAAATATCACTTGTGTGTATGTAGGATCACCTCTCTCCACATAGTGGTGTACTTAATTTTTCACCTCTACTTTAAATGGATGATAATAATGATATATTTAATAAATATATTTAAAATTTAATATATTTTCATGATACATTAAAGTTATAATTTTATTTACCCTTCTATCATTCCATACACTGAAAATTGAAAATAGTGTTTATGTGTACGTACGGTCAACCATCTCCATGAACAGTTTAATTCATTTTTATTTATATATAATTTATGTATAAGTATAAATATATATATATTTAATATATATTATATTAAATACATTAATAATATTCTAGAGATTACTTAACCCTGATGTAGTTGTAGGGGTTGAAATTTTCAAATCAAAATATGATTGAAAAACTGCAGAAGTTAACTCCTTAAATAATGATAATATTAATAGATTTTTACCAAATGGGAGATAGAATGTTATAAATAGATCATATATGAAATTATATATATAAATGTTTTTATGAAATCATAACAAATTATTGTTTTTTATAAATGTGACTAAAAGAACGTATGAAGCATGTGAGACTGGAGGTAAGGGTTTTCTCATCTCACTTTTGAGTCTATGATACATATGACATATTCACCAATTACATCCTTCATATGTAGTATACAATATCACTATTATATGTTATATCATTAATCCCTTTATATTAATGTTATTTATTATTTCATTTCATGTTATTCCTTTCATAGGGAATATGACTCAAATGATACCAAAGTGGTAGGGTATTTGTTTTTAAATAACATTTTATTTCATGATTGTTTCTGTTTAAATTTGAAATAATTAATATTAAATCACAAATATCTAAAAAATAAATCTTTTTTTCTTATGTATTTTAATATAATTTTATAGTAATATTACCATTTTATTTTATTTAATAACTTAGGATACTAAAATAAAAGGTTAATGTAAGATTATCATTATTTCTATCTTCAACGAAAAATTCTTATTTTATCATATATATTTTTTGAACATTATTTAAATAATTTTAGTAATATTCTTATTTTATGGTTTAAAATCATTTTTACCCATGAATTAATTTTTTCAAAATATTTCAAAAGGAATCATCTCATCATTTTTTAAATGAGGTACTTTTTTTTACTAAAAAGCTACAAGAAATATATGATTTAAAACAATTAACATGAATGAAATTTCTCACCATCATAACTAATAAATTATTTGGATACTTCATTATGGGTTTCCAAAGATTGTTCCAAATAAATATTTTTCAATACTATTAGTTAAATTTCTCTATTTTATTATTTTATTTTAAAATAAATGGATATTTAAATTCAAAAAAATTGTTACCATTGAAAGTATTTTAAATAATGATAATACCAATTGATATTAAAAGGGATATAATATAATGACACCATATTTATTATTTTTATGGATTGTCTGTAATGATAACATATTTATGTTCTATATTCATAATTCAATAAAAATAATTGTCCAGTTTTAATGTTTTTTTTAATGAATGTTATTGATCCTTAAAAATATGGTCATTGTATTGGACATGAATGCGAAGGGTGGGGCCCTGATATAGATATACTATTTATTTATAAATGGTACCATGAGACAATATTATATAGAATTATTTATAAGATGATGTTTCTAATATAATATTATGTCCCAATAGTTGTGTATTTGGTTTGTTCCTTCCCTAATGATGATAATATCTCTGTTTTTGGGCCCTTGATTGAATGAAAATGTCTCTATTGATAGGTCATAAGATGATGATAAGGTCTTGTTTTATATACTCATGATATATTCCAATATTTGTAACCCCTATTTAGCATTTGATCTCACCCTTATTTTGGATAAGTTCCCAAAGACATGAATATGAAATATCTGAATGAATTAAAGGATATAAAATATTTACTTACAGTGTGTTTTTATATTTTATTACCAATGAAATATGGTACGCATGATTTTATCTTATTTCCCAAAACTACTAAATTTTTCGTTTATTTTTTATGTGATCAATTATATCTTGTTATAATGTAATAAATTAACCACTTTCTTGGGGATACTAGTTTTTTTATTTATAATTGGTATGAGATGAATTTTAATAGAATCATTTATAACTAAATTTATGAAAAACATAGATTTGTGAATAAAACACATATAACTACATTGAGGATAATTGAAAGTAAAGAAAAAACATCCTAATGATTTGGTAACAAATAGATTATATTTTTTCTTGAAATTCAACTTTTTTTGGATACTATATTTAGAAGTAGTTTTATTACAAATTAATCTTGATGTAATAACCATAAAAAGTGTTGGTAGAATATATCTTGACCATCATTATAGTTCATAGTGTGTGTTCACTTAATGTACACCTATTTTTACACTCTTAGTGGATATTTTAGGGTTTATTAACATTTTCTTTATGAACCAATATTAGGAATGATAGGATAAAACCAATAGAAAACTATAATATGTTGTAATGATACTTAATAAACCTATACATTCATGGGTTGATATGTGTAAGTCTAATAATATATTTAATGGAATATATAACCATTTTTTGGATTTATTTTATTTGTTTTCAACTAGATTAAGGATGTTTTGGTTGAATTTTATGGAGTATACCCCTTTTATATGAATTTGTTATAGAGATAAGGTTATTTGAGAATGAATGGTTTAATATTTTGTGGATATTAATCGAAAGGTATTGATAAACATTGGTTTTAATATCATATGTGGTGTTAATATAGTGAATTGGGAAAAGAATTATTACATTTTGGGAACCTAATAATATTTCATATAATGAATCATTATTTCTTCATATTTCCTTTTTAGTGGATGTTTTATTATTCCAATATACGTTGTGGTTTTTCAACAACATTGTTATCAAATATCTAACCCTTTATTATCGAGATAAAATTTTTATGGTGAAATTTATATAAGTTTGTATAAAGTAACATTCCAATATTTTAAAATATATTTATATTTTCAAAATTTTTAATTTTCTATTGTTTTCATTACACACAACATCGAGTTTAATTCAACCAAGATATACTATTAAAATTTAGTTATTTAAATATTACTATTATAACCAAGATAATAAAATTAAAGATATGAATATTAATAAACACATTATTAAATAATTTTATAATGGTTTTAGATGATGAATTAATATTTTTAATAGTAATTATAAATTTTAATAATGCATTTTTCTTCAAATATGGTTCTTACTTATTATTTTAATGAAAACTATAATTAATTTCTATATCTTTTTTAAAATTTATTTTGAAAAATATGCTTCATTTTTGAAATAATAACGAAATAACTACCATTTCTTTACTATTTTATAATTTTCATAGAATATTTTTTTTATGATTGGTTAAAAATTCTAATATTTATTAAAAAAATTCTTTCTATTTAAAAAATTTACAAAAACAATTACTTTAGAAAAATGGTTTCAATGTAACATTATTTAATTTACATTATTTATAATTCAACTAAGATAACTAAAATTAATTTTAGGTTGGATTTTTTATATTAAAAATTTTTATACATTAGAAACTATTTTATCTAGATGTTTATTTTTATCATACTTTGATGGTTTAATTTTTTTTTAAAATTGCCACTTATGTAAATTTAATATTTAAATTTGAATAAATTTTTTTGAAATAAGATGTTAATTTTTTTTAAATTGTCTCCATTTATTTTTGATCACTACAAAATTTAACCATGAAAATATTTATCACCTCTATAAGGGTAAAAAGGAAAAAATATGTTTAAACCCATTGGTTAAGGCTTTGAAATTTCTATAACACATTTAATTAATCTATTAGAAGGGTGGATATCATCAATTTCCATCTAAGACACATATATATGTCCACTTAGTGCCATTATTCATTGGTTATGACCTTTATATTTTTTTAAAATGATTATAAATATAAACTTTTATTCCCTTGAGTTTATTATCTCCACCAATTTCATATAATGATAAAACAACCAAAAGGATAGTTGTAAATGTTTATTTGAAAAATGAATTATTATTTTCATCCAAGAATTTTTTTTAAAAAAAATCTTCTAGAATTGTTCTAACATTCTAATATTTTATGAAATATATTGTTTAAAATAAATTAAAATTATTTTATTACTTGTACTACATATTGTTCATATTTTATCCTATGTTATACGCAAAACTAGGTTTATCTTAAATTCCACATAACATCAAGTTTTTTCAATAACTTGTGTTTCAAGAAATTTTGAGTCTTATGAGACAACAAAATAATAATATTATTATTATTTAACAATATATGGATACAAGTTACTGGAAATAAAAATAAAAACCTATTGAATATAAATGAAATGTTTTTTTATAGAAAATTATTTTTATGTGCCCAAACGAATTTCCCCTTAATAAATTAAATTAATTATATAATTGAATGGTATTGATGAAATATATATATATAATATAATAAATCTATGGTTTAAAAATTATGCTATATTTTATCATGATATTATATTAGAATAAATCCAATTTTATACATAAAAAGTTATGCTTTAATTTCTAAAGGTTGTTTTTATGACATTTGATGGTGAATTTAAGACCCCTAGAATTCTTTTAAAATATGTTCTTGTTTTTGTTTTGATTAAAGTTTCTTCATTTTTTTTAAAGAATTGTTTTTGGGAGTATGATGAATCTCGGGGGTCCTAGGGGTTCAGGACATGAATGAGTGGAGAAAATGTCAATCCAGTGCATGTTACGTGGTTCGTGAACTATTATTAGTAACCATGCACACCAACCATGATATCATAGAGGATGGGTACCTGTATTATGAAATCATTCATGTGGGAGACCAAAATTTTTGGGTTTGGATATAGCTACCCAACTTGTTCACCGCACGGTTGGCCAAACCATGCATCTTTCCAAGAAATCGTGAAAACTGGTCCCTCTTAGATAGATGGTGGAGTATGGTTTGCACATGTTTTTAGAAAACCATGCATCTAAAATAAGAAAATCATTAATATGGTGGAAATTTAACATTTTTTACCTTTTGATTAATGAAACCTCAACAAATTTTCATCCATATTCTTGCACCAGTAGCAAGAGTGAGAAACCAAAATCCCCCAAGATTCTCAAGGGCCAACCTCCCTGGTTTCTAAGCTATTCAGAGAATCATTGGTTTTGAATTGAATATTCAATTGATTCTGACACTCCTATTCCCTATTTTAAATGTATTTGGTCTTGTGTAGTTGTTGTTCCTCTTATGAATCCCTAAAACCCTCTTTTTCCAGCGAATCTTCGTTTTGGGACTCAAATGGTGATTGAATGAAAATCAAGGGCTAAGGATGAGCATGTAGTTGTCTTTAGAATCGGTGTATATGTTCTATAGGTTATATCCCATGTTATTGTTATTGGTTTATGTGTTTATTTTGGTTCTATCCGTTCATTATTATTGTGATTTTTAGGTCCATATTGAGAGATGTTAAATTAGTTGGTTAAATGATGAATTTATCCCCTCATTGTAGAGGCCCGAATATTGACGTACATGGACATTAAATTACTTTTTCGGAATAATTAATACATAAAAAAACCAAAAATCAAGGATCGTAACAGTTTATTGTCTTTGGAAACTCGGAACGTAATCTTCTAATCATGGTGAAAGATCTTCAACATCTCCCATAAAGATCTTCTCCTTTTGATTTTCTTACCTAAAACCTTTATTTATGTCCTGTGGAAAAGAAAACATATAAAGGGTGAGCTAAAATTCTAGGTAAGGGTAAGCATGGATAAAATAAAACAAATCATATTCATTTAACTTTAAAACATGAACATAATGTTTAAACATCAAAATCATGGGCAATGACATAAAACATGGCAGTACATAAGGCATAGATGATAAAGGGTCATTAATCATGATAAACTAGAATGGAAATAAAACATGAAATTGTGGCATCCATTAATCACATGTAATGATTTCCATAGTATCCAAGGCATTGCTGCCAAGACCATCTTAGTGGACAAAGTCCCTTACTGAACCGGGTTTACTTGTCGTTCCAGCCCTTTATTACTGAACCGAATTTACTTGTCGTTCCAGCCATGTCTATCTCATGATATATAAATATTTACCCAATGCATTAGAGTGAGATATAGGTCCCACCCATCTCAGAATTAAATCATTATTACTTGTGCCACAACATAAATCATTCATCATAACCCAAAGAATACAAATGGGTCTCATAAACATCATCCC
This sequence comes from Viscum album, assembly GCA_963277665.1. Classification (NCBI taxonomy): domain Eukaryota; kingdom Viridiplantae; phylum Streptophyta; class Magnoliopsida; order Santalales; family Viscaceae; genus Viscum; species Viscum album. The sequence continues at coordinate 1,688,541,778 of OY728147.1, read as the reverse complement.
ATCATAACAAAATACATATAAAAAAAATGGATATCATTTCATCATAAGAAAAGTGAAACCATTTAAATCATAGAGGCATTATACTTGAAACATACACATATAAAATAATGTCATCTTAGATGGAAAAATGGTTTTGATAACACACTTGAAATGAATTCTTGAGGAAAATACCCCTTCTTCAAAATCAATTTATTTTTTCAAAACATCAAGCAATATTAAAAGAAATAGATTTTTTTTGAAAATATTCATGAAATATTTTGGAATAATCTTCAGGAAAATAAGACTTTATAAAACTGTAAATATCCATTCATGCTGTATAAGTTAAAAAACATTCTCCTTGTACTTTTTTCAGAAAAGTCAAAAAGTACCTCGTAACGTAGACAAAAGAAAGATTCCATACATACCATGTAGTAAAAGAAAAAATGGGTAAAAATGAAATTAAACATACATAAAAACACTTTTATAAAACATGGACTTGGATGATAACAATAACCCCATCAAATACTTACGAATAAACAATCTCATATAAGAACGAGATTAGAAAGGTTATCCCTTACCTTTGGTCCGATATTCTTCGTACGTATCTGAACCTCCTGTATAATGATTTAAATAATGTCATTGAATTATTACAGAATCATATTCATTGTTATTATATCATATATGGTTCACTTATGACTTTATAGTACCTGTTCTTTTGTAAATCGCATGTTAAAGCAACGCTTTGGGTAAAATCATCTTATTTATCGTACGTGTTTGGACTTGTTGTTCTTGATGCTATTATTACTTATATCATGATTTACTTACTTCCAGAATGTAAATCATGGTTTATATATCATATATATTCATTATATCTCCATCATAGACATGTATTTATAATAGTACATAACATATGGAGGTATGAAATGAAATGCACCGTTCATGGAGACTGTAAACCGTACGTACGTATGAACGCTATTTTTATTTCTATTTATTATTTTAATGGAATTAAAAAATTAATGATACATTAGTATATTATAAATACAGTATAATATCATATATAATATCATTAACTCCATCCTTTATACATCCCACATAAGGCATTAACGAATCACATCACTTTGAGGGGGCGGTAGTCCGCACTTCCTGAAATGAGATTATCATATTTACCAACTATGGAAACCATAAAGGATTTATTTAATTGGGAATTAAAGAAGAATAAGGATATCATAAACATAATATTCATCATATATAAATACAGTTCCATCATAATGGCCACCATGAGAGGCGGTAAGAGAAAATCGAACAATCGTCTTTTCGTGAGGCATTAGTTTCCCATCACCGAAACATTATATTATTCATCCATTAGATGGAGTTGTGTGTAAGTGTAGTTCTAATCCTTCGCATAAAAACATCCTAGTATTTTGAGGATACTATTTTTTCACAAAATTAAGGATTAAAAAAGAGTTAAGGGGTTGGAGAAGTAGAATAAAAAAAACAACTTAAGATAAACTATTACCTATAATTTGGGTAACTTCCTTTGGTTTGAACCAAAAGGACATCTTGAAGTGCCTTCTGCCTAATGTAAGGCTTCTAGGGGGAGGATAGGAATGTTGGGAGCTTTTTTGGGCAGAGTCTGGACGAGCCAAAAGGCTTGAGATGTGTGAGGAATTTCATAGAAGTGGTCTCCATTTATAAGGGAGAGGAGGGACTCTTTTGGAAAGTGTGAAAACATTATTTTATTATAAACATATCTTTGGTTTAATGAGGTCCAAAACACATTAATGTTGAAGATAAGATGACTCATATTCTAAATAATATAATCCAATAGAAATTGGACAAGTTTTCAATAATATTTTAATCATTATAAAATTATTTATTTAAATCATTTATTAATGAGGTAAATACTGCATCATTATCGTGTCATAAATAATTTAATTTATTTATGTCTAAAAATTATAAACAAAATACCAACATGTAGGAAATCTTTTTATCTTCCCAATTAATATTTATAGTTTAAAATAAAATTTATATATCCCCTTATAAAAATTAATTACTAAAAGATTTTTGTTAATCTCAATTTTGTCTTTACATTAAATTAATTAATCTAATGTGTCATTTTCTTTCATAAGTGGCTCCATGGGGTCCCAAAATAGACCCAAGGAGTCCCATGGTCGGACATTACTCATCCAATATGGTTTGGACAATTGTTAAGGTAATTTTGAATTATTATAATATTCTTTTAACCTTGAATTACCTTATTTACTTCTAACTGTGGTAAATAAAAGTTAAACGTTACTATTCATTAAAGATTATTTTTATCTAATTGAACTACATTTTACTCCTTGATATTAACCGTGCCTCTCGTATTTTTGAAATTCAACTCACAGAAGCAGTAAAATTATGTTTTATGAACAATTGCAAAAGCTCCTAGGAGGTGGGTAAAAGACACTGAAAAGTTCAATACATTTTTTTATAAATATAAAATTATTATAAAATGATTCAAATGAATTTAATTGAACTTATATAAGTATAATTTATCTATTTTGACCTAAAATAAATTTAAATCAAATAAATGATTATTTAAATAAAAAGTCCGTTTTAACCAAAAACTCAGTGTTTTCACTATTCATAAAAAATTGATGTTTTTCAGAAAAATACCAAAAATTCAGCCTAATATATATTTGATATTCTGAATTCAAAAATTATGTCTATTTTTTAAAATTCAAAACATAGAAGTGGCATTGATTAATTTTAAATGTAATTCTCGTTATCAAAACAAATAGCGTGTTTTTAAGAAACAATAACTATCAAAAGATCATCACTTGTTTTTGTCCAATTTCAAAGTGAAATTAATTCCAATGACTAGCATTGGATTAAATGGTGAAAATATATTCTAATTAAAATTTAAAACAAATTAAAAAGATAATCTAACCATATAAATTATTGCGATAAAAAAAGTTGTTTTTAATTAAAATATAGCATGTTTTTACTATTCATCAAAATATGAAAGTTATCAGAATAATATGAAAATTTTATCCAAAGTAAATTTTTGTATCCTGATTCTAAAGAATAATTTTATTTTTTCAAATTAAACTTATAAACATTTAAAAAACTAGATTTAAAGTGGGTCCGCCATCAAAAGGTGGCAAAACTACATTTTTTGAAAAATACTTATTTTACTCGAAAAATTGATTTTATTCACATACCATGTTCTAGAAAATGTGTAAAATAAATAATAATGTTATAAAATTCAAAATTTAGTTAATACTATTCATAACGGCTAGTCCATAATAATATTATAACAATATATCATTGTTTAGTGAAACTCGGTATTGCGTAAATATTATAACAACATATCGTCGATTGTTGAAACCTGGTATTGCATACTACACACACTATCTAGGAAGGTCGTGATTGCGTGTAATACAAGCCGTTTCAGGGTCGCATGTTTTGAAAGTCTCCTTCATTGTTTTGTATAACATAATCCAACCATATTTCATTTATACATTGAATATATATATATACACTCAATGTTGCGTAGAATAACTAATATCAAACAAACATGAAATTTTGTGTAACATGATCCAAGAATAGTGTTGTGCAAACTGCAAGCTAATACGGTGTCTCATATATCTTAAGATAATCTTTATGTAGCATACAATAGAAGATATGAAAGAAATTAAAAAGAATATATCTCATAAAATCTCGGGGTGTTACATTCTACCCCCCTTAAAATTAATTTCGCCCTCGAAATTCGTCAGGTTTATAAATGGTTTACTACTCGAAAGTTTCATTAATAGAAACCCACATCCTAAAAAAGGAATACCAAAATTGACTTTAAAAACTAAAGTATGAAATGTTACGTTTACCCAAATTAATTAATCACTATGTTTCCACATAAGAGAACATAGATGAAAATATGGATATGGAAGAGAAATCTAACCGTCATGTTCTAATAGAGAGTGATAGAGAACATGGCTATGAAAAAGCCAAAAATCAAAAATCCAAAAATTTGTGATGATCTAAGGTACCATCTGATTCATCATATATGAGGGCAATAGGACAACATATTTGGTTTTCAAGATCATTTCCCTAAAGTGGAAAAATTTTAATCGGAAGAATTACTTACTTTTTTTTGGTATAATCTCACCATTGTTCATGCCTTGAACAATTTCCACTTCATCTCTTAACGAAATGAAGTTGAATTTGTCTTTCGTGAAGTTTTATCAGATCATGCGATAGAATGATAGGTCATTCCAACTCTCTCAAACAAAATTTAGAAAAAGTTATATAGATAATTCCATCTATGGTGAGATTAATCATATATGGTTATAAAAAGATCTTATACTTCATCTATCATCCTGAATAATAACATAAAACTAGTTTCTACTAACCAGGGACTTCCTGTAGGCCAGTGGTAGGGGATAAAGGCCTATCGCTCTTCGGTTGTGGGTTCAATTCCCACAGCCTTGTCTGACGCGACGGGTTGTTGCCTGTTCTACATGTTGTCCCTTTTCTTAAAATACACTATTATAACATTCCATCAATAATATCGAAAAAAGTTCTAGCCTTAAACAATACTAACTTATGTCCAACATAATTCATTGCAATATTTAGGCTTATCTAAAATACTTTTGTCCAAGCTCATAGTATAAAGAAAACAATTACTAGAAATTTCATCATCCTAGCATGTGAGTACCATCATTTATCCCTCATATATAACAAGATATATCATTTTTATCGCATTCCAAACATGTGAATACCTTAATCTTCTATTATTGGGAAAATGAATACCCATTGAACCTTACTGAAAACATGAATGTTGTCAAAAGTTAACCCTTTCCACATACCAAAATCCCAAAATTTTGATATACTGCAACCATGGTATCACTTTGTCCTTATATCAGTCATGATCTCATGAATACTATCAAACATATTACTTTCTCCTTATCCATTCATTATGTGCATATCATCTGCTTTCCAAAAATATTTCAGTCACCTTTCATGGTTACCAGTACCATATTCTTATTGAAAACCAGAATTTACCAATACATAGATATTCCAATATACCATAAAAGTACCTCAACAACATTATTCTTTAATATAAATACATAAACACTTCAATCCATCCTCTGCAATGATTGTCATGGAATAAGTCCATCCTTGATTTATAAGTAACCTCTTAGGTCAGGGCATTGAGTTGGGTAATGCCCATGTTCTCCACAGATAAGACATTGAACTCCATAACAATCGGTCTCTCTATGACCCTTCTCTCTACACAGATAACATCTTCCCCTACATTTGATTTATTCATCAAGGTTCTTCTTAACTTCTATTGAAATCTCAATATTCCTTTCTTTATTCTCCTCAACATGCGAACATGCATAAATGTCTATCTTCCTCTTATTTGATGAATTAGGAATACCACTGAATTTCACCTTGTTAATCATATATCACGATGACTGATTCGGCATAATAACAATATCCTTCTCTCTAGGCATTAATCAATTTAGTTGCTCATAGTCACCAATTTTTCCATTGGATTCAATGTTAACCGAATTCCTTCTGGTTCCTTCCATTGAATAAAACAAAAAAAGAATTTTGTGAGAGGCAAAAATCATACAAGGAAAATAACATAATCAAGGGGGAGTACCTTCAATATATAACATCTTAGGTTTAATTATAATATCATTCCTATAATTCTAGGACTATAACCTATACGTATACTTATCCTTAAAGACATCCCTAGACATAACTTAGAAATATCTCTAGGGATCTCACTAATGTTTTTGCATCCTATTTTCCAAAGTTTAACTAAACCTTTCTTCTGATACCAACTATAGCAGTCTGGAATTACATCCAGTGGACTATAATTGATACCTATTAGGGCACTCCATGGGCAGCTACAGCCCCTGGGCGGGACACGCCACCATCCCCAGTGGCAGCCATTTCCTCATGAAGCCCTTGGGCGGAGAGTCATGCTTCATCCAACGCTCACATGAGAGAGTTCCCAAGGATCAGATTCAATCCTACCTTCTTTGCCTCTGATACCAACTGTAGAGGCCTGAATCTTGATGTACTTGGACATCACATTACTTTTTTGGAATACTTAATACATAAAAAAACCAAAACTCTAGGATCTTAATAGTTTTGTGTATTTGGAAACTCGGAACGTAATATTCTAATCGTGGTGAAAGATCTTCAAAATCTCCCATAAATATCTTCCCCTATTGGTTTTCATACCTAAAACCTTTCTTTATGTCCTGCGGAAAAGAAAAAATATAATGGGTGAGCTCAAATTCTCAGTAAGGGAAAGCATGGATAAAATAAAATAAAGCATATACATTTGATCTTAAAAATATGAATGTAATGTTTAAACATCAAAATCTTGGGCAATGACATAAAACATGGCAGTATATAAGGAATAGATCATAAAAGAACATTAATCATGATAAACAAGAATGGGAATAAAAAATGTAATTGTGGAATCCATTAAGCACATGTAATGATTTCTATAGTAGCCAAGGCATTGCTTCCAAGACCATCTTAGTGGACAAAGTCCCTTACTGAACCGGGTTTACTTGATGTTCCAGCTCTGTATTACTGAACTGGATTTACATGCCATTCCAGCCATGCCTATATCATGAGATATAAATCTTTACCTAATACATTGGAGGGAGATATAGGTCCCACTCATCTCATAATGAAATCATTCTTACTTGTGCCACAACATAAACATAAATCATTCATCATAACCCAAGGAATAAAAATGGGTCTCATAAACATCATCCCATCATAACATAATACATATAAAACAAATGGATATCATTTCATCATAATAAAAGTGAAACCATGTAAATCATAGAGACATTATACTTGAAACATACACATATGAAATAATGTCATCTTAGATGGAAAATTGGTTTTGATAAAATACTTGAACTGAATTCTTGAGGAAAATATCCTTTCTTCTTCAAAATCAATTTCTTTTCACAAAACATCATTCAATTTTAAAAGAAAGTGATTTTTTTTTAAAATAGTCTTGAAATATTTTGGAGGAAGCTTCATGAAAATAAGGCTTTATAAAACTGTAAAAATCTTTTCATGCCGTATAAGTTAAAAAAAACATTGTCCTCGTACTTTTGTCAAAAAAGTGAAAAAGTACCTCGTAACATAAGCAAAAGAAATATTACATACATACCATGTAGTAAAAGACAAAATGGGTAAAAAGGAAATTAAACATACATAAAAACACTTTTATAAAACATGGACTTGGATGATAACAATAACCCCAGCAAATACTTAAGAATAAACAATCTCGGATAAGAACAAAATTGGAAAGGTTATCCCTTACCTTAGGTCTGATATACTTCGTACGTATTCGAACCTCTTGTATAATGATTTAAATAATTTCATTGACTTATTAAATAATCATATTCATTGTTATGATATCATATATGGTTCACTTAGGACTTTATATTACCCGTTCTTTTGTAAACCCCATGTTAAAGCAACGTTTTGGGTAAAATCATCTTATTTATCGTACGTGTTTGGACTTGTTGTTCTTGATGTTATTATTAATTATCATGATTTAATTACTTAAAGAATGTAAATAATGATTTATATATCATATATATTAATTATATATCCATGATATACATGTATTTATAATATTACATAACATATGGAGGTAAGAAACGAAATGCACCGTTCATGGAGACGGTAAACCGTACGTACGCATGAACGCTACTTTCATTTATATTAATTATTTTAATAGAATTAAAACATAATGATAAATATGTATATTATAATTCCAGTATAATATCATATATAATATCATTAACTGCATCCTTTATACATCCCGCGTAAGGGATTAACGAATCACATCACTTTGAGGGGGCGGTAGTCCGCACTTCCTCAAATGAGATTATCGTATTTACCAACTATGGAAACCATAATGTCTTGATATAATTGGGAATTAAAGAAGAATAATGAAATCATAAACATAATATATATCATATATAAATACATTTCCATCATAATGTCCACCATCAGAGGTGGTGGGAGAAAATCAAACAATCATCATTTCCTGAGGCTTTAGTTTGTCATCACAGAAACATTATGTTCATCATACATTAGATGGAGGTGTGTGTAAGTGTAGTTCTAATAATTATCATAACAATATCCTAGTATTTTGAGGATACTGTTGTTCTCATAATAGAAAGTATTAAAAAGAGTTTAGAGGTTGGAGAAGTAGAATAAAAGAAAACAACTTAAGAGAAACTATTACCTTTAATTTGGGTAACTTCCTTTGGTTTGAACCAAAAGGACTTCTTAAAGTGCCTTATGCCTAATGTAAGGCTTCTTGGGGGTCGAGATAGATGTTGGGAGATTATTTGGGCAGAGTTTGGACGAGCCAAAAGGCTTGAGAGGTGTGAGGAATTGCATAGAAGTGGTCTTCTTTTTTAAGGGAGAGGAGGGGCTCTTTTGGAAATTGTGAAAAAATTATTTTATTATAAACATATATTCATTTTCAAGAGGTCCAAAACACATTAATGTTGAATATAAGATTACTTGTATTCTAAATAAAATCATCCAATAGGAATTAGACAGGTTTTGAAAAGATTTTAATCATTATAATCATATTTATTTAAATCATTTATTAATGAGGTAAATACTGCATCATTATTGTGTCATAAATAATTTAATTTATTTGATGTCTAAAAATTATAAACAAAATAACAACAGGTAGGAAATCTTTTTAGCTTTCCAATTAATATTTATAGTGGAAAAGATAATTTATATATACCCTTATAAAAATTAATTGCTAAAGGATTTTTGTTAATGCCAATTTTTTCTTTACGTTAAATTAATTAATCTAATGTGTCATTGTCTTTCATAAGTGGCTCCATGGGGTCCCAAAATCGACCCAATTAAGCCCATGGTCGGCCATTACTCATCCAATAAGGTTTTGAAAAGTGTTAAGGTAATTTTGAATTATTATAATACTCCTTTAACCTTGAATTACCCTATTTACTTTTAACCGTGGTAAATAAAAGTAAAAAGTTATTATTCACCAAAAATTATTTTTATCTAATTTAACCACATTTTACTCCTTGATTTTAACCGTGTCTCTTGTATTTTCAAAATTCATCTCACAGAAGTGGTAAAATTATCTTTTATGAACAATTGAAAAAGCTCTAAAGAGGTGGGTAAAAGACGGTGAAAAGTTCAATACAATTTTTTATAAATCTAAAATTATTATAAAATGATTCCAATGAATTTAATTGAACTTATATAAGTATTATATATCTATTTTGACCTAAAATAAATTTTAGACAAATAAATTATTATGTAAATAAAAAGTCGGTTTTAACCAAAAACTCAGTGTTTTCACTATTCATCAAAAATTGAAATTTTTCAGAAAAATACCAAAAATTCAGCCTAAGCTATATTTGATATTCCAAATTCAAAAATGATGTCCATTTTTTCAAATTCAAAACATATAAGTGGAATTGATTAATTTTAAAAGTAATTCCCGTTATCAAAATAAATAGCGTGTTTTTAAGAAACAATAACTATCAAAAGATCATCTCTTGTTTATGTCCAACTTTAATGTCAAATTAATTCCAATGACCAAAATTGGATTAAATGGTAAAAATATATTCTAATTATACTTTAATACCAATTAAAAATATTATATAACCAAATAAATTATTTTGATGAAAAAATTTGTTTTTAAATAAAATATAGCGAGTTTTTACTATTCATCAAAATATGAAAGTTATCAGAATAATATGAAAAAAACTTCCAAGGTAAATTTTTATATCCTAATTCCAAATAATAATTTTATTTTTTCAAATTTAACTTATAAACATGTCAAAAACTAGATTTAAAGTGGGTGCGCCATCAAAAGGCGGCAAAACTACATTTTTTGAAAAATACTTATTTTACTCGAAAAATTGATTTTGTTCCCATAACATGTTCTAGAAAATGTGTAAGATGAATAATAATGTTATAAAATTCAAAATTTAGTTAATACATTTCATAACAACTATTCCATAATAATATTATAACAATATATCATTGTTTAGTGAAACCTGGTATTGCGCACTACACAGGCTATCGAGAAAGGTCGTGATTGCGTGTAATGAAAGCCAAGTCTAGGTCGTGTGTTGTAAAAGACTCCTTTGTTGTTTTGTATAACAAAATCCAACCATATTTCATTTATACATTGAATATATATATATATATATATACACTCAATGTTGCGTAGAATAACTAATATCAAACAAACATGAAATTGTGTGTAACACAATCCAAGAATAGTGTTGCGCATACCGCAAGCTAATATGGTGTTTTGTATAGCACAAGATAATCATGGTGTAGGGTACAATAGAAGATATGAAAAAAATTAAAAATATATATATCTCAAAAAATCACGGGGTGTTACACTCATGATCCCATGAATGTTGCATTGAGGGTGACTAGACTAGGATAGAGTCCACCCATAGGGTGTTCCATAATTTTGAACATGGGTTTGGGTAAGTGAATTTGATATTGGAGGGTGTGTCTGACAAAACCATTTTTAGTTTTTCTTATCTTATTAAAATGGATTTATGGAAGAAAATCTATGAAATATTTATTTTGTTGTAATCATGATTTGTGAAATGAAATTGATGTAACTTTTTTTAATTGATGACATGGAATATTTAAGAGTTAGTTATAATGTTGACGTGTTAATGAGTCATTAATTGTAAATTATAAACATGTTAAAGGGTTACTGCTTGAAGATGATTTATGTGTTGATAAAGAAATGTATTTTTATGGTATGTGTGTGTAATGAGTGTGATTGTTGAATTATTATATGTGGTAAGTTGTTAAAAATATTTTGAAAAGGATTGGTGATATTTGTGGAGTATTTTAAATGGGTATCTATGCCCACGGGTTGGGTTACACTGTGGTTATAAACCATACCCCCATTAATGCATGGGCTGGGGAGTTAGACTGTTGCTCTACGCCCCTAATGGTTGCATGTGATGTGAATACCTAGATCAAGGCTCCAATGTAAGTGTTATTTAGTTATTATGTAATTTATTTCACTAGTGATGTAGGGAACTTGATTCTTCTTCTAATGTGTTGTTTATTTTTCGTCCACAAGCCGAAGTGAAATGGTAGAAACTACCTAACCCATGGGATAAATGATGAAGATGGTTTAACTAAACATTGTTTATAAATAGAACCTAGTTTAAATTTTTCTAATCTCTTTTTTTATTTAGTTCATGAATAGAATATCTGTTTATACCATATATATTTTAGACGTTGATGGTGTTGGCCTACTGATTTATACTCACGCCCTTCTCGGGTCACCTTTAGGTTCCCAATAATACTTCATGCTTGCAGTTCAATATAAGGTAAAAGACCCTATGATAGTTGGTTTATTTGGGCATTGGATGTACATGGATGATGAATCCAAAATTGGAGTCGGGACACATTTATGGGATTCATCATCTTGTACTTATTTTGTATCTTCATACACATGGTACTACAATACATTTCATATCATATTTACTCTCTTCTTATGGTCTTTTACCTGGATTTGAAAAATTATTTGTAATTCATGTGCGTTGGTTATACAATCTAATTTATTTATTATTAATATCTATTGTGGATTACTCCAATAAATAGGGTATAGTTTCCCACAAAACATATTAAACCCGTGAGGATAGTCAGTAGGATATGGAATATTGGGAGATGTGCCTAAGGCCATGTGGTGACACAAATCTAGTCACCATTTATTATGGATTTTGTATTGGGGATGTTACCGAGTGTTATCAGAGATGTTAGTTTATGTAATTCTTTTATTTGGGAAGGTTGATAGGAGGAGAGGATGTTTTTTCATTATCAATGACCTCATTCACGGAAGTAACTAACACATGTATGAGGGAGAACCCAAGTACCCATAGTGGGATTATTGATCTTGATGTTTTTTGTTATGGTTAAATGATATTTAACCATTGGGTGTTTCATTATTTGTGTTATGTGAATATGTTTTATTATTGGGGATCATGGATGAAATTTCATGAGTTTGTGAATACAATCATAAATTCAGGAATTGGTTATATATATATGATTCATGCATCATGGTAGTCACACACATGAATGAATTTTGTGTTGAAACTAGAAATTTAAAAGAAAACTGTTTTATTCCATATGATGTAAATAGGTAACTAAGAAGAATCTAATGGATTGGTTATGGAATAGAACTTCATGATGAGTTATAAATAGGTTAAAATATGTTTGTGATGAGTTGTAAAATAGATAAAGGTTCATAGATATGAAGGATTTGTGTTGTGAAAGTATAGGTAGATAAAAAGGGTGTCAAAAAGTATTTGTGACTATGTGAGTGGATTTACCCATGCTGACCATGGCCCATGGTAGGGGGGATCAGAGGATTGATAGAGATGTGAATATATTTGTTGTGATAGTGTATGACAGAAAAATAAATTTTTCTATTATCAAAACACTTTTATAGAAAAATTGAGAAACCCCATGTTCACCCAGGACATGCATCAAAAGAGAAAACCTAGTTATTGAAATGGAAATTGACTCTATCATCATTCTTATCCATAAACATTTTCTAGGAAAGGGAATTTACCGATGTTTCTAGAGCATCATCAAGCATGTCTTCAAAGTGAGATTCCATCTAGTCCCACAATTTAATGTACTCCTACAGAGTGATATTCTTATCATTGAATCCTCTTAATAAAATCATATTTTGATTGTCTATCCACTTACCATGTTCATTGTTAGTGTCCACCCAAATAGGCCTTCCAATAATCTTCTCAGTATCCTCTATCAAAGAATTTATCACAAAATAGTCTTCAAACATATCTTCTGTGGAATGAAATAATAGCTCCAAAGGACACACCACCTGGTCTCCCCTAAGAAGACCTACCCCATAATCCCCCTCCTCCACACTAGTCGAAATTCGAGCAGAAATGGAAACATTTTATTTCTCCTTTTCTTTCACTTTTTTAGAAGATCAAGTCTCCATAGGTAAAGGTAGATGGGAGTAATCCTTTCATCCTTTCTTACTGCCTTGTCGCCCCTTCCTCATCTGCTAGTGGAAGATATCATTAACATGAACTTCTGAATCATTGTCTTCAGCAAATTGATCCGATGACTCATCCTCAGAACCTTCCCTGGGAAAATCAACATCCTGATCAGATAATTCAACCTATAACCCTGTAAAATGGTTACCCAGCTTAATGATGGGATACCCTCTCCAAAGGCATGATCTATTCATATCCTCAGTCCCATGAGGATGATCCTTTCCAGAAGAACCCACCCCATTAAGCACAACTACGGAATATGAAGAAGACTTAGAGGCTTTAGCATCTCCAGCCTCCCCAATTCTTGTACCCACTTCCGGTCTAAGAGAACTATCATTCGCCTTAGTTGAAGACTTCAAAGGTAAAGGATCCACAACACAAACACTAGCCATGAACTCTGCCACACCGGCCTGAGGCTCATCCAGATCATTCCTCAGGCGACTAAAAATACCACTAACCAAAGGATTTCAATCTATAAGATCCTACTGAATGACCCCTACCACCTTCTCCACTTCCAAAGGTGCCTGACTAGTGATGCCTCTATTGATCTCAGGATCCCCACATGAAACATCTAAAGCACCCTACATCTCTGGAATTCGAGAACCACGCCTACAAACCTCTAGTGAATGACCCATTCTCATACAAACCGAGCAGAAATCTACTCTGGATTCATAGACAACCAGTTTCTTATACCTATATTCTTCTCCTACTGTTATCCCGACAAAATTAGGAGGGATTCTTGAAGCATCAATCTCCACGAAAGCAAGAGGATTAACCGTGTGGCACAACACATCAGTTCGACTGTCCGCACAAAAAAACCTACAAAAAAGGTTCACAATCATTATAAATATATAAGGACTCCGAAACGGAAGAGGAAGGTTAGGAAAGCTCACCCAAATCTTCACTGAGTGGGAATCACACTTCATGTGGAACTTGTAAGTCCTTCTAAAAAGGAAAAAGTGGGACCCGTTGTAGTTGTGAGGAGTGAAGGCCCAGGCTTTTATCAAATCCTCTTCTGACGCAAAACAAATCATAATACTCTTCCTATCATGTAACCCCACGATAGCTCATTCCTGCAAATCCCATGAGGAAAACATGAATCGATCAAAATAATCCACTGAAGGTCGTTGCTTTGAAAAACTAGCTATCAGAGTCTGATTGAGGAGTGATGAAGCATCATTGAACTCTGTCATTGAAATTGATAAGTTAGGGCACTCGTTGAGCAAATCTAGAACATTAGGGAAAAGAGAATATGGGGGAAAAGGAGGGAGGAAGTTGAGATTAGAGAAAGGGGAGAAAAAGGGATCCACAACCTTGAAGGACAACAAAGGCCCCTCCCCTACCTGCGGAGGAGGGGCTAATGCGATGGATGTCGCTGCTACGAAGCCGAAGCGGAACCCCAAGTGGAACCCTGAGCGGAACCCCTCCCATAAATTGATTATTCCTTATATATCTTATGATAATGTATGAAAAATAAGTTTTTTATTACTATTAGGGAGCCTTATTCTGTGAAAACCTGGGATTTTTTATATTTTGTGTTCTGATATGTGTGTTTGGAATAAAAGAGAGATGTCACCATGATGATGTGTAATGGTTGGGTGACATGAGGATATCACTCAAAATGCCCCACTGGAAGTGGAGAATAATACCTCATTGTTTTAGGATAACTGATGGGAGGATACATTTTTTTGAGAACTTCTCTAATTATATAAATATGATGGAATGGGAACAATGGTGGGTCATGTCGAGTACGTTATATCTGGCCATAGAGATTCAGTTCTAGCACCATCTGACCTTTTGTAGAGAGGGTGGACCTTAGGTAGTAGTGTTCGAGATAGATTCCATCTAGATAATTTTGGATACCTTGGAGACTCTTTCCGAGAATTGATTCAACTTGGAATCCTATATGTTGTGGGGAATGGAAAAGCACTAGTGGGATACTCTTGGTCAGTCACAACAGACATATGGTATGTAATTGATAGAATTCTCGACAAAGTTTCTCAAACATTTCTCTAAATATACCTTGAGAGGAGAGAAGACTATGGAGTTTATGAGGTTGACCCAGGGGATTATTTCAGTTATATATTATGATTATCATTTCATCATCTTGAAAATATTTGTTTCAACATCTGGAGTGGATGAGTCGATGATAATGAGGTGTTTTCAGGACGGACTTAAACATGATATCATGAACCAGGTGAAAATATTTCATTTAGATAGGTTTATTGATGGATCGGATAAGTCCCTTATTTCTGATGATAATCGAATGGAGGATTCTCTTGGTGGAATGTGGTTCTTGTTGGATGGTTCAGTAGTGAGAATTCTAATGGTAGGAAGAATCATTTTGAGAGCCTTTACCAGGGATATGGTGTACAGTGTATTCAAATAAATGGACCAATCTTTCTGGGTGGTGACCAGGTGATTTTCTATTAGTGTAGTATGTCAAGACACAGGTGAAATCACTTTCCCTGACCACCAGTTCATTTATGATCATGTGTTCGGATAAGAAATGTATATAGGTTCTATTGAAACCCTCTATATTTGGGTCATTATTGATGACCAAGGCCAATATATATTGTAGGAAGGGGGTTGGTTACCCTATATCGGGAATGTTGTTGGAAGTCTGATTTTCGTTCTAGGTGCGGTAGTGGACTTGGTTCTCCAGGATAAACGAATACTTATACATAGGATAGTGCAGTACCATGAACTCAAACTATAGCCCTGGTCAAATAGATAGGCCTACATTTTGATGTTTATCCAAAATTTGTAGGTGTCAAGGTAGGACCATTAATAGTTTAAAGTGTCATCCGTGCAGCTTTCTTGATTTCTAGTCCAATGTTTAATACTGGTGCCCCAAATTCGTTTATATCTTCTCACATTGTGAGTGTGTTGGGACTAGAAGTGGGGAATATGTGTGGGGTTATGTCAATTCACTACTATATGATAGGCCGCTAGTAGAACTAAAAATGGCCTTTATCAGTAATAGAGAGGCACTGGCTACTGGAGCAAGATTAAATTCCCTGGCATTTTTTCAAATCTTTAAAAATTTCAATTAAATGAAACCTTTATCAGCACTTATAGAAGCACTGATAAATTAATCCCTTTTTGGTTCTTTTTATCATAAATAAATTTATCCTTTATCAGCTCTTTTAGAAGTTATAATAAAGGGTTATACTGTAGTGTGCTGTAGCAGCACACCGTAGCACCAACAATACAAAGAAATCAAAAAAAAATAATGTAATAATATAGAATTTAAATAAAATAAAATATTTAAAAAAATGAATGAAAAAACATACTATTATATTCATTTAAATCATTGGTTTAAAAAATTACATGAGTTAAAAATATTACATACATTCAGAAATAGCAGTCCTCTATTGTCGTTTGATCAAAACCCCTGATCGAGAAAAAAATCATCTGTATAAAAAAATTATTATGTAATTAATAATATAAAAAAATATGTTAAAAAATTATGTTAATTTTAAACTAAACATTGAGTTATATAAGGAACATTATGTATCAAATAGAGTTTCAATTGATTCCAACACATCACTCCATTCCAAGTTCATCTTAAAGAATTATCTATGTAAGATGAACTAAATATTTATAAGATAAAAATGCTAATGAAATTTAATAATTAATAGTGGATATAATTAATAGAAAACAATAATGTCTTGTTTACAATATTTTGGTGATGTGATGTTCATTTTAAACTAAAATGACCCATATATATTGATAAGACACACTTGCAGTCATACCAGTCACATCGTGCATCTAATTGAGGTGGGGATAATTATTGAATATCTCAATTTACTTATATGTATTTTTTATAAAGTATAAAAATAATAATAATTTGTTTTCTCGATATAGATTATGTCATTTTACTTTTCTACTAAAATGTCATTATAAACAGGAAACACACACTTTGACTCGTACTAGTCACATCATGTGTTGGTTTGATGTGATACTAATTCCTACATATCAAGAAATAAATATTAATAATTTTCATAATATATAATGATAATATAAGTGTGTTTTATCTATTTTTAATGAGTGACAATTTTCTAACTAGAATGTCACTTTTAAAAAGATTACAGACACATTTAGTCATACCAGACACATCGTGTATCAGATTGAGTTTAGGCTGATTCCAATCTAACAAAAATGAATTCTGGATCATTTTAATGAATTATAAAAACAATATGAATGTGGTTTCTCAGTTTTTATTAGGTCAGCTATACCTTTTACAAAAAATGATATCAATATTAACTGAAAAGACACAAATGGAGTCATATCAGTTAGACCGTGTGTCAGATTGGGGTCATGTTATTTCCTACAAGTCCAAAATGTCTTATGGATCTTGTTCATATAGTTTAAAAACAATATCAATGAATTTATTTATTTTTGAGTACGTCGCCTTTCTTTTTTACTTAAATGTCATTTTAACTAGAAACGCGCACTATGACTCATACCGATCACATCGTGTATCTGTTTGATGGGAGACTAATGCCTACACATCACAAATGGCATATGAATCAATGTCCTAAATTATCAAACAAATTCGATCATGTTTTCATTTTATTTAGTTTGTGATTTTTTTTAAAACTAAACAGTCTATTTTAAACTGATAACGTACACATTAAATCACACCATGAACATTGTGTATCAGATTGATGTGAGTCTAATTCCTACCCATCAAAAATAACTTATCTATATTTTCCAAAATTATCAAAATAATATGAAAGGTTTGCTCAATTTTTAGTCGGTTAGTTGTCAGTTTTTCTAAAATTGATGTCAATTTATAAAAAAGACAGACTTGGAGACATAATGGTCAAACCATGCATCATATTATGGTTTATCTTATTTATACATATTAAATATGACTTATGGGTCATTTTACAATGGTATAAAAACAATACAAATGTGTTTTATTGGTTTTGAGTATGTTAATCGTAATTTTTACTAAAACTGATGTCAATTTTAAATAAAAAGATGTACATTGAAACATACCAGTCACATCATGCATGGGATTGTGGTGTGGGTGATTACTACACATAAAAAATGATTTATGGATCATTTTTGTAAATTATCAAAATAATTCAAATTGTTTTCCATGTTTTGAGTGTGTCACTTGTTTTTTTACTAAAATGTCATTTTAAACTAGAAACACTCACTTTGGCCCATACTAATCACATCTTGTATCGGTTTAATGTGATACCAATTTCTATAAATCAAAAATAACATATGAATCAATTTCCTAAATTATCCTGAAAATCTTAGGACATTTTACTTTTTTCGGTGAGTGACACTTTTTTAAAGAAACTATCCATTTTAAACTAATAATGAACACATTAAGTCCCTGTGGTCACACTATGCATCAAATTGAGGTTATAATGATTCCTACACATCTAAAATAACTAATGGATTGTTTTCATTAAGTATCAAAATAATCCGAATATTTTTTCTTGGTTGGAGAATATCAACTGTCCTTTTTACTTAATTAATTTCAAATTTAAATAAAAAGATGCACATGGGTTCATAATAGTCGAACCTTGTGTCAGACTAAGGTGTGGTAGATTCCTACACATCCCAAAGTCTCAAAAAAATCTTAAATTCTATTTTCACTTTATTTTAATTTTATTTCTATGTTGATATATCCACAATGCATATGGACTTTATGTTCTTAGCAGAAAACATTTCTTGTTGTTGAAATGAAAATGAGAAGAGGTAGATCATGTGTCAATTATATCATGATATGTAACCACAATGGGAACATAATCTTCCTCTACTATTCTAGATTTCAACAATGAGAATGTTTTTTCATCTAAAAACATTAAATCAATAGGCAGTTTCAACAGTTCGATAAAGAAAGGCAATGAAAATGGAAATCATGGTTACATTAGAAGAAAGAATAATTTTATATCTTTTGTATATTTATGTAGATAGTTGAAAGGAAAATAATACTCTCCAAAAGTTGTGTAAAAAACATAAATAAATATTATATAAAAATGATAAGGATGTGAACATACAAATAGTTGATAAAATGATGAAAAAATTAATTAAATAAGTAGTTGGAGTTCACCTTTTCAGGATGGTTGTATACATTCTTGACGCATTTCCTTGTTTTCATTATATCATATTCTTGATCAAATTAAAATGACTCATGAGCTTGAGAAGATTTTAAAAATTCACCCAAACTCGAACAAAAGAATCCACTTATACATGTAAACAATTTTTATATGAGTAATACTAAATCGAAATAAATTAAACATAAATATGCAATAATATATAAATTCTATGGATAATGATTTTACTGTTAAAACATTATTGACTATAGGGATATGTAAATGTTAAAGACATAATGATTATATAAAAATGAAAATATATCTCACCAAACAATCTATCAATGAGTGAGGAGGATGAGGAGAAAATAAGATACATTGAATTAAATATTTATATCGTCTAAGAGAAAGTAAATATATCCTATAAGGATTATTAAATATTCATTCCATAAAATAAATAAATATATACACATAAGATATCCGTTATCAAATGGAAAATTCATATATAATTCTAATAAGTGAATTTCAATATTTTATTGTTTCAAATATTTTTAGAATACATTGAAGATAAAGGGTAATTGAATTTATGAAAATAATTACTCCACTATGGTAGGTGTTATCTTCTAAATTTATCAAAAGGTGAATGTTATAAAAAAATTCATCCTCATCAGATCATCTTCCAAACATTTATTATTACATTTTGTTGTTTGGAACTCATCCTCCTTCTCTTGTGGACATGGCCCTATATTTCATGAAACACTCAATGTAGTAGTCATCCATATGATTACTACTACTCATAGTTTTATAGGGAACATAAAAGAGATTGGGGATGAGTCCCAAGAAAAATGTTGGAATAATTACTCTTTAGGAGATGAAAATGATATGGATGGTAGGTTTACTCTATTCTCTTCTCTAAAAGGGGTAATGCCTCCCATTTGTGAGAATTACATGGATGGTAATCATAGATTCCTAAGGGTGGAACCAAAAGTCAATGTTAATTAATGATATGTTTTTATATGGATTGGAGTAAAACATACCCTGTTTTTAATAGATGTGTGATGAAATAAATGAGCTGATTTTTATGAAGTATTAATGAGTGGGTTACAATGCCAAAGATGAATATATTTTTATTAACTAAAATAAATACAATCAAGGCTGAAATCAATCAATGACATTTCATTGGTGATCAGAAAGTTTTGGTGAAAAATTCAAGGTGTAAATCTCTATAAAAAACCTCATTTGTTCCATGTAGAGTCTAAATCATTTGGATAAGGTGATGTGGATGATTATTTTATCAAATCTATGTTGGTGGATCTTTATTAGAATAAGAACAATGTGTTATGGGTAAATGTTCTAAGTCTGGAAGACATAAATGTTATCTGAACCAAGTTGGTGTTTAGTAATAGACACATTGACTGCAGAAAAGTGGCTCAAAATAATGAATATATAGTGTTCAAGAGGAATTCATATATCAAAGGAATTTATATTTATGATAAATGTACCCCCATAGCCGGGTTGAAAACTATTTGTTTTTTTAGTTATTTCATTGAAAATGTAGAAAAAATTATACCAAATGGATGTCAAATCTATATTCCTCAATTGATTTTATAAGGGGGTATACATTGGGAAACCGTATGGGTTTATTATGCTTGAAAATGAGAGAAAGGTGTTAAAGTTAATGAATTATTTGTATAAGATAAAGAAATAACTGAGGAACTGGTATTTAAGTTTGGATAAATACCTAATAAATATTGGTTTTTAGTGAGGTAGTTTTGATAATTCCCTCTACATCAAGAAGGATAATGGTAAAAGGATTTTGTTACTCATATATGTCAAAGAAAAATTATTTGAGGATTTGAAAAATATAATGCAACTTTTTTGTCGATCGTATGAGGTATAATATCAATATGTTTATGAATAGTGAAACATTTTCTTTAGATTAGAGGAGAATCAAGGATATCATAGAACATTAATTTCTTAATCCAAATATGAAATAGGTTACTAAGTGATTTGCAATAGAATATTCCAAACCAATGACAATATTTATGACTGTATGGATGAAATTTTCAAAATTTAATTTTTAAAAAGATATAGATGTCCGAGAATATATGTATTGGGAGCCTATTATACCTTACAACAACATGAACCATCATTGGGTATGATATATTTCAATTCACATAGTACCAATGTTGTCCCAAGGAGAGGCACCTGCTATTGAGGAGGACAATACTTCAATATATCTACAAAACAATGAATTTTAGGCCTTTTATTATAGTATTGTCCAACTATACTTTTTGGGATAAGTGGATGTGGTATGATAAAGTTTACTGGATAGTTGAGGGAAATTAGAGATATCAAAAAACAAGGATTTCATTTGAGCCTAAGTTCTGTTCCACCCATGAATCACTCGAACCTTGGATTCAAGCCTTGGCTTAGTGGGAGAATTGATTCTAACCTAGATCTGAGCCTGATATTCAACAAAAAGGAGTTTCAGCAGTAGGTCTCTTCCTTTGAGAGCTTCAAATATCGTGAATGGTTTCACGATGGTTTGGGTTCTTAAAATGAAACAAGACACTTTTATCAACACTTCCAAAAAAACTAATAATGATACATTTTATCATCGATAAGTTAATAAGCACTGATAAAACTAATCATTAGCAGTGCTAAAAAAACTTCTGATAAATTCTTATAAAACGTTTTCTTAAAAATTAATAATTTTTTAAAAAAGTGTAATTATGATATATAAATATAATACTTATAATAATACATTTATAGAATAATAAAATTAAAATTCATAGAATATATAATTATTTATTTATAATTATATAAATACTTTAAAAATAATAATATTTATATCATTATATATATTTATATAATTACATATATATACTAAATATATTCATTATTTAATTATATTTATTATAATTCTATAATTATTTATTTATAATTATATAAATACATTTTACAAAAATATTATTTATTTATTTGTAATTGTAATTGTAAACAAATAGTAAATATACATTTATAAAGATTTTTTTTATTAATATTTTTTTACAAATGTATTTTAAACATTATTAATGAAAATTTAATCAAAACTTCATGCTTGTTAAAAATGAGTAAAATTGATTAATTAAAAATGAGTACGATATTGAAAATTTAGTTAAGTTTTACTTATATATATCATTGAGGAAATTGATATATACTGACAAAAAGATGAATACATATTGAATATATTAAAACAAATTAAATACATATATATATAATGAAAAAAATTGATTAAATTCCCAAAAAAATATTTTTTTGTGGGAATATGTATATAAAAATGAATTAGTTACATATATTTGAAATCAATATAATATGTTTGATCAATATATATTAAATTTAAAAATCAAATGACATACTGTTATGTCCATTACTCAATATAATTAGTTGGTCTTTTAAATTCATATTAATTTTTAATTATAATCCATTATTCCCTAAATATTTTACTATTTAATGAAAAGAATAAATAATATTTTTTATTATATAAATAATATTTATATGAATTCATATATATCTATATATACTATTTATTAACATTATCAATAATTATTTAGTTAATAAAATGTTTAATATTTTTCTCAATCTACTTAATTTTAATATTTATTAGTTTAATGTTTATTTTACATATATTTATATATATATATAATTCATACTATTTATAAGTTATATATATTATGATCAATTTATTCATTTTTTTCAATAATTATTTTATTCATAAAACTTTTAATATTATACAAAAAAACATTTTAATTTTTTATTTATTTAATTGTTTTATTTTTTTCATACTTTTATCTAATGTGACAAATGATTCCTTTACAGGAACTAAAAATAAATAGTTTCTAAAGGACACTATTTATCATTGCAAAAAAAATTTGTTGATAAAAGTTTACTTTTACTAGTGCTAAAGAATTTTGTTAATAAATTGGGCCTTTTATCAGCTCTAGAAAAAGTGCTAATAAAAGGTACCCATTATGAGTAATTGTTTAAATGATGATAAAGGGTAAATTTATCATCACTTTTTTCTAGCATTGATAAAGTCCAGTGCTGTTAAAGGATTGTTTTGTTGTAGTGATAGATACAATATTATGGGTATGAACAGAAAACATCGGGCTATGTAGTGGGGGTTCCCTTGAGGTTAGTGGCTACCATTTTATGTGGGACTTGTTTTTTTGGAAATGTCTGGTGTTGATCTGATATTGTTTATGGATTGGATACTGTTGTACCATATCCATGTTGATAATTATTATCATAGGATAAGGTTCATGTCCCTGCAGGGGAATACTTAGGTTCACTGTGGGGAAAGAGATATCTGAACAGACCATGCAAGACCTGACTGTCAGTAGTTTGGTGAACTCACTAACATATTGGAATGTATTATGCATTATTTTTGGGGAGTATATAATCTTTTATTTCCACATTTGGTTGATCATTTTTGGGTTGTATTTCCCAAGGAATTGTTAAGGCTTCCACTTGAGAGAGATGTTATATTCACGACAGAGTTTCTTCTGGGAGCTGAACTAATTTCTATTATTACATATAGAATGGAACCCAATGAACTCTATGTACATAAAACATAGTGGGAGGAATTGTAGAACAATTCTTTTATTCATCTGAGTATGTTATTTAGGGGATTCCAAATTTTTTCCAAGAAGGCTAAAGAAACATTATGGTTGTGTGTCAATTTCTAGAGGTTGAGTCAGATGGAAGTTATGAATCGATACCCTATTCTATGAATCAATGGTATTTTTTTACCATTTTAGATGTGATTTTATGTTTTCCAAGATTGGATTGACATCAGGGTATCATCAGATGAGGTTGATAACTTCTGATATACCGTAGAGTACATTCAATAGATGTTATGGGTTGTATGAGTATTTTGTGATGTCATTCAGGTTGACTAATGTGCCAACAATGTTTATGGACCTGATAAAAAAATTTCACTTGTACCTAGATCAATTTGTAGTTGTCTTTGTAGATGAAATTTTGGTGTACCCCAAGACTCATGATGATCATTCCAAACATCACGATGTCATCCTACGTTCACTAAGAAATATTATGCTATATTCCATTCTATCCAATTTTAATTTAGGGATATACAAGACATACTTTTTGGGTCACATCAACTCTAAGGATGGCGTATTGGTGGGCCCAAGGAACATGAATGTTTTTATATCATATGATCATTCTAAGAATGCTTTTATGTCTAATGTTACTTGTGTTTAGTGGTCTGTTGTCAAAGATTCATCAAATATGTTTCCCATTTGGTAGCACCAAACATGTGGTTGACCAAGATGGAAATCAAGTTTTAATGGTCTATGGAATGTGAGAATGGTTTCCATGAGGTAAAAAAGTAGTCAACAACTACGGCAGTTTTGATCCTACCTGAGCTAGTTTAAGAGTATACCTTGTTTTCTGATGTGTCCAGTGCTAGTCTTGTCACGGTGTTGATATGGGATTGTTGGGTTGTGGATTATGGGTCATGAAATTTGAGGCCTCATGAATGAAATTACCCAACAAATTATCTTTAATTTTCTATAGTGGTTTATTATTTAATTTTCTTTCTTAATTACATATTATTATAAGGGTTTACAATGTATACTGATCATAATTGATTTTATGAGATCTTTTCACATTGCAATTTTAATCTTCTGTGGTGAAGATGGGTTGATTACATGTAGTCCTTTAATTTTGAGTAGGTATACAAATTGGTATTTGGATACAAGGTTGCGAATTCTTTGAGTCGTATGACTTGGAATAAGGAATTCAGTCACTCTTATTCCAAGTGGCGGTATATGACTTGTTTTCTGAGATGTACCTAGATGTTTAGGATGAACATGAAAAGATGACCCTATCATCACTGTTAGTTGAGTCCACCCTACTTAGCTGGGTCTAGAAGATTTAGTATGAATATTTATAGTGTTTTTCTATAAGGTAATGTCTTTAATGAGAATGGTCTCTTTCTGTTTGGACTATTAGTGATGGTGAGATTGTTTATATTTTTTGTTGTGTTTTTGCTCCTCTTTGTATCCACTAAGAGTTTATGTGTGAGTTCAATGCTTTGAAGTGATCAGTGCATCCTAGTTATAACATCTTTACTTCTTCCAAATATGAAAACTGATTGGTTTTGGATTAAATTACTTAAATGGTATATAATAATTATTTCATATCAAGTCAAGGAGATGTCAGGTGTGTCTAGGGATCATTATGAGCCTTGAGCCCCAATGTGGGAAGAGAAGATTGCACCACACAATTAGGAGAAATTGTGAATCACATTCCACATGGTTTCCCAAAACTATGTGACTATAGACAATGAGGATTTAGGGGCCGCATGGTTTTTCTACAACAATGAAACCCAAGGTGCATGGTTGTGTGACCCACCTATAGTTTTTTGGACAATGGTTTTTGAATGTTTTGTACATGGCTAAACAAACTGTGCACTGAATCATGCAAAGTTCCCCTTTGAATAAGTAAATGGTGCATGATTGGAACATGGTTTATCTAAATAAGGGTCTAGACCACACACCACTGTAAATGTAGAAACATTTATGGGTTTTGCCACTTAATTTATTTTTAACCATTCTCTTCTCACTTAATTATTTATCCATCAGTTCCTTCTCCTCCTGCATGTGTGTTCTCTCTGCCTTTATGAGCTACAAATCAAGGTATCTCATCTATTCATCATCAGTTTTCCTCATGGTTGGATACTTAACAAATCTATAGGTGATATCTCTAGTATAATCCCTTATATTTTATGATATTCATCCCATCTATTATGCTATTTGGGTGAAAGTTCATTTTAACCATTTTCATGGTATTTGATGGTATCGTCATTTTCTTCAAACCTAGCTTAAAAAAAATATTGGAACTGGATGAGGTATGATCCATGAGGCTAAGGTATGGGATCCAGTCTCATTCCCATCATTTAATTCATAAAAAAATTCCATGAGATGGACCATTATGGTGTCAAATCTAATTTTTTCATTAAAATTTAAAATAAATTATTCTCCACACCTTTGATGACCCAAGAAAATGGTGAATCAACTATTTGTATTGATGAAATTGAGTCATTCCATCTTGTTCGGTGTGATTCACCTAAAATGATTAATGCTCATTTTCCATAGCTTGTTGAACACCCCTATGGGGTTTTTCTATATATTAAATACCTTGGGATATAAATTGAATTGTTTCAGGTGATGAACATATTTCCAATCCCTTTTATCTCATGTTACTCATGAATGGTTGAGATAATTTAATTGTACAAGTGCATATAACTTATTTCTTATGAATTAAATGGACTTTTTTCACTGAAATACCTTGACCAATATTCTTAAGGTAATATTAATTCTTGAGGAAATGAAATGGTACTATTTTAGGAATGATATAAATATATATTTATATATATATGGATTTCTTATAAAAATACTTCTCCAAATGGATGAGGGTGATATAAGGGGTTACGATTTAAGCACCCCTTGGATGAACATTCATGACTTAGATAGACGTTTTTAGTCTTTGGTAAACATGTCGGGGAGATATCTTGGCCTAATATGGGATCACCTTACATTGTATGTTTTACCTCTAGATGAGTAACACTGGTTCTCTATGGGAGATCTATTGGATGGACTCAAAGGCAAGATGGTTTTATTATGACTTGAGAGGTCATTGGTCCCAAACATATGATACCAGGAATGGAATTGGGGGCTAGTACATGAAATTTTCATACCATTGATGGATTTAAACCTTTGACTTCATCCTTGGGTCACCATAGATGAACACCATAGCATTGGTCAAATGTAGACACCCCTATGCGATACATGTCAAGTCTCTCCTGATTTCCATTGGAACTCTCGAGGTGTCTCCCTATATTTTGTAAATTGGTTTTTAAATTCTTTAAATGGTAATGTAAATGGATGTTTTCAAATGATAATTTATCCTTTGGTTTTAAGAAGGTTGGTACATGTCCCCAAAGAACAATTATAATCTTGGGGACAATCCATGTACTCACATTACATCCCTCACTTTACCTTTCTAGGTTCTCATGGTTCAAAATCGACAACTTAGGCCAATTAAGGTAAATTAGATGGGTGTTTGAGTAAAACTGTGACTATAATAGTTATTTATTTACTTTTTTTCATTAATTAAATTATTATGGAGAAATTTTCATTTTATATTGCACAAAATGGGTTGGCCTAGATTCCATGGGTGGTGGCCTATTGAAATTGTACCTCACCCACTTATTGGGATTCCATTGGTACCCAATTAGCCATTATAGTTATAGGTAGTGATAAAGGGTGGCATGCAACATCCAACTCTTGGCATTCTGTTCTAGGATGGGGATTCGGAAAGGGGATGGATCCTATTCTTCATATTCTAGTACGAAATGTTTTTATCTTTTGTATGTTGTTTTATGTTGAATAGGAATGTAGCCTATTCACCTAAAATAAAATTTTTGTATAGATAACTAAAATATAATCATCATTACTCGTATCTGGATAGTACTATTCTTATGCTTATTGTTTATAGAGCTTGCATGTTTCATTGTACGTATGTATGCTGGTATTATTATGCTTCCTTTCTTTCTTATTATGTATATATATAGTATTTTTCTCCACTCTGATCAATTTGGAAATATTATTTCCACAGATACACCCTAGTCCCTTGATACTATTCATAAGCCTTTGGAATATGGGGAGGTTTACGTGAGGTCTTAGGTGCCACCATATCGGAGCCTCAATATGTGGCACCCAGTATGGGATATTGAAAAGTGGTATCAGAGGTCTTCATTTAATTTTAAATTAATATTTTGGATTTTTATAATATACTATAACATATAAATTTGTCAGTGGTCCTATTCATAAGAGTAGATACCCTATGTATAGAGGAACCCTAAATTTCCTGGGACGGGTAAATGCTATTATTTACTGCTTGTTTGTCATGTTATTTCTATATTAACCTTGTATATTATATCATTTAGTGCATTATTTATATGTGTGTGTGTGTGTGTGTGTTTGAGTGTGTGTGTCTGTTTGTGATTCCAATTCTTTCTAGGAATGGGACATCACAATTAGAACTTAAAGCAACATCACTAACCTAATAATTTTTCCCTATCTGTGTCAAGGTGGATTCCTTAAAAAGATAGTTTTGGCACTTTGATCCATGGAATATCAGTCAAATGGGATGGAACATGTTGTGGTCATGATTAAATCGACCCCACCATCCAACTTATAATGGGTGTGGACCCTTATAAATTTGATATAGTTATTCATCTAAATCAACAACTTAATGGAAATATAACAACACAAATGAATTGAAATGATCATGATCCTTAACATTAAATGGATCTGTCATGTTTTTAATAATAGACCCTGAAATTGACATGAATTAGTATGGGGTAGTAGTCCATGTCACCTATGTTTCATTTATTACTACTTCTGATCACCTAGACTAGGCTCCTTGAGAAGGATAAGGGTTTTAGAATGCTTATAGACAAGATTCATATTTGTCCTTCTTTACAACATTCAATATCTGTTATAAATATTATCTGAGTTTTGTACTTTTCATTGTAGATTTATTCCACTCTGACGACCTCATTCTATATGCCAAGAAAGTAACGAGGAGTACTATCATGTGGTAGTGGGCCCCGATCTATCTTTGATACCTCCTGATGGTTTACCTGAGGAACCTCCTCTAGATCCTCAACTGGGTGTTGATGCCCAATTCAATGATAGCTTCCTACAGTTCATACAACCACTTGACTGTGCACATCGACATGCCTCTTCTAGGGAGGAGCTTACCAGTGAGTTCCAATAGAATAATCTTCTCGTCTTCTCAGGGGATAGAGGACCTTATGCTGTTGATTAATGTTTGGAGGCCATGCAGACCATCTTTGGGTTTATCAAAACACCTCTAGAGCATAGAGTCACACTCACGACCTACATACTACCTGACTCCACCAAGTAGTGGTGGTACATTATGGCTCAGGATGGAAAAATCAAGGTATGGTTTGGGTGGACTTCTATATATCCTTTTTTCAATTATATATTTCCTAAAACCTTGATAACATATCATGTTTTCTAATTCATACACCTTGAGTATGAAAAATGAATTGACATTATTCATGGATTTGATGAATCAGGTTCTCCACCAATATTTATATTTCACTTTGGTAGCCTTTATAGAAGAAAAATTAGTTTACTCACGCACCATACAAGACCATGTCAATCATCCTAAGATCAATTTTAGTACACTAAGAGAGAACAAGATATATGCAGAGCAATGTAAATGCCACTTTTGGATAAGTAAGGCTTACTTCTTGGGTCATATCACATCTCAGGCAGGTGTACCAGTTGACCCAGAAAAGGTGAGCTTCATGGTTTCATAAGAGTATCCCAAGATTGTGTTTGACATATACAGCTTCTTAGGGATGGCTGGTAATATATATAATTCATCCAAGACTTCCCACACCTGAGAGTTCCTTTTACAAGCTTGACCAAGAAGGGTGTGATGTTCGACTGTAATGAAGAATGTAATAAATTTTTTAGGAGTTAAATGGAAGACTCACTTTATCATTGATTATGATTCTTCTGGAGTCGGGAAAAGGCTAAATTGTTTACTATGTTGCTTCTGGATTTGGGTTAGGTGTAGTTCTGATGAATTTGATATGTTTTTAGTGTACGGGTCCCACTAGATGAGGCCTCCTAAGTTAAATTACTCTACGCATGACCTCGAGCATGAAGCTCTGGTTTATGTTATGTGTTGTTGTATGAAATAATTTTTGGGTGGGAGATTCATTATTCACACAAATCATAAGTGTCTAAAATAAATCTCCACTCAGTGAGACAGGAATTTGAGGCAGTACAAGTGGGTTTAATACCAACATTCGATTGATTTTGAGCTGGATTACACACCTAGAAATGGTAATGTTGTAGTGGACTACTTGATCTAGAAGGATCATATGCAAGCTATCATGGAGGCTAGGATTGAGTCTATTTCTCTATTATATGAGATGTATCTATATGTATAGGAACAGCACAAGAAAACAATTCTAGTAGCTTTAGTAGTAACATCCTATCTGCTAGACTGGGTATGGATAAGGTATGTTTTTGATTTTAAGGGCCTCATTTTGAGGGAGATAATCACATGATGGAACCTACCACCTATTTGGGTTCTAGATGAAACTGATACATTTATCTTTCATGGTCATGTATGGGTTCCTACAGACATACAAGGTGAGCGGATGTTGGAATCACATGCCTCTAATTGGGTCTTTCATCATGGGATTACCAATATATAAATAGATATGCTTCTTCAGTATTGGTGTTTATATATGAAGATTCATATTGTAAGCTTTATCACTTAGTTCTCCACATATCAGTAGGTGAAGGTAGAGAACTCATGCACTTCTAGTCCTAAAAAATCTCCCTCCATTCCTAAGTAAAAATTCAAAGATGTCACCAAGGATTTATTGATAGACTTTTCGATATCCCTTAGAAGAATTGATGCGGTATGGGTGATCATAAATAGGATGAACAAGGTCACACACTTCCTATAGATACAATAGTAATTATCTATTCATTATCTCAGAAGGATTTACATCCAATAGATAGTTTGACTTCATGGTGTTTCCAATTCTATCATTACATATCAACATGTATGATTTAAATCACAGTTCTATAAAGGATTTCATGATTCCCTAGGTTCAAAGGTTATCTTGAGTATAACATATCACCCTAATAATAATTTTATGTACAAGAGAAAAATATAGGTGTTTGAGGATATGCTTCAAGCCTGAATCCATGATTGTTTTGGTTCATGGTAAATTCTTATTCATATGGTTGAGTTTTCCTAAAAAAATTAATTTCAGTAAATTATTTAGATGGCTCTATATGAGTACCTCTATGGTAGAACATGTATTTAACATCTATATTTTCTTAAGGAAAGTGAGGAAAATCTACATTGTCCTTCTCTCAATCAGGATACATCAGATCAATTCTAGATGATCCCCAAGTATATGGCTACAAATTAGTCTAGAAAGATGTCTTATCCAGATCATTTTCATATACCTCTGATGTTCATGGTTGACATGACTTGTTCATGTAAGTATTTACTAGATTAGGTCATAGTTGAATCAAGATATATGAATCTTTATCACATTAAAATGTCCAGCCTTTCGAGACAGTCGAGAGAGATGGGTCTATATCTTATGAGTTGTAGTTAACTTATAGGTACTATGCCATGAAAAATTTATTTCATGTATCTCATCTTAGATATCATCTTCCAGACCCATATCACTCATTTGACATCATCTACATTAAGTTGTATGCAGATGATTCCTTTAACGGTTATCTGATATGTATCACTGATTAGAGAATGAAGGCTCTCTGATCTTGGTCAGTTCCTCTAGTTCAGGTGCTATGGATGCACAGATGTTTACTAGAAGAGACCTTGGATATTTTGGATGATGTACATGTTAAATGGATAAAACTCCTCTCATATGGTGTTCTACCACCATCAGAAAGGAAACTCTGGGATGAGTTTTCTTATGGAGGGGAGGATATAAGATCATAAATTTTTTTGAAAGTACAAACCATTTTTAAAATTGTTTAGAAAATCCTTAACAATGATACCTAATAAAGTAATGGATCTCTTGGGTGAATTTGAGACTCATTCAAAACCTAGAACCCCAACGTGCGAATAAAACGCTAGATTACATGGTTAAGAGAAACCATGTATCCTAGCCCTCATAGTTTCCTTAACCCATGAAGGATTAGATAGAGGGGGCCTTAGGGCCCCATGGTTTTTTAAAAACCGTGTGACCTAAGACACATGACCATATATAAGGCCCTGTCCTTAAACATTACTTAATATTGAGTAATTTCCAGAATACACGTTGAGGATCTTTTCAGGTTTAGAGTTTTAGAGAATTAGATAATAAATGATGCATTACATTCCACATTTAAACAAAGTGGTTACATAAAAGATAGTACTAATTTTTCCCATCAACGTAAACATATTTAAAATAAAACATAGATTTTTTCTTGACACTTCCATGACACTATCATCACATCATGTACATTTCCCTTGACCTGTGAAAAACATTTCAAAAACATGGGATGAGCATAAAAAGCTCAGTAAGGGATATAAAAGTACGAAATGAAAACATTACTCCAGGTATGAAATCATACATTACTCATAAAACATAATCATTTTAATATTCCTCATCAAATCATGAATAAATCCTAGAAATCATAAGACATAAAGGTAACTTGAGACATTCATAACATTCTTACGTAAGAAGTAACCCTCATGGTTACGTTTGGAATATCCATCACAGTATATTCCCTAAATCTCTTCAGAGAAACCTTAACATTTACCCCCTTCATGTTACCCAATGCATTGGAGAGATATATCGGGCTCACCCACCCTTAGTTTATCACGGAACCACCCTTCTTCATAACAATGCCCAAGAACCATAACATAATCGTTTCACATAAAACATGCATAAAGGAAACATAAAATTTCCACATTTCAACCACAAGATATAAATATAACACATTGATATAATAAAAACATTATGAAAACCATTTTCAATACCAAAATAAAGGAAAAGTAAAAAATGGTATTTATTTTTCATTTAAAAAAAAGTTATGTCTTGTAGAGGAAGCCGAAACTCAAATAATGGTCACGGCGGATGAGAAGTCGTTGTCGCTGCATACGTACGACAAAAAAACATTCCTATTGTCGTTTAGTAAAAAGGCTTGTATAAAAAATATTCCTTTTGAATAGATGTAAAATTCATAGGGTTTTATACACTGTATAAAATAAATTTGTGTATAAAACAAGATATTCCTCAATGAAAGGAGATTGATACGAAGTCCCTTACCTCATGTCCAACTTGACTCGATCGTTTTTTAATCTCCTGAATGATAAACATGAGTTAATTTATACTTTATTAAGAACCTTTTCCAAGTTCATTATTACATTTATATAACTTATTACCATGTTATGAACACTATGTAATTATTTAAGTTAATAATGGTTGTTTTGTCGATCATTGGTACATGAGTCAAAAATAAACTACTTATAATTACAAGTAGTTCATGTGGTAATATATAAATTATATCCATAATTATATTCATGATGTAGATATCATATATATCATATATATCTAGTATATACATGAATTTATAATATTACATAACATTTAGAGGTAAGAAATGAAGTGCACCGTTCATGGAGACGGTAAGCCGTACGTACGCATGAATGCTACTTTCATTTCTATTTAGTATTTAATGGAATGAGATTATAATTATATAAATGTATATTATAATTCCATTTTAATAAAATATATAATATCATTATCTACATCCTTTATTCGTCCCACATATGGCATTAACAAATCAAATCACTTTGAGGGGGCGGTAGTCCGCACTTCCTAAAATGATGATATCGCGTTTACCCATAATGGAAACCATAATGGAATGCCATAAATGAAAAATACAAAAGCATAAGGAAACAATAAACATAATATATATCATATATAAATATTGTGATATATTAATGGCCACCATGAATGGTGTTAAAAGAAGATTGAACAATCATTGTTTCGTGAGGCAGAAATTCACCATCCACAGAAACAGTATGTTCTTTAACCATTAGACGAAGGTGTGTGTAAGTGTAGATATAATCCATCACATAACAACATCCTAGTATATTTTAGATACTGTTGTTGTTAAAAAATAAAGGAATAAAAAGATTTTAGGGGGTTGGAGAAGAAAAATAATACAAAAGAACACAAGTGAAGACATTACCTTTAAATCAAGTAACTCCTCCTGGTTTGAATCAAAAGGGTTTTTTGAAAAGATTTCTGCCTAAGGTAAGGCTTATAAGATGAATTGAGGGATGTGGAGAGTTAAAATGAGCATATAATGGCAGATCCAATGGCTTGAGAGGTGTGGGTAAGGAGGTAGAGGTGGGGGCCTTTTATAAGAGGGAGGAGGCGCACTCTTGGAAAGTCAAGAAATGTTACTTTATATTAAAATGAGTATCGGATTTTAAAGGTCCCACATTAATATATTTTGAGGATAAGGTGATAAGGGTTTGAAATATACTCATCCAATAGGTTTTTGGAAAGTGTACGTATTATATTTTACATTACGTTTTCATTTTATTTAAATCGATCATTAATGAGGTAATCGCTGAATCATCATGGTGTCATAAAAAAATTAATTTATTTAATGTCTAAAAATTATAAAACAAATACTATGATATAGGAAATATTTTTAGATTTTCAATGAATATTTATATCCCAAGAGATCATTTATGTAGACAAAATTAAAATTCTTTTACTAAGTTGTTACATGCTTTTGTGATATTCTCCTTTCTTTAAAAATAAAAATGATAAAGTGTCACTATCACCCAAAATTGATTCCATCGGGTCCCTAAGTTTGGAAAAAGGCATCCCATGGTCGGCCATGACACAACCAGTAGCATTAGGTCACATGTTGTGGACATTTTTTATTATTATGATATTATTTTATTACCCTTAACTACCTGATTACTAATTAATCACGATAATTAAAGATAATTACAGTCGTTACTATTCATAATGTCCAAAAAACAAAAGATTCTTAATTAAATAATTTTTACCTTCTGATTCCAAATATTTAATCCAATTTACCAAATTCCAAACACAAAAATTAAAGTAATTAATTTAAAAATAATTCCCATTGTGAAAACAAATAGCGGGTTTTTTTGAAAAAATAACTATGAATAGTTTGGCACTTTTTTCTGCCCAATTCCAAAGTGAAATCAATTATAAAGACCACCATTGGATTAAAGGGTAAAAATATATTCTAATTACACTTTAAACCAATTTTAAAGTTAATCTAACCATATAATTAAATTAGAAGAAAAAGAATTTTTGAAGTAAAATGCAGTATTTTTCACTATTCATTAAAAAATGAACATTGTCAGAAAAACACCAAAAAATTATCCAAAGTAAATTTCAATGTGCCAATTATAATGAATAAGTTTATTTTGAAAAATAGAGCTTATAAAATTTTCAAAAGTTTGATTTAAAAATGGTTTCCCATCAAAAGGCGTTAAAACAATTGTTTAAAAATATTAGAGAATTCTATGATTAAGATTGGATTTATTCTCATTTTAAGCCTCTTAAAACACTATCTAATTCATAAATAGAAATATATATGAAGATCCATAATTCTTTAATTACTTGGGATGTTACAGCCTTCCCCCCTTTAGAAAATTGTATCCCCGCAATTTATTTACTTATCGAATAAGTGGAGGTATTTATCCTTCATTGCATTTTCAGATTCCCATGAGGCCTCTTCAATTATGTGGTTTTTCCACAAAACCATTACTTGATGAATCACCTTATTCTATAAAACATTCTCCTGGTGTTCAATAATCTGGATAGTTTGTTCCTCATAAGATATGTTCTCTTCCAACTTAACTACCTCTAGACTGAAAACATGAGACTGATCTGGCATGTTCTTCCTTAACATTGAAACATGAAAAACATTGTGTACCTGAGATAAACTCGGAGGTAAAGACAATCAGTATGCAACTGATCCAACTCTCTCCAGAATTTCATATGGTCCAATAAACCTTGGACTCAACTTTCCTTTCTTACCAAATCACATCACACTTTTCCATGGTGAAACCTTGAGGAAGACATGGTCACCTACCTCAAAAGAGAGATCCTTCCTCCTGTTGTACGCATAACTTTTATGCCTGCTCTGAGCAGTTCTCATGTGTTTCTGTATCAGCTGAACTTTTTCTGCCAACTCTTCTACCAATTCTGGTCCCATCAACTTCCTTTCACCCACTTCATCCCAAAAATCTTGAGTTCGACACCGCTTCCCATATAATGCATCAAATGGTGCCTTCTGTATACTAGAATGAAAACTGTTATTATAAGAAAACTCATCCAAAGAAATATGTTGGTCCCAACTTCCCTGATGATCCTTCGAACAAGCACGTAGCATATCCTCCAAAGTCTGAATTGTTCGTTCTGAGTTCCCATTTGATTGAGGATGAAAAGCTGTACTAAAATTTAATTCAGTACCCAATGGCTTCTAAAGGCCTTTCCAAAAGTTAGAAGTATACCTGGGATCACGATCAGATAAAATTGATAGGGGAACTCCATTTAACCTGACTATCTCTTTATGATAAAAAGGAGATAGTTGATCTAGGGAAAAAGTATCTCATATAGAAAGGAAATGAGAAGATTTAGTCAAGCGATCAACAATAACCAAGATTGCATTATTAACCCGAGGTGTCTTTGGAAACCCCACAACGAAGTCCATGGATATATTCGCCCATTTCCACTCTCGTACTGGTAAAGCCTGAAGCATCCCCTTCAGTAACTGCCACTCTACTTTAACCTGTTGACAAGTCAAACACTTCACAGTAAAATCAGAAATATCTCTTATAATTCCATCCCACAGTAATACTCCTGAAGATCTCTATACATCTTAGTACTGCTTGGATGAACTGAAAATGAAGAACTATGAGCTTCACATAACAACTCTCTCTTAAACTGTGAATCACATGGCACACACAATATCTTCCCAAATCTCAAAACACAATCATTAAAAATGTTGAATCCATGAAACTTACACTTCTGAACCAGCTCTACCTTTTTCTGCAACTCACTGTCTTGCTTTTGTGCTTGCTTAATTTTGTCTGATAGAAGATATTTCACTAATAACTAAAACAAAACAGAAGAACATACTGAAAAAACTACTTCTATGCCAATGTTTATCAAATACTTAACCAAAGGATCACGTTCCAAACGCAACATTGTTAATGAAGCATTACTTTTTCGACTCAAACCATCGGCCAAATTATTTTCTTTTCCCAGATGGTAATGAATTGTACAATCATTATCCTTGATTAATTCTAGACATCTCCTCTGTCTCATGTTCAATTCTTTCTGAGTGAATATATACTTCAAACTTTTGTGATCAGTATATATTTCACACTTTACTCCATACAAATGATGCCTCCAAATTTTTTAAGTGAAAACAACAACAGCTAATTCCAAATCATGTGTTGGGTAATTTACCTCATGAGTTTTCAAGTGACGTGGAGCATAAAAAATTACTTGATCATTTTTTATTAGGATGCAACAAAGTTCTTTAAATGAAGCAACATTGTAGATAACAAACACACCATTCCTGGACGGTAGTGCCAAAACTGGAGCATTCACCAATATTCTTTTCAATTCCTGAAAACAATCATCACATTATTTTGTCCAGATAATCATAATAACCTTCAGAGTTAGCTAAGTCATTGGACTAGATAACCAGGAAAAATTTCTAACAAACCTTCGGTAATAGCCTTCCAAACCAAGGAAACTACGAATCTCAGTTACATTTGTGGGTCTTTCCCATTCTTCAACAACCTTTGTTTTTTATGATCAACAGTTATCCCATCTTTAGAAACAATGTGACCAAGGAATGAAATTTGTTGCAAACAAAACTCACACTTTCTGAATTTCCCATACAATTTATTTTCTTTTAAGGTTTGAAAAATAACCCTTAAATGACTTTCATGCTCCTCTTTAATTTTAGAAAACACCAAAATATCATCAATGAAAACAACCACAAACATATCCCAGAACACATGGAAAATTCTATTCATAAGGTCCATGAATACAGCAGGTGCATTGGTAAGCCCAAAAGGCATTACTACAAATTCATAATGGCCATATCTTGTACAAAACGCAGTCTTCAGAATATCTTATTCCTTTACCTTCAACTGATGGTACCCTGATCTCAGGTCAATCTTTGAAAAATACTGAGCTCCCGGAAGCTGATCAAACAAATAATCGATATGATGCAAAGGATATTTTTTCTTAATAGTGATGTTATTCAAGTCTTTATAATCAATTCAGAGTCTCATTAAACCATCTTTATTTTTAACAAATAATACAGTAAAACCCCATGGTGATGTTATAGGTTGAATGAAACCTTTCTCTAATAAATCTTGCAATTGCTCCTTCGACTCTAAAAGTTCAATTTGAGCCATTCGATAAGGGGATTTTGAAATTGGATTAGCATCAGGAACTATGTCAACAGTAAATTCAACTTCACAATCTAGTATTATTCCAGGCAACTAATCAGGAAAAACATCAGGATACTCATTTACCACTGGCACATCAGTAATCTTAATAGTTCCTTTGTTTTCAACAATATGTGCAAGGTAACATTCATTTCCATCTTTAACAAGTTTCTCATCCTCTTGATATGTTATAAACAGTAAGGGTTCATTCTTGTACACAAACTAAAAGTCTTTCTGAAAAGAAACTTCTTTATCTCTACAATCAATCTTAGCATGGTAAATAGAGATCCAATCCATACCCAGGACAACATCCAACTCTACTAGAGGAAAAACAATAAGGTTTTCAAGTAGGTTCTTTTCACTGATAAGGATAGGAAGACTCTTATAAATTCTTTTTGCCTCAACATTTCCCCTAGGTTTTTTTACCACAAGTTCGGGATTCATTTGTTGAGATGAAATTCCCAATTTACTAGAAAATTTTTCAGAGATGAAAGAATGTGTAGACCCTGAATCAAACAACACATTGGAAAAATCTGAACAAACAAACAAAGTACATGATACCACTTCATTTGTTGGCCCAACATCTTCTGAAGTAGTTGCAAATGATTTCAGCACTCCTTTTTGCTTCTAGTCTGACTGTTTCCCATCATTTGAGCTCTTTTTCAAACACTCGTTTGCATAATGACCCATCTCATTACACTTGAAACATTTCACTAGCTACAAATCAAATTTGTTCTTACCATCACCCTGATCTTTTTCAGTGCAATCATGAACCTTATTTCCCATATTACCATATCGGTAGCACTTTCAAGAATTCAGAAGACATTCCCCAGTATGCCTTTTACCACATTTATCACAAACTGGAAACTTATTTTTCTTACCATGAGAGCTTTTTGAAGAATTTTTTCCTTTCTCTTGCCACCTCGGTCTCTTCTTCTGTTGGTTTTTATAGAACACTTGATCATCAGAAAACTCCATTTCCACCTTATCATCACATCGAACAAGATTTTCATAACTATTGAACTAATGAGAAGCTAAATCCCTTTGATATTTTGGCTTTAATCCTGAGTAAAAACAATTGATTTTACTATCAAGGTCTCGGATAAAATTTAGAGCATACCGTTCCAATCGAGTGAACCTTTCTTCATAAGCAGCTACTGAGTCGTCCTCTTGCCTCAATTCCAAAAAAAATTTCATCCTAAGTCGAACAGACTTAGGAAAATACTTCTCAAGAAACATACCTTTGAATTCATCCCAGTCGAGAGCATCAATCTCATCAGCATCCCAGATATATTTAACCATCGACCACCACTGATCTGCTTCACCCTCCATTTGGTAAATTGAAAGACTAACCTTTTGATTGTATGAACACCCCATGACATCGAAAATCTTCCCCAGTGCTTTAATCCAACCTTCAGCTAGCACAAGGTGAGATGATCCTCTGAATGATGGGGGATGTTGCCTCATTAAATGTTCCACAACTGACATGTTCCTCTGCGGTTAATATGGATGATATTATGCACGGATACCACCACCATTTATCACTTGATTCAACTGCACCATTACTGCAACAAACTTTTCAGTCCCAATTCCAACCATCCCAGGATGCTGTTTCGGAAGATCATTTCCTTCTGTATGCCTTCCTAGCACTGCTTCCCTGTTTCCTCTATGGAAAACCATTCTAAACAAAGATGTCATATATGAAGCAACATGGTAATATTCAAATGCTATATCATTTCAATTTGACCATAAAAAATATTTTTGGATAATCATTTAATAGAATTCTAACTCCTAAAGTTATCTAAACCGACCTCTGATACCAACTATAAGGCCCTGACATTAAACATTACTTAATC
Organism: Viscum album; assembly: GCA_963277665.1. NCBI lineage: Eukaryota > Viridiplantae > Streptophyta > Magnoliopsida > Santalales > Viscaceae > Viscum > Viscum album. Next base: position 1,688,501,635 of record OY728147.1, on the reverse strand, counting down.
ATGAGTTATTTCAAGAATACACGTTGAAGATCTTTTCATGATTATAGTTTTAGAGAATTAGATCATAAATCATGAATTACATTCCACATTTAAAAAAGTGGTTACATAAAAGATAGTACTCATTTTTCCCATCAACAGAAACATATTTAAAATAAAACATAGATTCATTCTTGACACTTCCTTGACACTATCATCACATCATGTTCCTTTCCCTTGACCTGTGAAAAACATTTCAAAAACACTGGATGATCATAAAAAGCTCAGTAAGGGATATAAAATTATGAAATGAAAACATTAGTCCATGTATGAAATCATACTTTACTCATAAAACATAAGCATTTTAACATACCTCATCAAATCATGAATAAATCATAGAAATCATAAGACATAATGGTAACTTGAGGCATTCATAAAATTCATACGTAGGAAGTAACCCTCATGGTTATGTTTGGAATACCCATCACAGTGTATTCACTAAATCTCTTCGGAGAAACCTTAACGTTTAACCCCTTTGCATTACCCAATGCATTGGAGAGCTATATCGGGCTCACCTGCCCTTAGTTTATCACGGAACCACCCGTCTTCATAACAATGCCTAAGAACCATAACATAATCGCATCATATAAAACATGCATAAAAAAACATAACATTTCCACATTTCAATCAAAAGATATCAATACAACACATTGATATAATAAAAACATTAGGAAAAAATTTTCAATACCAAAATTAAAGAAAAGTAAAACGTGGTATTTATTTTTCATTTTAAAAAAAGTTATGTATTGTAGAGGAAGCCAAAACTCAAATAATGGTCACGGCAGCCGAGAAGTCATTGTCGCCACATACGTACGACAAAAACAACATTACTTTTATCATTTAGTAAAATGATTTGTATAAAAAATTATTCCTTTTATATAGATTTAAAAGTCAAAGGGTTTTATACACCATATAAAATAAAGCTGTGTATAAAACAAAATATGCCTCAATGAAAGGAGATTGAGACGAAGTCCCTTACCTCGTGTTCAACTTGACTCGATCAATCTTTAATATCACGAATAATAAACTTGAGTTAATTTTTACTTGATTAAGAACCTTTCTATGTTCATTATTCCTTTTATATCACTTATTACCATGTTATGAACACTATGTAATTATTTAAGTTAATAATTGTCGTTTTGTCGATCATTGGTACTTGAGTCAAAAATAAACTCCTTATAATTATAGGTTGTTCATGTGGAAATATATCCATTATATCCAGAATTATATTCATGATGTAGATATCATATATATCATATATATCTAGTATATACATGAATTTATAATATTACATAACATTTAGAGGTAAGAAATGAAGTGCACCGTTCATGGAGACGGTAAGCCGTACGTACGCATGAACGCTACTTTCATTTCTATTTAATATTTAATGGAATGAATTCATAATGATATAAATTTATATTATAATTCTAGTATAATATAATATATAATATCATTAACTCCATCCTTTATATGTCTCACATATGGCATTAACGAATCAAATCACTTTGAGGGGGTGGTAGTCCGCACTTCCTAAGATGAAGATATCGCGTTTACCCATAATGGAAACCATAATGGTATGCCATAAATGAAAAATAAAGAAACTTAAGGAAAATTTAAACATAATATATATAATATATAAATATAGTGACATATTAATGGCCACCATGAAATGTGTTAAAAGAAGATTGAACAATCATCGTTTTGTGACGTAGAAATTCACCATCCACAGAAACAGTATGTTCTTTAACCATTAGATGAAGGTGTGTGTAAGTGTAGCTCGAATCCTTCACATAAAAACATTATAGTATATTGAAGATACTGGTGTTGTTAACAAATAAAGGAATAAAATGAGTTTAGGGGGTTGGAGAATCAAAATAAAACAAAAGAACACAAGTGAAGACATTACCTTTAAATCAGGTAACTCCTCTTGGTTTGAAACAAAATGGTTTCTTGAAGAGATTTCTGCCTACGGTAAGGATTATAGGATGAATAGAGGAATTTGGAGAGATAAAATGAGCAGATCTTGTCCAAACCAATGGATTTAGAGGTGTGGGTAATGACGTAGCGGTGGGGTCCTTTTATAAGAGGGAGGAGGGGCACTCTTGGAAAGTCAAGAAATGTTACTTTATATTAAAATGAGTTTCAGATTATAAAGGTCCCACATTGATATATTTCGAGGATAAGGTGATAAGGGTTCTAAATATACTCATACAATAGGTTTTTTACAAGTTTAAGTCTTATATTTTACATTATCTTTTCATTTTATTTAAATCATTCATTAATGAAGTAATTGCTGCATCATCATGGTGTCATAAACAAATTAATTTATTTAATGTCTAAAAATTATAAAGAAAACTACTATGATGTAGGAAATATTTTTATCTTTCTAATTACTATTTATAGTCCAATATATCATTTATGTAGACAAAATTAAATTTTTTTTAATTAGGTGTTACATATTTTTGTTATATACTCCTTTCTTTAAAAATAAAAATGATAAAGTGTCACTATCACCCAAAAGTGATTTCATGGGGTCCCTTAGTTTGGAAGAAGGCATCCCATGGTCGTCCATGACACAACCAATAGCATTAAGGCACATGTTGGGGTCATTTGTTATTATTATGATATTAATTTATTACCCTTAATTACCCGATTACTAATTAATCACGATAATTAAAGATAATTACAGTCGTTACTATTCATAATGTCCAAAAAAAGTCTTAATTACGTAATTTGGAACTTAGGATTCCAAATATGGAATAAATTTTACCAAATTACACACAAAAAAAATACAGTAATTAATTTAAAAATAATTCTCGTTGTCAAAACAAATAACAAGTTTTTTTAAACAATATCTATGAAAAGTTTGGCACTTGTTTAGGCCCAATTCCAAAGTGAAATCAATTATAAAGACCACCATTGGATTAAATGGTAAAAATATATTATAATTACACTTTAAACCAAATTATAAAGATAATCTAACAATATAATTAAATCAGATGAAAAAATAGTTTTGAAGTAAAATGAATTATTTTTCACTATTCATTAAAAAAATGAACATTGTCAAAAAAATACCAAAAAATTATCCAAAGTAAATTCCAATGTACCAATTTTAATGAATAAGTTTATTTTGACAAATAGAGCATATAAAATTGTCAAAAGTTTGATTTAAAAATGGTTTTCCATCAAAAAGTGGTAAAACAATCGTTTAAAAATATTAGAGAATTCTACGCTTAAGATTGGATTTATTCTCATTTTAATCCTCTCAAAACACTATATAATTAATAAATAGACATAGATATGAAAATCCATAATTCATTACTTACTTGGGATGATACACCATGTGACCCATCAACATTTTTTATATAGTAGCTTTCCATGGTTTGTGTATAGTTGAACAAACCATGCAGCCAAACCATGCACTCTTTTAAATGAGGATGAATTTATTATTTTTAATCTCTAAAAATATTTGAACCCAATATATTTCCCCTCCCTTATTTCTCCATTGGTTTCTCCTCCTCCCTCACTTATGATCTCTCCTCCTTCAAGAGAAAGTGGTCAAGGTAACTTCCCCATTCATCATTCATTTCACTCACTATCGGATCTATTAGAATGATAGAGATAATATCTATAATCCTCTACCTTAAATTTAACGTACTCAATACAATATATTAGTCAATTTGGGTTCAATATCATTTGCAACATTTTTAAGACAATTGAATGTTTCAACATTTTATTCCATCCTTGCATGAATAAAAGGTTGTAACTTAATAAGGGAGGCTCACTGAGGATATTTTAGGTGGTCTAGTCTCTTTCTCATCATTTTTTGCTTCCCTAAAATAAATCATTATTCCATGAGCCAAAAATTTCAAGTGTCACCCCTAATTTTTCAATTAGAATTTAAAATTAATTCCTCATCATGCCTTTGGAGACCTAAACTAATGGAAAGTCAATTCTAAAGATATATTTCCTTGATTCATGCCATCTATATGGGTGTTCATTAACTAAAATACTTTATTTACATGTTAAATAGTTATTTGAAAACCCTTAAGGGTTTTTCCCAAATATTAAATACCTTGAGCTATGCATTGAGTTGATTAGGGTGTTGAACCTAGTGAAAATCCCATGTACTTCATGCCAATCAGAAATGGTTGAGTTAATTAAATTGGCCACGTTCCTATGCCTTAGGCCCTATGAATAAAATGGGTTTTCCCATTGAAATGCCTTTAAAAATATGAATATGGTAATATAAATTCTTGAAAAAATTCAATGGTACCATTATATGAATTATATATATATCTATGTGTGTGTGTGTGTTTTTTAATGTATTGTTGCTTCACCAAAGTGTCATGGGTGATATAAGGGGTTTCTATTTATAAACCCCTTGAAGGATTCCTGTTCTTTAGTTATAATTTGTTATTATTTAATAAACCCACCCTGGGAGTAAGTAGTTATTATTGAGATAGAATAATCCTGCGTTTTTTGTTTTACCTCTATAAGAGTGACATCAGTTACCCAAGGGAGACCTCTTAGACAGACATAAAGGAACAATGATTGTACCATGCCTGAGAGAGATTTAGGCCCCTATATTAGATATGATGTATGGACTCTAAATCTAATAATTGAAATTTTCACATCATGCTTTTAGAGACACATGGAACACCATCCCTAGGTCACTATGGATGTACTATTTGGGGTTTGTCATATGATGGGAAACTATAGCAGTAATTAATAGGACTCATCATATTTCCATCGATGGGTTTCAGGTGCCTCTCTATATTTTAAAATTTAGTTTTTCAAATTGAACTAAAGGAAAGTAAAATGAATGTTTTTAATGAGAATTGTTCATTTGGTTTTAAGAAACATGGGGAAGTTTCCTCTAAGGGAAATAAAAACCATGGGGATAATCCAACTTCTCACATTATATCCCTCATTTTACATTTAAAGATTCCCTTAGTTCAAAATCATTGGATTTGAAAAATACAATTAAATTATATGGGTGTTTCTGTGGAACCCAATCTATTTTAACATTTTATTAACTTATATTTTTCATTCATTTACATTTTATGGATCAATTTTCATTTTATATTGCACGAAAAGGATATGATATGAATCCATGGGTGGTACTCTACTAATATTGTTTCTCACATCCTACATGGGATGTCTTTGGAACCCAAGAAAACATTATGGTTATTGGTTTTGATAAGGGAAATCAGCCAGCTTCAATGCTTGACTTTAAATTCTAGAATAATGATTAGGGATGAGGTCCAAGCCTATTCTCAAGATACTAGTATTAGTAGTTTTTGGTCTTCTTTATTTTGTTAGAATGTAGTATATTTTAATATATTCTACCCCTGCATATTCATTCTTTTTTAGATACATGACATATCATCATCATTAATGGTATCTGGTCATCACTCTGCTTCCTCTTATTGTTTGTTGAGATTTCATGTTTCATTATAATTTCTTATACAATTATTATTCTACTTTAACTATATATTATTATATATATTAATATTTATATATATTTATATATACTATGGAGATCCAATTTGATCAATGAGAGAATAGTATTCCCATATACATACCCTAGACACTTGTTGCTAGTCGATGGCCTCTGATGTATGGGGTGGTACACTTCACATATTGTGGCCCACCATATCAGGGCATCGGTAAGGGTCACCCAAGCTGGGATGCTAAACATTTTTAACTAAACTGTATTGTGATCCTCATAGATAGTATTGGTGGCTGGGGATGAGAAAATAGGTTTTTGGATTAATTATGTGATGTTATAGATGTTATTAGGTGAATACTGAGAATTAGTAACTAGGTGGTTTGTTATATCCTTTTACCATTGTAGAATGGGAATCGGATGACATGATCATGTATATTGTGGTGGGTCTTCTAAGGATGCCATAGAATAATGATGTGACCTTGGTTTTTGTGGATCAGTTGACCAATATGGAATAATTTTTACTTACTCAAGATACCTTCACCATTGACTAGTTGGGAGAGTTGATGTTTGTGATATAGTATGGTTGCATGGGGTGTTACAGAATATTGTTTTAAATCATAATCCATATTTTATATCAAAATTTTCATAGGGAAAATCACTTGGTTCTTGATGAGTTCTCCTATAAAAATAGTTATAAGGTGCGATTTTGATGGAACCATATGAGAATATCTATGTGAGGTTGTTTAGATCATTGTTTTTTTGGATAGAGGTTGGTTAATAAGAATTATATGGATTGAGTCTCATGTAGGAAAAATCAGAATAGGTTTGTTTGATTGAGAAATATATAGTTGCGTACTGGAGTAGGAAAAATTCATATACATATCGACATCATCGACCTTTATAGTTTTTGGTTGGTGATTGAGTGTTCCTTTGGGTGTTTTTAAGGTTGCTTCATCAACAAATTAAGAAATAGAGCAAGTTGGTTCATAGGTATGTGGCGTTGTGGGATATAGAGAATGTAATTAGGTTGGTGGTATAAAAATTGGATCATCCACAGTAGTACATTAGCATGAATGATTTTTTACAAGTGTCACTACTTTAATAGTATCACATTGACCCTTCTAATGTGATTGAAGTTGTTGATGTTGAGCTTGAGGCTGATTCATCCTTCGAGAACCTGTCTCATAATTTGGATCATAGTGAGAAAGACTGTTTGGGTTTGGTTGTGCATTTGGTTTGAGTGATATAAAATCATTGTAATGTTTAAGAAGAAACTTCGTATAGGGATATGGATATGCAGTCCTAGTTTCCCAGCATCTTTACATCGGAAACTTAGTAATGCTTTTGAGAGAGACTAAAGGATGAGCCGTTATATAGTGGGGAAGTTTGAAGACATAATAATTCCTTGGCGGTATGTTATTGGTTATAGTTTTGGTTTATTTATCTTTTTTTTCTAAAGTAATTTTTTGGGTGTATATGGTATCTTGAGGGTGTCTTGCAGGTTCAGTACATGAAAGAGGGGAGAACGTGGACATCTAGTGCATGGATCATGGTTGGCACATAGTTGGTAGTAAGCATGATTCCCAACCATGATTTCCTAGAAGAGGGTTAATGTTTTATGAAACCATCAAAGGGGGAGTCCAAATCATGTGGGTTTGGATAGATCCATCCAGCACATTCACTACGTGGTTGATCAAACCTTGTGGACTCCCTAAGAAACCATGAAAACTATACACTCTATGTATATGTTTGGCGCATGGTTTGGCCAACCGTGTATCCAAACCATGCACATCTTAAATGTGGGGTAAATTTACCATGCCCCCCCCCCATTATATCAGAAACCTCACCCAATTATCTCCCTTACTATTTCTCTACTATAAAGGGGGAAGCATCAAAACCCCCCTAAACTTTTCAAGGGTTGAACTCCCTTGTTTCAAAGGTGTTTGAAGCTCCATTGATTGTGAATTGAATTTCTGGGAGAGTCTAACACTCATCTTCCTTCATTTTCTTAAATTTTGGATTGTGTAGTTTTTATTATTCTTCAAATGTTTGAAAACCCTCTTTTTATAAAGAATTGTAGTTTTGGGTATTTAAGGGTGATAGAATATGAATTAAGTACCAATGTTAAGCATGTGGTTGTATTTAGAATTGTGGTAGGTGGATAAGAATTTATATCCCATTGTGTTGGTTTTGGTTTCTTTTTATATTGTTTTTTATTGATTCTATCTTGTTTTTATTTTGATTCCCATATTGAGAGATGATAGATTTGTGGGTTAAGTGTTGAATTGACCCCCCCATGATCCTTGTGGGATGCATTAAGGATGAATAAATTTGGAAAAGTGGCCAACCATTCCATGTTTAGTATTAATTAACTTGGGATTGGGAATATGAATGTGAATTTGGAGGATTTTTTATATAAAACTAAGGATAATTATGTTTAGAATTTTAAGAAGGGTTTATGGAAGAAAGTCTTTGAGATTTTTATTTTAATATAAACATGAATTGTGTAATGAAATTGATGTAATTGTGTTTAATTAATAACATGTAAATAGGGGAATTTGTTATAATATTAATGTGTTAATGAGTCATTAATTTTAAATCCTAAATGGGTTAATGGGTTAAGGCATGAATACGATTTATGTGTTTATCTAAAACTGAATTGTAAGTCATACATGTGTTTAATGAGTATTATTTTTGAATTGGTATATGTGGTAAGTGATTAAATAAACAAGTTCAAATGGATTAGTGGTATGTGTGGGGTATTTTAATTGAGGATCAACACCCATTGGTCATGATAGATTGAGTATCTAAACACCAACCCCTTTAATTCAAAGGTTAAGGAGTCGAACTGATGCTTTATGCTGTAATAGTTTCTTGTGATGAGACTACCAAGATAGGAGATCCAAGGTATGTGTTATGACGTGATTTCATAATGTATTTCCCCAGTGATATAAAGATAATGATTATTCCCCTTGAGAATTGTTTATTTTCATTGCATGGGATGTTATGAAATGGATGAAAATTAAAAACTCATGGGATAAATGATTAAAATGGTTTCAGTGAACTTTGTTAACTAATGGAACCCGGATTACCGTTTTCTATCTTATTTTTTAATTAGTTTATGCATACGATATATATTTAGACTTGATCTTTTATAGACACCATTGGTGGTGGAATACTGATTTGTATTCAAACCTAGCTCGGGATACCTTTGGATACCCAGACAGAATTCATGATTGCAAATTAGGACTAGGGAAAAGGCTATGCTAGAGGGTTGATTTTGGAATGGGATGTGAATGGATGAGAGAATATAACTTGTAATCAGGAACTGCTTTGGGGATTTTTCAGTTTTATTATTTTTTGTTTTCTTTACACCTAGCACTATAGGAGATGACATAACATATTAACTATTTGTTTAGGGGATTATAATAGGTTCTAGGAGTTATTTGGTAATGCATATTAAATGGTTATAATGTTTCCTTTTTCTCTTATTACTACCTATTGTGTCTTACTCTAATAAAGAGGTTATAGTCTCTCCACATGAAACATTATACACTCATTTATAGTCTAAAGCCTTTGTAAAATAGGGAGGCACACTTGAGGTCTAGTGGCAACCTCGATCGGGATAAGATTTATAGTGGCTACCAGGTTGGGGACGCAACAACACAATTGTTTAGAAAATAAATATTGACTTTTTTATAAATTTTAATTAAAAAATCATTTATTAAATTGGAACCACTAAAATTTCATAGGGTTAATTTTTTCTATTTCTTATGAAGTTCATTTTTTTAATAGTGAAAATTAACAAATATTAATTGAAATCTGACTTTTCCTTAAATAATTTATTCTAATAAATTATTTATTTAATTATGTTTAAATTTAAAATTGTTAACTTAAAATATGTTAATAAAATATAGGTCATTTGAATATTTTAATTTTTGAATTTTGATATAAATACATTGTGAACTTTTAAAACTTTTTACTTTAAAAACTCACTTTCTCATCACGTCTATAAGATTAATTTTAAATTAAATTATTCCAATCAAATGAATTGAATTTTAAAAAACAATTTCCATATTTGGAATCATAGTTTTATATATTATAAAATAATATTTAAAAAATTTGATAAAAATATTTGTGAAAACGATTAAAATTTATAATTGTGATTAAGGTAAAAACGAGTTTACATAGTAGTCATACTTAGAATATTAGGTTTTGAATGACCAACCAACTTGTATGAAATACATTTTCTAGAACTATTTCTTCTCTTACAGCCTTAGGCTCAAAATTTATGTTTTTATGGGACACTTTTCTAGGAATGTTTCCCATATAATAAGCTAAATAATGAAAAAGGCTAAAAATGTACTATTCATAATTTAAATTTATATAAATATTTGGGGATAGGTAAAAAATACATAAGTTTAGTTATAAACATTATTTTGGAAGATAAATTATTTTATTTTATTAATGTTATTTATCATTTATTTTTAGAGATGATATAGGTACACTAAATGGTTTTGAAATACCAACACATTGATTATTTGTTTAGTAATAAGATAAAATGAATGATACTAAAATTCTAGAAAGTGAGGTAAATAGAATGAATTTTTATGTTCCATTATTTTTTTAATAATATATCCTGATAAACATCTTTTAACTTTATATATTTTAATTCTATTATTTTTTTAATATTTTTTATTTTAATATTTGATGAATTATTTTAAAATTGACATTATTATTATTTTATAATAAAACATATTTTATTAAATTATTTAAAATTACTAAAAATAGTATCATTTTCCAAATGATTTATAAATGTTAATAAATCTAAAATACATTCTAGTCATTTAGTAATGTACCTTTTATAATGAACATATGGACCCTTATATAATGACGACATTGTTTGCATTGTTAGGGTCAAATCAGTGTTTTTCTGCATTATGTGCATTGCTATTAAATGTAATTTTAATGGTTTAAAATCCCAATTATTATATTAGGTATGGATTCTTTTAAGTTTAGTATAATTATTTATTTTGTACCTAATATGGATGCATAAGGAGGTTATAAAGGGTTAGGGGTTTATGGGTGTAACGCTCCAACCCCAGAATCCCGGAGCCGGTGCATTATTTTAATACATTGGCATGATTACAAGGAATCAATTCCCAAAGGACCGATCAGTTTAGTAGTCTATGAAACAAGATACATACATAAGTTCAACACTAAAACTTTAAAAGTAAAACAACACTTATTTATTCTATTAGAAACATCCAAGCTTCCAAGAGTATTCCTGCAAGTCACACTTACGAAACTTTTAATATCCTGGGAAAATGAAACATGTGAAAGGGGTGAGCTCAAACACTCAATAAGAGTAAGCATTACATCTAAAGATAACATAAACATTTGTCATGGTGAATAATTTAAAACACATGACTTTACAAATAATAAACACAAATAACTTTATGGAAGGAATATGAGATGAGTAAATAATTCCATAATAAAACAACGTCATGGGTATTCTACTAGTCGAATATTCACATGAAATATCAATATCTAATCTCGTAATGATGGAATGCATAATTTCGAACATCATAACCACATAGTCAAGGCCTTGTTCCAATACTACAAATAAGATTTTGTCAAAGCCTAGTACCAAGACACTAGTTTGTCTCATGAGACCTACCGATGCATCGAGGAGCTATAGAAGGCTCCACCCATCACTTATTAAGTCTAATGAATTCCTCATATGAAAAGTATTAAACATAAAATAAAAATTCGTATCAAAACTAACATACGCATTGTAAATACTTTATCCACAAACCATGAATGGTATAAAAATAGCACATCCATAGTCAAACATAACTCATTCAATACAATATAGAAGATTTTATTGTAACAGATTAATATCAATTGAGAATAATGAAGGATATTGTCATAGATGAAAATAATCATCAAAACTATTTGAGAGAAATATCCCCCTTTTTCATGAAAATGTTTAAAAGTCACACTATTTGTCGAGAATCTATTTAAAAATAGATTTTTAAATCAAAGTGTCCCAGCCACATTTAAAATTCTAAAAGGAATTTTAATTTAAAAACTTTAATATCCATATAAATAAATCCTTAAACCCATTTTTTAAACATGGAAATTAATGAGAAAGATTTATAATAATAAATCTATAAAATAGTTTAAATGATATTTTAGTTAGAGTTCCTAACCAAGAGAGACACTTGAATACAGATAATTGAGGTAATCAGAACCTTATAATATAATGATAATAAATGGATTCATGATATACTATGAAAAAGTACATTATATAAACCATATAAAGGTGAATTGGTGTATAACAACAAAGAAGTCTCAATGGAATGTAAATTGAGATGAAATCTCTTACAAAGACCATAACCTTAGGTTAAAGATAAATCAACGACATAATTATGTGTTACAAATATAAATACACTGAATATGATTGGATATTCAGTGTAAACAAATAATAGTACATTAATAGATATTTTTTGTAAAAACAACACCAATGAATTGGATGTTTAACTCAATAAATGGAGATTGAGTTAAAATTACTCTTATCAAGTTCATATCAATGACATGAGAATTTATCAATGGAGTGATTATGTGTATCAAAAGTATATCCACAGAAAGGGATTGGAAATTACTACACAAATAATAAATAGGTATTATACAAATTAACATGGAGTAAAATAATCATTCATGTATGTGTAAAGCCCAATGAGTGGAAATTGATATTTGAAATTCCCTTACCGATTTGGTAACATATAAAACATACACCCCATGAAAGAAGTATCATACAATGAAGATTTAAATACCAATAAATTAAATTATATTAAAGAAATAATACAATTAGGGGTAGTACATACTCCACAAAAAAGGAGATAGTGTCCAAAATAGAATGAATCTCACGGGAATAAAATTAATATGAAAACCCCTTACATCGTTGTAATCAATCGAGTCGTATGAAAAAAAGTTAATAACCTCCAAATTAATCATAGAATACCTTGAATATAAATATAATAATGATAATATATATCAAATGGAAGTACACAATACACCACATGCAATAAATAAGTGGAGAACTATAGAAATGTCACGGAATTAAATGTGAGATAAGAAACCCCTTGCCTCAAGTCCGACTTGTCTTGTATGTTCCTTGTTCTTCCTGAAATATAAACATAAGTTAGTTTATACTTGATTAAGAAAATTTTTCAAGTTTATTATTCCTTTTCAATCACTTTTTACTTTCCTATAACAATTAGTTAATTATTTGAGTTCATATTGGATATTTTATCGATGTTCGGAACTTGAGTCAAAAATGAACTTGTAATAATTACAATTTTTCCTTGTTGTAACTCCTCGACCCCAGTTAACCAGAGTCGGTGCATTATTACATAACATTGGAATGATCACAAGAAAGATAAAATATTGAAAGACCGATTAGTTTAGTAGCCTTGAAAACACTAGATATATTCATAAAGTTTTACATTACATCATAAAAATGAAAACTACAACAACAGAGTATCCATAGTCCACACTCTTATCCCCTCATACTATCCCTGCAGGTCATTCATAATTCAATTCTTCATATCCTAGGAAAAATGAAACATAGAAAAGGGGTGATCTTAAATTCCCATTAAGGATAACAATATAGCGGAAACTTTCATAAATAAGAATAAACATTTAAGGCAATGTATAACTAAAACAAAAGTCTTTTAAACTTGAACATCAACATAGCATGGAAAAAATAAAATGAAATAATTGCCATTTACTTATTCACATGGATATTCTACTAATCTAATAATCACATGAAATATCAATAACCACTTTCATAATGATGGAATGCATAATTACATACTATCATGACCACATAGCCAAGGCCTCGTGCCAAAACTACAAATAATATATTGTCAAGGCCTTGTGCCAAGATACTAGTTTGTCTCATGAGACCTACCGATGCATCAAGGAGCTATAGAGGGATCCACCCATCACATATTAAGTCCAATGCATTCCTCATATGAACAGGTTTAGACATAACAAAAACATTCGTATTAAAACTAGCATACAAAATGTCAATACTTACTCCATAAACCATGGATGGTATAAGAATAACACATCCACAGTCAAACATATCACAAAACCTTAAATAAAATATGGATTTTTGTATCATAATAAATCAACTTCAAATAAGCATAAAATCCATCAATGGATATTGACATAGATGAAATCAAAATTCTTTTTAGAGAAATATCTCTTTCTATTTTTAAATAATTTAAGAGTCATATATTTATAAAATAAAACATTTTCTTTGAAAATATTCTTATAATATTTTAAGGTAATCTTCAATGATTTTATAACAGCAGAAAATAGTCGCACCCACCATATAAGTTAAAAAAACATTCTTACCTTAATTGTATCAAAAAGATTAAAAAGGACCTTATTTGGAAAACAACAGAAAGATTCCTTTATAAACCTCTTATAGAATGTCAAACAGGGGTATAAATGACTTTAACCCAAATTCTAGTAAATATTAAAAAAAATGAAATAAATTTTTAGGAAACATGGATGGGGATGATAATGAAGTCGCAGTTGATTATTACGTATAAACAACCTTGGATAATGAAGAGATTGCGAAATAAACCCTTACCTAGTACTTTTCGTTGGTTGGGGGTAGGTTAACCTCCTGTATAATGGTGAAATAATTGTTATTAAATTATAAAAGAATCATATATATTAATATGATTTCATATATGATCTTTTAACATTGCTTTGTTAATAATATCTTAGTATTATCGTTGTTTCGGGTGTTAACTTACTCGTTTTCTTTTATATATTTTGTCACATAAATCATGTTTGTCATGGATAGGTTGTATCTTATTCATATCCAGAATGATATCAAGTCCTTAAACATTATTTTTAAATCATAAAATGATAATTATACTTGAATGGATACGATGGAGAATGAATCTCATCGCGTTCGTGGAGACGGTAGTCCGTACGTACGCACGACCGACAATATCATTCTTTTAATATTAAAATAATATATAATTGGATGGTATATCATATATACAAAATCATTATAATGGTATATTTATTATTTACATGAATTACAAATCATTATTATACCCATACAAATAATAATATGTTGAATAACAATTACAACACGACGTGGAGACGGTAAGTTGTACGTACGCACGTATGGTGACATCTTATTCAAAGGATGGATAAAATACTGAATATGGTTGTAAAATATTTATAATAATATTTCAGTATATAGGAGATACTGTATTCATTATTTTAGAATGGGAATAACAAAGAAATAAGAAGTTGAAGAAGAAATGAATTTGAAAAAGGGTGGTGAAAACATTACCTCTTCTTCGGGTTATTCCTTTTGATTTGATCAAAAGGGCTCCTTAAGTTGGATTTCTAATAAAAATACGGCCTCTAGGTTGTAGTGAGGGATGTTTAGAGAGTATTTGGTCAGGGTTTGGCTGAACCAAAAAGCTTTTAAGTTGTGAATTAATGAGAAGGGGGAGTGCCCTTTTATAAGAGGGGTGAGGGGAACCTTTGGAAAAGTTAGAAATATTATTTTATAATAATTTTATATTCGGTTTCTAATGTCTCAAAAGTGGATTATTTAAAGGTTAAGGTGGGGATGGGTCGAAAACCACTCAACCAAATGAATTTAGAAATGTTTGGGTCATTATATTAACCTTATATTTTATTTTTAACTCTTAGTTAATTAGTTTGACACTTACCATGTCACTTTGTATTTTTATAATATATAGTTAATAAAATTACTATATACCTCAAAGCGACCCCCAAGTGGTCTAGTAATGATACACCTATCATGATATAAGTCCCTTGGCCGGACTGTATATTTTTAGGGATTTAATATCATTTAATAATATAATATTTGTTTTAAAAACTCTTTTATGCCAATTATGTCACACTTCAATAATTGATTTTTGTGAAAATAAAAATAGACTTATTAGTTTGAACAAAGTTAATTACGTCAATAATAACATGTAATATTAACCTAGAAAATTAGTGTAATTCATAAAAAGCCTCAAATTATATTGATTTGGGTATTTATAATATCAATTATTTTAATCTTTCACTATTATGGTAATTACTACATCATCATTGTGTCATAAATATATTAAATTATTTAATGTCTAAAAATTATAAATAAAATATCATTATGTATGAAATCTTTTTAGCTTTCTAATTAATATTTACAATCGAATTTATCTTATGTATAATATTATATTAAAAAAATGTAGTAAATAAACTTTGATTTTAACTCTTTTAACTTTTCTATGAATTAAACAATAATAAAAGTCCTAATCTAATCCAAGTTGACCTAAATGATAATATTTTATTCCTAAGGTTTTTTTGGTCAAGATACACTTTTCAAATAGAATTAGGACAAGTCTTAAGGTAATATTAATATTATTTTTACCCTTAATTACCCTATTTACTTTTATACGTGGTAAATAAAAGTAAAAAGTTACTATTCACCAAAAATTATTTTCATCTCATTGAACCACATTTTACTCCTTGATATTAACCGTGTCTCTCGGATTTTCGAAATTCCACTCACAAAAGAGGTAAAATTATGTTTTATGAAAAAATCAGTTTTTTATCTACCACTTAGTGGTTTCACTATTCATCAAAAAATAACGTTTTTCAAAAAGATACCTAAAATTCACCCTAGGATAAATTCGATATTCCGAATCCAAAAATGAAGTCCATTTTGAAAAATAAAATTTATAAATTTCAAAAAGTGGGTATTACAATTCATAATGGCTAGTTTGATTGGTTGTGGTGTGTTAGAACTCGATGTTGCGTACAACACACGCTATTGCATTATTCAAAGAGAAGTGTACCGTAGAAGCTTGGGGTGTTACATTCTCCCCTCCTTCATATAATATTGTCCTCAAAATTTCTATAATACTACGGCATGAAAAGACTCGGTGGTTCTTCATCATAAGTTCCTAGGGTTCCCATGTTACCTCTTCCATCTTATGGTTTCTCCACAAGACTTTTACGAGACGAGTCGTCCGGTTTCTCAGTACTTGTTCTCTCGTATCAAGAATCTTGATGGGATCTGTGCAATAATACAGATCGGGTTCCAGTTCAAATTCCTCATAGGTGAGTACATGTGTTGGGTCAGGCATGTATTTCCACAACAGAGATACGTGGAACACATCGTGAACTTTGGAGAGACTTGGTGGCATTGCCAATCGGTAAGCTATAGCCCCAATTCGTTCTAGAATTTCGAAAGGTCCGATGTACCTGGGACTCAATTTACCTTTCTTACCAAAACGTATGACTCCCTTCCATGGATATACCTTCAGGAAAACATGATCACCGACTTGAAATTCCAAATCCTTCCTTTGATTATCAACATAGCTCTTCTGTCTACATTGAGCTGCTTTGATGTGATTTTAGATTACCTTCACCTTTTCCATAATTTCCTCCACTAGTTCTGGACCTACAATTTTTCTTTCCCCAACTTCATCCCAACAGGTTGGTGTGCGACATCTCTTTCTGTATAACGCTTCATATGGCTCCATCTGAACACTCGAATGGAAGCTATTGTTATAGGAAAATTCTACCAGAGGTAAATATTGATCCCAAAAACCCTGAAAGTCAAGTGAGCAGGATCTCAACATGTCTTCTAAGGTTTTAATAGTTCGTTTTGATTGTCCATCTGGTTGAGGGTGGTAGGCAGTGCGCAAATAAAGTTGAATATCCAAGGCTTTCTAAATACTTTTCTAGAATCTTGAAGTAAAACGGGGATCACGATCAGAAACAATCGGTAGGGGTACTCCATGAAGTCTCAAAACTTCATTAATATATAGTCTTTCTAGACGTTCCAGTGGTAGATCTTCTCTTATAGAAAGAAAAAGTGCTGACTTTGTAAGACGATCAACAATAACCCATATTGCATCGTTCCTTCTAGGAGTATTTGGTAGCCCCATGACAAATTCCATCGTAATATTGTCTCATTTACACTCTGTTATGGGAATAGGTTTCATGACTCCTCCAGGATGTTGCCTTCCAGCTTTCACTTGTTGAAAAACCATACATCTTGACACAAAATCAGCAATATCCCTCTTCATGTTGTCCCATCAAAAACGTTCCTTCAAATCTCTATACATTTTGGTGTTCCCAGGGTGTATAGAGAAATTGGAACTATGAGCATCATCCATCAATTCCCTTTTTAGATCAGGTATATCGAGAACCCAAAGGCTCTTCCCAAATTTCATAATTCCATCTTCATAAACAAAGTCTCTCAATCTCCCATCATTCACAGCTTTAATATTCTTTTTAAATTCTTCATCATCGGTCTGAGAACTCTTAATACATTCTCGTAAAGATGGTTTGGAAACCATTTTAAAAGGCATTGATGTTTCACCTTCCCTGGTTATTCCCATGTCCATCTTCACTAGATCCATGAAAATTGGATCCCTTTCAATTCTAATATTGTTCAAAACTCCATGATCTTTTCTGCTCAAAGCATCTTCCACCTTGTTTTCTTTACCCGAGTGGTAGTGTATCATACAATTATAATCCTTGAGTAATTCAAGCCATCTCCTTTTCCTCATGTTGAGTTCTTTTTGTTAGAAAATATACTTCAAACTCTTGTGATAAGTATAAATTTCACATTGTTCACTATAGAGGTACTGCCTTTATATCTTCAAAGCAAAGATCATATCTGCCAACTTGAGATCATGAGTAGGATAGTTTTTCTCATGAATTTTCATTTATCGTGATGCATGAATAGGAAATAACCCTATCATTCGGCATAAGGACACAACCAAGTCCTTTCTTCGATGCATCACTATAAATAACGAACCCATAATTCCCCGATGGTAGAGTCAATATAGGAGCATTGAATAATATTCTCTTCAATTCTTCGAAACATTATTCACACTCTTTTTTACAAACAAATTTAAACCCTTTACGTTTGAGCTTTGTTAATGGGTTAGCCAACCGGGAAAAATTCTGGACGAAACGTCGATAATAAACTGCTAAACCAATAAAACTACATACCTCAGTTATACTCATCGGTGCAATACATTTTGGATTGCCTTGGTCTTAGAAGGATCAACAGAGATTCCATCCTTATAGATAATATGGCCAAGAAAAGAAATCTCCTGAAGCCAGAATTCACACTTTCTAAACTTCACATATAATTAATGTCTTTTCAGAGTCTTTAGGATAATGCGCAAGTGATTTTCATGATCTTCGTAGCTTTTGGAGTTTACCAAGATATCATCAATAAATACCACCACAAATTCATCGAGATATTCCTTGAAAACTCTATTCATCTGTCCCATGAATACAGAGGGTGCATTAGTCAATACAAAAGGCATTACTATAAACTCGTAATGCTCGTACCTGGTTCGAAATACTGTCTTCGGAATGTCTTCCTTCTTCACACACAACTGATGGTATCCAAATCGAAGGTCAATCATTGAAAAGTATTAATCTCCATGCAGTTTTTCAAATAAATCATCAATGTGAGGTAGGGGATTCTTGTTCTTTATTGTTATAGCATTGATCTCACTGTAGTCGATACATAACCTCATAGTACCATCTTTATTTTTAACAAAAATAACAGGGGCTCTCCATGGAGAAACTCTAGGGCGAATAAATCCCTTATTACTCAATTCCTCTAGTTGTTTATTTAGTTCAACTAATTCTATAGTGGCCATTCTATAAGGGTTCTTCGATATAGGCCTTGATCCAAGAATTAAATCAATAGAAAACTCAACTTCTCCATCTGGAGGATGTCCAGGTAAATCGTCCGGAAACACATCTACATATTCTTTCACAACAGGTGCATCCTCTAGTTGAACATTCCTTTCCTCACCCGTAGTCATTTCATTCACATCCTCCCCAATAATTGAATTTAGTTGAGCTACTGGGGGTGGATCTAGATAAGAATTAGGTGGTGACAATTCTTCTCTAAAGATAAGGTGTTCCTTATCATCTTCATCAAAAATCTTAACCTCCTTCTTCTTAAAATAAATCTTCGCATCATGGTCTGAAATCCAATCCATACTGAGGATTATATCAAACTCAATCATAGGTATGAGGATGAGATCAGAAGATAAAGAACATTTATCTTCCTTAATTGGGACTGATTCACAAAACATTGTTGCAATGATACTTCCTTTAGGAGTTTTAACTGATAACTCCCTTATTAAATCAAATTGGAAATATCTAATTTTAATAGAAAACAGGGAAGATATGAAACAATGTGATGATCCAGAATCAAATAATGTATTTGCTAAACTTGAGAAAACCATTAAATTACCTGCCACCGCGTCTTTTGGAGCTTCTACCTCAGCAGTAGTGATAGCATAAGCTTGGCCTTGATCCCTTGGCCTTTTATAAGGCAAGTTCCCCGGACTCTTAGGACATTCATTTGCATAATGTCCCATATCCCTGAAATTGTAGCACTGAACATTGGTAGCTTCATTCTTCCCTTTTCAATCAGGAGCATGGTGGCATTTTTCACCACACATGTAACAGACACCCATTCCCTTCAAGAAAGTATCGGGGTGTTTCTTCTTAAATTTACCATAGGATGGATATTCAACCTTTCCCTCTTTCCCCTTATATCCATTCCCAGATTGATCAACAGATCTCTTATTCTCTTACTTTGCTTTAAAGTCACAAGACTAAGAGAATTCCTTTTCTAACTTTATAGCACATGAAACAATGTCTTCATACGACGAGAAGGATTGTGAGACTAGTAATTGAAGGAGAAATGGTTTTAACCCATCAAAGAAATGTTCAATCTTAATTCTTGGGTTACGTATATAATCTCCAGCATACCTTGCAAACCTTGTAAAGTTAGCCTCATACTTTTTAACATTCTCATCCTCCTTTTGTCTCAGACTCAGAAATTGTCTTTCCATATCTGCTCGATGGTCACGAGTAAAGTATTTTTCTAAAAACAGATCATTGAACTCTCTCCATTCCATATTTGATACTTCATAATCTTCCTTTGTGTTTTGAATCAATGACCACCATTGATCGGCATCTCCAGTGAGGCGGTAAACTGCCATGATAACTTTTTCCCTTTCACTACTCCCCAAAGCCTGAAATATTTTCTCTAGGGAATTTATCCATTGCTCAACTACTAAGGGATTTGTACTCCCATTGAACATTGGTGTTTTTTTCCTCATGAAGAAATCTAACATTGATCCTCCATGTTGCGTATCAGGGTGCTCCATACGGGTAAGGTTGTTATTCATAACCTGAGTGAGTTGTCCCAGTATGGTGATTAGATGATCGGCACCAATTGCATCACCAGCTCCACTATAATTATCTTGAGCAGGAGGGAAATACCTATATGGTGTGCATGAATTGATACGGATTCCATTTCTTCCACTAGGCACCATTTCTAAACAATGGAATAAACTAGATTAGTTTAGGAATCAAAATACATAATTCCATACTTATAAAACACTTAACATAAAATGAACTATTTATGGATATAATCCATATTCATAAAAATGTTTTCATGAGGAATTATATACTCATAAACCCTTCATAATTATTTGTAATGAAAATGAGAGTTATCCTAAGAATATCCCCCAGGAGTGTCGTAACCAAGAGTGTAGCAAGGCTTGTTGTCGTGCACCAGTTCTCGTTCAGGTCTAGCTCAAAGCGGTGTTTTCGGGTTCTACCCCTCGGTACATTTGTGCCAGAGCCGCCTCTACCTACTCGTATCCATACATGGATGTATTTCTCAGAAAACTCAAAAAATCTCTACAATACCAAAATTATAGAAAGTTATTCTATACTAATCCTCAAATTCAATCTTAAATATATGTTCTCTAATCAGGGTTTATCTAAATCTAGCTTCCAAGGTATGTACTAAACTTCTTCTGATACGAACTGTAACGCCCCGACCCCAGTTACCCAGAGTTGGTGCATTATTACATAACATTGGTATGATCACAAGAAAGATCAAATCTCGAAATACCGATTAGTTTAGTAGCCTTGGAAACACTAGATATATTCATAAAGTTTTACATTACATCATAGAAATGAAAACTACAACAACATAGTCTCCGTAGTCCACACTATTATCCCCTCATACTATCCCTATGGCCATTTATTATTTACTTCTTCATATCCAGGGAAACATAAAACATAGAGAAAGGGTGATCTCAAATGCCCAGTAAGGATAATAATATAGCAGAAACGTTCATAAATAAAAATAAACATTTAAGGCAATGTAAAACTAAAACAAAAGCCTTTTAAACTTGAGATTCAACATATCATGGAAAAAACAAAATGAAATAATTTCCATTTACTTATTCACATGGATATTATACTAATCGAATAATCACAAGCAATATCAATAACAACTTTTATAATGATGGAATGCATAATGCCAGACTATCATAACCACATAGCCAAGGCCTCGTGCCAAGAATACAAATAAGATTGTGTCAAGGCCTTGTTCCAAGACACTAGTTTTTCTCAAGAGACCTACCGATGCATCGAGGGGCTATAGCGGGCTCCACCCATCACATATTATGTCTAATGCATTCCTCATATGAACAGGTTTAAACATAACATAAACATTCCTATTAAAACTAGCATACAAAATGTAAATAATTCCTCCATAAACCATGAATGGTATAAAAATAATACATCCACAGTCAAAAATATCACAAAACCTTAAATACAATATGGACGTTTTGTATCATAATAAATCAACTTCAATTAAGCTTAAAATCCATCAAAGGATGTTGACATAAATGAAATCAAAATTCTTTTTAGAGAAATATCTCTTTCTATTTTGAAATCATTTAAGGGTCATATATTTATAAAATAAAACATTTTCTTTGAAAATATTCTTATAAGCTTGTAAGGGATGCTTCAACAATTTTATAACGATGGAAAATAGTCGCACCCGCCGTATAAGTTAAGAAAACATTCTTACTCTAATTCTGTCGAAAAGGATAAAAAGGACCTTGTTTGGAAAACAACTGAAAGATTCCTTTCTAAACCTCCTATAAAAAGTCAAAAAATGGTATAAATGAAATTAAACCATATTCTAGTAAATAGTAAAATAAATTGAAATAAATTTTTAAGAAACATGGATGTGGATGATAAAGAAGTCCCAGTAGATTACTACGTATAAACAACCTCAGATAATGAAGAGATTGCGAAATAAACCATTACCTTGTACTTTTCTTTGGTTGGGGGTAGGTTAACCAAATGTATAATGGTGAAATAATTGTTATTAAATTATACAATAATCATATACATTAATATGATATCATATATGATCTTTTAACATGGCTTTGTTAATAATATCTTAGTTTTATCGTTGTTTCGGGTGTTAACTTAAACATTTTCTTTTATATGTTTTGTTAATTAAGTCGTGAGTGTCATGGATAGGTTGTATATTATTCATATCTAGAATGATATCATGTACTTAAACATTATTTTTAAATCATAAAATGATGATTATACTTTAATGGATATGATGGATAATGAATCTCATCGCGTTCGTGGAGACGGTAGTCCGTACGTACGCACGAGCGACAATAACATTCTTTTGATATTACAATAACATATAATTGGATGGTATGTAATATATAAAGAATCATTATAATGTTATATTTATTATTTACATGAATTACAAATCATTATTATACGCATCCAAATAATAATATATTGATTAACAATTACACCACGACGTGGAGACGGTAAGCCGTATGTACGCACGTATGGTGACATATCATTCAAAAGATTGATAGAATAATGAATATGGTTGTACCATATTTACAATAATATTACAGTATATAGGAGATACTGAATTAATTATTTTAGAATGGTAATAACAAAGAAAGAAGAAGTTGAAGAAGAAATGAATTTGAAAAAGGGTGGTGAAAACATTACCTCTTC
Source organism: Viscum album (assembly GCA_963277665.1). Classification (NCBI taxonomy): domain Eukaryota; kingdom Viridiplantae; phylum Streptophyta; class Magnoliopsida; order Santalales; family Viscaceae; genus Viscum; species Viscum album. The sequence continues at coordinate 1,688,478,165 of OY728147.1, read as the reverse complement.
TTCGGTTTATTACTTTTGATTTGATCAAAAGGGATCCTTAGGTTGTCTTTATGATCAAACTAAGGCCTCTAGATTGTAGTTAGGGAAGTTGAGAGAGTATTTGGGTAGGTTTTGGCCGAACCAAAAGGCTTTGAAGGTGTGAATTAATGATAAGGGAGAGTGCCCTTTTATAAGAGGGGTGAGGGGCACCTTTGGAAAAGCTAGAAATATTATTTTATAATAAATTCATATTCGGTTTATAATGGCTTCAAAGTGTATTATTTAAAGTTAGAGGTGTTAACGGGTCGAGAACCACTCAAACAATAGAATTTAAACAGGTTTTTGTCATTATATTAACCTTATATTTTAGTTTTAACTCTTAGTTAATTAGTTTGACACATACCATGTCACTTTGTATTTTTATAATATATTGTTAATAAACATACTATATACCTCCAAGAGACCCACAAGTGGTCCAATAATGATAAAAATATCATGATATAAGTCTCTTGTCCGAATCTTAGATTCTTAGGAATTTAATATCAATTAATAATATAATATTTTGTTTAAGAACTCTTTTATGTCAATTTTGACACTATTCAATAATTGATTTTTGTGAAAATCATAACAGAATGATTACTTATAAAAAAGTAAATTAAGTAAATACTAACATGTCATATTAACCTAGAAAATTATTTTAATTCATAAAAAGCCTCAAATTATATTTATTTGGGTATTTATAATATCATTTATTAATTTTTCACTGTTATGGTTATTACTACATCATCATTATGTCATAAATATATTAGATTATATAATGTATAAAAATTATAAATAAAATATCATTATTTATGAAGTCTTTTTATATTTCTAATGAAAATTTACAATCAAATTTATCTTATGTATAATATTATATTAAAAATGTTTTAGTAAATAAACTTTGATTTTAACTCTTTTAACTCTTCTTTGAATTAAATAATAATAAATGTCCTAATCTAATCGAAGTGGACATAAATGATAATATTTTATTCCTAAGGTTTTGTTTGGTCGAGATAAACTTTTCCAATATAATTAGGACATGTTTTAGGGTAATATTAATATTATTTTTACCCTTAATTACCATATTTACTTTTAACCATGGTAAATAAAAGTAAAAAGTTACTATTCACCAAAAATATTCATCTCATTGAATCACATTTTACTCCTTGATGTTAACCGTGTCTCTAGGATTTTTGAAATTCCACTCAGAGAAGCGGTGAAATTAAGTTTTATGAAAAATTCAGTTTTTTAACTACCACTTAGTGGTTTCACTATTCATAAAAAATGATGTTTTCAGAAAAATACCAAAATTTCACCCTAGGCTAAATTCAATATTCCGAATCCAAAAATGAAGTCCATTTTGAAAAATAAAATTTATAAATTTAAAAAAGTGGGCATTACTATTCATAACAGCTAGTTTGATTGGTTCTGGTGTGTTAGAACTTGATGTTGTGTACAACACACGCTATTGCATTATTCAAAGAGAAGCGTACTGTAGAAGCTTGGGGTGTTACATTGTGGTCAAAAGTCCATTATCTCCAAAAGTATATAAATGATTTAGATATCATATATATATATATATATGTTATATATTTGGTATATATATCTATTTATAACAGTACATAACATTTGGATATAATAAATGAAATGTACCGTTCATGGAGACGGTATGTCGTACGTACGCATGAACGCAACATTCATTTCTATTTTGTATTTTAATTGAATTAAAACGTAATGATACATAGTTATATTATAATTCCAGTATAATATAATATATAATATTATTAATTACATCCTTTATACAACCCACATAAGTCATTAACGAGTCATATCATTTTCAGGGGGCCGTAGTCCGCAGTTCCTAAAATGAAATTATCATGTTTTACCCATATTGGAAACCATAAAACAATGACATGAATGGAAAATATAGAAGAATAAAGAAAATATAAACATAATATATATATCATATATAAATACAGTGCCATCTTAATGGCTACCATGAGAGCCGGTACGAGATAATCAAACAATCATCGTTTTCTGAGGTGTTAGTTTTCCATCCACATAAACAATATATTCTTCACCCCTTAGATGGAGGTGTGTGTAATTTTAGTTTGAATCCTTCTCATAAAAACATCCTAGTATATTTATCAATCTTGTTTTGTTATAAAATAAAGTAATAAAAATTGTTTAGGGGGTTGGAGAATTAAAATAAACAAAACAAAACAAAAGAATTTAAGAGAAAGTGTTACCTTTAATTTTGGTAACTTCATTTGGTTTGAACCAAAATGAATTATTGAAGTGTCTTATGACAAAGGTAAGGCTTATAGGAGGAAGAGGGGGATCTTTAGAGACTATTTGGGAAGGGTTTGGATGATATAAGGGGCTTGAGAGGTGTGTGTAATGGGTTAGAAGTGGTGTCCTTTTATAAGAGGGAGGAGGGGCTCTTCAGGAAAGTGTGAAAATATTATTTTCTTATATAGTGATATTCGGTTTCTAAAGATCAAAAACTAATTAAAGTAGAATATAAGATTACTTATGTTCTAAATAAAATCATCCAATAATAATTGGATAGGTTTTGGATATTCTTTTAATATTAATTATCATATTTATTTAAATCATTTATTAATGAGGTAAATACTACATCATTATTGTGTCATAAATAATTTAATTTATTTGATGTATGAAAATTATAATTTTTTTTAATAATTTAGTAAATTGTTTTATCTTTCTAATTATTATTTATAGTTTAAATTATTACTTATATAACCCCATGTAAACATTGATATACTAAAGGATATTTGTTAATGTCATTTTTTGAATTTACTTTAATTTAAATAAAATAAAGTGTCATTATCATTCTTATGTGGCTCCATGGGGTCCCAAAATCGACCCAAGGATGACCATGGTTGGAAATTACTCATCAAGTAATGTTAAAAAAAAGTATTAATGTAATTTTGTATTATTATAATATTTTTTTAACATGAATTAATTTATTTAACTTTAACCATGATAAATAAAAGTCAAAACACACTATGCACCAAATATTATTTTCATATTATTGAACCACATTTTACTTACTAATAACAATCATGTACCTTGAAATTTTGAAATTCAATTCATAGAAGTAGTAAACTTTCATTTAAATTAAAAGGTCTAATTTTTAACTACTACTTAGTGGTTTCACTATTCATCAAAAATTGAAGTTTTTCAGAAAAATACGAAAAAAAAATAATCCTAATCTATATTTGATATCCTGAATTCAAAAATGATTTCAATTTTTTTAAATTCAAAACATATAATTTGTATTAATTAATTTAAAATCAATTCTCTGTTGTCAAAACAAATAGCGTGTTTTTAAGAAACAATAACTATCAAAATATTGACACTTATTTTTGTATAATTTCAAAGTGAAATTAATTCCAATGACCAAAATTGTATTAAAGGGTAAAAATATAATCTAATTACACTTGAAAACCAATTTAAAATATAATCTAAACATATAAATAAATTAGATTAAAAGGCAGTTTTGAATTAAAATACATTATTACTCAATATTCAAAAAAATGAATATTATTAGAAAAATAACAAAATTTCATCCAAGGTAAATTTTGATGTCATGATTCTAAATAATAATTTAATTTTGTCAAAATTAATATGTAAAAGGGTCAAATATTGGATTCAAAAATGGTTCACCAATAAAATGTGGAAAAATTGATTTGTTTAAAAAAATACATTATTTATCGGAAAATTGAATTTGTTCATATAATATGTCTAATAAACACATATTACATAAGTTAAATTTTATGGAGTATATAAAATTCAAAATCCAGTTAATACTATTCATAACAGCTTTTGAACGGCTACTTTGGTAAGTCAAGGTACACATGAACTTGGTGTTGCGTATAGCAAATGCTATTGAATTTATAGAAAATAACTTACTATGAAATCTTGGGGTGTTACATTATCACCTACTTTAATAAATTGTGTCCTCTCAATTTGAAATTATTCTTCTAAAATAAAAGGTTACAAATTGAAAAATACCTCTGTGAAATACTCACATTGGAAATTGGGTTAATAAAATTTAGTCTTAATCAGAGGGAAAAGGAGATTAAAAAGTCACAACTAAATTATGAAATCGATTAGATTAGTATAACAATGGTGGAAATTAGGGATACATAATTAGTGGGAAAACTTAAATATATAAAGGGAGTGATTGAGTTCATAAATCACAAAAAAGTGTGAATCTGAGGGCCTCAAAGCCATCAATCTATGACGATTTAAAATATCATCGGTTCAAAAAAACATAAATCATTAGGATAACACATTTTTTGGTTTTAAGATACCTTTCATAAAGTTTAATAATTAATTAATTCCTATAATAAGAAAACAAAAATATAATTTACAAGTAGAGTTTAATCCATTATCTTATTCTTACCCCAAACTCATCTTTCACTCCAAATGATGAGAATTAAAGATGACTTGGTCACACCTGAAGTGCTAGAATCAAATTATTGAGAATCACATAATCCACAATGGATGAACTATATATTTCCCTTTTCTTTAGAGATTATCCAAAACCAAAATGGTTAGTAAAATATTAGATGATTCGCAGAAAGATAATACTTTAGAGAAAGAAATACTAATCTTAATTTCAAAAATCAAACCAAAAGTACCCAAATTTCAATTAATACCATTCAATAAACAAATGTCCATAAAATATTTTAATATAATCCAAACTAATATTGAAATCCTAAACTTTGAAGAATTTTCTTACATTGTTTTCCACGTTAAATTGTATCTCCAAATAATATCTACTACTCTTAAAGTCACATACTTAAAATTAATTAACCTAATCACTTATTCTCTATGGTAGGTTAATTATTTCCATAAATAACCCAAATCACTATAAATAAAAAATAAAAACCTAGGTAAAAAACACCTTTACTCTTCAAATCAAATCACATAGTATTTTAATTTCTTTAGGCATATAGTATTCCCAATAGATCGAACATCTTCTAAAATAACATTTATCACTTAATCACCAAATCATTTTCCTATTATAAGGATATCAATTTGATAAGATAATTGACCCCAAATCAACTTATTATTGATCAATAAAATCATTTAACTAAAAAGAATTAGTCAAACTAACCAGGGACATCACGTAGTCCAATGATAGGTGACGAATCCCAATCGCACTATGGTTGTGGGTTCGATTCCCACAGCATTGTCCGACACGACGGGTTGTCACATGGTCTACGTGTTGTACTTTTTCAAAAACTATATAATTTTATAATATTCCCAAAAATTAAATAGATTCCTCAAAATAACTATAACATAATTTCATCACAAATGTTATCTCATACCTCACATTTTCATTCCAAAATTTAATAACTTCTAATTTCCTCAAACTCAATGATCATATAAAACCAATTGGTTATTTATAAATATATCCACAATAAAAAAGATAATTCATCCTCAAATATCATTTTCACATGAAATACTACAGGGTTTCAAGTACAAGAGAAAATTATTCCAAAGTAATCCCATCAACAAAGATCACTAATACTTTTTAAACATTTCCTCATCCATTTATTTCAATGTATATTTTTCTTTTACCAAGAGGATATCCTATAGAATAGGGTATTCACTCAGGTAATGGCCATGTCCCCTACATTTACGACAAATGACTATAAATGGATTCTTAGGACCATTTTTATTTTCTTCCATAGTACTCTTCTTTTTTCCTTAGCAATTCTTTACTTTATGTCCTTCATTATCACACATAAAGAATTTATTTGTTACATTAAGACACCTTCCTAGGTGTCTCCTTCCACATTTCCTTCATGATGGAAAATGAACTTCCTTCTCTCCATGGTCTTCACTGCTGGAGCTCTTATCATTCACCACTTTTCTCTTCCTTGTGGAGTCTGGGTGTTGGTTAATATATATGTTGTTGATCATGTTTTTTGAAAACTGATTCGGCATGAACAAGATATCTTTTACACCTGTCAACATTCCATTTTGTTGCTCATTTACAACACCGTTAAAACCTTGTACATTATGCTCAAAGTTACTATGACTTCCTTGGAATCCAATCATTGACTAAAACCAGAAAAAATTGTGTGAGTATTAGTAGTCATAAAACCATTTATAGAATGTCATGACACGTTATTTTCAATTTAAAACACCTTAGTATTAACCAAGGATATTTATTCTCATATTATATTTAAATCATTCAAATTGGTTTGTAATGAGAATGTAAATTATTTGAAACATATCCTCTGGGAGTGTCATAACCTAGAGTGCAGCAATGCCCATTGTCATGTACTAGGATACCCCGGTTGAAACTCCTTGTTGGAGTTCTCACTCCTATGTACATCTGTGCCAGAGCTGCCTCTACATAGTCATATCCAGACAGAGATTTACTGCATAGAAAATACACAAAATCTCTACATTAACAAGATTCAAGGAAGTTCTTCTATACTAATCCTCAATGTCTATCTAAGGGTAATGTCCTCTAATCTGTGTTTATCTAAATCTAGTTTCCATGGTTTGTACTAAACTTCCTCTGATACCAACTGTAATGCTCCGACCCCAGAATCTAGTAGCCGGTACATTATTTTAATACATTGGCATGATTATAAGGAATAAAGTCCCGAAGGACTGATCAGTTTATAGTCTTTGAAAGAAGATACATACATAAGTTCAACACTACAACATAAAAAGTAAAACAAAACTAATTTATTCCATTAGAAATATCCAATCTTCCAAAATTATTCTTGCAAGTCACTCTTAAGTAACTTCTAAATATCTTGGGAAATTGAAACATGATAAAGGGGTGAGCTCAAATGCTTAGTAAGAGTAATCAGTACAACAAAAGATGACATAAACATTAGGCGTGGTGAATATTTGAAAACACAAGACATTAAGAATAACAAACATAAACACTTTATGGTAGAAATATGAGCTGAGTAAATAATTCCATAATAAAACATAGTCGTGGGTATTCTAATAGTCTAATAACCACCTGAAATATAAATATCTAATATTATATTGATGGAATGCATAATGACAGACATTATAACCACATTGTCAAAGCCTTGTTCCAAGACAACAAATAAGATTTTTTCAAGGCCTTGTTCCAAGTCACTAATTTGTATCATGAGACCTACTGATGCATCGAGGAGCTAGAGCGGGATCCACCTATCACTTACTAAGATCAATGCTTTCCTCATAGGAAAAGTTTTAAAAATAACATAAACATTCATATTAAAACTAGCATATGAAATGTCATTACTTTATCCAAAAACCATGAATGGTATAAAAATAGAACATCCAGAGTCAAACATAACTCATTCAATCCAATATGAAATATTTTATTATATCAGATTAACCTCAATCGATAATAATGAAGGATATTGACATAGATGAAAATAATCACCAAAACTATCTGAGAGAAATATCCCCCTTTTCTTGAAAATGTTTAAAAGTCACACTATTTGTCAAGAAGTCGTTTAAAAATAGATTTTTGAATCCCAGTGTCCCATACGACTTTGAAAATTTTAAAATGAATTTTAATTTTAAAACTTTAATTTCCATATAAAAAAATTTTTAAAAAATTTTTAAAACATGTACAATAATGAGAAAGATTTAGAATAATAAATCTTTAATAAATTTTAAATAATATTATAGTTAGAGTTCCTAACCAAAAGAAAGACACTTGAATAAAAATAATTAAGGTAATAAAAACATTATAATATCATGAGAATAAATTTATTCATGATATACTATGTCAAAGTACATTATATACACCATATTAAAGTGAATTGGTGTATAATAATAAAGAAGTCTCAATGGAATGTAAATTGATATGAAATATCTTATAAAGACCGTAACCTTAGGTTAAGGATAAATCAACATCATAATTATGTGTGAAAAATATAAATACACTCAATATTATTGGATATTAAGTGTAAATCAATCAAAGGACATTCACACATATTATTCTAAAAACAACACCAATGAATTGGATGTTTAACTCAATAAATGGAGATTGAGTTAAAAATACTCTTATCAAGTTCATATCGATGACATGAGAATTTTTCAATGGAGTGATTATGTTTGTCAAAAGTATATCCACAGAAAGGGGAGTGTAAATTACTACACAAATAATAAATAGTGATTCCACACATAATCATGGAGTAAAATAATCAATGAAGTATGCGTAATGCCCAATGAGTGGAAATTGAAATATGAAATTCCCTTACCGATTTGGTAACCTATATAACATACACCCCATGAAAGAAGTATCATACAATGAAGATGTAAATACCCATACATTAAAGAATTTTACAAATAGGATACAATAAGGGGAAGTACATACTCCACACAAAAGCATATAGTGGCCAATATAGCATGAATCTCACGGGAATAAACGTAAGATGAAAAACCCTTACTTAGTTTTAATCAATCAAGTCATATGAACAAAAGATAATAACCACAAAATGAATCATATAATACCATGAATATAAATCGAATAATGATAATATATATCAAATTGTAGCACACAATACACCACATGAAACAAATAAGTGGTGAACTATGGAAATCTCACAGAATTAAAAGGTAGATAAGAAACCACATACCTTAAGTCCGACTTGTATTATATGTTCCTTGTTCTTCATGAATAATAAACATAAGTTAATTTATACTTGATTAAGAACATTTTTCAATTTTATTATTCCTTTTATATCACTTATTACATTCCTATAACAATTAGTAAATTATTTGAGTTCATATGAGATATTTTATAGATTTTTGGATCTTGAGTCAAAAATGAACTTGTTATAATTACAATTTTTCTTTGTGGTCAAAAGTAAATTATCTCCAGAATGATATAAATGATTTAGATATCTTATATATATTGTATATCCAATATATATTTCTATTTATCACTGTAAATAATATTTGGAGATAAGAAATGAAAAGAATCGTTCATGGGGATGGTATGTCATACGTATGCATGAACGCTACCTTCATTTATATTTTGTATTTTAATTGAATTAAAATATAATGATATATAGGTATATTATAATTCCAGTATAACATCGTATATAATATCATTAATTCCATCTTTTATGCATCCCACATAAGGCATTAACTAGTCATATCATTTTGAGAGGGCAGTAGTCCTCACTTCCTCAAATGACATTATCGCATTTTCCCATAATGGAAACCATGAAATAATAATATAAATGAAAAATAAAGAACCATAAATAAAAAATAAAAATAATATATATATAATATATAAATACAGTTCCATGTTAATGGCCACCATGAGAGGCGGTAGGAGATAATCGAACAATCATCATTTCGTGAGGCGTTAGTATGACATCCACAGAAAAAGTATGTTTTTCACTCATTAGATATAGGTGTGTGTAAGTGTAGTTTTAATCCTACTCATAAAAACATCCTATTATATTGAGGATACTTTTTTTGTTATAAAATAAAGTAATAAAAAGTGTTTAGGGGGTTGGAGAAGTAAAATAAAACAAAAATAATAATTTAAGAGAAAGTGTTACATTTAATTTCGGTAACTTCCTTTGGTTTGAACCAAAAAGACTTCTTGAAGTGATTTTTCCCTAAGTTAAGGCTTCAAGGATGAATAGGGGGATCATGAGAGACTATTTTGGCATGGTTTGGTGGAGCCAAGGAGCTTGATATGTGTGTGGAATGGGTTAGAATCAGTGTCCTTTTATAAGGGGGAGGAAGGGCTATTTAGGAAAGTGTGAAAATATTATTTTATTATATAGTGATATTCAGTTTATAAAGTTATAAAACTAATTAATGTATATAATAAAGTTACTAATGGTAGAAATAAAATAATCCAATAATAATTGGACAGGTTTTGGATATTATTTTAATATTAATAATCATATTTATTTAAATCATTTATTAATGAGGTAAATACTACAACATTATTGTGTAATAAATAATTTAATTTATATGATGTCTAAGAATTATAAAAAGTTACCATAATTTGGGAAATCGTTTTATATTTCCAATTATTATTTATAGTTTAAAATATTACTTATATAACCCCATCTAAAAATTGACATACTAAAAGATAATTGTTAATGTCATTTTTGTCTTTACTTTATGTTAATTAAAATAAAGTGTCATTATCATCCTTAAGTGGCTCCATGGGGTCCCAAAATTGACCCCAGGATGATCATTGTCATCCATAACTCATACAATAAGTTTAGTAAAAGTGTTAAGGTAATTTTTTATTATTATAATATTCTTATTACCTTGAATTACCCTATTTAACTTTAACCGCGGTAAATAAATGTCAAAAGTTACTATTCACCCAAAATTATTTTTATCTTATTGAAAAAAATTTACTTACTAATAAAAACCATGTATCTTGTATTTTCAAAATTAAATTCATAGAAGCGGTAAAATTTCATTAAAATGAAAACGTCGAATTTTTAACTGCTACTTAGTGCTTTCACTATTCATCAAAAATTGATGTTTTTCAGAAAAATACTAAAAAATAAGCCTAATCTATATTTTATATTATGAATTAAAAAATGATGTCTATTTTACCAAATTGAAAACATATAAGTTGGATTCATTAATTTAAAATTAATATCCTTTGTCAAAACAAATAGCGTGTTTTTAAGAAACAATAACTATCCAAAGATTGACACTTGTTTATGTATAATTTCAAAGTGAAATTAATTGCAATGACCAAAATTGGATTAAAGGGTAAAAATATAATATAATTACTCGTAAAACCCAATTAAAAATATAATCCATCCATATAAAAAAATTAGATTAAAAGGAAGTTTTGAATTAAAATACATTACTTCTCACTATTCATAAAAATGAATATTTTTACAAAAATAAAAAAATTTCATCAAAAGTAAATTTTGATCACCTGATTATAAAGAAGAATTTAATTTTGTCAAAATAAATATGTAAAAGGGTCAAATATTGGATTTAAAAAGGGTTCTCCATTAAAAGGTGGTAAAATTAATTTTTTTGGAAGAATACATTTTTTATCTGAAAAATTGAATTTGTTCTTATAATATGTCTAAGAAACACATAATACATAAGGTAAAATTATATGGAGTATATAAAATTCAAAATCCAGTTAATAATTTTCATAACCTCTTTTGAACGACTAGCTTGGTATGTCGTGGTGTGCACGAACTCGGTGTTAAGTGTAGAGCAAGCTATTGAATTTAAAGAAAATAACTTACTTTGAAATCTTGGGGTGTTACGAGGGGTCTTATTTGGAGCTCAGAATCTTGGATAATTGAGAAAAGCACTGGGATACACAATTAGTAGAGGTTGTGGAACCTAACTATTATGACATCTCCTAACAGTGTAGGGATGGAAAGTGGAGCATGAAAGGCACAAAATTATCCATTATTGTGCGCTTTTCAAATTCTCCTGATAAAAGTATATTTTTTACCATAGGTTATTCTCATAGTTAGATCATTATTTTTCTAACCGTACAACCAAAATGTGTGAGTTCCTTATGTTGTGGGAGTTTCACGGTTGGAACATGTTTTTTAAAACCACGCATCCATACCATATGACCCATGGATTTTGGGTTAAACGATTGTTTTCTATTATTGAAATGATTAAACAATATTTCTTCTTCTTTTGATCAATAAAGTGGATAAAACCTTCCCTTATCCCTCTTTGAGCTCTTAAAATCCTATTTTAAGGACATTTATCTCATTTGTCTATCTAGTGTTTGATTTGATCACCATTCATCGTATTGGATGTGAATTTTCAAGGTCTTGATTCCTTTTTAGTTGTTCTTAATTTCTCTTCTCCTCGATAAAGTTATTTAGGTACATGCTCATATGACCTATTTTTAACACATTGATCCATTATTCAGATCTCATCCAATACATTCCAAAATAAAGGCTTCTACTATATGAGTAGTGTCATATGCGCCTAAGGTATGTGGTCTATAACTCTTCACTTTGGTTTTATTCATTTTATAAATTGTCATAGTTGTACATGTTCTTATTTCAACGGGAATGGCCTATTAAATTCATGTGTATTTTAAATAGTCATTGGAATCTTATTCTAATACCCTAATTAAATATGTTATCCATCATTGGAGTTTATGACCTCAATGTCAACCCCCCATGGATGGGTGTTTTTCTTAATTTTTCCTTTAACGGTTCTTTGTGGTTATTTGAGCCATCGATTGGGTGTGCAATAGCTTGAACCTATTAATTGTAATCCCTTACTTATTATAATGAGTTCTGAATTTTAATGGTTATACTTCTATATGATAATTTCAATTTTCCCTTTTATGTTAAGTGTTTCATTATAATTAATGAATCTTAATTTTGAATGGAAATTAAATTATGTTTATGACTTGGAATAATTAAATGTAATTTATAAACTTGGTTTCACCTATATAGCACTACCTTCCATGTATAATGCATGGTTGTAGACTAAACATAATGAACTAATTATTACTTATATGAATTAATATATAGTTACATAACACGTTTCCTTTTTACACTAATGAAATGTATGGAATGGTCCCTTTGAATAGTTTAAGGGAGTGATTATTAAATTGGTTAGTTTATATAATGAATCTAGTATAATGGGATAATTTCATATTGACTATGAAATATTTATAGGAATAGTTTGACTTGATCCTACTTTTGATTCCCAATGTAATTCATTAAATACTCGTGGATTCCATTCCAATTCCAGAATTCCAGTTGCCAAGGTTAATACCCACCCCGCAACATGATCCATGTGTACTAGTGGATGCCCGATATAACACCATATGATACCTTAATTATTATTATAGGATGCTTTGGATAAAATTATTCGATATAACATGATTTTTATGGGCATGAGGCACCTCTGATACACCCTTAGGCCTAGACATTTCCCATCACATTTTACCTTGTATGAATTCCTTAGACTCGATTAGAAATTACATTATTGTGAAATTCCTTAGGTGAAGAACCTTGGATTAAACACTTAACCCTTTATCAAGGGTATATATTTTTGATGAGTTGTATCGAATCAGGAGGTCAAGGATTCTTTCATTGTTAACTTGGATCCTACTCATTCTTATCAACATCATTGATTCCTTGTTACATCATGGATCTATTATCATTATAATTATCATGTCTTGATGTCTATGTCAGTTATACCTCAGGTGACTCTCCATATTTACTAGAATATATTTAATAAATTAAATGGTTTTATATTAAGACCCCAACTGAGGCTGAAGTAGGAACTTGTAAATTTATTCTATTGTACTCCTTTAGTTTTATATATGCATTCCTACACACTATTTTGGTTTATATTACATGAACTAAATGTTATAGACTCCATTTTTTATAGCATATTGATATTTATCTCACTCCTTATATAAACCTTCATTGGTACCGAAGAAAATTACATGACTGTAGGTGTTTAGAAAGGGAAGATTACCAACTTGAAACCTGATATTTCTTATTTTCCTAGGAAGGATCTTGGTAGAAGATGATCTAGATATAGCATGGTATTTTGGGATAATTTTTTGGATTCTTTTGGCCATTTTTGTATTCCGTGTATTTATTAATTTCTTTTATACCTGTTTTTTAGTTTTGTAGACACATGGCATATATTATCATCAGCTGTGAAGTATTATTATCAATTATTCGTGTTTCTTATTAGTATATATGCTTCTACTGTACCATATATTTATACTACATAAGCTATTTACATGTTATCTAATGTATCAATTGTTCTATATAATATTAACAAGGTAATATTCTCCCCATGGAAATTCCATAGTCTCTCATTTCTATTTCTTATCCTCCAGTGTTTAGGGACATGCGCTTGAGGCCATGTGGCCAACTGGGCTCAGGGCACCCCTAAGTGCAACCCAGGATCAAGATGTAACAAAGTGGAATCATATGTGATTAAATTTTTTCTTTAATATTTTGAGAAAATAGACCAAACATTAGGAACACCATGGAAATTTTTTATAAGCTTCTATGGGACTTAGTTATCCCTTGTTTAGGGAAAATGCTGAGTTTCCTAAAATAATAATTTTTAACTTTTTCATATTACAGTTTCTATCCTTTAACCATGGGGTGACACACATGCTATGTGATGGTAATTATTATTCTTTTGACTAAGGAATTTATTTCATCCTTGGAACAATTATATGATTCATAGTCCAATTATATGATTCAAGGACCATTGATATATGAATCATCATAGGTAACTATAATTCACATGGCATACATATGTCATGCCTTATTGGTTAATTTCCTTGAATTCATTGCATGTTGGGCTTGTGATTGTCCTATGAGACTATATATATATATATATATTCCTATGATGAAATTTGAATGTGATTGATTGTTTCCCATTATCAATTACTGTTGGGTATGGACCTCATAGAATGGACCATGTTAATTAGTAATTAATTGGATGTCGATTTCAGTGAAATGGAGTATTGTCCCCAGATACACTAGGAATGAAATTCTATTTTAAACAAATTTTTATATAATTATATAAGAAAATGAAAACATAAATGTAAATCGTGACTAATAAAATAAAATTTTTTCCAGTAAATGAAGATTCATGGTGTAGTTGAACCTTCAACTAATGTAACCCCAACAATCTAAACTTAAACACTTACAAATACATGGCCTTCTATGCGGGTATTTGGGGTAGTATTTTGTGGGTAATGAGCCCTTTCACTTATGATATTTTTCTTCTAGAATTTCTATAGACATAAATATTATTATGGGGTGTGTTCTCAGAATTTTTATCGCAATTTTTTCATGATTATATCATGGTATGTTCCAGGAGGGTGGTGAAGACCATGCTCAAGAAGGGGTGTGCCATGAGCCGCCAGTCTTACCAATAGAAGTTCCACTTGACGAATCACCAAAAATTATATATCTTGGAACTAATGCAAAACTTCATGAGTGTTTTATATATCTGATTTCATCTATACAAGTTGAATCATGACCAGAACCACTGATGGATGATCTGACATGTGAGTTCAAGAAGCAACGTCATCCAACCTTCTCAGGGAATGGAGGTCTATAGGATGGTGAGTCTTAGTTAGAGGCCCCCATATCTATCGTTGAGAATCTTGAGACACCAAAAGATTGGGGGATCAATCTTCTTATGTATATTCTGCATGATTTAGACAACTGTCGTTCGGATTTAATTGTGTAGTCTGGTCACTATTAGAGAATGGTAGGAGTTGATTTACAGACTACATTTTATTATAAATTTCTTCCTCATATGTTGATATATGATCGAGCTAGAATGTTCAATAATCTAGAGTAGGGTTCTATGTCATTCATGTATTATTCTGTTCATTTGAATAATTTACAACTCTTTTCACCACTTCAATCCAGGGATGATCTTTCTCAAGAAATATGCTTTGAGGAAGGGATCAATATTCCAACCATAATCAGATGAAAATATTTCACCTACATTATTTCTCTGAGATCATCATTCAGTATCTTATCATAAAGAAGAACCTATGGTAATGTGATAATATGTGGAATATGGGGTTAGTATTAAGATAGGACAGTGGTTCCACTGGTAGATGGAAATGTTCCTTTGAGGATTCATGTCAGAGAGGTTGTATTTAGAGTAACCACACTAGAATCTCTATTGTATTCCATAATTATGGATGTAAGTAGAATATAAATCCTATGTGTGATAGAATCGTAATTAAAATTATTTAGTATAGCTGTATGGGTAATCTTCATAAATTCTGTCAGAACATTCCATCTGCTACCAGTGGAACAGGATCCACACCATATCCACCTCCAAGGGTAGGTTCTTTTACACAACATCAGGAATCGAGTTAGAGTATCAATGATAGAACTAACAAAGGAGGATGTTGGGGGAATGGTATCTGGACTTCATATAATTAGAACTGGTAGATTGGTTGTACTTAGGGTATTTCATCTATAGAATACGCAAGTGGATTAGTTCAGTTAAAATATTTACATATGACACCCGAGAATCAAATTGAAGGATCGTCTAAAGTACAAGTTACTATTCTAGTACCATCCACTATAATATCTATTTTATCTGATACAACTACTTCACACTGATTCATCCCTTCAAATATCATGGAATGTTTCTGGTTGGAAATTCAAAATTATTATGGTGTAATAACCATGGAAATACCTTTAGATGTAATGCCATATGGAATACATCATTACCGGGACTATACACTTGAGGTAAGAAGATGCCCTTAATTGTGGGACCTCTTTTTTATTGAGATTAAATATTTTATTTAATTATAGGGAAGGATTTTCATAGTCTTATATCACCCCTTTTTATTCTTATACCACCAAATATTTTTATTTACATAACTAAAGGGAAACAATTATCTACATAAGGGAATGTGGGATATCCAGACTTTTAAGAACCTGGATCATCTTTTTAGGCATGTTTTTTCTTTTCGTGGAGTTTTTGAGAAAAGAGGAGTTTCTAGAAAAATTTTGAAGAACATGGCATGCACTTTATGAGTACATGTCATGTACTTCATTACCGAAGGAGGCTATGTGCTGGCTGTGTCATGGCCACACACACGGTCGTGTGGGGTGACAAGGAGGTCATCTATAGCAGAGTACAAAAAAGGCGAGTAAAAAATGTTTACTCCAAAAGTACATGCCGTGTATTTTGTTTTTAACATTAAATGCACCGATGTTGCATCTGACGGACAGAACTATATTCTTCTAGGATTTCTTCATTCGAGAGAACCTGCACGGCCGCGGAAATTCTCCGAGCGAACGAGCCTCCATCTATTCTCTGAATCGACCACCATAAATTGCATTGGAACCACAGTGTCAAGATCTTCCTTCTTATAGAGAATCATTTTCAAATTCCTCCTCATTTCCACATTATCGTAGGTTTAACATTTTTGATGTTTTTGTAGATCTTCAATGTTCTAAGGAGATTCAAGCTTCGAGGTTAACATATAGCTATCTCCTAACCTTGATGTAGGTGGTTTGTGCCTTTTTGTTGGAAGTCTTTGAGTATTATGTGCAAATTCCACCAATACCCTTGAATTGGGTATTGCATGTTTGCGGTTTTACACATATTGTTTTTCTGCCATTCTTGTATGCCTGCGTAGAGGTAAATTGGATATGTTTTGGGTTGATTTTTATGCTTTGGATGTTGTTCTCATGCTTTCATCTGTTTACCACTGTTTGGTCATGTTTATCCTTTTGGTCGTTTACCAGTTTTCCTTGACTTGTGGTATTAGGATGGAGTGTTATTTTATGACATACTTGAGATGTGGTAGACTGGTTATCCAAGTAGTTATGTAGGTTTACTTTGTCTATATTGAATTACTATGTGTTGACTTACATGGGGCCATGAGAACTAGGTGTTATAGACTAAAATAGGATAAACCGAGTGAGCTTCCTCAGAGAGTGTTTGGACATTATAGACTATAGGGGGATAGACTAAGTGAGAATCCTCCAAGAGTCTTTGATATTTATACGCTATAAGGGGAAAGACCGAGTGATATTCCTCATAGAGTCTTTGTTTTACTTGAATTACCTTGAACCACTCCAGGCTATAAGGGGAATTGACTGGGTGAGCTTCCTCAGAGAGTCTGTGAACGACCTGAGGCTATAAGAGGAATTGACTGGGTGAGCTTCCTCAGAGAGTCTCTTGACCTTGGGGATATAAGGGTAATTGACCTTTTTTGCTTCCTCAGAGATTCCTTGACTACCTTAGACTATAAGGGTAATTGACTGAGATTGCTTCCTTAGAGAGTCTTTATGAATTCTTATGACATAACCAGAGGGGTTAGGCTGAGTGTACTGCCCAGAGGGTTGCTTTTACTTGTTATGTAGGACGAGAGGGGATGGTTGTGAGTACTTCCCATAGGGTTACCTGTTTGTGTTTAACTATTGTTTGATATTGTTACTGTGGATTGTTGACTGCTGAGTACTTTCATGTTTACAACTTCTGTACTTATACCTACCATATATTCACTAACTGTTAGGCACAGATCTTTGGGTGGTTTCCTATTGGGATTTAGTCTCACACCCTATTTCAGTCATGATTTTGGGACCATACTGATTATATTGCTACTGGTATAGATAAGGGTAAGCGCCCTTTTACTTCAGGTACTTGACTTGTTGTGGAGTTGGAGAGCATGGGACCACGCTTTGGCTTGCGATGCTATGGATCTAATCGTCTATTTATTTTTTAATTTGGTTTCATACTGTTATTTATTCTAGTATTGTGATCTGTTTGGTTGTTTTTCAAGGCATATGTTTCATGCATCATTTATATATATGTTCTCCAGTTGTTTCTTACTTTTCGTCTTCCGTTGATTGCTTTTTCATGGATTATTAATACTTTCGCTATTGTATATTGTTTTTCTTCTGCAGTGTACTCTGAAAATGTGGGCATAGTTTCCCCACTGTCACACCCAAGGCCCTCACTGTTATTCGGCAGCCTTTGGATTTCGAGGAAATGCGCTTGAGGCCATGTGACTAACCGGGTACGGGGCGCCTCTGGGTGGCTTCCAGAACAGGGACATTACAAAGTGGTATCAGAGGAGGTTTTTTTCTCTTGACTTACAGTTTGGAGCTTCTAGCCAGGGAGAAGAAAGAATATGTACTTGGTAATAAGTTGTGCCTAGGAGTAGCTAACCCGTGTATAGGGAAAATACAATTTACCTTGTTAATGAAATTTTTTGATTTTATAATTTTAAAATTGATTGATTTTCACCATTGGGTGACTCACATGCTTTGAGATATTAGTGTTGATGTTATTGGGGTTCTATTTACGTCGCAACCCGATGAGATGAGGGCATGCCATCTCATTCATCATTGAGGAACTTGCTAGAGATCACATGTCATGCATTCTTGCCATGCCATTTAGGGGGCATTAGCAATTGCATGTTGTTGTGATAGATGTTGTGTAGAATATGCATGTTGTTGTGATAGATGCTTTGATGGAATACTGTTGTTGATAATTATTTCTTTGTGTAAGGATTTGTTTGGATGAACATAAAATTTTGGTTCTTGAGGTGTTATTGTCCCTCATGAATCTGAATTTGGTGGTTCATTATCTTTTCTTTGCTTGTTTATAACATGTATAAGATGCCAGGATTTGGTTCGCAGGGAGTATGGTCCCTCACGGATTGTAATTTTGGAATTTAACGCTCGTTTTCTGTGTTTTCTGGGATCCGGAGTAGTTTCTGAGGCTAATATCTAGAAAATACCAGAATAAACGGTGTGTACATTATGAATACATGTCGTGTAGTCTAGAGCCGTGTCACTGGCTATGTGGGCAGGGACATGGGGTTGGAAAAATCATACAGGAACACGCCTTCTATAGTTTGTACACATTGTGTTGTAGTGACTATGTGTCTACCCGTGTGACTAATGACACGGATGAGGGAAACTTGAGATATACATGCCATGTTAGGATTTAACATGTTGTGTCGTATAACCTAAGTACTTGTCCATGTAACGAACAACACAAACGGATAAACCTTAAGCCTATACACGCTATGTCGACTTTGAACATGATGTGTAGTCTGACTTAGGTACCTGGCCGTGTCACAAACCACATAGGTCGGTGTTATCATTTCCATTAAATGCCTTGTCCACCTAGAACACACTGTGTAGAGTGAACCATGTAGCCGGCCATGTGGCTAAAAACACGGGTTGTTGAAACTTGTCTAGTGCAAGTCGTGTCTATCGTGAACACACCGGGTTGTCTATGATTAAGAGGACTGTGTGGGTTAGCCATGTAAGGAGACTCGGGTAGGGGAATAGAGTTCAAGTACACATCGTGTGTAGGGACAACACGTTGTGTGGTTGGGGTTTTACATGACCAGTTGTGGAATAAGTACACGCCGATGTGAATGGCTTAAGATAACATGTCGTGTAGTGTTTATACACATCGTTTAGTCATGTTTTGTAAAACATGAATGTTTTATTTCTCCTGTTACCTTCTTGTATTCTTATGTTTTCAGTCCTTGATAATCCTGATATATTGTGTGCATTGACCTTTCAGGATTATGCCACCGTGACATCCTCTAGTTGTACGCCAGTTTCCAGATGGTGATTAAAGACCGGATATGGATGATCAGGGACTTCCAGCAGATCCTCCTATTGTGCCAGTCATGGAACCAGTCATTATATCTGGAACAAGTGCTGATTCATAGTTCAGGGAAGGATTTTTGAGGATGATGCAGACCTTTCAGGGAACGTCGTCTCATGCCCCGTCGATGGAAGAATTGACGCGGGTCTTTCAGTAGCAGCATCCTCTTACTTTCTAAGGTGATGGAGGACCCCAGGATGCAGAGTCATGGATAAAGGTCACGCTGAAAATCTTCGATCATCTGGAGATACCTCCAGATAATAGGGTGAATCTCGCTACCTATATTCTTCGAGACTCCACCAAGAGGTGGTGGTAGGTGATCTCACAGTCAGGACGTCAGCAGATTTTGACTTGGGATGAGTTTTGGTTCATCTTCTACAATTACTTCTACCTGGAGACCTTAGGGCCGATTGAGCCTGGGATTTTATGATTCTGGACTAGGGTACTCTTTCTATTATGGAGAAATCATATTGTTTACTAAGCTACAACACTTCATGCCTATTCTAGGAGGTGATGATTTGTTCCTTTTGTAGAAGTTTGGGGATGGTCTGAGGCATGACATTCAATCACAGGTGAAAATCTTAAGGTTGACTTTGATATCTTCTATCGTCAAATAGGTGCTGATCACAGAGTGAAATCTGAGGGATTCTGGAGCAGGGGGATAGGGCGGTTCGACATATAGAGTTAGTATTCCTCCTAAAAATAGTAGGAAGCACTGTAGGGAGTCTGCACGAGGTGTTCAGAGTAGGCATGATGCATCTTTTAGTAGCCAGGTGGTGTGCTACCAGTGCGGAAGGAGTATACATGGTAGGACTTAGTGCCAGAGAGACCCAATGGATTTCCAATCTTGCGGCAATATGGGTCATCTCCAGCATTTCTATCAGATCTTTTCACCAGCAGCAGGTGATAGGGGTTCTTCTATAACCCCGCGTTTCAGTGAAGTATCACCAGTTTCTCACCAGTCTAGGAACTAGAGTTCTTTTGGCCATCCAGGCTGAGGTAGAGGTGGCATACGTGGTGGTAAGTCACTAGGTTATCAATGACAGAAGAGTGGATTGGCTTAGAGTGATCAGGTAGGGTCACAGGGTTGTGGAGTAGGATAGGCCTTTGCAGTGGAGCAGACCCAAAAAGAGCAGGATCTCGGACCCTCTACAGTTCAAGGTACGATCCTAGTTTCCTTAGTTATATCTTCATCTCTTAATGATACAGGGGCTTCCCATTTCTTTATATATGTCGTTGTTGTGGAGATTCTTGGTCTCTGCATCTTTTCTTCTTTCAATTTCATGACTCTAGACACATTGTTGGGGACTAGGATGGCTAGTGTACGTCAGTGCAAGGAGTTCCCTCTAGAGTATGGCAGATGTCACTTCTTATGGGACCTCTATGTCCTAGAAATGATGAGCTATGATGTCATTATCGGGATGGACTTCTTAGTTCCATTCCAGGAAGTCGCTGATTGCTATCGCTGCAGGGAGATTTTTATATCACTAGAGGGTAGATCTTTTCTTCATAAAGGCTAATGGGATGTTCAGGCGAGCATAGAGGGTCCTGAGAATCATGGGTTAGGAGGAGTTACAACCCATATTTCTAGTCTATATCTAGATGACCAGGGGACTTCACAGATGGAGTTTCCTCCTGTGGTGGATCTCTTCATGGATGTCTTTCCAAAGGACTTTTTATGTTTATCTCCAGAGCGAGAGGTAGACTTTTCGATTGAGCTTGTGCCAGGAGTGGCAACGATGTCCATTCCTCATTATAGGATGGCTACAACAGAGTTTCAAGAGCTCAAGAAGCAGTTGGAGGAGTTGCAGGAAAACAGTTTCATCTGACATAGTACTTCTCCCTGGGGTTCGTCTATCCTATTAGCGAAGAAGGAATATGATACCCTTTGGCTTTGTGTGGATTATCAGAAGCTGAACTAGTTGACGGTAAAAAAATGATATCTCTTGCCTAGGATTGATGATCTCTTTGATCATCTTCGAGGAGCCTGGGTGGTCTCGAAGATTGACCTGAGGTCTGGTTACCATCAGTTGCGTGTTAGACAATCTGATATACCCCTTACAGCCTTCCAAAGCAGGTATGGTCTATACGATTATATGGTTATTCCATTTGGTCTCATGAACGCGCCTACAGTTTTAATGGCACTGATGAATCGAGTGTTCCATCCATACTTGGATTCCTTCGTGGTTGTTTTTGTGGACGATATCATGGTGCACTCTCACACTCTATACGACCATGACACACATCTTGAGATCGTTCTGAGTACACTGAGAGAGCATCAGTTATATGATAAGCTCACAAAATTCCACTTTTATATGGATCAGATTCACTTTTTGGGTCATGTTATCTCAGAGAGAGGGGTATCAGTAGACCTAGAGAAAGTGAGAGCGGTAGTTTCCTAGGAGTATCCAATGAACGTCTTTCAGGTAAAATGTTTTCAAGGGCTGGTCAGTTACTACAGACACTTCATACAGGACTTTTCATGCTTAGCAGCACTGCTGACGAGTTTGACCAAGAAGGGTGCGAAGTTATTATGGTCATATTCTTGTGAGTCAGCCTTTCAGGAGATGAAAGGAAGGTTGAATTCGTCATCGATACTAGTCTTTCCAGAGCTAGGAAAGAGCTACACTGTTTATTGTGATGCTTTAGGTGGCTAGGAGCTGTTCTTCTAGAGGGTGATGGATTCGTTGTGTATGGGTCTCGCAGATGAGGCCACATGAGAAGAACAACCCAACACACGATCTAGAGTTCATATCTATCATTCATTCCCTACGATGTTGGAGACATTATCTTATGGGAGATCACATTGTGGTTTTCACTGACCACAAGAGTCTCAAGTAAATTTTCACTCATCGTGACTTGAATTTGAGGCAGAGAAGGTGGGTTGAGTATCTACAGTCTTTTGACTTCAAGCTTGTTTATATGCCTGGGAAAGGCAATGTTGTGGCTAATGAACTGAGTAAGAGGACTCAGATACAGGCAGTTCGGGAGGCCAGCAGCAAGTAGAAGCTTATAGCCCTATTCCTGGAGATGCATTTGGAGGTGTACAACAGACTGGGCCAGAATTTCCTTTCTTCTGTAGCTGTTACCTCTACGCTCATTGATCAAGTTCGAATGAGGAAGCAATCAGATCTTGAAGTCCTAGTCCTCAGGGAGATTGTGTTAGTAGAGGACCCTATTCCTAGGTGTACCGTAGGTGAGGAAGAGATATTTCATTTCCAGGGGTGCTTGTGGGTGCCAGCAGATTTATGCGAGGAGCTAAGGCGGTATTTTCATTCCTCTGTTTGGGCAGTTCATCCTGGTGTCACCAAAATGAATCATGATCTAAACCGCCAGTATTGGTTGCTAGGTATGAAGAGGGATGTTGTTGGTTTCGTCGTGAGGAGTTCCACCTGTCAGCAGGTGAAGGCAGAGTATCAGCGGCCAGCAGGGCTTTTATTGCAGTTACCCATTCCTGAGTGGAAGTGGAATGACATCAAGATGGACTTCATGACTGGTTTGCCATGGTCACCATGAGGTAAGGAGGTGGTATGGGTTTTCATTGATAAACTCATGAAGGTTGCTCACTTCTTGCTGATCAAAGAGACCATCAGTGTTGATGAGTTGGGAAGACTGTACATCTGAGATATCGATTGTCTGCATAGATTTCCAGACTCCGTTGTTTCAGACACGGTTTCATGTTTTACGTCTCGGGTCTGGATGGGGCTTCAGAAGGTGTTGAGTATACAGGTACTTTTGAGTACAACATACCATCCCCAGACAGATGTCCAGTCCAAATGTACGATTTAGGTGCTTGAGGACATGTTCTGGGCATGCATTATTGATTTTGGAGGTTCTTGGGAGAAGAATATACCTATTATAGAGTTTTCCTACAACAATAATTTTCAAGAAACTATTCAGATGGCACCTTATGAGGATTTGTACGGTAGGCCATACCGATCACCCTTGTGTTGGCTGGAGGCAGGATAGGCAGCTATGATGGGACTTTATCTTTTTCATGAGACCACATCGCAGATATAGTTGATTTGGAAAAGGATGGCTACTATGTAGTCTCATCAGAATCCTTATTCTAATCAGCGGAGACAACCTTGAGAGTTCAAGGCCGGGGATCAGGATTTCATGCATGTCGCACCGAGGATTGGATACATGAGTATTAGGATATAGGGAAAACTTTCACTGAGATACATCTGACTGTTTGAGGTGTTAGAGAGAGTTAGGATTGTTCCCAATTTGTTGCTGTTATCTCAGAGGTACCGGGCTATGCACAAAGTCTTCCACGTTTCTTAACTCCAACATTACTTTGCAGACCCGTCTCATGTATTTCAACCTGAGGAGGTGGAGCTCGAAGTGGATGCATCTTTTGAGGAGCATCCTATCCAGATTGTCGATCGCAGTATAAAGGTTCTCTGTGGCCGGTCGGTTCCTCTGGTTCGGGTGTTATGGCAGCACAGGCAGGTACAGGACGAGACTTGGGAGAGGAAGGCCGATGTATGAGCATATTGGCTGGAGTTATTCTAGATTTATTCTTCTACGATGCACTAGGGAAATTTGGGGATGAATCTATTTAAGGTGGGAAGTCTATAAGAACTTGATTCTTGTTTTCAGGTATGTTTTTCCTTTTTCTATAGTTTTTGAGAAAAGAGGAGTTTTTTTAAAAAATTTAAGTACACGCTGTGTACTTTATGAGTACACACTATGTACTTCATTGTCGTAGGAGGCTGTGTACGGTCCATGTCATGGAAACACACACAGTCATGTGGGGTGACGTGGAGGCCACCTAAAGTGGAGTATGGAAAAGGCGAGTACACATCGTGTACTCCAAAAGTACACATCGTGTATTTTGTTTTTTTTGTTAAACGCACCAGGGTAGCGTCTGACGGACATAACCATCTTCTTCTAGGATTTCGTAATCTAATAGAACCCACACGACCGCGGAACTTCTCCGAGGCCCCAAGACCTCGTATGTTCCCCGAATTGACCATCGTCGATTTTATTAGAACTACAACGGTAATCTATTCCTTCTTCTAGAGCATCATTTTCCAATTCCTATCCTTTTCCATTTTATCGTTGGTTGAATGTTTTAGACATTTTTTTAGATCGTTGATGTTTCAAAGAGATTCAAGCTTCGAGGTTCACGTATAGAGATCTCCTAACCTCGTGGTAGGTAGTTTCTTCCTTTTTGTTCAAAGTCTTTGGGTATTATGTGCAAATTACACCAATACCCTTGAATGGGCTATTGCGTGTTTACTGTTTTACCCCTTTTTTCTTCCATTCTTGTATTCCTGCGTAGAGGTAATTTGGATATATTTTGGGTTTATTTATATGCTTTGGATGTCCTGCTCATGCCTTCTTCTGTTTATGACAGTTTGGTCCGGTTTAGCCTTTTGGCTATATACCTGTTTTCCATGCCTTATGGTCGTAGGATGGACTGTTGTTTTCTAACATACATGACATGTTGTAGACTTTTTTTCCAAGTATTTCTGTAGGTTTACTTTGATCATAAAGCATTACCATGCATTGACTTACACAAGGCCGTGAGAACTGGGCGTTATAGACTAAAAGAGGATTGACCGAGTGAGCTTCCTCAGAGAGTCTATGGACATTATAGACTATATGGGGATAGACCGAGTGAGCTCCCTCAGAGATTATTTGAGCTTTATAGACTATAAAAGGATAGATCGAGTGATCTTCCTAAGAGAGTCTTTGTTTTACATGAATTACCTTGAACCGCTCCAGGCTATAAGGGGAATTAACTGGGTGAGCTTCCTCAGAGAGTATGTGAATGACCTGGGGAAATAAGAGGAATTGACTGGGTGAGCTTCCACAGAGAGTGTCTTAACCTTTGGGATATAATGGGAATTGAACTTATGTGCTTCCTCAGAGATTCCATAACTTCCTTAAACTATAAGGGGAATTGACTGAGAGTTCTTCCTCAGAGAGTCTTTATGAATTCTTATGATAGAACCATAGGGGTTAGGCTGAGCGTACTACCCAGAGGGTTTCTTGTACTTGTTAGGTAGTACCAGAGGGGACGGCTGTGAGTACATTCCAGAGGGTTTCCTGTTTGTGTTTAACTATTGCTTGATACTGTGACTTTGGATTGTTGATTGCTGAGTACTTTCCTGTTTACTGCTTCTGTACTTTTACCTGCCATATATTCACTGACTATTTGGCACAGATCTTTGGGTGGTTGCCTAATGGTATTTAGTCTCACACCCTTTTAGGTCATGCTTTTGGTCCCAAACATATTATATTGTTGCTGGTATAGATAAGGGAAATCCGCCTTCTACTTCAGGTACTTGACATGTTGGGGAGATGGAGAGCATGGGACCAAGCTTTGGCTTGCACTGCTGAGGAGCTGTTCATCTTTTTTTTATACTCTAGTTTAGTACTATTTTGTATTCCAGCATTGTGATCTCTTTGGTTGATTTTCAAGACATATGTGTCATGAATCAATTATATATATGTTATCCAGTTGTTTATTACTTTTAGTCTTTTGATGATAGATTTTTCATGAATAATTACTACTTCCAATATTTTATATTGTTTCTATTCTATTGTGTACTATTTCAATGAGGGAATAGTTTTCCAATTGTCACACCAATGTCCCTCGATGCTAGTCGGAAGCCTCTGACGTTTTGGGAAATGCGCTTGAGGCCAAGTGACCAACCGGGTATGGGGCGCCTCTAGGTGGCTTCCGGAACCAGGACGTTACAAGATTAGTAGAGATTGACCCGAGCATCATGGGTTGGGTGGGGTGACCTCCAATATTGTTAAGATGTTTATAAAGGATCAGGGTTTACATCATGATAAATCCCATGTAGTTATAGATCAATCTGAGGATTTCTTTCCCAATGATTTTGTTCTCTTGCCTCTTCAGAGAGAGGTAGAGTTTATAATCATTATTTTTTCAAGAGAAGCTCTAGTTTCCATTCCTCATTACAAGATGGAACCTACTGAGACTAGTTATATCTAGAAATAGTTATAATATTTAGTGGTCAATGGTTTTATATAGCCTAAGACTTACTCATGGGGATAACCCATTTTTTTGGGAAGAAGGCATATGGGACCCTCCATTTATGCAGGGAATATATACTGTTGAACCATCTTATGATTAGAAACTAGTATCAACTTCCATGAGTAAATGATCTCTTTGACTAGATTTGAGGATCTAGGGTGTTTTATAAGATCATTATCAGATCATGATATCATAAAGTGTGATTCTTCCCCACCATAGGTGTTGGGGTGGTAGGGGTTTGTGTTGGGTGAGGGTCAAGTCATTGCGTTATGTCCTCGGGTTTGTTATTTTCTATAGTTTTCTTCCTTATTTTCTGTTCCATGGTGAAATATTTAATCGACACTGTAACATCAAGTGGGATTTAGACCATCAAACAAAACTCATATAGTTTTTCATATTAGTTATGTTCCCTATGAGTATCTCATTATTCTATTGGGTATTAGGAATGAAACTTCTGTTTTCATAGATTTGATTAGTTGGGTATTCCACCCAATCTAGATAATTTTTTATTGGCCTTTGTGGAAGACATGTCGGTTTTTTTACCCTGCTATGTTAAACACCCTCATATCATTTTGAATACACTGAGATACCATTATATTTATCCCAATATTTCTTTGTGCCACTTCTAGATAACAAATTTTCACTTCATGGGACAAATTATCTATAAATAAGGAGTATCTATTGACCTAGATAGTGTGAGTGTTGTGGTTTTCTAAGAGTATCCCAAGAATGTGTTTCATAGGATGAGTTTATTGGTAATGGTTGGAAATTATAGGGGTTTTATAAATGACTTATCATACCTTGATTCACCTCTTATTGGTCTTAAAAATAAGGGTGTTATGTTTCTGGGGACATAAGACTATGAGAAAAATATTCAAGAGCTGAAAGGAAGGCCAGTTTTGGAACCGATTCTGATACAGCTAGAGCCTGTAAGAGGATATATGGTGTTTTGTGATGCATCAGGAATTGGAATTAGTGTGTGGATGATACAAGAGGATAGAGGAATTTCATATAGCTCTTAGTAGATAAGGCCTCGGGATAGAAACTACCTGACACATAACCTTGATCATGTAGAAGTATTTTATACCATACAATGCCTGAGATACTATATGATGGTCAAGGTACTTTTTAGGTATACAGACCAAAATACCCACAAATATATATTTACACAACATGATATGAATCTCAAATAGTGAAAATTGGTTGAATATATTAATTTCATTGATTTTGATCATGATTATAAGGCTAGAAAAGGCAATGTAATATTGGATGTGTTGAGTCAGAATACTCATGCACAGGATATACGGGAATCTAGTGGCAGAGATAAATTGATAGCCCTTTTCTCATAGCAGTATCTAGAGTTTCATGATAGCCAGAAGTGCTATTATCTATGATACTTGATAGTTACCTCTTCACTCCTTATGTGTGTCAAGAGATGGTAGTTTTTAGATCCTAAGGGGTTGGTTCACTGGGAGAGTATTTCAAGATATAACCTAACTCTGGATTATTTTGTCGATAATGAAGATATCCTACATATACGTGAATGTGTTTCAGTTCATATGTACATGAGATATGAAATGGTGTTGGATTCCCATGCTTCTTAGTGGGTGGTTCATCAAGGAATCTCTAATATGTATTGAGATATCTGAAGCCATTATTGGTGTCTTCGGATAAAATTTTAGGTAGTAGGCTTTATAACTAGTTTTTCCACCTATCATTTGGTGAAGGCAGAGAACCAGTTTTCTATTGGCTTCTAACAATCGCTTCTAGTTCTGAACCGGAAATAGGAAGATTATTCCATTGATTTTATAGTCATTGTGTTAAGGGATCATATAGGTAAACATCCTCTATGGGTAGTCATTGTAAGAAAGATGAAATTATCCAACCTCTATCTATCTAGGAGAATTCCTTAGTTGATGAGTTGGGAAAATCATATGTCTTTCAGATCATATAACTACATGAGGTAACATGTAATATTATTTCAAATAGAGAATCTCTCTTTACAGCACAATTTCCGTCTGGTTCGTAAAAAATTATGGGTATGTAGGTATAAGGACTCGACCTTAAACCATACATAATATTGAATTAAATGAATAATTCACATTGAGGATCTTTTCAGGTTTAGAGTATTAGAGAGTTAGGCCATAATTATTACATTTCAAAAGATTCCAAAGTAGTCACTTCTACTCAGTTTCCATTTTTTACAAAACATGAACTCTTGAAAAAAAGATTCATGTCTAGTTCTATGTTTTAGACGGCATGACTTTTCCTTGATCCCATCCTTGACCCTATTCCACTTAATGTCCTGTCAAAAACATGTCAAAACATGGGATGAGCAAAAAAAGCTTAGTAAGGGATACACAAAGAAATAAAATAGTTAGTTTTTCAAAACAACATGTAAACCATGAATACTTTAATATAAGTAATACTTTTCAACTTTATGAAGTAGTAAATACTCTTCGCCGAATAAAAGATCATTACCTACCCTTTTGTAACCAAAAGATTACCATAAAACCCATATAATGAACACATAACATGTATAGGTAACTTCAGACATAAACATAATTAATTAGAATAACCATACGGCAAACTTCCACACATATCACTTAATGGAATAGTCATATGGTTGACTTCCATACCCAATGCATTTGAGGTTATAACGTAACCACCCGTCCCGGTATTCACGGCGCCAACCGTCATTTGGTTTATCACGTAACCACCCGTCAAATTTCCAAGTACCATTAGAAAATCATAAGACATGAAACAAATATAAAGGAAAGAAAAAAATTCCACATTTCAATCACAATATATCGCTTAAATATATTGACATAGCAAATCCATTTTCAAAACCATTTTCAATACCAAAAAATACGTAAAAGATTATATGGTATTTATTTTCTTTTAAAAACATTATGGCTTGTTGAGGAAGCCAAAGATCAAATAATACTCACGGCGGTGGAAAGTTCATTGTCACCGCTTAAATTAAAAGATACATTCTTTTTTCATTTAGTAAAACGCTTCATAGAAAAATATTCCCTTTGAGAATTCAAGGGTGTTTATACAGCGTATAAAAGAAAGTTGTGTATTAAAACAGAATATGCCTCAATGAATGTAGATTGAGACGAAGTCCCATACCTCACGTCCGACTTGACTCGATCGTTATTTAATCTCCCGAATAATAAACTAATGTTAATTTCTACTTGCCTAAGAACCTTTTTCAAGTTTATTATTCCTTTTATATAACTTATTACAATGTTAAAAACATTATGTAATCATTTAAATTAATAACGTTCATTTTTTCTATATTTGGTACTTGAGTCAAAAATGAACACCTTATATTTACAAGTTGTCCGTGTGGTCAATATTCCATTTTATCCATAATGATATTCATGATTTTAATATCATATATATCATATATATTCATTATATACATGTATTTATAATAGTACATAACATTTGGAGGTAAGAAATGAAATGCACCGTTCATGGAGACGGTAAGTCGTACGTACGCCTGAACGCTACTTTCATTTCTATTTCTTATTTTAATGGAATTAAAACATAATGATACATAGGTATATTATAATTCTATTATAATATAATATATAATCTCATTAACTCCATCCTTTATACATCCTATATAAGGCATTACGAGTCACATCACTTTAAGGGGGCGGTAGTCCGCACTTCCTCAAATGAGATTATCGTATTTACCCACTATGGAAACCATAATTGGTTGATATAATTGGGATGTGCAGAAGCATAACGAAATCATAAACAAAATATATATCATATATAAATACATTTCCATCATAATGTAGACCATGAGAGGTGGTAGGATGTAATTTAACAATCATCGTTTCGTGAGGCGTTAGTTTTCCATCCACAGAAACATTATGGTCTTCATCCATTAGATGGAGTTGTGTGTAAGTGTAGTTCGAAGAAATCTCATAAAAACATACTAGTATATTGAGGATACAGGTTTTGTTACAAAATAAATGCAATAAAAAGAGTTTTGGGTTGGAGAAGTAAAATAAAAGAAAACAATTTAAGAGAAACCATTTCCTTTAATTTGGGTAACTCCCTTTGGTTTGATCTAAAGGACTTCTTGAAGTGCCTTCTGCCTAAGTTCAGTCTTATAGGAGGAGGCCAGGGATGTATGGAGTGTAATTGGTCCGATTTTGGATGATCCAAATGGCTTGAGAGGTGTGAGGAATTGGTTAGAAGTGGTCTCCTTTTATAAGGGAGAGGAGGGACTCTTTAGGAAAGTGTGAAAATATTATTTTATAATATACTGATATTCGGTTTATAATGGTCCAAAAATCATTAAGTTTAAATATAAGATGACTCATATTCTAAATAAAATCATCCAATCATAATTGGACATGTTTTTTATAATAATATAATCATTATAATCTTATTTATTTAAATCATTTATTGATGAGGTAAATACTGCATCATTATTGGGTCATAACTAATTTAATTTATTTGAGGTCTAAATTTTTTTAAAAAAAATACCATCATATAGGAAATGTTATTATATTTCCAAATAATATTTTTATTTGAAAATAAGACTTATATAAAACCAAATAATAATTAATTACTAAAAGATTTTTGTAAATGTTAATGTTGTCTTCACATTAAATGAATTAATATAAATTGTCATTTTCACTCCCATGTGGCTCAATGGGGTCCCAAAATCGACCCAAAGATGACCATGGTCATTAATGACTCAACCAATAAGGTTTTAAATTTTTAATTATTATAAAATTCTTTTTACCTTGAATTACCCTATTTACCTTTAACCGTAGTAAATGAAAGTCAAAAGTTACTTTTCACCAAAAATTATTTTCATTGTATTGAACCAAATTTTTCTTCCTAATAACAACCATGTATGTCAGATTTTCTAAATTCAATTTACAGATGTGGTAAAATTTCATTTAAATGGAAAAGTCTGTTTTTAACTACCACTAAGTGGTTTCACTATTCATCAACAAATGAAGTTTTTCAGAAAAAACACTAAAAATTCAGCCTAATTTATATTTGATATTCCGAATTCAAAAATGATGTGTATTTTTTCAAATTCCAAACATATAAGTGACATCAATTAATTTTAGAATTAATTCTCATTATCAATATAAATTGTGTGTTTTTAAGAAACAATAACTTTCAAAAGATTGATACTTGTTCATTTCCAATCTCAAAGTGAAATTAATTCCATTGACCAAAATTGGATTAAATGGTAAAAATATATTTTTATTTCACTTTAAAAAAAATTAAAAAGATAATATAAACATATAAATAAATTAGATTAAATGGCACTTTTGAATTAAAATACAATATTTTTTACTATTCATTAAAAAATGAACTTTATCGAAAAAAATGAAAAAATTTACACAAAGTAAATTTTGATGTCCCCATTCCAATAAAGGATTTTATTAGGTCATATTGAATATATTAAAGTGACCAAAAGTAGATTTTAAAAACGTTCTCCATTAAAAGGTGATAAATCGAACTTTTAATGTAAATTATGCTTAAAATTAGATTCATTCACATTTTAAGCCTCTAACTTTTTATTGGATAAATGTAAATACTTTTAACAATAATGTATAATCATATTGTAGTTCATTTCGTTCATTCCAGAAAACACAATGTCTAGGAGTTCACTACCATTTAAAATAACAATGTTATATTATTAGTGTGCAACGTACGATTCCAAAGAAACTCGTTGTTGTGTATCGGGTATGCTATCAAACATAGAAACCCCTTTAAAGTAAAATTAATATTTAATTCACAAATATTAATGAATATAAAAATATATTATTCTTCATTTACCTGGGATGTTACATTATTCTCCCCTTTTGGAAATCGCGTCATTGCAATTTTTATTCACTTATCAAAATAATTGGGGGTATTTATCACTCATAGAATTTGTATATTCTCACGTTACCTCTTCAATCATATGGTTTTCCACAAAAACATTACCTGGTGAATTACCTTATTCCGCAACACTTTCTCTCTCTATGGTCAAGAATCTTTACTGGTTGTTCTTCATAAGAGACATTCTCTTCCAGTTGAACTACCTATGGGCTCAAAACATTAGATGGATCTGGCAAATACTTTCTCAACATCGAATCATGAGAAACATTGTGTACCTGGTATAAGCTTGGAGGTAAAGACACTATATACGCAACTGATCCAACTTTATCCAGAATTTTATAAGGTCTAATGAACCTCAGACTCAACTTTCTCTTCTTACTAAAACACATCACACTTTTCTATAGAGAAACTTTGAGAAAGACATGATCACCAACCTCAAAAGAAAGATCCTTCCTCTGGTTATCTTCATAACTTTTCTGTCTTCTCTGAGCTATTCTCTTGTGTGTAACGACCTGAAATTTTGAATAAATATTGTTTCTTAAATTTTGTTTGTTATTTTATTTCATACTCATCAAAACTTTTTCATTTAATAAAATGAGTATA
This sequence comes from Viscum album, assembly GCA_963277665.1. Lineage (NCBI taxonomy): Eukaryota > Viridiplantae > Streptophyta > Magnoliopsida > Santalales > Viscaceae > Viscum > Viscum album. The sequence continues at coordinate 1,688,444,483 of OY728147.1, read as the reverse complement.
ATTAAAATGAGATTGTTGGGTTTTGACTATTATATGACTGTTAGTCAGTATGTCCTTTGGAAACTAAAATGTTGCGATTATTGTCTCTAAATAAAAGTGATCTTGGTTAATTAATATTAAAAGAATATTTGATGGCCTCATCTAGTGGTCTCCGGCCAATAGAATCCCATCTAACAGAACTTGGGAAGGAGGTAGCACCACTGGGCTTTGCTCTGGGCCAAACCCAAGCCGAACTTCATCATGTGAAGCTGGAACGGAATCACCTTCGCGAGAAGATCAAACTAATAGAAATTACTACTCATGAAATGTTGGTCGAGCCACCCCAAGATTCTATCACCCTAGTACACCTTACTCTAAGGCTTTATGCTGGTGTTATAAGGGGAGATGTAATGAGACCATAACGGCCTTGTGTAATCCTTTGTTTTAAATAAAATTTGTGATTTCTCCTTGTGATGAAGTTTGTGAATATTCAAATGTCCAGATAAATAAAGTATGTATATTTTTAATGAATTCTAGAAAAAGGATAATTGAAAATAATTATGTAAACAATAGATAACTAATTATGTGTAATGATTTTCAAAAAAATGGTCTTCTACAATTATGTTCAGTAAAAAAATTTAGAGGCTAATAAGATCAATTTCATTTTTGATGAATAGTATATTATGAATAGAGATTTTATCCTTAGGATTAGTAATGTGACCAAAGGGATTAGTAATCTCACTTAAATAAAGTATTAATATAATCTAGGCACCTTGATTAAGCAATGTGATTCAATAAAATGGTTAAATATCGGTTTCATAAATTTTTAGTCAAGTATTAGTTTTTTTGGGTGAATAGAGTTTTTCATTAAAAACTAAATTAAAATTATATAGAAAATTATTTTTATAAAATGGACTTTATTTTTGAACTCAGTGCATCGATATTGTGTTAAGGTAATTTTTGGGGATTTTTCTGAAAAAAATGAATTTTCGGTGAATAGTGTATTTATTTAATAATTAAATTAAAATTATTAATAAATTATTTTTATAAAATGGATTTAATTTTTGAAATCATAGCATCGATATTTGGTTAAATTGAAATTTTGGGATTTTTCTGAGAATGTTGAATTTTCGATGAATAGTGAAAATACAATTTTTAAGTTACGGGTGTTTAATGATATCATTAAATGAATTATTAAGTATGTAATAAATTTTTTCGACTTATTAATAGTAATATAAGGTATTAGGTGTCCCAAGTGGCCAATACCATGGGAAAATACCATGGGAAAGCCCATGGTATTTCCAATACCACCAATGAGGTGTCTCTTGGCCATTAATGCCTTGTCCCCTCACTTTCCCTATAAATACCCACCATTTCCTATTTTATTTTTCACTCCCAACTATCCCCCAATGAATCTCTGGTCTCATTTACTCCCAAGTAGTCCTCCCAAGGTTCCACCGAGCCCTCAAGGTCCCATCCTTTGAGTTTTAAGAGTTACGTTTTAAGGTAAATGATCCTTCCTCTCTCTTTCTTTTCAAGTACTCTCGTTTATGTCATTTCTTTTAAGGTCCATGTTCTTATGTTGGGGATGTTATTTTATATTCATCTTACATAACTTTTCATGTTAATATTATAAGATATCCTCTCTTACACTCATCATTTGTTTTAATAATGTTTAAGTGGAGTTGTTAGGCTGCCGAATGTTTAAAGGATTCTTTCACCCTTCTCATTTTCAAGTTCTATTTTATTGTCAAGTATTTCAAGTTCCTTTTTATTATGTCGTGGTATGATATATATATCTATCATACTGATATTATATTTTAATATGATGAGAGACCCTATTTTATCTCGTCAATTCATTTTTTTGACGCTTAAGTGGCATCATTAGGTTGCCGAATTTTAAAGGGATTCTTTCACCCTTCTCATTTTCAAGTTCTATTTTATTGTCAAGTCTTTCAGGTTTCTTTTTATTTTGTTGGGGTATGATCTCTATATATATAATACTAATATTTTATGTTCATATTATGAGATACCCTATTTTATCTCATCAATTCAATTTTGTGATGTTTATGTGGCGTCGTTAGGCTGCCGAATGTTTAAGGGATTATTTCACCCTTCTCATTTTCAAGATATATGTTTTTCAAGTCTTTCAAGTTCCTTTTTATTATGTTGGGGTATGATCTCTATATATACCATACTGATCTTTTATGTTCATATGATGAGAGACCCTATTTGATCATGTCAATTCATTTTTTTATGTTTAAGTGGCGTCGTTAGGTTGCCGAAGTTTTAAGGGATTCATTCAACCTTCTCATTTTCATGTTCTATTTTCTTGTCAAGTCTTTAAAGTTACTTTTTATTATGTTGGGTTATGATCTCTATATATATAATACTGATATTTTATGTTCATATGATGAGATACCCTATTTAATCTCTTCAAATCATTTTTTTGATGTTTAAGTGAAGTCGTTAGGCTGCCGAATGTTCATAAGAGAAATCTTATTTTTTCCATCCTTTAATGTTCTTCATTTCATATGTTATATCTTTAAAATTTGCTTACCATGTTCTTATATCCATTATATTATGTCCCTCTACTGTTTTTTGGATCATTTATGAGTGGGTGACTCATGTCCCCTCTCTTTTCAATGTTTTCTAAAACCCTGTATCATAGCCATTATGTTGCAGAATTTTCGTCTCAAAATATCTTTCTCTTTCCCTCAAATTATTTATTTTATTAAGTGAATACTCAAAGATCATTCTTCTACAGGGGTATTCACATATATATCAAAATGTTATATTTTAATTCTGGGACTTACATACATGAAACCCGCTTTCCTTTTTCTGTGGGTTTAAAGTGACATAAATATCACGACTTTAAAGAAGTTTTTAAAATGTGATGAATATGAAATGAAACCCATTTTTTATGCTATTTGGGTTATTTATGGAATGATTGATGATTACATATTTGGATCACATTATAATAAAGGAAAATTTAAGGGTGCGCTCAGATATCACTCCAATTCATTGGGTAAAGACTTAATCTCTAGAGATGACCATTTTGACTGATACCTTGGTGAATAACCTTGGTAATTTTTAAAGACACATTGGGGATGGACCTTGGTGAAATGGAAATGATTTTCTATGTTAAATGTCGTAGCCACATCTTCAAGTTATGAAATACGTTATTTTTATTATGATATACCTCATGATTTCTTTCTCACGGCTTAAAGTTCTTTTTTAGGACTTTGTTGATGTATCTCAAGTTTACATGTTAAATGTTTCCCTTGTTTACCTTACTGGGCCTTCTGCTTACCCTTTATTTTAATGTATGTTCCCAGGTTATGAGATACAGTAATGAACCTAGGATGAACATAAATAGAATCTTTTGAAGTGTTTAAGAAGAATGTTTTATGTTTTCATGTTTTGAGTTCCCGGTTTCCAAGACACTAAACCTTAAAGATCCTCAGTTTTGTATAATGTAATGAATGTTTATGTGATAAAAATGTGGGATGCTATAGTTGGTATCAAAGGATGGTTTAGTTATTTGTGGAAATTAGGATATAATAACTCTTGGAATAATCCTATAGACAAGTTTAAATATAGGAAATATTCCTGGAATTTTGGTGAGTATTGATTAAGGGGTTTCCATGAAAATACATCCATGTCTGGATTTGAGCAGGTAGAGGTGGCTTTGGCATAGATGTACATAGGGGTAAAACCCGAAAACAGCGCTTTGAGCTAGACTCGAATGAGAACTTGTACATGACAACGGTCCTTACTGCACTCTTGGTTACGACACTCCAGGGAGGTATGCTAGGGTAAATTCATAAGCTTAGTATGAACCATTATTAAAAGAACAAAGATAAAATAAAAAAAATTCACATAAGAATATATGATCATGGATATCCTAGTTTGAAATCTAGGGGATCACAAGTTAGGGTATACTTTTCTTCTACAATTTATCCTTCTATGCTTTATGTTCCTTTTCATGATTATTGGCTAAGTATTTAAGCCCCTAATTATAATTTTTTTCCTTAGTTAATGGTGGGAAATAGAAGAACATGTCCCAACAACAAATGTGATAGGAAATGTGATGATTTTCGTATTAATATGACAGAGATGATTAGGGGATTAAAAGATGATTATTATTTTGGAATACATTCACTATTTTGGGAACCCTATATGATCAAGGTAAATATATTACTACGGTATTTTCCTTGTGGGTTAAAGATTGACTTAAATTTTGAAGAATCGATGAATTTAAGGTGAACTTATTATTATTTAGGTTACTTATGGAAATGATTAACCTATCTTGGGGAAAATTTGATTAGGTTAGTTACTTTTTTTATAAGATGATAAGAGTGGTTGATGTTTCTTGGAGATGAGTGATAAAGTTTATCTTATAAGACCATGTTATAAAACCCTTATTTTATTTGGGTTTCAATCATAGTTTGGTTTATTTTGAATAATTTTAAGGATAGTTATTTATGGAATGGTCTATGATGAACTTTGGGTAGTATTGTCGAATTTTGAAGATTTAAGAGTAGTTTCCCTTCCTATGGGTTTCTTTCTTTTTGAAGAGTTGTTTTATCTTGCCCTTTCTTTTTTTGGGATAATGTTTAAAGATAGAAGAAATAGATAGTTAATCTTTTGTGGATTATGTGACTCTCTAGAAGATGATTATTGCGCTTTTGGTGAGACCAAGTGTTTTTGAATGCTCATCATTTGGAGAAAAGATTAGTTTTGGTAGTAACTTATTAAAGGATGAAACTCTACTTGAAGATAGGTATACTTATTTATGATTTTATTCTATATAGTAAATGAATTCCTCAAAAATTTTAAAAGGAACGTAAAACAAAAACGTTTTTGGTTTAAGTTTCCTACTGGGTAATCAAAGACCATTTACACACATCATAAGTTTGTGATTTTCTTATGGTTAACTTTCTCCTAATCATGTTTTCTATAACTCTCCCTCATAACTTGACCGTTTGTTTTTCTTCCATATCCAGGTTTTCCTACATGGAATCTTATTATGGGTTAACTCGGGTGACCTTTGTACTTCCTTTTGTTTCTTTTAAAGTAATAGTATTACTGACTCTTTTTCTGATGCGGTACTTTCAATGAAATTTCCAAGCCCAATTTTAAAAATTTCGAGGATGCAATTTCTTAAGGGGGGAAGATTGTAACGACCCAAAATTTTGAATAAATATTGTTTTCTAAATTTTTTGTGTTATTTTATTTCATGCTCAACAAAACTTTTTCATTTAATAAAATGAGTATAATTAAAATGAGACAGTTAGGTTTTGACTATTATATGACTGTTAGTCAGTATGACCTTTAGAAACTAAAATGTTGTGATTATTGTCTCTAAATACATGTGATATTGGTAAATTAATATAGAAAGAAGATTTGATGGCCTCATCCAGTAATCTTGAGCCAATCGAAGCCTATCTAATGGAACCTGGGAAGGAGGTAGAACCAATGGGATTTGTTCTGAACCAAACCCAAGCCGAACATCATCATGTGAAGCTAGAATAGAATCGCCTTCACCAGAAGTTCAAACTGATAGAAATTACTACTCGTGCAATGTTGGTCGAGCGACGCCAAGATTATATCACCCTAGCACACCTTACTCTTAGGTCATATGCTGGTGTTATAAGGGGATATGTAACGAGACCATAACTGCATTGTGTAATCCTTTGTTTTTAATAAAAATTGTGATTTCCTTGTGATGAATTTTGTGAATTATCATATGTCCGGATAAATATAGTATGCATATTTTTGATGAATTCTAGAAAAAGGATATTTGAAAATAATTATGTAAACCTTAGATAACTAATTATGTGTAATTATTTTCAGAAAATGGTCTTCTACAATTAGGTTCAGTAAGAAATTTAGAGTCTAATAAGATCAACTTAATTTTTGATGAATAGTAAATTATGAATAGTGATTTTATGCTTAGGATTTGTAATGTGACCAAAGGGATTAGTAATCTCACTTAAAGAAAGTATTAATATAATATAGGCACCTTGATTAAGTAATGTGATTCAATAAAATGGTTAAATAACGGTTTCATAAATTATTAGTCAAGTATTAGTTTTTTCGAGTGAATAGTGTTTTTTAATTAAAAATCAAATTAAAAATATTTAGAAAATTATTTTTATAAAATTGAATTTATTTTTGAACTCAGAGCATCGATATTGTGTTAAGTTAATTTTTGGGGATTTTTCTGGAAAAATTGAATTTTCGGTGAATAGTGTATTTATTTAAAAATTAAATTAAAATTATTTAAAAAATTATTTTTATAAAATGGAGTTTATTTTTGAAATCAGAGCATCGATATTTGGTTAAAGTGTAATTTTGGGATTTTTCTGAGAAAGTTGAATTTTTGATGAATAGTGAAAATACAGTTTTTAAGTTACGGGTGTTTAATGACATCATTAAATTATTTATTAAGTATGTAATCAATTTGGTCGACTTATTAATAGTATGATAATGTATGAGGTTTCCCATGTGGCCAATACCATGGGAAAATACCATGGGCAATCCCATGGTTTTTCCAATACCACCAATGAGGTGTCCCTTGGCCATTAATGTCTTGTCCCCTCACTTTCCCTATAAATACCCACCCTTTCCTCCTTTATTTTTCACTCCCAACACTCCACCAACGAATATCTGGTCTCATTACCTACCAAGGAGTCCTCCCAAGGTGCCCCCAATCCCTCAGGGTCCAAACCATTGAGTTTTAAGAGTTACGTTTTAAGGTAAGGATCCTACCTCTCTCTTTCTTTTCAAGTACTCTCGTTTATGTCATTTCTTTTAAGCTCCATGTTCTTATGTTGGGGATGTTCTTTTATATTAATCCTACTTCCCTTTTCATGTTCATATGATTATAGATCCTCTCTTACCCTCATCATTTAGTTTTAAGAATGTTTACGTGGCGTCGTTAGGCTGCCGAATTTTTAAGGGATTCTTTCACCCTTCTCATTTTCAAGTTCTATTTTCTTGTCAAGTCTTTAAAGTTCCTTTTTATTATGTTGGGGTATTATATATATATATCTATAATACTGATATTTTATGTTCATATGATGAGATAACCTATTTGATCTCGTCAATTCATTTTTTGTATGTTTATGTGGCGTCGTTTGGCTGCTGAATTTTTAAGAGATTCTTTCACCCTTCTCATTTTCAAGTTCTATTTTCTTGTCAAGTCTTTAAAGTTCCTTTTTATTATGTTGGGGTATGATAAATATATCTATCATACTGATTTATTATTTTCATATGATTATATCCCTTATTTTATCTCGTCAATTCATTTTTTTGATGTTTAAGTGGCGTTGTTAGGCTCCCGAATTTTTAAGGGATTCTTTCACCCTTCTCATTTTCAAGTTTGATTTTCGTGTTAAGTCTTTCAAGTTCTTATTTATTTTGTTTGGGTATTATATCTATATCTATCATACTTATCTTTTATTTTCATATTATGAAAGGCCCTATTTGATCTCGTCAATTCATTTTTTTGATGTTTAAGTGGCACCGTTATGCTGCCGAATTTTTAAGAGATTCTTTCACCCTCCTCATTTAGAAGTTCTATTTTCTTGTCAAGTCTTTCAAGTTCCATTTTATTATGTTGGGGAATTATATATATATCTATCATACTAATATTTTATTTTCAAATAATGAGAGACCCAATTTTATCTCGTCAATTCATTTTTTTGAAGTTTAAGTGACATCGTTAGGCTGTTGAATTTTCATAAGAGAAATCTTATTTTTATCTTCCTTCCATGTTCTTCATTTCATATGGAATATCTTTCAAATTTCATTACCATGTTATTATATCCATTATATTCTATCCATATACTGTTTTTTGGATAATTTATGAGTGTGTGACCCATGTCCCCTCTCTTTTCAATGTTTTCTAAAACACTGTATCATAGTCGTTACGCTGCAAAATTTTCGTCTCAAAATGTCTTTCTCTTTATCTCAAATTGTTTATTTTATTAAGTGAATACTCAAAAATCATTCTTCTACATGGGTATTCACATATATATGAAAATGTTTTATTTTAATTTTGGGACTTACAAACATGAAACCCACTTTCCTTTTTGTGTGGGTTTAAAGTGACATAAAGATCACGACATTAAAGAAGTTTTTAAAATGTGATGACTATGAAATGAAACAAATTTTTTTATGCTATACGGGTTGTTTATGAGATGATTAATGATGAAATTTGTGGCTCACATGATAATAAATTAAAATTTAAGGGTTCTCCCTGATAGAGCTCTAATGCATTGGGTAAAGACTTATTCTCTAGAGATGACCATTTTGACTAATACCTTGGTGAATAACCTTGGAAATTTTTAATGACACCTTGGGGATGGACCTTGGTGAAACAGAAATGATTTTCTATGTTAAATGTTGTATCCACATGTCCAAGTTATGAAATACATTTTTTTATTATGATATGCCTCATGATTTCTTTCTCACGCCTTAAAGTTCTTTTTCTTGACTTTATTGATGTATCTCAAGTTCATATGTTAAATGTTTCCCTTGATTCCCTTAATGGGCCTTCTGCTTACCCTTTCTTTTAATGTATGTTCCTAGGTTATGATATGTAGTAATGAATCTAGGATGAACATAAGTAGAAGCCTTTCAAGTGTTTAAGAAGAATGTTTTATGTTTCAATGTTTTGAGTTACTGGTTTCCAAGACACTAAACCTTAAAGATACTCAGTTTTTTATAATGTAATGAAATTTTATGGGATATAAATGTGGGATGTTATAGTTGGTATTAAAGGATGGTTCAATTATTTGTGGAAATTAGGATATGAAAACTCTAGTAATAATCCTAGAGAAAAGTTCAAATATAGGAAATCTTCCTGGTATTTTGGTGAGTATTGAGTAAGGGGTTGCCAAGAAAATACATCCCTGTCTGGATATGAGCAGGTAGAAGTAGCTCTGGCATAGATGTACATAGGGTTAAAACACAAAAACACCGCTTTGATCTAGACTCGAACTGGAACTGGTACATGACAACGAGCCTTATTTCACTCTTCGTTATGAATCTCCCGGGGGATATGCTTCGGTAAATTCATAAACTTAGTATGAACCATTATTAAAGGTACAAAGATAAAATAAAATAAAGATTCAAATAAGAATATATGATCATGGATAACCTAGTTTGGAACCTAGGGGATCACAAGTTACGGTATAATAGTCATCTATAAGTTATCCATCTATGATTTAAGTTCCTTTTCATGATTTTTAGCTATGTATTTAAGCACCTAATTATACTTTCATTTCTTAGGTAATGGTGGGAAATAGAAGAACATGTCCCAACAAACAATGTGATAGGAAATGTGATGATTTCCATATTAATATGACAGTGATGATTAGAGGATTAAAAGATTATTATTTTTTTGGAAGACGTTCACTATTTTGGGAACCCTATGTGATCAAGGTAATAGATTAATACAGTATTTTCTTTGAAGAGTAATGGTTGACTTATATTTTGAATAATCGATGAATTTAAGGAGAACTTATAGTAATTTAGGTTACTTTTGGAAATGATTAACCTTTCTTGGGGAAAATGTGATTAGGTTAGTTACTTTTGTTATAAAGTGATAAGAGTGGTTGATGTTTTTTGGAGATGAACGATAAAGTTTATCTTGGAAGACTATGTTAACAAATCCTTTTGTATTTGGGTTTCAATCATAGTTTGGTTTATTTTGAGGAGTTTTAAGGACAGTTATTTATGGAATGGTCTATGATGAACTTTGGGTAGTACCGTGGAATTTTGAAGATTTAAGAGTGGTTTCCCTTCCAATGGGGTTCTTTCTTTTTGAAGAGATGTTTTATCTTACCCTTTCTGTTTTTGGGATAATGTTCAAAGATAGAAGAAATAGATAGTTAATCTTTTGTGGATTATGTGACTCTCTATTAGATGATTCTTTCTCTTTTGATGAGACCAAGTGTTTTTGAATTCTCATCTTTTGGAGAAAAGATTAGTTTTGGTAGAAACTTACTAAAGGATGAAACTCTATTTGAAGATAGGTATATTTCCTTATATTTTTATTCTATGTTGTAAATGAATTACTCAAAAAATTTAAAAGGATAATAAAACAAAAACATTGTTGGATTAGGTTTCCTACTAGGTAATCAAAGACCGTTTACACACATCATAAGTTTATCATTTTCTTCTGGTTAATTTTCTCCTAATCATGTTTTCTATCACTCTCCCTTAGAACTTGACCCTTTGTTTTTCTTCCATATCCATGTTTTCCTACATGGAATCCTAGTATGGGTTAACTCGGGTGACCTTTTTTACTTTCTTTTCTTTCTTTTAAAGTAATAGTGTTACTGACTCTTTTTCTGATGTGGGACATTCAATGAAATTTCCAAGCCCAATTTTACAAATTGTGAGGATGCAATTTCTTAAGGGGGGAAGATTGTAACGACCTGAAATTTTGAAAAAATATTGTTTCCTAAATTTTGTGTGTTATTTTATTTCATACTCCACATAACTTTTTCATTTAATAAAATGAGTATAACTAAAATGATACTGTTGGTTTTTGACTATTATATGACCGTTTGTCAGTATGACCTTTGGAAACTAAAATGTTGCGATTATTGTCTCTAAATACAAGTGATCTTGGTTAATTAATATTGAAAGATGATTCGAGGCCTCATACAGTAGTCTCGGGCCAATCGAATCCCATCTAATGGAACTTGAGAAGGAGGTAGCACCACTGGGCTTTGCTCTAGACCAAACCCAAGCTGAACTTCATCGTGTGAAGCTAGAACGGGAACGCCTTCGTGAGAAGTTCGAACTGATAGAAATTACTACTCGTGCAATGTTGGTCGAGCCACCCCAAGATTCTATCACCCTAGCATACCTTACTCTTAGGTCCTATGCTGGTGTTATAAGGGGCTATGTAACGAGACCATAACTGCCTTGTGTAATCCTTTGTTTTAAATAAAAATTTTAATTTCTCCTTGTGATGAAGTTTGTGAATTTTCAAATGTCCGGATAAATATAGTATGCATATTTTTTATGAATACTTGAAAAATGATATTTGAAAATAATTATGTAAACCTTAGATAACTAATTATGTGTAAGGATTTTCAAAAAATGGTCTACTAAAATTATGTTCAGTACTGAATTTAGAGTTTAATAAGAACAACTTAATTTTTGATGAATAGTAAATTATAAATAGTGGTTTTATGCTTAGGATTTGTAATGTGACCAAAGGTATTAGCAATCTCTTTTATGGAAAGTATTATTATAATCTAGGCACCTTGATTAAGTAATGTGATTCAATAAAATGGTTAAATAACGGTTTCATAAATTATTAGTGAAATGGAGTTAATTTTTGAAATCAGAGCATCGATATTTGGTTAAAGTGAAATTTTGGGATTTTTCTGAGAAAGTTGAATTTTCGATGAATAGTGATAATACAGTTTTTAAGTTACATGTGTTTAATGACATCATTAAATGATGTATTAAGTATGTAATCAATTTGGTCAACTTATGAATAGTAAGATAAGGTATGATGTGTCCCAAGTGGCCAATAGCATGGGCAAATACCTTGTTCAAGCCCATCGTTTTGCCAATACCACCAATGAGGTGTCCCTTGGCCATTAATGCCTTGTCCCCTCACTTTCCCTATAAATACCCACCCTTTCCTCCTTTAGTTTTCACTCCCAAATCTCCCCCAACGAATCTCTGGTCTCATTACCTCACAAGGAGACCTCCCAAGGTTCCTCCAAGCCCTCAAGGTCCCAACCTTTGTGTTTTAAGAGTTACGTTTCAAGGTAAGGGATCCTACCTCTCTCTTTCTTTTCAAGTACTCTCATTTATGTCATTTATTTTAAACTCCATGTTCTTATTTTGTGGATGTTCTTTTATATTCATCCTAATGCAATTTTAATTTTTATATGATGATAGATCCTCTCTTACTCTCATCATTTTGTTTTAAGAATGTTTAAGTGGCGCAGTTAGGCTGCTGAATTTTTAAGCGATTCTTTCACCCTTCTCATTTTAATGTTCTATTTTCTTGTCAAGTCTTTCAATTTACTTATTATTATTTTGTGGTATGATATCTATATCTATCATACTAATCTTTTATGTTCATATGATTAGAGACCCTATTTTACCTCATCACATTCATTTTTTTTATGTTTACGTTGTGTCGTTAAGCTGCCGAATTTTTAAGAGATTCTTTCACCCTTCTCATTTTCAAGTTCTATTTTCTTGTCAAGTCATTAAAGTTCCTTTTTATTATGTTGGGGTATGATCTCTATATATATCATACTGATATTTTATGTTCATATGATTAGACACCCTATTTTATCTCTTCAATTCATTTTTTTGATGTTTAAGTGGTGCCTTTAGGCTGCCGAAGTTTTAAGGGATTCTTTCACCCTTCTCATTTTCAAGTTCTATTTTCATGTCATGTCTTTACAGTTATTTTTTATTATGTTGGGGTATGATATATATATCAATAATACTTATATTTTATGTTCATATGATGAGATACGTTATTTGATCTCATCAATTCATTTTTTTGATGTTTAAGTGGCGCTGTTAGGCTGTCGAATTTTTAAGGGATTCTTCGACCCTTCTCATTTTCCAGTTCTATTTTCTTGTCAAGTCTTTCAAGTTCCTTTTTATTATGTTTGGGTATGATCACTATATCTATCATACTGATATTTTATGTTCTATATGATGAGAGACCCTATTTGATCTCGTCAATTCATTTTTTTGAAGTTTAAGTGACGTCGTTATGCTGAAGAATTTTCATAAGAGAAATCTTATTTTTGTCTTCCTTTCATGTTCTTAATTTCATATGGTATATCTTTAAATTTTCATTTCCATGTTCTTATATCCATTATATTCTATCCCTATACTGTTTTTGGATCATTTATGAGTGGGTGACTCATGTCCCCTCTCTTTTTAATGTTTTCTAAAACCCTGTATCATAGCTGTTATGCTGCAGAATTTTCATCTCAAAATGTATTTCTGTTTCTCTCAAATTCTTTATTTTATTAAATTAATACTCCAATATATTTCTTATACAGGGGTATTCACATATATATCAAAATATTCTATTTTAATTCTGGGACATACATACATGAAACCTGCTTTCCTATTTCTGTGGGTTTAAAGTGACATAAAGATCACGACTTTAAAGTAGTTTTTAAAATGTAATGACTATGAAATGAAACCCATTTTTTATGATATATGGGTTGTTTATGAAATTATTGATTATTACATATGTGGCTCACATGATAATAAAGGCAAATTTAAGGGTGCGCCTTGATAGCGCTCCAATGCATTGGGTAAAGACTTAATCTCTAGAGATGACAATTTTGACTGATACCTTGGTGAATAACCTTGGTAATTTTTAATGACACCTTGGGGATGGACCTTGGTGAAACAGAAATGGTTGTCTATGTCAAATATTGTAGCCACATCATCAAGTTATGAAATTAATTATTTTTATTATGATATGCCCCATGATTTCTTTTCTCACACCTTAAATTTCTTTTTGATGTCTTTATTGATGTATCTCAAGTTCACATGTTAAATGTTTCCCTTATTTCCCTTACTGGGCCTTCTCCTTACCCTTTCTTTTAATGTATGTTCCTAGGTTATGAGATACATTAATGAACCCCGAATGAACATAAGGAGAATCCTTTAAACTGTTTAAGAAGAATGTTTTATGTTTTCAGGTTTTGAGTTCCTGGTTTCCAAGACACTAAACCTTAAAGATCCTCAGTTTTGAATAATGTAATGAAAGTTTATGTGATAAAAATCAAGGATGTTATAATGTGCTTCTGAATCAACTGAACTATCTCTACCATCTCTTCTACCAATTCTGGTCCCATAAGCTTCCTTTCACCTACTTCATCCCAAAAATCCATAGTTCGACAATTCTTTCCATATAATGCCTCAAATAGAGCCATCTGTATACTGGAATGAAAACTGTTATTATAATAAAATTCAACCAAAGAAAGATATTGGTCCCAACTTCCCTGATAATCCATCTAGAAAGCATGTAACATATCCTCCAATGTCTGAATTCTTTGTTCGGATTTCCCATCTAATTGAGGGTGAAAATATGTACTAAAATTTAATTCAGTACCCAACAACTTCTGAAGGTCTTTCCAAAAGATAGAAGTAAACCTGGTATCACGATCAGATACAATAGAGAGGGGAACACCATGCAACCTAACTATCTATTTAACATACAACCGAGAAAGTTGATCTAGAGAAAATGTATCTCTAATAGGAAGTATATGAGAAGATTTATTCAATAGATCAACTATAACCCAGATTGCATTATTACCTCAAGATTTCTTTGGTAATACCACAACAAAGTCCATCGATATATTTTCCCATTTCCATTATGGCACCTGTAAAGGATGAAATATTCCTTTCGGTAACTGTCACTCGACTTTAACATGCAGACAAGTAAAAAACTTCATAGTAAAATCATCAATATCACTTTTCATTCCATACCACCAGTAATACTCCTGAAGATCTCTGTACATCTTAGTACAACCAGGATGAACTGAAAACTAAGAACTATGAGCTTCACATAACAACTCATTCTTCAATTGTGAATCACAAGGCACACAAAATCTTTTTCCATATAATGACCCATACTTTACATACATGGTTATTACTTCAAAATTGAAGTACACTTATTACAACATATAACAAAACCATGAGAGGACCGTATAGGTGTAGTGTCTTTAGAAACTGGGAATCATAAACAACTATTTCATAAAGCATCTACATTGTCTCCCATTTATTTCATCATATCTGGAGTCCCTTTTGGCATATCCTACTTAATAACCTTCTTCCTGACCTGGGGAAATAAAACATACAAAATGGTGAACTCAAATGCTCAGTAAGGGTAAACAAAAGAAATATCAATCACATCATATTCATAAGAACATAACATTTTAGAAATCTTAACCTGCAAAAGAGATCATAATTTCATAACATGGGAAAATCATAGTAATGAAATTTAATCCTAATAATAATAACATAAAACATGAAACTTTTTGGCATACACACATAATCATAGAGAATCATTTCTTAGTATTCAAGACTTATAGCCAAGACTATCTTAGCAGACAAATTCCTTTTCTGAAGCGAGTTTACTCCTCGTTTCAGTCCAATTTCACTGAACCGGTTTAACCTGCTGCTCCAATCATGTCTATCTCATGAGATATAAATCATTACCCAATGAATTGGAGGGAGATATAGGTCCCACCCATCTCATAATGATACCATTATTATGTGTGCCACAAAATCAAATATCGTACATCATTGCATAACCCATGTAATAAAAATGGGATTATTAAACATCATGACATCATAAAACAATTCATATAAGATAAAGGAATTCATAAAAATAGTTCCATCACAAAATAATCAAATCAATTTAACAATAGGGATATAAACAGAACCCTGTATTATCTTAGATGGAAAATAATTTTGATAAAACACTTGAACTCCATTCTTGAGGAAAATATCCTTTCTACTTAAAAAAAATTTTCCTTTCATAACATGTCATAAAATTTTAAACTAAAATATGTTGATTAAAAATAAACATGAAAATATGTAAAGGAAGCTTCTTGGAAATAATGTTTCAAAAATCCATTCATGTCGTATAAGTTAAAAAACATTTTTCTTATACTTTTTCAGAAAAGTCAAAAAGTACCTCGTACGAAAAACGAAAAAAGATTCCTTTCATATCATTTACTAAAAACTCACCGAAGGGTGAAATTGGATTTAAACAATTTTAGGTGGATGGAAATAATATTACATATTCAGGAAACATGGATGTGGATGATAAATATTCCCCAGTAAATTCTGAAGTATAAACAATCTCGGATAAAAATGAGATTGTGAGATTTTCCCTTACCTTTGGTCTGATTTGCTTCATAAGTGTACGAACCTCCTGTATAATGATTTAAATAATGTTATTGACTTATTCCAGAATCATACGTATTTTTATGATATCATATATGGTCATATTCTTAGCTTTTTATTAGTAATATTTCATTGTTACTTGTTATTCGGGTGTTTATTGCTTTTTGTTCTTATGCGTGTTTTGTCGAATAAATTCTTATTCATATTTTTAGGTTATAGATACCTCATTTACAGAATGTTATTAGTGTAATATATATCAAATTAATTCATTCAATTCATCTATATAATCATTATGTAATGAAGATCATGTAGAACGAGTCGCATCACATCATGGACACGGTATTCCGTACGTACGCACGAGCGATGATATTGTTCCCATGATCCTGGGATTGTATTTGAGTGTATGTATACTATTTCAGAATCAATACCACATTAAAATAATCATATATAGTTATTTATTTTCACCATTATACCCATCCAAGTAAGGTGGTGGTGGAAAATAGATTACACCACGACGTGGAGACAGTATTCCGTACGTACGCACGCGCGGTGATTTCGATTTCCGTAGGATGGATAGATGGTGAAATGAGGTTGTTTCATACATATAATAACATATCATTATATGAGTGACACTGATATTATTACTTCATAATGAAACAACTAAAGAAGAAGAAGTGGAAGAAGAAATAAAGTACAAAGATTCGGTAGACCTCCTTTTAGGGCACTAAAATTTTCCTTTGAAGAAGACCAGGACCTCTAGTGTGTTTCTAGGGAAGTGGAGAAGATAATTTTTCAGGGTTGTACCGAGCATTAAGGATCAAAGTGGTGTGAGTAATAGAGGGAGGAGGTGCCTTTTTATAAGGGAGGAGAGGGGCACCTTTGGAAAAACTAAAAATTTTATTTTATTATAAAGTCATATTCGGATTTTTAATAGATCCAAATTGATTTATATAGAATCTAAGGTGGGGATGGGTCAAACTCCTCTCATCCAATAGAATTTAGACAAGTTTAGGGTTCTATTTTAAACTTATCATTTAGATTTAACTTTAAGTTAAATAATTTTACTTTTACCTTGTCTTTTTGTTTTCTTACACTATAAGGTTAATAAACTTATCATAACAAGACAAACGAACCCCAAGCTATTTATTATTAATATATATAACCTTATCTATGTCATATGGCTGAACCATATATTTTTAGGAATAAAATAACAATTAATAATATATTATTTTTTTTAAAAAACTAGTTTATGTCAATTTTCACACTATTTGGTAATTGATTTTTGTGAAAATTATAATAGAAATATTAGTTCACACAAAGTTAATTAAATCAATAATAAAATGTCATATTAACCTATAAAAATATTTAACTTCATAAAAAGTCTCAAATTACATTTATTTGGGTATTTATAACATCAATTATGTCAATATTTCATTAATAAGATAATTACTGCATCATCATTGTGTCATAAATAAATTATATTATTTAATGTCTAAAAATTAAAAAAAAATATCATTATGTAGGAAGTATTTTTAGATTTATAATTAATATTTATAGTCGAATATATCTTATGTATAACCCTATATTAAAAATGATTGAGTTATTAAACTTTGATTTTAACAATTTTAACCCTTCTTTAAATAAATCAATATTAAATGTCCTAATCTAATCCAAGTGGGCCTAAATGGTCATATTTTATTCCTAATGTTGTTTTTATTCGAATTACACTTATCAAATAGAATTAGGACATGTGTTAGGGTAATAATAATATAATTTTTACCCTTAATTACACTATTTACTTTTAACCGTGGTAAATAAAAGTAAAAAGTTACTATTCACCAAAAATTATTTTCATCCCATTGAACCAAATTTTACTTACTGACATCAACCGTGTCTCTCGGATTTTTGAAATTAGATTCACAAAAGCGGTAAAATTAAGTTTTATGTGAATTTGCAAATTCTCCTAGGAGGTGGGTAAAAGACGGTGAAAAGTTCAATAAAATTTTTATATATCTAAAATTATTATAAAATGAATCCAATGAATTGAATTGAAATTATATAGGTATTATGTATCAATTTTGACCTAAAATAAATTTAAATAAAATAAATAATTATTTAAATAAAAATTAATTTTTTAAATAGTAACCTATTGTTTTCAGTATTCATCAAAAATTGAATGTTTTCAGAAAAATACCAAAATTTCACCATAGGCTAATTTCGATATTCCCAATCCAAAAATGAAGTCCATTTTGAAAAATAAAATTTAAAAAATTTCAAAAACTGGGTCTTACTATTCATAACGGCTAGTTTTAATAATATTTTAATAGCATATCGTTGTTTAGTG
This sequence comes from Viscum album, assembly GCA_963277665.1. Taxonomy (NCBI): domain Eukaryota; kingdom Viridiplantae; phylum Streptophyta; class Magnoliopsida; order Santalales; family Viscaceae; genus Viscum; species Viscum album. Next base: position 1,688,426,215 of record OY728147.1, on the reverse strand, counting down.
AAACTCGGTATTGCGTACGACGCTAGCTATCGAGGAAGGTTGTGATTGTGTGTAAATCAAGCCAAGCCATTGTTGTGTGTAGTGAAATATTCCTTTGATGATTTATATAACATAAAAACAAAATATTTCTCATAAGTGTCTCGGGTGTTACATTCTACCCCCCTTAAAATGAATTTTGCCCTCGAAATTCATCACTTTGTAACAAACAGATGAAGATACCTCTCCCTCATCATATCCTCAAGATCCCATGTAGCTTCCTCTAATTGGTGGTTCCTCCATAAAACTTTCACCAAGCGAGTAGTCTTGTTCCGTAGGACTTTTTCGCTACGATCCAGAATCTCTATCGGTTGTTCTTCATAAGAAAGATCTTTCTCTAGCAGTACAACTTCTGAGTTGAGTACATGTGAAGGATCAGGTACGTAGTTTCTCAAGAGATATACATGGAACACATTGTGAACATGGGAGAGATTCGTTGGAAGCTCCAATCGGTAAGCTACCTTCCCAACACGATCCAGACTTTCAAAATGACCGATATACCTAGGGCTCAGCTTTCCCTTCTTTCCAAATCTCATTACTCTCTTCCAAGGAGATATTCATAAGAACACTTTATCACCCATTTCAAACTCAAGGTCTTTTCTTCGGTTGTCGGCATAACTTTTTTATCGACTCCGAGCTACTCTTATGTGTTGTTGAATATATCTGGACTTTTCTACCATCTCATCAACAAGATCAGGTCCTAATAGCTTCCTTTCCCCAACTTCATCCCAGCAAGTTGGAGTTATGCATTTAATTCAATAGAGAGCTTCATAAGGATCCATCTGAATACTAGAGTGAAAGCTATTATTATAAGAAAATTCCAGAAAAGGTAGGTGTTGATCCCAACCACCTTTGAAATCCATAGAGCAATCTCTCAACATATCTTCTAGAGTTTGAATTGTCCTCTCAGACTGACCGTCCGTCTAAGGATGATAAGAAGTGCTGAAACTCAACTCTGTATCTAGAGTATGCTGAAGACTTCGCCAAAAATTTGAGGTAAACCTCGGATCCCGATCAGATATAATGGAATGTGGTACTCCATGCAATCTTACCACTTCCTTTACATATATCCTGTCAAGATGATCTAGAGATAAATCCTCTCTAATAGAAATGAAGTGTGCAGACTTTGTAAGACGATCAACTATGACCCAAATAGCATTATTGCCTTTGGATGTTTTAGGAAGTCCAGTGACAAAGTCCATAGTGATGTTTTACCATTTCCATTCAGGTATGGGTAATGGTTGTAACATCCCCTTAGACTTCTGTCTCTCAGCTTTAACTTTTTGACAAACAATGCATTGAGAGTCATATTCAGCAACATCTCTTTTCATGCCATCCCACCAGAAGTACTCTTTCAGGTCCCTATACATCTTCGTACTTCCAGAATGAATAGAGAATGAAGTACTATGAGCCTAATCCAGTAGCTCCTTCTTTAATTCGGGGATGGGAGGAACACAAACCCGATTCCTAAACATTATTATCCCATCATAATCAAGGTTGAATTCAGGAACATTTATCCCCTTCTTTTTTAATTCTACATCTTCTTTCTGTGCCTCTTTAATCTTCACATGTATAGATGGTCGAACATTCATTTGAGAAAGATACAATTTTTCCCCTTTCATTATAATTCCAAGATCCATCCTTTATAAATCCATAAATATTATATCTTTTGTGATCCTCATCATGGATAAGCTATCATGGTCTTGTCGACTTAATTCATTTGCCACCTTGTTATCTTTCCCAGGGTGGTAATGAATTGATCATTCGTAATCCTTAATCAGCTCCAACCATCTTATTTGGCGCATATTCAGCTCCTTTTGTGTGAAAATATACTTTAAACTTTTATGATCAATATAAATGTCACACTATTCATCATAAAGTTAATGCCTCCAAATCTATAATCCAAATATTACCGCAGCTAACTCTAAATAATGAGTTGGGTAATTTTTCTCATGAATTTTCAACTGTTGTGAGGCATAAGCTATCACCATATCATTTTACATGAGAAAATACCTCAGTACCTTCTTGGATGCATCATTGTATATCACAAACCTTTCTCCACTACAAGGTAGTGTGAGCACAGGTGCACTGGCTAACCTTATTTTTAGCTCTTTGAAATTCTCTTCACATTCCTCTGTCCAAGATAACATAACTCCTTTCCGAGTGAACTTGGTGAGTGTGTTAGATAACCTTGAATAATCTTTCACAAAACGTCGGTAATATCTAGCCAAACCAAGAAAACTTCAGATCTCAGTTACTGTTATTGGTCTCGACCATCTTTTGATAACATCTGTTTTTGCTGGATCCACAGATATCCCCTCTTTTGAGATTATGTGACCCAAAAATGTAACTTTTTGAAGCCAAAATTAACTCTTGGTAAATTTGTCATAAAGCTTCTCCTTTCTCAGGGTCTTAAATATAATTCTCAAGTGATCTTCATGTTCTTCCTTGCTCTTTGAATAGATAAGAATATCATCTATAAAGACTACCCCAAACTGATCAAGATAGTATCTAAAGACTCTATTCATTAATTGATGATACCCTGAATGAAGATCAATCGTTGAAAAGTATTGAGCTCCGCGTAGTTGGTCAAATAAGTCATCAATGTGCGGGAGAGGATATTTGTTCTTGATAGTGATCTTGTTAAGTTCTCGATAATCAATGGAGAGTCTCATTGATCCGTCTTTCTTCTTAACAAATAGAACAGGTGCTCCCCAAGGTGACGCACTAGGGCGTATGAATTCTTTATCAAGATTCTCTTGGAGTTGGTTCTTCAATTCATTCAACTCAATTGGGTCAATTCTATATTGTGTCTTTGAAATAGGCAAAGCACCCGGTACGAGTTCTATTGAAAACTCAACATCACGATTTGGTGGAAGACCTGGTAATTCCTCCAGAAAGACATCGTCAAACTCTTGTACAATGGTCATATTCAAAATCGTGGGTTTCTATCCAACCATTTGTGATAAATAACCTTCATTTAGTAGAATCAAGACCCATAAGATGGAATAAATTTTTACTAGAAGGTTATGTTCATCCTTGCATTGATAGACGATCATAGATTGATCTGGAATATGAAATGTGACTTCCCATATTTGGCAATTGATATGAGCTCCATATAGATAAAGCCAATCCATTCCAAGAATCACATCAAATTCCACTATAGGAAGGATCACAAGATTTGTAGGAATCACTTTCCCACAAAATTCAATCAGATCAGAATTAAAAACTTTTGATGCGACTGTTGTGCCATTAGGGGTTGTCACAGCTAACTCAACATCTAATTGTTGAGGTAATATGGTGATACCCTTAGAAAATGCTTCATAAATTAAAGATTGGGTGGATCCAGAATCAAATAAAACATTTTCTACTTTATAGTAGATGGTAAGTGTACCTCTCACCACTTCGTTGTCGTACTCCCCATCACCGATAGTAATTGCATGTGACTTTCCTTTGTCATTGGACTTAAGAGTTTGTTGACGTCGATCATCATCATCATCCCTTGGATTAGGGCATTGATTGGAATAATTCACCATTTCCTTGCACTAGTAACATTGAAGTGTAGAACGTGCACTATGTGTAGCCTTTTCTCTGTTTGCATCACTAGACATCTTCTTCCCATCATTACGGCATTCAAATGCCCGATGACCTTCCTTTCCACATTTGAAACATTTACATTTCCCTTTAAGACAAATATCTCTATGTTTCTTTCCACACTTTGAGCATAAGGGAAAACTCATCTTCTTTTCAGTGTGCTCTTTAGATTTTCCTTTGAATTCCATTTTCCTCTTCTTTAAAACCCATATGACTGATGGGTTACTCCAATCTTCATCTCAACTTTGAGATCACATCGAATGATTTCTTGGTAGATATTGAAGTACCTTATGGCTAACACCCTTCGAATACTTGGTTTTCAGCCACTAAAGAATCGATCGATCTTACTCTCAGGTTAGATAATAATACCAGAAGCGTACCTTGCAGGTCTTGTAAAATTTTCTTCATAGGTACCAACAGATTCATCATCCTTTTTCTTTAGTTCAAGATACTCCTTCTCCATCTTTGTTCAAAGAATACGAGGGAAGTGCTTATTGAAAAATTAGTTCTTGAACTCGTCCCATTCCATGGACTCAATTTCATCTATTTGCCTCGTATTCTTGATAAGATTCCAACGTTGATCAGCATCTCCTTCCAAACGAAACACTGCTAAGATGACTTTATCATGTTCATAACATTGAAGAACTGAAATTATCTTTTTAGTGGTACTGATCCATTGTTCAGCCACTAATGGATCAGAAGACCCGCTGAATGAAGGTGGACGCTACCTCATGAAAGATTCAACATAATGTTGCTCCTTCTTTTGCTCGTTTGGAATTCCTTCATGATTCATAGCTTGAGAAAGTTTTGTGAGAATGGCTACAAGATTTTGAATTCTAGCTCCCATAACATTTGGTTGCTTAGGGGGACAATAATTTCATTGCCTGTCACATTCCGCATTAACACGGTGCCTTCAGGTTCCAGCCATTGACTAAAACCAAGAAGAATAGTGTGAGCAAAACTAATTATAATAGGAAAAACACATAATGAAGAATAAAATTATACACTTAAGGTCTTATAAAAGGTTATTCATGGCCATTTCTAAAACACTAAAATCGTGTTCTATGCCTAGACTTATCCTTAGGGTTCTTACTAAGGCTTTCACATCCTAGTTTCCAAAGTCTGACTATACATTTCCTTTGATACCAACTATAACGACCCATACTTTACATACATGGTTATTACTTGAAAATTGAAGTACACTTATTACAACATATAACAAAACCATGAAAGGACCGTATATGTATATGGTCTTTAGAAACTTGGAAACATAAACAACTGGTTCATAAAGCATCTACATTGTCTTCCATTTATTTCATCATATCTAGAGTCCCTTTTGGCATATCCTACTTAATAACCTTCTTCCTGACCTGGGGAAAGAAAGCATACAAAAGGGTGAGCTGAAATGTTCAGTAAGGGTAAACAAAAGAAATATCAATCACATCATATTCATAAGAACATAACATTTTGGAAATCATAACCTGCAAAAGAGATCATAATTTCATAACATGGGATAAATCATAGTATTGAAATGTAATCCCAATAATCATAACATAAAACATGAAACTTTTTGGCATACACACATAATCATAGAGAATCATTTCTTAGCAGTCATGACTCATAGCCAAGACTATCTTAGCGGACAAAGTCATTTTCTGAACTGAGTTCACTCCTCGTTTCAGTCCTGTTTCACTAAACCGGTTTAACCTTTTGTTCCATCCATGTCTATCTCATGAGATATAAATCTTTACCCAATGCATTGGAGGGAGATATAGGTCCCACCCATCTCATAATGGTACCATTCTTATGTGTGCCAGAAAATCAAAAATCATACATCATTGCATAACCCATTTAATAAAAATGGGATTCTTAAGCATCGTGACATCATAAAAAAAATCATATAAGATAAAAGATTTCATAAAAATAATTCCATCACAACATAATCAAATCAATGTAATAATAGGGATAGAAATAGAACCCTCTATTATCTTAGATGGAAAATAATTTTGATAAAACACTTGAACTCCATTCTTGAGGAAAATATCTTTTCTACATCAAAAACATTTTCTTTTCTTAACATGTCATAAAATTTTTAACTAAAAGAAGTTGATTAAAAATAAACTTGAAAAATTGTAAAGGAATATTCTTAGAAATAATGTTTCAAAAATCCATTCATGTCGTATAAGTTAAAAAACACTCTTCTCATACTTTTTTCGGAAAAGTCAAAAAGTACCTCGTACGAAAAACGACAAAAGATTCATTTCAAATCTTTTACTAAAAACCCACCGAAGGGTAAAATTGTATTTAAAAAATTGTAGGTGGATGGAAATAATATTAAATATTGTGGAAACATGGATGTGGATGATAAATATTCCCCAGTAAATTTTGAAGTATAAACAATCTCAGATAAAAATGAGATTGTGAGATTTTCCCTTACCTTAGGTCCGATTTGCTTCATAAGTGTCCGAACCACCTGTATAATGATTTAAATAATGTTATTGACTTATTCCAGAATCATGAATATTTTCATGATATCATATATGGTCATATTCTTAGCTTCTTATTAGTAATATTTCATTGTTACTTGTTATTCGGGTGTTTATTGCTTTTTGTTCTTATGCGTGTTTTGTCGAATAAATTCTTATTCTTATTTTTTAGGTTATAGATACCTAATTTACAGAATGGTATTAGTGTAATATATATCATCTTCATTCATTCAATTCATTTATATAATCATCATGCAATGAAGATAATGTAGAAGGAGTCGCATCACATCATGGAGACGGTATTCCGTACGTATGCACGAGCGATGATATCATTCTCATGATTGTGGAATTGTATTGGAGTGTATGTATACTTTTTCAGAATAAATAACACTTTATAATAATCATATATAGTTATTTATTTGAACCATTATACCCATACAAGTAAGGTGGTGGTGGAAAATAGAATACACCACGGCGTGGAGACGGTATTCCGTACGTACGCACGCGCAGTGATTTCGTTTTCCGTAGGATGGATAGATGGTGAAATAGGGTTGTTTAATACTTATAATAACATATAAGTATATTAGTGATACTTATGTTATTACTTCATAATGAAACAACTAAAGAAGAAGAAGTGCAAGAAAAAATAATGTTGAAAGAATCGGTAACAGACATTACCTCTTCTTTGAAGCGCCTCTTTGAGACCTCTTTTTATGGTACTAAAATTGGTCTTTGAATAATACCAGTACCTCTAGAATGATTCTAGGGAAGTGGAGAATAGAATTTGGCAGGTTTTGGACGAGAATGAAGGCTCAAAGTGGTGTGAGGAAGAGAGGGAGGAGGTGCTCTTTTATAAGGGAGGAGAGGGGCACCTTCGGAAAAACTAAAAATATTATTTTATTATAAAGTCATATTCGGTTTTTTAATAGCTCTAAATTGATTTATTTCGAAGATAAGGTGGGGATGGGTCGACATACTCTCATCCAATAGAATTTAGACAAGTTTAGGGTTCTATTTTAACCTTTTAATTTAGATTTAACTTTAAGTTAAATAATTTTACTTTTACCGTGTCTTTTTGTTTTCTTACACTATAAGGTTAACAAACATACCATAACAAGAACAACTAACCCCAAATTGTTTATTATTAATATATATAATCTTATCTAAGTCATTTGGCCTAACCTTAGATTTTTAGGAATAAAATTACAATTAATAATATAATATTTCTTTTAATGACTATTTTATGTCAATTTTGACACTATTTGGTAATTGATTTTTGTGAAAATCATAACAGAAATATTAGTTCAAAAAAAGTCAATTAAATCAATACTAACATATCATATTAACCTAGAAAATTATTTTAATTCATAAAAAGACTGAAATTACATTTATTAGGGAATTTATAACATCAATTATGTGAATATTTCATTAATAAGATAATTACTGCATCATCATTGTGTCATAAATAAGTTAACTTATATAATTTCTAAAAATTAAAAATAAAATATCATTATGTAGGAAATATTTTTAAATTTTAAATTAATATTTATAGTCGAATTTATCTTATGTATAACCCTATATTAAAAATAATTTAGTTATTAATCATTGATTTTAACTATTTGAACCCTTCTTTAAATAAATAAATATTAAATGTCCTAATCTAATTCAAGGGGGCCTAAATGGTCATATTTTATTCCTAAGGTTGTTTTGGTCGAATTAAACTTATCCAATAGAATTAGTACATGTGTTAAGATAATAATAATATCATTTTTACCCTTAATTACCCTATTTACTTTTAACCGTGGTAAATAAAAGTAAAAAGTTACTATTCACCAAAAATTATTTTCATCTCATTGAACCACATTTTACTTACTGAAATCAACCATGTCTCTCAGATTTTTAAAATTCCATTCACAAAAGCGGTAAAATTAAGTTTTATGTAAATTTGAAAATTCTCCTAGAAGGTGGGTAAAAGACCATGAAAAGTTCAATAAAGTTTCTATATATCTAAAATTATTATAAAATGACTCCAATGAATTGAATTGAACATATATAGGTATTATGTATCAATTTTGAGCTAAAATAAATTTAAATAAAAAATAATAATTATTTAAATAAAAATTCGTTCTTAAAATAGTAACCCAGTGTTTTCACTATTCATCAAAAATTGAATGTTTTCAGAAAAATACCAAAATTTTACCCTAGGCTAATTTCGATATTCCGAATCCAAAAATGAATTCCATTTTGAAAAATAAAATTTAAAAAATTTCAAAAAAGTGGGTATTACTATTCATAACTGGTAGTTTTAATAATATTTTAATAGCATATCGTTGTTTAGTGAAACTCGGTATTGTGTACGACACAAGCTATCGAGGAAGGTCGCGATTGCGTGAAAATAAAGACAAGATAGTGTTGTGTGTAGTGAAAGATTCCTTTTATGATTTATATTACATAAAAACAAAATATTTCTCACAAAAGTCTTGGGTGTTACATTCCAAACCTCAAAACACAATCATTATCAGTGTTAAATTCAGGTAACTTACCCTTCTGAACCAACTCTACCTTTTTCTGCAACTCATTGTCTTCCTTTTACACTTTCTTTATTCTGTATGATAGAGATGATCTCACTGACACCTGAAACAAAATAGAATAATTTCCTGCACCAACAACTTCTATGCCAAATTTTATTAAATCAAAAACTAAATTTTAATGGCCCGGGTTTTTGGGGTCCATTACTTTGTGAAAATCTCGTTTTGGGTTTTCGGGTCTGGGAATCACGATAATGTAGGCCTACTGGTAGCCTTAGCCTACCGGTAGCAGGTCTACTGGTAGCTCGGTCTGCCGGTGGCCACAGCCTACCGGTAGCTCTGTCTACCAGTAGCTCGGTCTACCGGTAGCTCGGTCTACTGGAAGCTGCAGCTACCGGTAGCTATGTCTACCAGTAGCTCAGTCTACCGGTAGCTCGGTCTACTGGTAGATGCAGCTACCGGTAGCTCTGTCTACCAGTAGCTCGGCCTACCAGTAGCTGCAGCCTACCGGTAGCTCGTCTTACCGGTAGCTGCAGCCTACCGGTAGCTCGGCCTACTGGTGGCTCCAGCCTACCGGTTGCCCGGCCTACTGGTGGCTCTGGCCTACCCCGCGGGTTATTTCCAGTAGCGCTCCGTTTTGTGCAAATAGGGTTTTAAACCCTATTTTGACTTGTTTGAGTGTGTTTTAAAGACCCATAACACGCATAACAGTTTTAATTAAATACTTAATCAATTAATGAGTCAGTTTAAACCACCCGACCCCCTTTAATGACGAGTGGAGCCGCGTCATCAACCCACAACCCCCGTGCCTTACGCGGTTTCGCGTTCTCATCTCAAACGTCTGCGGCTCTTATAAAATAAGGGTTAGCCGTGCTTTCTCCTTTCCTCGATCGCGACTTTTCACAAAAAGCTTCTGGTGCATCGGGCGCACCGCATCGTTATCTATAAAGTTCTGCTCCTAACCTAAACTTTGATCATCTATCAGTAGGTAGGGAATTCTCTTTAGCCTCTCTCTTTTGTGTATCATGCGGGGTGGGTGTGTTTCTTTTCTGTAGAATTGTACAAACCAGAACTAAATGAAGATAATGAACTGGATTCTATAAAGAAAGGGGGGCTGTGATCGTTGATGTTGTTTATATTATGACCATCTTTCTCAGTTGTGCTGGGTTACGCGTTTCTAAAAATCGAGGCCATTGGTGGTCGTTTTTTGTGCACTAATGAACCCCTGCTCATGTTTTAAATGGCTTGTTTGTGGTTGTGAACTTCTGTTGTTAAAAATGATACTGGTTAATCACGTTCACCTGGCTATGTGAATTGGATTCCCCAGAATCAATCCTTCTATGATAACCCCTGGTTAAAACACATGAAAATTGAAATCATGGAGTGTGTTAAGTCGTTTAAATCTAAAAATACTGGCATGACCCTGACTTGTGTTGATGGTGGTAGTTGGTTGTTTTCTTTTCGGGCCGATTGCGAGAAATGTGGGAGGAGATGGGATCCACTGTCTTTATACTCTTGGTGGTTGTGTGAATTTGGGGATGGGATCCCCTTTTGGTATGGATTCGGTGGTTGTGAGTTTTAAGACCGGGTGTGTACTTGTTTATATCACAAATTGGGGTGGGATCCTCTGTTGTTGAGAACCGGGTGTGGGTGTTATGGTTGATGCTTGACTGTTTAATTTCCTGGACTTGTGCCTATGCTCTGTAGTTTCCCAGTAGTGCTTAAACTTAATTAAACATTATCACTGAACTTGAAACAAGAATGGGACAAATGGGTTTTGTTGGAGAGAGTCGTGACTTGTGACTTGGACGCAGTGGTGTTGTGTTCCGTAGGCTGGTTAGAAAAAACTAAGCTCTGGGTGAGTGCTTGTTACCTATATCTATACTTGTAGCTTTGTGTTTCTTATTCGCTCCCCACCCAATTTGAGCACTTAGTGCCGAACACCCCCATTTCATGGGGGAGGTTGTTTTCCCAACACTATTCATAGTGGCTGGTTATTAGCTCCTTTTCTGCTCCCTTTCCTGGATAGCCCAAGTATCTTCGGGCAGGCTGTGATGGCATGAGGTCCATTATTAGCCCAAGAACCTTCGACGGGGTAGTGTGGTGGTTGTCCAGGTGTGTGCGGCAGGTGCTTTCCCAAGTGTCTTCGGGATGAGGCCCAGGTGTCTTCGGGCATGGCAGTGGATCCTTTAGCCCAGGTGTCTTCGGGCATGGTGGAAGTTGTTCTGGCCTAGGTGTTTGAAGGCGTAGTTACGTGTGATAGTTGTGGACCAGGTGTTTGCGGGCGGGATTCAGCAGTGGGACTGCGTGCGGTTGTGGCCCAGGTGTGTGTGGGCGGGTGTGGCAGTGTGACTGCGGTGAGAATGGCGGGATTGGTCCGATGCGTTGGATGTCTCAATAACTAGTGGTAAAGTGGCGTGGGGTACCCAAATATCGATGTGCTATTATATTATATTACTTGACTTGCGTTATTTTGGGAGTGTGCCTTGGTGAGGCTTGGGTGGATAGTTTACCTTGATAAGTGTTTGGTTTACTTCTTTTCTCACGGGACTTTAGCACGTTCCCCCACTTGTGCATGAGAGTCTTTGGTTTTCCCTATTAAGTGTACTTGTATGCTCACCCTACGTATATAAAACTACTTTCAGGTTTCCAGGAGGACTTCGGGGATCGCGCAGGACCTTACTAGCTCGGATCCTTGGAGCAGTTGCAGTTGTCGTTTCATTTTTCTTTCTTTGGTACATACCTTTGTAGTCACCTTTTTTCACTTCGTGGATTTTTCTTTTGAAACATGCATGTGGGAATGGTTTATTTTTGGCTTTACTTTTCTTTCTACCTTGGTGTTGCTGGGTTTTCTTCTTCTTATCCCTTGATCCTATAAAATAAAAAGGGAAATTCCTTCCATTTGTGTGACATTTACATACCCTTGGTGCTAGTCGCCACTCCGGGACCTATTGAAGGCGGGTTTCGGGGTTCATTATCTCTCCTTCAACATAAATAAAGAAGCTCCTGGCAATCTTCTGACCCTTCCCTCCTTTTGGTGAAGGCGGGTCATGACAGAATTGTATCAAAGGCTGATGGTTGAGAGATAGGATGGATTCTGGAGTTAGGCACAGTGAGGATTGCATGCGATGGTAAGGCAACAGTGTTGGGTGATCGTGGCGCGTGAATTAGGCCAGGGAAGACCGGCTAGGACACAAGATTTTAGGGCCCCCCGTGATCCGATGCAAGGACTCTGGACCTACCGAACGACCAAGTAAGGCCACGCTGATTGTAGGGTAGAGACCCTAGGAAAGGTTCATGCATCATAATGACTTGTGTTCTCGTTTTTCTGGGATGTCTTGGGAATTAAGAATAAATTTAAAAATTTTGAGAAATTTTAAGAACGATATTCTGCACTACTTGGGCTTAGGCATTCCTTGTTTACCTTGGAGCTATGGCACCTTGACGGCGACCACGTGTGGTACAGGAGATCGAGGCCCCGGAGACTACTATGGCCAATCGGCAGAGAGCTGATCGACAAGAATAGGATGACCAGTGGAAGAAGACTCTTCGGGCCTTCCAGCGACAGACCCTCGAGAAGTATGAGGGCAACACCTCTGACATGAAGACAAAAGGCTGGCTAGAGGAGCTAGTAATAGCCTTCGGCCTGATTCGGGCCCCGACCGGGTACTGGGTCCCTTTGGCCGTCATCCAGATGCGGGGAGCGGCGTGTCAGTGGTGGATGATTTACCTGGGGGAGAAGAGAGAGTTTGAGGTGGCTTGGGCGGATTTCGAGAGGGAGTTCCGGGTGGAATTCCTCCCCTCGACGATGAAGGAAGAAAAGAGGCAGGAGCTACTCTCCCTCCAGCTGGGGAGTATGTCTGTGAGGGAGCTAGGGATAAAGTTCAAGGACCTCCTACGTTTTCCTCCAGACCTCTTTCATGACGAGGAGTCTTGGGCAAGCCTTTTAGAGGAGGTGCTCCGACCCTCCCTCAAATATGTTTTTACCCCCTTCACCATGCCAATGTACATGGATGTCCAGAGGAAGGATGAAGTGTTGGAGAGGATACATGCTCTAGGAGGATTGTCACGAGAGGGGATCTAGCTGGGACCATCGTAGGGAAAGGCCGTCAGCACGAGGCCTCCAGCGTCAGGACCCTCCAGGTTCCGACCAGCAGGGAGCAGACGACAGTTTCAGTTTCGATCCCCCAGCCCTCGCCCTTTTCCTTTGGTCCCAGGACCGCGGTGCTTCATCTGTGGGAGCCCTGGACATCTCTAGAGTCAGTGCCTGGACCGGGTGTAGTACGGTGGTGGTGGGTAGCCCCACCACCCGCCCCATCAGCAGCTTCTAGCTAGACCTTTCCAGCAGCAGTAGCACGGACAGCAAGCTCCTGCTCCTTCGAGGGCAGACGTAGGAGGAGGAGGCCGACCTCAGAGCGCTCCTCAGGGACCTCGACCGGGGCGTGTTCGGGGAGGTGGCTGGCAGACGAGGGGAAGAGGAGCTGGGCATGGACAGTTTCACGCTGCAAAGGCAGCATTTCTGGTAGGGTGAGAGGTTGTTTGAGGTATGATCATACTGTTTAGCACTCTTTCTTATTCCTTGTTCTATACTGGGGCTTCGCACTCCTTTGTTGCACCCAGTCTAGCCCGTTACCTGGGTTTAGATGTGGAGAGACTTCCATTGCCCCTGGTTTTGAGCACACCAGTCGGAGGTCAAACCAACTTGTTGTTTGTTTTTCGGGGATGTAGACTGATGATAGGGCCACATCAGTCAGTTAGGGGTCTTCTTCTGCTGCAGATTCAGCCATACGATGTCATCCTAGGCATCGACTGGCTATTCTCTGTGTGTGCTGTCATCGACTGTTTTCGAAGATGGGTGGTGTTCTCGGACTTGGACGGCCGGCGTGTTACCTTAACCATTGAGCGGAGCAGTCCGAAGGGAAACAGACGAGAGGAACCTCTCCTCTCCTTGTTGACCGAGCTGATAGTGGAATCAGTAGATGCTAAAATGGTGGAAGTGCCAGAGATTGTACGTGAGTTTATGGACGTCTTCCCTGAGGAGGTGACGACTCTACCCCCTCGGTGTGATATCGAGTTTGGGATAGACCTACAGCCCGACGCTCGACCAATCTCAATGGCTCCTTACCGGATGGCACCTTCAGAGCTATGGGAGTTGCACATCCAGATTGACGATATGATGAAGAGGGGTTATGTTCGCCTGAGTGTGTCACCGTGGGGTGCTCCATTATTATTCGCATTGAAGGAAGATGGTGGTCTTAGGTTGTGCATAGACTACAGGAGGCTGAATTAGGTGACGATCAAGAATCACTACCCTCTTCCGAGGATAGAAGATCTTTTCGACCAGCTGAAAGGGGCAGGATGGTTCTCGATGATCGACTTGTGGTCTGGGTACCACCAGTTGAGAGTGAAAAAGAGTGACATCCCTAAGACGGCCCTCAGGTGCAGGTATGGACACTTCGAGTTCGTAGTCATGCCCTTTGGTATTACGAACAACCCGGCTGTATTCATGGGGCTTATGAACTCCATCTTCCAGGAGTACTTGGATCGGTTCGTGGTTGTGTTCATTGACGATATCCTAATCTATTCGAGGTCAGAAGAGGACCATGCAGAACACCTGAGGACAGTTTTGGAGGTCCTCCGACAACACCAGCTCTATGGGAAGTTGTCGGAATGCAAGTTCTGGGCACGGGAAGTGCACTTCCTCGGGCACGTGGTGTCCGATTAGGGGGTAGCGGTGGACCCGTCAAAGGTTGAGGCGGTTGTTTCTTGGGCATCACCCAAGAATGTGGCAGAGGTCCGTAGTTTCCTTGGGCTGGCAGCTTACTATCAGAGGTTCGTACCCAACTTCTCCTGAGTTGTGGCTCCTTTAACAGCCTTGACCAAGAAAGACCTGGCTTTCTTGTGGAGTGAGCAGTGCGAGTCAGCCTTCAGCTATCTGAAAGAGAAGTTGGTTAGTTCCCCAGTGCTAAGATTACCAGAAGAAGGGGTGACCTATGAGTTGTTATGTGATGCTTCAGGACAGGGCTTGGGATGCGTGTTGATGCAGCGACAAGGGGTGATCTCTTATGGATCCAGGCATCTACGACCCCATGAGCATAATTATGCCACCCATGACCTAGAGCTTGCAGTGGTCATTTTTGCGCTAAAGTTATGGCGGTACTACCTCATCGGGGAACGCTTTGTGGTCTTTAAAAATCACAAAATCTTGAGGTATATCTTATCCCAGCGGGACTTAAACTTGCGACAACGGAGATGGGTGGAGTTCCTCCAGGATTATGACTTTGAGATCTCTTATATGGAGGGAAAGGGCAATGTAGTGGCCGATGCCTTGAGTAGGGAGACACCGAAGGATGCGGTCCGAGAGTCGGCGGACGCCTGGAAGGCAATGGAGGAGTTGGTTGCCTTACACCTGGATGCATAAATGGATAGTGGCAGAGGCTTCGTATATCAGATGGTAGTGCATTCATCTCTGTTTCGACAAGTGGAGGAGTCTCAGTGGGGATACCCGGAGTGCGAAGTGATGTGTGACCGAGTTGACCAGGGCAATGCTCCGGAAGGATGGATAGAGGATGGTCAGAACCGGTTGCTTTTCCAGAAAAGGTTGTTTGTTCTAGAAATGATGCGTGGAAAGGTTCTCAGTGAGTTCCACAACTCACCCCTGGCAGTACACCCAAGAGTTTCCAAGATGTACCAGGGACTGAAGAGGCAGTTCTGGTGGCCCGGAGTTAAGGGAGTGGTGGCAGAGTTTGTGTCCAAGTGCTTAGTGTGTCAGCAAGTGAAGGCTGAACACTGAGTTCCGGGTGGCCTACTGCAGCCCCTAGATGTCCCCGAGTGGAAGTGGGATGAAATCTCGATGGATTTCGTCACAGGACTACCCAAGGCCCAAGGCGGATACGACTCCATCTAGGTGGTAGGGGACATGTTGACGAAATCGGCTCACTTTCTGGTGATCAGGGAGTCGAGTACTGTGGACGCTTTGGAACGAAAGTACGTGGATTAGGTGGTGCAGTTGCATGGAGTTTTGAGGTCTATAGTCTCGGATAGGGATGCACGGTTTACCTCACGAGTCTGGAGAGGATTACAGCATGCGTTTGGCACCCAGTTACGCCTTAGCACTGCTTTCCATCCCCAGACAGATGGACAAATAGAGCGCACCATCCAGACCTTGGAGGATATGCTACGGGCATGTGTTCTGGACTTAGGAGGATCATGGGTGTGACACTTGCCCCTGGTATAGTTAGCTTACAATAATAGATATCACTCTACCATCTGTATGGACCCGTTTGAAACCTTGTACGGGAGGCCATGTCGTTCACCAGTGTCTTGGGCCGAAGTAGGAGAGTCAGGCATCCTTGGCCCGGAGGTGGTGCAGAACACAACAGAGAAGGTTCAGCTCATACGGGAAAGGATGAAGGTGGACCAGGACCGACTGAAGTCGTATGCTGATACTAGGAGGAGGCCCTTGGAGTTTGAGGTTGGGGACCATGTGTTCTTGAAGGTCTCCCCTCGGAGTGGGCAGTGGTGGTTCGACAAGGGAAGTAAGATTTCCCCCAGGTTCATCGGACCCTTCTAAGTATTGCGGCGGGTCGGCGAGGTGGCTTACCAGCTAGCATTGCCACTGCAGCTACTAAGGATACATGGTGCCTTCCATGTATCCCAACTCCGTCAGTATCTGCACGACGATTCACACGTCCTTGATTGGGGTGAGTTGGACATCGAGGACGATGTGACCTTTTTGGAGAGACCATTGATGATCGAGGATCGTAAGGAGAATGTGCTTTGTGGGCGAACCATCCCCTTGGTTCGTGTGTTGTGTAGACATGGTGGGCTTGAGGAGAGTATGTGGGAGAGGGAAACACATATGCGTACCCAGTACCCAGAGTTGTTTTGAGTTTTGTTCCTTGTTGTACCTGTTGTGGTAGAACGTTTTGTCCTTCTTGGCTATGAAATGTACTGGTTTTCTTTCCTCTGTTTGTGTGTGAAAAGCCCTGGCTATGGGGTGATGAGAAAACCCAACCCCTAATCAAGACGCATTAAGGTGGATACGATTAAACCCGTGCGGGCGAGTCAGTTCCACCCAAAGCGGATAATATCTTGACATGGGGAAGGAGACTCCCCAACCGACATGCCCGGGCAGTTTGGCATGTTATTTTGTTTGGTTCTTGGCGGGGAAATGTTTTAGTTAGCATGGGTTCGCTCCTAAGAGGTATATTTCGAGGTGGTTTCTCGGACCCTCTCTTTCCTTCTGGTTTTGTTTTGATTCTCGAGGATGAGAATCATTTAAGAGGTATCTGATGTAATGGCCCAGGTTTTTGGGGTCCATTACTTTGTGAAAATATAGTTTTGGGTTTTCGGGTATGGGAATCACGGTGGTGTAGGCCTACCGGTAGCCTTAGCCTATCGATAGTAGGCCTACTGGTTGCTCGGTCTACCGGTGGTCGCAGCCTACCGGTAGCTCTGTCTACCGATAGCTTGGTCTAGCTACCGGTAGCTCTGTCTACCGGTAGCTCGGACTACCGGTAGCTGCGGCTATCGGTAGCTCGGCCTACCGGTGGCTGCAGCCTACCGGTAGCTCAGCTACCGGTAGCTGTCACCAACCGTTAGCTCCCAGCTACCGGTGGCTCTGGTCTACCCCGCGGGCTATTTCTAGTAGCACTCCCTTTTGCAAAAATAGGGTTTTAAACCCTATTTTGACCTATTTGAGCGCTTTTTAAAGAACCGTAACACGCATAATAGTTTTAATTAAATACTTAATCAATTAATGAGTCAGTTTAAACCACCCGACCCCCTTTAATGACGAGTGGAGCCGCGTGATCAACCCACGACCCTCGTGCCTTACGCGGTTTCGCGTTCTCATCTCAACCGTCCACGGCTCTTATAAACTAAGGGTTAGCCGTGGTTTATCCTTTCCTCGATCGTAGCTTTTCACAAACATCTTCTGGTGCATCGGGCGCGCCGCATCGTTATCCGTAATGTTCTGCGCTCGGCCTAAACGTCGATCATCTATCAGCAGGTAGGGAATTTCTCTTTAGCCTCTCTCTTTTGTGTATCATGCGGGGTGGGTGTGTTTCTGTTCTGTAGAATTGGACAAACTAGACCAAAATGAAGATAATGAATTGGATTCTATAAAGAAAGGGGGGTTGTGATCGTTGATGTTGTTTATATTATAACCATCTTTCTGAGTTGTGATGGCTTACATGTTTCTGAAAATCGAGGCTGTTGGTGGTCGTTGTTTGTGCACTAATGAACCCATGCTGATGTTTTAAATGGATTGTTTGTGGTTGTGAACTCCTGCTATTAAAAAGGATACTGGTTAATCACGTACACCCAGCTAAGTGAATTGGAATCCCTAGGATCAATCCTTATGTGATAACCCCCGGTTAAAACACATGAAAATTGAAATCATGGAGTGTGTTAAGTCGTTTAAATCTGAAAATACCAGCACGACCCTGACTTGTGTTGATGGCGGTAGTTGGTTGTTTTCTTTTCGGGCCGATTGCTGGAAATGTGGGAGGGGATGGGATCCCCTATCTTTATATTCTTGGTGGTTGTGTGAATTTGGGGATGGGATCCCCTATTGGTATGGATTTGGTGGTTGTGAGTTTTAAGACTGGGTGGGTACTTGTTTATATCACGAATTGGGGTGGGATCCTCTGTTGTTGAGAACCAGGTGCGGGCGTTATGGTTGATTCTTGACTGTTTACTTTCTTGTACTTGTGCCTATGCTTTCTAGTTGCCCAGTAGTGCTTAAACATAACAAAACATTATCACTGAACATGAAACAAGAATGGGACAAATGGGTTTTGTTGGCGAGAGTCGTGACTTGTGACTTGGACGTTGTAGTGTTATGTTTTGTAGGCTGGTTAGAAAAACCTAAGCATTGGGTGAGTGCTTTTTACCAATATCTATACTTGTAGATTTTTGTTTCTTATTCGCGCCCCACCAAAGTAGAGCACTTAGTGCCAAACACCCCCATTTCATGGGGGAGGGTGTTTTTCCCAACACTATTCATAGTGGCTACTTAGTAGCTCCTTTTCTGCTCCCTTTCCAGGAGAGCCCAAGTATCTTCAGGCAGGCTATGATGGCCTGAGGTCCATTATTATCCCAAGAACCTTCAGGTGTGGTAGTGTGGTGGTTGGCCAGGTGTGTGCGGCAGGTGGTTTCCCAAGTGTCTTCGGGATGAGTCCCAAGTGTCTTCAGGCATGGCAGTGGATCCTTTACCCATGTGTCTTCGGGTGTGGTGGTGGTTGTTCTGGCCTAGGTGTTTGCAGGCGTGGTTACGTGTGACAGTTGTGGCCCAGGTGTGTGCGGGCGGGATTCAGCAGTGGGACTGCGTGCGGTTGTGGCCCAGGTGTGTGCATGCGGGTGTGGCTGTGGGACTGTGGTGAGAATGGCGGGATTAGTCTGATGCGTAGGATGTCTCAATAACCAATGGGAAAGTGGCGCGGGGTACCCAAACATCGATGTTCTATTATATTATATTACTTGACTTGCGTTATTTGGGGATTGTGCCTTGGTGAGGCTTGGGTGGATAGTTTACCTTGAAAGGTGTTTGGTTTACTTCTTTTCTCATGGGACTTTAGCACGTTCCCCCACTTGTGCATGAGAGTCTTTGGTTTTCCCTACTGAGTGTACTTGTATGCTCACCCTACGTATATAAAACTGCTTTCAGGATTCCAGGAGGACTTCGGGGATCGCGCAGGACCTTACTAGCTCGGATCCTTGGAGCAGTTGCAGTTGTCGTTTCTTTTTTCTTTCTTTGGTACTTACCTTTGTAGTCACCTTTTTGTTCTTCGTGGCTTTTTTTTTGAAACATGCATGTGGGAATGGTTTATTTTTTTTCTTTAAATTTCTTTATACCTTGGTGTTGTTGGGTTTTATTCTTCTTATCTCTTGATCCTATAAAATAAAAAGGTTAATGCCTTCCATTTGCGTGACATTTCCATACCCTTGGTGTTAGTCACCACTCCAGGACCTATTGAAGGCGGGTTTCAGGGGTCATTATCTCTCCTTCAACTTAAAGAAGGAAGGGCCTGGAAATCTGCTGACCCTTCCCTCCTTTTGGTGAAGGTGGTTCATGACATAAATGATCTTATTCCAAACGTATCATGGATAAGGAGACATTAATTTTTCGACTCAAAGAATCAGCCACTTTATTTTATTTTCCTGGATGGTAATGGATTGTGAAATCATAATCCTTGATTAATTCTAGCCATCTCCTATGTCTCATGTTAAATTCTTTTTGAGTGAATATATACTTTAATCTTTTGTGATCAGTATATATTTCACATTTTACTCCATACAAATGATGCCTCCAAATTTTTAAACAAAAAACAACATCAGCTAATTCCAAATTGTGTGTAGGGTAATTATCTCATGAGGTTTCAACTAATGTGAAGCATAAGCAATTACCTGATCATTCTGCATTAGGACACAACCCAGTCCTTTCAACGAAGTGTCACTGTAGATAAGAAACTCACCATTTTTGGAAGGCAGTGCCAATACTAGAGCATTCACCAATCTTTTTTTTCAATTCCTGAAAACAATCATCACATTCTTTTGTCCTGATGAACTTAACACCTTTTCGAGTTAACTTAGTCATCAGACTAGATAACCATGAAAAACATTCAACAAACCTTCGGTAATAACCTGCCAAACCAAGAAAACTATGAATCTTGATTACATTTGTGGGTCTTGGCCTTTCTTCAACAACTTTGGTTTTAGAAGGATCAACAGTTATGCCATTATTTGAAACAATGTGACCAAGGAAAGAAATTTGTTGTAACCAAAACTCACTCTTGCTGAATTTTCCATACAATTTCTTTTCCTTTAAGGTTTGAATGATAACCCTTAAATGACTTTCTTGCTCATCATTACTTTTAGAAAACACAAAAATATCATACATGAACACAACCACAAACTTATCCAAGAACTCATGGAAAATTCTATTTATAAGATCCATGAATACAGCAGCTACATTGGTTAACCCAAAAAGAATAACTACAAATTCATAATGGCCATATCTAGTACGAAATGTACTCTTCAGAATGTCTTCCTATTTTACTTTCAACTGATGGTACCCCAACCTCAAGTCAATCTTCAAAAAATACTATGCTCCCTGGATCTGATCAAACAAATCATTGATATGAGGAAAAGGATACTTTTTCTTAATAGTGATGTTATTCAATGCTCTATAATCAATGCAAAGTCTCATTGAACCATCTTTCTTTTTAACAAACAATATAGGGGAACCCCATGGTGATGTGCTAGGTCAAATAAAACCTTTATCTAATAAATCCTGCAACTACGTCTTTAAATCTAAAAGTTCAATTTGAGACATTCGATAAGGGGGTTTTTAAATTGTCTTAGCATCATGAACTAACTGAACAGTAAATTCAACTTCTCGATCAGGTATAATTCCAGGAAACTCGTCAGGAAAAACATCAACTTACTCATTTACCACTGGCACATCATTAATCTGAACAGTTCCTTTGTTATCAACAATATGTGCAAGGTAACATTCATTTCCATTTTTTACTAGTTTCTCAGCTTCCTAATATGTTATCAAAAAAAGGGTTCTTTCTTGTACACAAACTGAAAATATTTCTGAAAAGAAACCTCTTTAGCTCTGAAGTAAATATTAGCATGATAAACAAAAATCCAAACCATCCCCAAAATAACATCAAACACTACTAGAGTCAAAACAATAAGGTTTGCAGGTATATTCTTTCCACACACAAGGAAAATAATGTTTTTTATGATTTATTTTTGTCTCAATATTTCCTCTAGGTGTTTTTATCGTCTGTTCTTTATTCATATCTTTATATAGAATTCATAATTTACTAGAAAACTTCTCAGAAATGAAAGAGTGTGTAGACCCTGAATCAAACAACAAATTGGCATAATCTGAACAAACAAACAGTGTATCTGATACTACTTCATTCGATGTCCCATCATCTGCTAAAGTAGTTGTGAAGGATTTCACCACCCCTTTTTTCTTGTATTCCGACTGATTTCCTTCAGTTGAGTTCTTTGATGGAAACTCATTTTCATAATGACCCATTTCGTTTCACTTAAAACAACTTACCGATGGCTTTTCATTGTCTTCTTGTTCATCTTCCTTACAGTTACGAGAAATATGACCATACTTACCACACAGAAAGCAAATTCCAGTCTTTGATAAACATTCTCCAGGATGCTTTTTACCACACTTCTCACTAGATTGATATTTAGTTTTCTTACCTCCAGGCTTCTTTGATGAATTCTTCCCCTTTTCCTTCCAAGTGGACCTCTTATTCTGTTGTTTTTTAAAGAACACTTGATCATCAGCAAACACCATTTACACCTTTTCCGCAAATAGAACAAGTTTTTCATAACTTTTTAACTCATAAGAGGCGATCTCTCTTCGATATCATGGCTTCAGTCCTGAGTAAAATTGATTTATCTTACTATCAACATCTCAGATGAAATTTTGTGTATACCTTACCAGTCAAGTCAACTTTGCTTCATAAGAATCCACTGAGTCATCCTCCTACCTTAATTCTAGGAATTTTTTTCCATCCAAAGATGAACCACCTTAGGAAAGCATTTTTAAAGAAACATACCTTTGAATTCATCCCAATCACGAGCATTAATCACCTCACTATCCTTGATATTTTTCACCATCGACCACCACTTATCAGCTTCACCTTCAAAATGGTAAACAGCGAGACTAACCTTTTGATGTTTTGAACAACCCATGACATCAAAAATCTTCTCCAGTTCTTTAATCCACCCTTCAGATAGCACCATATCAGATGATCCTCTGAATGATGGGGGATGTTGCCTTATGAAATGTTTCACTACTGACATGTTCCTCTATGGTTGATCTGGCTGATATCATGCATGGATACCACCACCTTTTATTGCCTGAGTCAATTGTTCCATCACTACTACAAACTGTTCAGTTCTGATTCCTACCATCTCAGGTTGATGATTTCGAAGGTTTCCTTCCTCCTGATGTCATCCCAACATTGTTGCCATGTTTCCTCTATGGAAAAACATTCTGAACATATAAATATCTTAGGTTAAGCAACATGGTAATCTATAAATGCTATATGATTTCAATATTAACATAAATTACATTATGGATATTAATTTATCAATACCCTAACTCCTAAAGTTATCTAAATCGACCTCAGATCCCAACTATAAGGACCTGGACATAAACCTTACATAATATTGAATTAAATGAATTATTCACATAGAGAAACTTTTCAGGTTTAGAGTTTTAGAGAGTAAGGACATAACTATTTCATTTCAAAAGATTACAAAGTAGACACTTCTACTCAGTTTCCATTTTTTTACAAAACATGAACTCTTGGAAAAAAAGTCATGTCTACTTCCATGTTTTAGACGGAATGACTTTTCCTTGATCCCATCCTTTACCCTATTCCACATTATGTCCTGTGAAAAACATTTCGAAACTTGTGATGAGCATAAAAAATCTCAGTATGGGATACACAAAGATATAAAACAGTTAGTTTTTTAAAACATCAAGTAAACCATGATTATTGTAACATAAGTAATACTTTTCACCTTTATGAAGTAGTAAATACTCTTCACTGAATAAAATATCACTACATACCCTTTTTTAACCAAAAGATTACCATAAAACCCATATAAAGAACACATAACATATAAAGGTAACTTGGGACATAAAAATACTTAAATGGAATAACCATACAGTCGAATTCCACATGTATCACTAAATGAAATATCCATACGGCCGACTTCCATACCCAATGAATTGGAGGTTATAATGTAACCACTCATCCTGGTATTCATGGAACCACCCTTCATTTGGTTTATCACGTAACCACCCGTCAAATGTCTAAGTACAATTATAAAATCAGAAGACATGAAAAAAATATAAAAGAAAGAAAACATTTCCACATTTCAATCACAATATATCACTTAAAAATATTGACATTGAAAATTAATTTTCAAAACCTTTTTGAATACCAAAAATACGTAAAATATTATATTGTATTTATTTTCTTTTATAAACATTATGGCTTATTGAGGAACCCAAAGATCAAATAATACTCACGGTGGCGGAAAGGTCATTGTCACCGATTACATTAAAAGAAAATTTTCGTTTTGTCATTTATTAAAATTCTTTGTAGAAAATATTCCATTTGAAAAATCAATGGTGTTTATACAGCGTATAAAATAAATTCGTGTATTAAAACAAAATATGCCTCAGTGAAAGGAGATTAAGACGAAGTCCCTTACCTTGTGTCCAACTTGACTCGATCGTTTTTTAATCTCCGGAATAATAAACTAAAGTTAATTTATACTTGATTAAAAACCTTTTTAAAGTTTATTTTTCCTTTTATATAACTTATTACTATGTTATAAACATTATGTAATCATTTAAGTTAATAAAGTTCATTTTGTCGGTATTTGGTATTTGAGTAAAAAAATGAACAAATTATATTTACAAGTTGTCCATGTGGTCAATAGTACATTATATCCAGAATGATATTAATGACTTAAATATCATATATATCATATATATTCAGTATATACATGTATTTATAACATCACATAACATTTGGAGGTAAGAAATGAAATGCAACATTCATGGAGACGGTAAGTCGTACGTACGCATGAAAGATACTTTCATTTCTATTTCTTATTTTAATGGAATTAAAACATAATGATACATAGGTATATTATAATTATAGTATAATATCATATATAATATTATTATCTCAATCCTTTATACATCACACATAAGGCATTAATGAGTCGCATCACTTTAAGGGGGTGGTAGTCCGCAAATCCTCAAATGAGATTATCGTATTTACCCACTATGGAAACCATAAAGGCTTGATGTAATTGGGAAGTACAGAAGAATAAGGAAATCACAAACATAATATATATCATATATAAATACATTTAAATCATAATAGCCACCATGAGAGGCGGTAATATGTAATTGAACAATCATCGTTTCGTGAGGCGTTAGTTTGTCATCCCCAGAAACATAATGTTATTCATCCATTAGATGGAGTTGTGTGCAAGTGTAGTTATAAGACATCTCATAACAACATAATAGTATATATAGGATACTGGTTTTGTTACAAAATAAAGGAAATAAAAATATTTTAGGGGTTGGTGATGTAAAATAAAAGAAAACAATTTAAGAGAAACCATTACCTTTAATTTGGGTAACTCCCTTTGGTTTGAACCAAAGGATTTCTTGATGTGCCTTATACCTAAGATAAAGCTTCTAAGAGGAGGATAGGGATGTAGGGAGTGTGATTGGTCAGAGTTTGGATGATCTAAATGGATTTACAGCTGTGAGGAATTGGTTAGAAGTGGTCTCATTTTATAAGGGAGAGGAGGGGCTCTTTAAGAAAGTGTGAAAATATTATTTTTTAATATAATGATATTCAGTTTCTAATTGTCCAAAAATCATTACGATCGACGATAAGATTACTCATATTCGAAATAAAATCATCCAATCAGAATTGTACATGTTTTGTATAATAATTTAATCCTTATAATCTTATTTATCTAAAACATTTATTAATGAGGTAAATACTGCATCATTATTGTGTCATAAATAATTTAATTTATTTGATTTATTAAAATTATATAACAAATACCATGATGGTGGAAATATTCTTATATTTACAAAGAATATTTTTAGTTGAAAATATAACTTATATAACACCATAGAAAAATTAATTACTAAAAGATTTTTATTAACGTCAATTTTGTCTTCACATTAAATTAATTTATCTAAATTGTCATTTTCACTCTCAAGTGGCTCAATGGGGTCCCAAAATCGACCCAAAGATTTTCATGGTAGTGAATGACTCTTCAGATAAGTTTTTTACAAGTTTTAAGGTAATTTAGAATTATTATAATATTCTTTTTACCTTGAAATACCCTATTTACCTTTAACTGCGGTAAATAAAAGTCAAAAGTTACCATTCACCAAAAATAATTTTCCTCTTATTGAACCAAATTTTACTTCTTTATAACAAAAATGTATGTAGTATTTTCTAAATTCAATTCACATAAGTGGTAAAATTTCATTTAAATGAAAAAGTTAGTTTTTTAACTACCACTAAGTGGTTTCACTATTCATCAAAAACTGAAGTTTTTCAGAAAAATACCAAACATTCAGCCTATGCTATATTTGATATTTTGAATTCAAAAATTATTTCTATTTTTCAAAATTCAAAAAATAGAAGTGGCATTAATTAATTTTAAAATTAATTCTTGTTATCAAAACAAATAGCATGTTTTTAAGAAACAATAACTATCAAAATATTGATACTTATTTATGTCCAATTTCAAAGTGTAATTAATTCCAATGACCAACATTAGATTAAATGGTAAAAAAATATTTTATTTACACTTCAAAACAAATTAAAAATATAATCTATCCATATAAATAAATTATATTCAAAGGCACGTTTGAATTAAAATACAATATTTTTCACAATTCATTAAAAAATGACCTTTATTGAAAAAATTCCAAAAATTTAAACAAAGTAAATTTTGATGTCCCCATTCTAAAGAAGGATTTTATATGGTCATATTTAATGTATTAATGTTTCCAAACTAGATTTAAAAATGGTTCACCATTAAAAGGCGATAAATCGGCCTTTTAATGTAAATTATTCTTAAAATTAGATTCATTCACATTTTATGCCTATAACATTTTATTGGATAAATATAAATACATTTAAAAATCATGTATAATCATATTGTAGTTATTTTTGGTCATTCCTACCAATAAAATGGTTAGGAGTTAACTACCATTTAAAATAATAATATTATATTATTAGTGTGAAACATTAGATTACAAAAAAACTCGTTGTTGCATATCGGGTACGCTATCAAACATAGCAACCCATTTAAAGTAAAATTAATATTTAATTCAAAAATATTAATGAATATGAAAATATATTATTCTTAATTTACCTGCGATGTTACAGTAGGTGCTTCTAAGAATATCTATTCACCCACAAACTGATAGCTAGTTTGAAAAGATTATACATGTTCTTGAGGACATGCTTTGAGAATGTGTCTTCGATTTCTATAGTTTTTGGGGGAAGAATTTACATATCTTCATGTTATCCTATAATAATATCTTTTCAATGACAATTCAGATGGATCATTTGGAAGCCTTGTATGGTAGAGCTTGTCGTTCACCCATGTGCTGGTTAGAGGTAGGTGATGTAGCAAAACTAAGTCTGCATCTCTTATAGGATACTTCAGATAAGGTTCAACTGATAAGGATGTACTTATCAACATTTCAGTCTCGTTATCAATCTTATACTGATTGATGTCGATGAACTATGGATTTTGAGGTCGTGGATTGTTTTTTCCTATGGTTATAACCATAGGAATGGGTATAGATGGATATAGAGGCAAGGTAATCTATTAACTCATTGTGTTGGGTTATCTTTTATTTTGGTGAGAGTCAGGCTGATAGAATATCAATTTCTAGTAACTTAGAGGTACCATCACATACCAGATGTCTTCCACATTTCAGAGCTTCAATGATATCAGGTTGACCCATATTATACTTTTGATAAAGAGGAAGCTTAGTTTGATGTCAATTATTGGTTTGAGGGGTATCCAATTTTCCTCATTTACTTGATCTTGAAGTCTCTCTGAGGCTAGTTTACAACCTAGTATGGGTTCTATGTAAGCACGATCGTGTACATTATGAGACTTTGGAGCATGATTCCAACGTAAGTTCATAGTGTCCCAAGTTGATCTCATGCATTGTTTTTTTACCAATTTAATCTAAACACAAGAATCAGTTCCTTTGAATTTAGAATACTTTAAGAACGCGGTTTTAATCACAAGTATGTATATTTTGAAAAAAAATAAACTATGTGTTTTGGACCTAATATGGATACATGAGGAGGATGTATTGTTTTAAGGATTTTCCAATGATTTTTTGGACCTTGGAACCCCACATCGTGGAAAAATACACTCGGTCACTCTATTAGTACGAAACATGCAACCCGACCCACACAGTCTTTCCTAATCATCCCGGATTGGACAGAGGAGTAAAAAAGGTTCCAATTTTCCCTAACCATGAACTAGGGAATCGACACCCATGGAAAAAGTCTACAACTTTTATCATGTGTGATTCTCATGGTTGGCTCATGATTTACCTTACCGTGTAGCCTAACTACACAGGTTCCATCTTAAATATATTGGAGGTGCATGATTGGGACAAAATCTGGCCAACTATGTGACCAATGAATTTTGGGTGAAATGATGGTTTTTTCCTTAATGATATGATTATATATTATTTCTTCATCCTTTGATCATTCATATGAAAACCCCTTTTCTTCTCCCTCTTTTATGTCTAAAAATACTATTAAAAAGACATTGGTCCCATTCATCCATCAATTATCTGATTCAATCCCCATTTATCATTTTGGATGTGCATGGATAATATCTTCATTCCTTTTTAGTCGTTCTTCATTTATATTATTCTAGATAAATTTATTGAGGTGAATTCTCATAATCCATAAGTTAAGGTCATTGATTCAGATTTCATATTTCATCCAAAAAATTCTGATATAAAGGATAATTTTAGATATGGAGAGTCTTATGATCCTTAAGTAGGTGGTATATATCTCATCCCTCTAATTTTCATTGTTTCATAAATTCTTTTAGTTGTGTGCATGATGATTTCATTGGGTGTGGCCGATTAAATTCATATGTCTTGATTGTAGTTATTAGAATTATATTACAATACCCTTGTTAAATATTGTATCCATCACTAGAGGTTATGACAAGAACATCAACCATCCCATGTAGGGTTTTCCCCTTAATTTGGCCTTTAATGGTTCTTTTAGGTTCTTTGTGCCCCTGTTTGGGTGTGTAATGTCTTTAAACTATAAATTTATAGCCCTTCACTAATGTATTGAATTATTAATTTTAATTGTTAGCCTAATTTATAATAATGTAACTTGAACCTTATAGGGTAAGTATTTAGATATAATTAATGAATCTTGATTATGAATGGAAAATATATTATGTATATGACATAGCCTAATTAAATTTAATTGAATGAATTAGTTACACATTCCTAGAACCCCTTTTCATGATAATGGAAGGTAGAAGAGTGAACATAATGAATTTTTTATATCTTATATGAATTAATTAAGGGTTTCATGTCCCTTATCCATGTCACACTAATGAAAGGTATGAAATTAACCCATTTAATTATTAAATGGAATTATTATTACATGGAATAATTTATATAATTAAAAAATTATAAGGTGGCTATAGAATATGGACCTTGAGAACCTTATAAAAATGGTTAGAATCGAGCCAGCATTATATTCCTAAGGGAATACCTTGATCACTCCTAGACAACATTTTGATTTTGGGATATTTGTTACCAGGGTTGATACCCACCAAGGAACTCGATTCATGCTTACTAGTGGATTCTTGGTATTAAATAGTAGGATATCTATATTATTATTATAGGATTCCTTAGATAAAATCCATAGATCGAGTGTGATTTCTAAAAACATGAGGTTCCTTGGATACACTATTGGGACTAGTCATTTCTTATTTAGTTTTACCTTGGATGAATCCCTTGGTATTAGTTAGAAATTACATTTGTGTGGAATTATTTGGGTGATTCCCCTTGGATTAAAATCTTATCCCTTTATCTAGTCTATATATTATTACAAATTTTTCATGACCCCTAAGTCCAAGGATGCATTGGTTATTTCCTTAGATCCTCTTCACGGTTATCATAATCATGGACGCCTTGATACATATTTGATGATTCATCATTATTATTATCATGTAAGGATTTTATTTCTAGTTATACCTCATGGGAATAACTATATAAGTTGGTACATAATTAAAAATAAAATTCTAATATGTTTAAGAACTAGTTAAGGCTAAATAAGGTATATGTGTATTTATATTATTATGCTTATTTACTTTTATATATGCATGCATGCACACTGTTTCAATTTATTTTACACGGATTGGATGTCATATACATCAATGGTTATGGCCTACTAAGATTTATCTCACAACCTCTTCAGGACACAATTGGTACCCAAGAAGATTACATTTATATAGGTGTTGTCAGAGGGAATCATCCCACCATGGACACATGATATTTCATGCTTTCATATGAAGGATCTTTGTAGAAAATGATCAAGTTGGAGAATAGGATTATTTGATAGGTTTTGGTTTCTTTTTTTTAATTTGAAATAGTTTATTTTAACATATGACTTGTATCTAGGTGTTTCAGTTTTGTAGACACATGACAAAAAATTTCATCAAATTTGGAATATTGTTCTCTTTTTTACTTGTTTCTTATTATTCTTTCTACTTCTTCAGTTACATCTGTTCATAATGCATCTTTTATTTACCTATTATTATTTTTATCTTAAGTTATACACTTTTTTAATGAATTCATAGTATCCGCACTAATAAACCCTAGTCTCACACTACTTTTCAGTAGCTTCTGTTATTTTGGGAGATGTTCTTGAGGCCATGTGTCCAACCAGTCATGGGGAACCCCTCGTTAGTAACTGGGTTTGAAATGTTACACAAGACACAAGGGATTTTAATTTTATAATTTTTATTTCATATTTAAAATTAGTGTGTACAAATTTTGTAATAACTCTCACTTCATTTTATTATTAATTTATGAATTACAAAGGAAAAAACTAGTTACAAAAATGAAAAATCAAAAAGAAAAGAATTGTGAGACATATTATTTAAGGAAAAATGATTAAAATATTAATTTATATTTTGTTTTTGGGGGTATTTATAGGGAATAAATATGTTCCTTTAGTTATTATAAAAATATTTAGTCACATGTGGTATGAGAGACTTCTCAGTAGTAAAATATTTTGATTATTAACCAGAATTCCACTCCTCCTCAAATATAAAAAGGCATTCAATTTCCCAACTTCATCAAACCTATAAAGTATTTTAGCTTCTTCATCCTATTGAAAAATCACTTCCTAACATATATTCTATTATCCTAGAATAATTCCATTGTGGATAATTCAATCCAAGTGTTTACATTGGTTCAAACTAGAAAGAGTCACACGATGAAGAGGTAACTTTCATCAATAAGAATGTTTTTATTATTTCATTCTTCAACTCCTTAAATTTTTCTTATACCATGATTATATAATACCCTCAGTATCCTAAATATATTTATATGTTTTTATGTTAATGGTATGAACAAAATCTAAAAAAAATTCTATTTAATGGGTTCTGAAATCAAAACTTGTGTATACAGTGGACTACGTCCTCAGGAAATGATGTCGTTCATTTTTTACATTACAACCTCTCATGGTTGGGAAAATTGTTGTAAATACTATTTAAATATATTATATGTATGATATTTATTACACAAAAATAAATCTTGACTAATTATATCAAATAAAAACAATTTATATTCCATTCTGAAATGGATATGATAACATCACTCATGTGTACGACGGACTATCACTTCACAAAATCATGTGAATTGTTTTTCTCTAAAATGTTACATGGAAGGTAATAAGTTTAACTATAATGAATATATGTGATATAAATTAAATAATTATGATTTTAATGACATTATTAGATTAATATAAATATAATAGATCACTTCATTCATACCATTTGACAAAGAAAAAAAGTTATAACATCATTCGTAGACGTGGGGACTACTGCTTCCTCCAAGTGATGTGATTTCTTTTACATCAACAGAATAATGTATAATTATATATAATTTATTTTAATAATATTTATGATATAATTATTATTATAGGAAGTGAAAATTTTACTTACCTTATTTTCGATAATGATAATTTAAAAGTTGAAACGTTACTCATGCGCACATACGGCCTACCGTCTCCATGATCGTAACGTTGGTTAATTTTTCATGACTATATTTCATGGTAATTTTTAAAGGAATAAATTATGAATATTTATTATACTTATTTAATTATTATTAGTCTTTATATGTTTACATAATGGCCTTTTTTTACCATAGTCAACCTACCAATGTAGTTTTTGACACACAATCTGAATATGGTGAAAACATACATCTTAAACTTAATTGATTAAATAATTTTGTATAAATTGTTTATTAGTGAAATAAAAATACTAATAAAATAAAACAATTCTCGATAAATTAATATAATTTGGTTTTATTGGGAAATTAATGAACTAATGTGATGAATCTTACTCAATGTGAGTGTTTTTCTGGTATCACTTTTATTTCTATGAGATAAAAGCCATAGTCACCACTTAATTTTTTCTGTGGTGTATATAAATCCCTGAAATGTATTTTATGAATCATATACATAAATTTATGTGGATTTGAAAAACCATTTTATGAACTCTATTTCACGGGATTTTTGGTTTCCAAGATACCAAAGTAGTAAGGGATTTTAATCTCAATTTTCCTTCATCGAGACATTTGACATGCTATACTACCATCATCATTTATAAGGTGTATATAATACCAAATTAACATGTAATACCATGAATATAATAACATTAAGGATTTTATATGTTTCATATATGTTTTTCTTTCATGAAGATTGTGATTTAATTTTACCAATGTTGTAAGAGTTTCATGTTACAATATCTTCATTTATCGGGATTTTTGGTGATTAAGTATCCAATGTTTAAATCTTATGGTCTACCTCTAAATAATTTTCATTAGTTTTATTCTCTTATTTTTTTCATAATAATACATCTTTTTTACTTAATGTTCTTCTCTTCATGTAATAAAGTGTTCAAAATAATTTTTTTTATGAAAAATTTTCTTTTCAGTCGAAAACAAAATATCTTCAAAACACAATGTTTTTTTAAAAATGTTTTCAAAAGTGTTTTAAAAAGTTTAAATAGAATATTACCCAAAAAAATACGAAAAGATTTTTAAAATCTTACATTATATTATTTCATGTTCATTTTCAAATAGAAGAATTTTCAAAATGTTTTCTGTTTTTAAAATGTTTTTTCAAAATGATAAGGATATTTTCATCTAGAATGTTTGTAATGAAAACTTAACGGTATTTACATTCATTAACATCAATAAGACATATTTTTATTTATCCTAAACTGCTAATATTTCATATGTATATCAACCGATTTATTTGTAAAGATGCATTACGCTTGTTTCAATGAAATTTTTATGGACACCATTTATTTTCAACAGGTTAATTATGTCTCATAGAGATTTTCAAGGAACATGTAACTTTTCCACAACTAAATCATGTTTCAAAAAGATTTTCATTGAATATGTTATTTTTTTCACAGGTTATTCATGTTTAGAAATGAACAATGTTTTTTCAATGACTTATGATGAAACAAATTCTTTTTATTCTTTATATATTATTCATTTCATAGACATTATAAGTACTGGTTACACCCAAAAAGCTATGGGTGGTCCAATTATATCTTATATGATGCGTGTGCCCAGATAGAGCTCTAATGTAAATATTAATGATTATGTTATCTATATAATTATAATGTAGTTCGACCATATGGTTATTATAACTGTATGTGACATGTAATGGTTCTATAAGGGTTCTTGTGAGATGATATGCCAAGATAAAAATATGGTTTGTCTATGATTTCTCTGGGTTTTTAAAGTTTTATATCATCAATATTGATATCACAAGCCACATGACTATTGATTCTTATGACTCTTTCCTTTTTCAATCCATTATTACATGATTTCATGATTGGTGATATAGGTATGGATGGGTATGAATATTAATATGTTATACTTGTGCACATTAATTATTTCATCAAACTTTTATGCTCCTCCTATGTTTATTGATGAAATTGAATTTTTAATTCTTCTATTTAACCTTATTGAAAATTTGAGCTCACCATTATTATGTTTCCATTATCAATAGTTATAAAGAATGTGGTTGAAGGATTTATGACTATATAGAATTTTCTAAGGATGATGATCATAACCAAATTTTAAATAATAATGGTTGGGTTAAATGGGATCAATGTTAATTTTTTGGCTTCGGTATTATTTATATAATTGTTTTCCTAATTCTATAAATCAATAAAACTAAAAGGACCTTGAAAATATAATTGATCCATTTTTTCTGTTTGATGTTTTAAGGTTTGGATAGAGACAACTGAGTCACAAATATTGGAATCATAGCCATAAATGTAATGTTTATGATTTCAACTTAGGATCTGGGAGTGCAGATCATGGGATGTTATATTAGGTATAAATGGAAAGTTTTAGATAAATTTTTAGATTATGATGTTTTCAGGAGCATTTATATTATGATTTATAGATTCCATAACATGTATACAAGATTAAATATGGTTATAAGTTCAATTTCTAAGACACCTTAATTTATTTTTTTAATTAGTAAATAAATTTGAGTTTATTAATGACATTTTATGAGACATTTTATTGGGTTTATGCATGTGTAAAACAAAGTTTTAATGTGAATTATTCCATTACTTTTTTCTAATATAAGGATTAAGGTATGGATAAACATTAATTTTTATTTAATCCTAGATATTGTGGTATCTATAGGAACACAAGTATTATCATATATATAACCACTAGAATGATAAGTGATTTTATGACTAAATGGATAATGTAACATCAAAATAAGATTTCAATCTTTTGTGTATTGAAATCTAAAAGGGTTGATAAAAAAATTGAGGTTAAAAAACAAATTAATTTTTTAATATAGTGAGGCTATTTGGGATATACCTACCTACCTAAAATATAATTTTTAATGAAATGAAGAATAACTTGTTATACCTATTATGGTTGTTTAATCTTTAAAATTTTCTTTTTCTACGTTAGGTGTGAAAGACTCATCATGGCTACTCATCGTCAGGTGAAAAAGATGATATTGTGGTGTAAATTTTTTAAATGATGAAATTTTACTTGGAAATTAATTATATATAATTATTTTTTTAGTCTATATGGGGAATAATTCCTTGAAATTTATGAAAAGGATCCTGAAATAAAATGTTATCCTATTACCATTTTTAGATGATATCAACGACCTTTTCTACACCTATTTAGATGGTGGTTTTTTTCATTTACTTCATCTTGACCATGTTCTATATCACACTCTATTATTACATTAGAATTAGTTTCCATTACAAATATATCTTTTAATTTTCCACCAATGTTCTCTCAATGTGGAATCCATGTTATGTGTAACTACAAGTGATCTCTATGTTTCCCACTATCTCATTTTAAGTTATTTTTTCACAATTTATTTTGTACTATGAGGGTTTCAGTAATGTAATTATAAAAAAATTTAATCCTTTGATTACCAAGATAAATTTTAATTTAGAAGTTCATTTTAATGGGGGTCAGATGTAACATCCCATTATTTTATGAAAAAAATGATTTCAAATTATTTGAAATTATTTTATAGATTGAATTACAAAAAATTAATTATTTTTATTATTTTGTATATAACACCATGTCTATCATGCATATCACTTAACATCACTTTTTTCTAAATTGTGTTACACACAACACTTTGTCTTACCAAAAAAAATATACTATTAATATTACCATTTAGCAAGATAGTGATAACATAGTAATTGGGATTGTGAGATTTAATAAGATTAAATAAATTATTTTAAATTTTTTCAGACATTTATATAATGAAATCAATGAAAACCAATTAATTATAAATGAAAATAAACCCCAATTGAATGTAAAGGATGTTTTTTTATAAAACAATTATACACCCAAAGGAATTTTATCTTAATAAAGGAAATAAATTAATATTATTGGATGATATTGATGAAATATACATATAATAAAAACAATATAAGGATTAAAATTCAACCTATTAGTTTTCTATATATGAGAAATTAATAAATATAATTTTATGGCTAAAAGTTTTGTTTCTTTTAAAGGCAGTTTTGTCACCTTTTGAAGGCATACTTGTGTTAAAAGTAATTTTTTGGAATATTATAAAAAAAATTAAAATATAACATTCTTTAGAAAAAGTTAAAAAATTACCTTATATTTAATTTGTGTCATTTTATGAACAAGTTTCATTTTTATGAATAGTTAAAATATTAATATTAAATTAAAAATTGAATTTATATCAAAACAATTTATAATGATAAATCATATTTTTAAATAGTTGAAAAGTCACAAAAGTTATAACATAAGCCTATTAATCCATTATAGTCCATTTTAATAATTTTCTTATTCAATTTTGATATTAAAACCTTGTGAAATTTTAAACTTTTCACTAAAGAATATTTCTCATCAAATCTATGGAATTAATATTAAATTAAATCCTATCAGTTAAATTAATTAATTTTTAAAAATTAGATTCCATATTTGGAATCATGATATTTTATACTATATAATTATGTAAAATCAATTTTTGATCAAATTTATATGTGAAAATAGTTAAAATCAATTACACTGATTATGGTAAAAATGGGTTTACTTAATAATTATACATAAAATATAAGGTGTAAAATGGCATACCAATATGTCCAACAACCTTTTTATAAACATATTAAAACCCTTAGGAACATCATATGAAAATTTACAATTTTTTAGAAACAATTTTCATGATAGAAACCCATATATAATGTTAAGTAAATAAAAAGAAAAAATATACCTTTATTTCTATAAATTTCTATAATGGTTTGGGGATAGGGAAAAAACTACATAGGAAAGGTTAGATATATTAATTTGGGAGAAAAAATAGTTTATTATCATGATAATTTTTATTCATTTTTTATAGATGGTATAATTACACTATATTCTTAAGAAACACCATGTCATTAACTAATTAGATAATAAAAAAAATAAAATAAAATAAAATAAATACCTTAAAGTAGAGGTAAAAATAATGAATTATTATGTTGAATTATTTTTTTAGATTAATATATCATAAAAAAGCTGGAAAATTAACTAATTTTAATTCCATTATTTTCTTGTTATTTTTAAAATTCAAGTTAAAAGAATAATGTCAACATTGACATTAATGATATTTTATAATAAATTTTATTCTATTATGTGACGAAAAATTACTAAAAATATTATATTCCTCAACACTGTCCTAAAATGTTAATAAATATAAAATATGGTCCATTAATTGATCAATTTATCTTTCATAATGTACAAATTGACCCCAAAATAGTAAAACCAAATTTGTTATGCTTAGGGTTAAAGTGGAGTTTTTCCACATTACAGGCACTTCTATTAAATTATATTTACAAGAAAAATGGGATTTTAATTTTATAATTATTATTTGTTATTAAAAATAGTTGCGTCTAAAATTTATAACAACTATCAGTTAATTTTATTCTTAATTTATGAATCACATGGGTTAGAAAAGTAGTTACATTAATGAAAACCCAAAATGAATAAAATGAGTGAAAATGGGAGTTAAGGAAAAGGATGACTAAAAAAGTTATTTATTTTTTGTGGTGGAGGTGTTTATAGAAACAATATTTAATTCCCATAGTTATTAACAAATTTTTTGAGGAAAATGTGGAAGGTATACCTTATAATAGAATACTATAGAGAATTTAGAGTATTCCCACTCATCCTGAACTATAAAACTATGCTCTCTCTTCAAACAACATCACACATCTCAAAAAATTTGGCTCATCAAAGATCTGCAAAAATCATTCCCCAACATCCCTCCTATCAACCTAGAGGCCTCAATTTGTTTAAAAATAAATCCATGGATGGCCTTTATTCAAACCAAAAGGCTTTACTTGAAGAAGAGGTAACATTCACCAACAAGATTTTTTTTTTCTATTCCCCCCCACCTTCGATTATTCTTATGAAATGACTCTTTAGTTTAATCATGATATAAAAAAGTTATATATTTTTATATAAAGTTAAAAACCTATACCCAAAAACACTTCCATCAAATGGGTGATTAAATCATCATTCATGTTTACGGTAGACTACCACCTCACGAAATGATATCATTCGTTTTTCTATTACAACCTCTCATGGTTAGGAATAATGATAGAAAAACTCTTAATGTATGATATTTTTTATGTTTAAAATAAAGTAATATATATGTATTAGTTATATCATATTATCCATTTTTATATTTCATTATTTAAGGGATATGATAAGATCACTCATTTTGTACGTCAGACTGATGCCTCACAAAGAGATGTGAAGTGTTTTTAACTAACATGTTCATAAAAGGTAATAAGATAACCTATTTTTAAAATATATGATATAAAAGAAATAATATTTATATGCATGACATAATTATCTTTATGGAAATATGATATATCATTTTCTTCTTACTATTTCACACACTAAAAAAGTGATAACATCATTCATGGATGTGTATACTACCACCTCCATAAAGTGATGTGATTCCTTTTACATCTCAATAATTATAAATATAATTATATATAATAAAATATAATAGTATTTATTATTTAATTATAATTATTTAATATAAAATGATAATTACCTTCATTCCATAGTGATAATTGAAAAGTGAAAAACTAACTCATTCGTACGTATGGACTATAGTGTCTCTGATCATAACATTGGGGCATCTTTCATAATAATATTTCTTGATTAGTTTTTAAAATTACAATTTATGTATAATTATTATGAAAATTTAATTATTGTTATTCATGAGATGTTTTATTATTGATAATTTAGACCATAATCAACCTTCCTATATAGTTTTTGAAACACAAGATGAATATAGTCAGAAAATATGACTTAAACATAATTAATTATGTAATTATATAAAAACATTTTATATATGAAACAAAATATATAACAATAATGTTAAATTTCCTAAATAAATTAAATTATTATCTGAGTTTTATTATTCAATGAGGTAATGAATATATGTTAGTAATAATACAAAAGGTAAGGGTCTTTCATTTTTCGCATTTATTTCAATGAGATATATTAAATCTTCACCACTAATTGTTTTTGTGTGGTTTATATACATACACGAAAGTTATTTTATTAATATAATACTTAAATATGTGTAGATTTAAATATTCAATTTATGATATATCTTTCATGGGGTTTATTGTTTCAATGTTTCCAATGTTGCAATGTATTTTTCTCTGAATTTTCATTTTTTTTATAAATTTGTCATATTAAAAACAAAAATTCATTTATGAGGTGTATAAACTGCCCCTTTGAAATTTTATAAAACGAATATTATTATTTTAATGATATTATAAGTTTCATTTAATTTTATTCTTTCATGGGACTCATGATTCAATGTTAGCAAAGTGGATAGTGTTTCTTGTTACAGTCTCATTAATTATTAGGATAGTTTGTTATTATGTCTCTAATGTCGAAATATTATGATCCAAATATAATTAGTTCCCATGATATTTATTATCCTATATTTGATTCATGAGAATAAATTCTTGAATTTAATTTTCCTCTATTAATGTATTCATGATTTCACACAGAATGTTTTTATTAAAAATCATATTTTTAATCAACTGGATGTTTCCTTCAAAAACTGTTTTTTTTTTAAAATGAATTCAATTTTTTTCAGAGGTTGTTATAAATTCAAAAATTATATTTTCCTCAAATAACGGTTAAATGATTTTTTAAATATTCCTTTATAATCATTCATGTTCATTTTCAAATAAAAGGATTTTTAAAATAATTTTTGTTTTAAAAATTCTTTTCCAAAATCAAAAGTATATTTTCCTCATTAATGTAATTAACTATATTTTATTTGTATTTACATTAATTTATTTAAAAATAATATTGTTTATTATTCCTCACTGTGGATAATTCATGTTGATACCATGTGCCTTCTCTATCTGGATGGATTATGTTTTTTTAAAGAGATTATTATGGAAAATGTTTCTCTTCCATATATTAATTATGTATCAAAGATATTTTCATTGAAATCATTTCATTTCAAATGTTCAATCAAGTTTTAAATATATTATTATGTAACATTTTTATTCTCTATGTGATAACTGTGTTCTAAAATGAATACATATATTTTAAATTATTTATGATGAAAAAAATTCTATATATTCATAATTTATTACTCGATGGTTGGACATTATAAATGATTGGGGAACCTATATAGCACTTGGTGAGCCCTTTATATCTTATATAACGGTTGTTTAAACATAGGTCTCCAATTAATATGGTAATGATTATTTTCACTCAAGAATTATATTTGAATTCGGTGGAATGGTTATTCTTATTGTGAGGGTTCTTTATGGGTTATGTATGGGTTTTATGAGATGATTTTTAAAAGATACCAATATCTAATATATATACATTCAATAATATTTTTGTGTTTAATTTTATGAATAATTATATCACATGGAACTTTTCTATTGATTCTAATGAATTTTTCATTTGTGAATACCTTATGAAATGTTTTCTGGTTTGGTGATCTAGGAATTGATGGGTATGAATATTCTTATTTTATACTCATGTACATTAATTATGTCATCATACATTTATTCTACTATTATGATCATTGATTACATTAAATATTCAATTAATATGTTTACCCTTACTAACTATTTGATCTCACATTTCTTATGTTTCTTTTTTCATCGGTTATAAATAACGAGGATGATTTATTGATTTTTATAATGGATTTCACAATTATGATGTTGATGACCAAATACGAAATATTAAAATTTGGGTTAATTGGGAGATATATTTATTTTTTTACATTGGTATTATTTATATATGAGTTTACCTAATTATCTAAATATTTAAAAAAAAGGGTCTTTGATAATTTTAGTGATCTAAGTATTAATTTTGTGCTTTTAAGGTTTTTATGGAAAAAATCGGGTCACAAAAATCAGCATCATAGAAATAAATGTAATGATTATGATTTTAGCAAAGTACCTGGGAGTTTGGGTCTTACGATGTTATAATAATTATCATAAAATTGTATGCATCATTTCCATAGTATTTATTAAATTAAAGAAAAAATATAAGAAATAATTTTTAAAACAATAAAAGTAATAAAATTTGGATGCATTACTTTATTACATGTATTTTATATACAAATATAAAATTTAATAGATGTGTCTAATTTTTACATTCAAAGTCCATTTTTTTAAGTTTCATTCAATGTCAATGCATTTTAATTTTTCTAAAAATAAAATTAATAGTATTGTTGAGAAATATATTTTATTAAATATTTTTGAAAAAATAAAAAACTTGAAAAGAACACATAAGTTTATATATTGTTTAAAATTTCATCTATTGTCCATTTATGATAAAATTGTTACCGTATATTTAAAATTATAAAAGGATAAAATTAAACAATTCATTATAATGGTTAGGATTAAAATTTTTTAACCAAGATTTTTATCATAAAATAATGTTTAGAATATTTTCTAAACCTTTAAAAATTTTATTATTTGATAATAATAATTCCTTATATTCCTTAAATTTTAATACATATTATTTTTGAACTATTTTAAATATTTTAGGCACATATAGTATTATAATATTTCATGTATTTCAAGAATTACCTTAATTAAATTACATAAAAAAAATATTTTATTAAATGATTTAAAACTCATAAAAATATTTTTTTATGCGATGTATTTCGGTTATGGATTAAATTATCAATCATCCTCCATTTGTTGGTAAATTTCGTTTTTATGGTAACTTTCATCGAATATATGCTATAAAAATCATTAATA
Source organism: Viscum album (assembly GCA_963277665.1). NCBI lineage: Eukaryota > Viridiplantae > Streptophyta > Magnoliopsida > Santalales > Viscaceae > Viscum > Viscum album. The sequence continues at coordinate 1,688,384,859 of OY728147.1, read as the reverse complement.
TCAAGGTAATTTCTAAAAGAAGTTAATGATAGATTATTAATAAGTGATAAGGGAGATAAAATCTCCTAAATATTTAATAATTTTATTATATTAGAGGATTTATAATTATACTCATATTATCATGAAAATATGTCTATTTAGGGTCATTTGATTAGAAAAATAAATAAAAATATTTTAACACTATTTGTAATTCTAAGAGTTCTACTACCCTCACATATAAATGCACACCTCTCATCCTCTCTTCCTCGAAAAATTTAAGAATACTAAATCAAAAATTTATTAACATATTACATTCTTAGTTTCATATATATATTTTAATTTTCCAAATACAATACTTTCAATTATAAAGGTAAAAAAAATACTTTCTCTAGAACGAGGTATAACTCTAACTCGAGAATTTTAAATTTTATCAGGTCCACTACCTCATTTAAATCCATGGTTTCCATTCTTAAATAATTAATTAATTATTTAAAAGATAATAAAATATTATTATTATGGTGGAAAAAACATTATCTACCTTCATTCCATCAAACCAAATGTGAAAACATTGCATGTGTGCACGTACAACTTACCATCTCAACATAATGGTATAATTCTTTTTTCATCACCACATTATGAGGACGGTTGTAATGATTTATTTAATAAATACATACTTAAAAAATTATATTTTTATCTTATTTTAATTTTTATTAGTAATTTAACATTCTATTATTCCATCTGAGGAAAAGTGAACATAAAATTTGATGCGTACATATGACCAACAGTTTCAATGAATGGTGTATTTCATTTTTTATCTCTATAATTAATGGATGAAAAAAATATATTTATTATGAATATATATGTTATTTATATCAAAATCACGTTTTTTATATGTTTAAACACTGATCAATATGAACGTAATGAAACAAATGAATCTAAACATATTTGATAAATGAAGTAGTTAAGACCTAAAATAATGATTATAATTAAATATTGTTACCAAAATGGAGATAAAATGTTATAAGTGGATTTTATATGTTATCATACATAAGTAAATTATTCTAAGATATTATTATATTAAATTAAAATTTATTATTAAAGTGGTTAACAGTATGGATGAAGAATGCGAGACCTGAGGAAAGGGTTTTTTAGTCTCACTTATGTTTCTGTTCGACATATGTGATATTCATCAAACGTTTTCTTTGTGTTTTGTATATATAATCCATTTAAAATTTTATTTCATGAATATATTTATATTCATAGAACTTAATTTTTCTTTTGAACTTATTTAATTCATTTCAGTTATGAATCATAATACACTAAAGCCCTAATTAATTTTATTTATGGTCTCATTTTACTTACATATTATTTACATATGAAATTCAATTGAAAAAAAATATATGATAATTATCTGAAAAAACCATTATATGTTATAATACTATATGTATTAGTGTAATTTTAAATTAATAGTACCATTTTCTACTTTTTATGAACTTGATATATTGATAGAATGATTCTATGGAAGACCAAAATTATTTTTCTCTTTGGTAGAACATCCTTTTCCACACATATCCATTATTTCCAAAAATTATTTCACGTATTTCTTTATATTATCATATAAATTTTTTAAATTAATTATTTCCAATGATAAAATTTTTAAAAAACATTTTGATTGGAAGCTTTTTATTGTATTATGAATGTGTTACTTTTTACTTTTTACTAAAAATATAAATTTTATTTTATTTTTAATATACACTTAGCCTATAGAATTTTCCACCATAATAACTGCTCAATGAATTGATTTTCCATTATAGTTTACCAATTTTATTTTCATGGAAACTAAATTCATTAATTGTAGGGAAATTTATAAATATTAATAAGTGATTTCAAAGAAAAAAAATGTATTTTCTTCCAGAAATGTTCTAGTGAAAATTAAAAATTTTTTTTCTCTACAAATACACCCATTCATGTTAATATGGATTTTATCAAACAATCCCATAATTTTTCACTCTCAGGATGGTCTAGGATGTTATCGTTTTGATATTCTATATTCTTTATTTAATGTGGATAGTTTTTCACGTATATATAATTTTGAGAAATAATTGTATTGATCATTATATATATGAAGAATATATTGGGCGTGTAAGTGATTATAGAAGGACTATTATAGATATACCCTCAATGAATTGATATTTCTCAAGTGATAAAATAGGATAGCATGATTTTTAGATTGAGGTTCTCAAACCATTTCATAATAGTTTGGTATTTAATATATACCTTGATATACAATGATATTGTCTTGTATAAGTGGAGTTGATGGAATGATAATGACTTGGTTGAGACTTATTAATGGAATGATAATGTCATGTTTTAGAGGCCGTGGTATTAGGCTCATCGCATATTGATTGAGAAACCTTGAAACTTAATGCCCATAATTATTTATTTCCATCATTAATAATCAATTTTCCTTTTTTCTAAGTTTTTTCTATATTGATATTAATCATGGATACTCACTAAACTCCTGTTATTAACTAAATTGGTTCTGTTTTTTGTTATTCACCTTTCTATATTGATTTTTACTTATTTAATGATGATAGATTAATATTTAAATAACCCTTACTTGGAATTTGAATTCAATAGTATTTTGTTTCCTTTCACTATGATATGAAGAAGGAAACATCTAATGAGTTAAATGTTACAAATATTTATATTCGATATAGTTTTATATTTTGTTACCAATATATAAAAGGGAAGAAATTTTGATTCTATTTATACAAAAATACTAAACATTTTAGTCCTTTGGGATTTGATCTCTTATATCAAGTAAAAACGTAATAATGTTTTCAACAGCTCTAGGATTCTAGGGTTACGGTCTTTAAAATATCTCAACCAATGAAATAGTCAAATAAAACATTGACCATTTTGGTTTAACCTTGGTTCCATTATTTTTTAAATAATTATTCTTCTTAACATAATATAAAAAAATATATATTAACTATAAAAAAATACATATTCTCTCAAAATATATTATTAGTTTACCAACATACCCAAAATAAACTCAGCAAATGAATTTTTATTATTTTATATGATATATAACTTATTATCACCATCCAAAACATTTACCCATAAGTTTTCCTAGATAATTAAATTATTTATATCCAAACATATTACAATATCCATTATAATCTTAAAACTACTATAATTCCAAAGGATTAATCTTTGGATAAAACTCTCTAATAAATAAATATTTCATAAAAAATATTACATCACTAATAATCACATGAACTATTATTCATATAATTTTAGATAATTAAGAAGTATAACCCTTAATAATACAAAACTAAATATAAATCCCCTACACCATGCACACATTGGTTTCCTTCATAATTCTTTTTCAATTGACACACATTATCCATTCAATAAATATGACCATAAATTGTACTTCAACTTAATTATTAATAATTATCATCCTTAAGCCTTTTTAAAATCATATCAAAATTAGGGATTGAAATAAAAATCTCATTAATGTGAGAAAAATTGAAAACCAATATGATAATTAAATACATGAATACACAAGAAAAAAGTTTTTCCACTGTGTAATAAATTCTTAGAACATAGAAACTAATATTAGATCATGAAATAATTTTATTTTCTCAATGAATCCCATAAAAACTCATAAGAAATCATAAATGCATAAAATAGTCATAAAGGATTATTGAGCCTTTATATTGGTATTTATCCCTTTAATCCCTCTTATAATGGAATAAACTAAATAGTTAATTCTCATAACATATAATGGAATAAAATCACTAGTAATTTCTAATATAACATTCTATGAGAATAAATAACCTCCCAATTTTTATGGGATATATCAGGGACCCACCAATCATCATCTATAATTTCCTATTTTAATATCACAAATAAAACATATAAGAGGTTTAATTTTAACACATAAGTATAATTTCACAATGAGAAAAAAAATGGGGAAAATAAAATACTGATTAAGATAAAGAATAAGAAGAGGAATAATAGTATGTAGAGACAATTTTAGTAAAACTGTAAATTATTTTATAGGTTTATATTGTAAATAGACTTTAAAAATAACTAGATAACTATGGATTTCATATTTAAATACTAATAAAATTTATAACCTAAAATTATTATCTTTAAATGTAATTAAAATCAATAATAAATCTATTCCATATAATTTTAAATATTTTAAAAACACCAATTTGGAATTTTCCCTTACCTTTAAAAGTGTTCGGTTGACATTGCGTAATCATTTTGGATAATTACCGTGCTATTTATATTTAATAAAAATTATTTAGAAAAATATAAATTTGTAATATTAATTATTATCTTTTCAAATCATTCCTTAAATTATTTTTTATATTTTATTTAATGATAATATTTTTATGATATAATATTTACCTTTTCTTACATTACACCAGCACTGGGAAAGAATTTGAATTAGTACATTTTTATATAATTTTAAAGGTTATATATATATATATATATATATATTATTTATTCTCCATCAAATATGACCCTTAATATTTATTATAACCTTATAAATTATCAATATTATCCATTATGTCATCAAATAATACTTTTTATATGTTGTACAAGCAGTGTGTCATTACTGATAACTATTTTCATATTTACCTTCACAAGAATATTAATTTTTATTAATTGGAAAGAAATTATTTAAAATTTTTATTATATTATAACTTATTAAAAATTACAAATGTTTCTATAATGTTCAAAATAATTTTAGAAAAACATTATAACAAGAATTTTAATTCAATTTAAACTCCAACTATAATATTAAAATGTTTTTTTAAGTCAAATGTGTAACGAAAAATAAAACAAAATTAAATTTTTATATTTAATTTAAAAAAATCCATATTTTCAATAAAAATTGAATAATAATATAATTTATAATATTTTAAAATTAATATTTTGTTAAAATAATGAATGTACATAAAATTTATTATAAATTATCGTATCTAGTTATTTGTACATTTTTTGATAAATTAAAATCTAGTTAATTTCAATAAAATATATTATTTATATTATAAAAACAAATATACCATTAATAAATTTAATAATTAAAATAAAACTAATTATATATTATGGAAATATATTTTTTTGGAAAAAAAATTATTTTTCAAATGAAAAAGCATTTTTCTTATTTCATACCTTAATAAAATTAATAATAAGTTAACAATATTAATATATATCAATATAAATTTATATAATCTATATAAATATGAGAATATAAAATATATAATAATTATAATAAATTAATTAGACAGAAAAAATAGTAAATCATGTTAATAAAACATATTAAATTATAAAATAAATCATCATTTATATCAAATAGTAACCATAATAAATTTATTTTTATAATAATTATATATTAGATCATATATTAACTATTTTTATATAAAATATAAATATAAAATATTTTTAATAAAAATATATCTTTAAAAAATATAAATTTTTAACATGAATACGAACAAAATAAATAAATTGATATATTGATAAAAATACATGGGTTATAAAATGACCCTTATAGTGATGTGGAGACCCAAAGATCCCTATGATCCTATGTTTGATTTTTTTAAAAAAAATTAACTTCCTTATAAGATTCTCCACAATTCCTATTTCCTTATTTTAATATTCGAAATCTTTTACTCATTTTACTGCCTTTTTATTTTCCCTTAGTGACTCTTGATCCTAGGATTTGTGTAACTGAGATTTTGTGATACGATATGAGATTATCTTCAACTTTAATTCATTTCTACATATTTATTCACTATATATTGGTTTGGTATGTTTTATTGTTTCATATTTTGGTGTTGTTTCATAGGGTCCTTAAGGGGGGATGGTCCATCATATGTTTTATTGTGGGTATTTTTGAGGTTTGGGGCAGTTGATTAGAGTTTTTTCTTTATTATTATGTTGTGACTGTTGAATATCTATTTGTGGTTAGGGATTCAATATCTTCATTCACTATTATTTTTTGTTAATATAGAGTTATGATGCCTATTTTTTCAATTATTATATGGTTATAGTTAACCCAATACCAATAAAGAATATGATTAATGGAATTACAAGGGGTGATATGATTCAAATGCATTTTATTTGTTTTTAAATTATTAACTCTTTATTATCGACTAGATTAACTAGTATGTTGTACTGTGATATCATTATATAATGATATTTATATATTTTATCACATTAATAGATAATTAAGTCACATAAATGTTGTAATTGAATTAGAGGTATTTTAATATGGAATTAATAATTATCATGTTCATTATTAATGTGGTAAAAAAATATAGAAGTTTGAATAAAAGAGAATGATTTATTTTATTTTCAATGAATGTTGGTTTTTATAGTGTAATATTTTATATTTCTATCCCACAATTTGTTTAGAAGGCTATTTTATATTTGTGAGTAATAAAGAATGAAATGTTGTTATTTTGGAATTCATTTGTAATGGTTGATGTGTGATATTGGGGGAATTGATGTTGTTTTTGTTGGATAAAATTCCATGATGTTTGATATTGTGTTGTGAGTTTTTTTTACTATTTCCATAGTTTCTCTAAAATATTGATGTTAGTGAACAAAGGAATAATTATTTATAATGGGTTGAACTTGATTTCAACAATAGTGTTTATAGTTTTTGAGAAAGCTAATACATCAATGTGAAAAATGATATAGTTTGTATAATATAATAATAGAGAGAATGAATATAGCTCAGTTAATGCAACAATTTGGGTATGGATTCACATTGGAATTTTTTATCTGTTGATAAATTCAGAAGTTGTAGTTTTTTGGTGGTTGTTATATTTTAATTATGTTGTTAGTTGGGTTTTGGTTATTAATGAAGGTGATTGTTAATATGAGGAGGTTGTGATGAATTTATTATTTTATGTTATATTAGTAAATGTATAGAAACAAAATATTCACCCTTAGTTTAAGGTCATAGATTTTATTGTATTCATTATTTTATTTTTTTATCTCCTATGAGCCACCTCCTAAGTGATGTAACCTTTTTGTAGCCCAAATGAGGTCATGGGCTCTAGGTGATTTACACTAATTTTTAATGGAGGTGACACAAATTTCCAGATACACCCCTCCTCACCCTCTCCTCATATCATATAGAGGATATGGTAGATTGAAGTTATAATGATATGAAGTGATAGCCTATGGTTATGATATGATATGTGAAGATGATATGAATGGTAGAGGTATACATGAATAGAGGATCACACAAAATTGGTTTCCATAATTATTATGTACCCCACTATAGAGAGGATGTGATGAGACTGAGGATATGTTGTGATTATTTATGCATATTCTGTTTTGATTTTTATGTATATACATGGTAGAAGTCGTGATGTATTTATATGGTTATGGATGGGATAAGAGTGTCATGTAATAATTTTTTTGTGCGTGAGGGTGTATTTTTTAGTTGGGTAATGGTTATAGGTCAGTTATTAATATATTCTACTAATATTACATTACTATCATGTATACAAATTTAGGGACTGATAATTAGTAAGGATGACTATTATTTTTTATTTTTAATAAGTAATGAGTAGTTTATTCTATTAATTATTTGAGGAATTATTAATATTCAAAAAAATAACCTTTCGGATGAGTGACATTGTGTATTTCATGTTTTGGGGGTATCATTATAATGATAGAGGAAGATAGATAGAGTCAAAGACAAAATATCACTTGGGAAGTGTGTTCCCCAGCATGGTCACAATTTCCCCAGCAAGAAGGGATTCCTAGAAGAGTGTGGATTTTTATTTTCTAATATAGTTCATAATAAAGTTTTATGTCATGAGAGGTTGTGTCCCAAAGTAATGTGTATACTATAGGAGTTAGAGGCCACAAAATTTTGAAGGGGATATAAGGGTTTTTATTTGATTTGTTGTGATATAATGTTTTGTGTCCTGATAAGGTTTTGGATAAGTGTAAAATCATATATTTAGAGTATTTATTATTAAGTATTATTTTTTACCTTATACATTTCCTTTACCATGTTTCTAGTTTTGTTTTTGTTCTTTTGTTTTTGTGATGAATGGATTGAGTGTAATCTAGAATTTTCACATTGTCTCCAATTAATGTGGTGTTATATAAATATTATATCAAGTTTTAATAAGGGAATTTTGGATGCGTTTTTTAATTAATTCCTCTTTCTAGAGGGATGTCTATGTTTTTATGCTTTGATTGTGTATCCTTGGTCCCAAATCCCTTTCATTCGATTTGGGAAGTCATTATGGATTATACAACAAGTGTTATGGATTCCCTAAAACATTTTGTAATAGATGAAGTGGTTTTGATTATATAATGATGATATGGATGGTTATTTGTGAAAGTAATGTTTTTTGGTAATTATAGGGGATTTCTCCCCTTATTATGGGGTAGACTTGAAATGGTAGGTTTATGGTCGTAAGGATGTATTACAGTTTCCAAGTGTCTATAGAATGTTTCTAATATTTATGGAAACATTAGTCGATGGGGGATGGAATTCAATAACAATGGCTTGCTAAAGAATAGATTGTGATTGAAATGAATGGATACTGGATTTAATTAATATAGTGGAATGTATAAGCAGTGACATGGAACTAAATATATAATTTAATGGAATAATGAATGAAATATTTCTCATAAAATCATTTTTCTGGGAATGAGTGGATAATGTTATTATATAGAGAATTATGATTTTCATTATATTTATTTTCTTGTGTAATTGAGGATTGATTGTTTTATAAAGAAGTAAATAATTTCTAGAGATCAGTTGTGATGGTTGAGAAGATATTATGGTTGTGTTGGTGTATTTTTTTATAAGAATGGAATTGTGGGCTTGTCTGTGTGGCTATTTATATATATATATATAGTATTTTAATATGATTTCTTCACACCACACCTGAGTAATATTCTTTACAACACCCATATATTTTTTTATTAGGGGATTACTAGAAATTATGAGTTTGCAAGGGATAATATAGTCGGCCTTATACTCTTCATTGATTTTCATTCTATGCATGGAATCAATTTTTATGGTTCATTTTTGGTATAAGAATACATCCTACAATGGATAAACATCATAGTATTTGATATACAGGATTACTAAATTATGTGGTGGTGATGGTGGTATACAATGGGGGTCCATGAATAGTATGATAATTTAATAAGGTTGATTTTTATCTTGTTCATGATAACCTTATATAATAGATATGTTATGAGGTTGTGGCATGAGGCTGTTATTTGTGGTTCAGTTATGGTATGTGGTGGAAAATATGTAATGATGTTGATGTGGTAGTGATATTTGGTATGGTTATGATATGAGATATCATATGATTTGGAACATATGTGTATGGGATTTGGTCCACCAAGATGTATATAGCTGGGAAATGAGAGTGAGAATCTAGTGAGGAAGTAGTTGTTATGTACCTCATGGATATACTATCTTAATATTATAATATTATATTGGGAGGAGATATTGGGTGAGAAATCCTTGATGGGTTTGGTTAAGAGTTGACTTGGTATGTTATTGTCCGGACTTGTTGTTTCTTCCCTAAAGAATTTGTATTCTTCTTCATCATTTTCATGAGTTCTTTTTAAGAGGATCTTACTGGGTATTTATGTATTCACACTAAAATATATATACTATAGTTTTCTTGGAAGGGTTCACATGGGATGGGTTTTAAATAAGTGATAATACAGATATGGATGATATTTAGGATATATCTTGGAGTTTGGAATTGGTGTGGATTTAATGTTTTTTTGTTTTGGAATAGTATTTTTTAACCTAGTGTGTGGAGTTGAAATGGATGATAGATATGAAACAACTGATTTAGGCCCCATGAAATCCAATATACGGACCTTAGTCTTAATACACATCCTAGGTGAGTTAAATATTCTTGTAGGGTAGACACCAATGAATGGTACATGCATTAAACATATTTGAACCTATGGTTGAAATTAGTGTGAATTGAGTAAATTTTAAAGGAATAAGATAAAATGATCCTTAAGTTAATTCTATGATTCTCAGATTAGGATATTTTTTAATAATTAAGATTCTAGTTCTCAGAAGGCCAAATATCATCAAAGAGACCATATTTTTACCTCTCATCATAGTGGTTTCAATGTTTTATTCATGGACATTAAAATATTTTATTTCACCAATCAATTTTCAGGACATAATTGGGGAGGTTGGGAGGATTTTAGTCCCAAATTTGTTTAAAATTCATCTTTTTTAGTGACCCAACCCATGTAGTACTAGTTCTGGTGTCTACTACTATTAAATTTGAAAAATATAAATGTATTATTATATCGAATTATTGAATTGTTTATTAGTCTTGGTAGATTGAATACTTACTTAAGTCTTGTATTAAAACTGAACACACAAATTGAAACACAATTATATATCATTTATTGTTCAGTAATGTCTTTATTCGATCTAATATATCATTACATATCTGTTAGAGTAATTTTTTTGAAATATTGTAAAAAAGAAAAAAATATGGGTTAGCTGAAATCATTGGTAAGGGTTAAATACATGGGAAGTAATAATAAATCATTGAACATAATAAATATGTATAGGTAATAATTTATCACACATTCCATATAATCAATAAATAACGAATAATGTTCATAAATAATATGGCGAGGTAAGTAACTGGACACACATTCCAAACAATTAATAAATTGAGAAGTAAGTGCAACCGTAGATTTTTTTTCACAGTGAAAATATCATGGATAATAATAACTATATCATAATGAAGGTAATTCATAAATTTCTAATGAAATTTTGTCTATGTACATGATATCTTCTCCATAAATTCCTTTCAGAATACAGTTTAAAACACACTAGGTGAAAACCCCACTTATACTAACCAATTTACAAGTCCCATGAGACTATTAATCTATCAAGGAGATATCAATATCCCCCCCCCATGTTTTATTTCTAAAAACTAATTCCTCATATTTCAAATAATAAAATTAATTTATGAACAATGTGCCTTTTCAAATATCAGTATTGAGTAAAAGATAATGATTCATCCATATTAACTTGAATATTTAAATATCATTCAAAGTGTACAATTTATGTAACAATGGTGTATGGTTTAGAACAAATTATTCACACCAGATAGAATTATGTATATTTAAAATTAATGATATTTATAATGGAAAATGGTAATAAATATGAGATTTTTTCATAATGAAGTTAATAATAATAAAATAAAGTGATATTTCAAAGATAACTTTTACCTCTAGGTAATTTATATGTTAACCTAGTTGGAAAAGATAATTGAAAGTGAAACTGAAAATACCGTGAAGTATGAGTGAATCATGATATTTAATGTAACATTCATAGTATATACACCATATTAATGTGAATTGGTCCATAATAACAAATAAGCCTCAATGTAATGTAAATATAGACGAAGTCTATTACATCGGGCTTTCCATTTGGTTGGACATGATTTAACGTCTTGTATAGTGGTATTAAACATGTTATTATAATTTAAAAGAAACATATTAATTGTCATTATGTCATATATAATACTTATATAAAATATTATAACCATTTCATTATTAATCACTTGTTATTTTAATCATTTTGGGTTTTTACTTGATTTCCTTTTAGAGTATTTTTTACAATTATTTTTTTGTTCCTATTTCATAGATTATAATAACATTATATCCATAATTTAAACCATTATGTAGATAGGATATATATATATATAGTGTATATTTATTTATATTAATCCATAAAATTTAGTAATAGGAAAATTAAATTCATTGTTAATGGAGACGGTAGTTCGTTCGTACACATAAACATCACTTCCAATTTAATATCATTTTAAAAGAAATAAAATTAATTTATATATATGCATATTATCATTCTATTATAATATTTACATTTCATATATAATATTTTTTTATTAAACTCATCCTTAATATAATCCGTGTAATGTGTGAACGAATCACAGTGCATCGCAAGGTAGTATTTCATCAAACACATGAACGATGTTATTGTATTCCCATAAATTGTAAAGCATGATAGTATGTGTTATATAATTATCAATAAGTATGAATAAATTTTAAATATCATATATATAATATATAATCTATAAATCCAACATTATTTTCAACATTGTAATTTGGTAATGGGAGAACGAATGACATCGGTTCATGAGCCTATAGTCCGCCAAACACACAAAGGGTGATTGTATATCATATTTGATTGAGGTTTGTGAAGTTTTAAGTCATAAAATTAAAATAAAAACATATTTTAATATTAAATATAATGAGTTTTTTATATAATAGTGATATAAAACAAATTTAATAAGTTTGCGGAGGAATTCCAATAAAAACATTCATTGATGAACCCTACCTCTTCTTTAGGTAACACCTTTTTGTTTGAAGGAAATACATTTATTTGATTTATTTATTTAAAATAGAGGCTTCTAGGATGAGATTGGGGATGTTTTAAAGTAAATTGTTCAAAGATCATATGATTCAAAAGGTTTGAGAGGTGTGAAGTATTTGGGATAGAGAATTCAAATTTATAATGGAGGTGGAGTGACATTCTTGTAAATACTAAGAAAATAACACTATTGGGAGGTCTCATATACATCATGTGCCGAAAATAATGATCGAAATTCTATAGAAGTGATTATACAGTAAAAATACAGTTATAAAATTGGTTTAAAAAAATATTCTAGGTCATTTGGAATCAAAATACTAAAGTGTAACAACTAAGTAAACTCATTTTAACCAGAATCACTATAATTAAGTTTAATTTAATTCACTAATATTTTTTGTCAAAAAAATAATTTTTTTATACCAGAAAATATAAATTATTATGATTAAAACTATGGAATATATTTTTCTAAAAACTAATCAATAAATTGGTATAATTTAATTTAAAACTAATCTCATGGACAAAACGAGAAATCGGGGTCTTAAAGTGAACATATTCAATTGTATAATATGTTTTAAAATTATAATTAAATATAAAAAGTATTTCATTGAACTAATTTGTATTAATATAGTTCTAATGGATCTGATTTTAATTTTAAATCATTTCATATTATTATTTATAATTATAAATTATTTATATGAAATGTCAGTTTTCAATTAAAATATATTGTATTGATGTAAAAATATATATTTTTGAATATATAATATATATATTTATTTATTTAATATAATTCATTAATAGTAATTAATTTAATTTATTATGATAAAACTCCTTTGGGTGCATAAAATTGTTTTTTAATAAAAATAATTAATTTATATTCCATCGGTATTTATATTCATTACTAATTAATTGGAAACCAATGAATTTAAACCTATATTTTCAGAAAATGGATAATCATATTCATCACCTCCAACTTTTCATATAGGATATAATAGTTATTTTAAATAATAAATTTAATAGTATTTGTAAACAATTGGTCTTGTGGTCAACACTAGATATATAATAAATTTTTTGTTGTGTATAACACTATATAAGATTAGCATAGTATGTAATTAATGATATATAATAGATTAAATTTATTTAAAAAATTAGTAATATTTTGATGTTCTGGTTGGAATATATCCATCTGTACATGGTGTTACATGGAATTTATGCTATCAAATAGAATTATATTATTTTATAATTTTAAGGTGTTACATTTTTCCTACCTTAAATAAATTTAATCCTCTCATTTTAAAATTATTCATGGTAAAACCATTTTGATATTTCAAAATTCATTTTTCTAAATCAAACATCTTGAGAAGGGTTGGTAAAACAGCCTCTTGAAAAGAGAGAAGTGGGAGTACCAAGGTCATATGGAACAACACATAGTTAGGTTTCTATGTAGGAGAAAATTAGTGGTAGGTGAAAATATGGACATAAAGTAAAATAAATGATAATTACAGAGGGTGATTAATGAAATAGATAAAAAATTTAATGATCAATGCAATTTCTTGGGGCCTAAAACAATAAATCTGTAATGATTTAGAAGATAATTGTATTAAAAATGTATTAAGATAATTTTTTTGTTAATTTAACTAATGTTAAGTGATTTTTTACAACATAATTTTATAATGAAATATAATTAATTGATATATTTATTAAAAAAAATAATCATTTAGTTGTTCTTTAATCAATTTAAAATGTATCCCTATACTTTAGTAAATTAATTCCAAAAGATTAGCATTTTTTTTCTGGAAGCATAAAAATTTACTGTTAACTAATCGTAAGATCTATAAAATAGAAAAAAAAAGTTTTAGGTAACTATTTTTTAGAACCAATATTTTCGATACATTAACATTTAAACCTCAAATGTAATACTATTTTTTCATCTGTAATATTAATTTAGCAAATATTTTAAATAAATCTAATGAAATATTTTCCATGAAATTAAGAAAGTCAATGGTTGGTAGTAAACCCGTATCATCCTTCTCTTGTGGTTCAATCCCTATAACATTTCTAGATATGATGGGTTGTCACCTGACATTTAGGTTTTCTTTTTTATAACCAATATTACTCTAATTCCTTTAAATTTCTAAAAAAGTTTTATGGAAATCCTTGAAATTAAATTAATCATTAAATAACCATTTTATCTATGGTTTTAAATATAGCCTAGGTTTTCACAATGCTCCATAATCTAATTTTATTATTATTAAAATGTAATTAATTATCATATTATCACAAATGGTAATAGATAGATTTTAACTTATTTATGTCAAATTTTAATCCATTATTCCTAAAACATTTTTCCAAAAAAATGTATACATTCCATAAATTTCATTAAAATGTCTTTAATCATGGTATAGTTTTATCACATAAATTTCATTAAAATGTCTTCAATCATAAACTCATAAAACCATGATATTGTGCAGAAAGGGATGAATGTCTAGAAAAAACCACATAATCTCTATGTTACCAAAATATTAAAATGATATTCTATAATTTTCTTAATTATATATCAAATGGTTGTGTATTTTAATATATGTTTTCGTAAATCTATTTCCCAAGTATTATACAAAACATCATTTGTTAACACCTATTGAGAACCTACCCTAGTAAGACTGAAGTTGATGCCTACTACCATTACATTTTCATACTATACAAAGAATCAGATGTTGATGGACAGAATAGTATCATAGTATATTTAAAATAGATACATAACTTTTTCTTGTTTTATTATTGAATAAAAAATATAAAACATTATTTCTTTTATTTTATTTTTCAAGAAATACTTTATTCCATCCAGAATATCCCAACATTTTAATCATATTAAACTTCATGGAATCCTGCAAAAATGATTCAAATTAAGGGTGTGATCAAATGTACAGTAAGGGTTATACGTTAGAAGAAATAAAGAATCAGTCAGAATAATGAATATTTGAAGGTAACAACTAAACAAAAATTCCATATAATCAGAAAATTTATAACTAAGTGCATAAATAATATGGAATGGTAAATAGATGACCACACATTCTATATAATCAATATATTAAGAAAGAAGAGAATCTAGAGATTTTTTCATAGGGAAAATATCTTGGATAATAATAAGTTAAAATGAATGAATGAAATTTCTAATTATTGGTTTCCATTTTTCCTACTTACCTGATAAATTTACCATCAAGACCATTCATATGATAATATATAACATATAGAGTGAAACCACCACCAAAACTATTCAACTGAACCATCCCATGAGACTAATGATGCATCGAGGGGAATATAAAATCATTACCCACCAGAATCATACATGTCCAAAGAAATACTCATCTATCTAATTATTGATTTCTTCAATAACAATTTACCTTATCAAATATCTATATTTAATAATTATATTGATTTTTTAATATTTCAATAGATAATCAAATACATTTCATAGTGTGCACCATATATAAAAATTGTATATTGTTCATGAAATAATTATACCCTTCTCAAAATATTATTTATATTTAAAATAAATGTAATTTACAAAGGAAAATGGTCATAAGGAATCTATTGTTTAAAGGGAATGTTAATAACCACAAAAGAAAGTGTGATTTCAAAGATACCTTTTACCATATTGTAATTTACATGTCACAACCCTTAGATGAGATAATTATAATTGAAACATAAAATACCATTAATTATGAGTGAATAATGATATTAAATTACAAATTGAATGTATATACAGTACATTGTATTGAATTGGTTCATAATAACAAATACGTCACACTAAAATATAAATTGAGATGAAATCCCTTACCTCAGGATTCCCTTTTTGTAATTCTTTCATTAACATCCAATATAGTGCTTATAGACAAATAAATAAATTATAAAAGTTACATATTAATATTTATTATATCATAAGTAACCCTTTTATATAATTTTATAACCCTTTCATTGATAATAATTCATTATTTTCATTATTTTGGGAAATAATTTGATATGATTTTAGAGTATGTTTTGACTGGATATTTTATATTCTGATTACTTAGATCATGATGTAAATATTTTTAGAATTTAAATTGTGATGTAAATATAATATATATTTATTATATATTAATTTTTAGTTATCCATATTATTTATTTATAGGAAAATGAAATGCAAAGTTCATGGGGATGATAGGCCATACGTACACATGAACATTGCTTTTATTTATTATCACATTAAAAGAAAAACAAATAAGTTATATATATAAGTATATTTTAATTATTTTATCACATTTATTATATATATATCATATTTTTTTATTAAAACTATCCTTAAAACATTCCATGTAACATGTGAAAGTATCACATCGCTTTGTTAGGCTATAATCTTCTGTACACACGAACAACGTTATCAAATTCTGAAAAGTATAAATAATAATTCCATAAGTATAAATACAATATAAATATCATATATAAAAAAAATTATATATCTATCATTATTACTGACCTTAAAATGTGGTAATGGAAGAACAAATTATAACAGTTCATGAGGCGGTAGTCTACTTTACACATTGACGATGATTATATATCTTATTTGATAAAAGTGTGTAAATTTTAAGGTTATAACCTTTACATAAAAATAAATAATAATATTTAAGAAAATTATTATATTATATACACATGATATAAAAATAATTTATGTGTTTTTTGGGAGAAATAAAAAAACTTTCGTTCACGAACGTTACCTCTTCTTCTGGTAACTCCACTTGGTTTGAACTAATGGAATCCATTAGTTTAATTTCTGCCAAATATGAGGATTATAGGGTGATATTATTTATTTTTTGAAGTGAATATGGAAGAGTTTGGACCATCCAAAAGGATTTATAGGTTTAATTAGTTGGGGTGTGTTAATTCCCTTTTATAATTGAACTGTAGTGGGATTCCTATAAAAATAAAAAAGCAAACACTATTGGGACATCTACCTTAAATAATATGCGACCAATAATGAAAAAAATTAGATAAAATATTTTATGAGTTCTAAATATTACTGTAAAATATGTTTTTGACAATTTTATAGGTCATTTTTTCCAAAAGATTAATGTTCAGCCACAAAGTAAACTTGTTTTCACCTTTCTTGCAGTAATTAATTTTAATTTCCTTCAACAATAATTTTGGTTAAAAAATTAGTTAAAATTAATAAAAATTATAAATTATTCCAATTTAAAATACAAAATCCTTTTTCCCAAATACAATAACATATTTAGAATAATTAAATTTAAAACTAAGCCCTTATATGCAATGATAAGGTCGGTTTTAAAGTGAAAATATTCAAAACGTTTACTATATTTTTATATCTTAATTAAATATAAAACTTATTAAATAAACCTAATTGTTTATAATATAAGTATATTTCCTATAAATTTATATTAAACCTAATTTAAAATATAATTTATCATTATAAATGTTTTAGATAAAACATCAACTTCCAATTAAAATTCAGATTTTTTCACTATTCATCAAAATATGAAACATTTTAGAAAAATTCAAAAAAATCACACTAATAAATAATTGAAAATAAAATTTAAAAATAAAATTTATTTTTATAAATAAAATATATAAATGTGTCAAAATTTAATATTAAAACAAGTGTGACATTAAAAGGTGGAAAAATTGCCTTTGAAAAAATATAGCTTTTAGGTTTAAAATTGTATTTGTTCTTATATTATGCCCATCAAATCTATTAGATGAATTTAAAAATATTTTATTGAATGTAATATATATATATATTTTTGTGTGTTCATGTAATTAATATCATTAAATAATAATAGTTAATTAATTTATTTAGGATAAAATTTATTTGGGTTCATAGAAATAGTTTTTTTATGAAAAAAATCCATTATATTCAATTGGTTATATATTCATTTTTATTTAGTAGGTAAATAATTAAGTTAACAAAATATTTTCTAATTTTTTTTAAAATTATTAACAAACTCTAACTTAATGTCTATGATATATATTTTATTATAAATAATAGTATTAATATTATTTAGTGAAACTCGGTCTTGCATGTAACAGAAGCTATCGAAGAAATTCGATATTTCATGTAATGGAAGATAAATATAGAATTGTTTGTATTTCAAGATATATCGTAGATATAATTTAATTAAATTAGTAAAAATATGTTACTATCTTCAGATTTTAAATTCCCTTATCTTCATTCAGTTACGTTTCATACATGTTATCGATTAAAATGTTATTCTTTTAGAACTTTTAGGGTGTTACAGGTTAGATGTCAAATAATTTGGCTTTATGTGTATCGTAGATGTGATAAAATGATAGGTAAACATAGATTATTAGAGAATATTGAATTTTTACAAATAAAACTAGTTCTTTTCATTCTTACAATGGACTATTAATACTTGGTTTTTATAGTTGATGATGGAAACCATATGCGAGTAGTGTTCTAAAACATTAATTTCCAATGCACAGTGTTTTTTGGAGACCGTGATAATCAAATGGTTTGGAGTCATTTAAAGCCACTATTGTCTCCATTAGTAGATTAATATTTTATTGATTTAGTAAATTAATCGATTTTTGGGTTTCCTACGATTGTATAAGAGTTTTAATATTCCATTATCAAAGTGGTTCGGAAACTACCCCCTTAATGTGATATATAGCTCAGGATGGAGTTACATCCTAGTGCCTCTCTAATTTTTGAAACTCTCTATCTGATGCATTCTTCTATGCTATGGGGTTTGAGATTTCAGATTGATTATTTGATTTTGGATGGTTCCAATTGGCCATGTGTATCACCATAGGGTTATCCAGTATAATTCTCCATGAATTAAGATAGTGGTCACATGTTTTCTAGAGAATAAAAATGTTTTAATAAGTATACATTCAAGAAAAATTATCATCATGTAAGGATGGATGTAAAGTTATATTAGTTAAAAGAGTCCCATTAAATATTAATGATCCATCTATTCTCTAAATATCATAATATGAGAGTGAAGGAGAAGAATATCCTATATAAAACCTCCTTTTATCATTTTGGGAACATCAAGTTCCTAGTTATTAAATTCAATGTCATGAACACTCCATCTACTCTATGAGATGTTTTCCAGATGAATGATTTGAATGTGTGAGGTTTCTTCTCTCAAAAATGTATTATCTCAGGAAATATTAGTGGACCCTCCTTTAATGTTCTTGGTATTTATTTCATGGTTTTTCATAATAATTTCATAGAGGTCCTTCATTTCATTAGTCTAATATGATATTATCAGACATTAGTTTTGGGTTTATCTCGGGTAGAATCCCCATTAATAGGATTTTCGGGGATCATCTAAGATATCAGAGGAATAATCAGTGTTAGGATGATTTTGACTACTAGAATAGGATGTTAAATAGTTCTCATATCCTTATATTTAACATGGAAGTTATGATGTTTGTGGTTTCCTACATTTGTTCTAGAATTGATTTTTTTATTTCTTAATGCATTAAAAAAACAGATCACAAAATTTATTAGATGGTTAAATCACCACAATAGTTACTATGAGACCAAAATAAAGAGTTAGTTGAAGTAGTGGTTTCTCTAATTATGTGGTGGAATTATCTCATTGGAAAGCTATTCGTGGTCATCATATACAAGAATTGAATTAGAAACATCTTCTCTCAATTGGAATTGAATATGAATCACAAAACATGGGTAGTGTTCTTTCATTAAACTGGAATTAAGATCTAAAAAACAAGGTAATGGTTATTTTAGTGTTTATTCACCAATAAATATGTTATGAGGGCATTCAATTCTATATTATAGAGTTTCTTATAGAATGATGCGATATATATTGGCAATGAATATTGAGGCGAAGTAGGCTGGTGGATGAGAATTCCTATACCAGATTTTCTTATAATCAACCTCAACAAAGTAGGTAGAGGAGTATCAATATGGATATACAGAGTCAGATGTGATGCATAGTCTTTTTTTTCTTATTCCCTATGGTGATAGTATGAGTAAGATCTATATTAGATGTTTTTATGGGATATTTTTTCTCCAATCGATAAGGAATGAAAAGTTACTTGATGGGTTTCATAGTTCATCCTTGGAAATCCATTCTAAAATATCCATGATATATCATTCCAGTAGGATTCAATATGTTGAATTGGGGTAAAGAAGTATATGGTTGTGTTCAGGTTGTAGTGTACTATATTTTAGCAGGTTATGGAGAAGAAGCATGTTCTTTAAAATTTATTATTTCTAATTGATGTCCCCAAGTTGGAGTGAGAAGATTTTTATGGTTTTCTTCATTAGTAATCCTCAATCTCAAGTAAGATGTGTTTTTTTAGGAGATCATGAACCATTTGATAAATTTAAATCAATTTATGGACATTAAGGAGTAGGATAATGTGGATGTTTAGGAAAGGAAGTATGATGATGTATTAGTGAGGATTTAAGAGGTGCTAAGGAAAATCAATTTTAAATCTGATCCTAGTATGGCCACATGAGTATGGAAAGGACTTCTGCATGAATTTATCTCTCATTTTTTCATTAACACATCCATTCATCCTTTCATAATATTATAGATAGAGTATGTCATTAAGATACCAGATGATATGTTGTGTTCTTATGTCATGGTTTTTTTTCAAATGTGGGTGAAGTATCATCCTGTGGTGACTTTTCTATTAATAATATATGTCAATATTTTATTGTTTTGGATCTATTTAAGGCCTTTTATGGGTGTCCTTATAGATAACTATTGTATTGGATCAATGTTAGGGAATTTTAGGTCCTGTTTTTTTTTCAGACCTTTCAAGGTTTTACGGCATGTTGTAAAGGTAGAATATCGATTAGCACATCTGCCATAGTTCTATCAAATCCATGATGTTATCTATGTATCATATGTTTGATGATATATCCATTATTAATTCCATGTCATTAATTTGGGATTGTTTTATGTGGATGATGAAAAAAACATTAATAGAGTGTTCGATAGAGAATTTGGATCATCAAAATAAGGGGTTACATGGGAAATTAATTCCTTTAAATCAATTATTATCAGATTATGGTGTATTTTTTATAATTTAAATGTAAAAATTAGTTGTGTATGAATACTAATTATCAATTTTTATTTTAAACCTTTTTTTTACCGATGGTTCTTATATTAAATAAAATATGATTCGGTTATGATTTTTTATTTTTTTATACTATATTATTATTTAGTGAAAAAATAATTCTATATAGAATTTGTTTCCCAGTAGAATGTCTATTTTTTAAGGATGTTCTTGGACTCTAGGGTTGGTTTCTATTATTTGGGATGATATTCATTTGTGAATAATCACATGTAATGTCCTAGACTCTTCTGTTTTGTTAAATTGTGTATTTCATGTTTTGGAGTTTTTGAGAGATGGTTGGAGTAAGAGAGATGGAGGATAATCTTGGAGATAACACATAAGAGTGTCACATGGCATGGTATTTGGATTAAAAAAATGATGGTATGCCTTTTAGAGAAAGGATTTTTATTTAGTGGTATTTTTTTCATTGAATGTTTAGGTTGAGACATGGTTTTCGTGTCTTGGAAAGAGGTGTAGGCCATGAGATTTAATGTTCAAGGAATTTTGAGGTGGAAATTTGGTCTAGTGTGGGGTTGTTTTTGTCATGTCATGTAATTTCATGGGGTGGTTATTCATATATAATAAATCATACCTGGAGAGTATTTAATCTTACGTATGTTGTTTTGTTAATATTTTGTTTTTACTTTTCCATTTTTAGGATCACATAAACTTTTTTTTGTGGGGTGATGTTGATCAATGGATGTTGTTTTATTTTAAGGAATAGAATTCACAACATGATCATATGAGATGTTTTCTGGGGACATAAATTTTCTTTTTTGGGTTTTAACTCTTAGGATGATGTCACATTGTGGCACATTTGTTGTGACATGACCATTCCTCAATTGAGATCCCTTATTCTCATACCTAAATATTACATCCTTTTAGATTTATATTCCTTAAATTACATAAATACATTCCTAAGGACTATAATATTTTCTATCCTTTTGAAAAATTTAACATAATATTCTAATTTGGTGAAATATCTTCAACATTTTCATAAATATATTTTTAAAGTGTACTCCTCTAAGGCATACCCTACCTGAGACATTATTTATAATAATATGGATAGAAACATAATAGAGGGTGAGATCAAATTATAAGTATGGTTAATCATAATATATATAAATATATAATCATATTAAAGCATAAGTTAAGAATATTCGTTAATGACAACAAACTTAAACTAAAAAATACATAACCAACCTATCATAGATAATAAATTTAAGTAATGGCATAATGATTTATAGTTCATAAAACTTTAATCCTAATGGAATCAAAGAACATGATCAATTAGAGAATAAAAATGGAATAAGACATAGATTTGTTTCATACACATATGTATATAAAATCATATGTTAGGGATACCCACCAGGACATTGCTAACATGTTAGTATTGGGATAACCACCCTTATACCCACTCCGGGGTTGGGATAACCTCACGTGTACCCCCTTATGTGCATGAGGAAATAACCAATATACCCACTTTTTTCATGGGATGACCACCCATGTACCCTATGATCTTGTAGAAAATATAACATTACCCCATACATTTTACGGATATATAGGTCCCACCCATCACATAGTGAAAATCATCAATATGTGTACCAAAATATCAAAAAATATTCATCTTATCTTAACCAATGAAATTAAATGGGTTTCGTAAACATTTATTCATAACTAATTGAAGATAAATAGGTTTTATAATAAATCATAAATTCCATAGAGCATAACCCTTGGAAAAAGAAGCAGGTTTTCGAAGCATTTTAACATTTTATAACCAAGGCATGTGAAATGGGCCTTATAAAAATAATTTAATCATAAATATACAATATTTAGAGATTGAATATGAATTTTATACTTGTATAATATCCCCAATAAATCATATGTAACCATAAATAATATCATCTTAGATAGATAATAATTTTGAAACAAAACTTGGGACATTTCATAAGGAAAATAGCATTTCATTGAAAATCAATTTTTGAAATATTAGAAATTATGAGAATAATTTTCATTTAAAATAACCATGAAAATTTATAAAAGATTATATTAAAAATAATTTAAAATATTTCCTAAGAAAAATATAATTTCCACATTGAAAAACACTTCTTAAAACATAAAACACTTGGAAAATAATTATCACATTAAAATCAATAATATAAAATATAAAAAATTTACCAAATATTAAGAAAATTATTTTCTCTCAAAAGAAATAATAAAACATGAAATTGAAGCCTGAAGTCATTGATCAGTCATCACAGTGGTAAGTATTTATCAACCCGTGCGTGTTGAAAGTGAAGATTTGTTTAATTTTTTTTGGTAAAAGACAAATACCGATTATTTTGAAACACAACTTTATGATTCCATTCAAAAAATTATAAAATTAAATAATTAGAAAATTTTATTTCAATACTATTAAGGTAAAAATAAAAAAAATTGAAAATTATTTATAAAACATCATTTTTGAAGAAAATATCTTTCTGACTGAAGATAGAAATAAAGTCATGTTTTCTTAAAAAATCCAAGTTATCATAATTACGAAAGACTTGATAAAATAGTAATATTACATTAAAATATATTTTAATATCCATATTACAATAAATTTCATTGGTTTATTGAGATATGGATCATCATATTTTATCATCGTAAATATAATCATAAATAATCCTGATAGACAATGAGTTTTTAACATAAAACTCTAACCACTTGGGTAAACATGAATGATATTCCCCAAGAAAGAGTAACATGAAATGAAACTGTAATTATCATGAGGATAAATAATTTAATTAAATTAAATTTAAAAATGGATGTGTATATATATATAATCCTTTTAGAAAAATATAGTCTAATAACATATCATAAGTATCAAACAATGAAAACTGAGATAAAATCCCATACTGATTTGTTCACTTTTGAACCATAAACCCAATGAAATATAGATAATCATAATGAGGTGTAAAACCCAAATATTTTTTCAGATAATCAGCATAATAAATATTCTTTGGAATTATTTAAACCAAGAAAATAATTATGTGGTGAATAGAGCATGTGTCTCACACAAGTAAAAAGTGATATAGAAATCCCTTAAAACTTGAGTAACCTTTAAATTGTAATGCCCTTGAAATAATGAAATAATTGGAAATATTAATTATCATGAAATGATGTATATTCATGATATTTCATGTAATAGGGAAGTATATACACCAAAAAAAATTAAAATATTGTTGAATAGGGATTTATATTCTTAGAAATAAAAGTGAGAGTAAAAACCCCCTTACCTTAAGTCTTGACTTTATTTGTACGCATTCAGACCTACTATAATATAAATTTATTTTAAATATATTATAGAATATCAATAATATATATCATACCATATATTATTTTTTTTAGACCTTTTATTTCCCATTTCTTAAAAATTCTTTGTAAATGTTACATTTCAGGTAATAACCACTTTTTCTATATATGTTTCAACTTGTTATTTTCAGTCCACTTACATAAATCATGGATTAATCATCTATATAATGTAAATATTTATATAAATAAAATATATATTCACTATATAAGAATTTATTGTTATCCATAATATTTAGTGATAGGAAATGAAATGCGCTATATAGGGAGACAGCTGGTCGTACGTACATATGAACACTATTTACATTTTCAAATCATATAGAAATAAAAAAATTAAATGATACATATATATATATTATCATTCCAAAAGAATATTTGTGTAATATATATATATATATAATATTTTTACTAAAACTATCCTTAATATATTTTATGTAAGCATAAATGAATTAAATAACTTCGTGAGGCGTTAGTTCGTCGTACACTTGAACAACATTATCATATTCCAAAAAAACTAGAAAGTAAGAAGTTTTATGTGATATGAAATCTCCATAAGAATAATAAAATCAAAAATATAATATATATAATATATAAACTATATATCCATTTTTATTCCCAACAATGATTTATTGTAAGGGGAAAACGAACAACATCTATTCATAAGGCGGTAGTCTCTCGTACACATGAATGTTAATTTTATTACCATGTTGAGGAAAGTTTGTGCAATTTTTAGACTTAGCCTTAATATAAAATAATATCTGTATATTTAATATACTAATTTTATTATATAATAATGTCATAATATGAATTTAAGAGGCTGGATGAATAAATAAAATGAAAACCTTGATTGATGAATGTTACCTCTTCTTCAGGTCTCCTCATTATGTTTTCACTAAAGCATTTATTGGATGGATTATGATAAATAATATGTCTTCTAAAATTATTTCATGGTATTTGAGAATTTATTTGGGAATATATTGTAAAATAAAAATTTCCTTATAAGTGTAAATAAGTGAAGATAGTGAGTCCCCATTTATAGTTGAGGAGTGAAATTCTTGTAAATATTCCAATTTTTTAACTATTGGGTGGTCAATATTACCACAAGTGGGTCCAAATATTGTAAATAAATGTGTTGAGGGATGATGTGGTCTATAAATACATCAAAAAAATCAAACACTTGTTTTAAACATTTCATTCTATAACGTCAAAGTATCCTTATTTTTACCATTTGGGTTTTTCACTAAGGTAAATAGTTTTATAAGGGTTGTAATATATCCTATAAGACTAAATTAGAGTGTGAATTAATAAATAATTTAGACCCACTAGTTCCAATTATGATATAATCTATATAATATAAATTCCACGTGTGTGGTAAATTATTTTTAACATAGGTGTATATAACATGAAAAAACACTACTTTAACCATAACCACACTAACTGTGTTTTTTACAATATAATGGTCAATATATTAATTATAATAGAAAAATATGTCCATGAATGGAATACTGTTTAAATTTATTAAAAAAAATTAAAATTATATGGATTAATAAATATTTGTTGTAATTTTAAAACATTTTATAAAATACTATTTTTTATAAAACAACATCAATAAAAATTTTGACATTATTAAAATTATTTCAATATTAAAAATATCATGAAAAATATTTAATTGGAACATAATGTTTTAAAAATAATGTATAATTATATATTCATCTAAACAATTAAAGGAACATAATAATTCATTAAATTTTCTTCAATCTTAATATTTTTAGTATCATTTATTTTATCAAATTGTTACATAAATTATTACGTTATTGGTGTTTCTTAAGTATTTAATGTAATAAATTCTTCTCAAAATAATAAAAAAACTATTAGGATAAAAAACTCATTTATATATCAAAATAGTATATGTAGCTGAACATGTGTTGTTTCTTATATATCCCCAAGCATTGAAGATAGTAAAAGTAAGAAAAGTATCTTTTTCCATTTTATTTACTAAACATATTATATGGGTCATATTCAATGGATGGAGGCATGAAATTTCTATATATAATAGGCGTTTATGTCCAATAACCAATTGAATTCATTAAATAAAATTTAGATAACATTTTAGGACATTTTCGAAACTATCATTCGAGTTTAACCCATTGGTAAACCAATTTTTATTTTAAAAATGGTAATTAATTTTTACTGCATTCACTATTCATTAAGGTAAAAAAATGAGTTGACCTTATTAGAAATTAAAAATTATTCTCATTAAAATTTTATAATCAATTTTTCCAAATTCTATTCACATAATTCACAAAAGATATTTTAATATTAATCATGAAAATGTGACGAGTAAGGACTTTGAAGAGAAAAAGTTTGAAATCATGAAGTGCTTTGTATCATAATTCAATGTGAAGTTGATTCCAATTAAAAAAATGCTTATATGTTTATAAAATTAGAATAATTTTAATTTATAATCATTTCAAATTATTGTCTAACTATATAAAAAAATTGAACTAAAAGTTGTTTACAATTAAAATTCATTATTTTCACTATTCATAAAAGAAATGAAACTTTTCAAAAAAACCAAAAAATTCCCCAAAATATAATATTGAAATTATTATTTAAAAAAATAATTTTATTTATCAAATTAATTTTCTATTTTTTAAAAAAAAACTTAATTATTTTTCCTTAACAAAAATAATAATATTTTTTTTAGAAAATAGTATTTTTAAAACATATAAAGACTTTTGTGAAAATTAATTAATTTTTTATCCATATTTTTTGATTACATAAAACCATTATAGGTAATATTTAAAAATTATTCATTAGGATTCATATAGATATAGTTAATGTCTAGGTTATAATAGTCACGTTTAGATAACTATATTTATAATATATTGTGGTTTAGTTAAAACTCGATGCATTTTGGTGTAGGCTAAATCTGGGTTGTGTGTAACATAATCTTGAAATGGATTTGAGTATAGTAAAAAATAAAAAATAAAATAACATTAATTAAAAACAAATATTTTAATAAATATTTGGTTGTTACATTCTACCCCCACTTAAAAATAATTTTATCCCAGAAATTTGTCTCGGTAATCAATGATATAGAATTTGAAAATTCCTTCATAGAAACACTTGTCATAAAAATAAATAGCATAATTTCCTTCAAAAATGAAATGCTTGAAGCAAAATAGTTACCCAATGTTACCTATAAATTGGATTCCACAAAGGATAATATTATTGGTATGTGAAGATATTGACATTAAATAAATATATAAATAATTATAGAGAGAGATATAGGTCAATGTTCACAAGAATTTACATTATATAGAGAAAGTCAACATCCACAAAACCATAAACTAAAGTGGAAATAAAAATGTAATTGATATCCTCAAAAAAAAGATAACAGTAAAATATTTTCTTCTATGAATCTTTTCCTAATTTTTGGGAATTCTTTTTTCATGTATACTACGAACATTGAAGCTGACCTTACATGATGTGTTTCTATTTCATATGAATAACATCGTCATTTTATTATGCTACGATCAATTTCCACTTCATCACTTACTCTAAAAATTATGGTGAATTTTTTAAGTAGGAAAAACTAATAGATCTTAAGATCCCTAAATAGAATGACAAGTCATTTTTTCTATCATTTGTTATCATCACAACATAAAATTGATAGAAATGGTTATCCAATATGCATAAATCTTCATATAGTGGAGCAACATATTAATCTCTAAAACTTCATCCAATGTTCTATATAAACCATTCCATAAATGGTTAAACTTTTTAACCTTTAGAAATTTTTAATTCCAAATATGTTGAAAGTATGCCACTGCATTCCTAAAATCAGCTTAACATTAATCCCCCATATATCATAAATTAGAACTTGATTAAAACATACCAAATATGTGAATACACTCATAATACGTTTTCATGAAACATGGTAGTAACATGAATTGTGATAACACCTTATTGAAAACATACATGCTTCCTCATTCATTACATTAATCATAGATTATTAGATATATTCTTGAAATCCAAATATGTTGTAAATTCGATCAATAATAACTTCAACCAAATTTTAAATAAATACTTTAAAAATAAATTGGGCATCAATACTATCTAATTTATTTTATTAATATCAATCATCCCTTAATCATGACCAAACATTATTTTCTCATCCCCAAGAAAATTAAAGGTTTATCTTCCCTTAATGATAAAATATAACCCTCCCATTAAATATATTATCACGGTTATCAGTAAAATTCAATGTATTCATTCAAATCCTTAACCAAAAACATATACTAAACACTCCTTTTATATATCATAATTCAGAAAACACAATATTTGAAATACAATCTAAAAATACTTCATTTATACCACTTACTTTTCTAATCTTTATCTAGGATTCATAATTATATTCCATAATATATCATTTATTTCAAATGTAATCTGTAATCACTTCATAATAAAAAATATAACCATTTCTCTTATATCCTTTTGGATTTTATACGTTATATTTCCCCATAAGACACCAATTTTCATATTTACAATACATTACACCTTTAAAACATTAATCCATTGATAATACAATAGAGGGGCCAATAATCCCATAGATTGTGTTTACCAAACTCTTCAATTTTAATTTTTAGTTACTTTCATTGTGTACTTTATTTTCATAATAAAAACAGATTTCAATTCCTCAGATACATTCATTTTATATATTCATTCCACATTCTCAACATATAGAAAAAAAATCTTCTTTCCTCCATGGTTACCATAACCCAATCTCTTAGTGGCCTATTTCATGATATTCTTTGGTGACTCTAAGATTTAGTTATGGTATATGTTGGTAATCATGTTCTATAATATACTATTTCGCCTAATAAAAAAACCTTACTCCAGTTATCATCCCATTTGGAAACTCATCCGAAAATTATTCGTCACATTTAATGTTAACCCATTTCTTTTTATTTCAAGATATTAACTAAAACAAATACAAAACATAGTGTGAGAATCACTAATAATAGTGAAAAACAAAAACAAATCATGGAAAATGATATATAATATGTCTATATAATGAAATATTCTTCAAAATATATAAAACCCTATGTTTAACCTAGTTCATCCCTGGTCATCATATTTTTAAATCCTTAATGAAAGTTTATAAAGGGTTTTAATATTTCCAAAGCACATCTTCTAGGTGTCAAAACAGGTTTGAAACAAGGCCCATTCTCTAGCACCAGTTCTAAATCGAGTCTAAATCAATATTGTGGTTTTGGGGTTGTTACAACCAGGTATATCTCCCCTATATCCAATCCACTTCTAGTTTCTAGATAGGTATGTATTTCTATAAAAACACCCACTCTATCATTTACCAAAATTATAAGAATTTTTATAAACATTGAGTCATCCAAAAAAGTATCCTCAGATAGATCCCAAAAATTTTCCATATAAATATCCCTTTAGATATCACTAATGATAATCCATCCTAGTTTCCAAAGGTTAACTAAAACTTTCATTTGATACCAACTATAGTGGGCCAAGATTCTCATGCAAGGATATTATTATTTTAGATGAATATTCATTATATTACACAAGCACATGACTAAGGGATATAAAGGTTTAATGGTTTAGGAAACATGGAAAATAATATTTTAATACGGTGAATGATATTCAACATATCCCACAAATATAAACTCAAGTATTATTCTTCTTTGTCATTCCATACCTAAACCATTCTTCATCATCCTAGGGAAGGTAAAATAAGAATGGGTGAGCAAAAATTCTATGTAATGGTAAACATATAATATATAAATCAATGACTATATGAAATAATCATAAAATAATTTGGATACATGATACTGAACATAAATTATGAAGATCATACCCAAAATATCATAGATCATAAACATGAGTCAAGACACAAATATTGACAGTTCATAAGACATGAATCATAAGGTAATAAATGAACATGTTCAATGAGAGAATAACATTTTCATAAGACATATATTTGGGTCATACACAAACTTATAGAAAATCATATGTCAAGGATACCCACTAATACATTCATAACAGGTCTGGCATGGGATAACCAACCATGTAGCTAATTCGGGATTGGGATAACCTCATGTGCTCCATCTTTCATACTATGGATAACCACCTATGTTCCCTATTTTTTTGGAATGGACTTACCACCCACATACCCTCTTAGGTAATAGAACATTTACCATTACATAATGTATTGGAGTGAGTTTTATGTTCCACCTTTCACATAATCAAAATCACACATATTTGTGCTAGAAGATCATAAAGCATTAATTTTATCATAACCATGGATTGAAATGGATTTTGAGGACATTTCATCTTATCCTATGGAGAATAAACCAGTTTCATAATCATTTTATCATTTCATCGTATAATACCTATTGAAATAGAATCGGGTTTTATAAGTATGTTATCTTAAAAGGAAAATAATTTTGAAATACTAAATGGAAAATTTCTTAAGCAAAATATCGTTTTATTTAAAATCAATTTTTAAATTATAAAAATTTATAAAAACTATTTTATTTAAAATAAAATAGGGAAAATATAAATCATCCTTTGAAAACTATTTTTAAAGTATTTATTGAGTAAAATATTATTTCATCTTTTAATAACACTTCTTAAAATATAAAAAAATTTAAAATACTTTTCACATTGAAATAATTTATTTAAAATATTAAAATTTAATAAATATAAAAGAGATATACTTTTTAAATGTAAATTTAAAACATTTTAGGAAAGCTTCAAAATTATAAGGGGTCATGATAGTGGGAAATATTTTTCATGCTATTAATGTTAAAAACAAAGTTTCTTTTCCCATTTTTAGTAAAATCTAGACATGTAATTATTTTGAAAAAATAAAAGATAATTCCATTAAAAATTATTTTAAATGTATATCCTTGGTAAATTTTCATTTAAAATCATATGGTAATAATGAAACACTTTTAAAACATTTTTTGGAAACAAGGTTTGCGATGAAAATGGATTTCTAACTGAAGAGAGAACGAAAGTTGGGTTTTTTATAAAACAATATCTTAATTATCTTAATTACCGTATACTGAAAAAATGTAAATATTACCTAACAATATCATTAATAACCATAGTAAAGTAAATGGTTGTATTTCTTGAGTTATGGATCATAATATTTTATCATTAGAAAAACATTCATAAACAATCGAGACAAATGATGAGATTGTAACATAAAAATCTGACCCCTTAGGTAACCATGACTCATAAGCTCCACGAAGGAGTAAAATTAAATGACACATTAAATATCATGTGTATAAATATATTAATTATGTTACATGTAAATTGTGGTGTATATAAACCTTGTAAAATAATATAGGGCATCACATAACATATCTCTCAAAGAAGGTAAGTCGAGAAAAAAATCCCTTACAAATTTTTTAACTTTTGAACTATAAATCACCGTGAATTAGAGATAAAAATGGATTCCCAAACCAAAATATTTATTATTATAACAATGATAATATAAATTTATGTGATTTATATACACAACATAAAATAAATATATGGAGAATATGAATTTGTCTCACATAAGTTAAAAAAAAGTGAAATGGAAATCCCATACACCTAGGATTACTTAAGAATCATAATTCCTATCAAATAATACCATAAATTGAAACATTAATTAACATTAAATGCAGTATATTCATGATATATTGTTTTATTGGGAATTATATACACCACTCAGATAAAATAGGCAGTGAATATGGCATAAGTCTCACAAAAATAAAAGTGAGACTAGAAATCCACTTACCTTAGATCTTGACTTTCGTCATACTCATTTAAAACTACAATATAATAAATATAGTTTTTTATACATGTATTAATTAAAAATAGTTATATATATCACAACATATATTATTTTCTTATGAACTTTTTTTACCCATTAATTAACAATTCCATGTTAAAATTATGTTTTGGGTACTAACTACTTTGTTCTTTATTTATGTTTTGAATTATTTTTTTGTCCTATTATTTATATCGCGGTTTCATAATCCCAAGAATGTAAAACATGACATAAATATCATATATATTCTGTATATATTTATTTATAGTAATTCATAATATGTACTGATATGAAATGAAATACACCCATCCTGGAGACGATAGGTTGTACGTATGCAAGAGCGCGATTTCCATTTTCTTATCTTATTGAAGGAAAGAAAAGTAAATGATAGGTATATAAAATTAAATATTTTCATTAAATAAGTATTTTAATGTCATATATATCACATATTTTTATTAAAACCATCTTTAATACAATACATATAAATCATGAAGGAATCATATCTCTATACGTGGCGGCATTCTGTTGTACATATGAATGACATTATTGTATTCCCACAAAAAGGAAAGCATGAAGATATGTGAGAGATAACAATAAAATAATCATAATAAAATCATATTTATCAAATATATCATACATAAACAAAAAGTAAATCATTACTCACATCCTTTAAATTTAGCAATGGAAAACCAGACGACATCGATTAGCGAGGTGGTAGTCTGTCGTACGAATGAATGATGGTTTCATAATCCATTTTATTGAGGTTTTCTATGTTTTAGGTCATAATATTAGCATTAAAACATTATTTTATATTTACGATACCAAGGTTTTTATTTAATCCTTGTATAATAATAATTAAAATGGAGGAGGAATAAATTAAATTAAATTTCTTGTTGATGAACATTACGTCTTATTAGGGTATCCTCCTCAGGATTGCACTAAGGAATTTTAGTGTTGGGTTTTAGTCAAAAATAAAAATTCTAGGATGATGTGAGGGAATTTGGGATGTTATTTGGATAGATTATGGTCAATAAGAATTTATTGATATGTGTGAGTAAGTGGGGTGAGTGGGGTCCCTTATATAATTGAGCGGGAGGGACATTTTGGTAAATACTCAAAAGTATTCACTATTGGGACATAAATATTACCTCATGTGGATAAAAATAACATAATTAGAGTATTGTGGGGATGATATATTCTAGAAACTCCTATAACACACAATCAAACACATGTTTTTAAAATTTCATTCCATAAATTCTATGTATACCTATTTTTATCATTTTTGTTTTTCACTATATAAT
Source organism: Viscum album (assembly GCA_963277665.1). Taxonomy (NCBI): domain Eukaryota; kingdom Viridiplantae; phylum Streptophyta; class Magnoliopsida; order Santalales; family Viscaceae; genus Viscum; species Viscum album. The sequence continues at coordinate 1,688,350,796 of OY728147.1, read as the reverse complement.
CTAGTTTTCTAATATCAATAGTTTATCATTTAAGACTAAATTATAGTGATCCTAATTAGATAATTAAAACCCATTGATTATAAATATTATATATAGATTATATAATATAAATAATATTTTTTTGTAAATTAATTTTAACATAAGCTAATGTAATGTGAAAAAACACTGCTTTAAACTTGACAGTGGTAAATGATTTTTTACTATTTAACGGTAAATATAGATATTACAATAGAAAAATTGTTACGTTAATAGACCGTATATGATATTTAATTAGATTTAAAAAATCTCAACTTATAATATATTATATTTAATAATTTTAATTCATTTAATAAATATTTGTTGTAATTTTAAAACATTTTATAAAATACTATTTTTTATAAAACAACATCAATATAAATTTTGACATTATTAAATTAATTTCAATATTAAAAATATCATGAAAAATATTTAATTGGAACATAATTTTTTAAAAACAATGTATAATTATATATTCATCTAAAAAATTAATGGAATATAATAATTCATTAAATTTTCTTCAATCGTAATATTTTAGGTATCATTTATTTTATTAAATTGTTACATAAATTATTACGTTATTGGTGTTTCTTAAGTATTTAATGTAATAAATTCCTCTCAAAATAATAAAAAAAACTATCAGGATAAAAAAACTCATTTATATATCAAAATAGTATATGTAGTTGAACATGTGTTGTTTCTTATATATCCCCAAGCATTGAAGATAGTAAAAGTAAGAAAAGTATCTTTTTCCATTTTATTTACTAAACATATTATATCGGTCATATTCAATGGATGGAGGCATGAAATTTCTATATATAATAGGCATTTATGTCCAATAACCAATTGAATTCATTAAATAAAATTTAGATAACATTTTAGGAAATTTTCAAAACTATCATTCGAGTTTAACCCATCAGTTAACCAATTTTTATTTTAAAAATGGTAATTAATTTTTATTGCATTCACTATTCATTAAGGTAAAAAATTGATTTGACCTTATTAGAAATTAAAAATTATTCTCATTAAAATTTTATAATCAATTTTTCCAAATTTTATTCACATAATTCCCAAAAGATATTTTAATATTAATCATGCAAATGTGACGAGTAAGGACTTTGAAGAGAAAAAGTTTGAAATCATGAAGTGTATTGTATCATAATTCAATGTGAAATTGATTCCAATTACAAAAAATGTTTATATGTTTATAAAATTTGAATAATTTTAATTTAGAATCATTTCAAATTATTGTCTAACTATATAAAAAAATTGAACTAAAAGTTGTTTACAATTAAAATTCATTATTTTCACTATTCATAAAAGAAATGAAACTTTTCAAAAAAAACCAAAAAATTCCCCAAAAGATAATATTGAATTTATTATTTCAAAAAATAAATTTATTTATCAAATTAATTTTCTAATTTTAAAAAAAACTTAATTATTTTTCCCAAACAAAAATAATAATATTTTTTTTAGAAAATAGTATTTTTAAAACATATAAAGACTTTTGTGAAAATTAATTAATTTTTTATCCATATGTTTTGATTATATAAAACCATTATAAATAATATTTAAAAATTATTCATTAGTATTCATGTAGATATAGTTAATGTCTAGGTTATAATAGTCACGTTTAAATAAAAATATTTATAATATATTGTGGTTTAGTTAAAACTCGATGTCTTTTGGTGTAGGCTAAATCTAGGTTGTGTGTAACATAATATTGAAATGGTTTTTAGTATAGTAAAAAAAAAAAATTAACATTAATTAAAAAAATATTTTAAAAAATATTTGGTTATTACATTCTACCCCCCCTTAAAAATAATTTTGTCCCAGAAATTTTTCTCGGTAATCAATGATATAGAATTTTAAAATTCCTTCATAGAAACCCATGTTAGAAAAATAAATAGCATAATTTTCTTCAAAAATGAAATGCTTGAAACAAAATAGTTACCCAATGTTACCCATAAATTGGATTCCACAAAGGATAATATTAGTGGTATGTGAAGATATTAACATTAAATAAATATATAAATAATTATAGAGAGAGATATAGGTCACTAGTCACAAGAATTTAAATTATATAGAGAAAGTCAACAACCACAAAACCATAAACTAAAGTGCAATGAAAAAGGTAATTGATATCCTCAAAAAATAAGATAACAGTAAAATATTTTCTTCTATGAATCTTTTCCTAATTTTTGGGAATTCCTTTTCCATGTATACTAAGAACATTGAAGCTGACCTTACATGATTTGTTTCTATTTCATATGAACAACATCGTCATTTTATTGTGCTATGATCAATTTCCACTTCATCACTTACTCTAAAAATTATGGTGAATTTTTTAAGTAGGAAAAACTAATAGATCTTAAGATCCCTAAATAGAATGACAAGTCATTTTTTATTTCATTTGTTATCATCACAACATAAAATTGATAGAAATGGTTATCCAATATGCATAAATCTTCATATGGTGGAGTAACATATTAATCTCTAAAACTTCATCCAATGTTCTATATAAACCATTCCATAAATGGTTAAACATTTTACCCTTTAGAAATTTTTAATTCCAAAAATGTTGAAAGTATGCCACTGTATTCCTAAAATCAGCTTTACATTAATCCCCCATATATCATAAATTAGAACTTCATTAAAACATACCAAATATGTGAATACACTCATAATACATTTTCATGAAACATGGTAGTAACATGAATTGTGATAACACCTTATTGAAAAATACATGCTTCCTCATTCATTACATTACACATAGATTATTAGATATATTCTTGAAATCCAAATATGTTGTAAATTCCATAAATAATAACTTCAACCAAATTTTAAATAAATCCTTTAAAAGTTTTTTGGCCATCAATACTATCTAATTTATTTTGTTAATATCAATCATCCCTTAATCATGACCAAACATTATTTTCTCATCCTCAAGAAAATTAAAGGTTTATCTTCCCTTAATGATAAAATATAACCCTCCCATTAAATAAATTATCACGGTTATCAGTAAAATTCAATGTATTCATTGAAATCCTTAAACAAAAACATATACTAAACACTCCTTTTATATATCATAATTCAGAAAACACAATATTTGAAATACAATCCAAAAATACTTCATTTATACCACTTACTTTTCTAATCTTTATCTAGGATTCATAATTATATTCCATTATATATCATTTATTTCAAATGTAATATGTAATCACTTCATAATAAAAAAATATAACAATTTATCTTATATCCTTTTGGATTTTATACATTATATTTCCCCAGAGGACACCAATTTTCATATTTCCAATATATTACACCTTTAAAACATTAATCCATTGATAATACCATAGAGGGGACAATATTCCCATATATTGTGTTTACCAAACTCTTCAATTTTAATTTTTAGTTACTTTCATTGTGTACTTTATTTTCATAATAAAAATAGATTTCAATTCCTCAAATACATTCATTTTACATATTCCTTCCACATTCTCAACATATAGAAAAAAAATCTTCTTTCCTCCATGGTTATCATCACCCAATCTCTTAGTGACCTATTTCATGATATTATTTGGTGACTCTAAGATTTAGTTATGGTATATGTTGGTAATCATGTTCTATAATATAGTATTTCACCTAATAAGAAAACCTTACTCCTGTTATCATCCCATTTGGAAACTCATCATAAAATTATTCGTCACATTTAATGTTAACCCATTTCTATTTATTCCAAGATATTAACTAAAACAAATACAAAACATTGTGTGAGAATCACTAATAATAGTGAAAAACAAAAAATCATGGAAAATTATATATAATATGTCTATATAATGAAATATTCTTTAAAATATATAAAACCCTATGTTTAACCTAGTTCATACCTGGTCATCATATTTTTAAATCCTTTATGAAAGTTTATAAAGGGTTTTAAAATTCCCAAAGCACATCTTCTGGGTGTAAAAACAGGTTTGAAACAAGGCCCATTGTCTAGCACCAGTTCTTAATCGAGTCTAAATCAATATTGTGGTTTCCGGGTTGTTACCCCCAGGTATATCTCCCCTATATCCAATCCACTTCTAGTTTCTAGATTGGTATGTATTTCTATAAAAACACTCACTCTATCATTTACCAAAATTATAAGAATTTTTATAAACATTGACTCATCCAAAAAAGTATCCTCAGATATATCCCAAAAATTTTCCATATAAATATCCTTTTAGATATCACTAAAGATAATCCATCCTAGTTTCCAAAGGTTAACTAAAACATTCCTTTGATAACAACTGTAGTGGGCCAAGATTCTCATACAAGGATATTATTATTTTAGATGAATATTCATTATATTACACAAGCACATGACTAAGGTATATAAAGGTTTAATGGTTTAGGAAACATGGAAAATAATATTTTAATACGGTGAATGATATTCAACATATCCCACAAATATAAACTCAAGTATTACTCTTCTTTGTCATTTCATACCTAAACCATTCTTCATCATCCTAGGGAAGGTAAAATAAGAATAGGTGAGCACAAATTCTATGTAATGGTAAACATAAAAGATATAAATCTATGACTATATGAAATAATCATACAATAATTTGGATACATGATACTGAACATAAATTATGAAGATCATACCCAAAATGTCATAGATCATAAACATGAGTCAAGACACAAATATTGACAGTTCATAAGACATGAATCATAAGGTAATAAATGAAAATGTTCAATGAGAGAATAACATTTTCATAAGACATATATTTGTGTCATACACAAACTTATAGAAAATCATATGTCAAGGATACCCACTAATACATTCATAACAGGTCAGGCATGGGATAACCACCCATGTAGCTAATTCGGGATTGAGATAACCTCATGTGCTCCATCTTTCATACTACGGATAACCACCTATGTTCCCTATTTTTTTGTAATGGACTTACCACCCTCATACCCTCTTAGGTAATAGAACATTTACAATTACATAATGTATTGGAGTGAGTTTTATGTTCCACCTTTCACATAATCAAAATCACACATATTTGTGCTAGAAGATCATAAATCATTCATTTTATCATAACCATGGATTGAAATGGATTTTGAGGACATTTTATCTTAACCTATGGAGAATAAACCAGTTTCATAATCATTTTATCATTTCATCGTATAATACCTATTGAAATAGAATTGGGTTTTATAAGTATGTTATTATTGTATAACCTCTGGAAGAAAAATGGGCTTGGTAAACATAGTTTCATCACCAAAATAATCCATATAGATAAATAATTGTAGTGGTATCCTTAGAAAATATCCCAAAAAAATCACAGTTACCCTCAAATAATGTTATCTTAAAAGTAAAATAATTTTGAAATACTAAATGTAAAATTTCTTAAGCAAAATATCTTTTTATTTAAAATCAATTTTTAAATTATAAAAATTTATAAAAACTATTTTATTTTAAATAAAACATGGAAAATATAAATCATCCTTTGAAAACTATTTTTAAAGTATTTATTGAGTAAAATATTATTTTATCTTTTAATAAGACTTCTTAAAATATAAATAAATTTAAAATACTTTTCACATTGAAATAATGTATTTAAAATATTAAAATTTAATAAATATAAAAGAGATATACTTTTTAAATGTTAATTTAAAACATTTTAGGGAAGCTTCAAAATTATAAGGGGTCATGATAGTGGGAAATATTTTTCATGCTATTAATGTTAAAAACAAAGTTTCTTTTCCCATTTTTAGTAAAATCTAGACATGTAATTCTTTTGAAAAAATAAAAGATAATTCCATTAAAAAATTATTTTAAAAGCATATCCTTGGTAAATTTTCATTTAAAATCATATGGTAATAATGAAACATTTTAAAACATTTTTTGAAAACATGGTTTGGGAAGAAAATGGATTTCTAACTGAAGAGAGAACGAAAGTTGGGTTTTTTATAAAACAATATCTTAATTATCTTAATTACCGTATACTGAAAAAATGTAAATATTACCTAACAATATCATTAATAACCATAGTAAAGTAAATGGTTGTATTTTTTGAGTTATGGATCATAATATTTTATCATTAGAAAAACATTGATAAACAATCGAGACAAATGATGAGATTGTAACATAAAAATCTGACCACTTAGGTAACCATGACTCATAAGCTCCATGAAGGAGTAAAATTAAATGAAACATTAAATATCATGTGTATAAATATATTAATTATGTTACATGTAAATTTTGGTGTATATAAACCTCGTAAAATAATATAGGGCATCACATAACATATCTCTCAAAGAAGGTAAGTTGTGAAAAAAAAAACCCCTTACAAATTTTTTAACTTTTGAACTATAAACCCCCCTGAATTAGAGATAAAAATGGATTCCAAAACCAAAATATTTATTATTATAACAATGATAATATAAATTTATGTGATTTATATACACAACATAAAATAAATATATGGAGAATATGACATTTGTCTCACATAAGTTAAAAAAAGTGAAATGGAAATCCCATACACCTAGGATTACTTAAGAATCATAATTCCTATAAAATAATACCATAAATTGAAACATTAATTAACATTAAATGCAGTATATTCATGATATATTGTTTCATTGGGAATTATATACACCACTCAGATGAAATAAGTAGTGAATATGGCATAAGTCTCACAAAAATAAAAGTGAGACTAGAAATCCACTTACCTTAGATCTTGACTTTCGTCATACTCATTTAAAACTACAATATAATAAATATATATTTTTATACATGTATTAATTAAAAATATTTATATATATCACAACGTATATTATTTTCTTATGAACTTTTTTTACCCATTAATTAACAATTCCATGTCAAAATTATGTTTTGGGTACTAACTACTCTGTTCTTTATTTATGTTTTGAATTATTTTTTTGGTCCTATTATTTATATCGCGGTTTCATAATCCCATGAATGTAAAACATGATATAAATATCATATATATTCTGTATATATTTATTTATAGTAATTCATAGTATGTACTGATATGAAATGAAATACACCCATCCTGGAGACGATAGGTTGTACGTATGCAAGAACGCGATTTCCATTTTCTTAACTTATTGAAGGAAAGAAAAGTAAATGATAGGTATATAAAATTAAATATTTTCATTAAATAAGTATTTTAATGTCATATATATCACATATTTTTATTAAAACCATCATTAATACAAAACATATAAATCATGAAGTAATCATATCTCTATACGTGGCGGCAGACTGTTGTACATATGAATGACATTATTGTATTCCCACAAAAAGGAAAGCATGAAGCTATGTGAGAGATAAAAATAAAATAATCATAATAAAATCATATTTATCAAATATATCATACATAAACAAAAAGTAAATCATTAATCACATCCTTTAAATTTAGCAATGGAAAACCAGATGACATCGATTAGCGAGGTGGTAGTCTGTCGTACGAATGAATGTTGGTTTCATAATCCAATTTATTGATGTTTTCTAGGTTTTAGGTCATAATATTAGCATTAAAACATTATTGTATATTAATTATACCAAGGTTTTTATTTAATCCTTGTATAATAATAATTAAAATGGAGGAGGAATAAATTAAATTAAAATTCTTGTTGATGAACATTACCTTTTATTAGGGTATCCTCCTCAGGATTGCACTAAGGAATTTTAGTGTTGGGTTTTAGTAAAAAATAAAAATTCTACGATGATGTGAGGGAATTTGGGATGTTATTTGGATATATTATGGTCAATAAGAATGTATTGATATGTGTGAGTAAGTGGGGTGAGTGGGGTCCCTTATATAATTGAGCGGGATGGACATTTTGGTAAATACTCAAATGTATTCACTATTGGGACATAAATATTACCTCATGTGGATAAAAATAAATTAATTAGAGTATTTTGGGGATGATATATTCTAGAAACTCCTACAACACACAATTAAACACATGTTTTTAAAATTTCATTCCATAAATTCTATGTTTACATATTTTTATCTTTTTTGTTTTTCACTATATAATCTTGTTTTCTAATATTAGTCGTTTATCATTTAAGACTAAATTGTAGTGATCCTAATTAGATAATTAAAACCCATTGATTATAAATATTATATCTTGTTTATATAATATAAATAATATTTTTTTGTAAATTAATTTTAACATATGCTAATATAATGTGAAAAAACACAGCTTTAAACTTGACAATGGTAAATGATTTTTTACTATTTAACGGTAAATACAGATATTACAATAGAAAAATTGTTATATTAATAGACCGTATATGATATTTAATTATATTTAAAAAATATCAACTTATAATATATGATATTTAATAATTTTAATTCATTTAATAAAATATTGTATATTATAAAATGACATTAATATTAATTTTTACATTATTCATTAAATTTAAATTTTAGAAATATCATGAAAATTATGAAATCTTAATCTATTATTTTATCTCATATGTATCATGATATATTCTTATAAAAATAATTTTATATAATAATTCAATCAATTTACTTCACTTTTATAATTTCTATTATCATTTATTTTATTTTATTGTAAATAAATAATTACATTGTAAGTGTTTCTTAAGAATGTAAAGTCGTAATTTAATCTTAAAGATTAAAATGAATTATCACCCATAAAATAACTATTTTATATTTTAATATGATATATATTATGGATAATATGTTATTTTTTTATATCCAAAGGATTTATAGACAATAAAAGTAAGAAAAGTTTCTTTTTGGTCTTTTAACTTACTTAACATATTATATGGTCCACATTCAATGGACAGTAGAAATAAATTTCCATATATCAAATAAACTAATATCTATGAGATTAATAAATTCATTAAATAAAGTTAACATAATATTTAAGGTTATTTTCACACTTATCATTCTAGTTTAACCCTTCCCCCTGTAAACTAATATTTAATTTAACCGTGGTAATCAATACTTTCTAAATTCACTATTCAATTTGGTCAAAATTAAGATACCCATATCAGAAATTATAAATTATTTTGATCCCAAATATAGAATACATTTTTACTAATTCAACTTAATGATTTGGAAAAATAATAATTTAATATTATTTGTACAGATGGGATGAGATATCAGGTATTAAAGGAAAAAAGTTGAAATGTTTGAAATGGTTTTTTATCCAACTTTTATATGAAATTTATTAAAATTAACTAAATTAGATTAATGGATATAAAATTGTACTATTTTTATCTCAAAATAATTTATAAATATACTTTAACCTTGTAAATTAATTAAATGAAATGGAAGTTTTCAATATAAATTAATTATTTTTCACTCTTCATCAAAAAATGAATCATTCTAGAAAAGTCCCAAAAAACATACCATAAGATAAAACTAACATTATAATACTATAAATGGAATTTATTTTATCAAATTAATTTTATAAAACATTGAAATTTAAATTTTATGATTACTCATAAAAATAAATAAAATCAATTATTTAAGAAAATAGTATTTTTGAAGCATATAATGCCTATAAAATAAAATTAATTAACTTTATTATCAATATGTTTTATATATGTAAAACCATTATAAAAAATTTTTAAAATGTAATTTTTAATATTCATTATGATATTTTTAATGACAAGGTTATAAAATTCATGTTTAAATAGATACATTAATAATATATCATGGTGGTTCTAAAACTATGTGTCGTCTAATGATGTCCAACTTCGGGTTGCTTTTAACAAATTATTGACTTTATGTTTTGTGTAGTGAAAAATATCCAAAAGATTATCTTTAATTGCAAGAAAATATTTCATAAAATATTGGGGTGTTACATCCTCGATTGTATCAAATTAAAATAATTGATTAGAATGAAATGCAGTACATATCAGGGAAATAGGTTTTGATCATAGTGTGAGTCAAAAAAACATCTTAGATTGGACATACTGTGACCACGACTTATAATTTCATGATAACATAAATTCCCAATTTTCCTATAAATTTAAAAATCCCTTAGATATCATTTATATTCCCTGAATTTCTATGAAATTAAGGGAAATAAGGGTCATTATTGGTGGTATTCTAGTACCCCTTGAATTTATTTTAAACCTTGATTTCTGATATTTGACAAATGGTGATCTGAGGTGAGTCCATATCCATTACTTGTAGTATTTCTCTCTTTTCTTCATCTAAGTGATGTTAGAGTGGGGTATTGGTTCTGTATGATATATTTAGGGATAAATGTTTTAGGTAAATTTTTATGTTCTATATTTTTGTGGATTATATTACTTGATTTTATCCTTGTGATCATATTCTAAACCATGTTCCGGTACATTCATGTTATATTTTTAATTAAGGTATACATATTTTTTGTGAAATGTGAAACATTCATGATTTTATTTTCATTAGGTTGGTGTTAAGTGTTAACACAATAAAGATAATTAATTCAAAAAAATTATACCAATGGGGAAGGGTGATTTATATGGGTTTTAGATTATAGGTGATGTTTCTTATTTTTCTATTTTAATTTAGTAGTATTTCTAAAAATATTATCAATAATATGATTTATATATGTGTGTGTTTTTTACGGGATTAAATTAATGGAATCATCATTCATAAAATATCTAGCATTTAATAATTGAAATGAATTGGTATTTTGTAAATTTGAATTATTGTGTTTTATCAAATTCATGAGGTGTTAAATAATTTCTATTTCATGTATTAAAAAGGGATGTTTCAATGTGTTTTATTTCTCAATTTTAGTGTTAGTTCATTATTATAGATCATTGTTAGGATATTTTGATTGTTTTTCCTTGGTTGGGGATTTCTTTGAGACGTTTCTAGTTTTCATTTTGGGTTGTGTACCAAGAAATGAGGTTACTATTCTATTTTTGGAAAGAGGATAAGTTGGTGTTGTTGTGAAATGGTGTTGTGGCTAGTTATGCGGGGAAGGAATCATTTTTTGGTAACTGTGGGGCATGTTGGACTAAGATATAGGTAGGTTGTGTTGTATTTCATTTAGTATTTTGGGGATTTATTTTATATTATGATTGTATATGAAATGTGAATGGTAATTCTGGATATAGTAATGGTTATGGGTTGGAATTGAGTTACTATATGTTGTTAATAGATTTATAGTGCATAAAATGAATCTAAAATGGCTGGAATTAATAATATTGATGTGTCTTGTGTTTACAGACAACTCGACATCGGTTGTGGTATAAAAATTGGGATTTTTATATGAATATGTTCAATAATTTAAAACTTTTATAATTTCAATAATTTTTCATGTATAATTAAATACTATTAAAATTTTATTAAAGAGTTTGTTTGGAGGATTAAATGAATTTTTTTTAATCACTATGTTTTCCTAAAATTGTGGGAACAATTGTTTTATGTTTTTCATTTAAAATATCTTTATTAAATATTATTCCTAATTTTTTTAAATTTTTTTGAAAGATATTCTTTAAAAAATGAATTTTTTTATTTGTAATTTTTTTGCAGAATTTTATTTTGAAATTAAACTTTTTAAATGCTTGAATTTTTTGATTAATAATTTATAGAAATAATTTTTTTTAATTTCACTATGTCTATAAATTATTATGTTCTCATATATTCAATTCATGATTCTATAAGGGTGTGGCCACTGCCTTAAATTGGTGTCAACCTTTTCTACCATGAGTATCTACATCTTACACCCCTACCATTAGAATGAAAATTCTTCTATTATTATACACCAAAATTTTTATACCACGGGTAATTTATTGTAGCTACTATCAGTAGCTATAGTTCTAATTTTCAAACTTATGGGGTCAAATCGTGTTAAAAAATCATACTACCTCCAATATCCACCACTACCACTGCCATATTATCCTTCAACTACTATTACCACTCCAACAACATGTTAGTACCAAAAAATTTATATTATTACCCAACAAATCTTCACGCCACATTTGTACACCCTCCAACATCTATCACATACCGTTGTAATTCTACAATCCTCAAACATCAACCACCATCACCTTCCACAATTTGTGAATCACAAGGGAGAATCTTGAACTATCCAAAGCTGACTGATGGTCTCAGACTCTTTATATCTAAAAAACATTGATTGAAGACAATCTAGACTACAAATTTTTTATATTCACTTACAATCACAACCTATGAAGGAGATCATAATGATAGTAGTTTGATGATTTTAGATTACTTGATCCTTGAATAAGAGAATATATATGATGATTATTAAGACAACCAAGTTATGTGTAGATGAAACAAAAGTCATTTGGCTTCCCTGGATAGAAGCAACTGATCGTTGGATTCCAACACTATTAAACTGATCCTACATCTAGAATCCATTATATCCATTCCATGATGGTGATACTATGGAATAATTCCCATAGTTTTAATCAACATAATCAATATCCACTGAGTTTTATAGTTTTTGAATCTTTATTGTGAGGGAGAAGAAAAAAGAATCTTATCCAAGATGATCCCCAATATTGAATACCATTTATTCTCAAATAAGCATTAATTTAGAGAGAATAAAACAAAAAAAATGGAAAAATGATTTATAATTAATAAATAATAAATATTTAATGAAATTGTGGAAAGAAAGAAATAGACAATAGAATGATTTGAGGTATCAATTGAGCCCCAAATTCATCTTAGAATTAAATATGCTTGAAATAGTGTTGAGTCCAAGATTATTTTTGGAAAATCAAATAATGGTTAGCAGGATAAATACTGAAATTAGAGAATGGTATTTCGTAGAAAATTTCTTGAGGAATACATAAATTCATATGGAATTGCGCACTAAATGGGAGATCCAAAAAATTTCCTAGCCATTACCATATATAGTTTTAACATTATTTTATCAATGTACTACTTCACTCACTGGTAGTTCCAATGTATACTGCAGATGGGTTCCTCATACTATGCCATATTGAATTATTCTACATTTTAGTTTGGATGTAATTGTTTTTTAATTTGGCTATTATCGAATAATTAGAGGTAATCAACTCCTTTAACAGTATCCTTAAATATGTGAATCAACCTTGATTCAAGGAGATAGGAACAACTCTTCTTTTTTCCTTCTTCCCATTTTTTCTCTATTTTTTTGACTACATTATTTCAAATACACATTATTTCATGGTTTATTATATAAAATAATTCTTAGTGTGTCCCAAAATACTAATAATAATAGTGTATTTACAATATTAGATTCATATCACCTCAACATGGCACACTGATAGAACAACATTATTGTAAACATCTTTAACATGCTTCAATTATTCCAAAGCTTTTAAAACTGCACAAGATAACTATGGGAAATACATAATAACGGTTTTATATATAAATCTTTTTGATGGAATAAACAATGACTAGAATGAGAAATGAAATAAATATTAGTCAATAGGATTTTAAATGGATCCTAAAATGCATGAGAATCATAATTTTTAACACTGAGCCATGATACAACATGATATCATAAAGGAAACACTGGGATGTGCAAACAACCTTAGAAATGAATTCATAAACATTGTTCTAGGATAATTACCCATACATCAAAACAATGTGTAAAAATTCCAATTATATTTTATTCTAAGTCCCCAATCTCATACATTAGATCATGTGATGCTAAAACATTACCCATTGCAATGGAGTGTCACATAATTTCTGGTTCACTAGTTTCTTCCATATCTTGTGCATGCAAAAGTGTGCCACCTAGATCATTCATCATAAGACCATATTTCAAAAAAAAATTAAGTCCATGATAAGTAGGTGAGAAATGCATAAAATTATGTACCTAATAAAATAATGATAGGTATGTCGAGGTGAATATCCTTTAGTTGAAATAACGATGGTATACACAATACAATGGATTGACATAGAAAATCATATGATAATTTCTACATTATAAAAGGGGTACATAAAGAATCATGGTAAAGATTAATGAGAGTTAAATGGGTCTATAATCACATTGAAATCACTAGGGCAGTATTAGGTATATGTAAAATCATTTCCCAGTAATAGAAATTGTATGATAAAAGAAATTACATATATAAGGTGTAACGACACAATGTTTTATAAAAAGAAATTCCCTTCTTAAATTTATGTTATATAATCACATGAAATCATAACACAATGAAATACTAAGTACTATATGATTATTAATCATAATTTTTTCACTACTATGTTTTGAATTTCAAAAATCTGACATACCCAGTTGTGTTCAGGGTGTTTTTTGGGGTCTGATAAAACAAACATAATTTTTTTTGTCAATAGTACCCTGCCCTTATGAATAGTAACATCCCTTATGAATAGTAATATGACCCTTATGAATAGTAAATCTTCTAAAAGAATACAAACATCATCCATGAATGTATAAATACAATTTAGGCATCTTATAAGTGATAATATGACTATAGTAAACGTATCAATATTTGTGTAAGTCATGAAAAATTAATTATAATTAAATAATTAATTAATGAGAAAATATATTTTCTTAAAAGATTTTAATAAATTTACAATTTTAGGTCTTCTAGTTTTTAGATAATTTTATAAGACCTTATGTAATTTATGAAAGAATTATAAAATCAGTTATAGTATTAAAATCTATAATTTTCATGTAATTATGATTTTAATAAAAAATTAAATTTATCATATTTATAATATTAATTCTGAAAAATGGATATCATTTTTGGATTATACATTCCGAAAAATGGTTAGGGTGAATTTTTTGAATTTCTCTAAAATAAATGACTCTTTTTTAATAGTAAAATATTATAATTCATGATAAATGCTAAAACCTTATTTTTTGCATCATGTTTGAGTCATGGATGATGTAAATGTCCATTAGTTCAAACTCACTTGCACTTATTACTATTTTTGGTCAAAATAATAATTACTATTGATTTTCTTATGAAATAATAATAAACTAATGATTTAAATATTATGAAAACCTTCATCTCCACCACTATAAATATCACCCTTCTTTAACTCTTCTCTTCAATCCTATCAAGCCCTGTTCCTTTCCTAAATTATAACCAAATCTCTCCCCAAGATCCTCCTCCACATCCATCAGCCCTTGGTCTCCTCAAAAGACCAAATCCTCTCCCCATAAGAGGCTCTCAACTAAGATAAACTCAAGTGGTAAATTCGTCTTTCTGATCCTTTTATTTTCATTCGAGTTCATTTCTTTTAATTTTTTATTTCTTCACCTCCCTTCACCCAAATGGTATAATAACTCCAATAACATGCATTTTCTAGATTACCAAATTAATCCGAGTGTTTATCGTTAATTATTTATATAATGATTCAACTTCACTCCAAGTAACTAGATTAAATTTATTACCATTTAACTTTCTCTATGTTCAATAATAAAATATAACTTCAATTTCAGACAACCACGCTCAACATACATGTGTATCAAAACATGAATATAAGTGAACAGATCATTAAAACCAAGGAAACAAATATAATCGAACAATGAAATTGAACCACATAACCAATCAAAATGGTTAGCAATGAATTCAAAAATGTTGTAATAAATAATTTACATTTAAAAGTGGTTATGTAATTATTAATTAATGAACCTAATTTGATTATTTAGGTTACTAATATAAAGAGAAGATCCCCATCGTACTTTAGGTAAGGTATCCTCTCTTTCTTACAATTATCAAGAATATATTCTATGTAATTCCCCTTTAAATATAATTCCTAATGATGGGGTAAGATTTTACACCTTCCCCATACCTCCCATATGATGTATAAAAGATTAGAAATCCCTTTCTCTCTCATTAAGACCTCTTAAGTACACCTGATACCATGCTGATATTCTATAAGGGATTCTACCCAAACAACCTTTATTCCTTCTGGTTTCTCTATATTTCTCTTTACCCAAATGATATTGTATTTTATCTTTATGTGTAACTTATACATATTTTTTATATTCTCTAAAATCATTTTTCAAGATTTATCCCTCATTCTTTTTCGAGGATATACATTCTTTTATGTGATTCCCTCTTCACGATTCCCAATAAGAAATCCTGTTTTAAAGGAACTTCCAAAATTTTTACCCAATTTCAAGTGCACTCTAACATTTTTTTAAGACACCATTTTTTTGTAAAATATATCCTTTGATTATGATACCCTTATTTTTTCAGTTCTGGTTTCATAAAAATATAATTAGCTTTTAGATTTAAAATTATCTTTAGAATTTTACTTAAAACCGTACAAAAATGTTTTAATGCTATGAATTTCTTAAACACTCATCTTAAATGTTTTCAATTCTATTTGACATCACTTACCGTGATATATGCCTATTTTACCATATTAATGTCCATTTATGTTTTTTCCCTTTCTCTTATGGATACTTTTATGATACGTCCATTCATTATGTTTTATGACATGAATGTGATACCCATTCCTCTCCATGGGTTCTCTTATGTTTATGTATAATCGATTATGTATATGTGGAAAAAATATTCATGAACATGTTATGATGGGTGCGCCCAGATAGTGCTCTAATTCATTGGATAATGTTTAGTCTCATGAGATATTATTTTCAACAGTCAGGGCGGTTATCCATTACTCTTGCTACCATGTGCAACGGTCTTAGTGGTTATTCTTGACTTGTGCTCCTCTATGTACAATGAGCCTTGACTCAAGATAAATTCATGATTTATATTGCTGTTTCATTACTGTAAATTCATTTATATATGATCCCATTTTTATTTTTTATGATTATATATGCCATTTAATATCATTATTCCATGATCTTTAACAATTTTGATAAATTCATATTCTTATGTTTTTTATTTACTGGGCTTTTAGCTCATCCCTTTGTTCATGTGATCCCTAATGAACCCTATGCAGATGTAATGCCTCAAATAAAATAGGGAGCTCTCTATAAAGATTAAATAATTAAGTTTTTTTAGTTACTTGTTTTTAGTTTTATATTCTAATTCTTCCAAGACACCAGACTATATGATCCTTGTCTCATTATCTAATGTATAATTATGGTTAAAATTTTGTAATGTTATATGTAAGAGTCTTGGGTTGTTATATAAGGTTCTTGAATAAAGAGTATAAGGGTAGGATCCCTTACATTTGGCACGGTAATGGCTTAGGTAAATTTTGTAAAAAGGAGAGATAAATGACCTATAATTTAGAGAACACATATTGGATAGTTAAAGAATTTGAATAAATTCATTACATATTATCCAATTGAGATTAGACAGGCTAATTACCAAGAAGCTACTCGAATGGAAAATAAGAAAGAAAAATATCTTACCTTCATTTTCTCATTCTAAAATCTTGGGAGGAGAGTCATGCGAATTTTAGTGTAACTTTAGAAGACTCTATCCAATAAATGGTAGAGTTTATATGTGATTAAATGGTTTTTAGTAATGAAAAACATGATATTTTGTGTGATTATTTAAGAAAATATAGGGGATTTCTATAATACTTTCAAAGCACTAGTTTTGGACTTTATGTAATAGTTTAATCAAAATCAAAAACCATCCTATGGTGTCTGCACATTTTTTATAAAAAATTTTGAGTGTTTTTCATTATTTTTTATTTCTATTAACATGGAACATTAAAATAAAACCCATTCTGATGTAGAAGATATTTGTGTTTACAAATAATTTATTTTAAAACCTAAAAATATGATATATTTTTTATGGGAATCATAAAGGGATTATAAAATTATTGAAAAAAAACTAAAGGAACGTAATTTTATTGTGTAAATATATATTTAGTCTAGATACCATTTATGGACTATATTTCATCACTTTATAGTCATTATTATGTCATAATTCATATAGTATATTTTTAACATATTTTAGTTTTACTCAAAAATTAAAATTTTGTAGATAATGATTAAATTTTCACCATTGGAGAATAGTGAGATTATTTTTTCAAAAATAATATTAATTTAACAAAAATAATTATCTAATTAAAATAAATTATACTTTTAAATTAAAATCCTCGTTTATCTAAAATACTGGTTTTTTGACAATAATAGCTTTCTAACCCTTATAAAAATTACATTTTAACTTCATACAATTATATTATCATTTATATTTGACATATATTATTTAATAATAATATTTTATTAAAATATATTTTATTAAAATATATTTTATTTAAAAGAGTTATGAAATCATTTTAGAGAATTTATTAATTTAAATTTCATATTATCAAAAAATCCCATTCGAGTTGTGTCCTATGAAAATAGAATTTTTATCAAACTAATTACATAATAATTTTTAAATAAAAACGGAAATTAATATAAAAATTACTTTATTGAATAGTAAATATACACGTTAATACTATTTGGGTTGTGATACATACACATTTTTTATAGTAGTGAACACTCTATGTTTAATGTGTGTAACCATGAGATTTTATTCGACTGGTTTGGTGAACATGGTTTGGGATGTGACATCAATGAAATAGAAAATCTATCATAAATGGTTTATCTCATCCAATATTTTTTAATCTCTTTTTTTCAAGGTCAATGATAAATTCCATAGAATGTATCTCACTCGGAAACTATGATTATTAGGATTCATAGAGTATGATCCAACTATTTGAGTTCATCGCCTCTTTTTCTCTATGTCAATAAGACTTTATAAAAACTTGTAATATATACTAATCATATGACCACACTTGAATTTTTATATTATTAGCATTCATGAGGTTTAATGATAATTTAATTTTGAATGAATATATAAAAATAAGTTCATGTTTTTCTTCAACCACATAATGTAACTAAATCACTTATCCATTTACAAAAAAATATAATTTATAAACAATTGGGTGATTATATTATTCCACACTTAAGAAATATAACCCGATAAATTTTCATTTCATATACTAAAATAGATTAAGTTACTTCTAATTAATTAGGCCATCTTATTCCTTTGTCACTTCCTCTAACTTTTTATACTACCACGCCATATTGACTATGTGAGTTATCAACTTTTGAAGAAATTTGTCCCTACAATCTACGATTATTACTACTTTCTCAATATATGAATTATCATTCTCTAATGTTATCACCTATGGACTAAGTATATGTGAGGTGTTTGGAATTTACTTTATCAATAGGGATACATGGAAGACATCATTTACTTGAGATAGGATTATTAGGAGTGATTTTTGATATATTATAGCCCTGATCCAATCAAGGATCAAAAAGTGGATTATATATCTAAGACTAAGATTTAAATTTTTTCTAAACCAAATTAATTTCTTCCATGGTGATATATGAAGGAACACTATATCACTTACCTCATACTCTATATTACATTGAAGATTGTATTCATATCTTTCTTATAAAATTTTTGTTGATTTAATATGATGTTGAATGGTTTGAAACTTTTCAATTATCACTTGGATAAGATCAAGTCCCAACAGTTTATTCTATCCAATATCATCCCAACATGTCGTAATCTGACACTTCTTTCCATAAATACCCTGACAAGGTTCCATTTAGATTATATAATTCAAATTTTTGTCATATGAGAACTCCCCTATGAGAAGTTATTGATCCCAACATCCTTGCATGTACATTGAACATGATATCAAAATATCTTATAGAGTTTGGATTTTCCTTTTAGATTGGCCAGCCATCTGAGGCTGATACATAGTGTCAAAGATCAATACTATATTCAATGAGTACTTAATTTTAGTCAAAATATTTTAGGTACTCTTGAGATCTCAATCAAATACAATGGATAGTGGATCTCTATGCAGTATTATAACTTCACTTATATATATCTTAGATTGTTTTTCAATAAAAAGGTATTCCTTGATAGTATTTAAATTTTCCAACTTGGTAAGGTGATTGTATAACACTCATATGAAGTTATATCAATTATGTTTATATAGGAGTCCTATGAATATATCCATGATTATTATTTCCCATTCCACATAGGTATGGAAAATTAATACGTCACACCCTTAGGCTTCTATGATTCTGCTTTGACTTGTAGACATACCAAGAATCAATATAGAAACTATGTAAACTCTCCCTTTAGGTTATTCAAAGATAATTTTTTCATAAAATCTCCATACATATTACTTTTCACATGATTAATAGATAAGTATGATATATTTATTTCATCATGATGATCCATCCTTAGTTATAGTTTTAATGGGAAACATATTCAGGTTTAAAACCTTATAACTTTGTCTTTAGAAAAGTTAAACTCTATAATATTCTCTACATTCTTATATAGATACTCATCATCTTTCTGAGCCTCCACGTTCCTCTTATGAAATTATGGTTGAAACATTATTTGGGAAATGTTGGATGGAGATCCTTTTATTATTCCAATATCTATCCTTTTCATTTCTATGAATATTAGTTCCCTTTAAATCCTCATCATGGATTGAGTTACAAAATTCTTTTTACTCTAAGAATATACCACTTTTTAATTTCCCAACATTGTAATGGATTGAAAATTTTAAACCTTGATCATATCTAACCACCACTATTAATTCATATTAAACACATTTTGAATTAAAATATACTTGAGGATTCTATGGTCTGTATATATATATGTCACACTTCCCAGAAGAGATAATGTCACTAAATCCTTGATGTGAATATCACTATTATTAATTCTATATCGTTAGTTGGATAGTTTTTCTCATATATCATTAATTTGTGGGAGGAATAGACTATAAAATTTTCATTTTTCATTAGTTCACAACAAAATAAATTTTATATGCATCATTGAAGATAAAAAATACTTCCCTACTAGTGAGTAATGTGACCATAGGTGTAGCGATTATCCAAGTGTTTCGCTCTATAAAACATTCTCTGTATTCATCATTATAAAAAACACATGACAAATATTTTATTTATATTTTTTAGGCTGTATAAAAATCATTAGTCGTATCTTAAAAATTAAAAATAATACATGTATAATCTAAGGAAATAATATATTTCCAGTACAAAGGATGGCCTAGGACACACTTAAATCACCTCCATTTTTATGGATCTAAATATATGACTTTTCTGGTGATGTATTACCCCATTATAGTTAATTAGACCATAAATAACTCATTTCTTCAACAATTGTCATACATATTTTATTTACAAATGGTCCTCAGAACAATATTCAAATTCTCTTTATGTTCATCCTTACTTTTGGAGTAAATAAGAATATCCTCAATAAAGAATACAACATATTTTTCATGTTAATCTCTAAAGAATCAGTTCGGAAAATACATGATGATATTTCGATATTTATTGAGCCAAAATATAATCACGATGAACTTCTACTTCCTATACTGTGTACAAAAATAGTATTGTGAATATCATCATTATTCAACTATATTTGGTAATATCTTGACAGAAGATATGTCTTAGAGAAATATTGTGCTCTAGGAAGTTGATTGAACAAGTTATAATTCCATAAAATATAAAACTTATTTCTTATCCTGATTTATTTTATCTCAAAATAATCAATTAAGTGGTGCATTGACCCATCCATCTTCTTGAAGAATGGGGATTATTCCAACCATAGTGAAGCACATGGGCATATAAATCCTTCATCTATATTTTTCTATAGTTTTTTCATCTACACATCTATTTCAACAATGAACATTATATACATAGTCTTGGATATTAGAAAATCCCAAGGTATAAGATCAATTTAAAATTCAACATCTTTTCTAGGATGAAGGCCAGATAATTCTTTGGGAAATACTTCAATGTATCCCAAGATAATTGACATGTCATCCAGGATGATATTTTCCTCAGTCTTAATCATTTAAGGTATATATGATTCATCACAATTTAATAATATCACTTCTTGATATTTTGGTACTAAATAATATTTATTCTCCTAATTTCACTTGTATAGTATTAAAGGGTGATTCATGATAAAGATGGAGACTTTTTACACTCGACAATTTACATTATACCTATATAAGGGAAAAAATCCAAAACTAGAATTTCATCCAATTATAATAAATGGGGTATTACAAGGTTCATAGGAATGTTATTCCATCAAATATTGACATGGAATGAGTTATATACTTGGTATGAAATAATTTCCTCCTTTTCTGTTTTCACTTATATCTTTACTTCCGTGATTTGTGGTGGTCTTTGAATAGTTATACTCATCTTTTGACTTACAAAAGAATGTGTAGAACCATGTATGATTACCCTAACATTCACTATTTTATTCTAGACCTAATAATTTACTTAATCCAAAGAAAAATTAAAGATGATAATTTTATAATCATCAAACAAATTAAAGGGAAAAAATGAATATTAAAAAAAATTACTCATAAATAAAATAATTTCTTTATCCTATGAATTTCTAGGATTCAGTCTATCTTATCCATGATCTATTTCCTAATATAAAATCTTACAAGAATTTTTGTTTCTCTAATAATTATTTGTAAGGATATTCTGTATTTTCCAAATCACATCCCTAGGGATGTTCAAACCAGGTGTGCAGTAAGGATCATTATCATACACTAGGTGATGGTTATGTCCATCTCAATGTGATTTTTTTGAGGTTATCACACCTATGTACCTCTACTATAGTGTCACATCCACTTGTAGTTTCTATATTGGGATATATTTTCCTAGAAACCACTTTTTCTAAAACATTACAAAAATTAGGGATGTTTACATACTCATAGTATTTCCCCTATGTTTTTTTCTAGAGTTTTCTAATCTTGATCCCAAAAATAAAAAGACATTATTTTGATTCCATCAAAATAAATCCTATACATTAATAATAATTTCATAATGATTTATCATAAAAATTCTCACATAGTAAACCCAAAATATTAATAACCCAAGTTCCTTTCATAGATTCGGTATATAAAACATCAATATTATACAAGGATACAACAAAATTGCTGAAAAATACCTTAGAATTATTTTAATACTAAATATCTTTTAAAACTACATCGGATAACAAAATGAAAAACATAATAATGGAGAGATATATAAATCACCATTAGTTAATAATAAAAGAATCATATGATGAATGTATTACGTGTTAGTAAATAATAATTTCAATTGAACTTAATAGTAATGGGATTTATAATATTGAACATTGTGGAATGATACAACATTGTATCATAAAGGAAACCCAATAATGTAAAAAAATAAACTTGACATAATAAAATTAGTTCAGGAAAACTTCCAACACATCATAACATGGCGGGAAAAGTCCCACAATAGATTAGTTTTACTTCATATTCTCATACATGAACTGTCGTGAGAATAAAACATTACCCAATGCATGGGAATTTAATATAAATATGGGGACAACCATTGAATTATTATCATGTGTATTCATAATTTTTCTAATAAATAATTCAACATAGGTTTATATTTTATCACATTTAATCCCACAATTAAGCACTAAAATATACTTACATGGATGTCCCCAGTCAAATAATAATAGGTATGATGAAGAACCTTTTGTGGAAATATTTATGGATTCCCTGATAATAAAATTTTAAATATTTATTTCAAGAAGATCATTTTAGGAAAATTTGGAATCTATAAAATTTCAAGATACTGAAAAATATCAAACCATATATGAGGTAATAAAACCATTAAATAATATATAAATGGGTTTAAATGATTTAGCATATATAAACTCTATTAGATTGAAGTGACTTTTATGTAGATGTTGTCCTTAATGAGTTCCTTGAAGTGGATTTCTATATTTTATTAGGTTTATACATGTTCCTCAAAGATTATTTTCCCCTCTTTAAATCCATAAATCCAAATATTGTTCTATTTATCGACCCAAAAGGATTTTTCATCATTTAAATCAAGTTAGAATGGTCTTTCAAACATTTAATGGTCATCATCCTTTGAGTCATTGATCAGGAAGGTATACATAAGAATATTTTCATTAGATACTATGAAAATATCATAGTTGTTCTCTCTAACATATTAATTATTTGCTGCTCAATTTGGAATTATATCAGTTGATTATTGTTTTTGATCTAGGATGATTACCATTTATTCATGAATTCCTACAGCCTCCTCACTAGGATATGTTTTTAGATCCTTATGCACTCCAAGCGCCTAAGACATACTTTCATTTCTAGAGTATCTTGTGACTAGTGGAGTATGAATATTTGAGTAGTACATACATCTGTACAACCTCCTCACATTATTTATGAAACCCTATGAATAAAAAGGGGTCTTTTATTTTAATTGATGTAGACCAACATTTCTCTTCAATTATCTCTAGTTCCAACCCTTAAAGGATCATGGTTCAGAATCAATGTTCTTTTTAGATTCGTTATCATCTAACATTCCTCCTATAAGATTTTACCTTTATGACCAGAATCATCTCTATTTTAACCTTTTTGTATGGTAGGATCACCTTCACCCAACACTGTAAATTTTTTATATATACCAACTCTATTTAATGTTTCATTGAACTACATATTGTATTGTCCCATAACATTATAGTCATAATTCTAGGAAAGAACTTTAGATTCCCTAGCATTTTAATCATTCATTCTCACTTTACTATAACGAGACAGTTCAGAAGATCGTTCAGGTATGACCATTGTCAATGTTTCACCCAAAATCACTATTGAGAGCTGTGGTTGAATCACAAATTCTAAAAAAGAAGTTAGAAGGACTTCATTACTATTGAATATCTAATTAAACAATCCAATTTCCATCGCATTATACTTTCCATACATAGCCTCAGAGTTCTACAATACAGCCACTTTTATCAGATCTGATCCTGGTATACCTATGCACTTTTAACGATATCTTAATATAAAATTCTATTGTTGAGAGAAAGGGGGATAAATAGTGATTTTATGAATAATATATTATATGTTACTTATGCCCGTATTCTCCCTCAATTTCAATCCAGACAAGATCTAGTGGGGCATTGGATATGTCAACATCAACCCAAATATGGTGTTCAATAGTGTGGAAGACCGCTTGGGTACTAATATCAAAAAATAGGATTAAATCTATATGATTAACCATAATATAAAATATTGATGTATTTTTTAAATATGGTGTAAAACCTAGAAGATAAACCCAAATTATTGTAGTCTCCATGGACTTTTTTAAAGTGGTGATTAAATTTCCAATGAAGAAGAAAGAAAAAAAGATATTAACAGTGCGTGAGCCACTAGACCACAGAAGAGCCATATCATCTTCAAAGAAAAAAAATCACTATTTTATTAGAGTAAAAAAACAAAACCACCACATAATGAAAAATACCCCACATTGTACTGATGAATTTATTGATAAAATCAATTGAAGGCATATGTCATCCAAAGAGATCTATGAGGGTATACCTGTTCAAGGAAGAAAATTTTGATATGTCTATGAGGGATATCAAAAGTGAATTAACACTTGCATCATAACTAAAAATAACTATGGAAACATGATACTAGTAAAGCAGGGAGAAACCACTGATTGATAAAAGGAATAAATGGATGAGAAGGTCCAGCAAGAGAAGACAAAGTGGAGACATTGCCTCACTCATTTAAAGGAGAGGGAAGCATTTAAGTCTGCCTGGTGTTGGCGTAACTATAGAGACATCTTCAATAGGAGAGAAGATCATAGTTCACCTGGACATCCAACCCTTGAATTTATTCTTATGGTGATGTTACTCACAATATAACGGTTTAGCCTTGAAAATTTACATAATAATTTCAGCAGTATAATCGGGAAACCTGATCAATCATATGAGGGATTAATGATGGTTTAAGGGATATATCATTACATTTAAATTATAATTTTAATATATGGGATGTCGAAATAAATATCCCATCAATATGAATTAGAATAAAAAAATAATGAAAAAATAATTTTCTTGAATAAAGAGGAGAAGTAGATGATCCCTTACATAAGGAATGCTAAAAGCTTAGTTAAAGGTCATAATAAAAGGTGATAAATTATATCACATTCATGGAACATCAATTGAAAATTAAATGGGTGTTTACAAATTCATGATAACATAACCAAGTGATATTATAAATTAAAATTACAAAGAATGTTCTTGTATAAAAAAGAGAGAGAAATCCCTTAACAAGAAAGGATGTTTCCACAAACAAGGGAGGAGCTTCATAGAAGATTAGAGGACCCTTAGGATAAATATATACTAGAAAGGATAAATTATATTCATACTCCCATATTTTTAGTAAAAATATATCGGATCTTATGTGTGATAATATAGGAAAATAAAGTGGAGTTTCTTTATTAATTTCTAAACATAAGATTTGGAATCAATACACAAAGTAATTAAAATCAAAAAAAAATCACATGGGTTAGGACAATAGTTTTCTCCAAAGAGGAATATTTTTAATTATGTTTTAATTCCATGAACCAATGTCATTGAAATAATACATTTTGTGTTGTGAAATTAAGTCAAGTTTACAATAAATTGATTTTAGAACCTTAAAATATAATACAAATTTTATGGGATTAATAAAGTGTTTGTAAAAAAATATAATAACCTAAAAAAAATTATTTTAAAAGTTAAATATATATATTCGGTGTAGGATACAATTAATTGAAAATATTACTTCCCTTTTTGGTCATATTGAGATCATAATACATATCCTATATTTCTAACTTATTTAATTTTTACTTGAGACATTGACTGTCTCAAAAAATTATGAAAATTTTAGAATTGGATAATTTTCACAAGTTTATTTAAAAAATAATATTAATTTTATTAAAATAATTTATTAAATATATTACTTTAGTATTATAAATTAAAAGCATCATTCATTAAAAAATAATTATTTTTTAACAATAATTGTATTCTTACCATTAAAAATATTACTTTCTCATTTCATAAAATTATATTATCATTTATATTAAATATATACTATTTAATAATAATTTTTTTTAAAATATAATTAATTTTAAAGATTTGGGAGTAATTAAAAATGATTATCTTAGATTAAATTACATATTATAAAAAAATACAATTTGTTTTTTTCAATATTAAAATATATTTTTTTTGTCAAAATCATTACTTAATCATTTTTAATGTAAAAAATTTTAAGAATAAATATTACCATTATATTATTGAAAATAAAATGTACATATTACAACTATTAGGGACTGAATTCATTACCATTATTTCACTAGTGAATGCTCTGTGGGTATGTTGTACAGCTGTGACATCTTCATATGGTGGTTTGGCGAACATGGTTTGGTCCATGATCATGATGATCAAGAATTTTCATTTAAATATCTTCACATGTGATTTATTTTTATATCATCTTGATATTGGTTAAGGTAAAATCCCAGAGATACTATCTCCCTCATAAGATCTGATACATGGGCTTTAAAGGGAATTCTATTATTGGTCAGATTCATCTCTTATTTTTATGTGTCAATAGAACTTTATCATAACTCATAATATAGAACAATCATATGATCACTATTAGATGAATATGTTATCGATGGTTTGGATTGTTTACAATATTTTTAATCCAATATGATATAATATAATAATTTCAGGTGTTTTCTATTACCACATTATATAGATAAATAACTTATTCATTTTAAATGGAAATTTCATTTATAATGGTTCAAGTAATTAGAGTTTTTATATTTCTATATTTTTTTAGAATATTAATTTTTTTTTCTATTTTTTAAATATGATGATATTATTTTCATTATACTCTGAGTGATGTGTTCCAAAACTTATAAACATGGAATGATCATTAATGAGGCTTGATCTTGGTTGATCAATTTTACATTGCCTAGAGATATGATATTCATTATATTCATCACATCTTCTTCAATATAGAATATTTTGATTATGAATTGGGACTATTTCAAGAGATCTCTCATATATTATAAGGATATTTTACTCTATTTTATCATTCCCTATCCCTGTTCTTCTCAAATTACTCGACTGGTGATTTAAGTTTGGTTGTGCGATTTGATGATCATAGAAGCTTCATTCCAACTTATGATATTTCCTATACATAATGACTATATCAAGTGATTCATTTTGAATTCTATAGGAATTCTCTGAAACTAATGAACATATGTATTCATGTGTTCACAATTTATGTGGGTGTCATGTGTAATTTTATTCATTATCCATTCATTGAGTGGGGGTTATATTTAATGGTCTTATTCATATGATCTATGAAATGGGGATAAGAGTGGTTCAAACTAGATTCAAACTTGTCATTATTGTTTTCCATATCCTTCTTTCTATCTTCCCTTTGATTTTATTAATACTTTATTCTATATTTCATGTTGATTTCAAAATTTTTCATCCACTCACTATCAAAATATCTTAATTATTTAATAACTTTTCATGTTGTTTTCCTTTATTTTTTTAAATCATTAAAGTCAAAAAAAATGATTTTTGGGAAGACCATTAGGATATTCAATACTTCTTCCTTGAGAGAAACCTTGAGGTTATCTACATTTCAATATTTGGGTTTATAAATGTGTCTTTTATCATCCTCATAAAAAGGATGTTTTCAAAATTTACCATTGTTTTCATGGAATCAAATTGTTCATTAATTGTGTTTCCATTTGTTTTGAAAAAAATAAAACAAAAAAAGTAATGAAACCACCTCAATGATCAGAATAAATTGTTATGATTTCATTCCTATAAAATCATAGAAAAACTAGAAAAATTTTAGTCAATGTTATATCCTTGAACATATTGAATATTATAAGGAGTTTAGGTTTACATATATGGAAGCCTTTTCAAATGAACTAAAATAATTTTCACCACTTTTCTTGAGTATTATATTGGAAAGGTAAAAAAATAATAAATCCTCCCTCAAAAATTTATTTAGAAGGTAGAAGAGAAATACAAATTGATGAAAATGGAAGATCCAAAAGTTTATTACTTTCTAAAAAACTAGGTAAAGATAAAATATGATGACAATGAAGAATATAAACAAAATTGGGGGGAGGGAGGGGGTAAATTTATTTCCTAAAATTTATTTAATGATTTTTTTCTAAATATTATAACAATTATTCAATGTTTTAAACATTCAAAAACTGAAAAAAACCCTTTCTTTTTTCATCTAAGACAAAAAACATTATATGGTTTATCATAAAGTGAGGATAGAGGAGGTTGATTAGATTAATCCTGACCTAATATTACTCCAAAGGAAACTATTCAATATTGAAGAAGATTAGGTTATGCACATTTATGGATTTGTAAATTTCATAGAAGAGTCATAGTTTCTATTTTAAATTAATTATATTGAATATTATTTAAATAATTTTACTCTTGATTTTGGTTCTAGAGTGGAATTCCATATTTTTTTATCTCTTAGAGATCCCTAAAGGAATTGAAGCTAAACCCATGGAGGAATTTCTAAAACTCCCGATTTTGTTTGAAGATTCAAGTTTTTGAGCTTTTCAAAATGATAAAAATTGGTCAAACCTATGCATGGGGCAAAATTATGATGATGATATATTTTTAGTATTGAATTAAATATTCCTTGTTCAATTTGAAACAAAAGTAAAATAGCATCCTTAAATTTTAGTATTATAGTGAGTTCACCCCAACCTCAAGTTGTATAAGAGGTAAATTAACAATTTATACTGGTTTCCCCTCTATCACCCAAAAATAAATATACTTCCACTAAGAGGGACATTATGGATTTCGTAAAAGGTTTACTCATAAATTTTAAAAGTACAAAATATAGAAAGAATAAATTTTTTGGTCTATTAAAAAGTGTCTACAAACTCTTTTGGACTAGGATTGAAATAAAAATCGTCCAACTTTGAACAGTCAACACATTGCACCCCTTGGGAGTTATTCAAATATTATCATTATCCATAATTTTGTTACTTTTAAATTTAATTTTCATTGTATTTTAAATTATGGTATTTCTTTATATAGGAAATTTTTAGGTATTTATGTCATATGGAAACCAATCAATAAAAATAAGAGTTATACCTTGGATCAGATATATAAAAAACATTAATTAAATCATAGTTCCAAATTATATTATATTAACATGTATTTCGGTAATATTATTCTATTCAAAACAATGGTGCTTGAATGGATTAGAAAAGGCTCTAATGAAATAAGAATAAAGGGTGTCTTTATATAAATGAACTAGAAAATAAAAATCTACACATTCAGGGGAGTTTTTCATTCAACTAATCACATTTTAATTCTATTAATTATTTTACATTATATAGATTTGAACTACATATATGGGTGTTTCCCTAGGTGCTTTTAAAAATTTGGAACCTAACATCATTATTGGGGGCCAACTGGTTGATATGTAGAATTTTGAAAATGAATTTGAGGACTATTTCAAAACCTTCCTCCTCCAACAAAAAGTACATTCATTTAGCTGTAGTTCTAAACCATTGTTTTTTCATCTTAGTTTTTATTCTAATTTAAAATACAATTTTCTTTTTCAAAATAACCAAAAGACTGAAATTTTGGAAGGTATTCTTAGATGTGTAAAAAGGTTATTTTCAAAATTCATGTGACCCATTCAACATTCTTTTAACTTATTAATTTCCAATTTTTGGAGAATTAAAAAATCTTCGACATTAGTATTGAACATTGGAGATAATAATTGGATTTATGTGTGGGTAATAGGGATATTTATCTATCCTAAAATTTGTTCTTCAATTATAGAAACATCAAAATCACCATTAATTATTTTCAAAAAAATATCAAAATCATTCAAAATCATTCAAACCTAGTGGGACTTTGGCATCAATTTTCATGCTGATGTAGTTCTAATTTGTGGATAAGTACATGATAATACATCATTTTTTCATTTATTCCAAAAACATTATGGGTAAATGGTTTTAATGTGAGGTTTAATACTATTTTTATGGATATTATATTTAGAGAGAAGGAATGGAACTTAAATAAGATAGATCTCAGAAAATTATGATTATAATAAAAGGAAACATATTTTTTTGAACCAGAAACTATATGAGACATCACCTTTTAAATAAGAACCTTGGGGGGCTAAATAATTCAAGGGTAATATAAATACTTTTAATTATAATTAAAATGGTAAATTGGGATATTGAACCGAAATTAATAATTGGATAATATATTTATAATTAAATCATTTTAGTTGTGTAAACATAGTGAATAATTAAACATTTATTTTTTAAACCTAGGGGAGAGTGATTATTGAAGGTACCTCTTATTATGGTTTTATTTCATATTGAATATTATAAATAAACATTATTGTAATTTTAATTGAGATTTAATATAATTATGGAAGTAGTTTACTTGTTATAGGAGGCACAAAATTAAAATTAATTAATAGATCATTATTTTATTGATATTTAGTGTGTGTTTTAATATATGAAGGGTATACTATAAACACTTTGAAAATTATTACCCACCTCAATATTTTATACAACTATTGATAGATTTCATAAAATCGTTCATTTTAAAATAGTTATAATATATTATTAACTATTTTATAAATATAAAAAGTGTTGAATTACCTGAGTAAAAACAACCATTTATGTGATGGGTAGTTTTTTATGTCCTATGGTTATAAAATTTTCCAAATCCATTTTAATAGGATAATAGTTAATTTTATATGAATATTTTCTCTAATTATAAAATATTTCATAGTTGAAGCTTTTTTCCCTTGAATTTAAATTATTTTTAGATTTTATTAAAACAATTATATGAATAAATGAATATATTTTCATCATGGTTGTTTTTAAAATATTTCATAAAAAATAATATGTTTTTTTCATTTAAATTTTATTTTTCAAATATTATTGTTGATTTTTATGATTTCTTTGAACGAAATTTTTCCAAAATTTAAGGTTCAAATTTTGAAAACTTTTTATGGAAACATTTTTTTATCCAAATTTTTAATTTAGTGATTTAATTGGTTAGTATTTTTTGTAAATGATTTTTTCATATTTTATTATGTCTATGATTTTTTAGGATCCTTTATCATAAATTCATCCTAGCACCAGGGTGATACCACTACCTTCTACTCCCATCAAACATTTCTAATTAAAACATATACCTACATCACCCCTTCTACAATTAGTATGTAGATTTTTCTACAATTTAATTTTACCATTTTTCTAAAAATGGTCATTTTCTCTATATATCACTAGTACCTAGCACCATTAGCTACCATTCAAATTTCCTAACATCAGTGTAAAATCCTATAGAAATATCATGTTACCACCAACATAAAACACTTGCTTTACCACCTTCTCCAACCACTAATCCTATCACTCAGACATCATGCTACCTCCACAACACTACTATTGATCGCATTCACCAATTCTTCCCATATAATGCTACCCTATTACCTCCATCACCAACTTTTATAAATCATCCTTTTACAAGAATTTATTTCCATTACATGCCACAAAATATCCACCACTAGGGTGAACCTTGAACTGATTGAATATGAATGGAAGTTCCTACCTCTCCCAATATAGAAAAATGATATCAAATAAAATACACACAGATTGTTTTCCATTTGAAAGATCAGGAAAAGTTAATGAATGAGATATTAACACAATTGGTCAAAATAAAAACATATGATTCTTTCATGTCATGCTTGAGCCTTACTGAATAAGGATGTTGTTCCATCCATGAAGATAATTGAGTGTCATAATGACAAAATAAAATACACAAAACTTCTGTTCATAGATGACATTAATCTAATGATTCTAGTGCCATGGAACCAATCCCACATCTAGCCATTGTGGAATCCTAGTCATGTGGAATATAATGTGGAATAATACTCATGGAATTAATGAAGATGATCCAGATCAATTGAGTTCCACGCCTGTTGAGAGTTTTCATCATGATGAAGAGTGGATCCTATTTGATCTAAACCCAATGGGGAAATAACAATAATGTAAAAAATACTGATATATGGTGAATATAAAAATAAAAAATGAAAAATAAATATATATATATATATATATATAAACCAATAAATAATTAAATAAAGAATAAAAAAATAAGTGTGGAAGTAAAATGTATATATAAACAAAAAAATTAGTGGGAGTAATTGATCACTATATTCATCTTAGACTCCAATATTCATGAATTGGGGTTGATGTCATTCTTATTTAGGTTAAGTCACGTAAGGTTCAATAGGTTACATAAAGAGATTTTAGCTAGGAGTTGTGAATATAAATTCTAGAGGATTTTTTGAATTGTGATATAAATTATTCCCTAAGTGGGAGATTCCCATAATTTCTATTTCATTCCCACATTGATTTTTCACAATTTTTTTCAAAGAATTATTGAACGCATTAGGGGTTTTAATGTGCGTTGATAGAAAGTAAATCATACAACCACACTTTTATTTCTACCACCTATTATATTTAGTGAAATTATTTGTCACATTTTACAAACAAGAAGAGGTAATAACTTATGTAAAAAATATCCTTAAATATGGTAATCGATTATGATTCCAATTGATGTCAAAAACACTCCCCCTTTTTCATCCAATTTTTTTTCCAATATTTCTATTTTTATTTATTTGAAAATATCATTATTTTTTCTATTTTTTTAAAAAATAGTGATTGTATATTCTTCTTCCTCTGATTAATGTTATCTCAAGCTTCTAGTTATGGAAAGAAAATTTTTGGGGCATTATATGAAAATAAAAAATTAACACATCATGGTGATCTAAGATTCATTAGGGTCATCACCACTTATATACTCTGGAAAATTGTTGTGGGGATATTGGGATATTTCAAAAGTCTACTATTTTATAAAAATTATTTTCAAGTATTTTAGGTCATTCCTTTTACCTCTTCCTATCTCGTTAATCAATTAAATTTATGAGTTTCGTTGTGTGATCCGGTGATCTTAGATGGATAATTCTATATATTGAGATTTCCTATCCATAATGAGCCTTTGGAGTGATTCATTTTCTATTCCAGAGGACCGGTCGAACGGTGAATAAATTTTATATTCGTTTATTATCCATTTTGGTAATAAATATGATTGAGCTAAATAATTATTCATGCATTCATAGAGGATGTACGTTTATGTTCTTCTTCATTATATTTATGAAAGAGAAATCAGAGTAAATCAACATGGATTCTATATTTTTATTATAGTTTTCAATATCATTCTTTCTGTCTTTCTATTACTTTTCATCAAAAAAAATTCTTATTTCAAATTTTTTCACGATTTTATTTCTACTGATTTTCATAAAAAATCTTTTTATAAACACTATTTTAGTTTTTTTAATTTATTGCTCTCAAAATATTTAAAATCATTTTAGGAACACCACTACGAAATTCATCCATTATTCCTTGAGATGATCCCAAATTTTATTCACTATACAATATCTAGGGTTTATAAATGTATATTCTGTTGTCCTTATGATAAATACGCCATCAAATATATACTTTCTCATGAAAAAATTGTTAATATATACATAATTGAATTGAATTATAAAGGAAATCTAAATGGTAAAATGATAAGTTTTGGAATGAATGAAATATTTCATTATATGGGGAATATTTATTATCATTGGGATTGTTTATTTGAGGAAGTGTAGCTAGTTTCTATAATAGAGATGAAAATGGTTAGTATACATTTTTTGTGATTTATTTTTCTCGATGTGTTTGGAGATGATATTTTGGTATGAGAACCAAATATTGGGGTTTTTTTTTATTGTTACATATATATATATAAATATATTTCATTTTATATATCATCTACATCCACCCATACTAATATTGATTCTTTTTTATGCCAGATTTCCTAGGTTTTGAACATTTTCCCAAACATCTAGGTTTGCTAAGGGAATAGAGGGAATACTCCTCCCTATTCCCCTCTCTCCATTTTGGGTGTGGTATACTATATGATATATCAGTGTGGGAATAATATTATGATCTCTAATGTATTATTGTTATTGAATGTGATATATTAGAAGGCTTTGTTATTTTGTAGTGGTGATGGAACATGGTGTGGGAATTATGGTTAGAATAGGGAATGAGTTCAATTCCCGTTATTTTCTAGATATATTAGTATAAATGATATGTGACATTGATGTAGCATGAAGATGTGAAATGTGGTAAGGAAATGGTATGGGTTTCGGGGTATATGATGATGATAACGTGTCTAGAAAATGCGGTGTGGTTGTGATTTGATATATAATGTATTGTGGCTTGATTATGGAATAGATTTTGATCACAATGACATATATAATTCGAGGAACCAGAGAGATAAACTAGTGGAAAAGTTTATTTGGGGTACCTATTGGGTATATTTTTTTCCATATTATGATATTTTGACTAGTTGAAATATTTTGTGAGCAATCCCTAGTGTGGTTTAGTGATAGGTAATTTAGTAGGTTCTTGTTTTTTCTGTAAGCTATTTTCTAAAGCATTAGAATATTTATACATCATTTACATGTGTTTTCTTAAGGAGGATCCTACTAAGTAAACAATTATGTTAAACCAAACATGTATAAATCTATTTTATCGGTTTCCAAGATATCTTCTATGTGGGGGAACGTAATGATGAAGTCTTCTATATTTGGATGAGATCTTTGGGGAGGATCCTATTGAATATTATTGTCTAACAAACCATATATATATGTTCTATTTCTTATAATTTTATGGGGAGTTGGTAATTAGGTTAGACCATATAACCTTGTTGTGATCATTATATTTCACTAATTAGATACTATAGGAGTTTCAACTTGTTACCTTATTTTGTAGGCCTTTTCATGTATGAAATTGTATTGGAATTATAGATTGTTTTATATTTATATTATGGGGTTAATTTTTTTCATCTCTAGTTCCTAGGATTTATAATATTAATTCCTCACATATATATTCTTTATACCCTTAGTGTTAATTTCCCACATGCGGAACATTGGACGAAGGCTTTAGGGGCCACTCAAATTTTTACTTTCAGTATAGGAGGGGTTGTAGTGACGACATGAAATAAAAATGGATGAATAGTATTATTTTTAATTTGGTATGTGTGGGGTTAATAAATATCCATCAATTTTTCATTACAATTGATTCATTTTCATAAAAAATGTATTAGACATTAAATTAGGTTTATATGTTTTATCATTGGATAATCAATGATAGAACTCGTTAGATATAAATGTGGTGATATATTGGAGGTAATAAATAATGTTATGGTAGGGTGAATGTAGTAGTGACCACCTATAGTGTGTGAAAACCTAACCTAACATATTATTGATTAGGACTAATGTTCAAACATTCCAACATGGCCATTCCAAGCTATTGAATAAGGGGACTCACTCTATTGACCTAGTTTATCTCTAAATGTAAATGGAATCACATTGGTAATATATGGAACAAAGAGGGGCCACTATCTTTGAAATATAACACTTATGTTTAATAATGGGAAGAGATTACTAGACATATTGGAAGATGATATATAGAGGGAATGGAACACGTGATTCAGTCAATTAGAACCATAGGGCTAGTGGAATTTTTAAAAAAAATGATATTTTTATATATAAAATGGAAACACATACAAATTTAATAAAATTTTAAGGTTGTTCTATACAGTCCTTTATAACAGTATTATTTAATAATATATTAAAATTAATAATATTTTAACAATATTTTTATTATTATAAATCATGATATTGTAATTATTATTATTATATGCAATTTTAAATAGCATAAAATGCAAATTTTATTCTTCAATATAGAAACAGAATAAACGAACTATAAATATCGAATTCTTTTACAATATATATCATATTGATGATATTTTTTAGGCTAATGGATTATTTTTCTGTGTTATTTTAAAAAAATATATATATAATACATCAATCTTGTTAGTGACATGACCAGAAATTTTTTTAAAAGTACATATTGTATACATTTTTTGCGTAGAGGATAATGGTTTCCTCTTTTAGATGATTTTATTCTACTAAGATAAGGAAATTTTTAACATTATATTTATTTTTGAGTTTCATATAAAAATTATAGGTACGTCAAAAATAATTTTGGGGATTGAGAATATTCTTTTAAGAATCTTGATATTGATTATAATTATCATGACACATACTAATCAATTATATAGTACTAAAAGTGTATTTTATGATGTCATTTTTATGGTGAGTAATGTTTAATAATTAGTGAGAATTTTACATCATGAAATGAAATTTCATATTTTGAGATGGTTAAATTATTTTATGTGATAATTGATGGTGTGATGATTTTAGTCCCCTTATATTTATAATATATATTATTGATGTAAATGATGTATACTAGATTTCAAAATGAAGTGGAATTTGTAATATTTATGGAATTTAATTGTTACTTGATTTAGTATGATAAGGACTATGAGCTTAATTTAATTTAGATATTATTGTAGTAGAAATTTTGATAAGATTATCTTATCATTATTAATTATAAGAAGGTACTATATTCTGAATGTAATTGAAGTACTCTTTTGTAATTATGTTGCAGTTCACTATTTAATCAATATTGGACAACCAATTTTGATTCAAAGTAAATAAATGTGTTGTTGACCTAAAATTTTATTATAGATAATTGGTTCAATGGGATCTATTATTGAAGATTAATGATGTATTAGTGATATTGATTACTTATAATGTTGATTTGTAGAGGTATTTTCCTAGAGGTGTCTACTTGGTTTGAGGTAGTGTAGTAATGGGGTGTTTAAACTACTACATAAACTTATTGACTTAGTCCCTTTTTTATGATCCAATTATATTGACTGTTAAAAAAATTTAGAGTTACGTTTAAAATTCATGTTGATACTAATAGTGTGATGGAGAAATAAACTATGTAGATTAGAGATTATTGATAATTCTTACCCTCATAGATGTATTAATATCTCGATTATGGGTATGGGATTTTGTAAGAAATCGCACCTACATATTTAATGATATTTTAATATCATAGTTCAATTTTCTTCACAATAACTACATTGGGGTTGTTTTATTAAATTCAAACTAACATTCATATTAAATTGTAGATATATTGGCCTTATTTATTAGTATCTCATCATTCACCCATAACGGTTGGAAAAGACTAGATATAGGTTTTATCTGGATGGGTTATGATATAATTTGTCTCTATATATTGATGTGGATGTTTCATGTTAAACATAGTCGATTGGGAAAAAGTCATTTTCATTATATATTTCGATGATGGCTAATGGAATTAAGTTTTAGAATACATTTTATATTTTAAATTTTTTTTTACATTATACTTTTTTATTTGGTGGGTGTTGATTCTGGGGAGATTTTGAATAAGATTATCTAATGGAATACAATTATTAATACTTATTAATAATGATATAAATATTTGTGGAATTTTATATAATATATTCTATAATATTAAATTAAAATTGAAAAACATGATATTTCACAATTTTATGTTTTACTAGGATTACACTTTACTGGTATGAAATGGGGTGTAAATGACTATGTATTATGATTTTACTAGATGGTTATTAAAAATAAATGATATTTTATTATCTTTTAATCCTTAGGTGATTTCATACTAAGTATAGGATTATATAAACACTAAATTTTAGATATATTTTTATAGAATTTTCATGATGGAGTTATTGGTAAATAATATACTGAGGGATAAGGTAGGTTATTAGAGCTTGGTTTTTGGGCAGTGTTCATTTACCCTTAAATTATTTGACATTTTCGGTTTCATTTCAGTTTTGGGGTCAACAATTTTCCTACACTAGTTATATCTATGTTAAAAAATTATATTATGTTGGATTCATTCATTTTTTATACTAATCATTATAGATGGGGTATTTTCCTTTGATTTTGGTTATGGGTTTTCATATTATATTATAGTCTTCCATAGTTCTATATTAATAAAAATACCTCCCTTGTGTGATATTTATACCATTTTTGTTTGTCTCCTACTCATAGTCTATTGAAAGTGAGCTCTGGTGCTCACACATAGACTCTTAATAAATCCATGTTGGGATCTCAAAATATAATTTTCATGATAGAGAGATATCAAGTAATTTTTTTGTTATAGAGGTTGTAGTTTTTAGTTTGGGATAACTGAGTTAGATTTATTTTTTATAAAACTAGTGAAACACTATGAGAGGATTTATAGTTTATTCAGATAGTATGGAAAATCTATTAAAGTCTGTAGTGAATGAAACATTCCTATTGATTTTTTTTATTATCTATTAACTAAATTCAGTTCTTAAATCATTGATTCCAAGATGTAGTTTTTTCAAAATAAGAATCAGATAGTGTTTAGGGAATGATCATTGAACATTTTTCCTAGTGATAGAGGAATTTTGTTGGGAAGGATGATCAGAACATTCAAAGGATATATTCTGAAATTTATCTCTTCCTTACCATACAAACATAGTAAGACTTACAGATATTTTTAAGACATATCCTACCATATAAAAATATTCTATGTAAATTCATGTGATGAGGAGAGTTGAGTTAGCACCTATCTGAGTGTGATTTTTTTATTTATCATGTGAATGAAAGGGAATATATATAGGGTTGTGGAAATGAGGGAACAACACCTATTTCTATATTTTGGATTGATATTATTATTTAGGATGAGATGGCTTAAATGTATGAGGTTCTATATGAGATTAATATATTATTTCTATCATTTCTAGGTGAGAATAGTCTTAGGTGGTGGGGCATTAAAAATATGAGAATGGTGATATATTTTTCATTGAATCGATTGATTTAATTTATAAAAGTTTTTCATGGTGATATAATTTCATAGCTATTGGGATGCAGGATAATGATTATTCACGACACCAAAATTAGTGATTAGTGTCGGTCTTTTAGCGTTGGTTTATTAAACCGCTTCTAAATTTTTTAAAAATAATTTGGTTGTAGTTTATTAAAAATCTCTCCTAAAACATTTATTTTTTTCAAGAAACCTAACACTTCTCCCCCCCCCCCACTCCCCTAACCCCCATGACCCCCAAACCCCCAGAATCTCTACAATTGATGTTCCTCATTGCTAGTCTTGAGCCTAACCACCGGTCTCGAGCCTATCCACCAGTCCCAATCCTCACCACCCCTCTCTCCCTTTTATCATATCCATTGTGTCTTGTAACTTATTGGATCATCAAAATATATATACCCATTAATCAAGGTACCTTCTTATTCTTGTTTTCTCTATCATTTTCAATTTTTGTTTTCATGTTCATTCATCTGAACCTATTTATTTTGTTTGGATTTTCATTCATGTGAACGCCTCCATTTGTTTTGATGGAAAACTAGAATTACATCAAAATATAATCCATAATAATTATGAAATGTAATGAATTAAATTTTTTTCAATTTGAAATGTGGTATTGTGAAGGATGAAATATCATTTATATGTTTATGTTATTGATTCATTTTTTGTGTTTCAATGGGTCCCTATGGGTATTTTACCATTAGTTATGGTAATTGGGTTTTATTTACGGTGTGTTTTTTAGTGAAAATTGGTTTGTTGTAAAGAGATATAACGTTGGATGATGGGTGATATAGTTGTGTAATGATTATGGTTGTGGTGATGATGTGTGATTCAGGAGCATGGAGTTAGTATGAAAATTGTGTATGGGGTTTTGTATTAGCTTGGCTGTTTCCTAGTAGTTATATATTGATTGAAAAGTCTCATTCTAAAATTAAATGAACTTCACATGTATTACGTTTATTGGGATCAAAATAAATGGATGATAGAATAAATTATATTGTTCATGGGGGAGGGCATTATTTTTTCCTCTGGATCATGTTTCTTTTATTTTATATAAATTATTTATAATAATATAAGGTTTTGAAATTAAACATGTAAAATAATTTATTATTGGTCATGTTTATTGTTTTACTAAGAAGCATGTTTATGGTTATGATGTAGAGAATGTTTAGTGTGTAAATATGGAAAATATTTTATTTCTTTATCGTTAATTGATTTCATTGTGATTACCTTAGGTTTCCATATTTTAAATTTCACATGTATAACCATGATTTGGCTATGAATATCATATGAAACATTTGGAAATTATCTTATAGGTTTCATTTTTAAACTTGTCTACATGATTCTAAATTGCGCCATCAGGTGCTAACCAGGTTACCCTAACACTTAACCTCACCTATTTAGATCAATTCTAGTGATACATCTATTACAGCCACAAGTTAGTAGTTTTCCATCAGAGAACAGAATTACAATATCTAGTACTAACCATAATAAAAATCATAAGGGAAGGTCATCACAATATCCAATGCTAATAATATAGGAAATCTGCCAAATATAACATGAAATTTAAAGATAATATCTCAATATCAAAACTCTCTCAAAATTTAAATCATTCCCTCTAGGTAGGGTCCCATGTACACATCTTGCATCCACCAGTCAACAGTAGAATTCTTCTAAGGAGGGTATCTAAATTTCCAACCTTCCACATAAGCCAAACCATATCAGTGTAAGGTAATTCCCATGGCAAGTTACATATAGATTGATCATTTTTAGAAGTGTTGTGAAGATTGAATATTAATATCTGACTTACTGTATGTGTTAAACCACATTAACTTGACATATATACCATAGATAAAAACATATATATAACACAAGAAAAGATGAGAACCTAGGAGATGTAACCCTACACTCTAATCCTTATGTATCTAGTCCTCAGCCTCATCTCAAATATAATCATCTACTATATAGCATCCATATGGATATCATGCGCTTATGGTGCTGTAACATCACAAATTTACCCTATAATCATACCACTCATTATGACCCTCATGAGGTTCTCACTATCTTCATATCACTGGATTCTTATTACCCTTCTAATCACTTTTTAAGAACCAAGTCCATATATGAACTAACCAAAATGGACTCAATTCTTCCAAGGTGT
The DNA here is from genome assembly GCA_963277665.1 of Viscum album. Classification (NCBI taxonomy): domain Eukaryota; kingdom Viridiplantae; phylum Streptophyta; class Magnoliopsida; order Santalales; family Viscaceae; genus Viscum; species Viscum album. The sequence continues at coordinate 1,688,308,888 of OY728147.1, read as the reverse complement.
ACCCCTTTCAACAATATCCATGTCTTACACAACCCATCACTAGGAATTATTACATATATAATAATTTCTCCTCACTCCCTCTGGATCCCCACATTCATGGGAGACTATTCCCCCAATTATAATCCCTTAGTTTCACTAAAAAATCCCAAAGAGAGTGATTTTTCTCTCCAATGATCCAACAACATAGATACCCCCAGACCAATGAATTATCATGGGCCATTCGACCCACTCCCACATCCCAATCTTCTCTCTCAAGGAGTTTCAAGATTCTAAGTCTATTCCCATATATTATCCTATATAATTCTTATTTCCATATACTAATTAGTATATTTATCAAGGATAACCCCTTAGAATCCCTTCATGTAACTTACTATAGTTCCAACCATTTCCCAAACAACTCATTCCACAATTCAACACAACTTTGGTGTCCTTTAGCCAATTATAGATATCACTTCCCCTGTGGAATAGCCACCTAGAAACTCTCAAATCCCCTAACCAAGAATGAAACACTCACATAACTGTTTATAAACTATATAGCCTTGCTGACCATTAGTTATTTAAATTTCATAACACCATGGGCATAGTCTATTTTGATTTGACCATTTTTATACGATACTCCACCTATCAACCATTTCACCATTTAACATGGGTTTCAGGTCTTCTTTATGTCTTTTTCAATTATAAATCAATATGTTGCACACAACCTTCTTTTATGTTTCATTTAAGACCTAAAAAATAGTTTATTTCATTTGTAGATATTTTATAAATACAGAAAATATGTGGATGGAATCCTCAAGAGAAGTCTATACAACCAGCTACAGTAACAAATAATTAGAAAACGTTATTTAAAATGCTTCATTATTTATCATTGTTATGTATATTTTTTATTACTGTGCATCTATTATCATTTATAATTATTTATTTTTCATAATTTTTTTTAATCATATGTTCTGAATTTAATTTTATTTGATTAAATTATAGGAATTCCAAGGAGAAATTATTATATTGTTCTATCGACCACACTGATAGATGATGATCCATTTGTCTCCCTCCCTATATCATTTGAGGCACCATCTATTTTCCTCTTACACCATATCTCACACCCTTCATGAGCATCCCATCAGTAGCTCATTTGACGCCATCCCATTCAGAAACCTTTTTAGTGAGGGATTTGGGTTCCACACTACGTTCTTCACGGGGATACTGGAGTGTTACTATTATAGGTACAAATTTTAATATGAATAAATTTATAACACTTTTTTTATACTAACTGTTTGTTAATAAAAGATGGAAACAATGAAACTATTGAGAAAAATATGAAAATTTATAATGTGTGGAATCTGACTGGACTAAATATAGTTTCCCCATTTGATTCATAAGGGGTCCCTACGAAAGACATTGTAGGATTACTTGGCCAGATTCTAGGTCAGCGGGCTGCAGAGCCAGTTTCCCATCCGATAACATAGGATGATTGGAGTCGAATGCCTTCATCTTGGAAGAATGAAGTTTTTTATTCATAAATAAAGGTAATTTTAATAAATTATGGTGTAATTGAAAGTCAGTATGTTATTAAATTCTAATATTTTTGAAATTAGTTTTTGCGTACAAATGTTTTTCCACTTTACGATAGCTGGTTTTCTAGCATGAAAGTGGACATTGAAAAATATGTGAAAGAAATAGAAAAACATTAAGTGATGATTATGGGGTGATTTCAATGACACATCATTCATCACCCAACATATGTATGATAAGGTACCCAATGGGGTACCTAGAGAGAAATGGGACATTTTTATTGACATACATCATGATAAGAAGAACATGGTATTTAAATATATATTATTATATTAATCTCATTTTACATTTATACATGTATATAAAAATGATATGGAATTGCATACATTACTATTAAATTACATTATATTTCTTTTAGGATCTTTCCAGGAAAAATGCATCAACCTCGGCTAAGAAAAACTTCCCACATACTGTAGGGTCAAAGAGTTTTTCTAAAAGTTGATCAACTCTGGTAATATTTTCATTAGTTTAAATATTTATAAGACAATAATTTCTATATAATATATTAAATTTTTTATTTATATTTTTTTAATGAAGTCACGTAATTTAGGGCACCAAGCATCCCCAACAGATGTTTGGTTGGATGTTCATAAAAAATTTGATGGTAGTTTTGTTAATGAGTCGGCCAAAGAAGTTGGGGTGTGAATTCATTTTCCATTATAATAACATATTATCAATTATCACTATGTTAATATATATTGCTTCTAATATGGATGATATTTTATTTATAGGAAAAAATTAAAGAATTATGGGATTCCAATCTCACGTTGTCATACTCAGTCTCCCAGGATGACCCAGTTGGTAAAATTCTTGGAAAGGAGTATCCTGGTCGAGTGTACGGGATGGGTTTGGGACCCTTATCATTTGGAGTCTTTAGCAGGCCATTTGGTATTGAATATACATCTACTCTTTGTTGTAGTTGAGATTCTTATAGATATTATGTTTCAATGAGAAACACAATTCAGGAATAGGGGCTCATATATCCACTTTGTAGAAAGTGTTGGTCGATTAATATCAGAAGATAGTTGGATCTGTCTTTGGTGATATTCCATTGATGATGGGTGGTGAGTAGGTAAATCACACAACTTCCAAATAATTTTGTTTGCAAACATTTATTGCTTTTAAGTTCAAATATTAATATACAACACTATTTAATTTTCAATATAATTTCCTTAATAGTGCTGATAGTAGCAAGTAGATATGGAGGTAGAGAGGGTGACCACCAGTGTTCATCATCAAACAGTGATTAGTGTTCTTATTGATATGTTGGGAAAATATTGAAATATAGGGTCTTTTCATGTATAGTGTATCATGTATCATGTTTCATGTGTGGCATAGATTAGTCACCTGAAATTTTCATTACCTAACATTTTATGGATTTCCTATGTTTGATAAAGGCATTGAAATTTTATATGGGTTTATGATTTAGTGATGTAGTGTGTCAAGAAATAGTGAATTATGAAGTTGGTGGAGTATGAAGTAATTTATGTTCCATATGAAATATGGAGATATTTAATAGTTTCATTTGAGTTATGTTTGGATGTGTATATTAGTATTTTTCACTAACTAATATGTTGATTATTTGATTCATTTTATACATGTTGGAGAAACAAGCCCCACAGCCGGGTCATTCAAGGATGGGGCCCAAAAATGTAAGGTTGACCATTGACCACATTCAAAACATGGGAATGATCACTTCTCATAATATATTGATCAGACCCATTTGGGATATACCTAACACTTAGAGGGGGGGTGAATCAGTGTTGGGGACTTTTTAAACCAATTCCAACTTTTATCCCTATACTTCTTGACCTATTAGGATCTTGACTATCTTTTTCTCTTTTCCCTGTCGCACGCAATAATAGAAAGTAATAAAAATATCCGCACAATATTTTTACAAGGTTCACCACTCAATAAAAGTAGTTATGCCCTTTCCATGCATGGGTATGACCAGTGTATGGATTCTCCACTATGATGTGATATAAAATTACAGTGGAGTGTCTAGGAAATCAATCCTCTAGCCATTTTGAGTCCCTACACATTAGAGGGGGGTGGGAAACAATCCTCTTCCCTAGAATTGTGATGACCTAGCCCAACTTGCAGCATCTAGGTGGTTCTTTATACTACCTATGGAGACATTCTTCTTCTTTATTAAAAATCAAGGTTCTTCTCTTGGTCTTCTTTAATGCTCTTCACTTGATTACTTGAAAAACAGTAGGCAAGCAATTCTTCCTTCATTCCATCTCTTCTTTTCTATTGCAAAACCAACTACACTATGATTTTTCTTTCTTCTTATTAGTGAAACAACCAACTGCACTAAAACTTCTTCTCTCTTCTTGGCTAGAATAACATATACCAATGTGATTATTCAGGCAGTGAATATTAGTTCACATGGAATCGTCTAAATTAGACTGCCCTAAATAATTGTAGGCCTCAATTGGGCATACTATCTTGTTCTTCTTCTTCTATTTTTTCTATGCAGCAAACCTATAAGTTGCACACTCTTCTTCTTCTTCTTCTTCTTATGCTTCTTCAATGCAAAACTAGCTGCACTGAAACCTACTCTTCTTCACATTTTCTCTTTCAGTGAAAAACCATATGCACCAAGCACTTCCTCTTCTTTTCTTGCTATAATCACAAGTTCTCTTTGTGATTGTAAAAACAATGAATTCTAGATCAACTTAGCATCATCACAGTTAAACAGAAGATGGTAAAAACATCTAGAACAACTCACAGCCTATGCGTCAATCCTTACTTGTGTGACACACTATTTACGCATTTACCTACTTATGCGCTATCAAATACTTGTGCGCCACAATTATTCACAATTGAAAACTTTTGTGCCACTTCTACTTGTGAAACATGCTTCTTGTGAGATACTCTTCTTGCCCGCCACCGGCTTGCACACCACAACTTGTGTGCCTCTATTGTGCATATCTCACAATTTGCACACCGCTTTTGGCTTATACACAACAAAATTATTGAAGACACCTCCCCGCTTGCGCTCCTCTGACAACTTGTGCACCACTTCTGCTTGTGTTCCACTCTACTTTCACACCACCCAACTTGCGCACCACTCTGCGTGTGCGCCACTTCCTACTGGCGCACCTTATAAATAACCCTCAGCTTGTACGCCACTTCATCTTGCACGCCACTTCTACTACTTGCACGATTAGAGGTCAAATTTTCTCTTAAGTGTTGAGCTTCAAAAAATGAGGAGGATAGTCATCTATTTATACGAATTTTGGTGACTTTTGCGCCATATACACTTGTGCGCTGCTCCAGCACTTGTGTGCCGCTCCAGCACTTACGTGCCGCTCCAGCACATGTACGCCACTCCAGCACTTGCACGTCGCTCCATCACTTGCGCGACACTTTCATTCCTTTTTAATATTTTGATATGATGATGTTGAAATATGAATTGCATGGAACATACACTTGCACGACACACTTTTTCACCCCTTATACTTGTGCACCAATCTTTAACTTGCACGCCACTATATTTCCTTCGTCATATTTTGATGGGATGATCTTGAAATATGACTTACGCAAAACATACACTTGCGCGCCACATATACGTACGTGCCACACTTGCACGCCACTTTTGACTTGCACACAACTTTGTTTATTTTTCTAAAAACACTTCTTTACACTCTCTATCCTTTAGAAGACTTGCATCCCAAGTTCTCCCAACTTATGATATTCGTTAAATACAAATCAGCAAAGCATCGTCATAGTTTTTTCCATTCTTTTTGGAATATGAATTCCTAATTACTTCTTCATCCTCACTTAAAATCCTCAATTCCTTTTGGAGTGTTAATTCCAAGGAACTCTAATAATCTCTCTTCATCCAAAAGTGGAGGCTTGAAGATTCTTTAAATACCTTCAATGTTACAGACAATGTATCACCTCGGACACAAGTTCTTTGAACTTAGTATCAGTTCAACAATCGTCTGAATTGATCTTCTTATAGAATTTCTCAAGTATTACATCCAATGAAATAATTTCATAAAAATTCTCTAGGAAACCTCACTTCATCCAATATCCACTAACTTTTTATTTCTTCTTTATTCTCTTCTTCATTTTGACCAGTATGGACAACTATTAACAACAAATACAATATTTATTCACAAAGAGGTCCCAAAAATCTCCCCCTATGTATTTTGTTGTCAATACCACAAAGTCTCCTCAAATGAATTTGTCAATATCAAAATAAGAATCTTCTCTCTCCCCTTTACTTTTTTCTCTCCCCCTTCCTTTTCAAACTCTCATTTCACTTTCCCTCCCCCTTATTGACAAGAAATAAAAAGTTCATGGTAGAGAGTGTATCAGTCCTTACTTAAGCAGTGTGCCATCAATCATTTCACTCTAAGTCTACTTGAACAAGGCTCGATGTAGAAAACAAGAGAGTTTAATTTATATAACAAAGATTTCCATTATCCACTGATCGTGATACCTCATGAGATGAGATCTCCAACACTTTTCTCCAAGGGTTTTCCACTTTCATTCCAGGACAAAGATATTGAATGTGATAGGAAATAATAAATCCTAAAATTACTGCACTCACTTCAACAAAAGGATCAAAAACATTCAAGTGCAATTAGCAGGATAAGTGGACTTGGGGAACTTTCATTCTTCTTATGTCACTGATTGACCTAGTTACTCCCCCTTTGTAAAAATATATTTATTTTGAGTAACCAAGGATGAGAGTTTAAGAAACGAAAAACCTTTTCCAATTTCATGAACTTCAGTCAATCTTCAGAGTAATTGAATTTTATACCAACTAATGTTGATACTGATTGAGATAATGACTATGGAAGAATCTTCATGTGCCTCCCCCTCAAGGGAACAATTCTCTTTACTGAATATCAGGTTTTCCCCCTGAGATCTTACTTCACCTTCAATTCCTTGTATGATAATAACAAATACAATACACAAAGATTTAATGGAATAAGGTGGATCCTCTTTTCTCCATCAATGTGAATAAAAAGGTTGAGATGATCTTCTCAACCCAGATGATCCATTCTTCACACTTTAACAACTAATATTCAATTCTGACTTTGATTGTATGGACCTCACTATTTCTTCCATCTCTTTGTGTGTGAATATTCTTTAGGCAAGGGCCTTCAATGAAAAAAATCTCCTGGTGCAACTTTCATCTTTTTGAGGAATTCTTGTTGGGTTGGACTAAATTCAAAGAATATTTTAATAGTATGACCAGCCTTGTTGAACCTCACACACATAACTTCCTTTTCTTCATGTAGAATATTCTTTTTCTTCTAGCACAAGTATTAGCATGTGCATCTCCATATTTCTAATTCTTTCCAAATCTTCTGGCCAAACCACCAAAATATCATTAGGGACTGAGGAATCATGATTGGATCTTATACATGGATTCTTCTGAGTGGCTTTCATCTTAGTATGTATTTTGGATGCACCACCCTTCACCTTCATTGATTTAAAATCTAAGGACTTATCATATTTCCTTCTTGAAATCTTCAAGGGTTAATTTGTTTTTATATTATTTAGTTGATTTCTTCCCAAGGATGCTTCTTCATTCTTACTCATCTTTTGTCATCTTCTTTTATTATCTGAATATGCACCATTCATATGAACACTCATATTTCATACATCACAGATGTTATCTAACATTCCAAATCTGTTTGTAGAATACTTTTGCTTTTGGATCTGTGCATATTTCTTTTTATTCTCTGGATTTCTCCCCATTGAGATGAGCTTTCTATGTGCTTTTACATTTAAGGGGTTGATGGGATTTTTCTGTGCTTTTAAATTTAAGGGGTTGTACCAACAATCTAGTGCACAATGCCCAAATCTATTACAACGCCAGCATTGACCAACAATGCTTGACTTCTTCACATCTTTTTTATAAGGTTGCTGAATCTTCTTCTTGGTATGTTCAGCTTTATGTGGGGAGATATCTTCCACACTATTTTCCCTATCCATCATAGCCATGGTGGTAGGTTTCTTCTCACTTTTCTCCATCCATACTTGTTTAGAATTTTTCTTCCAACCCGTACTTTTTTGTAGAAACAAAAACATTAGTACAAGTTTGTATGGATGGTATCGTTACTTTCTTAGCTACTTTTGATAGATCAATGAATGAAGCCATGATATTCTTATCACATGTTTGAGGTATTTTGATAGGAGAATCCTCCATTGAGCATTGAATACTAACAACACATGTTTCCTTCTTTTGATGAGACTCAATATGTGTCTTCTTAAGATTGGTAAACTCAGCTTCCAAATCTAGACATCTCATATTGAGGGTGACTTCCTAGACTTCAGTCATAGTAATATTATCTTCACAAGCTTTCTTAAATCTTTTAACTTCATATTTAGGCGTCTTTACTTTTTTTTGTAACAAAGAGTCAAGTTCTTTGATCTTCTTGGAGTTTTCTTCTAAATATATCTCCTTGACATCATTTCCCTATTTCAACTCATATTCAAGTGCAAGGATTTTCTCTTCTAGGATCTTGTTGACTCCCTCTTTCTCTTCAACATCTTTGAACCACTTTAAAGAACTTACTTCAAATCCCCTCTTTGTTGCTTTAAAGGCTCCAACCAGTCTGGAAAGCATTAAACATTTGACAATTTTTACTTATAAGACTTTCTCCAAAGAATCAGTTTCTTCTTCCAGTTGAGTGATATTTTCCAACATGCATTGAAATACTCTACAAACAAGAGATGCACTCTCTTCAGGAATACCATAAAGAATCATTATTAATCTATCAACTAATATTTCTTGAGATGTTTTAGGTTGATCATCACCACTTGTGCCAGCATTTTCATCAAGGGAATAATTTCAAAATGTACTAACACATACCTCCTTATCATTTTAGGTAGGAAGGTAATCCTTCTTATTAGTGGAAACTTGATCCACCTTCTCATAACATTCCAAGTTTGGTGTGTCTTCAATGTCTGCTAGATATAGAGAACAAGATACATCCTCTTCTTTAGATAGGTGGGACTTCTTCTTCAACTTTCTCTTCTCCATATTTTTCCTATTCATCATGGCCTTGATAGATATATCCTCCTGTTCAGATATAATTCACGGTAGATTATCCAAAAGAGGTTAACCTGCACTCTGATACCAATTGATAGAACCCGTTTGGGATATACCTAACACTGAGAGGGGGGTGAATCAGTGTTGGGGAATTTTTAAACCAATTCCAACTTTTATCCCTGCACCTCTTGACCTGTTAGGATCTTGATTCTCTTATTCTCTTTTCCATGTCTCATTCAATAATAGAAATTAGTAAAAATATGCACACGATATTTTTAAAGGTCCGACACTCAATAAGAGAAGCTACATGTTTTCCATGCATGGGTATGACCAGTGCATGGATTCTCCACTATGATGTGATATGCAGTTATAGTGGAGTGTCTAGGAAAACAATCCTCTAGCCAGTGTGAGTCCCTACACTTTACAGGGGGTGGGAAACAATCATCTTCCCTAGACAGGAGATGACCTAGCCCAACTTGCAACGTCTAGCTGGTTCTTTATACTGCTTATGGAGATAGTCTTATTCCCTCTTTAAAATGTAGGTTCTGCTCTTTTCCTTCTTTAATGATCTTCACTTGATTACTTGCAAAGCAGTAAGCAAGCATTTCTTCCTTCTTTCCTTCTCTTCTTTTCTATTGTAACACCAACTGCTCTAGGATTTTTATTTCTTATTCTTAGTTAAACAACCAACTTAACTAAAACTACATCTCTCTTATTGGCTATAATCACATATACCAATGTGATTATTCAGGTAGTGAAGATCGGTTCACTTGGCATCATCTGAATTAAACTTCCCTAAATAATTGTAGGCCTCAATTGGGCATACTCTGTTCTTCTTCTTCTTCTTATTCTCTTCTTTCTATATAGAAAACCTGTAAGTTGCACACTCTTCTTCTTCTTCTGATTCTTCAATGCAAAACTAGATGCACTAAAACCTACTCTTCTTCACACATTCTCTTTCAATGCAAAACCATCTGCACCGAGCTCTTATTCTTCTTCTTCTAGCTAGAATCACAAGTTCTCTTTGTGATTGTAAAAAAATGAAGTCTAGATCAACTTATCATCATCACAGTTGAACAGAAGATAGTAAGAACTTCTAGAACAACTCACGACTTGTTCACCAATCCTTATTTTCATGCCACCCTGCTTGCGCACCTCCCTGCTTGTGCACTATCAAATACTTGCGCACCACAATTGTTCCCAACTAAAAACTTGTGCGCCACTTCTACTTTCATGCCATTATTCTTGGGTTACACTCTCCTTGTATGCTACCTTCTTGTGTGCCACAGCTTTTGTGCCTCTATTGTGCATACCTCGCAATTTTCATGCCACTTTTGGATTATACACAACACACTTCTTGAAGACACATCTCTTCTTGAGCACCTCTGACAACTTGTGCGCCACTTCTTCTTGTGTGCCACTCTACTTGTGCGCCACCCTACTTGAATTTCACTCTACTTGCGTTCCACTTCCTATTGGCGTGCCTTATAAATAACCCTCGGCTTGTGCGCCACTTCACCTTGCACACCACTTCTACTACTTAGGTGATCAGAGGTCAAATTTTCTCTTATGTTTTGAGCCTAAAAAATGATGAGGCTAGTTGTCTATTTATAGGAATTTTGGTGACTTGCACGCCACATACACTTGTGTACCGCTTCAGCACTTGCGCGCCGCTGCAGCACTTGCGCGTCACTCCAGCACTTGTGTTTTGCTTCATCACTTGTGCGCTTCTCCATCACTTGCGTGTTTCTCCATCACTTTCGCAACACTTTATTTCCTTTGTCATATTTTTATATGACGATGTTGAAATATGACATGCACGGAACATAAACTCGTGCGACAGACTTTCACGCCCCTTATACTTGCACGCCGACTTTTGACTTGCGTGCCAATATTTAACTTGCGCGCCACTTTATTTTCTATTGTCATCTTTTGATGGGATGATCTTGAAATATTACTTGCGTGCAACATACACTTTCGCAGCACATATACATAGGCACCACGCTTTCATGCCACTTTTGACTTTCACTCCACTTTCTTTCCTTTTCAAAAAACACTTCCTTACTCTCTATATCCTTCATAATGCTTGCATAACAAGTTCTCCCAACTTATGATATTTGTGAAATACAAATCAGAAAAGCATCGTCATAGTTTTTTCCATTCTTTTTGGAATATGAATTCCAACGTACTTCTTCATCCTCACTTCAAATCCTCAATTACTTTTTGAGTGTTAATTCCAAAGAACTCCAATCATCTCTCTTAATCTAAATGTGGAGGCTTAAATCTTCTTCAAATGCCTTCAATGTTGCAGACAATGTATCACCTCAGACACAAGTTCTTTGAACTTAGTATCAGTTCAACAATCGTCTGAATGGATATTCATAGAGAATTTCTCAAGTATGATATCCAATTCTATGATTCCATAAAAATTCTCCCAGCAACCTCACTTCATCCAATCATTACTAACTTTTTAGTCCTTCTTCACCTTCTTCTTCATTTTGACCAGTATTGACAACTATTGACAACAAATAAAATATTCATACAAACAGTGGTCCCAAAAGATATTTGTTGAGGTGTGTTCCCTATATGGTAGGCGAGCCTATTTTGGCCTAGCACCATCACAATATGGGAGAATAATACTTGGTTTATGATGTATATCCAAATTGGGAGCTACGCCACTATGTGCTTGAGCACATTGAGTGAGCCTATATATAAGAGACATTCAACCCCATTATCAAGGGGAAGACCCTGAGGTTTGTCATTATTTGGGATGGGATGAAGATATGATATTTGTAATCTATTTTTATATCGTGAAACTTAGAATCCATCCATATGTAGTTTTGAAAATCTGTGTGGTAGATGACCGTCATTAGAATAGAAAGACTTGCCAATAAAGGGTTATAATGTCATGTTCGTTACATGATTTTCTAAGATGATCAATGTTAGTCTTGGTAGTTTAAAGTCTTATAGATCATAAGTTCATGTTATGTAGTTATAGGTAGTTCCTCACTAACCACATACTACTTTTAGAAATAACTCATATTGAACAGCTTTTGGTTGAGTATTTTTTTGAACACTCTACTTTAATAGTCGGCATCTCTAAAGCCTTATTCTAAACCCTTTTATCCAAGGTACCCCAATATCAATTTGAGCACGCTTACCACTACTTGTAACCAACATATAGTGACATCTATTTATCTTAAAAAATATTACTAGTTTATGTAATCATTCCAAAAAAAGACATTCTAGTGCATTCTTGATCCAACACACCTAGATAATCAAAAGGTATCCAAAGCCTAATGCCAAAACTAAATCTTCGTCCAAGTATATATTTGAACCAGTACCTGGGATTCACCATACAATAAAATATTACCAAGTCCAAGTTATCAAGAAACACAAAAACTAAAACAACCATCCAATGACTGGTCCAACACTCACATGAGTGTTACCCTCCAATATTTTACATTTGTAATCCATATCTTAAGACTTTATATAAATCAATCCTTTTATAAACCACCGATGGATTCCTTCCATCCAAAAAAAAAAGAATTGGTTTTAATTATTTATATTATAATATATATGATTTCCTAATGTACTTAGGATGGTTCCATTATATTGGAAATGACTGAATCAAGAATATGTGCACACTAAGTTTCTAAACATTACCCATTCCTGGTCAAAAAATAAAAACATCCTGACATTTTTGATAAGTTATATTGATAGGATCATTTAGTTCTTCTAATACAAACTCATTCAAAACATTTTATACTTTCCTTGAACCAACATATGATGCCACATCTCTTGATGATGTGTGACTAGGTCAAACAATGGTTCAACCACCTTAGTGCACCACCAAACCCTCTTTGTACATCTATCGTATATCTTGAAAGGGTTATACCCCAAAAAGTTCACATCATATTTAACATGATGCACAGATGGAAGGATCATCTCCCCTTCAAAAGTTTTATCACTAAACCATCAATCAATCAACTCGAGACTTACATGTTTAAGATATTCCCATTTTAATAGATGGTGATTTAATAAAGGTCTTGATCACACAACATTAGATCCCAATGATACCATGTTATTTCATTCATAAACATATAAATACAAAAATTAATCTCATCATTCATAAATGGTTATGTAATCAACCAACCACCTTTCAATCAGGCTTCCATGAATTCATAGACACACTACCGACTGGTAAAACTCATGGATCATTTATTTATCTGAGCATGAATCTATCATCTAGAAATAGTTTAAACTAAATCCTATGTTTTAAAAGTCATAAAAAATCACTATATTTTGTGGTTGTTTAAACTGCTACTATAGTTTGATATTATCTTATCAGTGGAAGTTAAAACCACCAATAAATAAATGTGTATTATTTTTTAGTTGCGGTTATGGTTCTTTTAGCAGAGGTTTTAATGTAAAAAAAAATAAAAATATTTAGCAGTGGTTTAAACCACTACTAAATACACCATTTTTTCACAACAATTCACCGCTAAAACCACCGTTAAATTTAATAAACTGTCACATGTTGGATGCCAACACCTAATTTAGTGGTTGTTTTATGAAACCATCATAGAATCATATGGCGGTTGTTTGAACAGCCAATATGAGGTGATTCTCTTGTAGTGATTATTTTTCAAGTGAGATGGGTCCCCTTTCCTTAGAGTTGGGGTTAAAATTAAATAAATTTTATTTGTTCCTTGATCATGACAACAGAGAGACCATTTGATAATGAAATTGGAGATTCATTTATTATAGGTATTGATAAATAATTTTAGATGAGGTTGTTCTATTTGTATGTGACAATAGGTTCTGATATTTTGATCTCCATTTTGTTAGAGTATATTTATTGAAGGATATTAGAAAATGTTATCAATTCCTAATTTACTTTTAGGTTTTATAATAGTTGATTTCAACTGTGGAAATTCTAATAATACACATATTAACATATTCAGTCAATCTATGGTAAAATAATGACCATTTATCACCTCAAAATGAAGTATTCTAGGGAGACTTATATAAAAATAGTATTTAAATTCTAAGGAATAATAATATACTCTTTGGGAAGTTACACTTGTTTTTTTTGAAATATCTTGTGTAAAGGGAAAATAAAATGAGGTTTTCACGTCATGGTTTCAAATATTCCGGATGTTTCTATGAGTTATTGAACTGACTATAAATGTGTATCCAAATAAAATTATTATCTTTTGGTGGGTATTTTTCTAATTATAAATTTAGGTCATGTTCTATGATTAGGGAAATATATCTATTGTTATGGTTTTGGACTTGGGTCATGTTTTCTACTAAATAAAATTCCTTTAGTGAGTTTGAGGTTGGTTTTTAGAGAACATTACTATGATAAAAATTTATTAATTTAGAATTTTTTTGGTTTGTGTTCGTATTTGGATGCATTATTAAGGACAATGCGAACATATGTGAGGTGTAAGGGTGAAACAATTATCATGATTAGTATAAAATGTTTTATATAATGGAACTTCTATGAGAAGAATTATAGTAATTGGAATTTATTCATTTATGAATGTTAATATATAAGGAGATAAAAAATGGTACCAATGATAAATTAAACATTCAAACAGAATATCTCAAAATCTGTGATTGAAGGACAATTAATACTACTCAGGACAGTGTTTTTTGTTTTTCTAAAATTGTTTTTTATTTTTTGAAAACTAAATTTTAATAAAAATAATTGTTGTTAACTAGGTAATATTTAATGTTTTTTGATGTTTGTTATTGAAATTTTTTTAATGGTTTGTTAGAAATTTGTTGAAGAAGTCAAAGAGATAGAATGAAGGAAAGTATATTTTATGATCATTCTAAAAAAAACTAAAAGTTCAATTCTTCTATCATTGTTTCTAACATCATGAATAAGAAATGATATAATATAGAGTTTTGGATGAAAATAAAAGTGTAGTTTACTTCTAGATCAACTATACGAGACATAAAAAAATTCATGTTCCATAAGAAACTCTATGTATAAATAGAAATTAAAATGTTTGATGGATGTGATGAAATTGATAATGGAAAAATGGTACCACTTTTTCTACTAGAAAAAAATAATTTTTCATTGTTTTTGTTTGAAAATATGGAATTATATGTTTCTAGGTCTGTTAATGGTATGTTTTTCCTCATGTCACATAACATAAAAAATACATTTCAACAAAAAAAACCCATTCAAGACAGATACTTGAGAAGTAGTTTGAATATGGGATAGTAAATATATATTGTTTAAATAAATTATCTAAAAATATTTGGAATGAATTTTCTATAAGAAAACCTGACATTGTAAAGATACTGTTTAGATAGAACAATACTAAGTTTAGAGACAAATGAAGTTGATGATCCTGAATTCATGAAAATCTTACACTCTGATTTCTAGACATATAAAATGAAATACACCAGATATCCCACTTACATGAAGTAAATTTATGATATTTTTAATATTGTATATATTTTATGAAGATTATAAAGAGGGGAAGTGGTGAAACTGATCAATTGTTGATTAAAGTAAAAATATTTTTATAATGAGTTATCCTTCAAACCTTTTATAGGTAATTTGTATATTATCATCAAACAATCATTCTTTAGAAAATAACATACTCCAAATGATCAATACCAAATATAAATAATAGATTAATGTTTTTATTAATATGTTTTTAGATTTTTAAAAAATTTTAATAAACTAATAATTTCCACAAAAACTCAGAGTTGAATATCTGTTAAAATAAAAATTGGGAATAATCAAAGATTTTGTAGCCTGAGTTATTGAGATGAAAACTTTTTTTTGTGAGATATTTATTTAGAAGATGCACCAATATAGTTGTTTGGAAAAATACCTCAAGGTATCCTCTCAGTATTTTTTGGGTGTGATTGTGTTTTTTGACAAAGTCAGATGACCACGAATGAGTATGGTTGGTGTTTGCCGAAGTAGGTGTTTAAGTTGGCATAGTTTCCTAGTGTTTGAAAATTTTTGGACCTCAAATTTAGGATTCTTATTTTGGAAAATGATTTATGAATAAGAGTGAACTATACAAAAATAATGAATTATAGTTTTTAGATTCCAAATGAGGTATGCGGAACAGTTCGTTGAAGGAAAATGGAACACGGAGAGGCTTACAGTTCGCGGAAGGAAAATAGTTCATAGAAACGGTTCACAGTATGGTGTGGTACGTGGAAGGATTGTTGTATGTGGGATGGATTTTTTTTTCTCGAAATAAGGATGGGATTTGTGATGTCATGAAGGGATTATTTAGTGAAAATGTGATGGTGATTTTGTTCGTTGTGAAAGAATGGAGGCGGTATGCAGACAATGTAAGGAAGAATAGTTCAAAACATGAGCACGAGACATGGTGAAAGCTATAACACACAAAAAAATTGGTAAATCTCATATTAGAATATGTTGTGGATCTATTTTCTTATATAGGGACTGTTAATCTCCCCATTACTTAGATTTATTCTCATAAGAAAACATCTTTTCTCTGGGAACTCAACCAAGTCTGAATGAGGTTACAATGAGGATTCTGTGAAGGGTGAAGAAGTTCATGAAAGTGATTCTACCAAAGGGTGTTTGTAGAGAATTGTAGTCTGCTAAATAAAAAATAGGTTTGTGAATGAAGTATCTCATGGGAGAAGGAATTCTGCATAAGCAAAAGTGGTATGCGAAGGAAGTACATAGAAGAAGTATGTGGATGAAGTACGTGGTGGCTGTATGTAGAGCTGGTTTGTGGAGACGGTTCATGGAGGAGGTACATGGTGTAGAAAAAGATGAGATAATTCACAGAAGACATGGTTTGTAAATAATACCCACAACATCGTTTTTGGAATAGGCAAGGTGGTTCAATGAGGACTCAATAAAGTTTTCTAATGCACTATAACAATTCACAAAAGTAAATTAAACTATCCAACAGTACATGGAAAAGAGGATGTCATCTATGGTTGAAAAAATGACTTCAGGAGATCATCTATCTATAGTTGAGGATGAATGATTCCATTCACATTAAGGGAACTACATGTCCATAAATTTTGAGTGTATCCCTTACAAGAGCAGTGAGTGAAGGAAGAGGACGACAGTGATCATTTCCACTAATAGTGATCTAGATAAAGAGACAAAGGGAGTGACCCTTGGGAATGTGGTGAGAATACCCTAAATCTTGTAAATGAAGTAAGCCTATGCATATAAGTGATTTATCCCGAACCTTGTAATTGTAAGTGAGATTTAATGGATTTGTTACATCGACACATCAACCTTGTATGCTCATTAGATGTAGCCCTATGAGGGGGAACCAAGTAAAATTATTGTATATTCTATATGATTTCATTTATGTCCATATATTGCAACAGGAGAAAGAGATTAGTCTATTCTATTGAATAGAAAAACAAGATCCAAAGGGGCAGTAGTTTTAATCTATCATACCCTGATTCACATCCCTATCTAGGTATTTTAGCTAATGGACCTAACAATTATTATCAGAGGGAAAGGATATAATCCAATGGTTCTCTCTCAATATAATAAATGGAGGTGGTCAATCAAAAAGAAATTCTGTTCTTGGATAGAAACAGTTTTAAATTATGGAAGAACCGGATGCATGACTACATTTAATCATTGGGAATGGATGTCTTCGTAGTAGCTACGAATGGAATATCATCTAATATCAATAGTGGTGCTTTATCAGAAGATGAAAGAATAGAATTGGATGTTGATAATAAAGGTATCAATACTTTAGAAGTATCACTATCAAATGAAATTTATATAAAAGTTATGTCACTAAAAACATCACATGCTATGTGGGAAATGAAATTGAATGTCTATGAAAGAGATTAAAAGGATAGAGAGGAAAAACTAGAGGTCTTGAGGAATAAGTATGAAGGACTGAGAATGAAAAAAAATGAATCTATTAATGCAATATTTTATAGGGTGAATGTTGTACTGGAAGACATGAATGGTCTTAGAGAATTAATTAAAGATATAAATATTGTGAAGCATGTCTTGAGGAAACTTCCACCTAGGTTTAATCCTAAGGTTTTAGTATTGGAAGTAAAAGATACAAAGGTGATGACATTGGATAAATTGCATAGTATACATATTTCATATGAAATGGGAAATGATGATGTCAATGTTTTGGAAAAGGGGAACTCCAAAAAAGTGGAATTCAGGGCCATGAAGAAGCAATATTTTGAATTTAGTCAGGAAGAAGATAATTTGGATGATTTCATGTCATTTCCATCTTAAAATAGGCAAAGAGGAAGAGGAAAGTTCAATGTTAAACTTCCACGTTCATGGTTCTAATGTGGAAAGATTAGATATTTTGTAGTAAATTATCCTTAGAATTTTATGATGATGATGAAGAAAATAATGAAATTCGAGGAAATAAATATAAGAGAAGTTTGATTTGAATGAAGAAATTTAAAAACTAAAGACTTCAATACAAGAAAGCTCAGAAAAGGTGGTTGAGTACAAACTCAAAATTTAAGAACAAAAAATAAAGATCAATAGTTTTACTGAAAATGGAAAAGATCAAATCAAATGTATCCAAGAACTTGAAGAGGAAGCCATCCGTCTTTAAAAAAGTGTTAAGAGTCAAGAAAAATTGTTGACTCACAAAATAGCATCAGGAAAACAGATAACACATGCAATAGAAAATATTATTGAAGAACATGGTTGTCCAGTAGAGAAAAATCAATAGTTAAATTCAAATAATGAGGCTAGTATAGGGCATGATCAGAAATAGCAAGTAGTAATTTTTGATGTCAGACTACAAGTACATACCCTAAGACTGAAGATTTATTTGGGTAAGAAGTAGAATCAGAAGATTCAGAGAACCTAAGGGATAAGAAGTGGTGAATTATTTCGACATAGGAATGTACCTGGCATAAAATGGTATTGTTGTGGAAATATTGGACATAGAAAAAATGTTTTTTCCATTGAAAAGTTTTACCAAAGGAAAAAAGGACCAATAGTGGCAGTCATACTGAGCTCAATTTTCCAGATCATCAATTGATGGTCACTATTTTAGGTGAGGAATATTCGAACACATGGAAATATATTTCTAATCAACAATAAAGAGGAATGTGTCAATGAAAAATAAGTTTGGTTATAATCAAAAGAAAAATGTATCAACAAATGAGTTGAAAATGAAAAATTAATTTGCAACTCTACAATATAATTTCGGTCCATCATATTCCAAGGAATGTTAAGATTATCAATCCATACAATCTCTGAAATCAAATACAATGATCAAAAAGAAAATATCTTATCAGATATTGGTAGCATAAATTGAATTCAATTCATCGTATCTCATAGGGATATGGATTATTGATAGTGGATGTGCCTCCTATATGACTGGCAATAAGAATCTCATGATGGGAATCAGTTATGATAAATAAGGTATCGTAAAATTTGGTAATGATGAAGGGTTGAAAGTCATTGGCTCTAGGATGGAAAATTTTTGGATTAAATACTTGAGATGTGTATATGTCCTAGTTTTTGAAGGTATTAGTCACAAATTATTAATTCTAAGTCAATTGTGTGACTTATGACATGCCATAAAATTTTCTAATAAATTATGTGTCATCAAGGAAAAATATAGTGATTTTTTTTTAAAGGAATGCATAAAAAAGGGAATCCCTACCTTGTAAGTGTAGAAGGATCTATGTGAATTATATCCAAGGAAGAAAAAAAATAAGTTGTGGCATAGACATCTTGGCCACCGGATATAAAATTCCTAGGAAGATATGGTGAAATATGATGCTTCTTTAGGTCTTCCTAGATTATCACATGATCGTACACATACGTGTGATACTATCCAACAAGGGAAGATCGTTCTCATGGAATATAAAGAAAAATAGAAAAGTTCAAAAATAATGATTGAGTTGGTTGGTATTGATGTGTGTGGAAAAATTTAAACAAGATCAATTGATGTAAGGATATATTATGTTCTCCTCATTGATGATTATAGTATAATTCCATGGGTTTCTATCATTACCCACAAATATAAGGTATTCAGTTGTATAAAATATATTGAAGGGAAGTTGAGAAGATGTTGGGTCAAACAATTTGGAAGATCCTAACAGATAATGGAATAGTGTACAAAAATTTCCAAGTAGAGTATTATCTTGAGAAACATTTGATGAGGCATCAAGTTTTAGTGGTCAGAACACCATAGTAGAATAGATTAGTTGAGAGAAGAAATCATATTTTTAACAACATGGCTAGAAAAATTCTCATTGAGAAAGACCTTCTAGTTAAATTTTGGAAAGAAGTTGTGATGATGGAAATATAGACATCAAATAGGGAATTTCTATGTCTGAAATAAGAGGATACTCTATACGATCTATGGTATGAAAATAATCCATCATTGAAGTACATTAAAATCATTATAAGTAAGTGTTTAATTTCCCCAAGGAGAAACACAAGTAATTTGAATCCTGAGGAGATGAAGGGATATTTATTGGATACTCAATGAAAATAAAATCATATAAATGCTTCAACAAGAGGCTATGAAATATTGATGAAATCCATGTGATAACCATAGGAGAGAATGTACATAATCTTTAGCAAATATATGATCATACATAGGATGATAGTGATGAAGTGATAAGCAGGTCGGGGGATTATCCAGTCCTAGAGGCCGATTCAAAAAAAATATTTCGATGATGACAAGTATTAACAAAATTCAGTATCTCCACAAATATGAAAGAGAAGATCTAAAATCGATAATAAAAACATAATTGGTGATTAGAAAGCACTAATACAGACAAGGAGGATGAATAATCTATAGAAATCATCATACTTATCATAGGTAGAGCCTAATTGTTTTAGTTTACCTGCTGGAAATGATAATTGGGTTCAATCTATGAATAATTATCTTGACCAAATTGAGAAGAATCGGACATGGGAGATTATTTTGAGGCCAATTGATAAGAATTTCATCAGGAAAAATGTGTTTTTCCCTAAAAATTGAATAAAGATGGTGTTGTGATTCTAAATAAAGATAGACTAGTGTGAAAAGGGAACTCCCATATAAATTTTATTGATGTTGATGAAGCATTTTCACATGTTTCAAGGCTAAACAACAATTCGATTATTCTTGGCCATAAGAGTGCAAAGAAAGTTCAAGGCTTTCCAGGTGGACTCCAAGTCATCATTTTTAATGGGTTTCTAGAAGAATAAGTTTATACTGAGAATCCAGATAGTTTTTACATTCATGAATATGACAAAAGATTTTTTTAGTTGAATAATGATTTATATAGTTTGAAGTAATCACTAAGAGCATGTTATTCCAGGAAAGATAATTTTCTGAAAAAGATCATTTTTCAACATGGTGGAGTTCACTATAATCTATATTTCAATCATCATAGTAATCAAAGGATGATGGAGTATGTATATGTCGATGAAAAAATCTTTTGAAAACCAAATGAAGCATAATGCAGACTGTTTTCCAAATTCTAGAAAAGTGACTTCGAAATGTCAATGATTGGTGAACTGATGTTATTCCTTGGTTTATAGGTAACACAAGGAATGAATGGAACATTCATTTCTCAATATAAATAATCCATAAATGTTTTCAGAAGTTTTGGAATTGATAGTTGCAATGAGATAAAGACTTTGGTGTCTACCTGGATGAAACTATTAAGGGATGAAGAAATCAATGTAGTTAATATCACTGAATATAGTAAAATCATTGGAAGTCTATTGTACCTGAAAGTAAGAATACCTGACACTATTTTTTCCAAATGTCAAGCAAAGATATATCAAAGCAATACAAATTAAATTCACATGCTTGTAGTGAAAATAATACTTTGATATATTAGGGATATAGTGGACTTTGGTTTGATGTATAATGATAAATCTCAACAAGAGTTATTTGGATATATAGATGCATATTTGGTGGGATCGGCAGATGATATAAACTCAACATCAGTATATGCTTTCTATCTTAGTGGATTTTGTATTTCTTGTCTAAGAAAGAAACAATATTTCATTTCATTGATCATCGTAGAAGATGAATACATTCTAGCCACTCAAGCATAGATGCAATTATTGTCCATGAAGCAGCAGCTTGGTAATATGAGGGTTGAAGTGAATTCTCCGATCGGAATCCATTGTGATAATTCAAGTTCTATTAATCTTATAAAAAACCATGTCCATCACTCATGGATAAATCCTATTGAAACTAGATATCATTTTATCATGGAAAAGGTAGATCAAGGGATTTTGAAGTTGTAGTATGTGTATACAGAACAACAAGTTACATATATACTTACAAAGGCCTTACCAAAAGAAGAATTTGAGAGACATCAAATAGCTATGAGATTTTAGTCGACTCCCCATCCATGAAAAACTGTGGATGTGGGGGCTCCTCCCCCCAAAATATGGTGGTTTTTTCCTAATTTGTTAATATGTGTTCTTTACCCTGTTGCAGACCTCAAAGGAATGGCCATCCGGTTCATTGAAAAATGGGGAGAAATTGTGTTATTAGAAGGGATAAATGTCCAAGTCAAGGAAAAGAATGAATTTTCTAGGTAGAGAATCCATATATGATACTTGAAGCTATTGGGGTGAGTAGTGACATATGGGGGGTACTAAATCTAACAATTCTAGATGGGACAGATCAAAGGATAGATATCACAATGGTTGGGGTTTGTGATGAAAGAAGAAGAGTGGTGTAGGAATGGAATGAATTTATTCATTGATGATATTTTCATTATACTATTTTTTATCATTCTAATCAGGGATCATGTGCACTTAGATTATTTTTTTAGAAAATCCTTGAATGCTATCTTAATCACAAGAAGTAAATGCTGGAAAAAGTTGGAAGAAAGTTTAATGAGATATCAAATTATGAAGGAGTTGTAAACAAACACAAAGGGGGATATTATTGGGAATATTTACCTCAAGGTGTCCACTCGGTATTTTTTGGGTGTGATTTTATATGTTGACAAATGTATATAACCATTAATTGGTATGGTCAGTGTTTGTTGTAGTAGGTTTTTAAGGTGGTGTAGTTTCCTACTGTTTCCAAATTTTTGATCCTCAAAATCGGGAGTTTTATTTCAAAAAAGTAGGATTTCTGTGTGGAATTGAACAGTTCGTGTATAGGGAAGTATAGTTTGTGGATTTTAAAAGAGGTACGTAGAATGATTTGCAGAAGTCGTAATGATACGTGTAAGGAAAATGGTTTTTGGTGAGGTTCACAGTTTTTTAAATGCAAACAGCACATGGAAATGGTTCGCAGGATAGCATGTGGTACGCAGAAGGATTATGGGGTGTGGGGTGCATTTTCATTGGTAGAAATAAGGTGGTTATTTGAGAATACATGAAGGGTGTCATTTGTGAAAATTTGAAGGTGATTTTTTCCACTGTGCAGGAATAGAGGCGGTATGCGGACCACATAGAGATGAACTGTTCACAACTTGATCATAGTATGAAATGAAAGTTATACCACATTGGAGATTTGGTAAATATCAAATTAAATAATTTTATAGATCTATTTTCCTATATAAGGAGTGACGATCCCATAATTACTTAGAGCATGTATCATAAGAAAATATCTTTTCTCTGGAAGTTTCCCCAAGTCCCAGAGAGGATTACAAGGAGGATTCTACAAAGGGTGAAATTGTTTTTGAAATTGATTCTGTGAAAGTGTGTTCGTGGATAATTATAGTCTACAAAAAAAGAATGATTTTCACGGATGAAGTAGTCTAAGTAAGAAGAAATTATATATAGGTGTAAGTGGTAAGTGTATGTAGTATGTAGAAGCGGTACGCAGAAGTGGTACACGGAAGTAGTATGCGAAGGCAGTATACAGAGGTTGTTTATAGAGATAGTATGCATTGGAGAAAGTAGAGCTAGTTCACAGAAGAGGTGGTCTGTGAAGCATACCTAGTATGTAGTTCAAGAAATAATAATGGTGGTTCATAGAGGACTCAATGATGCTTTCAAATGAACTAAAAAATTTTGTGAAATTATTTTTCTCTAACCAACATTATGTGAAAAAGTGGATTTCATCAACGGGAGAAAAGGAAAATTCAACAGAGTATATATATATATATAGCTTAGGATTCATTCTTTCATGTAAATTAAGGGACCTATTAGTCTATAAACTGTGAGTGGATCCATTCTAAGAGTAGTGAGCGAAGGAAGAGGAAGAGGGTGATCCTTTCCACTGGCAGTAATCTATAAAAAGAGACATAGGGATTGACACTTGAGAATGCATTGAGAAAACCTTAAATCATGTAAAGGAAGCAATCCTAGGCATATAAGTGATATATCCCAAACCATATAATTGGTAGTCAGCCTTTGAGGATTTGGTACATCAATGCATCTTCATTGAATTCTCCATGGACATATCCTAGTGAGGGTGAACCAAGTAAAACCATTGTGTCATGTACATGATTTCGTATATGTTCATATATTGATATGGGAGAAAGAGTGAAGTTTTTTTGGTTTAATGATGAAACAAGATTTAACGGGTAAGTAGTTCTAATCTATCATAAATTTATTCACCCCCCCCCCCAAGGGTATTTTACCTAGTGGACCTAACAATTATAAACAATATTAACTAAATCAAGAGGAATGGAAAAATTGCCTATGTAGATCCTCTTCAGTGGGTTAAGAAAAAAATTAGAGTTTGGTTGAGTTACTATTCAAATAGCAGGAATTATGGTTGAGGGGAAAATTTGTGTTATAATATGGGTAAATATTGAAGGTGTGAAGTTGTGAAGAAGTCATGGATCAAGGAATAAAATCATATCAATCATTAAAAATAAAATTTATGTTTGATTCAATCAGATAAAAGTTTTAGAGAAGAAGATATACATAGTTTGAGAAATGTATGGTTGATTGGATTTATACATTCGCCATGTTTTATGGAAAAAAATCCAGATTATTTTTTCATATAAATCATTTTAATGTCCAAAAATCTGAAGATGTTTAATATTTTGTTTTAATGGGTATATTAACAAGATAAATGAGGATGTATTGTGAGAAGTTCCATATCATCTGATATTAGGGATGTTTTATTTTTAGATAAATTTCTGAAAGATTGATAATGGTTTGAATTATTAAATTATTCAAGAAGCTTAATGAATATTCAAGATGTTTTGAGAATAATCCCATCATTTACAATTGAATAAGAGATAAAAAATTTGAGTATGAATTATAAGTAAAATTAAATGTGCTTCCATATTTTCTAACTGTTTATTACACATTTAAAGGTATTAAATGTAATATGTAAATAAAAATTTTCATACATATAAACTATATAATTTCTATAGATTTTGTGTCTGTATAATTTTCCAACCGAATATCAGTGTCAAGATGATGAACTATTATGGATATAAAAACATTATGTATAAATAAACCTAAAGAGTATTCTAGTTTTGAGTTCTGGGAAAACTTTTACTAAACAAGGAAATATAGAAGAATTCTGGATCTAGAATTTTAGTAAAGAATAGAGGTTTGGTAATTAGGAATAGAATAGTTAAGAAAATAAGTGCGGGTTTAGTGAGGGAAATAGATAGAGTTTACTAAAGGGAGATAGGCACACCAAATGAACATTAATGAATGGAGGAACTGGATATTAATTTCTAGATGAAAATTTTTTTGATCATTTTTATACATTTTAATATTTTTTTGGAATATGTTTTGTTAAAAAAACTTTTTAATCTTATTGTAGATCATATAATAATAACTATAGGGATATATAAAGAGCCTAATGGAAGTCTGCTGAAAGATTTATTAACTTATTTCAAATAGTTAATTTTAATGGTCCAATGGGATTAGTCATGGAAATTATTTAAGTTGTCATACTAAGGATAAAAAAAATTAGTCACTGATTCCATATTTAATTTATCATATTTTATTTCATGGTATTTCGTTAAAAAATTTGATAAGTAAATTAAATCTAACATGTTTTCAAATAAATATTTTATATATTTAAAAATTATTAAAAATTCAACCACTGATTCAAACCACCCTTCTCAATAGTTTGATAATATTATAGGACATCAATTAGTATTAGAGGAAACGATACCATATTTAATACTTATCATAGAAAATAAAAATTCATTCAATAGTAGTGGTATTTTTACATACAAAGGGAAAACAATTCATGGATGTATGAACAGAATAATACCCTATCTTTTATCTCCAATAATTGTGTTAAATGATTCAATAAAACATGGGATTCCACCCATTGATAAATACACTCCAATGAATTTTTCTGACAATAAGAACATTGAGTTTTATTGGAATTCTAGAAATTATATTATATTATTTTTATTAGAAATGTTTTTATAGTGATGGGTCTCAAAACATATATGTAAATATTAGATAAAATATAACGTATATTGTAGGGGAACACCAATGTGAAAGTGTCAATGTTAAAAATAAAAGGAATAAAGTTTGAATATTCTATAATGAGAGATGAAGAAACTATTTATGACTAATTCACCATAGATAATTATGTTTTTAATAACATTAGAGGATTTGGATATGTCTTGTAATATTCTACAATTATTATAAAACTCATAAGATACCTCCCAAATAGGTTTAATTAGAAAATTTTACCAATGGAAGATAAAATAATATATCAATTTATTAATCTATAACATTCTTATGTATTATATAATGAGTAAATATACAACATTTAAAACTAATATTAAGTATGAAATAGATTTTGAAAATATGATAAATTTGAAAAAACAATATACTAAGAATATTGATTCTAGTGACACTAAATAAAAATGATATTGTGAAATTATTGAAAATATCATGTATCTTATATCCAAAAACTATTTTATATTTAGAGAAAGTTTGGAGAGAAACATAACATGAAATATTTTCAGGTTCGGGGATTTGGGAATTTTTCTTCAAATTATCCCAAGAAGATAATTAGAGAAATTTAATATCATTTTAAAGAAAACAATCTATGTAAAAAGTTTTAAAAGTCTTCTAAGGAAGATAAAAAATATACTAGTGGTAAGAAACAGTTAATTTGAAATAGAAGAATCTTTTTGAGTAAGAAAGTTGAGTATGACTCTAAAAATTACAAGTAAAGACACGGACCCCAGTAGCCCGGAATAAGTGGTTACATTATTATATTGTTGCAACAATATAGGTGATCGCATCCCAATGGAATGAATATAATAGTAGTCTCAGAAAACAAGATACATTTTTTAATTATATATTAAAATTAGAATCATAAAATATGATATATTATTTTCATTGAGTAAATTATTATTTCTCATAGAATGACCCTTCATATCAATCATCAATACTAGTAATCCCGGGAAAGAAAACATAAGGGGTGGGCTCTATTTCTCAGTAAGCATTTGAATACAAAAAATGATAATAAGGCCTGAATAATAAGATAAGAATAAATGACAATAAATTAATTCCATATAAATAATCTCATGAACTAGAAACTCATCCGTAGGCATTATAATAAATAAAATAATCACATGGATATATATATCTGAATTCATTATAAAGGAATGTATAATTTTTGAAATTTTAATCATACAAATGAGGCCTTGTGCCAACACATCTATGTAAATGGTTATTTACTTGACAAAATCCCAATCTATTTTCTATTATGAGACATAATGAATGATAGAGGGAATATAGAGGGCCCCACCCATTACAAACTAAGTCCTTTTCTTTCCACATATCAAAGGTGTGAAACATGATCAACATGAACAATCTTATTAAAAACTAGATTATGAAATTATAATAGGTTCCCCAATCAATAAATAAGTCATAAATCATACTCTTTAATATGGAGAATGGTATCAAAATAGTGCATCCTCAATCAATTTGATCTTAATAAATATATATAAATAATATTAATAGTATTATGAATACATATTCTGAATGGTTCACAAGTTATTTATGTGGTTTCGTTAATTGATAAATAGAAATATGATAAAAATTTTATTATTAATTTTCTTAAAGAAAATATCACTTTAAAAAAAATATTATAGAATAAAACATCTCAATAATTTTACTAAAAATTTTATTTATAAATATTATTGAAAAATTTTAAAATATACTTTAAACCAATGATTATTCATTATTGTGGTTGATTCTTTGCATGCCATATAATTTAAAAAGATTTCATTTCACATTGTTGTAATGAGGCTACAAAGTGCCTATTCTGAAGAAAAAAAGTTGAATCAATTCAACCCATTTAATGAAAATAATAACATAAGAAAAATGTATATAATAATTAATTTTGATATTTTGAAATCTTTCTTTAATTCATTTTTATGAAATATGGATATGGATGAATTTGGGGTTTCAATCAAATAATTAAATGAAGTAAGTTTTCCTTAAATACAATCATTTGGAATCTTTTGTTCTTAAAGATATTAAAACTAGAGGAAAACATGTATTCTATAAAAAATAAATTAATGAGATAAATCTTTTTAGTTTCATGGAATATATATTATATTATTTCATCATCAGAAACATAATCACAAAAAACCCCAATGAATAATGAGATTCTAACATATATCATTAAAATTATAATAACTTCTAAATAATTAGAACCTTGAAATAAATATCATAAAATAAAAAATTAAATACCCTGAATTTAATGGGATTATTAATTTAACATATCGATTTATAAGTATTTAAAAAACCCAAAATAACAAAGTGGTGAATATAGCATACATCTCACGAAATCAAAAGTGAGATGGGAAACCCTTTCCTCAGGTTAGATTTCATTTTTTGTCACTATAATTCATTTATACTAAATAAATTTTTTTATAAATATATTAAAAAATAATATTCATATAACTAATATAATAAATGATTTAGTTATAGTCTTTTATGACATAATTATTAACAATTTTTCTAAAAATTGATGTTTCAGGTGTTAATTTCCTAGTTTTATCAAACATATATTTCTACAAAAGAACAAGATCTTTAACATAGTATATAGTTTCATAATACCCAGAATTATATTAAATTTATAAATATTTTTGTTTATAAATATATAAATCTTTAGTAACATCCATGAAAGTTTGACATCTAAAATGAATCGTATCGCATTGTTGAGATGGTAATCCAGACAAAATCACGAGCAGTGATATATTTTATTAATAGGTGAAAGGAAAAGGAAGTGGGATATATATTAATTTTAAGAAAGTAATATAATTTCATAAACATTTCATAAATTCAATAAATTTATCTTATTAACTTCCATGTTAAGAGTATGTGAATAACAAATCGCAACACTTCATGAGGATGTATCATACACCTGAATGATGTAATAGTATTTTAAACTGAATAAGATGTAAGAAGGCATATGAGATTTTATTATTAAAAAATTATAGTTATACCATATACATATATTATATATATAAATTAATTCCATTGTTATATCCAAACATAAGAGGTTGTGATGGGAACTATTTATTTTGGTTCATAAGGGGGTAGTTTGTGGAATACAAGATTGAAAATTTTGTTTCTCATTTAATGGATGTGGAGGTGGATATAGGTATTCCTTTACCATAATAATACCTCAGTATATGTTAGATATTGGTGTCATTATATTAACAAGATTGAATAATATTTTAATGGGTTGGAAGAATCAATAATATAGAAATGCTTGTTCAAGAAGGTTACCTCTTCTTTGGATGACTTCTTTGGTTTTCTTACCAAAATCCATCAGAGGTTGTCTTATTGACTAAATCAAGGCCTATAGTATGTTTATAGTGAATTAAAGAAGTTATTTGGTTAACAATTTTTTTATCCAAATTGCTTTGTAAGTGTCAAAAGTGGAGTAAAGGTGGAGGCCTTTTATAATTGGGAGAGAGGATAAACTTGGTATTTTTTAAAAGAATAAATTACACCCACATTTAGCCTATCCAAAAGAATCCAAAATGGTCCATATATGATCTTTAGATGATATAAGGTCTATATATGGGCATAAATTAGTAATTTTAGAATTTTTATTTAATTTTTAACCCTTGTCTTCTAATTTTAACCCCACCCCACCCCGATAAACCCATTTAAACCACATCTGTAGAAAATAATTTTTAATGTTTTTACTTTTAACAATGAAATAAATTAATTTTATCATATTATATAATATAAATTAGTTTGAAATTAAATTTTGAATAAATTCTCCTAAATTTAATTCACATAAATAGCATAATTAAATTCAAATTAAACTGATAGATGTGATAAAAGAGTGATTTCATAAAGGAAAAAACATTCAATGTTAAAAAGGATATTTTAATCAAAATTCATTATAAAATTGAGTCTCATGACCTATATTTGATTAATTATATTATAATTAAATTCATTTTAATTTTAAATCAATTTTTAATCAAAATATAATAATTATATTCTTTAAATGAAAATGTAGACTTCCATAAAATAAGTAGTTTCTCTATTCATCAGAAAATTAATATTTTTCTAAAATTCTAAAAAAATTAATCTAATTTTTTTTTTGAAGTGATACTTTTAAAAATAATTTTATTTTAAAAAAAAATTAAAAGTGGTAAAAATTATTTTTCAAATTTGTTTTCAAAGCATAACTATACTGCCTCATAGAAAAATACAGCTTTTAAGAAAACATTTCTTTTTATTTTAAATGATTATTATTTTATTAATAATGAATAAATAACTATTGAATCTATTTAAAACATTATTAAACCATATATGTTTTGTAATTTATTCATTTATATTTATACTTGTCAATTTAATGGCAATGTTACAACGATATAATATTTTATGATTCTTTTAGACTCAAGGATGCGTGTTTCACAAGCAATCAAAGATGATATATTTATTTAAAAGTAAATATATCATAAAGTATTATGGTGATAAATTCAAACCACATACCAAAATTACATCCACTAAATTAGTATATTTTTACCTCATTAAGATATTTGGGAATGTCTTCAACATATTTTCATGTGGTTCCCACGTCACTTATTTTATCTTATGATTTCTCAAAAGTAACTTTACCAGGGGATTATATAATTCTTCAAAAGTAGTTACCTAGTTTCCAAAATATAGAAAGTCACTCCACAATCATATAGATCATGTTACAATTCTATTTCTTTATAGGTGATAAGATTCATTATATCTTACATGTACTTCTATAATAAAGAGATATGGAACACATAATGTAAATTAGAGAGACTTGGAGGAATCGCTAAATGGTAACCTAAAAATTAATTTCAATATAGGATTTGAACCAGTTCTATATACCTTGAGTTTAGTTTCCCCTTATTACCATACCTTTTTAATCCCATACATGGTGATACTTTCAAGAAAATTTTATTCGCCAATTCAAATTCCCAATCATTCATCTGGTTATCTACATATGTTTTTCCTTCCTTGAGGTACTTCGATATGGTTTTGTATTTTCTTTATTTTTCCTCCTCGAAGAGTTATGATCCTAAAATCATCCATTCATTGGTTTCATCCCAACAAGTTGGGGTGAAACATCTCTTACCATATAATGCTTTATACGATTTCATTTCGAAGACATGAGTGGAAGCTATTGTTATAAGAAAACTATGCCAAAGGTATATATTGATCCCACATACATTAAATGTCTTGAAATTATAGCCTCAAAATGTGATATAATGTTTGAATAGTCCTTTAAGACTATCCTTTTTTAGGAAGATAAGTGGTGGTCAAATGAATCTTAGTAATAAGATCCTTCTAAATACTTCTCTAAAATTTTGTTGTAAATCGTCGATTTTGGTCAAACCAATTTGAAAGAGGTACATTATGAAGTCTCAAAACATGGATAATATAGTGATGTGAAATTTTATCAAGAATAAAATATTAGATTATTATGATTTAATGTTTAGATATAGTGAGGTGATCAACAATAACCCATATTTAATCATTATTTCTATGAGTCTTCGATAATCTAGAGAAAAATCCCCAAGTAATGTTATCACATTTCTATGAATAAATAAGTATAATATCATGACCCCTTCAAGGAATTATCTCTCAAATTTAACCTATTTACTAACCAAATATTTTGAATCATAATCAGTAATTTACTACTTTATATTATCCCACAAAAACTCTTCATTGAAATACCTATACATCTTGGTGGAACTAAGGTGTATTTAGAAATATTATCTATGGTCATTATAGAATAATTCAATTTTCATATCATGTTTTTATGAAATATAAAATCTACTCACAAATATCTAGAAACTATATTCATAAATAAAGTCTTCCAATTTTTCATCATTCACAACATTAATTTCCCCTTAAGAATTCTCATCGTCATATTGAGAACATTTAATATTTTCCAAAAATATTTTTTATCAATAATTTACTATAAGAGTGAAGTCTCTTATTTATTAATGATTTATAAATATATCTTCATAATATCCATGAAAATATAATCCCAAACAATCTATTTTTTTGGACTCAATGATATTTACATATCAAATAATCTTCTGTCTTATTTTGTATCAATGGGTGGTTGTGTATTGAGAAATCGTTTTCCTTAAGTAGTTTAAGTGATCTTTTTTCCTCGTGTTAAGCTCTTTCTATGAAATTATTTATTTCAAACTCTTTTAATCCATGTATATCTTGAAATTTTCCCCATTAGAATAATGTATCAATATCATTAATGAGAAGTTTATGGATTCCGAAATAAGATAATGGATTGGGTTGTTTTTTTCATAAATCATTAAATTTCATGAATCATAGGAAATGAATATATCATTATACTTGAGGAAGTAACTAAGTACCTTCCTTTAAGAATCACTAAATATAAAAAACATATCATTTTTTAATAGTAGATTCAAAATTGTAGAATTAACTAATCACCTCTTCAACTATTATAATCGTTCTTTACATTCATTTGTCCGTACGAATTTAACCTCTTTACATATATTCTTTGTCAACAGGTTATACAATTAGGATAAATTTTTAAAAAATTTCTGTTAAAAACCATTCAAACCCAAGAAACTACATACCTTAGTTATGTTCATTAGAAAAGGCCATTCTTAGACTTTTTTCATCATATAATCAATTGAAATTCCAATATTTGTGAAAATTTTTCAATGAGGATAAACATTCTGAGGGAAGAATTCCAAATTTTTGAATTTCCTATAAAACTCTTTTCTCCTAAGATTATTAGGAATGATCCTTAAGTGGTTATTAGGGTTCTTTGACTCTTAGATTACACTAATATATCATCAATAAATACCCAACCAATGTTATTAATATATTCCTTGAATAAAAAATTCATTATATGCATGAAGATAGAGGGTACATTAGATAAACCAAATGGATTTATTGTGAACTCGTAATGTCAATTCCTTATATAGAATGGTGTCTTTGTAATGTATTACTTCTTTACTCACTATTTTCTATACCCAAAAATGAGTTTCAATCTTTGAAAATTTTGGAGCTCCAAGAATTTGATCAAATAAGTCATCAATGTGATGTAGTGGCTACTTTTAATATATTTTAATATAATTTTTTACTCCATAATCATTTCACAGACTCATAGACCCATATTTCTACTTAACTAATAGAGAAAGTGCTCCCCAATGACAAATTATTAGGTATATAATTACCTTATCAAACAAATCCTATAGTTGTTTCTTCCACTCCACTAATTCCATAGTCTCTATTCTATAGTGATTCATTTATATTGGTATTTAATTAGGGATTAAATTAATAGAAAATAAAACATCATTCTCTAGTGGATTTCCTTGTAATTCCTCAGGAAAATCAACAATTCATTCCTACATAATAAGTACACCTTTTATTGGAATATTCCATTTTCCATCAATAATTTATATATGATCTTTTTTTGAAGAATATCATCCAAATGATCTACTATTGGTGGATCTATAAATGAAATAGACGTTGAAGTATCCCCTCAATTGATATTTAATTCGACATATTCATTTTAAATCATAACTTTTTTCTCTTATCAATATAATTTTACATGATATTGATAAAACCAATCCCCACCAAGGATTATGTTAAAATCCACCATATTAATAGTTATAAAGTAAGAAAATATGGAACATTTCTATATCATACTTGGAACTTAATGACACATAACTTTTGGGGTAATACCTTCACTAAGAGTCTTGATCAATAAAGAAATTTTTATAGTGACAGGGAAATATCTAAGTTTCTTAGAAAACGTAAAAGATATAATATAGTTAAAAGATCTAGAATCAAATGATTAATTGGATAAATTTAAATATATGATTAAATTACCTTCCACCATGTCTTTTGGTATGTTAATCTTAGTTGTTGTGATCTCATAATATTTTCCTTGTTTCCTTGTCCTTTTCTACGGAAACTTTCCTTAATACTAGGGAAAATCATTTTCATAGTTCCCCATCACTATACAGTTGAGGAATTGAATATTTTTATTTTATATATTTCCTTTTTTATCATGATCTTGATGGACTAGTTATCCACACTTGACGAAAATTCATTTTTCTTTATTTAATATTCCAAGGTGTTTCCTCCCACAAGTATCACATGTGGGAAAATTCACCTTTCTCATTTTACCCATATCCTTTTTTACATTACCATCCTTTAATTCTATTTCATTCCATTGAATCGATAATATGTGGATAATTCTTTCTCAATCTTTATAGCATAAGTTATTAAATTGTTATGTTTTGTTAATTTATTAGAGTCTGATTCCCTTTAATGTATAACCTCTATCCCATCAATGAAATGGTTAATATTTCAATTTATATTATGAATATAGTTCCTAACATACCTTTATAACCTAGTAAAAATATATTCATACCTAGAATAATTTTTAACTTCCTTTTGTATTGGACTAAGGAATTGTATCTCTATATTCTCTTATTTCTCGAGAGGAAAATATTTTCCCAAGAGGAGAACTATAAAATCCATCCACTTTATACTCATTATTTTCCCCTCATCCTTACTATTTTGAATAAATGATCACAATCTACATGCATCCCCTCAGAGATAAAAAAATTCACAAAATCCTTATAACATTCATTCCTTCTTATAGACAGATATATATTCTCTATGGAGATTATCTAATGAATAACTAAAATATCTTTTTAGTCCCATTGAAAGGTGGATTTTTCTGATGCATAAATAAATCTAACATCATTACACCATGTTATGGATTAACAGGTTGTTCAATATGGTCATGGTTATTTCTCATTACCTAAGTCAGCAACCCCAAATGTTTATAATTTGATCATTCCTAACTCTCTCTCTAGCTCCAGCATCACTATCATTCCCAATAGTGTAGTCTCTATATGGTGTACATGCATTTATAAGGAACTTTTCAATTCCTCTATGTTCCATTTCTAAAAAATGGAATACAATATATTAGATCATAACATAATGAAAAATTATATATAATTCTAAATATAGTAAAATACATAAGATAAATTTAAAATTTACTCATAGATAAACTCGTAATTATAGATATGGTTTCTTTGGGAATGTATTTATATCATAAAAATATTTTTAAATCCATCATAATTTGTTTTTAATTAAAAATATGAATCCTAAAAATATCCTCTACGAGTTTTAAACTAGGTATGTATTAAGGAATGTCTTTTTTGATCAGGTTATGACTGAGTCAATGTAGAGACCTGAAACATGACGTACATGGACATTAAATTACTTTTGCGGAATACTTAATACATTACAAAAATAGACACACAAGGACCATAATAGTTTTGTGTCTTTGGAAACTCGGAACGTAATCTTCTAATCATAGTGAAAATCTTCAACATCTCCAATAAAGATCTTCCCCTTTTGTTTTCTTACCTAAAACCTTTCTATATATCATGGGGAAAAGAAAACATATAAAGGGTGAGCACAAATTCTCAGTAAAGGTAAGCATGGATAAAGTAAAACAAATCATATACATTTAAACATAAAAACATGAACATAATTTTTAAACATCAAAATCTTGAGCAATGACATAAAACATGGAAGTACATAAAGCATAGATCATAAAGAAAAATTAATCATGATAAAATATCATTGGAATAAAACATGTGATTTTGGAAACCATTATGCACGTGATATGATTTCCATAGTAGCCAAGGGATTTCTTCCAAGACCATCTAAGTGGACAAAGTCCCTTTCTGAATCGAGTTCACTCATCATTCCAGTCCTGTATTACTGAACCGGATTAACTTACCGTTCTAGCCATGTCTATATCATGAGTTATAA
This sequence comes from Viscum album, assembly GCA_963277665.1. NCBI lineage: Eukaryota > Viridiplantae > Streptophyta > Magnoliopsida > Santalales > Viscaceae > Viscum > Viscum album. The sequence goes on along the minus strand of OY728147.1, from coordinate 1,688,273,060 downwards.
ATCTTTACCCAATGCATTGGAGGGAGATATAGGTCTCACCCATCTCATAATGAAATCATTCTTACTTGTGCCACGAAATCATAAATCATACATCATAACATAACCCATGTAATAAATTGGGATTCTTAAACATCATGCCATCATAACATAATCTATATAAAACAAATGGATATCATTTCATAATAATAAGAATCATACCATGAAAATAATTGAGACATTATACTTGAAACATACACATATGAAATATTGTCATCTTAGATGGAAAATAGTTTTGATAAAACACTTGAAATGAATTCTTGAGGAAAATATCCTTTCTTCTGCAAAATAATTTTCTTTTCTGAAATTGTCATTAAATTTTAAAAGAAAATGATTTTGTTGAAAATAATCATGAAATATTGTATAGGAAGCTTCATGAAAATAAGGATTTATGAAATCGTCAAAATCTGTTTATGTTGTATAAGTTATAAAAACATTCTCCTCGTACATTTGTCAAAAAAGTCAAAAAGTACAACGTATGGTAAACAAAAGAAAGATTCCTTCCATAAAACAAAGTAAAAGTAAAATAGGGATAAACGTACCATTAAAAATACATGGTAGAATATTAAAAACTTTATGAGAAACATTTTATGATCACGGATGAAAAATATAACCCTAGTAAATACTTACGTATAAGCGATCTCGGATAAAATTGAGATTGAAAAATTATCCCTTACCTTAGGTCCGATATGATTCGTATGGATCCAAACCTCCTGTATAATGATTTAAATAATTTCATTGACTTATTACATAATCATATTCATTGTTATGATATCATATATGTTTCACTTATGACTTTTTATTACCCGTACTTTTGTAAATTCCATGTTAAAGCAGTGTTTTGGGAAAATCATTTCATTTATCGTATGTGTTTCGACTTGTCATTTTTGATATAATTACTTATATCCTGATTTACATAATTCCATAATGTAAAATAAAATTTATATATGATATATATTCATCATATACATATATATTATAGATCGATAAAAAGAATGAAATACATCATTCATGGAGACGGTAGGTCGTACGTATGCATGAACGCTGTTTTCGTTTCCTTATTGAATTGAATGGAATTAAGTAAATGACATAAATATATATATAACTAAATCCATTATCATTATTATTTCATATATTTCATTATTATTCATTATATATACTTTATAATCATTCATGAATGGTTAACATGGAGAATGAATCTCATCGCGTTGTGGAGACGGTAGTTCGTACGTACGCACGAGCGATGATATCATTCCCATGATGGTGGAATTGTATATAAGTGTATGTATAATATTTCAGAATAAATATAAATTTACAATAATCATATCTAGTTATTTATTTACACCCTTATACCCATCCAAGTAAGGTGGTGGTCGAAAACAGATTACACCACGGCGTGGAGATGGTATTCCGTACGTACGCACGCGCGGTGATTTCATTTTCCGTAGGATGGATAGAATGTGAAATAGGGTTTTTTCATATTTATAATTACATATATGTATATGAGTCATACTGATGTTATTAATTCATAATAAAACAACTAAAGAATAATAAGTAGAAGATGAAATAATTTGAAAGAATTGGTTACGGTTATTACCTCTTCTTCGACACGCCTCTTTGAAACCTCCTCTTAGGGCACTATGATTGGCCTTTGAAGAGTACTAGGACCTCTAGGATGTTTCTAGGGAAGTGGAGAACATAATTTGTCAGGGGTTGGCCGAGCTTGAAGGCTCAAAGTGGTGTGAGGAAGAGAGGGAGGAGGTTCCCTTTTATAAGGGAGGAGAGGGGCACCTTTGGAATCATCAAAAATATTAGTTTAATATAAATTTAAACCCCACATAAAAACCTCAAAAAATGTCTCAATTCGAATATTAGATGACGTAGGGTTGTAAACGCATCAACAAATAAAATTTAGACATGTAGGGAATTTATTTTATCAACTTGATTTATCCTTATTTAATCTGTTAAATTTTATTTGTGGTAATAAGATTCTAAATTTTAAATTGTTATAAATAATTATTTATGTGCTATGAATTATCCACAATTAGATAATATATGACATTATAGACAATATAACTTTAAATTTATACTTTTTAAATATTTTTTTTATTTTTAAACAATTTAATAATATGTAATTTTTATAAAATAACAATAGTGTCAATTTTGAAACTATTCATTTATTTGATTTTAAATTAAATCCAAACAAAGGATATATTAAAAATAAAATATTTAATAGGTTCCTAAAATGTCATAGTAATCTAGAAAATTAGTGGAGTACATTAAATAGTTCATATAATATTTATTTAAATATTTTTAAAACCATTTATTTGGTATATCTCTTAATAAAATAATTAGTACAACATTTTTGTATAATTATTTAATATACATAATTTTTGCATAGGAATTAAAAATAAAATCCTTTGAGGTAGATAAATATAAAATCTTTTATAATAATAATTTTACTCTAATTTATCAACTTAAAATAACTACTTGTAAATTTTTATCTTTATTAAATTATGAAAGTTACAACTTTGGAATCATTTAAAATAAAATATTATAAGTGTCATAATCGCCTTAATAAGGATCCAAATGGTCAAAAATTCGTCCAGTGGATGATTAGGGTCTATATATACAGTACTAATAAGTTTTGTGCAGATTTGGGGGTTTTTTTATATGTATTACTATTTCAATAAAAACTATATTATTGATTTTTCACTAAATAAATAATTTATGCATCATTAATGTATAAGATAATAAGGTAATTAATTAACTCTTAAAAATTACAAATAAAATACGATGATAAAGAAAAATATTTTATCTTTAAAATGAGTATTTATAACCGAATTTATATTCTGTATAATCTTATATTAAAAATACTTTAATTATTAAAGTTGAGTGAGACATATTTCACTTTCCTTTAAATAAAATAAACTAAAGGTCTTAATCACCTCCAAGTGGGTTCTAATGGATTCCATTTCGACCCGAATATGACTTAGGACGAATTATAATCATCCAATTGTATTAAGACAAGTATTAGGATAATTTTATAGTATTATATTTACCCTTAATTACACAATTTACCTTTTACTATTATAAATAAAATTTACCGTTGTTACTATTCATAAAGACCAAAAATAAAAAGTACACTATTAATATAATTTCATCCCACTGATTCCAAATATGGAATCCATTTTTCCAAATTCAATACACAGAAGTTTCCGAAATTAAATTAAAATTAATCTCGTTGTCGGAAAAAAACGGGTTTTTGTTTAAAACGTGGCAAAAGATTGAACTTATTTAACCTACGAATTCAATGTAAAATCAATGCTAATGACATAAATTATATTAAATGGTAAAAATATATTCTATTTATACTTTAAAACCATTTAATATTATAATTTAACCACATAAATTATTACGATGAAAAAAGTTGTTTTTAATTAAAATAAAGCGTGTTTTTACTATTCCTTAAAATATGAAAGTTATCAGAATAATATGAAAAATTTATCCAAGGTAAAATTTTATATCCTGATTCCAAATAATAATTTTATTTTGTAAAATTTAACTTATTAACATGTTGAAAACTAGATTTAAAGTGGGTTCTCCATCAAAAGGTGGCAAAACTACATTTTTTTAAAAATACTTATTTTACCTGAAAAATTTATTTTGTTCTTATACCATGTTCTAGAAAATGTGTAAGATGAATAATAATGTTATAAAATTCAAAATTCAGTTAATAATATTCATAACGGCTAGTTCATAAAAATATTATAATAATATATCATTGTTTAGTAAAACTTGGTATTGCGTACAACATACGCTATCAGGGAAGGTCGCGATTGCGTGTAATGCAAGCCAAGTCAGGGTTGCGTGTAGTGCACGACTCCTTTGTTGTTTCATATAACAAAATAAATTAAATATATATATATATATACTCAATGTTTCGTAGAATAACTTCTATCAAAAAAACATGAAATTTTGTGTAACACGATCCAAGATTAGTGTTGCGTATACTGTAAGATAATACGGTGTTGCGTATAGCGCAAGATAATCTTGGTGTAGTGTACAACAGAAGATATAAAAGAAATTAAAACGAATATATCTTATAAAATATCGGGTTGTTACAGTCAAATACAAAATTACCCTTCTCAGAGTAATCATCCATACATACAAATGTGTTATAACAATTTCAACTTATTGTATCTAAATCAAGGATGTACTACTAGTAAAAACAACATTATCTCTTCTTTATCGTAAACATTTCAATGTTATTATATACATATATTCAATTTCTATCAAAGGGATATGTTTCATAATCTATGTTTTCAAAAATATAGTTCTCAAGGTTTCTACTAAAAATACTCCAATAAAAACTATAAATACCCCTACCTCAGTCACTTAGAGTTCTTAGTCACATTATTGCATTGGTTCTAAATACAACATATCACATCTCAAAGGAATTAACAGATTAATAGTCATAAAAATGAGATACATACTTGAATTTTACATTAAAAATGGAAAGATAAAATTTGAAATTGTGAATCCTATGAGTACATCATTATTTCCTCTATCATGACCCTATATACCAATCATTATACACATCTAGGAATCCCAAGGAAAGAAATAAAATAATGGTTGCGCATAAATGTTAAGTAATGGTATCCGTATTGAAGAAGTTAGTAAGTAATGAATAATAAGGAATGAGTAATTATTAATTGACTAATTCCATATAAATAATCTCATGAACTATAAAATCATTCATGAATATAATTAAAAATTAAATTATCAAATGGAAATAAATAAATGAATTAATAATGATAAAATTTATAATTTCAAACATCTGAAACATATTGTTGAGTACTTGTTCCTATATATCTATATAAATGGATATGTTCATGACCAAGGACAAATCTATTGTGTTTCATGATACCTACGGATGCATAGAGGCTCTATAGCAAGCCCCTCCCATCACATACTATGTCCAATTCATTCTTCATATGAAAGGGTTGAAATATGATCAATATGGACAATCATATTGAAAAATATAAATATAAGTTTTAATACATTCCCCAATCAGTCAATGTAATCAAAAACCATTCATAGTATTCTTTCAAATGATTTAAAAATTATATATCCCCAATCAAATAAATCATAATCCATCCATAGAAATTACAAGGATGGTATTGTTACAACGTATTCACAATGTTTAATAATAAGATTTTTGTTGTCATTGATTAATAGAAATTCAATAAAAATTCACTTATAAATTTTCATGATGAAAATATATTTTTTTAAATACCATTATATGACCAAAAATTTCCTGAGTAATAAGAAAAAAAATTATTCATGAATATCCATACATACATGGAATGAAATCTTTACATAAATGAGTTTCATGATGGAGGGTAATTCTATACATTCCCTATAAGATAAAAAAAATCCTTGTGTACTAGTGTAAAAAAGTTAAAAAGCTTCTTGTTATGAAAACGATATATAGATAAATTTTATACCATTTTGTAAAAAGTAGAAAAGGCTAAAATTTATTTCATAAATCATTTGGATATTATTAAAAAATTCTTCAAAACAACTTTCAGAATTCATGGAGATGGGATAAAGGGGGTGTTTCACCGAGGAGTGAAAGGTAGTTTGATTTCTTTAAAAAAAATTTGTCTATTTTGTTATTAAAAATAAGTAAATGAGTTTGAAACATGTGTTCTCCATAAATAACTATATTAGAAAAAAAACATGAGTTTCTTGAAATATATATCTTAATATATAATAATCAAAACCTTAATAATGAACAACCCACACAAATAATTATATTGTAACATAAACTATTACCACTTTGGTAGGTTTTGAATCATAATACCAATGAAAATAATAATTTAAAATAAAACATGAAATACCACGGATATAAATGGATTCATGATATAATATGTCAAATGGGTATTTTATACAACAAAAAAATAACTAAGTATTAAATGTGGAATACGTCTCATGGAAGTAAATGTGGGATGGGAAACCATTACCTCTGGTTTTATTACATTCATATGTGTTTTCACCTCATGTATAATAAATATATATTTGTTATAAATTTTTTTTAGAATAAAACTCAAAATTTTAATTACATATATTATTTACTTATAGTATTTTATGACACATTTATCAAAAATTATTTTTTAAAATATCTATTTTGGGTGTTAATTGTCATGTATTCTAATGAATATTTTGAAATAAAAGTTCTCGATATAAAAAAGGATATAGTTCCATAATTGTTATAATTATATTAATTTTAGAAATTTTATTTTTCATTAGATACATCTTATTATCATTATTTGATATTGTACATATAAAATTATTTAAAACTCTATATGGAGAAAATAAAATGTACATACGCACGAGTTACAATATTATTTCATAATAGGTGAATAATAAAGGTAGTGAGTGATATATTAATTTTATAGAATCAAAATAATGTCCTAAATATTACATATATTCATTTAATTTTCCTTGTTTCCTTCCATGTCAAGAAGAAGTGAGAAATTGATCACAATGATTCATGAGGCCATAGTCTGTCGTACATATGAGTGACGTTATAATATTTTAAATTGAATTGAAAGTAAGAATTTATATATGATATTTCAAATATAAAATAATAATTATATAATAAATATTATATATATAGATTAATTACATTGTTATATTAAATTATGATTGGTGGTGACATAAAACGAATTATATCAATTCATGTGGTGGTAGCACACCGTACGCATGATCAATTCTTTCATTTCCCATTTGATGGAAGTTAATATGCATATTGGTTACACAATTTACCTAATAATGTATTAGTATATGGGAGATACTATGGTTTTTATATTATCCTTCTTGAATAATATTAAGGTATATATAATAATAAATAAAATAAATTTTCTTTTAAGAACATTACATCATCATTAGAGGACCAATTTAGTTTTGCACCAAAAGCTTTCCAATGTTGGATTTAGGTTGATTAAAAGGCATCTAAGATGTTGCGAGAGATGTGAGGAAATTATTTGGATATTAATTTTACAAACCATATGGCTTTGTAATTTTAATGAGTATAGGGGAGTGTGTGGCCTTTTATAAGTGGGAGAGAGGAAACATATGGAATTATAGAATAAAATGAATTACACCCATGTTTTTCACGTGAAAAAATTCTTAAAAATTTCCCATTATGAAACCATCAATGTGATAATGTTTAAAAGTTTCTATAAAATAATAATTGTACAATTTTTAGGCAACTTTAACCCTTGTATTATTCTTTTAAACCCTCAGTAAACCCATTTCAACCCTACAAGTAATAAATAATTATTGTTATTTTTACTATTCATTATAATCTAAAATTAATTATACCTTATTATATAATATTTACTATTCTAATTCCAAACATTAAATATAATTTTCCAAATTCAATTCATTGAAGTGGTGGAATTAAATTTAAAATTAAACCCATATAGTGGATGAAAATCGATTTTCCATAGAAAAAATAATCAAAAGTTTAAAAAGATTTTATATAAACATTCAATATAAACATAATTACTATAAAAAATTAAATAATTTATATTATAATATAACTAATGTTACCTATATAATAATTTAAAAAATAAAATTAACTTATAAATTATTTAATTGTAAATGGAAATTTTATTAAAATCAGTATTTTTCTATTTTCATCAAAAAAATTAATCTCTTCAAAAAATTATAAAAAAGTATGTCAAATTTAATTTTTAAATTTTTGATTAATAAAATAATGTTTATTTATTAAAATAATTTTTTAAAGTTTGTATAAAAAATTTAAAATATGTGCACATAGTATAAAGAAACCACATTTTATATTAATATAGTTTACAGAAAACATTTCATTATCATTAAAATAACTTTACATTTATAATAAATAGATAAAAATTAATTAATTTTATACATGTGTAAATCATATATTTTTTATAATTTAGTTAGTCATATTTATACCACACAATTTAAAATCTATGTTACAATATTATACTATTATTCAGTGCATGTAGACTCAAGGTTTCATGAATCAAAATCTATCAAAGAGAGTGAATTTATTTAATAAGAAATATATCCTAAATTCAAATTTAGTTAGATAATATCTTTTCAAAATATATATAACCATAAATGTATATAAATTTATTTTTTAATGTTTACAATAAAAAGTATTCCTTAAATAGTGAAGAAAAGTAAGGTAAAGAATGTTACATAAAATATCAGCTTAGATCAGAACTTGTAGCATGCCTTGAGAAAACAAATCACATGAATGATATTAGAATGATAAAGAAAGAATGTGGATATAAAAAATCAGGAAGAGATTAATTTTATAAATATGAATAAAGGTATATTTAAGAGATTATATACATGAAACTAAATGTATCTCAATAGGTAAAGATAGTGGAAGATCATTATATGAAAGTTGAATCCATGGTGCATCATTTTTGTAAAAATAAATCAAAATTTCATAAGAATTAATGCACCTAAAGAAATATGAATGAAAATTTTAGTAATTCATAAAATATGAAAACGGAATCATATCATGCTATGAAAAAATATCACTCCAAGAATCAGGTGAAAATCATCACCGCTAAATATAAAAAATCTTCTTATTTTACTAACCATGATGGGGTTAGAACAAATGTAGGGAAACCACAGATTAAGGTAGGATTTTACAATTCTATCACATCAAAAACATAACCCACATAATAAATATTTCACATACATTGAGTAAATAATAACATAAACATATTATAATCCTCGAAATAATTATTACAAGGGATGTTCGGACTTCTATAGAAAAACAAGATTAGATGATTTTTTCAGTATTGTAAAATATATGGGAATAATTATTACAATTGATTGAACTAAATTTCATCACCTAAAAATAGGTATTACCTCATGGAGACAGATAGTGGAATATAATTTTGTAACTTTCATAAGTTGATGGAAGATGGAGAATTATAATCGTGAGATGTTAAAATGTTTCAATGAAAAATAAATTTCAATACCCAGAGTAAGGTTTTGGAATATGTGTCTGACCATATCACTTTAATTAATAATTTTTAAAAAATATTCTAGGAATTTTATTTGTCTAGAAAAAATTTCTAGAAAGAAGCATGTTAAAGAAATAACCTTTTTAGTTGAGAGATAACTAAAATCAATAAAATATAATAAACTACATATTATTGATAGTGTTCATTCCTCAGACATGAAAGGTTGTATAAAAATCCTAAAAAAATTTTAATATGATGATGGCAGAGAATATACATTTACAAATTATTTTTACTTAAAAATTACATGAATATGGATTTAAAAGTTTTAATATTCTAAATTTAAATGACATAATGTTTATATGCTGATGAAGTAAAAAAAATACACTGTGTTTTGGCCAAAATTTTGATAAAGGAAAAAACATATTTTTCAGAAAGATTCACGTATCCTTAGATGTCTGGAATATATAATTAAATCAAACAAGGAAGAATGAACTAATGGAAATATCCATTAAATTTTAGAACATTATAAATCATGTTATATGAGTGGTAAAGATGAAAACAAGTTATTTCATCAAATAATTAGGCACCCTAGATAGAAATGTATGAGTTAAGATTATAATGTTTATGCTTAAAGAAATTTTTTATAAAAAGGGAAGATGGGAAATTTTGTAAGACATGTCATAAAATAAGGATGATTGGTTAAATTAGTAAAAAAACTAAAATCCATTATTATAGAGCTCTTTATCTTATTCAATTGAATCATTCTGTGGTGATAATACATAAATGAAAAAGAGAATTTTTAATCTATCACTTTGTTTTATGATTTTACTTAGAAAATCAGAATCATATCTTTGAATCATAAATCAGAGGGTGTATAAATGATTATATTTTCAAAAATATATTTTTAGAGGAAAATCGGTGTTAACGTAATAATGATAAGAATAGAAAATGTAAAAGAGTATACATGTAGTGAATTTGACTTGTATATAAATAATTATGGTGTCAAAACACAATACATTTCTCTATACAGCCCAAAAAAATAGAATGTTAGAAAATAAAATAATAGTTTATTGGAAATTGGATAAATTATTTTGGATGAGTATAAAATATATATGTTCTATGAGAGAGAATTTTTTAGTACCATTTTTCATTAGAAATTTGATCTTTTTAAGGCCTGAATCTAACATGGATTCATGGAAAATGTGGCATGAAAATAACCTCTGGTAAACTATTTCATATTTTTTGGAATTTTATGGGTTCTATAAATCAATAATCTGAATCATGGAAAATTCAATGAAATTATTTAGTCATACATTATCATGGGATATTCACCAAACGAAAGTATTTATAAATGTAGGATAAAATTTTTAGAAAAATTAAGGGATAACTATGATATGATTTTTATTAAAAATCATAATTCTTTAACATAACTTAATGAAAATTCTATGGAAGATAATTTTATGTCTTCAAAAGAGAATAAAAAATTTGAAAATTAATGTGAGACAAAATAAGTAACTTGTATTTTAGAAGAATAATGCATCCAGGAAGGTGATATATGAATAAAGGATATTAAATTTTATACTATATATAAATAGGTGGAATATGACAACATTATTATAAATTAAAATGCTCTGATTCTAAAAAAAATAATGGTGTTATTAGAAAATAAAACATCACTTACCTAATAGATTTAACTAAATTAAGTTGTAGATTCAGTTAAACATAAATAATGGGTTGATTCTATGAATAATGGTTTAGATAATAATGATAAAACTAAAAACAATAATCTTATTCCTAGACTAGGAGGAAATAATATTATTATGAAAATTTGGGTGTACAGAAACTATATTAATGATCATGGAGAAATTCTGAGAAAAAAATCTATATTTGTATAAATATTTTATACACAAGAGGATGGATGGATTTTAAATAAAAATGTTATCCCATTTCATTATTCGAAAATATATAAATTTCTTATAAGTGGCATCACAAAATTGTTATAAGGTTTATTATATTGGTAAAAAAAATTCTATCTAAAATAGTGGGATTTAGTTTCATGTTTAAAAAGAAAAACAATGCGGGTTCATATTGGATAATTATGTAATAAATGTTTTTAAGGTGATGAAAGCCATTTATTGGTAGTAATGAGAACCACATTCTTGGTACTCAAAACATGATATTTGATCAAAAATGTTGAATTTTTATAAAGTTAATGGTGATAGGAACTATAATGTGAAAGATATGAGCATAGGTAACCTGATTGTTATTGTATATAATTTTGATATAATTTTTAAGGGGATAGAGAAAAAAATTAATGAGATTTCTTAAGAAATTAATAAAAAAACTCAAATGTTAATAGATGTAGATATAACATTATTCTTTGGTATACTGGTTTGATAAATGGAGAAATAAATCATTATATCATATGGAATATACACCAAGGATTTTTTTTTAAAATGTTTGGCATGGAAGAAACTAAATAATATTCTAATCATATTTCTATTGGAATAAAGTTCATTAATGATTATAATAGAAAAATGGTGAAGTGGAAATACATAAAAGAGTTTATAAGAAGATTTATCTATCTTACAGCATCAAGGAAAACGTTTTTTTAACTTTACATTGTGTTCCATATATCAGAGTGATGTGAAGTAATCTAAAATATTGGAAACAAAAATAATTCTAAGATATATCAAAGGAACATCTATCTAAAGGGTATTTTATAAAATAATTTGTGATATAAACATTCTTGGGAATAAAAAAGATGAATAAGAAATAGATTTGAATGATAGAAAATTAACTTCAAAAAGAAATTTTTTAGGTGAATGTTGTGTGAGTCAGTATAAAACTTTGTAGATGAAATTTCATTAGGATTATTTGAAAGTGAATTTTTATACATAATTAATGATTCATTTTGATAACTAAAGTGATAATAGTATATTTAAAAATATTATACAAAACTAAATATTGACACATATTAATATTGAGTATTGCTTCCTAAAACAGAAATTAGGTGGGGGTGATATTATGTTTGAATATATATCTAAAAAATACCAAATTTATTATGTTTTCATTAAAATTATTTCAAAACATTGGTTTTTGAAATTGATATTGTAACATTTTTTCAGCCTCAACCAAAGACTTCTTAAACACCATATAGAATCACCCCTCCCCCCCCCCAAATGGTTTACATTATGTTAAAAAATTTGGAGAATATGTACACATTTTTTATAAGAAGGTGGAGAGTGATCATTGTCCAGAAAATAGTGATAGTAATTATATTTCATTTGAAAACGAATCTGATTATGTGGTAATAATTTAGTGTAGGTCAAAAAATTGAGAGAATAAAATGTGTGGGGATTTTATCATAACATGGTCAAAAAAATATAGTGAGAGAGGAATGGAATTTCATTATAACATTATTTTATCTAATAGTGTTATGTCATGAAAATATCTTCTGATAAATGATATTAGTTTATAAATTTTTAAAAAATTTGAGAAAATTGATGTTACAAAAAATGATTCTTGATAAAATCTAACTGTTGAAATATAATGAGTGATAAATGCTGTTAAAAAATGTTGTTAACAAATACAAAGTGTGTTATTGATAATCCCTTGATATCTTTTATAGAAAAAAATTGTTTTTATATGTAACTTTTATTAAAAAATTGAAAAACTGGTGTGAAATAAAGGTGTTCGATATTTGTTAAAAAACATTGGTAGGAATGATTTATTACAATGTTTTTTATGAAGTAAGAACTATAGATAGTTATAATGTTTATTTTCATAACATTATTAAATAATGTAGAAGAATATATGTGTATAACCCTCAATTTCAATTAATTTTTTCTTTATTTATATATTTCTGTATGTAAAGTGTTTCGGTGATGTTTGATAGAGTTTGGAGGAACTTTGTAATGATTTTTTTTGATTTCCTAGAGGTTCAATGTTTTATCATAATTAGTAAAAACCATGTAACTCCTACAGAGAACAATGAAAAGTGAGGTAGCGGGATCTGGGTAGGCATAAAGTTAGGAACATGGTGTGTACAAACCATGTGGCCACCTAGGAGAAACCATTCATTTGGAGAGTTATACAATTTCATGGCTTGTACATGATTTGCCATGTTGTATTCTCTAATAGTGAATGATACAAATTATATTAGTAAATTTTATATTAAAACATTTTTTCTACATAATGGCTCATTTTCCATAGGTCAACCATAACAAAAATTCTACTCTTCCAGAAGGATTTTGAGACCATTCCTTGTAATCCTAGAGAAATCTGTAGGAAAATATTTTTTCATAGAAAGATGGATTCTATAGTAAGTCACCATTCATTGTATTTTTTTCATATCTTTTATTTTAAACCTTCTTGTATTTATAGATATAATTTGTTTGGGATAGATCAATGATGTTTTTACAATCATGATGAGATATCTCTATTTTTCATTAATTGAATGATATCTAAGGCTAGTTTTTTGAGTTTCAACCTGTTTTGTTGAATATTTTATTACCATTATTTGTTTCTAGTTTTTTTGATGATTTTTTACTTTAATATCTACACCTCTAATTATAACATGAAGTATGTGATTCAAAAAAATTAATTTATTGGATATGATAGAAAAAAGTTTGTGTAAATATTGGTATAAACCTTCTTTATATATTTTTTGTAAAACTGCTGAATTGTTGTGCAATGTGCTTTATTGAGTGATTTTAAAATGATGAATATAGAAATGGTTGGATGGTTTGATTTACGATGAAAGGTTTTTCGGAATAGTTTTTAATAAATTTTTTTTAAAAAAATTGTCTGAAACCATTTTTTCACATGGTTTTTTCATAATTGGATGAAATATTTTCACTCTCATAGGTGTGGCCAGGTAGAAGGCACATGTTCCATTGGAGAAAAATTATATGGTTACCTTATAATGACATGTAAGATCAATGAGATACTTCTAGTGATTATGGAACTATAACATAGGCATCAATATGTGGATGAGTGGATTGGAATGGTTTATGTTAAATGGATATGTGAAATGGTTTAGAGGACTTTCTTGGTTTTCTTCCATTGAAATGGTTTTGGTTTGGAAAACTATTTTGGAATGAAAAATAATTTTTTGATAATATTCAAAGATTTAATTTAGTCTATTAAAAATTATATAAATTGTTTTATATAAAAACATTATATAATTTTTCTTACATTTGTAATCCTAGTGGCATTCGTAGAGAATTCATTAGGGGAAAACATATTATTTTTCATTAATCACACCCTTTTTTGGAATATTGGTTCTTTTGCATATACATTTTATCAAGACATATGTAAATGAAATTTTTCTCATTTATTGAGTGATGCATTTTTATACATAGATCATGCATTTTGTTGTTGGATATTGGAGTTTGTGGGGAGCGGTGGAGTTAGTGTCTTTGGATTCCTTGAGTTTTTTTGGTTTTATCTTCCGAATTGGACTCTGAAATGGATTATAGTATAGTTTGATATTGTTTCTTTTTTGTACTACTCTTATTTTAGGCATCATATAATTTTTTTTGGTTATGGTATTCTTGTTTTCTTTGATTTAAATTAAAAATGGAAAATCATCCCCTAACTATTTATGAAGACATTGGAATTTATTTTCATACTTTGGAATCATGAGGATACTGCCTAAGGCAATGAAACAATTTTTCCTCAACTCATGCCAATGAGGGGGGTGGGATGTTACAAGTGGTATCAGTTTGTTTGATCCTTTGGTATTAGTTGGGAAATTCTTAGGGTTGAAAATCATTTTTAATTAGTCCATCAATTAGGATGTTAGAATCAGGTATCATTTTTGGAACATGAAATGTATATCATAAAAAGTAATAGATAACCTATCTATCACGAACCTCAAGTTATGATGGATTTTCGCACATAGTTTTTTTTTAAAATTTATAGGAGTTTCTTCCTCATTTTTAGGGGATTTTCCAATGAGAAAAACCTAAAATGACTTGTAGAAATGAATTTACACTATGGGTGGATATTTCATTTTGAGTAATGATTTATGATGTAGTGAAAATTTTTCTATTTGTTTAAAAAGTTTAAAAAATTTAAGATGTGTGATTTTGAAAGGGCATTATAGGGGTATTTTGAAAGTAGATTGATTTTGAACAGCATTGTAGAAATTCCAAAAAATATTTTGAAATGAACAAAGGTTTAATTTTGGAATGTTTCGTTGTGATATTTATGATTTAAAAATTTAAAATTTCTAAGACATCAGTTTCAAGGGAATGATTTTTTTTCTTTATGTTTATAGAAAATGGAAATAGGTACTCATCATAGAAATTTATAGGAAGATACTCTTGAGAATTTGGTTCCACCTAAGCCACAGGTGGACCAATAGTGGCTCAAATAATTCACCAAGATTTTCATATTGTGGATAGAAGAAAAGAATGTATGTATGGAGAAAAGTGGATCACTATATTAATTTCAAGAAGTAGAATCTACCCATATTTTAGTGTGATTCCTAAACAAGTAAAGCAATGTTGTGGCTGAATATAATTAATTGAATCATCGACTTCCTTTTCACACAAACATAGCTAAAAGTAAAGTTTCTGACATATATGATATAACGTATTACACACTAGTGGTGGGAATTAGTAATTCAGGATAAATTGGATCAATAAATTTTATGGGAGAATATTTAATAATCGGTCCAAATAAATTATATCCTCAAATATTTAGGATTTCAAGAATGATAGGCATTTTATTCTTGAAGCACTGGAATCTATCATTGATAGAGTATGTGGATAAATTTATGAATATAGTCCTTCTTGAACCTGATGTTTCATCCCTTGAATACTTGAAGGCACACATTTATCAATTGGGGATGAGGATATAAATTCTCTTGAAGATTTTTAAGCTTTGTGAAGAGTAATTGTAATGACCCAAATATTAATCAATGAAATTTCACCATTCCTATAGTAATTTCATAATCAAATAAAATCACATTAGGAAACACAATACCACATTATTCTTAAATTAACTACTACATGACCTTTAAACATAATTTTTCCACTTCTATGATTCTAATTTCAGTTGTGATCGGTATTTTTATAAGTCATGAATATTTAATGATTAATTTAAAATTTTAAAATTAAATTTATTTTCATAAAATTTATTAATAAACTTGTATTTATATCTCTTATGATTATATGATAATTTTATGAGTCCTTAAGTAAATTTCCAAAGTTTTACAAAATCAGTTTTAATTTTAAATTTTGTATTTTTCAAGTAAATTATGACTTTAATTTAAAAATAAATTACACATTTTTACAAAATTATATTCATTATATGGAGTTAATTTTTAAATTCTACACATTGAAAAATAGTTAGTGTGAATTTTTGGGATTTTTCAAAAATACATGAATTTTTTGTGAATATTAATATTTGATAATTTATAAAATATGAAAAATAAATGAATTTATGCATCATGATTGGGTTTTGGATGATGTAAATGGAAATTATTTTGAACTCAGATGTACTTATTACTATTTTTAGTCACAATATTCCTCAATATTTATTGTCTTCTAGAGAATTAATAATTTAATGAATACAATATTAAGAAATCCCATCTCCCCTCCACTATAAATACCTCCCCTCAAAACCTCATTTCCTCAAACCTATCAAGCCTTGTGCCTACTCCTAGTTCTGGTCAAATATCTTCCCAATATCCTTCCCCAAGTTCATCATCCCTTAGTCTCTTAAAAACACCAAAAAATCTCCCCTAAAGAGGCTCTCAAGGAAGATATATTCAAGAGGTAATTTCACTCTCTCTCTTTGCTTAAGAATTCCTTTGAAGTTTCATTTCTTTTCTTCTATTATCCTAAACTTATCTTATCCAAATGTCATGATAACACTGTTATGATTTGTATATTGGTATTATATCATGTTAATGGAATATTATTCACCATAATTATCTTTCTTACTATTTTATTTTTTAAAATGAAATCATTTCCCCTTATGTGTTAATTTTCCATCATCCTGGGTGATGCACATAAATTTTCCTTAAATGCCTTCAATTATATAAATAAAACCGTTTAATTTATGAAAAAAATATTTTAATAGTTATTTATTTACCCCTTTTATATTCTAGAAACCACTTTTATAAATAATACTAAATGAAAAAAACAAGACATGTTCGTTGTGACCCAAAAACCACAAAAACTAACATAAAATGACCATTATTAAATTTTATCTAATCAATCATCCTCATGGTATATAAGAAAATTCATTATAATATCCTTTAAACTATTGAATTATCATTAATAACATGTAATATTAATTTTTTTGTTTATTCATGTTCTACGTAAACTTCTATTCATGTATACTAGTGAAACGTTCATGAAAACTAAGAAAAAGAACACTGACGAACAATGAATTTAAACTCAATAACTCGTTGAAAGGAATATAAAAGAACTTAATGAAACCATAATGAACCATATTAATTTATAAAAGGTTCTATAATTTTTAATTAAAATATCTGATGTCATTATATATGACATTAAATTGAAGAAAGCATTCAGATACAAGGTAAGGGGAATTCTCAAACCCAACTTTCTTTCTATGGGTTCTCCCTCTTTCACCCCATTTTCGGTATGGTTATTTATAAAAACATTTATTAATCATTATCTTACATTTTCTGGGTTATAAATGTTTTACACTAGATTTTATGTTGAAGATAATGTTTTCCAAAAGAACTCTTATTTCAAAAACACACCTTTTACTTCTCACTCAAGGTTGATGATTCTTGTATCAAGCATCATATTCCCTCTTTCATTTGGGAACCCAAATATTTTTATTGTATACTTATGAAATGAAACACATTCCTTTACATGGGTTACTATATGTTCAATATTGATATATTTTTCATGCATGATAATGTAAATTTTTCAATGTGACGGGTGTGCCCAGAATTATATAGAGCAATATAAATGATATGATATGATTGGTTTACCTGAAATTATATAGCGCTCTAATGAATTGGGTAATGTGAATAACCTCATGAGTAAATTTAAGTATACTTGAACATGATTATAGATTTTTTCACAACTATGGGTGGTAGTTAACCAAAAATACATGATGTTTCATTTTTATGCATTGCCACATTTGAAGAATTTTCTTAATGTTTCCTCTCATGATTTTAATCCTATGAATATGTAATGATGATAATGATTAATCTCATCCCATGTTATATTGTTTCATATCCTTATCTATCCTCTTACTGGTCTTTTATCTCACCCCTTTTTTATGTATATCCTTAGGTGACTACTTATACTAAGGATAATTAAATGTCAAATAAGAAGCTAGAGAAAAAGGAACTAAATAAATGTTAATGTTTATGTTGAAAATGTTATGTTTGGTCCATGTTTTCCCAAGACACTAAACATTTTTATCCTCTTTTTATAATTATTTTATGTTTTTTATCATTAAAATTATGTAAAATTAAAATAAGAAAAGTAGGGTCGTT
Organism: Viscum album; assembly: GCA_963277665.1. Lineage (NCBI taxonomy): Eukaryota > Viridiplantae > Streptophyta > Magnoliopsida > Santalales > Viscaceae > Viscum > Viscum album. The sequence goes on along the minus strand of OY728147.1, from coordinate 1,688,254,484 downwards.
ATAGTTGGTATTAGCGGCATGGTTTAGTTAATTTTGGAATTAGGATTAGAGAACCTTAGGGAAAACCCTGGAATGAAACTAAGTATATATAAGAACACAAGAATATTTTCTAAACATATGGATCCAAAAAGATATAATTTTAGTGTTAATTTCAAAAATTAATAAATTATGTATGCATGACTTGTTGACTTATATTTGTTCTAACCTTTTCTATTTTAGAAAATTGTGGGAACTAAGAGAAACCATGCCAATAACCCTTGCGAGGGACAATGCAGTGATTGCCTGAATAACATCCTAAATGCAATGGGAGGTGGAGTTTAAAACATCATGGTGATTATTATCCAATTGTCTTATGTTATAAATATTAACCTGAATAATGTGAAACGTCCTCCTTCACCTAAGAGGGAGAAATTGGATATCGATGGTTTTATGCTACAATGACCACCGTCACTTAGTGTATCTCGCAATCCACTAGTTTCGGAACAGTGGGTCAACATGATTGAGAATATCTTTTCTATGATTCACTTTTATAAGGTGGAAAATGTGAATATGGATACTTATCGTCTTCATGGATTGGCCGACCAATGGTGGTATTTGATTAATAACACGAATCTTAGAGTTGAAATTGAAGAGATGGAGTGGGAAGACATTAAGATAATATTTCTTAACAAGTATTTCACATGAACTCTTTGTAAGAGTATGTAGAGAGAATTCATAGACCTAAAGAAAAATGATGGATAATCTATCATAGCCTATGAAGAAAATTTCACAAGTCTTGTAAGGTATGGTTCGGGTTTTGTTATCAACAATGATAGCAATATATATAGATTATTTAGGGTTTAAAAACCACACAATTGTAAGGATCTTGCAATTAGAGACTTTTGGAGTAATAAAGAAGTTTTTTGATGTGCTCTCATAGTTGATATGGAGTTTGGAGAACTTTTCAATGGTCATAGTGATATAAAATGAAAGAGGGAGTTTCATGATAGAGGATGTAATGAGAAAGGTGGAAAGAAAACTCAACCACCCACATGTAAAAAATGTGGGAAGAAGCATCATGATAACTGCCTCAAAAGGACATGGAAATGATTTAAGTGTGGGAAAGAAGGACACCAAACTCAGGAGTGTCGAAAATACATGAGAAGGAAAGATTATGTAGTGGATGAATGGAGAGGACCACCCATGGTTCAATGTTACAACTGTAAGGAGAAAGGAAACTATGCAAGCCAGTGCACTAAACCTCAAGTCCTCGAGGGTAATCAGTATCAGCAACCACCAAATCCAAAGGAATAGGGGAAGGATTATGTCATCACTGCTGTAGAAGTGGAGCATGAAAATGAATTTGTACAATGTGCAGTTCATATTCAGTCAATAATGGAAAAGGTCTTATTTTATCCTAGTTCCATGCATTACTTTATATCCCACAAGTTTTCTCAAACTATTGAATCGAATCCCTGATACCTTGAAGTAGAAATATTTGTAAAAAAACCTAGCGGTGCAATCATTTCAACTTAAGTGTTGTACTCTTCTCCTTTTGGTGTATATATGAATATTCTTCCAGTGTATCTCATGATACTTCCCTTTGTGTAATTTGAAGCGATAATGGGAATAGAATGTCTCTAGTTATATAGATCACATATCAACTGTTGGGAAAAGGAAATATCCTTTCATATTCTGAACAATCCCATACTCCCATACAAATGAATGGGAAATCATGAATCTTCCTTTGAAAATTCCTTCGACGGCGTGTGTGTTCATTCCCTGTGAAGTGGCATGCCTCAATCAGATGGATAAGTCAAAGGAAAGTGTTAACCAATAAGAAATTCCCATGAATAGGTAATATGCTGATGTATATCAAAAAGAGTCACCTAGAATTCCCCCAGATCATGAGCTAGATTTCTCTTAAAAACTCATACCAAGAGCTACTCCTATCTCAAAGTGTCTCTATAGGATGGATCCTATTTAATTGGAGGAGTTAATGAAGATGATGCAAGATAATTTAAACAAATGGTTCATACGGCCTAGTGCATCACCTTGGGGTGCACCAGTGCTCTTTTTGAAGAAGAAGGATGGGTCAATGTGTCTGTGTATCGATTATAGGTAACTCAACAAGATAACCATAAAGAAAAAGTACCCCATTCAAAAGATTGATGACTTGTTCGATTAGTTAATAGGACCTCAGTACTTATCAAAGGCAGGTATTCATTCTTGATATCATCAGCGAAAGGTGAATAATGAAGATATTTAAAAGAATACCTTCTATACAAGGTATGGGCACAATGAGTTTCTTATATAAATTATGATATCCCTCTCTCATTTCGGAACCCAATGTTATTTAATGTATTCTTATTAAATGAAACACATTCCTTTCCATAGTTTACAATATGTTCAATATTTATATATGTAGCATGCATGATTATGTAAATGTTGTGGTGTGACGAGGGCACTTATAATTATATAGAGCAATGTAAATGTTATGATGTCATGGGTGTACCCAGAATTATATATCATTTAAATGAATTGGGTAATGTGAAGAACCTGATGAGTAAAGTGAAGTATGCATGAACATGTTTGTAGCTTTGTTCACAACTATGTGTGGTAGTTAACCACTAAGAAATAATGTTTCATTTTTATGCATTGGAAAATTACAAGTCTTTTCTTAATTTTTCCTCTCATGATTATGATCCTATGCCTATGTTATGATGATAATTATTATGCTCATACCTTGTTATATTGTTTAATGTTCTTATATATCCTCTTACTGGGCTTTTAGATCATTCTTTTTTGATGTATATCCTCAGGTGGCTACTTTTACTAAGGATAATTCAAGGTCCAATAAGAATATATAGAATAAGGAATTAAATAAATGTTTATGTTTATGTTGAAAATTTTATCTTTGGTATTAGTTTTCCCAAGACACTAAACTTTTTTATCCTCTTTGTGTAATGATTTTACGTTTTTTATCATTAAAATGATGTAAAAGTAATGTAAGAAAAGCAGGGTTGTTATAGTATTATATAGATATGGTCAACAGAGTGATAGTGATATAAAATGACATATTTAGAACTATGAGTGGAGGAAGCATGTTGATACCTATGGGAAATGGTGGGAGCACTTATGACGGGAACAAGAGGAAGAGGTCCACCTACTTCCAATGTAGTGGAATGAATCAGAATTAGATGGAAGAATAAGTGAATCTTCCTCCAAAACCTAATAGTATAGATTGATGTTTCCAATGTGGTTCATTCGACCACAAGAAGTGTGATCGTAAATAACCACCAAGATCATGGCACAATTTCAATCAAATGGGACATCTTTAGCACTATTGTTGTAGTTATCCATGGTCAGGTGTTAAGGAAACATCTCATGTGACATAGACGTAATATGATTCAATGGGGTTAGGGAAGAGGAATACATATCTTTAGAATATTTAAACTAGGAATAGTGATTATAAAAATTCCCTAACTATTCAGAAAGGGAAACATTAATAAGGAAATAAAGAAAAAATTTCATATATTAAGCAGTTTTATGGAGTAGAGAAAGTGATTGTGGGTGATAAATCCCAACCATTGATGGTGAGAGGTAAAATTATTTTTAATTAGTACTTTATGTGTGATTTATCTAATTTGGGTGCATCCCATTCATTTATTTCTTCTCTTGTTGTTGACATTTTGGGTTTAGATGTTGAGACGATACCTTTTGTTTTGAAGCATCAAACTCCTCTTAGTCATAGAGAATATTAATCCCTTATGTTCAAAAAATATTGTATAACTATTGATGGAGCATAATTATGTTGGAACTTTTTTTCTTGGTATGCATATCATTGATATAATCCTAGGAATGTTTTTTTGACAATGTTCATGGATCGCATCAATTTTTATACCCAAATATTTATCTTTATTCAAAATAATAGAGTCAAATATCTCTTTGTAGGAGAATAGAATGTAATCAAAGGGGGAATATGCTTGTTGGGAATTTGGATCAATCGACTATAAATGGAATATTTCACTTTGGAATCTAAGTATCAGATTGAGAAGAGTCATTTTCTAGCAATTGTTGATCATTTTTCTGATGTTTCTCCCCAAAAATTATCATAGTAACCACCCACAAGAGAAGAGGAGTTTACAATTTATCTCTTAAAGGTGGTATTCCTATCTCATTTATGTATTATCAGATATAACCAATAGAATAATGGAAATTTAATTTCAAGTTAGAAGAGTTGGAAATCACAGGGTTCATCCATCCTAGCATATCTAAGTAGGTAGCAACAGTCTTGTTTGTGAAAAAGATGGACGAAAATATATAGTAATGTGTTGATTACTATAATCATAACCATGTTATTATAAATATTTTTTATGGACTTCCATGGAATAATGATAAATATTATTAGTACAGGGGGTCCTAGTTATTCTCAAAAAAATTCTTGCACTCAGAATATAAAAAATTGTGGGTTAGGAAGGAGGATATTCTAAAAATAGATTTCAGAAGTATATATGGCCATTAAAAGTATGTGGTTATGGATTACAGTACTATGAATTCACTATCATTATTTATGGAATTTATGAATCAAATATTTTAGAGGTATCTGAATTTTTTGTGTTTGGTTTTTTTCATGACATATTTATGTATTCAAGGACGAGGGATAAGCATGAGAAATACTTAGTGACATTGTTGGGATTTTTGAGGGATCATCATATATATTCCAAATTATTAAAGTGTGACTTTTAGATACAAGAGGATTGTTTACTTGACCATGTAATCTATGAAATATGTGTTTCTGTGGATCTAGAAAAGATAAAGGCTATTATCTCTTGGAATCCACCAAAGAATGCCTCTGAGATACGTAGTTTCATTTGTCTGGATGGTTATTAACGATGATTTTTTCATGATTTTCCATGACTAGATTCACTAATTACAACTTTGAAATGGAAAAACGTTCCATTTCAAATAGAATGATGAATATAAGAAGTATTTTCATGATACTAAATCTCACCTTACATGAGAACCAACCATGATTTTATCAAAATCATGACACTAGGTTGTGGGGTATTTTGATTATTCAGGATATAGGTTGTGATTTAATATCATGATGGGAGTTCATGTTATTTCCTATGGCTCACAGCTATTATGGTTTCTTGATAAGAAATACCCAAAACAAGATTTAGAGTTATCTATTAAATTCCATACTTTAAATACATGGAATCGTCACTTATTTGGTGAGAAATTTGATGTGTTTATAGATCATAAGAGCTTCAAACACAATTCCTCACATACATATTTGAACCCATTTCAAAAAATATGGATTGGGTATCTCCAAATGATTGAATTTGACATGATATATTCATAGGGTAATGGAAATTTTATGGTAGATGAGTTAAGAAGAATGAAATATGCTCATATAGAAAATGAGGCTTTTGAAAAATTGTAGTTGATGTAATTAATAGTCGACATGCAGTTGGATTTTTATGACTGAGGTAGTATTGTAGTTTTATACATGGTTTCATCATTTATTTATTTAGTAATGAAGGTTAAGGAGTCATAGACATCAGATTCAGATTGTGTATTGATGAGGTTAAAACTCATTAGTGGGGAGTCTATTAGGGGATGGAATCTAGATAGGATATCACTTTTGTGGTTTAGAGATCAAATGGTTATACCTTTGGCTTGTTAGGATAACTTCTTCATGATTACTACCATTTGAGATGTGATATTTTTCATTGAATAAAAAGATTTTTATGGACTTTAAAGCACAATTTTGGTGGGTTGGAATGAAAAGGAAGGTGGAAGTTTTTCTTTCGAGATTCCTCACTAATCAATAAGTTAAGGAAGAAAATCAATGAATAGTGGGTATGTGTGCAATATTTATCTATTCCTGTTTGTAAATGGGAGTATATGTCCATGAAATTTGTAATACATATTATGATAATAGTTCAAAAACGTGATTCCATGTGGGTGATTGTGGATCAACTCACAAAGTCATCCCATTTCAACCCAATTCATGAATATATCATGGTTGATAACATGTATAAAATATATATCGAATAAGTGGTAAAGAGTAATGTAATACAAGTTTTAATATTATCATACTGATATCTAAGGTTTAAGTCTCATTTTTAGAAATACTTACAACAAGAATTTGGGACTCAATTGACTATTAATATGGAATATCTTCCTCAGAAGGATAGAAAATACAAAAGGATGATAAAAACATTGGTAGTCATGATTAGGAATTGTGTAATGGATTTTAGTGGCTCATGGGATGAGGACATACCATTAATGGATTTCTCATATAAAAACAGTTATGAGTCCTCGATAAATATGGATCCTTTTATGGATTTATATGGGGGGTCCTTGTCGCTCTCTACTTTTTTGGGTTTAAATAGGTGAGACTTTACTGGTAGGTCCACTCCATGTCTAATAGAAAAGTAAGAGAATGTAGAAATCATATATTTGTGAAAAATCATTTTCAGATCATCGTCGAGGGCCATTGTCATTCAAGGTGAAGGACAATGTGTTCTATATAATCTCACTAAGGATTGGGAATCATTGTTTTTGAAAGAAGAACAAGTCATATCCACAATACATAGGCCATTTTTGGATTAATGAATTGTTTACGGAGGTGAAATATCAGTTTCAATTTCCCCCACAGTTTAGTGTATTGCATAATGTCTTTCTTGTATCTTAGTTGAAAATCATCAGCCCGATATTGACCATATATTCTATGGATCCACATTGACCTAGAGTTAGATGCTTCTTTATTTTATGTACTGGTATAGATTTTGGATAGAGAAGATAATTTCTTATGTTAGAGAAGTATCGGTCTAGTGTGAATCCTATGGTAACATGGTTGAACTTAGAAAGAATCATGGGAACAAAAAATGAAACTTTTCAAGAAATGACATAAAAACTTTTCGGGAAAAATGTTTTTTAACATTATCATGAAGGAAAGCCTAGTGGTGGGGGGAATTAAGCACCCACTATTTTATTCATGTACCCATTTCTTTATATTTTTTTTGTATTTAATGTCTTTAGAGGAATTTTGAGAGGGTTTACAATGCCTTTGGAATATTTTTAGCACTTTTTTAAAGGTTTATGGTTTGAGAATTGTTAGTAAACACTGTGATACCCATATATAAACCCATGAAAAGTGAGGTAGTGGGATCTATGTAGGTGCGTGGTAAGTTTAATGGTTTTTCCAAACCATGAATCCACCTAGGAGGAATCATGTATTTAGGGACATAGTAATTTGTATCATTTTCACATGGTTTTCCTAATTGTGGGCCTAGATTTTGCACGACAAAAATTAGATCTGAAAATTGTGGGTCTAATTTGGTTTTTCTTCTCAATGGCTTGTTTTACCTAGGATATCCCTAACATGAATTCCTCTCTTCCCAAATGGTATGGTGACCATTCCTATTTATTTGGGAGAAATATTTGGCACATAATTAAGCTTTTAATTCTATATTCCTTATTAAGTCTCCATTCTAGGTATTTATTCTTAGATAGCATCTTTTTACCCTTATAAAAATCAAAGATCTAATCCTTTGTTGATCGATCTATTACTTTTTAAAATATTTATGATATATGGTTGTGTTGATGATAGGGAATAGAATCTAAGGTGTATTTTTTGGAGTTTCAACCCATTGTTTCCAAATAATTTAATATTTTGTTCATTTACTCCATTATTTCCAAGGTAGGTAGATTCACTCTCAACTACTCTAACTTTAAAATGAATTCTTAGTATCAAATTGTTTTAATTACTTGTAATTTATTGTAAAACTGTTATGAAATGAAATGTATAAACCTTCTATAGTGATGGTTTGTGAAATTATCGAATTTCTGTGAAAAGTTCTTTATTCGATGATATAAAAAATATGATACTAAAATTGGTTGTTTGGTTTGATTTATAGAAAAAAGTCTTGTAAAAGGTTATCAATAAAAATGATGTTATAATAAAATTTTTTAGAACAAAAATATTGTCATGCTTTTTATATAATTGGTGGGTGGGTGTTCATTTTCATTTATGTGACCATTTGAATGGGGAATTATCTATTGGGGAACAGGTATACCATTACCTTGTGAAGACTTGGTAGATCAATGATAGACTTCTCATGAGTATTTAAATCTCACAAGGGAGAGAATGTAAGTATTTGTGGATAAGAATGGGTTACTCAAAAGGTATTTTTGAAATGGTTTGGAGGACTTGATTGGTTTTCTTACATGGAAATGGTTTTGGTTTGGAAATCTATTTTGGTATGAAAATAATTTTGGTATGAAAAATGATTTAAATTGTTTTATATAAATCTTCTAACATGTTCTATCATAGTGGTGTGTGTAGGAATTTTATTTAGGCAAAACCTACTGAGTTTCATTAACAACCCCTATATTGGAACTTTGGGGAATTTGTAAATATTTTTTTTAGAGACACTAGTAAAGGAAAATTATATCATTTATTTAGTGATTCATCATGATACTTTGAGTATGGATTTCAAAGTTTGATCTTGAAGCATCTTGGGAGTTATAGAGTTAGTTACTTTGGGGTCCTTGAGTATTTTTGGTTTTTTATTCCTCATTACACTATGATATGGGTTATAGTATAATTTGATATTTATGTGTTTTTAATTAATTTTGTATCATGAATCATTTTGTTGTTTTTTTGTTCTATTATTCTTGGTATTGCTGTTGTAAATTAAAAAGGGAAATTTTCCCCAAATTGTTTTTGAAGACCTTGGAATTTATTTCTAACCTTTAGCATCTAGGGGATTTTTCTAAAGGGAGAGTAGAAAATCTACCTCAAATCAAGCCAATTAAGAGGGGGTGAATGTTATACTATTATTATTTGAAATATTTTTACCAAAAGAATTACTTATAATACAAAATGTATTTTTTAGTAGAAATATGTCATATAGTTGTTTTCCGAACTAACCTTACTAAGCATACAAAAAATTACTTTCCTATAGAACCACTCCAAATAGAAACCTTTTTTAATTTTTAAAATATGTGAAGAAACTATTTAAATAATTAATTTTATACATTTTTACACTATAGAAAACTATTGTATAATTATTTTGTTTGAAAATGCGGCACTGTTAGTTGATAATTTTTTAAAAGAAATTCTTTACCTCAAGTCAAAAAAAATACTTGAAAAAAATAACTATAAAAATGGTTTCAGATAGAGACTTGTGAAGATGTTTTATAATTATATACTTCATAGATGGTGATCAAATGTATTATTAAGAAAAACATTATGAATGATGTATTTTCAAGAAAAAACCATTTCAAAGATAGATATCAGGTGGAAAATGATGAGATTTAATTCAGAGGATGTTACAGATCTTTCATTTGTGAAACCCTTGCACACTTTTTTCAAGGTGTAAAAAATGAATGATACTAGGAAAACCATCTGAACAGAGTTATTTAAATAATATTTGTTGATAGTTCTAAATTAAAAATGATTTTACAATGGGGAAAGTGGTGAAAACGATCATTGAATGAGAAATGCATATAAGTTTTCAGAAGAAGTTCCAATGATCAATACTTTTGTAAGATGCTTGAACAATATCATTAAAAGAAAAAAAATGAAGAACATCATATTCACTAATTAATGAATACCAAAAAACATAATTGTTTATTGTTTTTTATGTACAGTTTGTGCGGTTTTGAAATATGTGAATTAAATACAACTTATAATAAATAGTAAAATTTTAATATCAATGATAATACAATGGTGGAGAAATAAAATAAGTTAAATAAATATTTTTTGATATGTAGAATGTTGGTTTTGATAAAACTCTATATAATTTTCAACATTGTAGAAATCCATCACTTTTAAATTAAGAGGAATGGAAAAATTCAATTTTAGTTCTTCCCTAGAGAGTCAAGAAAAAACGATAGTGGAAAACAGAGTTTCTGAATATAAATTTTGAATATAGCGTAATGTGTGGTGTTTTTTTACAAGATGCGTAATGATTTAACTTGTGATGTTTGGAATAAGAGATGGTTAGTTGAAGAACATTGCATAGAACATCAAAAAAAAATTGATGTGGGATACCATCAGATAATCTTTTTAAAGAAGAAGATAGACAGAGTTTGAGAAAAAATAGAATTATCATAAATAAAGTTTTTTAATTGTTACCAGATAAATAATTTATTTAAATTATTTTATAATAATAATTTTAATGATATAAAATCTGACGATACTTACTATATTATTTAAATGGGTTTATTATCAAGAAAATCTGAGAGTGGTCTGTGAGATGTTCCTTAATGCCTGATGTTATGGATTGTTTTGCATAAATTTTTTTAAAGGTTCAGAAAGGTTATAATTTTTTGGTAATTCATAAATATTTATGAATATTATAGATATTTTTAAGAAACACACAGTAAATGAAAAATTTACAGGATATTAAAATTGTAAATTTTACAAAGTGAGAAATAGAAATTTGTTTCCAAATTTTCCACTTTTGGAGCACCTATATGAAGGGGATAAAAGTAAAATTTACTTGATCCGAACTAAAAAAATATTACCATATGGATATAGGAACACTGGAAAGATTGTACCAGATGTAGGAATAAGATTTATATTTCCTAATGATCTTTTTTGGAGTACTATGACAATGTTTCATATATATTTTTGATGGATGTTTTGAAATAAAAATTGATAAAATCACATTAGTTAGTATAATATTATATTTTATGAGATAGATAGTTCCTAGTGGGTGTTGGCTCAAATTTTTATTCAATTATTTCTAATAGTGAAATTCTATTGACCCACACAATTGTACATAATATGGATGTAAGTTCACACACTGAGTTTGAACCCTACACTCTTTCATTGCTCGAATACTTTCTCATATATTCATGATTGAGTGGTTTTTATAAAAGTCAATAAGGAAAGTTACCCTAACATGTTACCGGGGTTGAATTTAATAATGTTGAAATGTTTTTATAAACACTACCATTGATTCAACCCCACCCCTTCTTATTGGTTCAATTATTCTATGGAACTTCATTTATAATAAAAACGGAAAAATAAATAGGGTGTACAATAATGGTTCATTTTTTTGGATGTTGTGAAATTCCAATTTCAATGAATAAAAATTACATTAAATTTTTTTAGTGGATATATATATATATATATTGATTATATTAATATTAGGAGACGCGAAAATTAACTTATAATGTTGTTTCTTGGTGTTACAATCAGGTTATATAAGGATTTGCCTTTTGTTTTATTGAAAATAGTGATAATTATGAAAGTACATCTGTTGATTCCAATTACTATCTTAAGTTATAATATATATGTTGATTGTATCATTTCAGTGGTATAAAGAGGTATTGATGAAACAATACAAACTGAAATGTATGATTTTTTTGTATCTATTTGTTATATAGATTGAAATCATTCTTAAATATTTCCATGTATAAATTAATTTAATATAAAGAACACTACCTATATTCCTATAAAGATATATTTTTATATTTTTTAGTGGGGCTATATGTTACATTACTTAATATTGGATAATGGTTTTAATTTATTATTTTAAAATAATTAAATATGATCTTGAACCATTATTGTTGTCTGTTGAAATTTCAATTACTATTCAGTGCACATAAATAGAATAATATAAAATCATTCAATATTTTGATGATGGTATTTTCATGAAGAGGCCTATTTTGATAATGATAATTATTTTACATAGTTCTATATTGATGGTGGTTTCAATTTATGATCAATACCTCACACCTATGATTAAGTGTATGAATAAAAATTAAGGTTTCTTATCTTCAGAATTTGTTGAAATCATTGAGACATTTAATTGAGTTTGATTATGATATTGTGGAAACACATAGCCCAAAGAAACTATATGTATTTTGTAAGTGGAGGATTATTGTTTTTCATTGGATCAAGAAGGATTGAGGGATAATGGTAGGAATTTATAGTTCAAATAATAGTGGGATACCCTAATCTGTTTTAGTTACCCCTACCTTTTACCCTTATGAATTATTATGATGAGATAAATTTTTTTAAAATAAAATAGAATAGAGATTGTGAAATTTCATTTTTGTTTACCTAAATAATTATTTAAATTACGGTTTGTACCTTTTGACTGTGTATCATTGATTTATATTTTTATTTAAAATTATGGATTATGCCATATTTATGTGAATTCTTATGGGGGTTCATGTTATGTATTTGTGAATTTTTATGTATTTTATTTTCTAAGAAAATAATGATGAGTTTATTCATTTTCAGGTTGATATTGTTTTAATTAATTATATATTTTGATGGTCTAAAAATTTTAAATTTAGTGTCCTTTCAATTTAAGTGAATTTTTTTAACTCCATATATGATCAAAACAATTTTTTATCCAATTAAATGGCATAAATATTTTTATGGTTTTGTTGAAATAAAAACATTGTTTATCTTTGGGTGGAGTTTTTACATGAATCAAAGTATTTTTAATTTTATAACATTCATTCATTCATTCATTCATTCATTAATTTATTAATTATTGATGTTCAAATTTTTTTTCAAATTTTTTTAAAGAATATGATATAATAAAAGAAATAACACTCTTATAAATCATTATTGTATTATTACACATGAAATGAAATTTTGATTTGAAACTCACATAATACCATGATGTGACAAAGATCATATTGAGGATAATTTCTATATATATTGACATTTATTCTTAATTAACCCCCATTTTTCAAAATTGGATTATGAAGGGATTTTAGAGAAGGCAACAGTGGTTCCACAAGATAGGATTTATGAACTTACAAGTTGATTCAACCAATAAATAACAATCATATGATGTTAATCAAGTATATATATTATCAAATTGAAATAAAAATCATTTTCTATAAACTTATTGAAAATTATATGTGATTACGATTTATTTAGTTGAATTGTGTTTTTTTACTATAGTAAGAGTAACTATACCTATTGAACTAGCACTCTGTTATCTGAGGTCACTCTGAACCTTCAAAAATGTAACCCAATGATCAAGATGACATGAAATGGTATTTCCACTGAAAAATTAGTGATGAAGATATGTCATATTAAAGATAACATTGAGTAATTGGGTGAAAGAAGAAACATATTTCTGGCTTTGATCAGGTATGGGTATATCAGAACTGATTTTTAAATTGGATGGGATGGTGGATGTTGTCTGTGATGGTGCTCAAACTATATAAGATAGTGATTATAAGTTTTTTATATGACTAATTAAGACAAAGTATAGGGAAAATAAAAAGTAAAAAATATTACAGATAAATCATTTAATATAAAAAAACCCTATATAATATTTTGGTATATGATTAATGCCTATAAAATCAACCAACAAGGAAAATACATTTTATTGGATCATGGTACTCATTTTTTTTACCATATTTGGAACTACTAGTAAACATATTCATCTATTAAATGTGGGGAAAATGATGGGATAACTTTCCTTGGACTATAGATTTACTATGGTGAAAGGGGATCATCCAACCAAAGGGAATAGTCGATGAAATGTGCAGGGCATAGGATTCATAGCACTTGGGTATGAACTATTGGAGTATTAACTAGTCAATTTTTAAATTAGTAATAATAAATTAATTATTATTTATTTAATATAAATATATAAAAATTCACACAAATATAACATCTTGTCAAATTGAGGATTAATAGTTTGGAAGATTAATCATTAATGTATTTTTAGAAAATATTTCTAAATTAATTTAATAAATAATTATTATTATTATTGTATTAATAATGATATTATTATCATTATTGTTATTATTATTACTATATCCATTATAAATGAATAAAATATCAACTTTTTTGTGCTCTACCTAAATAAAATATGTGAATAATGAATATCATACCTATTTTTTAATGATAATGATAATGAAATATTCAATGTCATTATAGTCTATTTTGGGTCTGTATATTTAATTTTAAAATATTAAAAATTGTGATTATCTGTAACATAACCCATGAAAATTTATAATATTCCAATCCTAATAATTTTGGTCAGTAAAGTTCAATAATGTGCACTATTGGGATATTTGTAGCTCCTATGATTAATAAATTATTAATATAATATATGGATTTGAGTTTTTGAATAGATTTTTTGGTGACTTCTATAATTATTGTGAAGCCTAATGTTTATCCCATAATAATTATGATCATGAGTGTAATTATTATTAATTATAATCATTCTTTATTCGGCATTATATGATGTATTGATGATGCTATTAATGGTGTTGGAAAATAATGAATAATTGGAGATCAATTTGGTCAATGAAAAGATCAAGTGAAAATTTAATTATATAAAGTGATCAAATATAAAATTTGTCCATTTGATTAATTTTATCTCCTCTCAATAGAAATTAATATTTCATATGAATATATCACATTCTAATATTTTGAAAAAACATGGCCTTTTTCGGTTGATGGAATGGAATTATTGTATGATGCAGTCTGGCATTGACTCTTAGCATTATTTCTATGCTACATCACTCTAGAGAAAATTATGATTTTTTTATTTTCCTATTTTATATCATAATATTCTTTTATATAAATTTTTTGGTTCTTTGATAGCTGGAAAATTATTAAGTACTTCACTATATAACCATTTTAGGATAACCAATTATGGATAACACTAGTACAATATTTTTTTAACATCATGTTTTATGATAGTGGATTGACTTGGAGAGTCTTTCCCTCTATGATATTCAATGTAATAATTATCTGAATGATATGTAATGATGTTATGTAAAAAAACACACAAGTGGTATCTATGTTCATAGATCCGTACTGTGATGGGATGATTGGATAATTTTATATACCAATATATTTATTATATTTTTTGATACATTATTGGCAAGGGTTCTCTATATTTCAATATATTTATGTTAAAAGACATTAATAATATGTATAGTATGATGATTACATTTATTTAATTCATGATATTATTGTGAATTAGGATAATGTGGATAAATTATATAATAACTTGAATATGGGTATAGGATTATGTGAGCTATATCTATTATATTATTAATGTTATTTGGGTAATTGGAGTGCTATTTTTTTAAATCCACCAACCATTGGAATTTTATCCAGGTGTGGCACAACCATTTGTTTGGTTGGTAGACTGAATAAATGGCTAGACTGTTATGATCTTATTATCCCAAATTATTGTCATGGATTTGAGTTTTCTTAAATATGGACTGGTTATACAATGATTCGTATCAGGATTTGGATTTGAGTATGGAATATTCATGATATTGGGTTAGTGATAAGATATTTGACTATAGATATTTAGATGCTATGTATTGGGGTTGATTATGAGGGGCTTCTGAAATTCAAAATTTTGTGTCATATTAATCATACAATATTAATTCATGAGTGATGATTGTGGTATGATTTTGTTTATCTAACTGATATTTGATCTAAATTTTCCTTGGAAAATTAATTTTAAGGATGATGTGACTATATATTATGATTTTCTAACATATTATTAGCCTCTTTGACATACACCTTCACTCTTTTTTTACCACATTATTGTTTGCGTGTGCTTCAAGACATTTAAGGATGGATAGAAATTGTCAAGGAAAACGACCAAAATTTATGGGATGTATGTTTTTTGAAATTAAAATGTCGAAATACAAATTTTTTTGAAGGATTTCCAAAGATTTTAAATTTTTCTAGGATTTTCATGCAAAGTTCTATATTTGGTTCTACCTACATGATATTTTTACATAGTTTATGTCTAGATTATGAAGCAAGTTTAGCATTGAACAGAAGTTATAGAAGTACATCAGTATATAAAATCATTTAATACATAAAATTTATTTACATCGTAAAACCCATTCTTATAATGTAAAATCATCAGTTACTGAAAAATTAACTTGAGTTGTTATCTTTTTTGGAATATATGAGATATGTAATACTTATGTTATAATAATGAGATTTATATTGTAAACTCCTCATGATTAAAGGGTTTTATTCCAAGGAATTGTAACTCCCATAGGATTCATGGTATATCCATATCCCTTGATCCCTAAACACTCACTGGCATTTTTGGGTCTTTCTCCCACCTCCAGATCAGTTCTCTTAGATTGACTAATCACTAGTGTGGTTAGGTGTCTTCCATTAGGTATGTTTGAACTACTCTCTCCTATTTAGAATTCCTAATTGTAGTATAAAGGTGGAATGTGCCATGGGTTTTTATATTTATTATAACTATGAAACACTCTTGATAAATCCTTTGTAGTTTTCCTTTCTGCCATATATTTTGGAGGTTGTTCTGCTTGTTTCTGATGTCCATTTTCCATGTAGATTTGGTTCCCCCATTCTTGAGTTAGGTGCATATATAAAAGTGGTTAATTTTTTATTTTATTTTTATTACTATAAATTCCTTTGGTCTATATAATGAAAATTCATGATTTGGATTTGTAATGGATTTATTGGTTGATATTCATGTTTTAAAAGTGATTTTCTTTAAAGATTAATTTTCATATACATATGGTTTCATTAAATGTGTTAAATTGTTGTTTTGGGTTTTGAAATGGGTCTTAGATCCTAAAAATAAAAAAGGATTAATTGAAATATTTTTATTAAATGTGAGAATTTCTTTTAAATATATTTTAAAATAATAATCACATTGGGTAACTTTGGGTGTATTGGGAATAGATATTTCACTATTTGTGTGTGTGATTACATAAGATATTTATATCACCCTATTGTGTGTTTTTCAAATAGAGGTTATATTGGTTGGATCCCCCATAGGCTTGGATTGAGGATTTTATTTTATTTCTAGCTTTTATACCCATAAGTTAGATCCCAAATGGTGTTCTATTTCATTTTTGATTGGTTTTTCATTTGATTGTATCTTCATTCTTATTAACAAAAAATAATAATTTATAGTGTATGAATGTTTTCTTGCCTAATTTTTTTTATACTGGAGATATTAATGGATTTGGTATATATGGTATTCTTTTACAAAAAACCAAAGGATATTTTTATAAAAATTTCCATACTTTAGGAATATGATCTGTACGTTGGACTTGTTTTAAAAATGGAACTAATGAATTCTTGATTTTAGACCATGTATAGATTTTTTGTTGGTATGCTACTGGGATTTAGGATCACACCCAAATTTTTTCTTTTAGGAACTTGTAGATTTCACTTCTTAGGACTCCAGTAAATGGAATTTAATTATATATCATGTTGTTTCCTCTTTATTCATTATCTTCCTAGAGGGATGGCATGGTGGCGACAATTGGAAAAATAGAGGCATCTTTAGTCTTGTTTTTTATATATTTCTAGTTTTCATTGTTTATCATGACTTTTTATGACTCATGGATATGTTATCTTTCCTCCATGGGATACCATATTGGTTTTCCTTATTCGGTCTAAACATGATACATATTTCTTCCATGTTTTTATAATTCACCATGTGGTGGACCATATTGGATGACTTTTCTAGTTTCCCTGAGTTTGTTCGTTTCAAATTGGTATCAGATGGTGAACTTTGGTTAGAGATCCACCAGCTGAGAGAATGTAAAGAGGATATATATATGATATAATTTAGGATCAGATATGGAAATTTTCAATTTATATTTATTCCATTCATTCACAATAATTCTCAGGTAGTATTTATCGCTTTAATGAAATAATTATTTTATCAAATATTGGGATCATTATTTGTTATGTTCAAAGATTATATTTTTGTGTGTTCCAAGTTAGTGGAAGCCAACATGTACCATTTAGATATCATGATTATAACCTTGATTGAAGTATATTTGTATCGTGAGCTTTACAAATGTTATTTTGGGTCAAGGAAGTGATGTTTCTAGGATATGTAATTTCTGATAGGGGTCCTAGTGGATCTCAAAAATATATAAGCAGTGATGTCCTCGGATTAACCCACACAAATGTGTTTTAGATTTTATGCTTCTTGTTGTTGGATGGTTATTTTTGGGGGTTTGTATAATATTTCCCCAAGGTCCCACCTCTGATGATATATTGAACACATAATGGTTTTAATGATAGAGTGGAATGAAATTTTTTGGAGATATTTTGATGAACTGAAAAAGAGGTTGACCACAAATCCAGTTTTAAATCTTGTAGATTTATTTTATGGTTGTGATTTTTTCTATGATGCTCCTGGTATGGGTTAGGTTTGTTTATTTATTCAATGGAAACATGTGGTTTCCTATGGCTATCACAAATTATGAACCAATAAAAATAACAATCCTACCCATTATATGGAGTTAGAATCACTTATTCATGTACTAAAAATTTGGTTTCACTTCCTCTTTGGGGAGAAGTTTACACAATATTCTGATCATAAATACCTGAATTATATTTTCACTAAATATTATATGTACTTTCAATATAGGTGTTAGGATTTTTATTTCCTATATTTTTATTTTTATATTACTTATAATCCCAAGAAATGAAATTAGGTCACTATTTCTCAGATCATGAAATTACCAACATGATCATTGATGGAATCATTGGAGGAGTGTTATCTTATTATTATTTTTTCTGATGTGGTCTAGAGAGTGATATAGTATTTTGGGAAGGTATACCTAGCTTAGATGAAGGAAAAATATTCCTTTTGTGTGTTTTTGGCCATAGAAAAAAATGTGATAACTAGTCTTAGTTCTTTATTAGAATCCTAAATAAAGGGAGTTCATCATGTTAGCTGTCTTGCACTCCAAGTTGTTCTCTATGATTCTAAATAATGTAGGTTTTTAATTTTACACTTTGATTGATAAAAGAAACTATTCATGTTGGTATGGTCACCACAGGAATACCAATATGTTTCATAAATTGAGATTTCGGTATTAGTGGCTATGGATGAAATAGTCGAATGTGGATTTTGTATCATGATGTATTCAAAGTTAGAGAATTAATGATGAGCACTAATGACCATATTGTTTTTTATTAGACCTTATCTATTTCAATATGGAAGTGGGATTATATTTACATGGGATTTATAATTTTTTACAATAGATGCTTAGTGGGATGTATACTATTTGGGTTTTCATTGATGAGCTCATGAAATCAACTCATTTCCTCCCAATCAAGTAGATCAAAAAAGTGGAATCACTTGGAGGCCTTTATGTTTGGGAGTTTTTAAAATTTTCATGGTACTTTCTATATGATTGTGTAAAGACCCAAACATCTCGCACATAAATATTACACCCTTATATATGAATATTCATTATATAACATAATGATCCACACTATAATCATTTAGTTCTATTTCCTTTAGAAACATGGAAACATAAAAAATTGTTTCATAAGTGAGGTAAATAATCTCCCACTATGTTCTCCATAACTACAAACATTCTTATAAATATCATACTTAATACCATTCATCATAAATTGGGAAATGAAATGTAAGAATTGGTGAGTTTAGATTTTAGTATCGGTAAACATGGGAAATAAATAAACAATCCATGAGCATTATGGTCTGACAACATGATCATAAAATATGAAAACCATGCCCTGCATGTCAATGATCATAAACATGAATAATGAAATAAATATTAGTAGTTTAAAAGACATGAATCAAAACTGAATAAAAAACATGATCCAAGAGAAAAAAACATTGGAATAAGGCATATATTTTTGGAATAGATAGAATCATATAAAATATTAGGTAAAGGACACCCACTAATGAATTCAAGACATATTAGGTATGGGATAACCACACATGTACCGACATTGATTATGGGATAAACTCATGTGTATCCTATTTTGGTCTTGGTATAACCTCTCATGTAACCTATTTCAAGCATGAGATAACCTATTATATACCATTTGAGCTCATATAACTATAATCATTTCCAGTTGTTGGAGGGAGATATTGCTCCCCCCATCACATGATGAAAACCATACATAAATTTTATATAGAACAATAAAAACTCATCATATCAGAAACCATGAAAATAAATTGGTTTCATAAAAATTTCCCCATTTTATTATATCCTAACCCATGGAAAAATAAGAAGGTTTCGTAAGATTTATACCATGGTATAACCAATCATAATGAAATGGGTTTCACAAACATCTTTTCATCATAATCATAAACCACCGATGTATATAATAATAATGGTATCCTTGCATCATATCCCCATTAATTTATAAGTAACATCAAAGGATTTCATCTTATATGTAAAATAGTATTTAATGATTATGTGGAACAATTATTGGGTAAAATAGCATTTTCACTTTGAAACAATCTTTTTAAAACATTCATAAATTTAAACTTACATTTATTTTCAAATAAACATGAAAATTTATAAAGTAATCTTCAATGCAAATATTCTACATGATGGTGGGTTATTATTTTAATGATTTATATGATGAAAATGGATTCCTTTCACGTTTTCAATAAAAGGAAAAAATGAATTTTTTGTAAATCAATGTGAATGTTACTTAGAAAATATATTTTAAAAATGAACATTTCTGTAAAATGTATTTAATAGATCTTTTAGATAATTATAAAACATTTTCAAAAACATTTTTTGAATACATGGTTATAGAAAAAAGTTGTTTTCGACCAACCAGAGAGATATATAATATTTTAATTAAAAATATTCCTTTAAACTATTGAGTATATAAAGAGAATAAAATTGAGGTAAAACATGAATTATAATTATCCAACATGTGGATAAGAAATTTCATGAGCTTCATGATATATGTATCATAGGATTTCATCATCAAAATATAAATTATAATCAATCTTGAAAAACAAAGAGGTCCCAAGATCATTCCTTTACCACATTTGTATCATTTAAATAGTTGGAACCTTTAATAAAAAACATCAAATAAACTATTAAATATCATGAAAATAATGTGGTTCCTGATATAACATATTTATGGGGTAGTGTATACATCTCATGAGATAATAATGGCACATGATATATTTTATGTATCAAAGAATAAATTTTCAGATAATAAATTTTTACAATTATAATAACTTTTTAATTGTAAAGTCCAAGAAATATAGATCCTAAAATGGATATTTAAATCCCAATAATTTTCAGAAGAATAATCATTAAAAAAATTAATGTAAATTATATACCCCTATATAAATTAAAGAGGTGTTGAATATGGTGTGTATCTTAGAGAAATAAAAAGTGAAATGGAAATCCATTACCTTATGTGTTGACTTCTTTCATACATGTTCAAAAAAACTTGTAAAATAAATATAAGTTTATCATAAAAAAATGAATAACCATAAATATATATATGTATATTTCATACCATATATTATTTAATTATGATTATTAATTTCATTTTTATTTACAATTCCATGTTAAAGTAATGTTTTGGGAAATAACTATATTGATTTTCAAATATATTTTGATTTTTTATTTTTGGTCATATTATACTGATCATGGTTCCATAATATCTAGAATTTTATATATGATATAAAATTATTTATATTATTTATATATTTATATATATTTATTCATAAATCATAGAGATAGAAAATGAAATACACCATTTGTGGAGACTGAAGGCCATATGTGCACATGAACGTTACTTCCATTTTCTTAAAGTATTTAATTAGATAAAGTAAAATTATATATTAAAATTATAGAATATTTTTTTTCATACGTATCCAATATTTTCATTAAAAGTTTCCTTATTACCAGCTATATGAAATCTGAAAGTATCACATCTCTTTGTGTGTCAGTAGTCCTCGATACACAGGAGTGATGTTATCGGATTTCCACAAAATGAAAAGTAAGAAGTTACAAGTGACATAATTATTTTATAATTGTATTAATATCATATATATATATATATATATATATATATAATTAATTAATACACAATAAATGTGTCATTATATCCAACTATGAGATGTAGTAATGGAAAACAATTAACAGCAATTCGTGTGGAGTTAGTCTATCATACAAACGAATGACGGTTATGTAACCCATTTGATGGTAGTGGAGAAGGATAAATGATATTTAATTATAATAATACCATATTAGTATATGTAATATAAAATTTTCATTACAAAATCATGGTTTAATAACAATTTAAGTCGGCGTGGGAGTAAATAAATTTAAATGATTGGATTGTGATGTTGCCACACCTTAAAACAACTTCTTTTGGTTTGCACCAATAGCCTTGCAAGGTTGGATTTATGAAAAAAATAAGTCTTATAGGATGAGATGATGAATTTAAGGAATTAATTTCATCAGGTAGTGGATGATATAATTTTTTGGAAATCGAAATAGGATAGGATAATGGGAGGCCTTTTATAAGTGTGGTTGTGGTTTACAAGAAATTTTTGGAAATGAAAATGTGAATCTAAGTTAGTAAATTTAAAAAATGTTCCAAAATTTTAATTTTTATATAATATAAATTATAAATTATAAATATTTCAATAAAATAGTTTTTTTATATTTTTTGGATCATTTTTAACCCTTATCATTTTAATTAACCCCTAGGAAAACCCATTATTTACTTTAACTGTGGTAGATAATTTTTCTGTCTTGATAATTAATTATTTTGAAATTTTATGATATACTATTTAGTTAATATAAATTATTTTGATTCCAAATATGCAAAGATTTTTTCAAATTCCATTAACAGAATTAAAAAAATTAATTCTAAATAAATACCATATATTTGACCAGAAAGAGGGGTTTCAAAGAGAATTTTTTTTCAAATGCATACATTGATTTTATATCTTAATTCAATATGAAATTGAATCCAATTAACTAAATTGAACTAATATATAAATAATTGAACTAATTATACTTTCAAAACCAACTAAAAGTAATTTTTATATTTTTAAATTCATTAAAAGAAATGAAAATTCTTAATAATAACTAGTATTTTTTTACCATTTGCAAAGAAATATCTTTTCATTAAATTCTCTAATATTCACACCCAGATAATTTTAAAAGTTGATTTAGAAAATTATTTTTATTTTAGAAAATAAATTTTTTAAAAGGGGTAAATATTTTAATTATTATTTGTTTTCAAAATACAATAAAAACATATTTTTTGAAAAAAAAAATTGTATTTTTGGAACATATAAATAATTTTCAAAACATTGTGTACTTTTTTATCAAAATTTATTCATTATATAAAACCATTATACATAATATTTAAATATTATTGATTACTATTCATATCTCTATGTATAATGGATATTTTATAATGATTTCATTTTAATAATAATATTAATAATATATCGTGGTTTTTTAAAAATCAATGACACTGTAAGGAAAGACAAACTCGGTGTTGTATGTAATACAATTTTAATTCATTGTTGTGTTAAATGAATGTTATAGAAAAGTTAAAATTTATGTTTAGAAAAATATTTCCCAAAATATTGTTGTGTCACATTATACCCACCTTAAAAATAATTTCCCCCTCATAATTCATCACTTTTGTACTAAAATTTGAGGAAACTTCAACCTCATTACAACTAATGGTTCCCACATATCATAACCATATTAGTGGACTTTTGACAAAACAATAACCCGGTTAGGGATCATGTTTCATAGAAAATTATTTGTATGATCTAGAATCACCACTTGTTCTTCATCATAGTAAATATCATGATCCATTGGTATGACCTATGAGTACTATAAATATGATGGATCGGGTATGTACTTCGTTAGGAGAGATAAGTGGAACACATCATGAACCTAATAGAGATCAAGTTAAATTACAAAGAGAAAAGTTACATTCATGTTACAATCATGAATTTAAAAATTAATGATATACCCATGTCTTAGTTTTCCCTTAATTATACCACTAAAAAATTCAAAAAAAACCTACTCAGAAACAAAAAATTATACATCGTATCGATGATTACCAATATAGAATTTTGGTCAAATTTTTCCTTCCCTTATGTGTTACAGAATGGATCTAACATTCAATTCCACTTCATCATATATCTCAGGACCTAATATCATTTCCATTACATCTTCATTATTTTACAATGGAGTTCTACACTACTTTTTATAAAGAGACTCATAAGAATCCATCGGAATTCTTGAGTGAAATATATTGTCTTATAAAAATTTCAATTAATGAAAGGTGTCGATCCATATCATATTTTAAATCCAAATGGAAATATATGATCAAATCATCTAGGTTTTGAATTGTTCCTTCATAATGAACATTTTTTTGAGAATGATATGAAATGATGAAACTCAACTCAACATCAAGAGCTTGATAAAGACATCATCAAGACTTCAAGGCCAAATTTAGATCTTGATAAGACACAATTTAATTTTTTAATCCATATTACTTTAAACATTGTTAATTTTTATTCTTGTATGCATATATTGGGAGAAATATTATTTGATATAAATTAAGTGTCCCAACACCATAAGATTATCAACTATAACCCATATTTACATCAACATCAAAGATTAGACAAACCCTAAGGTTTCCAATAGAATTAATAATTTTTCAAACAAAATTATAGTATCTATCCTAAAATATAATTTTCACTAAATCATATAAAATCCTATATTTTATATTTCCATTAATGTCCTATAAAATATCCCAATTCATGATAAAATCCCATCACATAAAACCTATAAAGGGGTTTCAATGACGATCAATATATGATTAAAATTATACTCACTAACCAATTATGGTATTCATGACACTTAAGTTATTCTTACATGGATAAATATACACCAAAAAAATTAAATTCACCCTATATTAATTATTTAATCTCTAATCATAATAAAAAATTCCTTAGATGTGTGGGTTCGTCCTTGTACTGATATAATAAAAAATGGGATTTCAATACTATAAAATCCCTTTAGAGGGATATAATCAATGCTCAAAATCACATGAAAGTTCACTAATAGATGAATAATAATATTTTCATAGGGCTAATTCATTCCAAATAAAATATGAAATTCCCTACTATAGAGGGGAGGAAAATTTTCTCTAATCATCTTTATAAACTTCATCAATTATGAATCCATAAGATTTCTATTTCTCATTTGTCTTGAATGGTACAATGTCTTATCATCTACATTATCCATTAGATTGTGGAATTTATTTTTATAATGATTAAACTCATTGCACATGAAACATTGGTGTTTTGGTGGTTAATATTTTGACCCTTGTCCATTTATTTCATTTACTACACTCATTATAATACTTCTACATTATTTTTCTCTATAGTAAAGCTTCCGAGAGTTGTAATAACCTCTTGATCCTTTTTTAAATTTACTTAATTTCTTATTCCCATAATTCATGCATGTAGGTGACTAAAATTTCATTCAACCATGTGATTTATTTGTGTTTTCATGATACTTGATCTTTTATTTCTAATCAAAACCATGGAAATGGTCATAATCTTCAATTTACATTTCTACCTTCAGTGTAAATTAAATAAAATCTTCATAGATAATATAATTATTATACACAATTCCCTTCAAATTATTGGTCTTAAGAAACAACTGAATCAAAAAAAATAATTTCTGGATTAATGATTAAACTAGAAGCATATCCTGCATGAATTCTAAAATTTTCTTTGTAGGTGCCAATAGATTCACCATCATTATTTTCAGCTCGATAAATTACTCCTCCATCCTTGTTTAAATAACACAGTGGAAGTACTTAATAGAGAATATCCACATAAAAAAGCCCATTCCATTGATTACATTAAATTTTCTTGAATCTTATTCCTAATAAGGTTTCACTAACGATAATAGCACCTTTAAAATGACTGAAAACCACAATAACATTTCCCTGATCTAATCACTAGAAAATGGGATGTATCTTTTCAGTGGTTCTGAACCATTTATTAGTGATTATTGTATTAGTATAAACAATAAAATTGGGTGTATGTTGCCTCATGATTGACTAAATTGAATGATATTCCCTTATTTGTTTGTTTGGATCATTCGTACAATTCATATCTTGAGAACATTATGAAATCACGTCAAATAAGTTTTTTATTCTAGCTATAATATAATTAGGTTTTTCATAAGGATAATCATTTCATTTTCCATTTCATTTTACATTAACATGATTATGTCATGTCCCACCCATTTAATAAAACTATAATGAATAATCCGAGAAACCCTAATCATAGTAGAAAACCACATAATCATGTAAAATCATTTAAAGGATGTTTAAATCAAGAAAACTTGTTTACAATTTATGAATAATTAGGCATTACCATGGACATTCATATTCCTTTTGAAATTCTTTATGATGGTTCTTAATTAGTTTTATAATTCCTAAAGAATATTGCCTAGGAATTTCAAACTAGAGGTGAATTAGGGACCTTCTTCATGCTCTAGGTTCTGATCATGTTCATCTCTATGTACCCTTTTTGGATTTATTTCCCCTAGGTACCTATGTGCCAAAGCCACATCCACATACAGTATCTAGAGAGGGATTTAATTTCATATAAACTATTTTCTCTATCCTTTACCAAAATTCTAGGACATATATAAATACAAAGACTTATCCATAGAATTATCATTAGTAATATTCATATACCTTTCCTTACATATATCCCTAGGGATATAGAAAAATTTTATCATCCTAGTTTCCCTAATTTAACTAAACCATGCACTAATACCATCTATAATGACCTGAGTATATCATATATTAATAATACATCTTAATTGGTGAATATTCATTAGATAACATAATGATACAGTCTAGGATCATTTAGTTATAGTGTCATAGCAATCATGGAAATATAAAACAAATATGAGTGAGTAACATCCTCTATAACTATGTTATCCATAAATAGAGTAATTCGTAGACATAAAAACAAAATACCTTTCTTCATTTCTTAGGAAAGGAAAGATGAGAAAGGGTTAACTCAGATGTTCAGTAAGGGTAATAATTGAATATATGTAAACATAATGTGAACATAATTGTATGACAAAATGAGCATAACATATCATAATGTTTACATATATGTCAAAAAATCATAAACATGAGTGATGGAATAAATCTGGGAAGTTTGTAAGACTTGAGTCGTAATGAAATAAATGAAATTTAGAAACTATAAAATTACATTGGATTGATTTTTTGAATATAATTAATCCTAAAAAATCATATGTAAATGATACCCAACAACTCATTCATAACATGTTGGTATTGGGATATCCTCCCATGAACCATATTCCTACATTGGGATAACCTCTTATGTTCATTTGATAACATATAACATTGATCTTTACCCAATGCATTAGATGTAGACATAAGTCTCACCTATCACATGATGTAAATCCAAAAAAAGTTCTCCAAAAGATCAAGAAACATCCATCAAATCAAAACTAATTAATATAAATGGGTTTGATAATAATTTAAACATAGCATAACCCATTCATTATTAAGTTGGATTTATAAGCCTTTTATAATTGTATAAACGATTTTATAGAAATAGGTTTCATAAATATATTCTCACCATAAATGAAAACCATCCAGATAAAGAATAATACTAGTATCATTGGATCATATACCAATTAATGTATAATTAATATCAATGGAATTCATCCTAGATTCAAAAAAACAAATTTGGAATAATATTTGGGACATTTATTTTGGAAAATAACATTTCAAAAATGAAAAAAAAACATTTTAAAACATAAAGAAAAATAAAAATCTATTTCTAATAAAATAATCATGAAATAATATGAAGTAATATTCAATTAAAATAATTTCCTTTATCATGGAAAAAAAATTTCATTTCCTAAAAGTTAAAACAATAATTCCTTTCACATTTTCTATAAACTCTAAATGGGTATTGTCTGTAAAATTTCATGAATACTCTATGTAAAAAACTGAAAATTAAAAAAAGGGGGAAATCATTTAATAATTCTTTTGGATAATATTAAAAAAAATTAAACTGTCTTTATAAAACATGGTTTTTCGAAGGAAAATTGTTGTCGACCGAAGAGAGAAATAAAGAAGATTTTTCATTAAAAAACATTGTTTTGTACTCCTCATTACATAAAGGTAATAAGATGAAGGTAAAACATGTATTATCATTAAATAACATGAGGAGAATAATATTCAATATTTTACCAATAGATAGATCATAATATTTTTTTCATAAAAATTATATTCATAATCAATCTGGAAAAATAATGAGATTGCAACATCAATCATTTAACACTTTGGTATCTTTTAAATTATAGGCCCCATTAAAGAAAAAAAATTAAAAGAAACTATTATTATAATAAAAAAATGTATATTCATGATAAAACATATAAAATTGGATGTATATAAACCTTTGGTAATAAGATATGTGCATAACATAATGTATGTCCCTATGAAGGCAATTTAAGACAAATAATCACTTATAATTTTGGTAACATTTTTATAGAAACTCCCATGAAAGATGGATCCTAAAATGGATATTTAAATACATATAATTTTTAAGATAATTATAATAAAATACATTCATGGTCATTATATACACCCCATGAATGAAAGCGGTGGTGAAGGTTACATTTTCCTCACATAAGTAAAAAAGGTGAGATAGAAATACCTTACATTAAGTATTGACTTCTTAAGTAGATGTTTAAAAATCCTTTATAGTAAATATAGTTTTATTATACATATATTATATAATATTACATATATATATTACACCATTTATGATCTACATGTGATCTCTTATTACCCATTTGTTAACAATTCCATGTTAATGTCATGTTTCGGGTAATAACTGCTTTGTTTTTTATGTATGTTTTCATTACTTATTTTTTTCCTTAATGCGATCATGGTCCCATAATATCAATATTTATATAAAAGAAAAAATATATAAATTATATTTAGTATATATGTATTTATAGTGATCAATAAATTACAAAAAAAATAGAAAATTAAACACATTGTTAGTGGAGACGATAGGTCATGTGTACGCATATACGATGTTTCCATTTTCTTGATGGATTGAAAAAAAAGGAAGGTAAATAATATATTAACATCAAAGAATATCTTTTAAGTCACATATATCATATATTTTAATTAATTAAATCCTTATTTTCTTACACGTAATGAATGAATAAATCACATCGCTTTGTATGGTAGTAATTCATCATAGACACGTGTCACATTATCTTATTACCACATAATCGAATGCAAGAAGGAATATGTGATATAATAATTCCAAATGTATAATATTATCATATATTTCATATATAAACACTTAACTTGTCATTATATATGGCTATCATATTTGTTACGAAAAATTAATAACATTGTTTTGCGAGGCGGTAGTCTTTCAAACACATGAATAATGATTTCGCAACCCATTTGATAGATGATGAGAAGGATTTATGTTATTAAATTAAATTAATAATACCTTTATATATGGAGGATAATAAGGTTTTAATTTTATAATTATTTAATTATAATTTAAATAGGTTGAATAGGAAATAAAATAAAATGCTTCGTTAGGGTTGTTACCTCCTCTTTGAATGACTTCTTTTTGTTTACACCAAAATCATATCTTTTAATTACCTATAATTATAAATTAAGAACATTATATTTGATTACATGTATGAAATTCAACACCAAGAGAAAAAGGGAATATAAAATACCAAGACATTATAATGTATTTACTATTTTAGAGAAAATAAATCTTTGATAAAGCTTTTAATGCATGTGATACTCAGTTAGTATCCATCACACACAACAACTAGTTTCTTTAATGTCTTTTGTTTCACGTAAGACAAAATTTTACCGAAAAAAACAATATATTATTATTTTATTATCATTTAATATATTAAGATTTAACCTAGACATTAAATTAGTAGTAATTAATAGTTTTAACAAACTTATGAAAATATATGGTTTGTAAAAAGATAAGATAAATTCATTGGTTACCAATATATTAGAAAAGAAAATATAAACAAATTAAATATAAAGGAAATATTTTTATGCTCACAAAAGTGTTTTTTCCTAATAAATTAAATTAATTAATATTTGTAAATAATATTAATTATATATATATATTTATTATATTATAATTATTAAAATATTTTTTATAATTGTCTAATATATTTAATATGTAAAATATAACAACAACCCCAGTATTACACATTAAAAACCTATATTTTTAAAAAGTCACTTTTACAACATCTTAATAGAGAACATATTTTAAATAAAATTTTTAGATCTTTTATAAATTTTATATGTCAATATAAATTTCATTCTCTAAATTGGAACTTAAATATTATCTTAGAGTGAATTTTTGGTCTTTTCTGTGAGGTTTTATTTTTTGATGAATAGTGAAAAATATTGAATTTTAATTTAAAACATATTTTTCATATAATTTACCTATAAAGTTAAATTATATTTTTTATTGGTTTAAAAGTTTAATTATATAAATTTTATATAAATTAATCCTATTTAGTTCATTCTAATCAATTTCACTTTGAAACTGAATATATAAAGATATGAAACTTTTGACCATTTTACTTTAAAACCCCGCTTTGTCCTCCCATATGTGGGATTAAATTAAAATTAATTTCTATAAATTATGTGATTGGAATTTAAAAAAATGTATTTCATTTTTTAAATAAAAATAATTTATAATTTCTAATAAGTTCAACTTTGTTTTTTGGAAAAAAAAATAGGTAAAGTGATTAAAATTAATTATAGAGACTCTGAGAAAAATTATCTTAATAAAGGAATAAACATTAATAATAAGGGCCAAAATGACAAATAAAATTGTCCAAAATATATTTTCTATTTTTATTTAGACCCTATAATCCCATTTATATAATTTTTACTATTATTTGAGCCACGTTTAATAGGAAAATGTTTGGTTGAATTCCCTTTCCAAATATTTACAAGAATGTCACTCCTCATCCACTATAAAAAAGAATACAATCATCCCATTTCCTTATGACTCTCATACCGATTTGTATTAACCAAAAGATTCTCAAATAATATCCCCAAATCCTTCCCATAATTATAGAAGCCTAATTTTGGGAATAAATCCACCCATGGAACCACTTTGGTGAAAACTAAAAGTAGTTACCCAAAGAAGAGGTTGCATTCGTCCTCAAGATATTTAGTATTATTTTCATTCTCTAACCCCCTAAACTCTTATTATTGAATTATTATATAATAACACAAATATATAAAACATAATTAGATGTTTTTATGTTAATAGTTTGACCTAAACTGTAGCGACTCGGGTTTTTGGCCCTGTCAGACTCCGGAATATTTCTATGAGTAATTCCAGAGCTAGGCGCGAAGACGGCGTGCGATTCTGAGGCCCGGTGTGCCCGGAATTAATTTTATAAAAATATTAAGTATTTTTATACTATGCACGTGGCGGGGGTGTGATATCTCCTAAACGGTAGCTCAGAACGGGAATCTGAGGGCACGGTTGCGTCCGGAACGTGCCGTTTACCCTAGGCAGGGTGTAATCTTTGCGGGCGCGGGCCTGCGGTGGAAAACGCCACCAGGGGCGTTTCCGTAAATAAGTGGCAAGTTTGTGTGCGAGCGTCGGCTCAAATAACTTATGAACGGAGTCTCGGATCGAAAATCTGAGACCGCCGTTGCGTTCAGAACGGCGCGTTTACCCTAGGGGTGACCTTACTTTTGTTCGCATCGGGCGTCGGGTCCGAGGCGGGTTTGGCGCCGGCGGGCCGCTTATATAAATATCAGCCCCCCCCCCCCCCCCTTTTATCGTTCTTCGCCGTTCTTCGTCGTTCTTCGCCGCCACTCTGCCGAATCGAGCAAACGGAGCGCCTACGAGCTCAGAATTCGACGGCGGACGTTCCAGGAGTGCGCAGCGGAAGCTCGGGAGCGCGGATCTGAGGCAGAACGTCGGCGTTTCGCCCGCGAGGTAGGCGGTTTGAGTTTTAATCCCCGATCCCGTTTTTGCTGCGTTTTTCTGCAAATTGAAGCCGTAGCAGTGTAGATCGGGTCCCGAGGGTCACGTAGGCGCCTCCGGATCGCAAAACGGACCACCGGGGTGCCCCCGGCGGTCCGCGGAAGATCCGCCGGCGCGGCACCGGCGCGGCGGCGCCGGCGCCGGCGGATTCCGGCGGCCCGCGGCGGAGCCGCGGCTGCCGGCGGCCCAGCGCGGCGGCACGCGGCGGAGCCGCGGCGGCCGTCCGCCCAGCGCGGCGGAGCGCCGCCGGCCAGGGCGGGCCGGCGGCGGCGGCCGGTCCGGGCCGGCCGGACCGGCCGGTCCGGCCGGTTTTTCGCATACGGGGGTCTTTAAACCCCCGTATCTTGCACCTCGGGAGTCGGATTCGCGTGCCGTTTGCGGCGACGTGACCCAGACGACGAGGTGAACCCTCCGGTATGGGTTCGAGGGTTTAAAGGTTCGGGATCGTGGCCCGGGAGCGAGAAACGTCGTATAAAATAATATTAATTTATTATTTTACGACTTCGGGCCGTTGTAACTTCTACCCGGAGCGTCCGATTGACGTGTCGTCAGTGGCGTTGAGACCCTGATGGTACGACGGACTTTTTGAGATGGTTTCCGGGTGTTGGGTTTGCGAACTGGGTGTGGGCCCCACGAGGCCGGGTTTTGGCGTTTGCGGAGAAACGCAGCTTTTGCACCAGGAGTCCGATTTTGGCAAATGAATAGTCGATCCTGTGTGTTTTTCCGAGAGGATCGCAATGGTGCGATCCGTTCGATGAGTTTCGGAATCCAGGCGTGGGCCCCACCCGAGCCGGCCTTCGGTGAATAGTACCTTTTTCACCGGGTGTCCGTTTTGGGCGAGTGAGTAGTCGATTCCGCCTGTTTTTCCGAGGGGATCATCGTGGTATGGTCCGCTCGATGCGTTTCGGGATCGTTGTGTGGGCCCCGCACGAGCTAGCTACGGTGAATAGTGCCTTTTTCACCGTTGCTCTGTTTCGGGCGAGTAAGCAGCCAATCCTGCGAGTTTTTCCGCGTGGAACGCGATGGTGGCTTTGGTTTTGGCCTAGGAGGTGCGGAGTGTGGCGTTGTGGCGGGTCGCTCGGGTTAGCGACGTTTGGACCAGCAGTGGTTGAGGGTTCTCCCTTGGTTCGTTCCCACGAGGGTTCGTGTGGCATCACAACCTTCGTGTGGGTTTGTGATCCTCTCGTTGGGATGTTTAAACTGTTAGAGTTGTGGTATCCCTCTGGTGGCCCCGAAGTGGATCCTCTAGCATCTTTACCCTAGATCGGGTTCTTGGTATCGCTGTGACCGCTTATTCACGGGCGGCGATCCCCTATCTAGCAGGTTAATCCCGTAGGGTTTGTGGCATCATCGGGAATATGATCCCCTACGCGGTGGGTCGTGCATAGTAGGGTTGTGGCATCGTCGGGTTTACGATCCCCTACTCAGCATGATGTTTATAGTAGGGTTGCGGCATCGTTGGTTATACGATCCCCTACTCAGCGCTTGATGTCGGTAGGGTTGCGGTATCGTTGGTTATGCGATCCCCTACTCAGCGCGTGGTTTCGGTAGGGTTGCGGCATCGTTGGTTCGATCCCCTACATCACGAGATATACCAGATAGGGTTCTGGTATCGTCGTGACCATCTTTATATGGACGATGATCCTTTATCTGAGTGTGGAGCTTCTGCCGAGCGACAGATCGGGTTGTGGCATCCCCCAGCGGATCCTGGGTGTGATCCCCTATCTGTGAGTACTACGTATGCCAGATCGGGTCGTGGTATCCCCCAGCGGACCCTGGGAGTGATCCCCTATCTGTGAGCTGCGTATACCGGAGTGGGTCTTGGTATCCCCTAGCGGACCCTAGCGGCGATCCCCTATCCGAGGAGTTTGGTGGTTATGTTGTTTCAGTGAGGTTTCCTCAGTGATGCTATCTGACGAGCGTGGTCTCTCGGGTGAGCGTCTGAGATGTTTGCGAGTATCCCGATGGAGTGTATCTCTCGGATGAATGTCATCTGGTATGACAGTGTTCGTGGTGTACTCTCCTGGTTGGGACAGTTGCTGGTGATGAGGTCGGTACCTCTTGTGGCTTTGTGGCGTGAGCTGTGTATATCTGGATTGTTCAAGGTGTATGTATGGGCATACACCTGAGCTGAGCTGAGCTGACTTGTTGTGTTTAGCCGAGGATGGTCACGAGATGGAGTTTCTCTCTCGTATGGGTTCCCTCTGGCTGGGTTGAGCGGACTGTTGCCTTTCAGTTGCTCCCTTGGGTTTTGGGTTTTTGGGGTGCCTACTGAGTATGATTATACTCACCCCT
The DNA here is from genome assembly GCA_963277665.1 of Viscum album. NCBI lineage: Eukaryota > Viridiplantae > Streptophyta > Magnoliopsida > Santalales > Viscaceae > Viscum > Viscum album. Next base: position 1,688,220,285 of record OY728147.1, on the reverse strand, counting down.
GCACGGGCTTTGCCCGCACATGTTTGTGTCTTGTGCAGACCACAGGCCTTTTGACGGAGTCCCAGGAGGACCCGGAGCAGGCGGAGCTTAGTGAGCGGGTTGACCGGGGTGTTTACCGGAGCTGTGCCGAGGGAGTTTCCGGCGGGTGTTTGTGGCAGCGTTCCCCTTCTTCGGAGCAGGTTGGACGCGCTTTGTAGTTTTCTTTTGGTGGGCCCTGTTTTTCCCTTGTACTTTTGTTGTTGCACTCTGGTTTGGGATAGATTGTATGCATGCATTTACCTTTCAGTTTCTATATCTCTGCACTGTTGCATGGAGGTGTTTGTGGGTGCGTGTGTACAGGTACCTTAGGCTAATGCCTCCCATGTGTGTGATAGCCTACTCGGCGCTGGTCGCCAGCCCCTAGCCTATTGGAGGCGGGCTTGGGGAGTCGCGGCTCGAGCCCCGTTGGGTCGGGTCGTGACATAAACCTACCAAAACTTCCATTAACTAGGTAACGAACAAACCGATCGTTCATAATAAACTACCGCCTCATGAAATGAATTCATTCTTTTTTTCTCTACTACCTTTAATGGTAGAGAATTATGATGAAAAACATATTTATATATAATATATATGGTCTTAATTTTTGATTTATTATTCTTTAATGGTTATATAAAACATACCATCATGCTTTGCATTTTGGGTAAATATGATAACATTGTTTGTGGAAGTGTGGACAATTCTCATAGTGATGTGATTCGTTCACACTATACATAAAACATGTTAAGGATTATTTCAATAAAAATATGTTAAATATATGAAATTAATATTATAATTGTATTATAATACACATATTTATCATTTACTTTTCATTTTTTAAAATACGATAATGAAATGGAAGTAGCGTTCATGCGTATGTATGGTCTACCGTCTCCATGAATGGTGAATTTTTTTCCTATCTTAAAATATTATAGATTATTATAAATAAATATATACTTAATATATATATATATCATTTAAATAACATTTTACATTTTGGAGATGAAGAAATGATTATCTAAGTAGTAGGAAGAAAAACAACATATACCTGATATACTAGGCAATTAACAGCCAAAATAGTGAAATTAATGATATATTGTTATCAAATGGGTAATAAGATATTTTATGATATTATAAATATTATAATTTTTCTTTTATAAGTTATTTACGTTTTTAAAACCATTATAAATAAATTTAAAGGACATTCACCTAAAAGGAAACAAAATGGTAATGGATTCTTGCCCCACCTATCTTCAAGTGAGGCATACGCCACCTTCAACACTTAATTATTTTGTGGGGTGTATATAATAACCATATTGATATATTATATCATTAATTCTATTATATTCATGGAATTGTTAGTTTAAATTTGAATTATTTCATCTAATGGGATTTTAACTTAAAATTACTTAATGGTAAATAATTTCATAACCCAATTCCTTTACATGGGGTTATATAAATTTATCATTTTTGTAACTATTCTAAGATTATGTTTGTAATAAATTTTTACTATATTTTTTTGTATTTACACTTGATTTTTGTTTATTTACATTTCAAACATATAATTTAATCCTTGGATGAGTCTCACTTCAATGTTATGGTATTTTTAAAGGTTTACTTTACAATCTCATTTTATTAAGGATTGATTACACATAAATTCCCATTTGAGGAAATTATATGACCATTGTTTGATAAACTATTTCATTTTCTTCTATATAGGTTATTCATAACATTTTTCAACTATTACTACCATTTTACAACTCTTTACTACTCAAAATGTTTTAGAAAATGTTTTTAAGAATACCCAACTTCATTTATATCTTTTGTCAGAGAACCTATTTTCTTATAATAACCCTATTTTCTAAAAAGATTGGTAAAAATTAAGTATTCTTCCCAAAATGATTTATTAGAGGAATATTTACCCTTTTTTTCTTTAAAAAAATTGAATGGAATCTTCTAGTCTCTTTTCAAATAAGTATATTTTTGTCCTTTTACCGTGCAAAAGGAATGTTTTTACCCTATACGAAATATATAGATTTACATGATTCCATGTCTTTGAAGCTTACTTTCTAAGTTTAAAAGTTTAATTATTTAATAAAGTGTTTTCAAAAGTGAGTTCCAAATAAAATAATCTTCAAAAAAAAATTCGAAATGAAAAAGATAATATCCTCAATAATATTTTTTAAAAATCATTTTATAGTAATTTAATTCATCAAAGAAAATAACCTTTTATTTTTCTCCACTTGGGATATGTTGTATTGATACCATACCTATTATTCCTTAGTATGGTTTATAAATCCTCAGACCAAGGATAGTATTTACATTCACTACATTACTTCTTTATCATTCCCCTTGAAATATTAAATTTTTTATGATCATTTAACATTGAAGTTCCCTTAAATATCAACATTATTTATCGAGGATATGATTGTTGCCTAAACTATATACCATTTTTCTATACAATGTTCACTTCAATATTTATTTGATATTTACTTTAATATTGATAAATCTATATACTTTCCACATTTCATATATTTTATAAGGAATATTTTTCATGAATTAAATCAATTATTTCATATATAATGAAGTATTTGGGTAGGTACGACCCAGTTGGGGCCCCATTATAAATAACCCCTCAATGTATCTGTAGTCTCATTGGATGAATCAATTGGCTAGCCTAAGCTATTGGTGTTTTTACCCAGTATGTTATAAACCTTCTTATTAATGTCCTTAAAAGTAAAGTTAATATATACCTTCGAAACATGGAATCAATCAATTTATAATTTCCTCTATTTTGATTCATTTATTATTTATCCTTAATGTTTTACATTGTAATATGTATGGATTCATTTCATTCAAAGTTTATTTATTTAAATGTCATGTGTTTCATTTATTTTCTTTTCAATATCGGTTATGCATTATCTAGTTATTTTTCTGTCATTTGTTTTCAGTTATTATCATTCTATATTGATTACCCATTCAGTTTATTGATTATATGTCATGTGTGTTTAGTTATCTCTTTTCTATATTGATTATGCTCATTGATTCATTATTTATTATTATTTTATTAACCCTTACTAAGAATTTGATCTCACTGTTTTTTTATTTCATTTTTCTATAAATCTAAGAATTGTATAACAAAAGATATTCAAGGATATGCTGAATTGAATAGGGTATTTATCCTATAAAGAAACAAATCAGGTTTTACTTAGTGTATTAATTTGTAATACAAGACTCATTTTTGTATCTAGTTTACCATGAAATATAAAATATTCTATCATTAGGTATTTTATTCCTTTTAATCATTCCAATTTAATGGTAGTAGACATTGGCTCTAATATTTTAGGGTCAGGGTGTTACAATTGGTATTAGAAGATGTTTAGTAGAAACCTTGGGAACTAGATTTAGGGAAACATTGATTAGAAAAAATATAGCTAAGATAGACACTGAGGATAAGTATAAAAGAGAATCTTGAGAATTTTAGTAATGTAGATATTATATGGGATTTATAAAAAATATATAACTATTTGAATACTATAAATAGAAATGGTTCTAGAACATTTGTACATAGGGGTAACTACTTAAAACGGTGGTGCATTCCTACCTGAAGCAAAACTTGGTACGAAATAATAGTCTTTATTATGCACCGAGTTTTACACTCGCAATGTATATACTTAGGATAATTCCCATTTCCATTAAAAACCATTATAAAGTATTTGAATAAAAAATTAAAATGAATGGACTTAGTCAAAACATAGATCAATTAAAGACCTATGTTGAAATAAAATAAATAAAGTGGTTATGTATTGAGGTTGTATTGAAAACATTTATTAAAATTCTTTTTTGTTATTAACCTTATTTCTAAGATTTCCATCAAATTTATTTTGAAGATTATATTGATAAGGTTTTTTAAAAGTAAAACATGTATTTTCTGTGAAAATCCATCAGGTCTGGAAAGATCATAATACTTGAACACATGAACGAAAGATGATAATTGTTTCACTCCAACCACTGACCTACATAATCTCTAGGGAAGTAGGTATTTTTTTTAGTTAAATAATTTCATAAATAAATATTAATGATGAACCATTAGTGTTCCTTTTTATTTTTAGAGATTGATGTATTAACCATATTCGTTTTTTATAATATTTAGAGATAAATAGAAATACTTTCTACACTTTTATAGCCTTTATGATTTTTTAAATGTGTATTTTAGTGTTTCGGGTATCAAAGTTAATTTTTGGATGTCCATTACTTAAAGTAATGGATGAATTTTGAATTGATCAAAGAACAAAAAAAGGATGAAAATTTCATATAAATATATCAAGTATGGTATTCCAATATATAATTTGGTAGAAAAATAATTCATCAATATTAAGAAAAGGATCTTAAAAAATGTTGTCCAAATAGCTTAATTTTTATGGAAATGGTGGTCTTTTAAATCATCACATATTTATGGATTTGAGTCCCTCAATTCATTTTAAGTAATTCACTTGTTTATTAATGATGGCCTCACTCAATACCTATAATTATTTATGCTTTTCCACTATGTACATATATTTAAATTCCACTAGTGTTATCATACTTAGAGATCTAGTTACAAGTTAGTCCATGTGACCTTTGTACTAAAAATTCACTATTTTCTAGAGTATATTTTACCAAACCATCTCAAATTTAGTTTTTCAACATAATAAATTTTAATAAATTTAATACCAAGTTTGAGTTTAAATTGACAGGATTCAATTTATTTAAGTTGGGGATAATGTAACACCCCTAAATTCTAATGAAAGAGAATTGTATTCAATAGCATATATGACACACAACACCAAGAGTGTAATGGAATGTAATATATGAAAAAATTAAAATATAATTACTATTTTAAATAAACTAAATCCAAGATATAGCTTTTAATTCATGCGATACTGACTTAGCATGTGTCGTACGTAATAACGAGTTTTTTCGATGGCATGTGTTGCACGCAAGACCGAGATTTACTGAACGACAATATATTATTATTATATTATAATTAAATATAATATAGCTTAACCTCTCCATTAAATTATAGTATATTAATACTATTATCTAACTTATGAAAATATATGGTCTGTAAAAATATATGTTGAATTCATTAGTTACAAATTAATTAGAAATGAAAATATGAATCGATTGAATAAAAAGGAAATATTTGTATCTCCACAAGAATATTTAAAAATAATAAATTAAATTAATTAATATTATTGGGTGATATTAGTTAAATATATATAATATATTGAATCCTATATTTTTTATATTCATCAAATATATTTTATTGACCAAAGATAAGAATAAACCCAGTATTACACATAAAAAGATATATTTTTATAATAGCAATTTTACCACATTTTAATGGTGAACCAATTTTAAAAAAAAAATTGTAAATTTAATACATTTTATATATAAAAATAAAATTCATTATTTAAAAAATAAACATAATAATTATCTTAGGTTAAGTTTGTTTATTTCTCTATGAGGTTTCATTTTTTGATAAATAGTGAAAAATACTGCATTTTAATTTCAAACTGTTGTTCTATCTCATTTATTTATAAGGAAAAATTATATTATTGATTATTTTTAATGTTAATTTAGATAAATTATATATAATTTAATTCAATTTAGGTCATTTTAATCACATTAGCATTGAAAGTTATTATAATTACATAGAAAACGTTTCAATGTTTTTCATTAAAACAACGCTTTGTTGTCCCGTAAGCAGGACAAATTTAAATTAATTTTAAAAATTATTTCATTGGAATTTTTAAAATTTGATTAAATATTTTGAATAATGATAATTTCTACTCTCTAATATGTTAAAAAATTTGAAAAAAATATTGAAACTGGTTAAAAATAATTGCAGCGATTAAGAGAAAAAATATCTTAACAAAGGACTAAACCATAAACATAAGGGCCAAAATTTCCTTTAAAATTTTCTAAATTCCATTTTATGATCATATTCACAACCTATACTACGTTGGATATAATTTTGACAACTATTTGATCCACTTATTATAATAAAAATGTGTGTGGAATTCCCTTTACAATGATTTACAATAATTCAACTCCTCATCCATTATAAAAAGTCACTCACACCTCGAACTTACTCGCACCACTCAAGAAACTTTTTCTCAAAAAAAATAGCTAAAATATGTTCATAACATTCTTAAACTATTCTTGGAAGTAAAACCTTGTGAATAAATCCATACAAGGAAGCCTTTTGTGCAAACCAAAAGGAGTTTCCCAAAGAAGAGGTAATAATATTCCTCAAGATAATTAATTTTATTTTCATTATCCACCCCCTTAGAGAGTATTATCACATTAATATATAATAAAAAAATTACCCTCAATATAATTATATTTTTTTATGTTAAGTTTTTTACCTACACCTACACAAACTTCCATCAAATGAGTAATAAACAAACCATTCATGCATGACAAACTACTACCATATAAAACGATGTCATTTGTTTTCATTTACCAGATTTCATTGTTATATATTATGATGGAAAATTAGTTTTTATATAATATATATTATATTTATTATTTATTTATTTTTATGTAATTTTTTTATAACACATACCATCATTATCTCCATTTTTTAAATCTCATAACACCGTTTGTGGAAGGGTGGACTACCACCTCCTCAAAGTGATGTAATTCATTTATCATACATATAGAACATATTAAAGATGATTTTAATAATAATATATGAAATATATTAAATTAATATTATATAGTAATTATAATAATCATATTAATCATTTAATTTTCATTCTATAAAATACAATAAATAAATGGATGTAGCGTTCATGTGTACGCACGGCCTACTGTCTCCATGAACGATGCATTTTGATTTCCTACCTCCAAATATTATGGATTATTATAAACAAATATATACTGAATATATATAACATTTACATCATTGTTTAAATTAAATATATGATGAAATCATTACCTATGTAATAGGAAGAAAAATAGAAAGTTAAAACATACCCAACAAACTAGGCAATTAACACCCAAAATGGGGTAAATAATGAACGGGTTTTAAAAAATAGGTAATAAGATGTTATTATAATTTCATATATGATATTATAAAAATGATTATGGTTCTATTATAAGTTATTTAAATGCTAAAAACTGTTATAAATTAAGTTAAATGATGATCGATTGAAAGAAAATGCAATTTAAGGGATTCTTGTCTCACTTTTCTTTCTATTAGGCATACGCCACTTTCACCACTTACTTATTTTGTGTGGTGTATATACCAACTATATTTATATAATATATAATTAATTATTTTATATTTATTTTATTTTCATTTTCAATTTGATTTATTTTATCTACATGGATTTGAACTTAAAATTATCATGTGGTAAAGAATTTTATAACCCAATTCTGTTTTGTGTGGTTATATTACTTCCTGATTGTTGTTAATATGTTTTGATTATGTGTGTAACCACTTTTCAGTATATATTGTTGTATTTAAACATGGTTTATATGGATTTAAATTTTAAACACATAATATATTCATTGGTTGAGTCTCCATTCAACGTTAAAGTATTTTCAATGGTTTACTTCACAATCTCATTTTATTTGGGATTGTTTTCACTTGAATTTATATTCAAGAAAATAATATGACCATTTTTTAATAAAACATTTAATTTTATTATCGTTTATTTATTCATAAATTTTTATCATGTATTGATACCATTTTTGTACTCTTTCATAATTAAAATGTTTTAGAAATTTCTTTTAAAAAAACACGGCTTCATATCGTTCTTTAGTCAGAGAACATACTTTATTCTAACAACCTTTTTTTATAAAAATATTTTTAAAAATGATTTAACATTCACAAAATAATTAATTAAATATATTTGTACCCTTTTGGTCTTTTACAAACTTTTTCAAAGGAATATTCTTATATCTTTCTGAACAGGGAACTTTATTGACATTTTATCATGCAATAGGAATGTTCTTTTTACCTTGTACGACATGTTTGGATTTACCAACCACTATATCCTTGGAAAATAAATTACCAGTTTAATAAGTTATTTTGTAGATAGTTTTTTTAAAAGTGATTTTAAATGAAAATTGTTTTCAAAAAGTTTTTAAAAATAAAAAAGATATATATTTAAAGAATTTTTTTAAAATATTATTTTATTGTATTTACATTGATCAATGATAACAACCCTTTATTTTACTCCACATTGTATATGTTGTATTGATACCATCTATATTCGTCCTCTAGAAGGTTAAGGATTCCTTTGACCAAGGATAGTATTAATATTCACTACCTTTATTTCTTTGTCATCCCCCTTTAAATATTCAATTTCATATGAATATTGAACATTGAATTTACCCAAAATTTCTATGTCACTTATCATGAATATCAATATTGCCTAAATTTTGTACCATTTTTATATATGGTGTTCACATTGAAAGTTATTTCATATTTAGGGAAATATTGATAAATATATATCCTTTACTCAATACAGATATTTGATAAGGCACATTGTTCATGAATTAAATCAATTATTTGATATACGTTGAATTATTTTAACATGTATGAGAAAGTGGTGTAAGGTTATATATAGCCCCTCGATGCACTGGTAGTCTCATGGGAAAAATCATTTAGACATCCTATAATAATGGGATTTTAACCATTTTTGTTATAAACTGTCTTGGGAAATGTCATAATAATAAAGGAACCATGTACATAGGAAACATGGCATCCAATAATTTGGCATTTCTCCCATTTGATTCAATTATTATTTATCCATGATATTTTTCATTGACATATATATGGATTAATTTTATTATCATTTCTTTGATTTAAATTTCATGTGGTTTGGTTATTTTTCCTTCCAAATTGATTATTCCATATTTAGTTTATTTAATGGAATGTATTTTTAGTTATTACCTTTCTATATTTTTTAACCATTTAGTATATTTTTTACAAGGAATGTGTGTATATTTATTACCTTTACATATCAATTATGCTCCTAGATTCATTATTGCTTCCTCAAAGCTTAACCATTATTTAGAATTTGAGCCAGCATTTATTTTATTTCATTTCACTATGATTCCATGTAGTGTATTATGAATGATATTTAAGGATACTCTGGTTGTAATAAAGTTATTATCCATGAAATTAAATAATTATATTGTAATTATTGTTTAAATTTGTAATAAAATATTCATTTATGTATCTAGTTTTCCAAGAATACTAAACTCTTTTATACTTTAGGATTTTATTCCTTGTAATGATGCCAATATAATAGTAGTAGACACAAGCTCTGGGCTTACTGGGGTCGGGTCTCAAAATTTATAGGATGAATTTTTGAAACAAATGAGGATTATATTATGTGAGGTTGGAATAAAAAGATTTAATTGGGTAATTATTAGCTAAAAAATTGATTATTAATTGTAAATCAGAGATGAGAGGGGTGGCCTTTTATATCTGTTATGAGTGGCACACATATAATTTTTCTTTAAAAAAATGTTTACTCACATTTTTTAAAAGTAAAAAAGACCCCAAAATTGTCCATTCTAGAAAATATAAGTTTAAATGATGAATTATGACCATATAATGTGTGTAATAGATGTTTTGGATAATTTTTAACCCATATATTTTTAGTTTAATCCCTGGAAAAACCACTATTACCTTAAGTGTTGAAAATAATTTTTATTGTTTTTTCTATTAATTATAGTACACAAATAAAATTCCCTTATTTCATAATATAAATTATTATGATTGAAAACAAATAATTTATTTTTAAAATTTACAATAAAATAATTGGACAAATTTGATTTAAAATAAACCAGCATACTTGATTGTAAAGTAGGTTTTCAAAGATAAAATGTTCATAAGTTTACAATGTTTTTATATGAAAATTAAATTTGAAATAGATTACAATAACCTAAATTGGAGTAATAGATATATAATTTAACTAATTTTACATTAATTATATATTAAAATAATTTTCATATTTTTAACATCTTTAAAAACAAGACTATTCTTAATAAAAACACGTAATTTTCATTATTCACTAAAATACCTTTTAAGAAAATTCTCAAAAATTTATGACATGGTAATATTTATAAGTATATTTAAAAAATTAATTTTATTTTTTGGAATGAATTTTCTGAAATTTAAAAATATACTTTAATTTTTTGTCCATAAAATGTAATAAAATATTTTTTCATAAAATAGTATTTTCAAAAAATATAATGACTTTCCTAAAAAATTTATTTTTTATCAATATGTTTTCATTATATAAAACTATAACAGTTAATATGAAATAATTAGTTATTGATATTCATATTTCTATATTTAAGGTTTGATTTATAATGATTAGTTATGACTATTCAATTCTCTCAGATGTGGATGGAAGAGATGGGTTTTATTGATGTTGTGAGGGAGTCAAGGAATCATCAGCACCAAGGGAATTCATAGATATCCATCTATAAAAATATCGAGTGGCTCAAAGGTAGTCTTCCAACATGAAGAATAAATCTCCTTCCCCGAGGCTAGAATCTTGAATCAATTAGTAGAGACATTCATTGGCCGAAGGTAACATTAGATAATGATTTTGTTAGGTCCACTAGGTCAAATACCCTAAGAGAGGGGGTGATTTAGGGTATGAAAAATTAAAACAACTGCCCCTTTTAATCTTGTTTCATTATTAAAAACATGGTTCTCTCTCTTGCCCTTATCAAAGTATAAATAGAAATGAAATCATGAATGGTACATATTAAATTTTATTTGGTTCACCCTCACTAGGCTATGTCCAAGGAGTATACAACAGCAATGTGCCAATGTACCAAATCCCCTAAAAGTGCACTATTGTTTACAATGTTTGGAATGAACTCATTTTCCCTCCTGGTTTACAACCAATAATAATTTGAAAGCTCATTGATCTCTCAATTGAAGTGTGCTCACTACTTATTTTGATGATCCACTCATAGTTTATATACTTGAAGGTCATTTCATTATCTCTAATGAATGCATCATCTACTGTGTGTAGATGATCTATTAATGTCCCAAATTTATCCACGGATGCATACCACTTTTCCACTGAATACTGGGAAATACCTTTTAAAATACTTTCTCAAAGCGCACTGCTTCACAAATCTCTTTATTTCGCAAAGCTCACTACTTCATGAAGAACCCTATTTCGCAATTCTTAGACAATCATCCACAAAGTATCTACCTTTCGTAAGTCTCAAATTATCCTTTGCAAAGTTCAGCTCTTTCGTGGAGATAAACATTGCTGCTGCAAAGATCCTTCCTTTCATAGAGCCCAACAAGTCTTTAGGAATTCTATTTACTTTCGTGATGCTAAACTTAGCTGTCGTGAAGCAACCTCACAACCCACCTTCATGAACCTTCTTCACGAATTGATAGACATAAGATTTTTAGGAACACTCTTTACTCTTATCAAGGGGGTCAATCCTTATTTATTTGTGTTTACATCAAATCTAGAGCACTTTTTTCCATGTCAACGCCACATCAGTCCATTTAACAAAGCTCTAAAATTTACTTCGAAATTATCTATATTTCGTGATGCTCCACAGAAATTTTCTAGGTTCTCAAATCTTGTGGTAATTGAAGATCCTTCATCCAAAAACATTGCACCACCACGATGCTCACTCGCAATTCTCTTGAGCTCTACCATTTTTAAATCTCATCGTAATCACAGAGCTCGCCTTAAAATTTCTTTTATTCTTTAAAAAATCCACTTCATGAATCCCAAATTTGTGAAATTAATTCCTTTTATTTATTTTTATGAGACCCTCATTGTCAACAAACACAACCAACCCAAAATTTCTACAATGATCCCTTTGGGTATTTTTTCCCAACATATTGGAATAAGTCCCTTTTATATGATATGGGAAATAAGAAACTTTCTTTGATGAGATGCTTCTAAGATAGAAACAGATATCTTGGAAATCCTCATTGGTCAAATAGCTCTGATAAGGTGACTGAATCACTCAATTCTCTCACACCTGCATCAAAGAAAAATGTATGTTCTAGAGACCCAACATCCTCATAGAGGATAGGTCCTTCTAAATTGATCAGGATTTGGTTGAGGGCTTAGTGGATGAAAATTTTAAATCCATATTATGGGGTCCCAGTCCCAAAAATAGAAATTGGTTACCTAATAATTACTTCGAAACCCTTTGATGCAATACCTCGTAGAGGGACTGAGGAAGCCAATGTATACCTAAAGAGTAGCATGGATGAGAAGAAGGTTCGTGAGGTGGTATGGAATCTCAATCCAGATAGGGATATTGGGCCAGATGGATTCCTATTAGAACTCTATAGGTTCTCGTGGGACTTTGTTATGGGAGACTTAGTCCAGGCAATACAGCACAACTTTTAACGGGGTAACCTGCCAAAGATTTCATGTGCATAAAAGGTGGTCATGATACCAAAGGGGAACAATTCTTAGTCTTTAGATCAATATCATTCAATTTTCTTCTGAAACATTCAATAGAAGGTATATTTGTGAATTTTAAACAAAATTAGTTCACCTTATCTTCAAAGTTGGATAATTACTGAACAACATTGTTTCACTAAAGGCCAAATAAAACAAGGAGTAGTTGGAGTGGTGAAAGAGGTAATTAGTGACCTTAATCTCAAAATATTTGGGAGTAACCTAGATATTAATATTGACATGTGTAAGGCCTATGATATGCTAAAATGGAATTTCATTTTAAAGGTTCCCTCTTGGATGGTTATTTTTATTTGGGTCATTGATCTCATATACTTTTACATTAGCTCAACTTAGATATCCATATGCTTCTTGGGAAAGAAATTATGATTTTTCAAAATAGTTCAAGGCCTTAGAAAAGGATAACCTATATCCCCCACCTTATTTATTAAATCCTAGGATACACTGAGATGGTATATTAATCAGAGTATATTTTTGGGTAGGGATGTCCCATATCGAAATAGACACACAACTAGGGGTATCTATCATATGATGTTAACTGATGAGATCATTTTGTTCATCAATAGAAGCAGGAGGTTAGTTTAGGGGATAAAGTTTTTTGGGAAGAATACTATTTTTGGAGAGGGTAGGTGGTTAATCAAGATAAAATATATTTTATTTTGGCTAGTAAGGACATAAAGAGAAGAATACACACCCTATAAGATTGGACAAATGTGAAAATATGGTCCTCCTAAATGGAGTATTGTGTGCTCCTATAGGCCCAAACAACCTCCAGATTTAGTAATTTGACAAGTTATTTACTAAAATCACTAAGAATATTCATAACTAGAAGAATAGGTTATTATCATTTGTAAAATGAATCGCACTCATAAACAGTGTGTTGTCTTCCATTTAGATACACATACTCTCCAATCCGAAAGTAACAATGAGTGTGATATCCAATCTGAATAGTATGATGGTTTATTTGTTATGGGATGACCAAATGGAGGGTAAATGTCACTAGGGATCATAGAAACTACAATCTAATACTACATTAGAGGGTGGGATAAACCTCTGGAGCGTTTTTGGGACCTTTTAGGAGTTCCATTCTAAATTAGCATGTGATGATATGGAGGGTATGTCTCTAGGGGTACAATTTATCCAAGGAAAATACAATTTAGAGGTAAATATGCAGTGACCAAACCTTATACCATATATAAAATGATCCATCCATAAATTGGTATCCTATAACAACATAATCACTAGATTGTGGGCATAAGAGACACCAACTTCTGGAAAAAGGATTGGTGGAGGTAATTTGTGGTTTCCTGGATGTCTATCTCCAACTATCACATTCAGGGATTCTTACAGAGACCCTAGATTACTATAGGAAATCATAAATGAGAAACATCATTATATTCATGATATAATTATCATAAATGATGATCCAAAAAAATATCACTAGTTCAGTGTTGTGAGACATTCTAAAAAAAGAATTTCTCAAATTAAGGATGGATCTGGATAATAGAGATGTTTTGGTTGAATTTTTTTTGTGAAAGGAGATTCCATCAATGTTAAATTTCCTTATTTTTCATGTGAGGAATAAGTCATTACCTAAAATATGAGAAAATTTAGTGGATGTATATTTCCATTACTATAATATGTTGTTGTTGTTGTGTTCCAAGAACAAAATAGATTAGCCATCAATTTTTTAAAATTTAATGGGCCAACTCAATGTGGAAAATTCAGGGTATTCATAGGTTGATCTACACCAGATTTGTTTTAGGATCTATTTATTTATAGATAGTTTTAGGGTAAAGGTGGTCAATGTCTAAAGAAAACAATAAAGATATATTATTATTATAGTATGATACTAGTGTATTCGGTCTACAAAGAATGATGTTCATCCAAAAAAAGTCAGGTACTAGAAGAGTTATTACATTAATAACCAAGAACCTTATTATATATTTGAGTAGACTGTGTAAGGAATGTGAGAAAACCCCCTAATTGAGTCCCCTTATAGAACATTCCTCCAAAAATATTACTATTTAATGAGGATTAGGACAAATTGAATGTTTTTTTCTCATGACTAGAGTCTTAATCATAATATAGATAGGTATTTCCACATGGATGACATGTGTGGTATATTGGTGGTCATAGAAAAGAGAGGATCAATTATAGAATCATTCTCATCATATTATGGAAGAGTATACTCACTTAATGTTGAATCTCTATCTCTACCCATGGGCGTAATCATTTTCTAAAAGAGGAACATCACCCTTAGAACGGTTTAGATCGACTCCATAACTTTTTATAACACACTGGATAAGAATAGTAGCATCTCAGGGGCTATCGTGTACACAATATGAATGTACAAGGAGATCATGGAATACCAAGAGGACATCTCATGCCAATGGAATGAAGGTAAAATGGTGGTTGATTTCTTGGAATCTAGGGCGAAGAAAAATATAAGGATCTCAAACTTATTCATCCTCAGCTCCTTTCTTACAGAGGGGATTAATTTTTTGAGTGAAGCAATTTGGGCCTCCACTATTTTAGACCACCGTGATATTATCCTTTTTTAGGTACCTTTCTTATTTTTAATTTTTTTTAATAAATAAAAATTTTTTTGGTGATATTAATAATATATCACGGTTTGTTAAAACTCATATTCACATGGTAAAAATAGAAAAACTCATTATTGTGATGTGCACAAGATGAGCATGGTGTTATATGGGACAAAGAAGATATTAAATATTAAATTTACTTGAAAAAAACATCAATAATTTTGGAGGTGTTTCATATTGCTTCTTAAAGTATCCTTTGGTTCACATCCATATTTTGTAATAGTTTATAAGCGGATGTGGTTTCCTAATAAAAATTGATATTGGCATATCATCAAAAATGAATGGACATATATAGAGGGATATCAAATTTCTTGAGTATATTCTCTTATCATGTGTTATCAATGTGGGTGGCTCTCGATAAAACCATTTTCCTCTACTTGATTTTTCCTAAACAATAGTTATCGGGCCTCAATTAAGATGAATTTTTTTGAGGCATAATAGGGGTTGACATTTAGATCTCCTTTATATAGGGAAGAGTTGCAAGAGTGGTCCATGGTTTGATTTATTATTGTATAATAGGAAATGGAAAGAGTACAGTTTATCCAAAATATATTGAACACAACATAGTATCTTTAGAAATCCTATGCGGACCTTCATCACTGGCCATTAGATTTTGAGGATGGAAATCATGTTTTCCAAAACGTTTCACATCATTATAAAAATTGTGAGTTGGATAGATAGGATATGTTGGAACTGAGAATTTTTATCCCCTTTGATATTTTAGATCATATTGAAATGTTAGAATCTTAGTTAGACTTATCATCTCATTTGACTTACATGAATTAATTGTTTCATTTTTCTAAATTTAGGTGTTATCAACCTGATCCTTCACATGTGATTGAGTGGGAGGATGTTGATCTTGTTCCTAACACCATGGTGGTTGAGAAATAATTTCCAATAAAGGTTCATTAAGATAAGGTACTACATGGTAAAGAAATTCATTTGGTATACTTACTATGGTAGTGGATATGGGATATCCATGAGATGTAAGAGTGAGAATTGTGCATGAGATGATAGTGGCATTCTATTTTTAGAATTCTATGATCTTAAAGACATTATAGTGATAAAAAAATTATGGATTTTATATTTTAACATCCCATCACCTTCTTTTTGGTAATTATTGATTCTTTTTTAATCCCCTTTTTATTAGGGTTCGATTTGATCCTTTAAATGATGGTGATAATTAGTGGGGGAAAATTTCCTAATGTTTAGGGATGTATGATTTTTAAAATTAATGGAGTGCCTATATAAATGTTTTAAAGTATTTTGAGGTCATCAGGATGTTCTTGGGATTCTATTATAGGGTTTTATATGTGGTACTATCAGCAAGAGATATTTAAACTGTAAATGTCTAGATTGCAGTATAAGTTCAGCATTGGGCATTAGCTATGCAATCACTTTTGAACATAAAACGTTTTAGTGAATATAAAGTTATTATTCCATAAATCCCATACATATGATGTAAAATCATTTCTAGGGGAAAAAATAACCCAGTTATATTTTTTTCATCACATGTGAGTTATAGAAATTTATGGGATAAGACTGATATTTACACCATAAACTTCTCATGCCTAGGGGATTTTACAATACTCTCACGTAAGTCACTTATATTTAATTGTGCATCCATATCACTTGTGAACAATTTATTCTTAGAAATATCGGGGTCTTTCTCCATCATCAAGATCACTTTTCTGAAAGAGGTCGATTTCGAGTGTGGTTGGGTGTCTTCCTTTAGGTTGTTGTGATCTCATTTATCCCTATTTAGATTTATTAATCTCAGTATGGTGATGAATTATATTTCTTTTTTTTCATATTTCTAATAACATGTATGTTATCCCAATAAATCATTTATAGTTTTCAATTATTACATGTCTTTTATATATTTATCTTCTTGTTTCCAATCCCAGTTTTTTGAACATGATTTGGTTTACTATATTGCTGAGGTAGGTGTCTCGATAAAATGGGTTAATTCTAGAATTATTGGTTATTATTTTAAATTAAATTGGATTATTTAATGGAAATTTATGACTTTACATTGGAATTTATTTTTTTGATGATAGTCGTTTCTAATGGGTTTCATTAAAAATTGTTTTTTGTACACCATGTGATTGATTAAATGTTTTAAATGTTTTTTTATTATGAATCAGGTATTTATTCCCCAAAGTGGAATGGATTAGGTGAAAATTCGTTATTAAATGTGACTATGGGTTTTAAATGTATTTTGATAAACATAGCCCATTGGGTAACATTGGGTTCCTTGGTAAAAGATTTTTCACTTATTATGTTTGTGATGCTAATAGTGTATTATGTCACATTAGTGGGTATAATTCCACAAGGGGTTTTACTATTTTGATCAACCATAGGTGTATATTAGGGAATTTATTTTATGACTATAATGAATTCCCATGTGTTAGAGAATAAAGGGTATGATATTTTTTATGATTAGTTTATCACATGAATCTGATTTCATGCTTATTTTCCCACAAGAATATTTTATGATGTATCCACGGTTTCTTACCTTCACTATTTCTTTCTCAATATATTAATATATTTCATGAATATTTTATTCTTTTATGAAAACCAGTGGAATGTCTTATAAAAATGGTTTTAATTTATGCAAATTCACCATAAAAAGTACTTGCTTTAATGTTACAACTAATGAATTCATGAGATTGGAACTTTTATATATTATTTGGTGGTATCCTCTTAGGATGTGTGATCACACCATACTTATTTATTGGGGTGGTTGAATATTTTTTTCATTAGTAAGGTAAAGGGAAGGGGATTTTGTACCTGTCAGTTTCTCTTGTTTTCATCTTCTTCATAATGGGATGGCTCGGTGGTGATCGATGGTCACACAGGGAAACTATTTGTCTTGTATTATTTTATCATTATGATTTGTATTTTCTATCAACACATTATATGTAAAATGTATGTGTTATAATTCTTCAACTATATTCCCTATTGGTTTTCTTTGTTCTAGTTATTCATTAGAGATGTTTCTTTTACACTATTATAATCCACCATGTAGTGGGCCACCAAGGGTGACATATCGTGTTTCCCTAGGATATATTTTTATAACATTACTACATTATTATAATTAATTCATGATATTTATGTGGCTTCACATCGTAATTGGATGAATTTTTAAGTATATGGATACAGTCACCCCAATATCTATATACAAGTTTATAGGATTTTCTTGGTGATGTTTTTAGAAAATGTTAAAATAATTATCATGTTTTATTACATGAGAATGGAATTTGAGTATAATTCTTTTACAATAATTATATATGGGTTTTTTATCTCTTATTGGGGGTTAGTATTTATTTTACTACAATTATTTTTTTCTTAAATTTTTTTTTAAATGTTTTAAAATTAAATCAATTAAAATATTAATCATTTTAGATTGGGATTTTTATTTCTCATGGTTATAGTTTATATTTTAATTTAAATCTGTCCATGATTTTATCCATATGGTAATTACTTTTATGTGTGTGATTTATACCATCTCTTTCAGTCTCTATCTCATTGCATATTAGAGGTATGCTTCTGGGGACACAATAGGTTTTTTTCTATCTAAGGGTGTCTTAATATGACCATGTAATGAAATAAGGGTATCCATACAATATGTTATGATCTAGGGTTTTATTTAATGTAATGATAATATTATGTTTTATTTGGTTTTTTAAGATTGGGGTAACAATGGTTGAGGTAATTTAGTTTTTTCAAATAGGATGGATAATATTGCATCATGTGTGGTAGCCAATATACTCCAATATGAGGGAACTGATTTTCTACTATCTCGAGCATATATAAAATAACTGGTGGGTACACTTATATTTCTTCATGGGTCCAATAGTTTTAAATATAATATATTTGTGTGTGTTTTCATGTGATATGGAAAATTTTCACAAATGGACTGTTAGAAAAATGTAATGTTATCTTCTAAAAGTTCGTTTTTTATTATATCAAAAACATATATAGTCTTACAAAAAAACTAGTTTATATATAATGTTATTTGTAAATACCCAATTTTAACTCATGAAATAACGAGAGACAAATCATAAACAATATAAGTGTCATCCATTTTTTATTATGAGAATGATGGAGAATTCTTATAATTGTTGGAATATGAAAAGGTAACATTAGCTTCAACATTGATTATTTATATACTGTTTGATTCAAGGAAATTTTTATTTATAAATCAATGAATAATATTCATAGATTTATTATACTAGTTTATGGTGATCTAGGTTCTTGGTGGTGGGGCCATGGATGAATGATATTAGTGAGTTTTTTATCCCCAGTGATGATGATTTCATTTTTGATTCTTCATTTCATGATGATATTGTTCAATATTTTGAATACATTTATTAGATGGTGATAATTAGGACTTAGAGGTATGAATATTCACTTATATATGTAGGTTTTTTTGTCTCGGTCATAATTTTTTCATGTTAATGATGTTAGAAAAACTGGTCAAATAATATGATTTTATATGGGTTCATCTATAAGGATTTGACCTTATGAATTTAATATTTTTGTGTATTTGGGATAGAATTTATGTTCTTATAATCATATGGATCTTTTTGGTTTAAATTTTTAGTCAATTAGAGAAATCATATAAATATTAAACCCATATATTTCAATTGGAAACTTATAATCAGTAACCATTTTCCCATGAAACAAAACTATCAAAAATAAATGTGATTTAATTTGGAAAAAAATATCTTCAAAATTTTCATCCTCACCTCATCCTTTTCTTTATCATCCTTAAAAAAATTAATGACATTTTAATAATGTAGGATGAGCAAAATATGTTTAGTAAAATAAATAAAAATAAAAAATATAGTGTTTCAATGAAAAACATGAAACCCCATGTAATTCTTATGATTTATCTCAATGATCTATTATCATATTGAATAAAACATATATGCATGATTAACAAGCACACTTTTTTCTCAAAGAATCCCTTTAAATCGCATAAAGAGGAAATAAAATCGTTTTTTTGAAAATTAGAGCATCATATTCATAAAACCCTATCAAAAACCATACATTTAGAATAACCATATAATAAAATTCCATTATAATTCATTGTAGAACATAATAATTTCTCAGTGAATTATAGATCTATAATGGTGATCACTCTTCATATAAGCTATATCATTCAGACAAACTTTTCATGAGATATAATGGGTCTCAAAACATCATATAATCTATAGCAGGCTCAATTATGGGCTAGAAAGGGGCTAAACCATTTGTAAAAGATATATTGGGCTCACCAATTTTCATATAATTTTTTTGTACCATATCATGAATAATGAATTTTATGCTTGAATATTTTCATCAAACCCCCATTTAAAAACTATTTTATATAAAAACATTTTTGGATATCAAAATACAATTTTCTTCTAAACATTACATTTTAAAATTTAAAAACTATGCACATAATAACGAATATAATTCCTTTAAAAAATGAAAACATATGAATGAAACTTTATATAATTATTTCATCCTGATGGGAGTAATATATCCTCATTACATATAAGTTTAAAAAATATTCCCTCTGATTTTTTGTCAGAAAAGTCACAAAGTACTTCATTTGAAAAAAAAAGATTCACTTTGAAACTATTTTTTACAAAGGAAAATATATTAATAATGATATTAATGAAATCAAAAAATAATAGTAAAAATTTTGAAAATGTTTTTATAAAACATGTACATGGAAGAGAAAGATAGTATAAAGAGAAACATTAAAAAATATTTTAAAATAGAGTCCATTACCTTGAGTCTGAATAGTCACATACAATATTAATCTTCTTGAAAAATAATAATAGGTGAATTATTTAATTGATTAATAACATTTTTCACTTTCACTAATCATTTTATATAATTTATTTTCATGTTATATACAATAAAATTTTTATGTATGTTCATATCATACATTTTAATGATTTTCAATCATTAGTCAAAAAATGACATTGGTATGTTTCCAGAATATTCAGAAAAATAATCATTAAATAATTATTATTTTTATACAAAAAATATACTTTCAAATAAAACCATTAAATTTTTTATTAAAAATGAACTATGCCTCAATTATAAAGATAGTGGTATGTACATACGCATGATTAATGTTTCCATTATTCAACAATCATTATGAAAAGATAAAAAAAATTATTTTCACTTTCAATAATGATCATAATATAAAATTTATCATATTATTTATTTAAATATTACATATATATATCATCCATTTGATGTCGTGATGAAAAAATAATAACATTGCATTGTGGAGGTGGTAGTCCACCTCTACGCATGAACGACATTATTATTTTCTAGTTCATAGAAAGATAAGATGTTGGATGATATATTATCCACTGATAAAGATATATATCTCATGAATATCATATATAAACATTATTTTCTTCATTATAACCAATATTTATATACGTTGATGGAAATGAATTACATCAGTTGGCGAGGTGGTAGTCCACTGTACACAATAGTAAAGATTTTATTTCCAATTTGATGGAATAGGAAAGGAATGCTGGTTTTCAAAAATATAATAATATATATGTATATATTGGATATTATAATTATTATTTTATCATGGTTGAGTAAATTATTAAGGATATGGACGATGAAACAGAACTAAAACATCATGATAAAAAATATAACTATTCTTGGGAAAATATCTATTACTTAACACCATAAGAGTTCAATAATTGGTATTATTCCTAAAAAGGACTTTTAAATGAGGTGATGGATTCTAGGAAGGTATTTGGATAGGTATTGGATTAAATAATAGTTTTCATGTGTGAATAAATGATATAAGGAGGTTCCATTTTATAAGAGTGGGGAGGGAAATTCTTGGAATTTCTCAATACATTATATTAATATAAATTAATTTTCAATTCAAAATGTCTCCAAAATGAGTTATATAGAATATAAGATTAGTATATGCACAAATATCCACATAAAATAAATATTATAAATGATTATCCTATATTTCTACCATTATCCTTTGGTTTTATCTAATCTTTTATCCCTTTAACTCTTATCATGACAACATGAATTTTTACCATTTGAGGGTTAATATAGTTATTATAAAGTGTCAAAAAAACATAAATGGACCATGTTTTATATTTTCAACCTTATCAAAGTAATTTGGATGAATTTTATATATTTTTTAACTTTATATCAAATATTAAAATAATATTGACAATAAAATATCCATAATGTAAATTTTTTAGAAGTATCCATTATATTGATGTTAATAATATCAAAAAAAATAACATTAGATAAAAATATTAAATTATATATATATAATTTAATTTTATTTTAAAAACTTTTTTCAAAAATATTTATAACAAATTATATTTATTTTTATATGATTATATATTTTATTTTATTTTTTCTATTAATTAAACAATTACTACCTCAGTGTTGTGCAAGAATTTAAGTTAATTATTTAATCAAAAATAATTAAAAATAAATTAATTTTAGGAATATAAATCTATTATATATCATTATTGTATTTATTTTAGATCATATCCACTAGATTACACCGTATTATGAATAATACACCTATTAAAAACAAGTGTGTGAGATGTTTAATATTTCATTAAATAAAATAATACAAATCCCATAACCACATCAAAAAGAACCCAAAATGAAATAATATAGACTATTAGATGATTATATTCTACATATACTCTACCTAAAATATTTATTTATGTTTTTAGGTCATTTAATAGTTCTTATCATTTTATTATTAACCAAAATTAAAAGGTGTACCCTTTACTGTAGTAATTAAAATGACTAAGGTTACTTTTCATTTTTTCCAAATATAATAGAGGGGTATTTACTAATTTTACGCACAATCATTTCAAATATGGAATAAATTTTTCAAAATTCACAAAAACAATGATTAAAAAAGTAAATTAAAATTAAAATATAAGTAAAATAGTTTTTTGAAAAAATGGACTTTTTTACTCTAAAATGTTTTCATACTAAATTAAAATATAAAATAAATTTTAAAGACAATAATTGGATTATTTTAAATCAAAATTATATAATTACAATTTAAAACTATTCAAAGCTGTAATATTTTGTTGTAAATACTTTTAAATAAAATAACATTTTCTGTGAAAATATCTATTTTTCACAATTTCTTGAAAAATAATTACTTTCAGAAAATTTTCTAAAATTAAACCTAAGATGATTATAACATGATGCGTTTTAAATTAAATTAAATTTTTAAAATTAAAATTCTAAAATTTAAAATCAAACTTTTAAATATAATCATTTCTATTTTTTAAAGAACAAGTTCTATATTTTCTTTAAGAATTACATATTATATTTATATAAAATATAACTACTTAATTTAGGCATACAAGTAAGTATTAAAACAATTTATTGACTAATTTACCTAGATTTTAACTTTATAACCCATTTTTTAACTTCATTACTTGAAATTTTGTACCCAGTCTCGATAATTGGGGTTTCACATTTAAAAATACTTTTATGGAAAACACACATAATAAAAATTATTATTAAAACATCAACCTGAAAACAGAGAAAAGGTGGTACGATGGTTATCAGGAATAACACATATTATGTTTTAAGTATTATAAGAAAAGAATGAAGTGAAAAAATAGATATGGATGAGAAAATATATTTCCCAAGGAATTATAGAAAGTGATATAGAACATGGTCATGAGAAAGTTAACCATAACCAAACCATTAATCTATGAAAGGTTGAAAGGCCATTAATTTCACTATCATAAAATTAGTTATATATTTTTATTTTTTCAAGATACTTTTCCAATATTTGAGGGTTTTTTTATTTTATATATTAAGAACATAAATAAATATACTTACTTGACAAGTATAATTATATCCAATAATAAATTTCAACCAAAATATAATCTTTTACTCAAAATGATGAGTATTCAAGATAAAGTTTTCATTCCTAAATCATTAGATTCAATTATATGAATAAAAAAATAAAAAAAATCAATCTATTCCTCATATCATTAATAATTGACCAAAAAAAAATATATAAGATAGGATAAGTTCCCCAAAAGAATAAATCTTTATATGATGAAATGTTCTTAAATCACTAAAATTCAACAATGATACCAGATGTTCTACATATGTCATTCAACAAATAACTATCATTAAAATTCACTAAAAATTTTTAAACTAGGATTAGAAAACAAAAAACAAAAAAAAAATCATCAGATTGTGTTTCAAATAATTTTAACTTTTTATCTCAAAATTATATTGATCACTCATAAAGTTTCATACCAAAATATAATTGCTAGAATAAAATAATCTTCATGATATGATAATAATTACCATAATTCACCTAAGTCGTCATAAAGCCACATTATGATAATA
Source organism: Viscum album (assembly GCA_963277665.1). NCBI lineage: Eukaryota > Viridiplantae > Streptophyta > Magnoliopsida > Santalales > Viscaceae > Viscum > Viscum album. The sequence goes on along the minus strand of OY728147.1, from coordinate 1,688,195,759 downwards.
TATTACTCCAAAATATAATTCATCTTTTACTCTTAAAATAAAATCCCATAATATTATATTATCTTAATCCTATATTTTCCCTAAATATTATAGTGATCTTCCCCCAAAATTTCATTAATCACTTAATAACCAAATCATTTTCCGATCACAACCGTTGTCTATATGATTATAAATGCATTCCTAGTATCAAATTATTCATCATCCCTAGAATCATTTAACTAAAAATAATATTTCATGCTAACTAGTAATTCATGTGGTTTAGTGGTATGTGATGCACCATTTTTTCCCTTTGGTTATGGGTTCAAACATCGCAACAATTCCAAATGAGACATTTTATCACATGACCTACAATTTGTATTTCTTTTAAAACTAATTAATATAATACTAATATAATTCGATAAAATGTTATAAAATAATCAAAATAACATTAATCTATTGAAGATTAAATAAATTTTTTCAACTCAAAGGTCATCTCATACCTTTTATTTTCATCCCAAAATCCAATAACCAATAATTAACTTGAAAATAAAAGTTTACAAAAATATCCTTAGTTACGTTAAATGTTACAAAACATAAATCATCAAATGGGGTTTATAATAAATTGAACTCATGATAGACCATGAAATTATAAAACCATGATGATATCCATATCTCTTTATAAAACTTCTTAATAAAGCATCTTAATCTCCAATGTTTGTTGAACCGTCTTCTAAAACCATCTATAAGGACCCAACCATAAGAATTACATAATATAGTGTCTTTGGAATAGAATTAACTTTATTAATATCCCAACAATAATTTTTATTTAGGGTTTTAGATTACAAGGAACAATATTTCATTGTAAACCCATATATTACAACTAGAAACTTATACTTATTATCCATTTTCCCACCGAAAGAAAATATTAAATTGAAATGAGATTCATTTTCATGAAAATTAATTAAAATTTTCATCCTGACCACATCCTTGAAATTAATCATCCTTATACCCTATGAAATAAATTTAAAAAATGATTTATGAGAACAAAAAGTGTAATAAAGGACATAAAAATAAAGAAATATGTTAGTCCAGTGAAAAACATGAAAACCCATATAATTATTAACTTTTTACTCAATGATTTTTTTCATATAAAATAAAAAATTTCCAAATGAAGAAACACTCAGTTTTTTTCTAAAATAAAACATTTAAAACCAATAGCATGTAATGAAAACCTTTTTTTAGAAACTTAGAGAATCATATTCATAAAACCCATTCAAATCCATTACAATTGGAATAACCATATTCTATAATTCCAATATAATTATCTAGGTAACATAATAATTACCCAATGCATTTGATATTTAGAATGTGGATCACCCTTTGTATAAGATATATCAGAATAACCCATTTTTTAATGAGCCATAATGGATATTAACCCTTTATATAAAGTATATCGAGCTCACACATGAGTTATAATTCAGCTCAACCCATCGTATATGTTGTATCAGGATAAAAATCATTCATACAATTATCAAGTTCCATATCATGACTAAAATAGTTTATGATTGAAAACATTCATCATAAATCCCTTTTAGAAACTCTTTTAATTAATACCTGTAAGCCCAATTTTGTTAAAAACCCTAAGAGGGGGTGTGAATCTGGGTATAATAGATAAAAACAAATACCTATGTGGAACAAATTTCATCATTAAACAAAACAATCCTCTCTCTTATTATCATAGTAATATATGAATAGAAATGAAATCATGCACAACACACAATTATTTTTACTTAGTTCACCCTCACTATGATGCATCTATATAGCATATAATAGATCTTTTCTAATTTACCAAATTCACTAAGGCTCGCTACTAAATTACAAGGTTTTGGATTGATCACTTTTATGCCCAGGCTCACTCCTTTACAAGATTTAGGGTCTTCTCACTATGTTCGCAATGGTCTCTCTTTATTCCTTATTCTCTTACTCACTGACAATGGAAGGGATCACCATATTCCTATTCCTTTACTCACTACTCTTAGAAGGGATCCACTCATAGTCTATGGAATTTTAGATACCTTCATATGCATGAAATCACACATTCTTAACTATGTATAGATGTTCTGTTGAAGTCCATTTTTCACCTGTAGATGAAATATAATTTTTTCCATACTATTAGATAGTGAATATTTCTTCTATAAACTATTTAAGTCCCTTCACAAAGAACCTGCTTACTCTACGAATTGCGTTGTACCATGTAGTGTGTATTCTTCATGGACCACCTCTCCTTTGTGGTTTTCCTCTTCTTTGGAAGACCATATCTCATTCGTGGACTCCTTCTTCCTCCATAAACTAACCCTTCTTTAGTTAATAATCCCTACCTTAAGGACATGTTCTTATTTCATGGACTGCCTCTCCTATTCAAACTATTTAATGTCCCATAAACTACCTATTCTTCATGGATCCTTCTTCCTTTGTGGGCTACAGTTCCTCATAAAATCCCTTCGTGAACCATTCCCACGAACACCTTCCCCTTTCGTAGAATCCACATCGTGAACCTCTTCTCCTTTATGGACTCCCCACAAACTCTTTCAGACTTAACTGAATTTCTTCCTGGAGTGAAGATGATTTATAATGAAAAATGATTTATATAATGATGGAATAAGTGATCCTTTTATAAGAAAATAAATCTGAAAATCTACAAATTCATTTTAGTTAATTCTTTGATGTGGTACATCCTTCAGTCTGAATTGTCACATACATTAATTATCTTCTAGAATAATAAACTTTGGTAAATTATCTAATTTATTAAGAAACTTTCTCACCATTTATAATGATTTTATATATCTTATTTTAATTTTATATATAATTACTTTTTCACGTATGTTCGTGTCAAAATTTTGATGATATTCAGTTATAAGTCCGAAATAACTTTGGTTTGTTGACTATAGTAAAAGAGGTTATTTTTCCACTATATCTAGAATAATAATCATGTAATAATTGTTATTTGTATTAATCATTTATAATTTTAAATTAATAAATTAAATACTATAATGAAAAATGAACGACATTACAATCATGGAGATAGTAGGTTGTACGTATGCATGACTAACGTTTCCATTTTTTTGAGATCATTATGTAAAGAAGATAAATATAATTTTATTTTTAAATAATGAAGATAATATCCCATATATAAAATTATTTATTTAAATATACTAATATATATCTTCCTTGTGATTTTGTGTTGAAAAACAATGTACAACACTTTGTGAAGGTTGTAGTCCACATGTATGCCTGAATGATATTATCATTTTCTAGGGCATAGAAAGGTTATATGGTAAATGATATATAATATTTACATAATGATAAATATTTCATAATTTTCATATATAGTAATTAATTATGACATTATAAACTATCATCAGATATGGAGATGGAAAAATGAATTACATCTGTTTGGGAAGTCATAGTTTTTTCGTACACATGAATTATCATTTCGTTTCCCATTTGATGGAAGAGGAGATGGATATAGATAATTAAACAAAAATAATAATATCAAATTAAATAGAGGAAACTGGATTTATAATTTTATCATGGTTGAATAAGTTTTGGGGGAAGTAGAATATGAAATAAAGCTAAAACATAAAGATAAAAACTATACATCTTCTTTGGAAAATATCATTTTCTTAAACCAATAAAACATATAATATTGATATTATATGAAAAAAATTCTTCTATAATTATGGTAGGGGTTAAATGATGTTAATTGGGTAGTAATGTTTAAAACCAAAAAAGTTTTTACGTGTGAATAATTGAGAAAAATTGGTGTTATTTTATAAGACAATGGAACAGAACTCTTAGAATTTCAAAAGAATATTAAATTAATATAAATTAATCTTCAATTAAAAATAGAACGAAAGTGATTTATTTTGAATAAAATATGATTAGTGGCCAAAATATAATCATCAAATAAAAATTACACAATCTTATACTATATTTATACTCGAATATTTTGGTTTTAACCCCTATTTAACCACCTTAACTCTAACCGTGGTGACAAAGATATTTTCTGTTTAATGGTTAATATAATCATGAAAAAATGAAAAATAAACCATAACTATACTATTGATGATTTTTTTTAATATTATCCTAATCACTTTCTTGAATTTAAGTTTTTAGGAAGTTTATATCATTTAATAAAATATTATTTACTATCAAATACCAATAATGTAAATTTTGAAAAAAAGTCATTATGTAGACATTAAAATAATTAAAAAATCATCCAAAACATTTGAAAAAATATTTTAATATTTTTTTATCAGGTTTTGAGCAGCTATTAAATTATTCTTTCACATTATGTATGTCATATTATATTTATTTTAATATTTGTAATATTATTTAATAGATTTTTCAATTAATTAAATAATTTAAGGTAATTATTTCTTCAATAAAAATTAGAAATATATTTCCATGTTTAATATAGACCTTTTATAATTAAAAATAAAATTTATAGTTTAACATATAATCTATATAACAAAATATTAAAAATATTACACTAATTAAAAACTAGAGTGTGACATGATTGGCATTTCTTTGAATAAAATACAATACTGGTCATAATCTCATCTAAGTGGCCCCAATAGGTCCTCAATTCTACCATAATATTATTATGAAGTAGGTACACTCACAAAATTAAATTTATCTATTTTTTGGATCATTTAATATTTCTTACCAATTAATTTTTAACCTAAATTGTGAGGTTTACCATTTACCGTGGCAATAATAATTATTATTGTTATTATTTATATTTTACAAAAATAAATAGAGAAATGTTTTCTAAATTTAAACCCAATGGTTCAAAATATGGAACCAATTTTTTAAAATTATAAACATAGATGTTTAAAATTTTAATTTATAATTAGACCACCATAACGTAATAAAAAAGTAGTTTTTATGGAAAATTGACTTTTTAAATATAAAACGTTTTTATACAAAATTCAAGTTTAAATTCAATTTCAAAACCTATAATTGAATTATTTTAAATAAAAACTATGTAATTAAAATTTAAAAATATTCTAAAAAATAATTTGACCTTGTAAATATTTTAAAATAAAATAATATTTTCAATAAGAATCAGTATTTTCACAATTCCCTGAAAATCAATATTTTTAAAATTTTAGAAAAAAATATTCAAAATCTAATTTGTCCTTGGTGAATATAAAAATTAAATAATTATTTTCAAATTAACATTAAATAATTTGTAAATTGTCCTTTTAAATAAAATATTTTATGAAATGAGTTTAGTAGAAATGGTGCCTTTTTTATTTTAAATATCCCATAATACAATTATAATGTTATTTTAGAATTAAATAAGGAATAATAATAAATATTAAAATGATAAATATTAAATTTTACGTGGGTTGTTACATTAACAATATGTATAGATCATGGATTTTATTGTGAAGTTGTTTACTTTTCACAAGATAGAATGTGAAGTGATTTTGAGGAATAATTACCTCAAACAAGGGTAATAAGAGGAGGTCACAAATGATATATATTTATGATTTACATCAAGGAAACATGTTAGATGATCTGGTATGAGCTCATTCTAGTGGTGAATGGATTAAGAGTTTTATTCCACCTATAATGACTTGACGATGGTTGGTTTTTTATTACTCCAGACACTACAATAGCTTGTAAACACCATATCCTGAACTATAACACCATGTGCACTATAAATATCCTTTAATTATGATTATATTTAACTTTTAATTTCTAAATATTATAATTTAATTTTTTCAAAATGATAATGAATTTTTAATTTATTATAAATTTATTATTTTGTAAATAAATTTTTGGATCATTCCAAATGGATGTATTTTTAGCAGAATAATGACTATAGTATTTTTCAAAATTGTGAATTTCATAAAATTTATATAAATCATGCATAAATTATATCCCAAAAAACTATTATCTTCTAAAAATATATGTTTTATAAGTAATATTTCACATTTTAAAATATTATGTTTAATTTAAAAACATAGAGTTTAGATTTTGTTGAATTAGTCGAACTTTTCACTATAGATATTTAATTAATTATACATTTGCAATTATAAAATTCACTTATATCACATTTAATAATATAATATTATTAAATATAATGAAAATATATAATTATTATAACCATATTAAATAAAAAGTAACATTTTATTTTTCATCATAAAGGATAAATTAAAATGGAAAAAACTAGTTGTTGTAGTAAATGATAAAATAGTAAAAGTGGAATATCAATTGATATAGTATTTAAAACATATATAAAAAAGTTTTAAAATAGAATATTAGATTATTTATAGACCTTATATCTTCCCCATGTCATTAGTGACCAATTTTAAAGGGTTATTCAATGATTTTCTCATTCCATCATTTAAAGGTTATGGGTGTTTAAAAAAATGTTATACCTTTTCACTTAAAAAGGGGGATTCTCCCTACCCATTAAATAACACTCCAATTTTTTATAATTCTTCCAATTGATTAATATAGTTCTCCCATTGTATTCTGGTTTATTATTATATCGTAATATATCTATTCCCAATGGATTTTCTAAGGGAATCTCAAAGTGATTATTAAGAGTATTCCTTTTTTACTTAACTTTGTTGCTCTCTATCTTACCTTTACAGTTAGAATTTTCCCATAACTCAATTGTAATATTTTTATTAGTTATATAATTAATTTTATTATGTTAAAATAATAGTCATTAGTCATCTTTCTGTATTTTTAGTATGAAAACTAAAAATGTGATTTTTGCATATGTGTGGACTAACGCCTCCATACAGAAACATGTTTCATTTTCATTCACCACCTAATATTAATGGTCCATATGGGGGAAATATTATTAAATAATCATATATATAACATATATAAATTTCTAATATAATAAACCATGTTACTGCATTCTTTTATTCTATAGAAAATGGTATCATCATCAATGTATATGTGTGGACTAATGCCTCCATGGAATGATTTATTTCATTTCTTAACTATGTTAATGTTTGGGATTAAAAATGGTATTAAAGGATAAATATTATATTCATATCACTATTATGGGGAAGGATATAAAATTTGAATATACTATTACTCATATAATAAATAAACAATAATTATAAAATTAACCCTCTTAAACAACCATTCTAGAAGGAAACTCTTTTTATTCAAATTTTCAAATATTTTCATATCCATTAATTATTATTATAGTTCCATCCCATTATAATATATCACCCTAATAAACAATAAATAATATCATTAATCACCTTATAAAATTAAGTAAAAATAAAAACACCTCATAACCATTCTTTAAATAAGGGTATGTTCATCCATGGGTCATTTTAGCCACCTATGGGATGAATACTATGTATTTATATCCTAAATGACTATGAGAATATAATTAGTTGTATAATATGATATAAATTTGTAAATAATAATATTTTTCAATTCTAGATATTTCATATCAGTATTTTTTTATTAATTAAGAGACTAACCATCGCCCATTAAGAATAACTTAAACTTGATTGTTTTTCATTCATCTTCAAGGATAAAGACACAAAAATCATGATTGAAATTTCAAACAATAGATATTATTATAAATCATCCATAAAATCATGTTCAATGAATAGTTACTGATGAACATCATAATCATATTGAATAAGGAAACTGATATTATGATGCTTGTACAAACATTCAATATAACAAACACTCGATTTGGATAATAGGTAAAAACAAACTAGAATTCATATAGATGATCCCAACATATATAGAGTACAAATGAAAATATATATGAGTATGTTTATAAATTAATTTATTAATAAATCAATGTTTGATATATAATGGGTTAATGTTCATTCAGGGTTATTATCATAAGAGTTAATAATTTTCCATCTCAATTTACTCTCTTTGATTTATTTTTTTATTATGAAACTAATTTAAATTATGTGGGGTAAATATTTCACAATTGAGATGTGTTATGAGGAAATTACTTTTATTCATTAATTTTTATCCAATTTATGACATATCATGATGTGGTTTATATTTAATTGTTACTTAATCCATAAGTGTAATTTTTCATCTCGATTTCCATTATATGGGACTCATGGTATATTCACCAACTACTTCCTTTATGTGTGTCACACATCACCATGGAATAATTTTTACTTTATTACTCCTAAATATTATGGGATTTACATGCATATACTATTATCCTTCCCACAAATTATTTGGATTCAAAAGTTGTAGAACCTGTTGTAAAACTAAATCTTCTCAATGTTTAAAAAAACCATCCAATGTTTTTGTAAACTGAAAGGGTGTGTAGTTTCCTTGAAAATATATAACTTTTAGGATATTAGAAAGTGTATCTTTTTGTGGAATAGACTCACCCAAGGGTAATAAAACTAAAATGGATATCTTGTCATTGAAAAAATCATTCATTCGATGCATGATGAGTGGGACTAAGACTCAACACATGGCTAGATGCACTTGGGGGATATTCCTTAAAATATTCACACTCCCTTTATAATAATTCATGATGTATATTTTCTACCATTTCTTGGATCTCCTACCCGTGAAACTTTATAATCCTAATTAGTATCTTTTATGGATAACTCAACTCATTAAATTTACCCTTACCATTATATTTATTTGATAAGGTTTCTTCCTATTACTTTAATGAAACCCCAAGCATGATAGTTAGTAAGGGATATTATCTTACACATTCATATTATTCCATTGAATGGGGAAGTATTTTTTCTATAATTTTTCATCATATGGATAATCATGTTTAAATTCATCCATAGATTCCTTGGGGAATGGTATGAAATATCTTGTTAACTATAATAGTCATTATATTGGATTTAATTATGAGTTAGGTTGGTCTAGAATTATATATCCACTTTGGGCATCTATAAGTATCATGAGAAATAATATCATGCGTTATTTTATATACCTCTCCCCATAACATTATAGTGTCTTCACAAAAGCCCTTGATAGTTTATTTTTATGTAAAAAATATTTATTCAATCATTAAGAGATCAATTATTCTTATTATCAATATTTTCATTTATTACTATATATATATAATTTTCTCAGTTTTAGTTGAATATGGTTTCATTTTTATTATTTATTATTTAAATAACATATGATCAATTTTTATATTATGATACCTTCCACTATATGTTACACATTACTAAGAACCTTTGTACATCCTTTTTCATTTCCCTAAAAAACTAGAGGAGAACTACCTGTAAATTTCAGGGATATTATAGAAGGTATAATCATGTACTCATAATTTGTTCATATTTTATATTATTATTTTAAATGTAATTTATGTATGTATCGAATATTCTATGAATACTAATCCATTATATCTTTTAGGTGATCTTTTATTCTTTACCGGTAATGACATATAACTATTGGAACCTTGTTTCTAGAGTTCTGTTTATTTCATTTGGAATTAGATGATGTCTAAAAGGAACCTTGGGGATTAGATTTAGCAGAACCATTCCAGTTAGAACATATATTATAGAGAAAAATCAAAATTTCTATGTAACTCACTAGAAAACATATTTCAAATTGTATTTTAAAATTATATATCATGAGATAATTATGTGTATGTCATTGTAGAGATATGGCGGCTAATGGGAACAACATAAACACCCATATTAAATGTTGCAACATTCCCTTTAATCAACTAAATGATACTAGAGTTAAGGATTATCATATATTAACTGTATTTGGATAGTTGACCCAAGTTACAAAAAAAATCCCACCTGCCTATAGTGACATGTTGATTCAAAATATGGTGTATGTTTTTTCCCAATTTAATTAAAAAACAAACATCATTCAGGGGAACTACTAACACATTTTTATTTGAACAATATATCAAGTCCTTAGAAAATATCATTCTCGCTTTTGGGTGAAGTGAAAGGGAAATTTCATCAATTTGGTCTTTCATTTGGTCAGAGATACAAACCAATGGTGGTCTTTAATTCAAAACACTAATGAGAATAATTATATAAATATCATTAAATGGAGAAATTTTCTGAATTTATTAAATGAAAAAAAATTTCCCCATGAGAAGAAAGAGGAAATAGAATGGAATTTTTTTCAGTCTTGGAGAAATAGAGGAGTAAATGCTACTAAGTATGAGTATAACATTACAAGTCTAAGTAAAATAGTCTATATTATGTATTCATATTAAAAATTTGGAATGATCATTACATTTATAGTTTAAATTAAATCCATAAAATTTCTTTGATAACATATACCTTTTCATCATGTGATTATATAGTTTAATATGGTATTAAGACAAAAATAGAGTTCTCTAGGATGTATAGACTCTAGGGAAATTAGGAGAGAAAAAGATCTAGTAATCATAATGGTAATAATAGTGTGTAATGTCATTTAAAATGAAGGACTGGATTTTTTCTGTAGATAACTATGGGAAGAAACACTGTAGATACTTCCGAAAAAGAATGTGAGTTTATTATGGGATTAGGTAAATGGCATTCAAGCTAACAAATTAAAAGTAAAGTAATAAGCTATTAATATTCAAATAATTAACTTGAAGGTGAAGGGAAATTATGAAAATCGATTCCTTAAACATCAAGGGTATTAACTTCATAAAATGGTATGGGAGAAAGGAGTAGTGTTTGATATTACCATATCTGAAGTCCATGTTCACAATGATGGTGTGGCTTGTACATTGGTTATATCTTTAATGTTATCTATTGATTTATTTGATTTTGGGGATTCACACTAATTTCTATCTTTCTTGTTCGATTAAAATAATAAATATTTTCATAGAACCCAAGTAAGGGGTTATTAATTAAGTCACTTAGTGAATATATTACTATAAAAGATATATTTCATTCAATTCCAATTATGATTCATTGAAGTATCCTATTTTTAAACATCATTATTATATCTATGGTTTAATTTTTTATGATCCTTGGTATAGATTTTTCTTCAATTTATAATGCTTAAATTTATATCTAAGATAAGTATACAATGATTTTTGAAGTTGAGGTGAAATCTATTATCATTATAGGGGAGAATAAATCATCTAAATAATATATAGATCCAATCCTAATTTCTCTACATAATGAAATTCTAGGAAGAGAGGAATTTGGAGTGTGATTTATAGATAATAATGATATCAAAAGGATGGAGGATGATCATATGGTATGAAAATTCATTGATATTTTCAATAATAATTAGTTGGGAACCCATATATGTATAAATTTTATTTCCCCATTAAACTCATTCCTAATGCAATACCCATATCTAGAAATCCAAATATAATAGAACCAGTTGGGTTATTGGAGTTGATGAAATAGTCATATTAATTGTGTGAAATGGGATTTATACATCCAAGTGTTTCACCATGGGGAGCCCTTATTTTATTTATGAAAATTGATGATGGGTATATGAGACTATGCATCGATTAAATGGAGATCAAAGACAATACAATAAAGACTATGTAAAATTTTCCATGCATTGATAACATATTTGATAAAATTCTATGATCTCAAAACCAATCAAGTGGTGATCTTCACTTTGGTTATCTCTGTCTAAGGTTGAATAAGGATGACTTACCACCGAATATTTTTTAAAAATTGTGTTGAAATTATTATTTTATGGTAATTCCATTTATATATTCTAAACAACCTTTGATATTTATGGATTTGATGAGTAGAGTATTTAAAAATTATCATGATAAATGTTTTATTCTCTTAATTAAAAATATATCAATATAATATAAGATATATCAATGTCATGAGATCCATCTACATATAATTTTTGATTCACTTTTAAAAAAATAATTATATGGGAAATATTGTAAGTGGGAATTTTTCCTCATTTATGTCTACTAGGTTACTATTGATAGTTTTTCAGAACTTCACCAGTTTGGAAACTCATTATCCAATTTTACACATAATGGGGTTAAATAAACATTGTTAATAGATTGTAAGGAATATTGTAAAGAAATAAAGAGTAGACCGACTAATTCACCAGTCTTAACATTACCATAAATAATTAGGGATTTTTAAAATATAGTGATATATTGAATAAAGAACATGGATTTCAATTATAATTAATTTTATTATGTTACCCAATTCGTGAAGAAAATTAAAATCAATGAAAAAACTCTCCAACTCAGGTCCTTGACCTCAGATCTATAATTTTTTCTTTAATAATATAGTTACACTCACACTATAATAAAATATGTGATATATATATATATGTACCATATTAGTTTTTATTATATCTACCCTTAGAAATATATCAATTTTTGGTGATGATTATTTTTAAAAATACTAACGACTAAGATTTCTAAATACACTACCACCCTAGGAAGAAAAAAAGGTTTATGATGCATTGAGTATGAGGGATCGTGGTATTCTTAACATGATGAGGATTACTAAGTATCCTATATATATATATAGTAATGATTGGTATGTAGATTTCTAAGAAATGGATACCCTCAATCCTTTTCAAAGAAATTACTAAGACATCCTTAGTGGAAAAGATACAGATGTCCCAAATATATGATGAGGATATAAAATGGATGATTAAAGTATTAAAAAAGTTAAATTAGAAAACTTAATCTATATAGATGGAGTATTGAAGTTTGTATTAGGTTAAATTTTCCATCTATAACAGGTACGATGAGGGAACTAATAGATGAATAACATAACTCATATTTCACTATACAACCTTATAGCTCAAGAATGTTTTAGTATTTATGAGAACATATCTTATGGGATGGTATGAAATATGAAATTGTAGACTATATATCCAGATGATTAGTATGTTAGAATATAAAGGCTAAATGAAAACGCAATAAGGGATTCATGAAACCTCTCCATATACCTATATGGATGTGGGAAAATATAACAATGGAATTATTTATTATCCTTACAAAGAATCCATGGAAGTATGACTCTAAAAGGAACATTTTTGACTACATTACCATGTATTCTCATTTCATATTAATAAGAGACAATCTAACCATTGAGCACATTTCCCTGGTCAATATAAATGGCATCGTAAGTCTTCATCAAATACCTCTATCAATAATATTTATTCATGGCCTTTTTTCACCTAAAAATTCTATAAGAGTATTCAAAGGGATCCCAATACTGATATATAATTAAGTATCACATATCTTTCTCATACTGATTGGAATTATAAAAGGACTATATAGGCATTAGAATATATTCTTTGTGTAATTTTCATATAATAATAGCTTCCCTTCATGAATACAGATTGAACCATATGAATAATTTTATAGGAATAGGTATAGCACTCAAACTTCATGTAAATAATTATTATAAAGAAATATAGATGGCCTATAAATAATGCATGATATGACAATTAATGTTTAAACTATTAAGTATTACACTAAAATAGTTAAGTGTATAAAATAAAGATATGTTGAAAATAGAAGGAAATACAAGGAATTATAAGTGGGGGCCATTTATTCTCTATTTTTTTACATGTGAAGGGAGTTCGATGAATTGGTAAAAATGGTAAGTTGAGTTATATGTATATTGGGAATTTTGAAATACTAGAAATAATTGGAGTTGTATAATTTTAATTGGATGCACCACCCATCCTTTCTATATTACAAGAAATTTTATTTAGTTATTTACTATGGGAATACATGAATAATATAATTCATCCTCTCACAAATAGGGAAATAGTGTTGGATCATATCTTAACTAATAACAAAATGAATTTCTAGATTCTTGACACTAAATATCTAATGTTGTAGAATATAAGAACTAGATTGGTGAAATTATTTTAGAGATATCAAAAAGTTAAAGATGGAAACCTTGGCTCCTAAAGAATCATTGAGGAATAAATATAAAAAAATTATATCATATAAATAACTAAATTTTTTAGATGAAATTATTTAGTGGGGGGTATAATTCCAGAGCTCTAACTTTAGCTTGTAAACAAAATATCATAAACTATAACACATTGATAACCTTAAAGAACCTTTATTCATAAGTTTATTTAAATGTTTTATTTCTAAATTTTATTATATAGTTTTAAAAAATTAATCTTCATTTTTTATTACATCACAAGATCTTATCTTAATATAAAATTTTATCATTTTCCTTAAAAGATTAATTTTTTGGTGAATCATTCAAATACCATTTTTTTAAAACCTCACCTTTTGTTACAAAACTTGAAAATTAGTATAAAAAACTCACAAAAAAATTACCTTGAATAAATATATTTTTTATAATTAAAAATATAAAATATAAAATATTATGTTTAATTTGTATACCTATATTATTTATTTTAAAACTTACATCATATTTTTTACTAAAACTATTTTAATGCAATATACAATTGATATTTTAAAATTATCTTGTTTATAATTTGTAAATTTAACCATATTAAATTAAATACAATTTTTTAATTATTTTGTCCAAATTATTTAAAATGTGCAAATTCACTTTTAGGAATAAATGAAAAATTACTAACGTAAATACTATTAATTATGATAAATGAAAAAATAAAAAAAGTGAAAAATATAATGTTAATAAGTTCAAAACTTATTTCAAACATGTTTCAAATTGAATCCTATAGGATTTCTTGACATTATATCTTCCTCACTCTAATATTTTTAATTTTTGGATCCACATTTCTAAAGAGTTACTTCCCATTGATAAGAAGTTAGACGTATTAAAAAAAATCTTTCATTTTATATTATAAAATGGGTCTCTTACCACCCATTCAATACTACTCATACATTTAGATTTCATCCTAAAACCCATCACTTTTCCATACCATTTTATAATATATTAGTTTAATTATCTTCTTGTCACAATTTTTTATCTTAATCCCAATATTTCCAATGTATCCTCCCAAGGACTCTCAATGTGCCCAACATGAGTAATATTTTTTACCAACCATATTCCCTTTCTATATATCATTTATAATTATAATTTTATAATCCCAATCTATAATCAATAGTATTAGTTATATACTAAATTTTATTAATATAATTTAAAAATCATTAATTATTATTCCCCATTTTCCTTAATAACAAATTTATTTGTTTGCATGTGCTGGGTACAACCTCCAAGAAGCAACATGTTTCATTTTTCTTCACCAACTAACATGGATAATCCAAAATTAGAAATTATTAATTAATTAATATATATATATAATGTTTTTTCCTAATACAATAAACCATGTTACTAATATCTATTGTTATTTGGAAAATGAAATCATCATCTATGAATACGTACAGAATACCACTATAATGGAATGGTGTATTTTAATTTTCTACCTACTGTTATGGATGGAAATAATAATGGGACTGAAGAATAACTCTGATGTTTATGTCACTATTAATATGACCCCCTCGTCTTTTTCGCCCATATCTAATTTTATAAACACATATTTTACATTCTAACATTGATACCAACTATAAATCCATGATATAAACAACTTAAATTACAAAATAAATAATTATTATTGTATCTACTACATCTATAGGGAATTTTTCAGTTATAACATTATACAATTAGGATATAAAAATAAATATAATATTTTTTATTTTTTATCAAACCTAAATTTTATTCTCATTATTATTGGTAATAATAAATCCTTAATGAGTAAATAACAACTTCCATAAATTCAATCGCACATGTTATCCTTCTAAACATGTCACATGTACTAATTTTATTCAAAATAAGGGGAGATGGAAACATAGTAAGTGGTTAGCTGAAATTAATAGAAAGGGTCAACATATAACTAAATTAATCATGTAATAAACATGGAATAAATATTATGGAAGCAATTTGTAAATTACTTGAAAGAATAATAATGTGAAACTAGGATAATCCTATATTCATGGAAATAATTAGAAACATTGATATCAATAATACTAGTATAATAATTATGGAGATCAAAATACTTATATCAAGGGCTTATTCTAAGAATATTTACTTTACATTGAGAATATAGTGAATACACCTACATAAATTAAGCAGGAATATATCACATACCCAAACTTATTCTCTCTTATGATACCCATCAATACATAAATGGTAAAAATAATTCTGGGGTACACCATTAACATGGTTATGTATAATTCAATCAATTTAATATTCATTATGATCTTTCATACCATTCCCTAAGGAAATTATTACTGAATAAATGTATAGTAATCCATATAATGAAAAATATTTGAGGTTTATAATATCCCTATATAAATAAAAGGGTTAACATGATCACATCCCATACAAAAAAAGAACGTGAATGGTCAAACAATACATAGTTAAATTCCCAAAAAATCATAAGTATTATAATTCCAATTATTTTACCCATGTTAATGAAAGAGATAGAATGGTCATAACCCTTTCAGAGGAATGAGGTAGATAGTTTAATAAAACACAATCAATATAAAAATAATCATCGGTATTGGAATGTAAATACTTACCTAGTGAAAATTGAATAAAATTATTTTTATGCGAATTTTATCCAAACTAAAATATGTAAATTGTGATGTTCAAAATTTATAGAACAATGATGATACAGATAATCCAATATTAGAATAACATGATTGTAATACATAGAAAGAAATAAAGTGGATGGATTAAAAAGAACATATCTAAATAACTAAGAACTATTTTTTGAATTTTTTTTGGTAGGAATGTATATACCAATAAAATAATGGGAAAGTACCACAAAATACAACCAAAGGTTATAATGACCCAATTTATATGAAATATGTTAAAGATAATGATCATATCTCAATTAAGAAAATTTTATTTAAGAAAATTCATAACTAATAAGAAAGAAACTAAACCAATATCCAATTGAATAAGGGAATATTATTTAGATATTAAATTCCATGAAATACAAGAATTTAAAAAAACATCTATTTTTTAAAATACAAAATAAAATGAAACATGGTGAAAAAACATATCATGTATCAATGAATTATATTTTAGACCAAGAAAACGATTATGAATACAAAAACATTAAAATAAATAACTCATGAATGATAGGATTCTAATAGAACATTAAATAATATTATTAAAAGTTAATTCATGATATGGTATCTCAAATTTGAAATACATTCACCACATAAACTAAATTAGGTGTTAATACCAAACATTTCCCAAATATAGGCATTTGAGATGAAAAAATCATAACTCTTTTTCTGAATATTAAGAACGTTTATTATACTCTTGTATAGAAACATATATATCTTCATAACAAAATTTATAACATTAATCATATCCTTTTTCATTCAAAAATTTTATATGTATATTCTCTCTAGATAAATGCTTACAATTTTACTCATCGGGCGTTCACAGTTTTAATAATTTTTACTAGTTTCAAGATAGTGTTGTTTGTATTATTTATTCTTCCAATGTTATTTAGGATGATGAAATAGGTGAAATGAGTTTTCAGTGATTCCTTTCAATATAAGGGGGTTTTCTCAATTGACTAATTAAATGTTGATATAAACATACAAGAACCAAAAACAAAATATTGTTTATATATTAATATCATAATATGATAATAAATAATTTCTCTTAGTCATCCATTACATAAATGTATTGTATCGTTTGTGTATGTTGTTAAAATGGCCCAAAAATTTACCTATAAAGAATAATGTGTGATGATGTGGTGGTTAATTTATAGTACCATTACTATAGAAACATTGACCATAGTATCATGAAGCATGTGTATGATTTATTAAATTGAAATAAGATATGACGAATCTCATACTAAAAGATAAAATATCTTAGTAGTCTTGGTAAAATAGATAAATACATGATTCCCATTTTACATTGTAATAAAAAATACGAAATAATTTTATTTTGGGGATATCATTATTCCCTCTTGGATATTCTGTAATATCTTTTGTAGTAAACTGCATGGATTCCATGGAAAGGAGACAAAATAATGGTGATATCAAATGTTCATTAAGGGTTAAGTATAGTGTAAGATATCATGAATCAATATGAATGGCCATTATACCAAGGTAAATAACTAAAAATAAATTTTATTTAATCAATAAAATGAAAATAAAATGAATTCAGAGATAATATCATATAGAAATAGTCATGGATAATAATAAATGGATTCTTAATGAAGGAAAGGAATAATTATTGGATTGCATGTCTCAGTCATAAGATACCTCCATATCAATAAATTGCACATTATGGTTTAAAAATACTATGTACAAACTAATTTGGTTTGTCCAACTATCCCTCTACTATTAAGACTTTAACAAGATTCTTTAAAACTATTGCTTACAAACCCCTTAGGTTTGGGAACCTAATTTGTCTCATGATACTAGTCTATTCAATGAGGTGATTTCTATAAATATTACGCACCTATAACCTAATTTCTACATAATTACTCATATATTAAATAATTTATATAATTAATGAAAATTATTCCTTATCAATAAATATTCATATTAAGTAAAGGATAAATATTTATCAATATTTCCCAAGTAAATAAAATAATATTCAATGTAATAACTATATGTAATAATGGTATACAAGTTATGAAATATTTATATCCATTATAAAATATTATGGTAATTTAATTTAAATTCAATGTATAGGAAAGTGACTATTTTAAGAGAATGTTTACAATCCCAAAATAATGTGATATTCTAATTCGTTTTACCAATTAGTAATTTTCAATTCAAATACCCTTAAATGTAGAAAATTCTAATTAAAAAATAAAAAACCATTATTTATTAATTAATCATGACATTATAGTTCTAGTAGGTAGTATATATAATAGATAAAATAAATTAGGTGGATAACATTGTAATATGCCTCAATAAAGGGAAAAATAGATGAAGTTTCCCACCTCACGCTTCCTTTTGGTTGAATGTTATTTAAACTATTTTATAGTTGCATTAGAAAAATAAATAACTTATTATAGAACCATATTAATATTTATAA
Source organism: Viscum album (assembly GCA_963277665.1). Lineage (NCBI taxonomy): Eukaryota > Viridiplantae > Streptophyta > Magnoliopsida > Santalales > Viscaceae > Viscum > Viscum album. The sequence goes on along the minus strand of OY728147.1, from coordinate 1,688,176,773 downwards.
TATCATATTATATCCATTTAAAACTTCTTATCATCAATTCATTAATAATATTTTATTATTTTCACTATTTTAGGTGTTAATATCATTGTTTATCTTGTGTGATTCATCATGAAATATTCGATTCATTGACGTATTATATAGTTATATCACCTACATATTAATAATAAGTATGTACATATCATATTTTACCATAAATTATACTTTTTAAATAAATCATGTTATATGGTGTTAAGAAATAAATTATGTTGCAATCATGGAGACAGTAGGTCATATGTATGCGTGAGTAACATTTCCATTTTCCAATGATGATTAATTAAAGAAGGTAAGTAATATATTATCCTTCCATAATTATAATTAAATAATATACGCTATATTAGTTCTTTAAATATATTTATATATATCATCCAAGTGGTTTGGTTATGAAAAGAGATTCACATCATTTTGTAAAGGCGGTAGTCCATAGGTACATCAACGATATTATCAACATTCATTGAATGAAACAGTAAGAAAGAAAATGATATATTTTATTTTTTATATTAATAAATATTTATTAAATATCATAATTATTTTATTTATATCTCATACAATCATTAACTTTACCCTTTTCACCTTCCATGTATAGTTTTATTGATATATAAATCACATCGCTTCGTGACAAGGTAGTCCTCCATACACACGAGTGATGCTACTGTATCTTCTATAGAATGAAAATTTAAAATTTATATATGATATAATGCTCTGTTGTTATAATTATGTTATAAATATAATATATATACTTTATATCCATCATATTACCTAACCATGATAGGAGGTAATGGAAAAAACAAATGGCATCAGTTCGAGAGGCGGAGTCCTCCATACACAAAAATAATGACTTTGTCAAAAAATTGATGGAAGTGGAGATGGTTGTAGGAAATGATCATAATATAAAAATATATCATTATATGTATGAAAATTTGGATATTATTTCATCATGTTTTACTAAAAATTTAATTGGTTGGAGGAAGAAAGAAAATAAAAAATGCTCATTAAAGAACATTTTCTCTTCTTTTGGTTTCCACCTTAGGATTGAAAAAATATATTTCCAAGATTGGATTTATGAAATAATTATTTCTTTTAGGATAATATGATTTAATATTTTATGTTATTTTGGAATGTATTATCGAAAAAAATGGTTTGATGATGTGAATAAGATATGAGAGGTGGAGGACTTTCACTATTAAGGTGAGTGTCTAACTTGTAAATTTTTAAAGAGATTCAATCATACCCACGTTTTTATCATTAAAAAATAATCTATCATGGGAAGGTTTCAAACCAAAAAGATATAAAGTCAAAATATTTCCATAAATCTGATTTTGAATATTTTTTAAGGTAATTTGTAATCCTATCTTCTTAGTTTAAAGCCCCATAAATCCATTTTTACTTTAATAGTGGTAATTAAATTTTTTATTTTCTCTATTCATTTTGGAAAATAATATTGTTGACCATGATAGAAATTATAAAAAATGTTGATTTAAATATGGAATAAATTTTTTCTAATTCAATTCAAATATGTGTAAAAATATAATTTAATAATAATACCACAGACACAATGAGAAATCTGGTTTTCAAAGAGAAAATTTCCAAATTCTTACAATATTTTTAGGAAAAAATTAAACATGAAAAGGATTCCAATTAACTAAATTAGATTAATTGATATAAAAATTAACTAATGACATATTAAAACTTATTAATAATATTTTTTGTCATTATATAATATTTACTCTAAAAATAAAATCTACAAATAAATTCCTGAATTTTTCACAATTCATCAAAAATTGAAGTTTTTTAGAGAAATCAAAAAAAATCACTATAAGATAATGTTTAAATTATGATTTAAAAAATTGTGTTTTTTTAATAAATATTATATAAGTGTTAAAAATTAATTTTATTTTATTTTTTCAAAGAGAGACTAAACCATCCATTTGAAAAAATACAGGTTTTCAAAAAACATCTCATTTCCTTTTAAAGGATTATCATTTAATTTATAATTAATATATAACCATAATTTTAATAATTTATTTAATCATATTCATACCCTCCATTATAATTAATATGTAATATATATAATATAAAATAATAATATTTTAATAATATTTCACATGTTTTTTAAACTCGGTATAGCATTTAACGCAAGCTAAACTCTATGTTTCATATAACACAACATATAATTAGTGTTTAATGTAATGAAAGTTATTGAAGAGATTATATTTGTATAAATATAAATATATTTTAATGTCTCATTTTGTTATATTTTCTTCTATTCTTGGTGATTAATGTCTCATATTCTATCAAATATAATGTCATTCTTTTACAATTTTATGGTTTTACATTCTACCCACCATAAATAAATTTCATCCTCGAAATTTAAACTTGATATCGAAAATCAAGGGTTTTATATTTCAGTATTATTCTCTTAAAAATACACATAGTAAAAATATTCAATAAAACATCCTCTTAACAAGGGATAAATGGAAATACGATATTTATATGGAATGATATATAACTTGGTTTCTAAATTAGAGAGCACCTGTAGAAATTGAATATATGGTCATGGAAAAAATGTATAAATAATTATAGAAATTGATATTGGTCATTAATCATGATAAATTTATTCATAAATAAAAATTTAATTTCCTCAAATCTATAAATAAATTATGGTTTATAAGACCATCTGATTCATTAGATATGACTATAATAGGATAACATTTTTATTCACAAACCAATTGTCCTAATGTTTAGGAATTATTTTATTGTCTAAGAATTTTGGGAAATATAATTAATTGATATGATTCTATTTCATAATCACAATTTCTCCCTTTAGTTATGCTTTGATTAATTTTCAATTCATCCCTTACTCCATGAAATTAATATCCTTTGTTTAATTTTTTATTCTTGAAGCACTGAAATTAATTTTTAGCCGATCGTATGATTCATAAATGAGTAACATGTATTTTCTTTTATCTCTGAATATTTTATAAAACAAATATGGGTATAAAAAGTTATATAATATAATATATAATTCTCCAAACCTAAAATTTAACACTATTGGTTTATCATTAAATTTTTTTTTCATAATTGTTTAACATAAAATAATAACATATTTAATAGGACATCATGTTGTCCAGTGGTTGGAACTAAACCCTTATCGTCCTTATATTAAGGTTTCAATGCCCTATTAATTTCCTTATACATTGGTTTCTAACCCATTTTGTGGGTTTTACTTTTTCTAAATTATATTAATATATTTACTAAAAAATTTACAAAAATATCATAGAAATCCTAGAAAATAAATTAATCACTAATTAATCTATTTATTAAGGATTTCAATAAAAAAATTCATAGTTTCTTATAATATTATTTTTTAATTGTTATTGTGTCATTATTGATCATATTAACACTAATTTCTATCAATTCCTTTAAAATTATGTCTATAAAATTTAAATAAATTATTTATTAAATAACTTTTACACTAAAACATAAACAAGATATAAATTTCTCTAAAATATCCATAATCTTGGTAGGCTCCCATCACATAAAACCTATAAAGAGGTATTTATGAATTTTAAATGTGATCAATCATAAAATGATAACCTGTGATTTTATTCATAACTCTTAACTTAATTAATACACATATGATTCTAAAATTCAACCAAAACCTTATATGTTTTCATGTATCTTCTAACCAAAATACCATTGAAAAACATAAATCCAAAATTTAAATTTTTTTAATCCCAATAAATAAATAATTCATCTATTTTTTATCAATAGAGTTTCATCCTTGTTCAAGGGCATAAAATAGGTTTTTCATTTTCATTATATATTCAAATCCATCATAATAGTCTATAAAGAAAATGTAAATTATCCTAATCATATCACTAAGGTTTGTAAAACCAAGTGCATAGTAAGGTTTATTTTTATTCACCAGGTGATGATTAGGTCAATCTCAATGTTCCCATTTTAGAATAATTAACCCTATGAACCTATGTTTCAGAACCACTCCCACCTGTAGTATCCATACAGGGATATATTTTATAAGAAAAATCACATAATATCTTCTTTACCAATACATTGTCATGTTTTTTTACACCTATCCTAAAATTATATCATATGGTTCTATTCCCCATTATTTGTTATCCTAAAACTATTTTCCATGGTTTCTACTAAACATACTCTAATACCAACTGTAAAGACTCTAACCCTAGAAGCCTGGAGCTGATGTTTGCTTTATTACATTAGTAGAGGATACAAGGAATCACATTCCAATAGACCGAATAATCTAGAAGTCTTAGTAAACTAGATACATACAAGATTATCATATTATTTTTGAATTCACAAATTAGAAAAAAAAATTGATAATATCATTATACATTCCAGAATATTGTTCAATATATTTTGTAGAACACTTCATGGATTCTTATAAAAGGAAACAAAATTAGTGTGATATAATATCAAAATTAAGGGTTAACAATAGTGGATTCTATATGAATCTATAAAAATAACCAATATATCATGGTAAATAACTAATAAATCATTCCATTTAATCAAAAAATAGTGAATGAAAATCATTTGAAGATTATATCATTGAGAAAATATAGTGGATTATAATAATTGAATTCCTAATGAAAGAAATGATAAATTATTAGATTTCATGTATCAGGAACATGATACCTATACTTTCAATAAAATTAAAAATTCAGTTTAATCCTACTGAGCGAAAACTGATTTTTTTTCAAACTATAGCTTTACTTTCAAGACCTTTCACAAAATAGTTTAAAACAACTTTGTACAAAACCAACATGATTGGGAAATAGATTTGTCTCATGAGACCTGCCGATGCATGGAGGGGATTCCTATATGTGGTACCCACCTATATATACATGTCAAAATCATTCCTCGTATATTGAATAATCAAATTAATTCATGAAAAATATTCCTTATCAACAAATAGCCATATTGAATAAAGGATACATATTTACCAATATCTCCAAAGTTAATTAAATAAATTTAAAATCAATCACCCTATGTAAAAATTCTATAATATTTAAAAAATAATCATATCCATAATTTAAGAAGATTGATAATTAATAAAAATTAAATTTACATGGAAGTTTTTATTAAATCAAAATTTTAACATTCACAAAAAAATATAAGATTTTATAATAACTTTTACCACATGGTAATTTTCATGTTAAATACCTTCAGATGAATGAATTTAAATTAAGGAATAATATAAAATTAATTATTAATTAACCAATTTATTACATGGTTAATTGTAAGTATATACACCAAATAGAATAAATATGGTGTATAATATTACAATATGCCTCAATAAAGGGAAATTAACATGAAGTTCCTCACCTCCTGGTTCCTTTTGGTTGACAATAATTTAACCTCCATTATAGTATTTTTAATAATTTTATGAACATATTTCAGAACCATATTAATATTTATAATATCATATATGATACTTTTATAAAATCGTATCACCATTTCGTAGATAATATTTCATTATTTTCGTTGTTTCATGTGTTAATTAACTTTTTTCTCGTGTCTGTTTCGTCATGAAAGATCTTATTCACTTTCATATTATATAGTTATATAATATAAAAAATAACAATAATGTTATAATTGTAATATTTTTACATCAATTATATGTTTTAGACCAATCATGGTATATGATTTTGAGAAATCATTTATGTTATGATCATAGAGATGGTAAGTTGTATGTATGCATGAGTAATCTTTCCATTTTCCAATGATTGTTATGGATATTAGGTAAGTAATAAAGTATGATAAAATAATTATAATATAACCATATATAACATATTATTTCTTTAAATATACTAATTTATATCATCCATTTGGTGTGGTGATAAATGGAGAGTCACCTCATTTTGTGAAATCAATATTCCACACGTACAAAAATGACATTATCGTCTTTCATCGATTGAAAGAGTGTAAATAAAAATGGTATATAATATCTTTTAAGAATGATAAATATTTAATTATTTTCATAATTATTTCTTGTATATAAAATATAATCATTAACTTTAACCTTATTAACATCCCTGAAAATCTTTTTGGAAAGATGAATCACATCGCTTCATGAAGTGGTAATCTATTGTACACATGAGAAACATTATCATATATCCTACAGGATTGAAGGTAAAATGGTATATATGATGAAATTAATAAATAGGTATAATTATGTTATAAATATCACATATATATATATATATTAGATCCATAATCATAACAAACCTTGAGATGTGTTAATGGAAAAATGAATTATATTGGTTGTCAAGGTGGAAGTCAATCGTACACATGAATGTTGATTTGGTGACACATTTTATGGAAGTATATATTTTTTTAGGTCATGTATATAACAAAAAAATTAGTATATTAATTATAATAATATTTTTCTTTAATCATTATTTAAAAATAATTTAAGGTATGGAAGAAGAATTAAAATAAAAAATGATTGTTGAAGAACGATACATATTATTCGATTATCCTCTTAATATTTTCACTAAATACATCCAAAGATAGATTTCTTCAAAAAAAAATAAGTCACATAGGATGATATGAGATATGTTGGAAACTAATTTGTAATAGTATTTTCTCAACTATAATTGTTTTAAGAGTGTTAAAAATATAGGAGAGTGGGTGTTCATTTATAAGTGAGGTGAGTGGCGCAGTTGTAATATTTTTAGAATATTTAATCATATCCATGTATTTTTTATGCCAAAAGACTTCAAATTATTATATTTATGATAATATAAGATATCATCACTATATATATCCATCCAATGGATTTTTTTCATGTTGGAAGGTCATTTTCATCCTCTATATTTTAGTTTGACCCCATACAAATAAATTTTTACCTAAACAATGGTAATTTATTTTTATAGTTTTTTCTATGCATTTGGGTAAAAATTTACTTTTAACTTGTTATATATTATAAATTATGATAATTAAAAATATGGAATCCATTTTCCCAAATTTAGTTCACATAAGTGGAAAATGTTAATTTAAAATTAATCCCACAGAACTGATGAGAATGTTGGTTTTTAAAGAGAAATGTTCAAAAGTTTAGAATGTTTCTTATAAAAATTAAACTTAAAATTGATTATAATGAAAAAATATATATTTATTTATATAAAATTTAATTAATATTTATCTGAAACCAAATAAAAATTTAATTTAATAATATAAATTATTTATATGAAAAAGGTGTTTTTAATAAAAATTCAGTATTATTTCACTATTCATCAAAATATGAAACTTTTCAAAAAAAATACAAAAAAACAAATATAATTTTTATATTATTATTTATAAAATGAATCCTATTTTTATAAATAAATTTATAAATGAATTGAAATTTAATTTTAAATTCTGTGTGCAAATCATACCTAAATTTTCTTTTAGAAAAAATGTAGTTTTTCAGAAATCATTTACTTTTATTTTAAATGATTCTTATTCTATATGTAATAAATTTTATTATTTATTTAATCCAAGTAATACCCTCAATTCCAATAGCTATATGAATACTATTTTATAAAATAATAATATTTTAAAAAAATCACATTTTGTTTAAATTCGGTGTTACATGTAACACAAGATAAACTCAGTGTTTCATGTAACTCAATCCAAACATAGTGTTTCATGTATTGAAAGCATCTAAAGATAGTGAATTTATTTAAAAATAATTATATCATAAATTATTGGGGTTTTATATTTTCTTTTATGCTTGGTTTAGTGAGTTGTATACGCTATCAAATATAATGTAATTATTTTAGAATTTTGAGGTGCTACAGTTATAGAAAAAAAATATAAGGAATTATTTATTGTTTATTATTGTGATATATCCAAATTATATGTAACTAGGAAAATATATATATATATATATATATGAAAATATTACACAGTTTGAATAGTATGTTATCCTCTTAGTATGCATATTATAAATAATTCAATTAACGATGATCATTTATCCATCATAACATTAACAGGTTATTGATTTTTTATAATAAGATGATAATTATATTATAAAACTCATTTTTACCCATTAATAATATCTTTAGACTCATCCTTGTTAGGTAGTGATGGAAAATGAAACATGTTGTGCTATAGAGGCGTCAATACACACAATGCACAGAAAACATTTTTGTTTTTCATAATGGATGGGTATATGTGTAAAAAAGGATAAAAACATTAATATACTAATATTAAATTAAATAAATGATAATATTTTCATTATATGAATCTGACTACAATAAATTTTAAATAATAAAATTAATGATAAATATAATGTAGACAATAATACTTAGGTCAAGACATGAATTTTCCTTGGAAGTTTCCTTGGAAATTAATTCCTTATGAATAATAATAGTGACTAGAAGATATTGAAAATGATAAAGGGTTATTTGATGGGAAAAATTTATAATTTCATGGGTAAGTTCTAATGAAATTTGATTCTTGAAGTTGTGAATATGTTAACCTTCTATAAGTAAATGTAAGGGTAGTTTTGTGAGTAACCCTTATATTTCAAATAATGTAATGTTACTAATCAAGTTTTAGAGGCCAATAAATAGAAAAAATGAGGGGGAAATGATTATGGGTGGAGACTCACCTCATGCTCTAGATTTTTAGAAATATTTGAGTGTTTTATGGAATTTTTTTCTAACTTTTTATGTTTTACCAGAATTTACTTTTACCTTAGTAATTACTTTCCAATCTTATTAGATAATTTTAAGGAAAAATATTAAGATTGATGTTTATAAATAATTGGATACTTATAAATCTATGAGAATTAAATTTTTAAAAAATAAATTTAATTACATAAATATAGATTTCTGAGAAATGACATTTTAAGGTTTAAATTTATATTTAAGATAAATGTTTCATTGATACTGATTTCATTGACATGAATTGAATTATATAAAACAAATAAAGGAGATTATTCTTTAAATTAAATAAAATTTAAAATCACCCTTGTAAATAATTTATACAAAGAATAGTCTAATAGTAGTTTTTTATTAAAGTAACATTTTAATTATTTCTAAATATAATGAACACATTATTTATAAACCCAATTAATATTTTAAATTTCATGGTGTTATTGCATATATTCATAATTTACCACTGATATATTTTTTAAATCTTATATATGATTAATATATATTGTTAATTCCATTGAAAATACTTATTTTGTGAAAACTATATTTTCCAACCAAAACTAAAATATATTAAAAAAAAGGAAAATAAATATAGTAAGTAAATTTAAATATGAGGAATTAAATAATGTTGTTTTTATTATTAATTTCAATATATAAAATTTATAAATTCATTTTTTTCAACAAAATGATAATATATATAATGAAAAAATGTTTTTATGGAAGATAAGATTTTCAAATATTAATTATTATTATTCTAATTTGATATAATTTACAAACTAAATTGATCTTACCCAATTATTAATTTCAAATATATATTATCATTAATCGTATGTTTCTCAAAAAATAATTATGTATCCCAAAAGGTAATTGTAACATCCCAGGTAAATAAAGAATAAATAATTTTCATAATTATTAATATTTAAGAATTAAATATTAATTTTATTTTAAATGGGTTTCTATGTTCGATAGCGTACTCGATACGCAACGATGAGTTTCTTTGAAACTTACGTAGCACACTAGTAATAAAATAATCTTATTTTAAATGTTAGTTAACAAGTAGCCGTTGTACTGGCGGGAATGGATAGAAATAACTAAAATATGATTAGATATGTTTTTAAATGTTTATACATTTACCCAATAAAAGATAAAGGCTTAAAATACGGAAAGAGTTCAATTTTACGGGCATATATACTCTAATTTTCACTAAAGGTTCACTTATCACCTTTTAATGGTGAACCGTCATTAAATATAGTTTTGATCACTCTTATACTTTATTTTGGACAAAATATAACTCTTCTTTAGAATCAGGACATCAAAATTTACTTTGTGTAAATTTTTGGTACCTTTCTGATAAAGTTCATTTTTTTATGAATAGTGTAAAATGTTGTATTTTAATTCAAAACCTCTTTTTAAACTAAATTATTTATATTATTAGATTATTATTTTAATTGGTTTTAAAGTGAAATTAGAAAATATTTTTACCAGTTAATCCAATGGTGGTCATTGGAATCAATTTCACTTTGAAATTGGACTTAAACTGGTGTCAATCTTTTGATACTTATTGTTTCACAAAAACACGCTATTTGTCATGACAGCGGGAATTAATTATTAAATTAATTAATTTGAATTATATGTTTTGAATTTTTTAAAATGGACTTCATTTTTGAATTCGGAATATCAAATATAGCTTAGGGTGATTTTTTGGTAATTTTCTGAAAAACTTCAATTTTTGATGAATAGTGAAACCACTAAGTGGTAATCAAGCAAACTGATTTTTCAGTTAAATGAAAGTTTACCACTAATGTGTATTGAATTTTGAAAATCCGACATACATGGTTGTCATTAAGAAGTAAAATGTGGTTCAATGAGATTAAAATAATTTTTTGGTGAATAGTAACTTTTTTTCATTAATCGCGATTAGAGGTAATTAGTGTAGTTTAAGGTAAAAATGGTATTATAAGAATGTGAAAACACCATGACACTTGTCCTATACCTATTGGGTGAGTCATGGCCGACCAAGACAAGCCATGGGCCAACTTAGGGACCCCATGGAGCCACTTTAGTTGGAAAATGACAATAATATATTTTTATTTAATGTTAAAATTAAATTGACACAAACATGAGTTGTTTTACTAAAACAATTTTTAAGTAGGGTTACACAGGTCCAAATTTTTTATTATAAATAGTCATTTGAAAGCTAAAAAGATTTACTAAATCATAGTATTTGTTTTATAATTTTTAGACACTAAATAAATTAAATTATGTATGACATCATGATGATGCAGCGATGACCTCATTATTTAACGATTTAAATAAAATGGAAAGATAATGTAAAATATATGAACTAAACATGTCCAAAACTTATTGGATGGGTGTATTTAGATCCCTTATCACCTTATCCACGAATTATATCAATGTGGGACCTTTTAAAACCGAAACACATTTTTAAATAAAGTAATATTTCTTTACTTTCCAAAAGTGCCCCTCCTCTCCTCTTATAAAAGGCCCCCACCTCTACCCCATTTCACACACTTCTCAAGCCTTTGGCTCGGCCAACCCCTGCCCAATTACTCACTCCACATCCCTCTCCTCATCCTAGAGGATTCCCTTTGGGAAGAATCTTTTCAAAAGAAGCCTTTAGGCTCAAATCAAAAGGGAGTTACACTTTTAAGGTAATTCATTCTCTCTTGTTCATTTGTTTTATTTTGCTTCTCCAAACCTCTAAACTCTTTTTATTTACTTCTTTTGTAACAACACCAGTATCTTCAATATACTAGGATGTTGTTGTAATATTTATTTGAGCTACACTCTCACACAACTACATCAAATGGTTAAAGAACATACGGTTTCCGTGGATGGCAAAATTCTGCCTCCCGAAACGATGATTGTTCAATACTCATTTAACACCTTCAAGGGTGGCCATTATGATGTCACTATTTTTATATATGATATATAATATGTTTATGTTTTCTTTAAGCTTCTGTATTTTTCATTTTGGGCATACCTTTATGGTTTCCATTATGGGTAAACACGATATCTTCATTTAAGGAAGTGCGGACTACCGCCCCCTCAAAGTGATGTGATTCGTTAATTCCATATGTGGGACGTGTAAAGGATGGATTTAAAGTTATTATATATGATTTTATACTGTAATTATAATATACCTCTATATAATTATTATTTCTTTCCATTAAAGTATGAGATAGAAATTAAAGTAGCGTTCATGCGTATGTATGGCTTACCGTCTCCATGAACGGTGCATTTCATTTCTTCTCCCCAAATGTAATGTACTATTAAAAGTACATGTATATAATGGATATATATAATTAATGATATATCTAAATGATGAATATAATTCTGGAATTAAAATATACATACCTCTCATTTAGTTTTAATTCCATTAATATGACAAAGAAATGAAAGTAGCGTTCATGCGTACGTACGGCTTACCGTCTCCATGAACGGTGCATTTCATTTCTTACCTCTAAATGATTATGTAATATTATAAATAAATGTATATGCTGGATATATATGATACATATTATATCCAAATCGGGAATTTCATTCTGAATATAAAGAACCTTTGACCACACGAACAACATGTAATTGTAAGAAGTCCACTTTCGACTTAAGAACCAAATATTGAAAAAACAAACATTATTAACTTAAAAGGTTACATAATGTTTATAACATGTCAATAAGTGATATAAAAGGAATAATGAACTTTAAAAAGGTTCTTAATCAAGTATAAATTAACTCAAGTTTATTATTCAGGACGTTAAAGAACGATCGAGTCAATTCAGACCCGAGGTAAGGGACATCGTCTCAATCTCCTTTCATTGAGGCATATTTCGTTTTATAAACAACTTTATTTTATACGGTGTATAAACTCCTTTGACTTTTAATTTTATACAAAATGAATCTTTTTCTATGAAGTGTTTTACAAAACGACAAAAAGGAATGTTTCTTTTAACGTACGCGGCGACAACGACCTTTTCCGCCGCCACGAGTATTATTTGGTTTTTGGCTTCCTCAATAAGCCGTAATGTTTTTAGAATATAATAAATACCATATAATCTTTTATGTATTTTGGTATTGAAAATGGTTTTGATAAAGGATTCTATGTCGTCAATATATTTATGATATATTGTGATTTAAATGTGGAAATGTTATCATTCCTTTATATTGGTTTTATGTTTTATGATTTTATATTGGTACTTGGACATTTTAACGGGTGGTTACGTTATAAACCATATGACGGGTGGTGCCGTGAATACCAGGACGGGTGGTTACGTTATAACCTCCAATGCATTGGGTATGGAAGTCGGTCGTATGGCTATTCCATTAAGTATGTATGGAAATTGGCCGTATGGCTATTCCATTAAGTGATATGTGTGGAAGTCGACCGTATGGTTATTCCACTTAAGTATGTTTATGTCCCAATTTACCTTTATATATGTTATGTGTTCTTTTTATGGGTTTTATGGTAATCCTTTGGTTACAAAAAGGTATGTAATGATACTTTATTCAGTGAAGAGTTTTTTTTACTACTTCATGAAGGTGAAGGTATTACTTTGATAGAGTATATATGTTTTACTTGATGTTTGAAAAACTAACAGTTTTCATTCTTTCTGTATCCCTTACTGAGCTTTTTATGCTCACCCCAAGTTTTTTTGAAATGATTTTCACAGGACTTAATGTGGAATAATGTCAAGGATGGGATCAAGGGAATATCATGCTATATAAAACATGGAACTAGACATGTTTCTTTCAAGAGTTTTTTTATTATGGAAACTTAGTATAAGTGACTACTTTGTAATCTTTTGAGATGTAATAGTTATGTTCTAATTATCTAAAACTCTAAACCTGAAAAGATCCCCAACGTGAATTATTCTTTTAATTCAATATTAAGTAAGGTTTAAGGCTGGGGCCTTATAGTAATTTTTTATAATAATACTTCTCAATAAAAATAAATTGTCCTATTTTTCATTTTAGGTAAACTAATTAATTTCCATTAAAAATAAAAATAGATTTATAAATGTAATTTATATTATGGTTACTCATATTGATTCTTGTTAGTTAAATGTTAGGTTTTTAGATATCTAAATATATCGTGGTATTTTTTAGTTCTATTTTAGATATGGAGAAGGCTATCAAACAAATACACTTATTTAAAGGTAATCAAAAATTATAATTTTCGGGTGTTACATCCCCCCTCCATCATAAATAAATTAAATCCATGATACTTTTCTATTATGATCAGAGTAATTTCTATAGGAAATTAAATATTAACCATGTTCCACATGATAATCATTGGTTTATTTAGGATGTTTAATGAGATTTATCTATAATAAAAAATCATTATAAGAACCTCACAAAGAGATCCAATCTATTTATAATTTCACATAGACTTTTACTAAGGGATGTAGATTTAGGTACATAAATAATTACATCCCACAAACCCTGAAAAAGAATTATATGATTATAATTATACTATGGTATTTTATTTATAAAACAATATATATTAGATGGGGAAAACCTAAATTGAATATGACATTAGAAAATCTATAGTTCAAACTCGCTATCAGATTCATCAGAAGTTATTCCATAGGCTTTTCCTTTTTCACCAGGTTATTAGTGACTATCTCCTTCATTTGACCTTTGATGTGGACATTGAGTAGTGTAATGCCTAAATCTCCTGAAATTAAAAAATATCTTTCAACATTCTATTTCATTCCCTTACACTTGTGAGTCTGATGGACTTCCTCTTGAAACTTATAACATTTACTCCAATGGTTATTCCCATATTTTTTTATGTATAAAATTAAATCTCCCTTCCATTATTATCTTGTTCATCCAGATTTATAATAGATTTCATCTTTACCTTATTTTATTTGTTTTGGATTTAAACTACATTCATATTTTTTATCAGGATTCTTGATATATTTTTTGGAATATATATAATATTTCTCACTCTATTCCATATCTATCATCTCATTATATCGGATGGTTTTTGAGCTTTCCATGGAATACATTACTAAATTTGTTTTTTGGGATTGATCTATTTCTATAATAAATATATTTAATGTTAATGATCATTATTTTTAGAAAATTATCACAAATAAAAACTAAAAAATTTTACCTCAAGATGTATCACATTATAAAACTATCATGTTATCTTATATTTCATTGAAAACAACGTGTATCAGTCTTGGTTCAACCTACAACACTTAATGTTTATCATATACATTTCATGGTTAAAAATGTATTCTTTTATATTGTTTCATTCATACATATTAACCTAATGTTGAAAATATAGATCCCAAGTTACCATGAGAAATCTGAAAATATTATAAACCCAATAATCATTTAAATTTATGATCTCAAAATCCAAATTACCCTCCCAAAAAAATTAATCATTCCAATAATCATATACCCCATTATGTATATACCATAACCATATACCCTCAATAATATACCCTTCCCAAAACCTATTTTAATCTCTAAAAAATTAAACCAAAGTGAGATTATGTATTCCTCTAAAAATTATGACTATCTTTAACCATAAAATGGTATTAACCACTAGTTTATAAGGACACACACTTGTAACATTATATCATAATCCAAAAAATGATCAAAATTATCTAAAATGTCATGAATCAATTATTAATCCCAATTATACCAATTATTATCTTATTTAGATATTTAAAATCAAACCATCCTTTGTTATCTCAATATAATGTGTTTATTAAACATAAGAGTTATCCATACCTAAATCATTTTTGACCAATATTTATTACCAAAAACATAACCACTTCTTAAAATCACCTTTCAAGGAAACTAATACCATTTAATACATGATTTCATAATATTAAACTAAAAATACTAGATAACAATACATATTTGTTTCACATAATCCTCATTACCTTTAGAATATACTAGAATATCATTAATAACTATCACTCATTAATGAGAATATGTGTGAAGTAAAACATTATTAAAATAAAAATATATCTACCTTATGTAATATAAAGAAATTCATAATTTACATCATAATAGGAAATTAATAGTGTTCTCAAAAAATATAAGTATTCTCCATTATTTAGATAGAAGATATTGTATTTTTCATGATGCATACCTTTCCACCTTTATATCAGTGACATTATTTCAACCAAATACTAAAACCTAAAATGGTTTTCAATAAAATTAGAGTACATTTTCATGTGATTAAGAAATCTCAATCCCAACATGTCTTCTCTAATTATGTCGTAATTTCATCATCTGATACTTTCAGTTAAATCCACTTTTCTTTAAGTAAGATTCTCTTTCACATCAAAACATAATCTATTAATGAAATTAGTAAATAAATCTATCATAATGGCTCAAAAAGAGAATATAATCAACCAAATAATGTCCCCTAAGATTTTCTGGATAGATTTGTAGTCTTAAGCCCACTCTTCATCTATAAAGATGATGTTTTGATCATTGATCAACAAATACTTGTTGGGGTAATTACCCCTCTGTGTATCTATTCCACAACCGCATCCATTTTCACATATCCGGATAGGGATTTATTGTTATTAAAACTACCTAATCAAGACTTTACCAATATTTTATGATGTCATCCTATAATTATACTAATCTATATGTCTTTTACTAAGGTTTACGAACCCAAATACCCAAACAAAACATTCATTATTTCCTTGAGATTAAATCATATAATTATTTGAAAGGTTTATATGTACCATTTAAATTATGATCATATTTAACATTTTAACCATTAAATTATATGAAAAGCATCATAATATCCAAAGTTACATGAACCTTTAATTTGTTACAAATTGTGATGCTCTAGACCTGTGATCCTATATCTGATTCCATAAACACATATAGTACATACTCACATTGATAAAAGTAGTAAAATCATGGATATAATAATCCTTTATTAAAAATTAGTAATGATTATTGTATCTCTTATTTATTAATTATCTTTTAGGGTAATGGTATTTTGATAACTAGGAGAAAACAATAAATAACAAACCCATGTTATTTGTATCAAAAATAATTTTTTTCTGTTATATATGAAACTACATAATTTATAATGACTCTTCTATATCTCCCATAAATTATTTCATACATGAAATCCTTTTAAACATGTAATGTGTACTACTTTTATACCTAACAAAATAAAATAAAAATAGAATAGGGGTTGATTTTAATGGATCACAAAGGGAAAAAATAAAACTAAATTAATATTACCAATAAGATGGAATAAAAATTATGGAATGAATATGTAAGTAATATGAAGACATTATCAAATTGAAATTGGGAGAATGTTGTATCCAATATAATAAATAGAAACATTTATATAAATAATATTGATCTCATACTGATGGAATTAACAAAATCATATATCAAAAAACCTCATGTCAAGGCCTTGTGAAAGAACACTTTACATATTTTATAGAATTCAGTAATTTAATCTTGTTGAATTTAACAGGTATACACCAAATACCCAAACCTATTTTGTCTCATTAGACCTATCAATTCATTGAGTGGCTGTATAATTTCGAACCACACCCATCACCTGATTATGTCTATTATATTCTCTATTACAGTCATTAAGACCTTTTAAACTATTATATGAGGAATACTATACTGAATAAAAACATGAATATCATTATAATGAAAAATTCATAAAGTCAATACTTTTTCCAATATCAATAAAAGGGATGACATGGCCATAACCCATATGGATAAATAATTAGGATTTCCAAAAAATTAAAAGAAAACATTCCCAAAAATATTCATATTTTAATTCCAATACTTTCACCTAGTCATTAAATCTGATGACATAATCATAACGCATATGGAGTAAGAATATATATTCTTAAACAATATATACTAATTGTTCCATTAATAATCCATACTAGAATATAAATATATTTCTTCATGCCAATAGAATAAAATTATTTCATTTTGAATGTCTTCCAATATAAATTATGTAAATTGTGAAGTTCTTGACATATATAAAAATGGGCATATAACTACATCAATATAGTAATAGCATGATCACAATCCATATGGACAAAAATTTGGATGTTTTCAAAAGAATATATCCTAATAAGTAAGAAATATTTTCAAAATTATTAAGGTGTTGGGAATGTGTATACATAGGAAAAATGACAGAATGAAACAAAATAAAAATAATGTTTACAATGTACAAATATTATTTGAAATATGTTCAAGAGAATGATTATAACTAAATGAATGGAATTAGGGTTGTCAAACTTCTTAACTACTAGGGAAACAATTAAATCAAAAACCACAAGAATAAAGGAATATTATTTGGATATTAAATCCCATGAATTGAATTTATTATAATAAGATGAACCCATGTGAGATAAATACACCATACAAAGAAAATATGTTTTTGGAAAATGAGTTGTGCACCAAATAATTCATGTTGTGTCTAAAAAACCCTTATGGATTTAGAAATTTACTAATAAAAACACCTTGAAAAAGAGGGATTGAAATTGATCAGAAAAAATAATTATTAAAATATAATTAATTCTATGATATAACAAATATTTTTTCTTTAAACAAAATTAATTATATTATGTGATTAATAATTAATATGTCTCAATGAGAGGAATTTGACAAGAAAAACTCATACCACATTTTATTACATTCTTAAAAAAATTAACCACATTTATCACAAATATATATATATTAATAACTTATTTAAAAACCTTACCCATATCTATTTTTATTCATATTTCTCATAAATATTCATTCTCCATATAAATTCTTCTTATTTTCCACAATGGGTGTTTTCAGTTTAGATAATTTGTATAGGTTTCAGATTTGTAGTGTCTTTATTATTTATTAATCCAAATTTCATAATGAATATATCACTAAAGTTTCTATTCATAATTATTTATTATTATTTATTATGTTTCAAATTCCTTTCATGAGTATTGTAGTATTTATCCATGTATATGAATTGGATAACAAGCATGTTTCAGATATTCTTATCAATCGAATATTGTTTTCATAATTGATGAATTAATTATTTATATAACATACTAGAACCAAAATAAAAAATTACAGATATATTTTCATCATATTATGACATTAAATACTCTCTCATAGTCATCCATCACATAAATATGTACTATTGTTCAAAAATGTGGTTAAATCGACCCAAACATGAACCTACCCTAATTAATGGATGATTATTATATGGTTTTGTGGTAATATCAGTATAATATAAGAATAATGATATTACTTAGTGTTTAGTAGTGTGATATTTTATAATTAGAGGGAATTATAACAACAATTAATGGTTATGAAAATATTTCACAATTGGGAGAAACGATTATCCACTTGTATGCTTATTTTAAATGATTAAATTAATAATGGTAATTTATTGATCATATCATCAATATGTTATTCATTTTTTCATCAAAATACCTTATGGATATCATAAATATAATATTTATCCTTTAATAGTATCATTAGACTATATCTACCCCAACCCCAAAAGCCTAGATCTTGTGTATACATTGTTACCTTTGCATAAGATTCAAGGATCTGCATCTTAAAGGGACAAAAAAATTAGTAGTCTTGGTAAACTAGATAAATGCACGAAATTATTATTAAAATTGAATAATATAACCAAAAATGTATTTTATTTGAGACACCATTATTTCCCTTAGTGTATCCATACAAATATATCACAAAAAAACTTCTTGATATCCTAGGGAACATAAAACATAAGAAAGGGGTGAGCTCAGATGCTCTGTAAGGGTAAGAGTATAGTAGTAGCTATGAATAAATAATGAATAATTAATATATAAAGGCAAATAACTAAAACAAATTCCATTTAATAAATAACTTGAGTATAATATGGAAATAATAAATAAATATCAAATAATTCAATATAAATAATGATAAGATCCTGAAAACATAACCATGGATATTCTAACTAAATGAATAACCATATAGAATATAAATAATAGAATTCATAATGATGTAATGAATAATTCTGAACATATAAAACATATTGGTTATGGAATTTCTCCAATACATATAAAATTATTGATTCCTTGTTCCAATAAATCTATATAAATGGGTAAGGCCTTATCGGAAACTCAAACTAGTATGACTTATGGGACTTACTGATGCATCGAAAAACTTTAGCGGGTCCCACCCATCAATTACAAAGTACAATGAATTCCTAATATTAAAGGGGTGAATCAAAATCAACATTAACATTCATATTGAAAAAAAACTATCATATGAAATGTTAGTACATTCCCTAACAAATAAACCTTATCATGAACCATCCAAAGTAATATGGTGAATGTTAATAAAACTATACATCCTTAGTCAAAATGATCATAAACTATCCAATGATATACTATGAATGATATCAATAGAACATTTCTTCAGTTTTTTATAATTCAAATAAAGGGTTTAAGTCATTTATGAGTATAAATAACATAAAAATCATTAAAAATATATTTTAGGAAACTAAACGTTTCACATTTAAAATATTTTTAAAACTAAAAGTTAAAAAAATATTATAAAAACCATTTTATTTCAAAATAACCATCAAGAACCAGTAAAATAATCTTTAAAAACTAATTTTTCATGAAGGTAGAAAATTATTTCTATTTTTTAAATGTTAAAACAAATATTCCATTCATATTTTTTGTAAAATCCAAATGGGAATTATTTTTAAAAAGACAAGAATATTCATTTGAAAAAAACCTATAAAAACTAAAAAAAATTAAATCTTCCTCTTATAAATAAATTTGAAAATTCTAAAAATAATTTATAAAAAAATCTGAAATCATGTATTTTTATGAAAAAGTATTGCAACATCTTAACTAGGGTGTCACATAAAAGTGCCATGGGCCGATAGGTCACATGACCTCAAGCATGCCTCCCCATATTCCAAAGGCTACCGACTAGAAGTGAGGGTATGATAAGTCAATCATGGGGAGACTATAACCTATTTTATCAAAATAAATAACAATGAAAATAATTAACAATGTAATAAGAACAAATAACCATATTCAATATCAGTATCTCAAGATAAAAAAATAAGGAAATACAATATCCAACTGAAACAATAAAACATTCCATGAAAATGTAAGTATCAAGTGTCTAAAATGAAAACTAAAAATAAAGACACCAACAACTCCCAATATGATCTTGAACCACATCTGATTCCCTCCTCCAAGATCTAACCCCAAATCATCCATCTATTTGAGGGTTTTTTCCCTTAACCTATCCTACTACAATAAATTCTATTCTGGTACTGATTAGGCAGCCCGATTAGAGTGTGATTAGGACTCAATAGGCCACCACCAATGGTGTCTAAAACAAATCTAGTGAAATAGTGTATGTATTTATATAAATAATTATATTACAATTAATTATATAGTTATCACATTATAAAATTAATTTTTATTTAAGAACATAAACGATCGGGTTCCTGAGGACATCTGTACCTCTATGTCTGCTTCGCCTCATGCCATAGCACAAAGTTTTTCTAGGAAAAGTCATATCTTAAAACCTACATTGGATCATGTCAGAGCCCAAAATATTCAAAGGTGATATTATATCTCAGTACCTAATTCATCTCATTCTTAACCCCCAAGTGTTCTCATGTGAGGCCATATCTCATAGTACCTTTATTATCTTTCTTTAAATTATCACATAAATTCCCAATTAACCAATATTAAAATTCATGACCACATTACAATTTTTACTTCTTAATAGAATGACTATGTTACTATTTCGTTACTCATAAGTATAATGACCATGTTACCATTTATACTTCTCAATTTAATAACCAGGTTCTCAATCCTTTACTCATAATTATAATGACCATGTTTGCATGTATACTTCTCAATTGAATGAACATATAACCATTCCTTTTCTCACAGGTACAATAACCATATTACCATTTATACTTCTCAATTTAGAATGACCATGTTCTCATTCTTTTATACATAATTAATTTATCAATTAATTATTCAACATCAATTTCATTACTAATTCAACAATAATTTTATCACACATATACCCTTAATTAATAACATTATTAATTAAGTATAACAAATCCATTAATTATTTCATCAATTAATTATCTCAAATCAATACTTTCAATGACACATAATTAATTATGTAATTAATTATATCAAATAAATAACCCCAAAATCCCATAATTAATATTCCATTAATTATCTCAAAAAATAACCCCAATACCTCATAATTAATCTACCATTAATTATCACAAGTAATGGCACCAATATCTCATAATTAATATACCATTAATTATCTCAAGTCATGGAATCAATATCTCATAAATAATATACCATTAATTATCTCAATCATGAATATATAACTCTCATAATTAATTTTTTTATTAATTATATAAATGGACATCCCCCAAACTTCATAATTAATATTAAAAATTAATTATCAATTCCAAAAATTAATCCAATTATTAAATTGGACCCATTAACTAAATCAATTTAGGCTTCAAATTTGTAAATAAGAATCGTAATCCTAAAAAATACATACATGTATCCAAATAATGACTATGGAAATTTAATATTAGACCACCTCCCATGATTTATTGGAAAATGATCTCCCTAATAAAATCTCCAAAATTTATCAGCACAACAACATATATTTAGATCTGTATCTCAAAAACCCTAAATCAAGATTAAGGAAATCAATATCTTTACAAACAAGATATATATATATAGAATCATAGATCAAGATCTCACCGAATAGATATAGATCTAACTAAATAATGGATAACTTCCATCATAATAATAAGAGAATAAATGAGAATAAATGGGAAAGTAACGGTATTGAATCCACTTACCGGGATAGAAGAATATCTTCGATCTTGTATTTGAATCATGAAGAATGGAGGTTGGGTGGACTTGGAATCCCTATGGAAAGCTCTAAAGACATGAAATACCATATAGTGTCAAATGAGGATGGAAATGGGTGATTTTCAGGGGTTTGAGGGATTTTAACAAAAAAATAGCCACATTAAAAGTCACACATGGTTTCCTGGGTAGAGGAACACGGTTTTCCCTAACTGTGCACCTGTTGTTGTAGGGGTGAAAGATTTATTGTTTTAGGGTAGCAAGATTTATTGTTTTAGGTTGAATTATTTTTCAAATCGTGCTCCATCCATATGAACCCTCATTGTCAAAGGCTACACGGTTTCCTTGTTTGGGCACACTGTTTGCTCTAACCATGTTCCAACTATGCAAAGCCCCCTTTTCTTCCATTTTTCATAACTTTCTCCAAAACACACACCACGGTAAAACACAATCAAAAGGTACCTAGAAAAATGTACAAAAAACATGTTCAAGACAACTCCATAAAAGGTCAGGATCTTTCATCTCTCACGCACATATAAGAAAAAAACTAGAGAACCTGGGATAATGGGCCTAAAGACACTAACTATGCTCCTCATGCATGCTAGTTCTAACAATTATAAGTAACCTTATGGATCCTCTTAATAATCTATGCATCTCTCTCATTCCATGATAAACAACATGAACTCCCTCTATGTAAGAATCATTTAAATCCGTGAGTGTCTACTCACACTCTCAACGCACCATTAAATAATAACCAAAAATGAGAACGGACAAGAAACCAAACCAACCTACCCACTCAATCTAACCTCAAAACCAAGAGTAATTCCAACCATCTACTTCTAAAGAACAAGGAATCAAAAAAAGGGAATTCATACATAATGATCCCTAATGATTGTAGCCCCTTCTGGTCCTCAATAAAAAGAAGATAAACCAAACCCACCCATGAATCTGATGAGGGAAAGAAATTGATACCCCACTGCATGACTCATCAAAATGCACAAGGAAAGAACAGACTTCATCCCATGAAACTCAAACCTGGGAATTTAGGGGAAACCATATGCTCAGGGTAACTCAAGTTTGATCAAAATGTATCACACACATCCTTTCCCTCATCAATCCAATGACAGCATCAGTAGGGAATCCAAATCCCACACTAACCCACAAGGGTCTCTATGAATCTATAGATGAAGTAAATATAACACTATCACTATGAACATATCTCCATCAAATCCACATGGTAATTCATAAGAATAAAATATATAAATGTGGTCTAGTAGAGTAGGATACCAACAAGGAGCTACATGTGAAAACGTCATATATTTCATGGAAAACACTTTAAACAATTGAACTTCCATCATTAGTGAAATCACACATAGATAAGAATATTTCATGTAAATTCTATGCACCTAAAATAATGCATTAACACTACTCTCTTTCAAATGGTACAACATCAAAAAACCATAATAAACCATAAATCCAAAATCCCAAGTACAGCATGCTAAGTGAAATCATAAAACCATAAAAATATAAACCACTAATAGTAATTCCATGCCCTAAAATGTGGACTTCCTTTCCAAAAATTTGTTCACAACAGACCAGTCATATATCCATCATGATCTACAAAAACCCTCATAACATCGTTCTACCAACTCCACAAATCATAAAAATAGGAACCTAAGATGCCATTTATAATGAACCAGTCTGGGTCAACCTGACAAATCACATGATCCATCCCGGGTTCAAATATATCAAAGGCTGAACACTTGTAGAAATTCTTTAAAATATAGAGTGGGGAGACTATAACCTGGGTCAGTCTATAATAAAAATATAAATAACCAAAACATAACCACATTATAAATATCAAATAATGCAATGTAAATAACTAAAAAATCATGCTATAATAAAATTTATTGTGAAATACAGACTCAAGAGTATGCTAATATATTAACCAATCACCCATAAGAATGATCATATATACATAATAAAATTAAAATGTAAATAAATACATAAGTCTCCACTACCAACTCTAATCCATACCACATACTAAGTCTCCAAAACTATCGAGCTGCACAAGCTTGATCTTGAAACTCATCAAGAGCTTCTTCTCTCAATCACAAAACCCTAGGACTCCCCCAATTTTTCTATGTGTCTAGTGCTAAGCCTAAAATAAAATATAAGTATTGCACACATACATTGAGGTGATCCTATAAGGGGTAAGAAATAAATCACATTAGGAAACCCCCAAAGATTTTTGGGACAACTATTTTCATAACAAGTACATGCACATGTAATACTCATAGCCTATTAAAATTTTAAAAAACAAGCATAGAATAAGAAAATTCCTAAACAAGGGTGATAAAAAACAAAACATTAAACAAACAACCCCAATATCTATTTTGACACTCAAGGTAAATCTACCCCCACTCTATCTTACACCAGAGGATTTTTAGAATGTGACTCACCTAGCCACATGAAATAGAGTGCATCTTCTAGATCTATACAGGATCTCTAATATGTCCAATGTGAGAATAGGATTAAATACCAAACCCCAAGGAATAACTATATGCATCCAAACAACAACATGAAACTCTACTGATCTCTAGGACTCTAATAGAACAATCCAAACTGGTGACAAAAAATCTACTAACCCTGAGAGAACCCATATAGAACATGTTATCCTTACAAAACAAATCATATTCATAAAATATTAAGTTATGGAAAGGCATAGGCCACAACTCAGTTTCATCAAATCATTTGTGATAACAAAAACCAAAACCTAATATGGGTAAGTATACATTGTCCTAGGTGAGGGATTCACTCCTCAAGATCATCCCTTAGATCCCAAATCCAATCTTACTATATTTAGTAAACATAGCAAAGAACAAGAAAATATCTTGGCCAACACCAAGTCCAAAGATATCCTAAATTACTCCACCTACAACAAGGTTTTGAGTAGAAACTTTCTTAAACATCCTGAACTATATACCAAAAAATAAAGGGTTGGTCAACACTAGAACCCATTATCCAAATTACTAAAACTTCAAGGCCGACCATTTCATGGAAAATAAATCACAAGGCTTATACAGTCCCCTAAAACTTCATGACATCCAACAACACTAAAGTTAATCATGTATTGACCCCTCATAAGGTAAACCCAAACATGGGGCTCCCTCATTCCCAGAGATCAAATACATCTCAAACCATGGGCCACGCCTGATATAAG
Organism: Viscum album; assembly: GCA_963277665.1. Classification (NCBI taxonomy): domain Eukaryota; kingdom Viridiplantae; phylum Streptophyta; class Magnoliopsida; order Santalales; family Viscaceae; genus Viscum; species Viscum album. The sequence continues at coordinate 1,688,150,908 of OY728147.1, read as the reverse complement.
AAATCCCATATGGTGACTCATCACCCAATCCAACTATGATCACTAACTCAACCACAAGGGAATACACATAGATATAATAAGTCACCCTATGAGGGGATATTATAAAATATCCAAAGCATAAGATTGGATTGGAATAAAAAACACATCTAAGAGTCCCTCAATGGAAAACCACTTATCCTTAATAAATATCATGCTCACAGGAGAATCCAATAGAATCCCCATACCCATAAGGGAATTCTCAATGGTCCTCCTAAACTTACATAGAAAAGGAAACCCTACAAGGGCTTGTCCAGCACAAGTGAAACCTTAGGAAAACTGTGCTACAATAAATCATCATATGTCCTTACCAGTAAACAACCCATATGATGGTATTATATCACCTCTAATTTAATCCAAAATGATTCCCATAAACCCATATCAATATCTCCTCAATGGATCCCAACTATAATTGACACCCCATTATGTCATCCCAGATCAAATCCCAAATTAAAATGATACTCAAACATTAGATATAAAAACTCAAGAAACTAGGCTAAAAAGCCTCATCAAATACATCACAATAACCCATATATAGGAATCATAAAAAATAACGACAAAATATCACCTTGGGATACTCATTAAATATCAATATCCAAGATCCTGACCCTCACTCAGGCCTCACATCTCACAACCTAACCCACAAGAGGATTCTAGATCAAAACATCAAGAAAATCCAACCACCAAAACTATCCTTATCTAAAACAGAATCCAGAAAATCTATAAATTCTTATGAGATATCACCATCACAATATGTATGAAAAATAAGTCATAATAGACTACTCACGGGTTTAATTTTGATTCTAGGGTGGGAAATAAGAAAAATAACTTATAAGGGAATGTATATATATGTGGCACCACATGTTAATGATGTGTACCTTCAATAATATTCTTGGGTAATATACACCAGTAAAACACAATGTTTAAAACCCAAGTAAATGGTGTGTACCAACCCCTCATGGAATGTAAACCATGCTAGGTTCTTATCCATGTACCCCACATGGGTTTTATCTGAAAACCATACTTGTCCACTAGACATGTATCTCACACGAGATATTTTCATGTAATCCACATGGCCAAATTCCCCAACATGAGGTGTCTGGTCATGACCAGTACCACACCCTGAGTCATCCTAGATGACATTTCCCAAACACACACATATTTTAACCCTTTCTTCCTCACCCTAATTGAAATAAATAATACATGATGTTTGTTCTCTAAACTATATGTCATGTAAATGGGTTTCTCGAATAGAAATCCCTTATGATCTTCCTAAAACCACCTTTTTTCAAAAATCTACAAATCAAACCTCAAGGGGTCCCCAAAAACCAAAAAAAGGATAAAAACATAAAACAAAAATTATATAGGGATTGAAGATAAAAAATAAAAACCCAACCTACCTCTATGAATAAAATGGAAAGGCTTCTCTACCAGATCCACAAGACACAACCACCAAACTCTGATCCATGTCCTAACAAACTCCCTGGGGGTGATCCTTCTCTTATCGCTCCCTTTCTATCTCAGTTGAGTATGACAACCACATTGGCGGGGAGAGAATACATGATAAAAAATGGAGGAAATAATGAAAAGGAAAAAATAAAAAAAAATGATAAAATGGAAAATAAAATAAAAGGGTCTCAAGACCATCCTCAATGCCTATGATGAGTTTTTGCCTTGCCTATGAAAAAAATCCATTGTAGACTCAAATATGGAGTCAGAATCTCAATTTGATACTCCAAATTGATAATATGACCATTAAAATATGCATGAATAATTAATATTTATTTAATTAAATATTATATACTCAACAAAAATTTGAATGGATCAGAATTACAAAAACTCTATCCTAGGGTAAACACCCTATTTTGGGACCAACATAGTGTTCCAAAAAAAATTCCAATATAATCTAAAAGGATAAATTTCCATTTTCCCCCTTAAAAAAATTGGGAAAAAATTTACAAATTTCACTAGATTTTTTCAAACCATAATGATGTAATTTATTATAATATTTAAAAATTCATCATTACCAACTATTATCATTTTTCATTTTCAAGAGAACACTAATAATGTGTGCTCATATTGGATACATCATCTTATGTATCTTCCAATATTCAACCAAATTTGTTTAACTTGAATTAATAATTAACCTATTCTTAAATTTTTGAATGTCCCAATACAAAATAATAAGATTAATCATTTCTTGAAACACCTTATAATCAGAACTCAAACTCTATTGGTCAGAAAATTGTGTGATGTTTATCTCCCTTATTTACTAATATATATTTATTTTTTCTAAGAATAAATTGAATCCCTATTCAATTAGTTTATACACCCACTATAAAACAAGAAGTAGCGTCAATAAACTAGAATCTATATTTATCTTAAAAAACATGAAAATCCAAATAATTAAATCTAAGCCCATAGATATGATCCTAGAGCCCGGTCAGCTCCTGATTAGTACCCAAAATTACCTAAAGATATGGAATTTCAATGGACATAAACTTTTTAAGATAAATCATATAATACTGGTAATGAAATTTATTTTTATTTTGATCTACTTATGGAGATCAAAAATTTATGTTGTATTTGGGTGTTATGATTTATCATGCTCATATAAATGAAGATTTCACATTAAGATCCATGTTATTTAGGATGATAAATGACTTTCAAATTTATGGAAGCGTTTCTAGGATATACGATTAAAGGAATGTTATGGTGTCCCATTTCAAAGAAGGTACACACTAGAAATAAATGTATGTAATAATGTCATTATAACACAACTAAATGTACCCATACAAAAAATATGTAATTTAGGATTTTTCTACATTATTGATATGGGGATAATGGAATATTTGATGTTAGTGAAGGGTTGAAGACAAAATTTTCTTCCTCTAACAGCTTACACTCCTTTTAAACAAGATCAATTTTAGTTATGAAAATTATTTAATGGTATTAAAATACTATATAGGTATTCATAAAATATTATGAATATAATTTTGAAGACTAATTTTAAGATAAGGGATAAATATACATGTTTATGATGTTTTTATGAAAGATTAAATGTTGGTGGAATTATATTTAATTCAACCAAAATAAATTTGAAAAAGATAAACCAATATTTTCTTATTTTCTAAATCTATATGTAGTAATGTTGTAGACCTAGTGAAGTTTCAAAAGTTTTAAAATGAAATTGATGTCATATTATTTAAATTATAAAATTTTCTCCCACTAATATTCTTTGACATAATGGTTCAATTGATGGTTCACTTGGTCTGAGATAACCAATTGTGTGGTCTTATACATTACAGATGGTTTTAACCTACTGAAAAATGTATAAAGATTTTTAGAGGGTGTGTAAAAAATTAAAAAAAAAATCATAAGGTTTTATTATATAGAGGTATATTATTAAATATGTAATTTAATTCTATTTCAACTACCTATCTAATGTGGATAGATTTATTCCCAAAATATATTGTTACAAGGGGTGCCCTATGGTGAAAGAATTTCTGAAAGATGAGTTTTGAGAATTACTATTATAGAATAAGAGAAGGATAACCTTTATATTGTACAAAATAGTATAGAGGTTATTTCACATGTTGAAACTCACAGTAGTAATTATTAGGTATTTGAATCCAATAAGGGTTGAAATTTGGAAATCAAATACACATATTAAATAGTTTAAAATGTTGTTTCGATACTATATTTTTAAGGAGTTATCAAAAAATTTTAATTTAATTACTGAATGACTTTGATGGATATCTTGATTAATAAGTATGTATTATATTATAATGGTTTTTTTTAATTAATAGTTGTATGTTCTATATAAAAGAACAATATAAATATAGTACACGACAAAAATAGTGGAGTTACTCTTATTGTGGAAGCAATGCATGTATCTGATACCATTGATAGAGATCAAATTTATGTGAATATATCATACTTTAGAATCATAAAAATATGGGAGTTGGATTGTATAACACTCTAAGTGTCAATATTTTTATGAAAATGGATCTATAATAGGAGTGGAATTAAATTTTTTGAATAAAGATTCATGAATTTGAATTTCATTATGTAAGGGTAGGATGAAGCATTCATAATGTCATTATAGGTGGTACAAGTATTTTATGCTCTAGATATTATAAAAATTGTTTAATTATTCTATTGATGACTAAAATAACTGTGGGATTAAATGAAAATTAAATTTAGGATGACCCTTTTATAAGCACGTGTTACTCATTTCAAAGTGGTCATAATATAGATAGTTTCTTATATATCAAAGGGGGGCCCAATGAGGTGATTTTGATACTTGATATAAAGGTAAAATCTATTAAAACCTTAGTGAAAAAATTAATTTTATTGAACAAGTCAATTTTTTTCAATTATATATTTTTATATATAATGTGTTTCCTTATAATATTATATTTACATTATAGTATTTCCATATTATAAATTAATTATTTAACTTGTTTTTTATATAGTGGATTCTAAAACTGCTGATGCTACCAGTCTTAATGAGTAATATAGTGGTGATCTTGAAATTTCGAAAATATTTGATGGTGAAAAACATTATTAATGTGAGTGAAAACCTGAAGGTGAGAAAGTGGGAAGAACTGATAAGGTTGAAAAAATATAGGAGCGGTATTGTATAATAGTGTTATTTAAAACTATTAAAAAGAGAGGTAGAAGTCAAAAATTTAATGTTTTATAGAATAATAATGGTCAAATAATTAATCCTAATTGGTCCATTTTTATTAAATTCATTGGGTTCACTACTGGAATTAATCTTCTTTTTGATATAGATATGTGGCATCATTTTTTACCTCTATTAAATGAAATGGATATCCAAGGCATTAGGGTAGAATTATGATATAATTTCTCTATATTATTGGAAAATAGAATAATAAAAAATTGATTTCCTCTTTATTATACCATGTAGAGTTCATTTATATTATAATATTTGGTGAATAAATTAATACAAATGGTTATTGGAAAGTCTTAAAAAGCATTTTAATAACTTATTATAAAGAATCATCTTAGGGATTCTAAGGGGAAAGTAAAACCCCAACCACGATCTATATGGGAACACATCATAAACCAATTAACCTAGGATATATTTTTAGAATCATGAGAAAGAATCATTTAAGATAAATTGTAATTGATATTGTTTTATTTAATATTACATTCATTGACCACTATTATTCACACTTTTTAATTTATGAAACAAAATAAGAGTGCATAAAATAAAAAACTTGCATCACAACCACTATACCTATACCATAAAGCAAGGATAGGGCATACTTCACTTGAAAAAAATGTATATATTTTAAATATATAGTAAAAAAATTTGTTATATAAAACAATAAAAAAAATTATGTTCCTTTATTTATATACAGATTGATGAATCAAAATATAAAGCCACTTCTAACTCATGTCAAGTGTTATAAAAGAATACTCATGTAAATAAAAAATGAAAAATAGTAGATGTAAATATAGATAAAGTATATAAATCATGTGTGTGAGTATGAAATAAAAATATATTAATAAAAATAGTCTTAAAAGATAATGAATACTTATTTTATTATATTTTTATTTTGTTTATATACAAGAAGAATCATATACTATACCCAAAAAAATAAGTTCTTTCAGTGTCTTTGAAGCGTACAGAATGATAAGGCCTCATTAAAGGTGCATGATTTGGAGTGTCACAATGAGAATACTTTGAGAAAGAAAATACATAAGAAAATATAAACAAGGAAATAAAAATGATGTAGGGATAGATGAATACTCTATTAAAAAAATAGTTTTCAATATGATGTGATAAACTAACTTCTATGAAGGGGTCAATGAGTGGATTTAACACATTATCAACCACACTACGAAGATCCACAAATGATCAGTTTTTAGGATAATAATTAATTAGAATTAAACATTAAAAGTATCACCATGGTGTGGTGATTTAGACCACATTGTGGTTTATGCTAGTATCGACCATGAAATGGTGAGAGTCACCATGTTGTAGTATTGTGCATTTGAATTATTATGTTATTCTATAACATGTAGTCAATAGATAATATTCTACATTAATTCATCGTGATTAGTCAAATCATCATAAGATGATAGTTATAAGGATATTAACATCCTAATACAAGGTTAAATTTCAAAAATTAAATATCCCTGGGTTACAAAGATTTGTTACCAATGAGGTGTTTCTAAAATGTTTAATTTACTAGGCCAGATATTAATATTTGTTCGGATCATTATATGGCCTATATAAGAAGGATCTTAATTATTCATTCGTGTGGGTGACTCTATCAAAGAAACTCATCATCTGAAACTATCTATAGATCTCGATTCTCTATACCCTTTTACCAAAGGTTTTATAAAACCGTGGGTAAGAGTGAGATCCTTATGAAGAATCAGAATTTTCTTCCATACAGTGGATACCTCTAGAGGAAGGATACTTTTAGCTATTTCTTAGTGATATTGATTAAATACTTGTGAAAATATTTGGTATGATGGATCAACTAGTTTAAGATATTTAATTCTTATAATTATTTATTTAAATTCATTCCAAATGTGTAAATAGATGATGGGTTTTTTGGTGTTTTGGAGTTATTATTACACTATTTTTTTGATGTTAGAATTTCATTTGGAAACATTCAATGATATCAACATAGATCTATAATAAAATAATTATGATTATGATGATTATATAAAAGTAAATCTATAAATGTTTTGTTTTATCTTTAAATAAATTAATAATTATGTAAATACCTGGAAATTCGGTGGAATTTTTTTTTTAATACATAGGAATTTTACGAGTCTGCGAAAACTGACGGCGCGTGATTCTGAGGCCCGGTGTGCCCAAAATCAATTTCTGAAGTTTTGTTAGGGTATGTTCAGTAAACGTACGAGAAGGTTTTTATAACTTTTGAACTGGTGCTTAGAATTGAAATATGAGGGTACAGTTGAACTCGTAGCACCGGTATTCACTTAAGAAGACTTTCACCTCGATGGAAGATAGTCAGGAATAAAAGTTAGTTTTAGGGTTTTTATGATTTAAATTAAATAAAAATAAATTAGTGACTTTATTTTTATTCTTGGTGGTTAAAACCTCAAAGAGGAGGTTAGAGGTGGGGGCCACCACACCATAACCTCCCATGAGAGGTTATAGGGGTGGGTCCCACACATGGTCTAAACACCACTTTATAATTAAAGTGGTGGGGACCACCTGAGAGTGAAACCCCTTGAACTTTCCATTTATGGTGCCACCACCACCCTTAGAACCTTTTAAACTCCCTTAACTAACTTTGTGCCAACACAAAAGAATTAATTAATTGGATCCCCCAATTTATTGTTTTCTCCCTTTTTGAATATTTTTACAACAAATTAATAGGATTAAAAACTATTATTTTGTCTGGAATATTCACTTTGGGTCTTGGAGGAGCAGAGGAGCTCTTGGAGATAGAACTCCATGGAGGAAAGAACTCTCTAACGAAGAACGCTTCATCTGCCAATGATGGACACCTTCTTCCTTCTACAACTGGAACAAAGGAGGGAGTATCATCCTTGAAGAATGTTGACGATGCCATCCTCGGCTTCTTCTTTCCTGACAACTTTGAATCGACATTAGCCTTTCGCGACTCCGTCGACAAATGGAGAATAAGATGTAGGGGTTATTTGAGTAGTAATCCTTTTCTTTCTCACCTTCGGTTGGAATGGAATCATTGTGGAGATTGAAAAGAAACAATTGAAGATCATATTCTTACTTCTTGATGAACCGATTGTTACCACCCTAAATATGGAAGGTACGGGCCAAACCAACATGGCTCGACCCCTCCGTCGATCTTGTTTATGTTTGAATTCTGTCATGGTGATGAGGCGATGACGACGAAGGTGACAGCGACAAAGGTTGCGCTACCCGTGGCCTCTATGAATCGCGCCACCCCCGCAGTGCACCAATGCGTCCGGCCAAACACCGTCGGCCCGAGCAGCGCCCGGCCCGCCTACCTATGGCCTCCCAGTGCCCTACCCGGCGCGTGACCTGCCTGCCCGCAGCCTCCCGGAGCCCTGCCCAATGCACGGCCAGCCTACTCGCGGCCCCCCGGCGCCCTGCCCGGAGAACCGCCCACCTGCCCGCGGCCACCAGGCCCTACCTGGCGCCCCTGTGCTTAGCCTGGCGCCCTGCCGGGGCCACTGAGGCCTGCCCGGCAGCCGCCGCGCCCTGCCTGGCGCCCTGCTAGCACCCCTATGACCTACCCAGCGCCCCCGCGGCCAGCCCGACCCCTGTCGTGCCCTACCCGGTGCACCCGCGGCCTGCTCGCTTGCCTCCTGACTGGACCGACCTCCCGAGCCGGGTCGCCCGAGCCACTCCCCTCGCGGTGCTGGCCAAACCGGCCCCATCCTTCAGGTCGATTCACCTACGTGGTGACCTCCGGGCTGAACCGCCCTCGCAGTCTGTTGGTTCAGGCCCAACGGACCAGTCCAAACATTGTGGGCTGACCTGCCCAACGGGCTGGGTTAGGTCCAGTGGGTCTAACCATGTCGACCCAGACTAGGTTTGACCGCGTCGGTCCGACTAGGTCGGACCGGACCTGGGCCCACTACTAACCCATTACTTACTTTGGCGTCATACGACTGCTTGATGAACTATCAGTGGTTGTGGTATTCTTGGAGTGTGACGGTCCCTTTGAGTATACCCCACTGGTGTTCGGAGTAAAGTTGAGATACCGTTAGGTTGGATCGTACATGAATCCAACCTGGCCCTGGGACTAAAAGGCTAATAAATCAGGGACCGGGAATCCGATTGACGCGTCGTCTGTGGGATTGAGACCGCTATTATGAGATGGACCTTTGAGATACTTCTTCATGGGACTTGGTGGCAGTTGACAAGTCGACACATGGCTTGAGGAGAGGACCCTCTTGGAATCGAGTGTACTTTGTAAAAACTCTACGGCTGGCTGCGTTCTGACGACTGTTCCTGGATCCTGTGTGGGTCAGACAGTTCTGAATTCTGTCCCTGGATCCTATGTGGTTCTGATAGAATAGCTAGTCCTAGATCCAGTGTGGGTCTGAAAGCTTAGCTGGTCCTGGATCCTGTGTGGGTCTGACAGCTTCGACTACTGTTCCGGTATCCTGTGTGGGTCTGTCATTTCCAACTGCTAGTCCTGGATACTGTGTGGGTTCAACAGCTTAGATGAATCAGTGACTACATCTGATCATCTCTATCACTCTACAAAAGTTGTATACCTGTGTGAACTGAGTCAGTGACTTCTATTTTTTCCTCGTGGATGAGATGGGTTACTTGATAACTTAGGTATATATATGGTCATATACCTATGTTTTTTCTATCTGTTAATTTCATACTTTTTGGTTTATCCTTGAGGGATTTTGTGAGACCTTGAGGTTCTCGGGGTCCCTAATGAGTATCGTTATACTCACCACTGCATAGGATATGCCCACACCTCATTATGTTGGATGCAGACGATGGACAGTGCTGACGGAGGCAGAGAGTGCCAGGACTAGATTGTACCCAGAGGTGGACCTTACGACAAGACGGTACGTGGAGGAGTCTGACGGAAGAGGAATGCTGAGGATGCTATTTGTACCTACCCTTCAGGTAGGATCCATGGTGGAAGATCCAGGATCTTCTTTCTCCATTTAGTCATTTTTTCACTTTTTCAGTTGTACTCATACTTTACAGTCGGGCTTGTATTTCAGGCCCCTTTTACATTCCAGAACATCTTTTGTATACAGTTTTACTTAGTGTTTACGTCTAACTCGTACTCTGTTGTGTGTGTTTTCTATTTATAAAGGCAATTACTTCCCTGTTTTTAGGGATTTTTCGCCTTTGGTGCTAGTTTCTAGCCTCTGGCCTATGAAAGGCGGGCTTAGGGTAGTCACGGCACGGGTCCCAGGGAATGGGTCATGACAAATTGGTATCAGAGGAGTCGGTTCTACCGCAGAACATAGGACTCTGGTCTTTCTTTTCTGTGAAGCAATAGTGTTAAGGGTACTGAGAGTGGTTTTCAGTTCAGGGAGTCCAGTGTTAGTGCGGCGGCCGACGTATCCAAACACCAGGACCCTGAATTATGATTTCCGAATCAGTACATGAAAACATTGATTGCATGTGTGTTTCAAGATTTTTCTTTGTGATCACTTTGAGTCAGCTCACTAGGTATAACTCTTGACCATGGCACACCTATTTCGTTTCAGGATACCACCATGCAGATAGCCAGCCAGGGTTCCGAGAGTTGTACGAGATGGCATCCCACCAAGCGATGAGGCCTCGTTGCAGGGCCCCATTACATCGGAGGCACCATCGGTACCACTACCTATTGGGCCACCGATACCACCATCCCCAATAGCAGAGAGTGCATGCTGCTTAAGTGTGTTGCACGAGTTCCAGCGCTAGAGGCCACCCAAGTTTAGGGGAGAGACTGACCCAAAGGCAGTTGATTATTGGCTAGAGGCTGTGTTGAGAGTTTTCAGACTGGTAGGGACACCATCATACTTTATGGTGATCCTTGCCGTGAGTCTCCTTCAGGAAGCAGCAGGCAGATGGTGGATCCTGATGCTTCAGGTGCATGACGAGGCGACACTTCTCTGGGAAAACTTTGAGATCCTGTTTCGGGCAGAGTTTTTTCCAACCACCCTGCGTGCGGTGCAGATCCATGTGCTACTGCATCTACCGCAGGGTAGCATGACAGTGGCACAATACTCAGTGAGGTTCACCGACCTCTCACGTTACTCCACAGATATGGTGCGGGACCCTTTCTTTAGGGCCCGGACCTTCATCAAGGGATTAATCGAGAGATCAGAGCTTTGATTATCTCTCTCAGTATTCTGACACTGGCAGGGGTTTTGGAGTGATCCATCTTAGTGGAGAGTTTCCTTGCTAAGCAGTCAACAGCAACGAGACCCACCACCGGGAATCACGTAGAGGAGTCTTCTACAGCAGGCAGTAGACAGATGTCGTAGAGGTCCAAGCAGACCAGACCATCCGGTGGATGACCTCAGGACATGAGTTTGGTTATGTGGGGAACACGAGACAGAGCCATTCATGTGAGTAACAGGTAGTGTTTCACATGCGGCAGGGAGGGTCACATGGCTTGTGACTGTCAACCCACTGTACTGATGATTGGCTTACGGTCAAAGGAAAACTGAGGTAGAGATTCGATTAAGGCAGTCCACAAGGAGTAGGTATATGTGGCAAAGGTGATGGTCGAGAAGCTGGCGGTGGAAAACAATTCAAGGTGATACTGCCACCACAACCAGGAGGTCCACCCAGACCGTAGGGAGCAGGTGGACAGGGGAGAGCTCAGCTCTAGGAAACTGAGTCATGCGACCATGGAACTTAGGAGATGATTTGAGGTACGATATGTGTCTACTCCACCATAGCTATAGTTCTTATAGATACAGTTACTAGTCACTCTTTCATTTCCACTGCCCTTATTCAGAGCTCGGAGATTCAGACGGAGTAGTTGGATCGATCCTTACGGCTAGAGACTCCTACATGATCAGACTTGATGATTACACACTCGTGCTAGTAGTGTGAGCATACTCTAGGAGTTGAGAGCTTCTACTGGGATCTCCTCGTAGTGGGGTCGAGGCCTTATGATGACATCTTGGGAATGGACTGGTTATCTACAGCCTATGCTCAGAAAGACTGTATTAGGCACAAAGTGTGGTGTGTCTGCATGGATGGGACCAGGTTCACCTTCACCAATGAGAAGGGAAGCTTTGTAGCACAGGACAGACTTACTCGGAGGAGGGTGCAGCCGATCACTCACCAGTTGGCTTGCCTTACCCTCGGAGTAATTGATGTGGAGATTCTGACTTATCCTGTAGTGGTGGGCCAGTACGCGGATGTTTTCCCTGAAAATGTTTCAGGACTACCTCCTCACACAAAGGTGGACGTCTAAATTGACATGTACCCTAAGATGGAACCAATATCTACTCCAGCATATCGGATGGCTCCTGCTGTGCTTTGTGAGCTGCGGGTACAGCTTTAGGACCTGCAGGGGAAGAGATTCATTTGTCCCAGTGTTTCTCCCTGGGTAGCCCAGATTTTGTTCTCCAAGAAGGCGAACGGGAGCTTGAGGCTCTGTGTCGACTATCGTCACCTGAACTAGGTGATTGTGGAGAACAAGTACCCACTTCCATGGATTGATGACCTCTTTGATCAGATGAAGGGAGAACGGTGGTTCTCGAAGATAGACCTCAGATTAGGCTATCACCAGCTCAGAGTTCGAGATGAGGATGTGCATAAGATGGCCTTCAAGTGTCAGTAAGGACACTAAGAGTTCTTGGTTATGCCCTTCAGCATAACCAACACTCAAGCAGTGTTCATGGGACTCATGAACGGGATCTTCCAGCCTTACCTCAATCTCTTTGTCATAGTCTTCATTGATGACATACTGATATAATCAAGTATTGAGGAGGATCATACCTACCATTTGCGGGTGGTACTGGACACACTCCGAGAGCACTAGATTTATGGTAAGCTCTCGAAGTTCCAGTTCTAGATACAAGAGGTTCACTTTCTCAGACATGTTATCTCAGAGGCTGGAGTTGCAGTGGATCTAGCGAATATTGGGGCGGTACTTGCTTGGGAGCCACCCATGAGTGTGAAGAAGGTACAGAGTTTCCTAGGTTTGGTTGGATATTACTGGAGGTTCATACCAGACTTCTCTAAAGTTTCAGCACCGCTATCATCCTTGATGAAGAAGGGGCAACCCATCGTATGGTCGAAGAGATGCTAGCAGAGATTTCATGAGATGAGTCAGTGGATGACTAGTGCCCCCATCTTGAGGATTCCATGGGAAGGTGTAGGGTACATAGTCTACTATGATGCATTAGGGACCGGACTTGGGTGTGTCCTGATGTAGGAGCGGGCAGTGATCACGTATGGTTCTCGGCAGCTAAGATAGCATGAGCAGAACTACGCTACCCATGACTTAGAATTATCAGTAGTGGTCTTTTCCTTGAAGATGTGGAAACACTATCTGATGGGTGAACGTTTTACCGTGTACTTGATCACAAGAGTCTCAGGTATATCTTATCTCATAAGGACATGAACCTAAGACTGTGGTGATGGATTGAGTTCCTCCGGGACTATGACTTCGAGATAGTATATTCTCCTTATAAGGGGAATGTTGTAGCAGATGCACTCAGTAAGAGATCTGGTATACAGCTGTTAGGTGAGGAGATAGAGCATCTTCCTACCTTGCAGATATCCTTTGTGGATAGATATGGAGTGGCTTTTCTACAGTATCTTACAGTCACACCCCCACTTCTTCAGTGAATCAGGGAGGCACAGTGTGGGGACAGTAACTGCAAGACACGACGTGCCCAGATATCCACAGGACAGGCACCTGATGGATTCTCTGAAGGTGGGTAGTATGTCATTTTCTTCAGAGGATGTACTATGGTGCCAGTGTCACTCCACTAGGAATTTTTGATGGAGTTCCACACTTCCCCTCTAGCGGTACATCTACGAGTGGTGAGGATGTACATGGGCCTTTGGTGACAGCACGGGTATCCATATATGAAGAAGGAAGTAGCTGAGTTTTTCTCTTGATGCCTCACTTGTCATCAAGTGAAGGTAGAGCACCAGGTACCAGCAAGATTGGTATAGTCTTTAGAGTTCCAAGAGTAGAGGTGTGTTTGGATATCCATGGACTTTATGATGGGTCTTCCATGTACATCCAGGGGTCAAGACTCGATTTGGGTGATCATCGACTGACTCACCAAGTCGGCCCACTTCCTACCAATCAGGGAGTAGGTATTAGTAGAGAGCTTGGGACGCCTCTACGTGCAGGATATTTTGCGGCTACATGGAGTACCTTATTTTATTGTCTCCAATCATGACGCATGGTTTACTTCCTATCTATGGAAGGGGTTATAGGAGGCTTTCAGGATGCAGCTACGTCTAAGAACCACCTTCCATCCTCAGACAGATGAATTGACTGAGAGGACCATTCAGACCCTCGAGGACATGCTCCGTGCATGTGTCCTCGACTTCGGTTGCAGTTGGGAGGATCACTTACCTTTGGTGTAGTTTTCATACAACAACATCTATCACTTCACCATCGGGATGACACCTTTTGAGGCCAATGTGCTAGATAAACCCAGGGGAGTCAGCACTAGTGGAACCAGAGATGGTAGAGGCTACCATAGAGAAGGTTCCAATCATCTAGGAGAAGATGAATACTGTACAAAGAAAACAAAATTCATATGTTGATAGGGGACGAAGACCTCTGGAGTTCGAGTATGGTGAACACGTCTTTCTACGGGTCTCACCTCGATGAGGTCTACGGAGATTTGGCCGAGGCGGCAAGTTATCTGCGAGATTCATCTGACCTTTACAGGTCCTCAGTAGAGTTGGCGAGGTGGCTTACCACTTATCTCTTCCACCTCATTTTCACCGGGTGCACAACATCTTCCATGTATCTCAGCTGAGGAGATATGTGCATGACCCTACAAACATCATCGACCCTGGAGAGTTGGACGTCGGCGATGGTTTGACTTTCACGGAGGTTCTAGTGGAGATTTAGGATCGATAGGAGCGGGTCCTATGTGGATGGTCGATACATACGGTTCATGTTCCCTGTCAGTAGAGGAAACTCCAGGAGAGCACATGGGAGTGGGTGGGTCATATGCGTTCTCAATACCCCACTTTTGTTCCCTTAGTAAAAGTTGTATCTTATTGGGACGTAAATCCCTGATGTGGGGAGAATGTAAAGACCCAGAAATTCTGTGGAAAATTATTTTTTTTAATACATGGGAATGTTACGAGTCTGCAAAAACTGACAGCGCGTGATTCTGAGTCCCCATATGCCCGGAATTAATTTCTGAAGTTTTGTTCGGGTACCTTCAGTAAACGTACAAGCGGGTTTTTATATATTTTGAACCGGTGCTCGGAATTGAAATCTGAGGGCACCGTCGAACACCTAGCGCCATTATTCACTTAAGAATACTTTCACCTCCATGGCAGATGGTCAGGAATAAAAGTTAGTTTTTGGGTTTTTATGATTTAAATTAAATAAAAATAAAGTAGTGACTTTATTTTTATTCTTGGTGGTTAAAACGTCCAAGAGGATGTTAGAGGAGGGGGCCACCACACCATAACCTCCCATGAGAGGTTATGGTGGTGGGGCTTACCCATGGACTAAACACCTCTTAACAATTAAAGTGGTGGGGACCACCCAAGGGTGAAACCCCTTGAACTCCCCATTTATGGTGCCACCACTACCCTTGGAACCTTTTGAACTCCCTTAATTAATTTTGTTCCTGCTCACAAGAATTAATTAACTGGAGCCCCCAATTTATTGTTTTCTCCCTTTTTGAATATTTTTCCAACAAAATAATAGGATTACAAACTATTATTTTGATTGGAATACTCACTTTGGGTCTTGGAGGAGAGGAGGAGCTCTTTGAGATAGAATTACAAGGAGGAAAGAACTCTCCAACGAAGAATGCTTCATCCGCCAATGACAGACACCTTCTTCCTTCTACAACCAGAACATAGGAGGGAGCTCTGTCCTTGAAGAATGCTGATGATTCCATCCTCGGCTTCTTCTTTCCCAACAACATTGAATCGATATTCGCCTTCCGCGACTCCATTGATGAATGACGAACAAGAGGCAGGGTGTTATTTAAGTAGTAATCCTTTTCTTTCTCACCTTCGGTTGGAATGGAAATGTTGAGGATATTGAAAAGAAACAATTGGAGATCATCTTCTTACTTCTTGTTGAACCGATTGTTACCACCCTAAATGCGGATGCTGCGGGCCAAACCCACATGGCCCAACCCCTCTGCCGATCTTGTTTATGTTTGAACTTCGGCATGGAGGGGAGGCGATGACGATGAAGGAAGCAACGATAAAGGCTGCACTACCCACGACCTCTATAAATCACGCTGCCCCCACGGCGCACCGATGCTTCTGGCCAAACCCCGCTGACCCGAGCGGTGCCTGGCCCACCTACCTGCGGACTCTTGGCACCCTGCCCAGTGCGCGGCCCGCCTGCCCGCGGCCTCCAGGCGACCTGCCCAGTGCGCGGCCCACCTGTCCACCACCACACGGCGCGCATCTCACCTGCCTGTGGCCCCCGCACCCTTGTGCCCTGCCCAGCGCCCCCCGCGGCCTGCCCTTCTACCCAGCCCGGTGCACCCGCGGCCTGGCTGGCCATTGTCGCACCCTACCCGGCACCCCTGTGTCCTGCCCGGCACCTGTCGCGCCCTACCTGACGCACCTGTGGCCTGCCCAGCATCTAGCCGGCCTGCCCATGCCCCGCGTGCTCTTCCCGCAACCTTCCCACTGGCCTCCTGACCATCCCAACCTCCTATGATGAGTCACCTGAGTCGCGCTCCTAGCAGCCTTGGCTGAACCGGTCCCAGCCTTCGGGCCGAGTTGCCTACGTGGTAACCTTCGGGCCAAACTGCCCCCGCAGTCCGCTGGGTCGGGCCCAGCGGACCAGGCCAAACATAGTGGGCTGACCCACCCAACGGGTCAGGTTAGACTCAACGGGTCTGACCGGGTCGACTCAGACCGGGTCATCCCAGACTGGGTTGGGCTGAGTCAGTCTGACCGGGTCGGACCGGAACCGGGCCCATGACTGACCCATTACTTACTTGGCCATAACTTTGGCACCAAACAACCGTTTGACGAACCATCAGCGGTGCTGGTATTCTTATAGTACGAAGGTCCCTTTGATTATACCCCACAGGAGTTCAGGGTAAAGCTGAGATACAATCAGGTTGGATCATACACGAATCCAACCCAGCCCCCAAGACTAAAAAAGCTAATAACTCACATATCGGGCATCGGATTGATGCGTCGTCTATTGCTTTGATGCACCTATGACGAGACAGACCTATTATATACTTCTTTGTGGGACTTGTTGGCAGTTGATGTGTCAACACTTTTCTTGAGGATCGGACCCTCCCAGAATCGAGCGTACTTTTTGAAAACCCTGCGGCTGGCTGCGTTCAGACGACTCTTCCTGGATCCTGTGTGGGTCCGATAGTTCTGAATTATGTTCTTGGATCTTGTGTGGGGCTAAAATAATAGTTGGTCCTAGATCCTTTGTGGGTCTAATATCTTAGCTGGTCCTGGATCCTGTGTGGGTCCGACAACTCTAACTATTATTCCTGGATCCTGTGTGGGTCCGACAGTTCCAACTACTGGTCCCGGAACCTGTGTCAGTCTGACAGCTTAGATGAATTAGTGACTACATATGATCATCTCTATCACTCTAAAAAAGTTGTATACTTGTGTGAGCTGAGTCAGTGAATTCTATGTTTTCCTCATAGATGAGATGGGTTACTTGATAACTTAGGTATATGTATGGGAATATACCAATGTTTTGGTTAACCGTTAATTTCATACTTTGTGATTTATCCTTGATCTATTTTGTGATAACTTGAGGTTCTCGGGGTCCCTACTGAGTATCATAATCCTCACCCCTTCATGGGGTATGCCCGCACCTCATTGTGTTGGATGCAGATGACGGACAACGCTAATGGAGGCTGAGAGAGCCAGGACTAGACGGTACCCGGAGGTGGACCATACGGCGAGATGGTACGCAGAGTATTCTACCTGACATGGAGTGTTGAGTAGGATATCCATACCTACCCTTCAGGTAGGATCCATAGTGGACGATCCAGGAGTTTCTTTCTCCATTCAGTCATTTTTTCACTTTTTCAGTTGTAATCGTACTTTACAGTTGGGCTAGTATTGCAGGCCCCTTTTAATTTCCAGCACTTCTTTTGTATATAGTTTTACTTAGTGTTCACTTTCATCTCGTACTCTATTATGTGTGTTTTCAGTTTATAAAGGCAATTCCTTCCCAGTTTTTAGGGATTTTTCGCCTTTGGTGCTAGTCGCCAGCCCCTGGCCATTGGAAGGCGGGCTTGGGGTAGTCATGGCATGGGTCCTGGGGAACGGGTCATGAAAAATTAAAAAAAGAGATTTTCCTATACACCATTGCGTAGACCATGAAAAATAAACATTTCACTTCTTTAAGTTGAAAGACCATGGAATAATTGTAAGTTTTTTTGTTATAACTATTTTATAGGTTAACTATATAGATTTATACTACATTGGATTTATGAGATAAAATCAGTGGAGAATATTTGGGGATATTAGACCTTAACCATGGGACATTTGAATTTAGGATAGTGGAATCATTCAACAATAGAAATTAAATAGAGGATTTTAGATGGTAGATAGGTGAGTTGTAAAAAATATAAGAATAAATAATTTAGTGGATTTTGAGTGTGGAAATGTAAATGAGTATCATCTGACCCATGCACCTTGTGAGTCATTTATGTTCTATAGAAACAAGTTATGAATATAGAAGGGGAATATTTTCGATAAAACATGAAGTTTCATAGGCATGGATGGATTTGTATAATTCATAGATGATGTGAAGTCACTAGTGATAATATGTGGAAGGATTTCCTCATGAGTTAGTGAAAAAGTAAATGTTTCATAAGATTCATTAGTGTAGATTATAAATTTAATGTGCATAGTTCAAAAAATATGTATAGTTAATGAATTAGATATTATAGTTAAATCAATTTTGTCACTTTCAATGGAGGAATTATAGTAAGTTTCATATAGTTGTGTGGTCCTGAAGACTGGATGAGGGACTTTATTAAAGAAGTGATTAATCAATGTATGATGTATTCCCATCACATATCATACATTAGGGGATGGAGTTCTAAGTCATAACCCATGGTCCAATGGCCTTAGTGATAAAGTTTAATTGTCATAGTACATAATATTAGAAAAAAACTAAAATAAGAAGTTGTGGAAGGTAGATCATCCAAAGGTATGATATCCAATCACTAATGGGTCTTAATATTGGGAGAACTAGTGGTGGGTACTTGTATTG
This sequence comes from Viscum album, assembly GCA_963277665.1. Taxonomy (NCBI): domain Eukaryota; kingdom Viridiplantae; phylum Streptophyta; class Magnoliopsida; order Santalales; family Viscaceae; genus Viscum; species Viscum album. The sequence goes on along the minus strand of OY728147.1, from coordinate 1,688,131,970 downwards.
GGATTTAATTATTGGTTATCCTATATGAATCTAGGTAGGGTATGGGATTATCCTAGTAATGTAAACGAGTGTATGTTTTAATGAATGAAAGATACATTTTTCTCCTATAGAAGCATGACACGTTGTTTATACTACATAATACCTTATGCCTCTTTGTTTTCATATTTTATTTCCTAGTCATGTACTTTTTTTATTATTAATTTTATAAAATAAATATCTCAAAAATGAACTATGCGGGATCAATAATAGGAAGGGAGACATGGTTCAGTGGTTTGGGTGCCTGAACCTTCCAATTTTAGATGTTGAGGTTGTGAGGGATGGATTGATCAGAAGATTTAACTTTATAATAAATGTTCTGAACATGACCCCAAACAAGTTGTATAAAAGATATTATAATTTCAGTATTTGATACCCAATATGTATTATTAGAGTATTTATTCAGTATTTTATTAGGTATATTATGGGAGTGTCACTCAAAAGATAGTGTCAATACCATAGGTGTTTCTAAGAAAATAAAAAGTACTATTAGTTAGTATGTGTCTTGAGGAATATTCCATTATTGAGGAGATAGTTCAACTTTGGTTGTAAGACTTTTGTTTTCCCTTAGTATATTGGTTTATGAGTTTCTAAAGGATTTCATATGAATAAATTGGTGGAACCAATGCTGTTGTTGAGATATCAAAATCCCTATTCACTGGTGTGAGTCCTAAAGCATATTTTATTTATCATGGTGGAATTCAGAATTTATTGGATACTACTAAATACTTCCATTGATAGTCCTGATCCAAATTTTGATTTTATTTTTTGAGAGAACCTTATTTATAAAGGGAAACGATTCATGGTTATGGTCTGATATAATTATTCGAAGGAGGAAGATACTGGCCTGGGAAGATATTCGTGTTAGTGCTCTTAATTTTTTTTAAGTTCTATTGGATTATGATTCAGCTAGAAGTGAGTTTATTAGAAGACAAAAGGTTAAAACAACAAAAAATGATTATTATTAATGATTATAGTTATGTGAAATGATGCATGCTCTTGGTATGAAGGGTCTTCAGAAAATTCAGAGGCAGGTTATCAAGTAAATGACATTCAATTTTTGCCCTTATTTCTATGACTAGAAATATAGTGAGGAAGAATTGGATATTGTAGTATGAATACTTCATATATAAGTTTTATTAATGGAAGTTAAAACATTTATATGTTCTATAAATTCTAGAATCGAGATGGTGTTGCTATAATTACTACGAAGTGTTCTTCAAGAACACTTTGAGTTAGGAAAATTTACTTTGGGGTTTTCATCATTATACACCCAAGAGGGAGTAGGTGTGTTTTTTTAAATACTTAAGGATGTAATGGTTCCATTCATATAAGAATCAAAAGGTTAATGGCATGGTATTAGTTTAATCAAGAGATTATCAATTGGGAATAAAGATGAATTTATGGAATTCATGAAACTCACAAAAGGGGATTCTTGGCTATTCCAAAGTGTGGACATAGTTTATAGCTCTAAATAAAAACATTCAAAAAGATAGCATAATTCTAGAGAACAAGTTACCATATGATGTAGTTTTTGGAATGGTTTTCACGATTTCATAGATAAAAGAGAGTTAAAACCATCAATTTCGAGAAGGATTGAACTCAGATGCATGAACCTTCAGAAGTGGAAATTAATAAAAACTTTTATAGTTTTTATGGTATCTCTTATATAGATTGTTCAACAACATACCATTTTCAATGAATTAGTATGAAAATTGTTGATGTTATTTCTTAAATCATAAGTTTAGGGTTTCATCAGAACCTCAATTGAGAATAAACATGATGAATGGTGTGGACTGGATAATGGTCTGGTGGATTAGTGTTCATGGAAGCAAAAGGTATTTTTGAATTATATGTTTACTATGTTTTCCTATATTTTTTGGATACTAGAACAAAGTAACATAAGTGTGCCATGGAGAGGATTTTCAGACTTTGGATAATAATTCTAGAAACATATATTTGATCCTTGGGTGTTTCTTTCTTTAAAATTTTACCTAATGGGGTTATTAAGCTAGAATCTTCTAGAAATAGTAATTCAATATAGGTTGGGTTTAGTTAAAACATTTAGCTTATCTAGGAATTCATAGTATATTTTTTTTAATTTGGGTTAGTATCGTAATAATATACTCAAAATTTCATAAGATGGATGGTTTTTGTCCACTAATCTTCAAATTATTCATGTTAGTCGACCATGACCATGCTAAAGCTAAAATATGGACAACCTAAATCATTAAATAATTTCTATTTTAAAGTGGTGTAAATGAAGAATTTGGGGGTTTCTGACTCTCTAAAAATTATTATCATAAGATCAGTATATTTTTAGAATATCCTACTCAAAAGTGAGGGATCCAAAAAGTATTAGAGTTTAGGCTAAAATATATTGGGAGAAAAGGACCATGCATGTATTGGTTTCACTAAAGAATTATTTCAGTGGTATTTCATTATAAAATGATATAAGAGTTTATGGAATATAAATTTCAAGTGAAGTTCAGTTCTTATGGTATCATTAGAGCTCAGTGTACCAGATACCTCTTGAATGTTATGAATTTTCAATAGAATATTCTTATGAAGCACATGATCTGAAAGGATTGGGACCATAAAAATGGTACATGGAATATAAATTAAATGGTAATTAAACATGATTTTTACAAGGATTGGGTTGTGTTATATAGTATGGAATTTCCCTGGAGGCATGTATAAGGTTTTTTTTAAATAAAAGAATAGATCATGATCTGTATGGATGAGGGGGGAACTTCTTCAACAGAACCTGGATGAATGAAAGAATCATGATAGAGAACCATTCAGGAAATGAAATGTTTAATGGAATCCAAATAGTGGTAATTTAATGAAATCATGAGAATATCATCCATGTAGGATATTTTTAGACTTAACTCAGAAAAAACAATTCTCAAGTGGAAGAATTTTAGGTTTTGCTATGATAATTGTTTTATGAGTTAAGTGTTTGGATTTTTGGAAGATTTGTTTTGGAATATAAACTAAGATAGGAAAATGTGGTTACATTACTCCTATTACATGGTATGTTTAGAAAAAATCCAATGGAGTCATTCACAAGAAATTTCTAAAAAAAAGTTTTTTAGTAGAAGTAGTGACCCATCAGCTCAGTGGAAGGTAATTGAGCAGTGCGTACCAACTGAAAAAGTATTGTAGTGGAATATAAGTATGGGAATATAGATAAGGGTCATCTAAAGCATGAACTTAGTGATTCATCCATTTCCTAGGAAGAAGTGACGCATATGGAAGGGGTATCTTCTAGATAAAACATGGAGTTCTAGAGGTGGTGATGGATGTGTGAAATTTTGGCTTATATGAAGTCACTGGTGGTGATACATGGAAGAATTCCATTATGGTACATTGGTAATTAAAATGTTTCATAAGATTCATTTTTTTAATTTTAAAGGGGATATATATATATATATTTCACTAGATTTTGATGTTTAAGTTAGTGGATGCTATAGTAAAATGGAGGTTTATAATGTAAATAGAAAATCATCTTCAACTTTAAATTAGCAGTATGAACTTTATGACCAGTTAGGGTCCTCTGTAATATTATAAAATGATCTATATGTGGTGTATTGTTGAAACACATAATTAATTATAGGATAGAGTGTTAATTTATAATCCATGTGTTGGAGGACTTAGTGTTTAATGCTGATGGTTTCACTCTAGAAGTTAATACACAAACAGAAAGAAGTAGTAGCGTATAGTGGATCAGTTGGAGGTATAACATCCCATTACTCATGGGTATTCATAATGGGAGAACTACAAAAAATTAATTATCATGGTAAGTAATTAGTGTTTATATTTCATGAATATCGGTAGGTTATGGGATTAACCTTGTAACTCATAAGAGTGTGTGTTTCGATGAATAAAAAATGTAGTTAAAATCTTGTGGATGTAGGACACATTATCTGAACCACATAATCCCTTATTCCATTATATGTTTATGTTCTATTTTCATTTTGTTTGATTTTTTTCATATTTTTATTTTCTAGAATTATGGTCTTTAATGAAAACCATTAGAGTGATAAAACCAGAAGAGTTACTCATTGTGGTGGCTAGGGTGAATGTACTTCTTAGTTATAGATGACCAGGTAATAGGAGATATATCAATTGTAATATGTAAATTATGTGAATTAATATTCTACACATGATCCCCAACAATAATTACAATGAAAATAATGTATACATACAAAGGGAATAAAATTAATTCCCCTTAAAAATACCTAGTGTTTGCTTCCTTCCAAAGAAAACACATGTCAACACCTCAATCATTCAACCTTGTTAGATCTTCCAAATAAAGGTTCCCATGGATTATTTTATATAAGTCATAGTGTAAATAGACAACCCTAAGAGTTATAAAATTGAATCCCACAATTATATTTTTGTTAAACATTGCTAGTAAACCCTAAGAGTTAGGGTTCAAAAGGAATTGTGATGACATTATATATATAATGAATAGGGAAAAGTGTTACCCTCTCAACCATCCATGGTTTATATATGATATGATTGGAATAATGGACTACCTAAATACCTAAGTGGTGAGAGTAACACCAAATGGGACTCATGGATTAATGAAATTTAAATGTTGGGAAACTAATGAATATAAATAAAGTTTATAACGGGTTACCATTTTAGTGGGATCAAATTTAATATAAGTTCTTATTAAATAAATATAAAATATAATTATAGTATTATAAAATCTTATATTACAGATATATGACAACATAATCATCAAACTTGAAATTAAAATAAACTTTAAGATAAGGTGGATCTTTATTGAAGAAACTAGAGAGAGTGGTATAAAAACATAAAAATAATTCATAAGTGGGAATAAAATTCTTTGTGTTATTGCAATACCTTCCTGAGTAACCAATTTTTAAATTTGTTCAATAAGGTAATTTTATTTCTTACAATAATCATGGAATAATTAACTTGAGATTTTAAATTCATTATATGAAATATGTATTAAAGAAGTTTTATTCTTCACTCATTAATTCAATATTATTAAGTGTATTAATGACTTCATGTGACTAATGGTTTCCTTTAATGCTTGATCTAGATAGGAGAAGCATTCTATAGTCATTTTTAGAAATATTTTGATAATTTGGGCTCGTATAGTAAATAGTTAAATTATTCTCTAAAAAGTTTTGAGGATAATTGATCATAACATGTGATGATATGAATCTAGTGATGAATTTATGGCATGAGTGTGTAAAAGTTTTAAGTGGAATAAGAAAAGCGAGTTGGAAAGTACAATAATGTTTATTCAAATATCAAATCAAGGCCACTGAAACATAATAGTAACACAATGGATAGAGGAAATGGTTTTTAAAATATGGAACTATTTGGGATACCTAAATGGGTTTAGGAAACTCTAGAGAAATTCCATGTTGGGTATCAATGTTATAGAATCAATTATTCAATTTTAAAAGGCATATGATACCAAATGTATAATTTAAAAATATTTTGAGTGTAAAGGAGTTAAAAATCAAGTTAATAATTGATGATCCATGTAGATATAATTTAAATTATGATTTGTTGGTTTTTTCAATTATGGTTGGAATGAAAAGTAATAATTCAAGCAGAGATGGATCTTAATAAAAGATTTATATTTACATATCATTCTACTATATGATAAGTGAAGTTGTTAATTAATATATTTTTTATGAAAAATATGATATGTGTAATTTAATACACACATTATATGATTCATAAAATTATATAAAATACTTGAATAGAAGATAAGTATAAAAATAAGTTTTATCCAGGATAGAGATTATATATGATACATTTTTTAAAACATGAGGAATTAAGATTCCACCACCCATCAGTGGACTATTTTAAAAAAATAAAGTCTTATTTCCATAATAATACTCCAAAAAAAAAGAATACCATATATGATTTGGCTATAATAAGTATTTATTGATATTACCACTAAAGGAAATAAAAATCATTTTCCAACACAAATAAGTTTGTGTATATTAACATGATATTATAAATAGAATATAGTTTCTAAGATTATAGTGTGATTATATTATAGATTTATAAACCCATTACTTTTATACATATTGTTACATGATTCTTAAGTATAAATATCCATTAATACAACACAAAGATTAAAAATTCTGATTGTCTTCATAAAACTAGGTTTATATTACATCAAAAGAAACTTAAAATATGACATCTATATGATATTGTCCATAGTTATATACTAAAACCATTTTAGCTCCTGAAAATCCATTTAAAACATGGTAAATACATAAATAAATGGGTGGGATAAAAATCCCATGAAGGTAATTAATATGATAAGAAAGTATAACTTGTGTATCAAAAGTGTAACATGATATATTAAAAGAGAAGGTACATGAGTAATAAAGTGGAAGCATGACATAAATAAAATGGTATCATAATATCATGTCATAATATTAAATGTTGAAAAACATATAACATTACATAAAATGAGTCAAGGATAACTATCTAGACAATATCACATTGTGAATTCCCATAATGAATTAGGTTACTCTATAATCATGTGCATGACGCCTCATGAGACTAAAGCATTACCCAACGCATTGGAGTACTATTTGGGTGAACCCACCAAAATATGTTCATGATATATATGTTTAACATGAAATAATCAATCATAAGTCATACGATAATAATTTCCCATCGAAATAATATGGGTTTCATAATCATTCTTCATATCATAAACAAAGGAAATTTCATAACAAAGGTATTTTAGAGATGATCATAAGACTTGTATTACCCCATAAAAGGAATGGATAATAAGGTAGGTGTATATTTGAGATACATATATATATAATTTATAATAATTACATACCATTAATAGAGATATAAATTTAGTTAGATACATAGAGTTCATAACCCAATGAAAAGGGTGTTTTAGAGAGATCCCTTACCTCGAGCCTGATTTGCCATGTCCATTATTTATCTTCCTGAAAAATAATATTATATATATTATTTACATGATTAATAAACTTTTTAAAGTTTATTCTTACTTTTATTTCAATTTTTACCATGTCATATTCAATTACTTATCCTATTAATTTCATGCTGGACTTTTTGATGATAAACAGATCATATGTCCAAAATCACTTTCATAAGTTGACTAAGGAAAAGGAGATTATTAATTAATAATCTCTAAAATGATAAAAATTTGAAAATTATTCTTTATATATATATTAATCGTAATTTTTAAACCCATAATGGAATATGTTTATGAAAAATTAACTATGTTACATTCATAGAGATGATAGGCCATATGTAGGCATGAGTAACATTTGTATTTTTAGAATATCATAATAGAAGGAAAGTCAGTGTTATTTTATCTTTATTGAATTATAATTATATAATAAATATCATATTATTTATTTAAATACCCTTACACATTCCATCCATTTGATGTGGTAATAAAAATCAATTTCATCACATTGTGAGGAGGTAATCCACCGTACACACGAACGACGATGTCATTTATTCAATGGATTATAAGGTAAAAAATTATATAATATATTAATTTTAAATAATGGTTAATATTTAATTAATATCATATATAAACATAAAATTATTCCTTATTTCCTTCCACATATTTTTTATGTGAAAAAAGAATCACATCACGTCGTGAGGCAGAAGTCCGTTATACGCACAAGGGACATTATTGTATTCCCTAAAGAATGGAAAGTAAGAATGTAATATGGTATTACAAAAAAAAGTTGACTAATTATATCATAAATATAATATATAAACATTATATACATCATTATATCCATCTATAATAATCAGTGATGGAAAATTAATTATGTTGGATTGCGAGGTAGTAGTTCACCATACACACAATCAATAATTTCGTTTCCCATTTGAGGCAGGAGGAGATGGTTTTGTATCATTAAATTAAACTAAAAATATAATAATATGTAATATACTTAGGTTATTATACAATCATGGTTTAATAATATTTTAAGGGGGTGCAAGAATAAATAAAATAAAACACACGGTTAAGGATGTTACCACTTCTTCAGGCAACTTTATTTAGATTAAACCTAAATCCTTCCTATGTTAGAATTATAACAAAAAAAAGGATTATAGTATGATATATGGGAAGTTGGAATGTTATTTGGGAAGGTATTATCTGAAAAAAAAAATTAAGTGTAAAAGAGAGGAGAGGGGGAGTTCTTTTATAATAGGTGGAGAGTACATGTTTGGAATTTGTTGAAAAGAAAGAATTCCACACACGTTTCTTTGAAGAAAAAAGGCTCCAAAATGGACCATTTTAAAACCCCAGAATCTATAAGGTGAAAATATGACCATAAAATATTAATTATAAAAGTTCTGGGTCATTTTTAACCCTTATCTTCTTATTTTAACCCCTCGTTAATCCCATTATTACCTTAACCATGGTAAATAATTCTCATTGTTTTTACTATTCATTATGGTAAAAAATTAAGTTAACCTTATTAGATAATATAAATAATGATGATTAAAAATATAGAATCCATTTTTTCAAATTTAAATCACATAATTGGTCTATTTTAATTTAAAATTAATTCTGTAAATATGTAAAAAAATGGTTTTCCAAAAGAAAAACTTTCAAAAGTTTAAAAAGTTTTTATATCAAATTTCAAAATAAAATTGATTCCAATGAACTAATTTGGATTAATTAATATATAATTAAAAAAATATTTTAAAACCATATTAAAATAAAATGGGGCTAGAAAATTCTTTAAATGAAAACACGATTTTTAATAAAAATTAGTGTTGTTAATTATTCATCGAAAAATGAAACTTTTTAGAAAAATACCAAAAATTTAGCCTAATATAATTTTAATGTGATGATTTAAAAAAATTATTTAATTTTGAAGAATAAATTTTATAAAAATTTTAAAAATTAATTTTAAATTATGTTCACAAATAAAGACTAATACGCCATTCCAATAAGTACAGTTTTTCAGGAAAAATCTCTTTTTCATTCAAATGGTTGTTAATTTATTTATAATAAATATAAAACCATTTAATTTATTGTATAAATTTATAAAAAAAATATGTTTCATAATATAGTTATTACTATTAATACCATCCAATTTAATGTCTAGGTTATAATAGTCATGTTAAAATAATAAGACTTTAATAGAGTTTAACATTTCGTTTAAACCTAGTGTTGTGTGCATCATAAGATATCAAAGAGATTGAATTGATATAAAAATAAATATATCATAAAGTCTTAGTTTTTTACATTATTCTACCCTTAAATAATTTTTCCCTCTAAATTTTATATTACATGCTAAGTTGAAATTAGGTGAGGGTACTTCTACTTCATCACCTCTTTCGGTTACCATGTTGTTTCCTCAAACTTGTGGTTTTTCCATAGAACTTTGACCATGTGAATTGTATTTTTTCATAGAACATTGTCTCTATGATCCAAGATATTCACTAGAAACTCATTTTATTAAATTTATTTCTCCAGCCATACCATCTATGGATTCAGTACATGCAAGGGGTATGGTATGTAATTCTTCAAGAGGGATACATGGAACACATCATGTAATTAAGATAGGTTTATTGGTAGTTTTAGTCAGTAGGCCACCACTCTAATGAGATCAAGGATCTCAAATGGGATGATTTATCTAGGACTATGTTTTCCCTTCTTCCCAAACATCATGACTAAATTCCATGATAAAATATAGATGAATACCTTATCTCTAACCTCAGCCTCCAGGTCTCATTGATGATTTTATACATAGCTCTTCAGTTGATTTTTCACAGATTTCATGTGACACTGAATGGTTTGTAAATTCTCTATCATCTATTTGGAAATATCATTTCCCATCAACTTCCTCTCTCTAAATTTATCCCAGTGTGTTAGTGTATGACATCTCTTCCCATATATATCCTCATAAGTTTCCATTTGAATTATAGAATGGAAAATGTTGTTATATGAGAACTCTACTAGGGGAAGGTATTGATCCCAATATACTTAAAAATCCATTGAAAAATACCTCAGCATGTCCTCTAGAGTTTTGATTCTTATCTCAGACTAACCATCCATCTTATCATGATAAGCAGTGCTGAAACTAAGTTTTTCACCCAATGCTTCCTGAAGGATTATCTAGAATATTGAGGTTAACCTTCGATCTTGATCAGATATATTAGAGAGTGTAAATCCTTGAAATCTTACCAATTCATTTATACATATCTTAGATATTTTTCAAGTGATAAATATTTCATAATAGATATGAAATGTGGTGATTTTTTAAGGTGATCGACTACCACCTAGATGGAATTATTGTCTTTAGGTGTCTGGGGGAGTCCTATGATGAAATCCACAGTTATATTTTCCCATTTCCATACTAGTATGATAAATGTTTTCATCATACCCTTAAACTTATTTCATTTATCCTTTACTTATTGTTATACCAATAATCATGATACAAATTCCACAATCACCCTCTTAGTGTTATCCTACTAGAAGTTTTTATTTTTATCTATATAAATTTTAGTGCTTCCCTAATGAATAGAGAAGGATTTTCTATGTGAATCATCCAGAAGATCCCCCTTCAACTTTGGTTTTTATGGGAAACATAATTGGGTTCCAAACCTTATAACTCCATCTTTATCAAAGTTGAACTCTAGAAAATTTTCTACCATTTTCTTCAACACCTCATAATTTATCTAGGCCTCCATGATCCTTTCAAGAATGGATTTTTGAGACATTATTTTATAAAGTTAGGATTAAAATACTATTACTATTCCCATATCCATCCTTTACCAATCTAATAAGATTTGATCCTTCTCAATTCTCATCATTGATAAGAAAAATTCATCTTTCTGCTTATAGAATATTCAAACTTCATAATGGATTGAGTCTTCATAGTCTTTGATAATGTCTAACCATCTTTGTTTTTGAATTTTAAGTTCCTTTTGTGTGAATATATATTTGAGGCTCTTGTGATCCTTATACATTTTGAACTTTTTCACATAGAGAAAATGCTTTCATATCGTTATCACAAATATTACTGTACCATGCTCTATATCATGTGTGGGGTATTTTTTTTCTTGTGAAATTTCAACTACCATGATGCATAGGTTATCACTTTATCATTATGAATTAGTACACATCCTAACCCTTATTTTAATCATCATTGTAAACCAAAAAAAGTTCACCACTTAAAGGTAGAATAAGTACTAGTGTAGTGATAAACCTCTTTTTCAACACCTTAAAGATCTCTCCACATTCAATATTATAGAAAAAATTTACTCTCTTCTATTTTAGTTTAGTTAGTGAGTTTTAAAATCATAGAAAAATCATTAGTAATACCCAGCTAATCCATGGTAACTATCGATATCTATTACAAATGATATTCTAGACTAGTACATGATTGTCTTTGTCTTATAAGGGTCCATAGATATCCCTTTTCATATGATATTCTAGACCAGTACATGACTGTCTTTGTCGTATAAGGGTCCATATATATCCCTTTTCTGGTGATAATATTCTCCAAGAATTATACTTCCTTCATCTAGAATTCACATCTACTATATTTTTCATATAGATTATCATTTATCAAGTCCCATATAATAGTATTCAAATGCTCCTCTTGCTCCTCATTTATCCTGGAGTATATCATAATATCAACTATAAATACTACCAAAAATTTGTTGAGGAAATCCCTAAAGAATCTATTCATTATGTTCATAAATATTTTTGGGGAATTGGTGAGTTAAAAATGCATCACTATGAACTCATAGTGTCCATACCTTGTTCGAAAGGTAGTTTGGGAATATCTTCCTTATTCCCCCTTAATTAGTGATATCCTGAATAAAGGTCCACCTTAGAGAAATACTAAGATTAGTATATTTGATCAAACAAGTCATCTATACACGGTATAGGATACTTATTCCTTATCATGATTTTTTAATTTCACAGCAATAAATACATAGGTGAATTGACTCATCATTCGTCTTAACAAAGATGAATGGTACACCCCATGGTTAAGCACTCAGGAATATAAAACCCTTTTCTATATTCTCTTATAATTGCTTCTTTGGTTCTTCTAATTCTATGTTGGCCATTCTATAAGGAGTCTTGGATATGTCTAGAGATCTAAGTAAAATTTTTATTGAGAACTCAACCTCTCAATTATGAGGAAGACAATGAAACTCTTCAAGGAATAAACCAATATAATCCCTCATAATGGGAATGTCTTCAAGCCTGATTCTATCCTTTGTATTAATAATTTATGCTATATATTCTTTCTCATAATGAAATAATATCCATGATTGAGAATAATATTTTAAGGGATATTTATCTCCATACTTACACTTATATATTTGGAGGATAGATTGAGATGTGAAGAGTGATATACCTCTCTCGACAGTTGATGTTGTCTTTATATAAGGATAGAAAGTACATGCCAAAAATAGCATCAAACTCCACTAAATAAAGTAAGACGGAATTTTTTGTGAGATTAAGTCCAAAAGAATTTATTGGGGAGGAGTTATATATTTTGGATACAACAATAACTCCATTTTTTATTCTCACAAATAGCTCAACCCCCATGTTTTGAGGGTGTGTTTGAATAGTTTTACTAAAATTGAAAGATGTGAAAGAATACATAGAACCAGAATCAAAAAGTAAATACAATATTATTAAATAAGTAACTAGCATACCTATCATCATATTTTTTTTAGCATCCACCTCAGCGTTGGTGATAGAATATTTCCTTTCTTTCTACCTTGGAGGTTGTTGGGGACTATTTTCTTATACATCAGGCATAGTTTTGATCTGAACCGTCTTTTATTCTTTCTCATTAGTGGTATTATGCATTTCCTTACAAAACTGATTAGCCTAATTCCAATATTTTCCACATTTGAAGTAACTTCTTTTTCCCCTTAGTCAGTTTCCAATATCCTTCTTCCCACACTTTTGACAAGTGGGATGTTGGGTGTATTTCCACAATGGGATTTATTTTTTGATGGCCCCAGAGGGAACTGCATTTTATGTTTCTAATCTCTAGTCCTTTAAACTGCTAAGAGTTACTAGTCTCTATCTCGAATTTGAGGTCATAATAGAAAGTATCTACATAATTATCAATGTCTCGAATTAGAAAATATTTTCATAGTCTTAGCTTTAACCCATCAAAGAAATGGTACACCTTACTTTTGGCGATGATAACAAAGTTGGAGGCATACCATGAAATCCTTGTGAGGTTTTCCTCATACGCCCTGATAGACTCTTCTTCCATTTTCTTCAGACTAAAGAACTCACTCTCTATTTTCATATGGTGAGTTTGGGGAAAGTATTTATAGAAACAAATTATCCTGAATTCATCTCATTCCATGGAATTAATATCCTCTTTGGACTTTTTGTTCTTGATTAGTGTCCTCCACTGAACAAATTCCCCCTCAAAGAAATAGATGGTCAGAATGACATTTACTTACTTCGTGCATTGGATGAAAGATAATATCTTCTAAATGTATGTAATCCATTTTTCAGTGATGAGGGGATCAGAAGATACACTAAAGTGAGGGGGATTTTTTCGCATAAAAGACTCAACTTCTACTTGAACCTTCTTAGGGGTGTAGGGTGTTTCATATGATTCATGTTATTATTTATAAATTAAGCTAGTTTTACCGGTACATCAACGAATTTCTATGCTTTCACTCCCATAAGGTTAGGCATATAATTGTGGAAATAATCACATTGTCTATCATGTTAGTGTTTGTAACGGTTTCTCATATTTAGCACCATTAACTGGAAGAAATAAAAACAAAATATGAGCATACTTTAACATACTAAAGGGAAACATATAAACATAAAAGGAATAAATCATTAATGATAAGTTTGTCATGACTTATTGCCTCTAGGTTTTAATATATTTTATCCATATTAATATTTCCTATAAGTTTTTATAACCTAACAATTTATACATGTACTTTATAATGGTTTATAATGTGTTTATGAATTTTGAAAGCATATCCCCCAAGAGTGTCAAACTAGGTGTGCAGTAAGACCCATTTTCATGCATGAGGTGACAATAAAGTCCATATAGATTGTCTATTTTCTGGGTTATTACCCCTATTTACTTATTTGATTGTTCCACATCCACTTTTAGTATCCAGACAGGGATGTATTTTCCTAAAATCCATTCACTCTATATTTCACCAAGATTCTCAGATATTTTCCTATACTTAAAATTATCCATAGATTTGTCCTTATAATTGACACTAGGGTTATCACTAAAGTTTTCTAATCATAGTTTCAATGGTTAAACAAACCATTTATATTATTCCAAATACAGTTACCCATTCCTTTCATACATATTATTACATGATTATTAAGCACAAATATCCATTAATAAAACAGAAGGATCATAAAGGACTAGTGTCTTTGGAGAATTAGGTTCATATTACATCAAAAGAAACTTGAAATATGGAATCCTTATTTTATTCTCCATAGTGAACTCCAAAAATTAATTTTATATCCTAAAACAACATGGGATAACTTGGGGAATACATAAGGAAATGGGTGAGATAAAAATCCTATTAAGGTAATAATCATGGTAAGCAAGCATAACATGTGAGTCAAAGGTTTTACATGATATCATAAAAGAGAAGAAATATGAGTAATAAAGTGGAAGAATAACATAAATATCTTGATATCTTAAGATCATGGAAACATAGGAAATGTGGAAACAACATATAACATGACATAAACATGATTCAAGGCTAACTTCATTGACAATATCACATGTTTGACAAAGTCCTGTAATTGATTAACTTACTCCATAACCCCATACACAACACCTCATGAGAAAAAAGATTTTCCCAATGCATTGGAGCACTGTTTGTGATTACCTATCATAAAATTTTCATGAACTATGTGTTCCACGTAAAATAATCAATAATAAGGTATAATATAATAATTATCCATGGAAAGAATATGGTTTTCATAATATTGCTTCATATCATAAAAAATGGAAATTTTATAATGAAGGAACTTGAGAAATGTTTATAAGGATTATATTACCCCATAAAATAAAAGGATAATAATCTAGTTACATCTATGAGAGACATATATATAGAATTTATAAGAATTAAATACCATAAAAAGATATATAAATTGAGTTAGAGAGAGTTCATAACCTGAAGGAAATGGTGGTTTAGAGAGATCCCTTACCTCGAGTCGGACTTGTCACATGAAATATTTTTATTTATAAAAAATAAAAAATAAAAATTGTTTGAATTCTTAATAACCTTTTTCATGTTTATTATTCCTTTTATTTTAATTTTTACCATGTCATGTTCAATTACTTAACCAATTAATTTCATGACTGATGTTTTAACGATAAACAGCTCATATGTCCAAAATTACTTTGGTAAGTTAGCCAAGGATAATGAGATTATAAATTAAACGTCTATAAAATGGAAAAATGAAATAATTATCATTTTTATAAAACAAATATACTTTTTAAACCAACAAAAAAATATTATTATGAAAAATTAACTGTGTTTCAATCATGGAGATAATAGGTCGTATATACACATGACTAACGTTTCCATTTTTCAAAGATCGTGGTGGAAGGAAGGTAAGTGTTATTTTATATCTCAAATATGATAATTATTTACTAAATATAGTTTTATTTCTTTAAATACTCTTACACATACCATCCGTGTGATTTGGTAATAAAAATAATCACATCGCTTCGCAAAGCGTCAGTCTGTCTTACACATGAATGATGTTATCATTTATCCAATGGATGATAAGCTAAGAAAGTTTATGATATATTAATTTAAAAAAATGGTTAATATGTCATGAATAAAATATATAAACATCATTATAATCCTTATTACCTTCCACATAAATCATTTGTTAAAAATGAATAACTTCACTTCGCGAGGTGGTAATCTGTCGTACCCACAAGTGACGTTATCATTTTCTCTATAGAATTGAAATTAAGATGGTATATATGATATTATAATTAAATATGTATAATTATAACATAAATATAATATATAAAAATTATAAACATCATTATATCCATCTGTGATAAGTAGTAATGGAAAAATATTTATTGGTTCACGAGCCAGTAGTCCATCGTACACAAGATCAAAGGTTTCATTTCCCTTTTAAGGGAGGAGGAGATGGTTATAGGCCATTAACATAACCTAAAACATATTATTATATATTATATAATGAGTTTATTATATCAAAATTGTTTAAAAATATTTTAAAGAGGTGGAAGAAGAAATAATATAAAACACTCAGTTTAGCACGTTACCTCTTCTTTGGGACACGTATAAGGCCTTATCATTAAATATTAAATAATCTTGAGTTAAGTCAAGAATTAACATTGAGGATGTTTTTAGGTTTAGATTTTTATAGAATTAGGTCATAAATATTACACAATAGACCAAGACATTACGTGTGGATAGATACACTCAGTATCCACTTTTTCCACTAAAGGAAACCCTTTAAACAAAACATGATTTCCTTTTTCTTGATAAAAATATTATTGAATTATTACTTTCTCTTACCCATCCTTATACCTTATAAAAACATTTAAAAAACTTGAATTGAGCATAAAAATAATAGTAAGTAATATAAAATAAGAAATAATATAGTTATTCCATGAATATTTAAAACCCATGACAATATTTTCAAAAAATCATAATTCTAACCCATAAAACCGAAACTATTTATCTTACATCATATAATCATAAGATTCCTAAAAAAATCACATAAATCATAAAACATAAAGGTAACTTGTGGAATCCATATCATACTTAAATTATATCTTTCAAAACTACATGTAGAGTAACTGTCATGGTTACGTTTGGAATACCCATCATAGTATGTTCCCTAAATCTTTTAGGAGAAACATTAATTTTTTCCTCTCCTACGTTATCCAATGCATTGGATAGCTATCACGGGCTCACCCAGCGTTGGTTTATCACAGAACCACCCGTATACATAATCAATACCCAAGAAACATAACACAATCATAAAACATAAAACCATATTAAAGGAAAAAATAACATTTCCATGTTTTCATTCACAAAATATCATTTCAAGATATTGACATAATCAATCCAATTTAAAAAAACACAAAATTAAAAAATTAAAGAAATATTTTTGAATCAAAGTTTCCCATACTCATTTAAAACATTTAAAGGAATTATCATTTTAAAATATTTATGTTCATATAAATAAATCCTTAAAACCATTTTGAAAACATGTGCATTAATGAGAATGATTTAGAAGAATAAATATTTAAAACATTTAAAATGATGTTTTAGTTAAAAAATCTATTACCAAATGAAAATATACGTCAATAAAAATAATTAAATAATAACATTAAAAAAACCAATAATATAATGATAAGAAGGATATTCATGATATAATATGTCCAAGGGTAGTATATACACCATATAAAAGTGAATTGGTGCATAATAATAAATAAGTCTCAAAGTAATGTGAATTGAGATTAAATCCCTTACAAAGATTGTATCCTTAGATTAAGGATAAATTAACGACATAATTATGTGTGAAAAAAATAAATACACACAATATAAGTAGATATTAACTTTAAAAAAATCATAGGTCATTCACACATATTTTTGTAAAAACAAAACCAATGACATGGATATTTAACTCAATGAAATAACATTTAGTTAATATTTTCCTTACAGAGTTTGTATAAATGACATAATAATTTATCAATGGTGTGATTATGTATTTAAAAATAATATCCACACAAAGTGAGGTTTAAATTAAAATAGAAATAAATAAATAGTGATTACATACATAATTTTGGCATAATATAATCAATGAAGTGTGAGTAAAACCCAATGAGTGGAAATTGATTTTATAAATTCCCTTTTCTTGAGTCTAACTCGTCACGTACAATTGTTATGTTCCTAAATAATAAAATTAGGTTAATTTACACTTTATTTAGAACCTATTTAAATTTTATTATTCCTTTTATATCACTTATTACAATTTATTAGAAATTACATAATTATTTAAGTTCAAATCGATTGTTTTGTCGCTATTCAGTACTAGAGTCAAAAATAAACATGTTTTGATGTTAATTTTACATGTGGTCCTAATTCCATAATCTCTGAAATTATATTAATTATTTAAATAAAATATATATTAAGTATATTTATATTTAAAATAGTTCATAATATTTGGATATAAGAAATGAAATGCATTGTTCATGGAGATGGTAGGTTGTACGTACATATGAACGCTCTTTCATTTCTTTATCATACTAAAGGAATGAAAAATAAATGATATATAGGTATATTATAATTCCAATATAATATCTATTTTATATATGTTACATATTTTCATTAACTCAATCCTTTATACATTCCATGTATGGCATGAATGAGTCATAACACTTTGAGGGGGCGGTAGTCCACACTTCCTTGAATGAAATTATCGTATTTACACATTATGGAAAGACTAAAGGTATGTTGTAAATAAAAATTACAGAATAATATAAAAAATATAAATATAATACATACCATATATAAATATGGTGTCCATCATATTGGCCACCATGAGAGGCGGTATGATAATATTGAACGATCATCATTTCGTGAGACAGTAGTTCATTGTACATAGAAACAATATGTTCTATATCTATTAAATTGAGGTGTGTGTAAGTTTATGTCTAACACTTTTAATGAAAAAAATACTTTTTTGTTATAAAATAATGAAATAAATAGAGGTTAGGGGTTGGAGAAGGAAAATAAATGAAAGGAGCTTGAGAGAAGACATTACCGCTAAATCGTGTAACTCCTTTTGATTTGATCCAAAAGGCTTTCTTGAATTGCCTTATTCCCAAGGTAAATATTCTAAGGGGAAGCTAGTGATTTTGGGAGATTATTTGATCATAATTTTTATGATACGATGGGATTTAGAGGTGTGATTAAGTGGGTATAGTTGGTGGTATTTTATAAGAGGGAGGAGGTTTACTTTAGGGAAGTCTTGAAATATTATTTTATTATAAATTGATTTTAGAATTATAATATCTCAAAAGTGATATATTTAGATGATATGATAAATATGGGTCTAAATACTCACAACCAATTGGTTTTAGACAAGTATAGGTAATAAATTTAACCATATATGTTTGATTTAACCCTTAGTTAAATAAATAAACTCTTATGAGGCCTTCTTGTATTTTGACACTATATATTCAATATAGTTACTATAAAATGCCAATATAATATCAAGTTTATCATTAATTACATTTTTAAAATTATATAATTTGTTTTTCAAAATATTATATTTTTATGACTATTATATAATATAATTAAATAGTATTTGTTTTAAAAACTCTTTTATGTCAGTTTTGACATTATTTAGTAATTGATTTTTTTAAAGCCATAACAACTTGATTATTTAGTGAAAACTAAATTAAATAACTTATAACATGTCATAATAATCTATAAAATTATTTTATGGAACAAAAAGTTTCAAATTAAATTTACTTTAAAATTTATAATATCATTTATTTGAATCTTTCATTAATAAGGTAATCACTACATCATCATTATGTCATAAATAAATTTATTTATTTAATCTCTAAAAATTATTAAAAAAAATACCATGAAGTAGAAAATGCTTTTAAATTTATAATAACTATTTATAGTCAAATTTATCATTTATATAACCCTATATTAATATTTTTTAGTAAAAAGATACATGTTTATGTTATATTTCTCTTACTTTAAATTAATTATTATAACATGTTATTTTCACACCCAAGTGGCTCCCAAATGCGAAAAGTTCAGCCTAAGGATTTATTTGGTTTCTCATGACTCATACAATAATATAAGGACATGCTTTAGGGTATTTTTATATTATTATAACATTATTTTTACCCTTATTTATCTAATTTACCCTTTAACCATGGAAAATAAAATAATTACTGAAGTTATTATTCATAATGTACAAAAATAAAAGGTACCTATTTAAATAATTTGTAAGTTCTAATTAAAAATATTTAATCCATTTTTATAAATTTAAATTTCATAATTTTATTAATTAATTTAAAATTAATTCCCGTTGTCAAAACCAGAATGCGGCTTTTTAAAAAGTAAAAACAATCAAAAGATTGACATGTGTTTATATCTAATTTAAATTTGAAATTACCTTAAATGATGAACATTGGATTAAATGATAAAAACATAATCCAATTACATTTTTAAACCAATTAAAAGGATAATGTAACTATATTAATAAAGTAGATAAAAAGGCAATTTTAAATTAAAATGCAGTATTTTTCACTATTCATTAAAATATGAATTTTAATAGAAAAAGATCAAAATTTACACCAAGTTAAATTTTGATATTCCTATTCCAAATAATAATTTTATTATGTAAAATTTAACTAATAAAATTGTCAAAACAAGATTTAAAATGGGTTCTCCATGAATTGGTGGTAAAATTGTATTTTTTTTAAAAATACTTCTTTTATCCAAAAAAATGAATTTGTTATTATATCAAATCAATAAAACATATAAGATGAATTTAAAACATTAAATTGAATATATAACATATATTTTTTATTAAATAAAAATCCATAAATATTGATTTGATTTTATAAACAAAATTACTCTTTTTTAAATAGGTTTTCAAAAAACCACATCCTTTATATTCAATTGGTTGTTATTTCCATTTATAATAAATTTAGTAACAAATTAAAAATTATTTAAACATGTGTAAACCATATTTTCGTAATTAATTTGATACTATACATTCTTTCCATTCCAACTTCTAGGTTATAATGGTATCATTGAAATAATAATATTTAGTTATTTGTTTAAGCTTGATTTAGTGTATCATGTATGCTATTGAACATAGTGTTTATTTCATCAATCTTGAGATATTACATCCACCCCCCCCCCTAATAAATTTCATCCTCACAATTTGAATTTGGGTTCAGTAACTGGGGTATGACTTTTGAAAATACATTTATTACAAACCAACATCAAAAAAGGGTTAATAAAACTACCATTATAAAAGAAGGAAAGAGATGTACAAAGGTCACCCGAGATAACACATAATAGGGTTCCATATAGGAAATCATTTATATAAAATAAAAACCAACCATCTTTTTCTGATTGAGAGTGATAGATAACATGATTAAAAGATATTTAATAACCAGAAAAACATAAACTTGTAATGGGTAAAATGGTCTTTGATTTCGTAGTAGGAAAATATAAACAAAAAACAATTTTTATTTAATATTCACTTCATAATGTTGAGTAATTATTTTACTACATAGAATAATAACATAAAGAAATATATTTACTTAACATGTAGAGTTTCATCACTTAATCAATTTCCACCTCAAACTCATCTTTTTCTCCAAATAATGAGTATTTAAGATGAATTTTTTAGTCTTAAAGCATTATAATCAACTTATAAATACTCATATCATCTAAAAACGGTTAAATATCTATTTCTCCTACCTTTAAATATTGTCTAGAACCAAAATATTTAGTACAAGATTAGATAATTCCCCAGAAATAATAATTTTTTATAAGGATAAGGGCTACTTTTAATCTCCAAAATTCAATAGTATTACTCAAGTTCTACATAGATCATTAATTAGAAAAATATCCTTAAAATTATTAAAAATAATCCAAACTAAGATTGAAACCCCAAATTTAGAAGTATTTGATCACAGAGTCTTCCACAATAAATCTTAACATTTATCTCCAAATAACATCGACTACTCTTAAAGTCTCATACTGAAAAGTAATTAACCTATTCACATATTCTCTATAATAGGTTAATCATTTCCATAATTAAAACACATCTTCATATGTCCAAAATAAAAACATAGATTCTTACAAAATAAAATTCAACCATTACTCCTCAAATGAAATCCTATAGTACTCTATTTTCCTTAGACATGTAGTGTTCCCAAAATAACGAATGTGTTCCAAAATAACTTTTATCACTTAATCACCAAATCATTTTCCTATACAAATTATATCCATTTAATAAAACATAAGTTTGAAAAATCAACTTATTCTTAAACCATATAATCATTTAACTAAAAACAATAAGTAATACTAAATATGAACTTCACTTAGGCTAGTGGTAGGAGATAAATCCCAATCGCACTTCAGTTTTCTGTTCGATTCCCAAATTCTTGTCTGGTGTGATAGGTTGTCACACGGTTTTCATGTTGTCCTTTATCAAAATTTATATAATTCTAATAAAATTAAAAAAAACAAGAAAAAATACTCCAAAAATAACCATAACATATTTTAACCTCAAATTTTATGTAATGACTTTCATTTTGCATACTAAAAAGTAATAACACATAATTACATCAAAATCAAGGATCATATAAACCCTAAAGGTTATTTATAATTATGTTTATAAAAGAAAAGATAATTCTTCCTCAAATAACATTTTCACATAACAAAATTAAGCGTTACACATACTGGGAAAATACTTCCAAATTAATACCATCATCAAAATAGAATTAATACTTTTAAAAATTTATCATCATATAATCTATCATAACTCTTGAATTCCTTTATAATCATTCAGTGTCCTTCACGATCCTTTAACCATGATTTTCCAAATTATTCCTTAATACTTATTTCCTACAAAAAAACATGAATCATGTTATAAGATTCAATAAATTCAAATCATAAGATAAAAAATAATCAATATCATTCATAGGTCATTTTCAGTTTCCTCATCTTCAATTGGAATGGAATTAGCTATTGGTAAACATATATTTGTATGGTCCTGCTGATCCCATAATTTCTTCAATGGTTAATATATCCTAAAATACCATTAGTCTTCTTAACATAAATCCTAAAAAGATGTTTCTAAGGCATTGAAATTATGATCAGCCTTAAAATTATAAACATTTGATGATATCCCTAACTCTTAAGAAAACATTCTAATCTCCAAAGTTGTCTAAAATAACATTTTATACCAACTATAAGGCCCTGAACTTAAACATTATATAGTCTTTAGTTAAGTCAAGAATTATCATTGAGGATATTTTCAGGTTTAGAGTTTTAGACAATTAGGTCATAACTATTACATAATATACTCAGACATTACATGTGGACAGTTACACTCAATATCTACTTTTTTCCCCAAAGTAAACCCTTCAAACAAAACATGATTTTATTTTTCTAGAAAAAAAATATTCTTGAATTATTCCTTTATCTAAACCATCCTTATACCCTATGGAAAACATTTCAAAATCTTGGGATGAGTAAAAAAAGCTCAATAAGGAATATAAAATTAAAAATAATATTGTTAGTCTATGAATATTTAAAACCCATGAAAATAATTCCAAAAAAATAATATTTCTCACCCATAAAAAATAAAATATTTATCTAACATCATGTAATCATAATATTCCTAAAAAACTACATAGAAATCCTAAAACATAAAGGAAACTTATGGAATACATATCATACTTACATTATATCTTTTACAGCTACATCAGGAGTAACCTTCATGGTTATGTTTGGAATACCCATCATATTTTATTCCCTAAATCTATTAGGTGAAACCATAATGTTTACCTATGTCACGTTACCAAATACATTAGAGAGATATCACGGGCCCACCCTCCCTCGATTTATCACGAAACCACCTTTATACATAATCAATGTCCAAGATCCATAACATAACCATAAATCATAAAACCATCTTAAAGGAATAATAACATTTCCATATTTGTATTCATAAGATATCATTTCAAGATGTTGACATAATCAATCCAATTTAAAAAAAATGATTAAAACATTAAAAAGAATATTTTTGAATCAAATTGTCCCATACCACTTTGAAACTTTTTTAGGAATTAACATTTTAAAATAATAATGTAAATATAAATAAATCCTTAAAAACATTTTGAAAACATGGACATTAATGAGAAATATTTAGAAGAATAATTATTCAAAACATTTAAAAACATGTTTTAGATAAGGAGTCATTTACCACATGATAAAATACTTAAATAAAAATAATTAAATAATAACATTAAATAAAACAAATAATATCATGAGAATAATAAAATTCATGATATAATATGTAAAAGGGTAGTATATACACCATATAAAAGTGAATTGGTTTATAACAACAAATAAGTCTCAATGGAATATAAATTGAGATGAAATCACTTACAAAGATCGTATCCTTATATTAAGGATAAATAAATGACATAATTATGTGTGAGAAAATATAAATACACCCAATATAAGTGGATATTAATTGTAAAACAATCATATTTCATTCACACATATTCTTCGAAAAAACCAACGACATGGATATTTAACTCAATGAAATGAGATTGAGTTACGATTTCCCATACAAAGTTCATATAAATGATGAAAGAATTTATCAATGGGGTGATTATGTGTAAATATAGTATATCAAAAAAAACATAATTATAAATTATAACATATATAAATAAATAGTGATTCCACACATAATCTTGGCATAATATAATCAATGAAGTATGTATAAAACCCAATGACTAGAAATTGAGTTTTGAAATTCCCTTACCTTGAGTCCAACTCATCACGTACAATAGTTATGTTAATGAATAATAAACTTAGGTTAATTTCTAATTACTTGAGAAAATTTTTTGTGTTTATGATTCCTTTTATATCACTTATTACCGTGTTATAAAAATTACATAATTATTTAAGTTCATATCGATTGCTTTTTCACTATTCAGTGCTTGAGTCGAAAATGAACTTGTTTTGATGTTAATTGTCCATGTTGTCATTATTCAATCATCTAAAGAATTATATTAATTATTTAAATATCATTTATATCTAGTATATATGTATTTAGAATATTCCATATCATTTGGAGATAAGAAATGAAATGCATTGTTCATGAAGATGGTAAGTCATACGTACGCATGAACATTGCTTTCATTTCGTTGTCATATTAAAGGAATGAAAAATAAATTATACATAGGTATATTATAATTAAAATATAATATATATGTTATATATGTTACATAATTTCATTAAATCCAACCTTTATACATTCCATTTATGGAATGAATGAGTCATATTACTTTGAGGGGGCGGTAGTCCACACTTTCTTAAGTGCAATTATAGTATTTACACATTATGAAAAGCATAAAGGTATGTTGTAAATAAAACTAATAGAAGAATAGAGAAAATATAAATATAATATATACCATATATAAATATAGTTTCCATCATAGTGGCCACCATGAGAGTTGGTATGATAAAATTTAATAATCATCGTTTTGTGATGTAGTATTTCTTTGTACACAGAAATAGTATGTTCTATATCGATTAGATGGAGAGGTGTGTAAGTGTAGGTATAACCCTTAGAATAACAACATACTAGTATATTTAAGATATTGATGTTATAAAATAATGTAATAAAGATATTTTAGAGGTTTGGATAAGGAAAATAAATGAAAGAATCTTGAGAGAAGACTTTACCTCTAAATTGGGTAACTCCTTTTGATTTGATCCCAAAGGATTTATTGAACTTCATTATGAACAACTTAAGGATTATAAGAGTGATTAAAGTATTTTGGGAGATTATTTGGGAATAATTTGGATGATTCAAGAGGATTTAGATGTGTGAGTAAGTGGGTAGAGTTGGTAGCCTTTTATAAGAGGGAGGAGGGGCACTTTAGGAAAGTCTTGAAATATTATTTTTTTTATAAATTAATTTTCAAATTATAATAGCTCTAAAGTGATGTATTTCTAGGATAATAATAGTATGGGTCTAAATCCTCTAAACAAATATATTTTAGACAAGTTTAGGTCAAGAATTTAACTATATCTTTTGGCTTTAACCCTAAGTAAAATAAATTAACTCTTACCATGTCATCTTGTAT
This sequence comes from Viscum album, assembly GCA_963277665.1. Lineage (NCBI taxonomy): Eukaryota > Viridiplantae > Streptophyta > Magnoliopsida > Santalales > Viscaceae > Viscum > Viscum album. The sequence continues at coordinate 1,688,105,994 of OY728147.1, read as the reverse complement.
TTTTACACTATATGGTCAATATTGTTACTATAAAATGACAAGATAACCTCATGTGTATAATTAAAAAAAAATTTAACATTATATAAGTCATTTAGTAGAATAATATATTTTTTTTATTATAATATCATTTAATAAAATAGTAATTGTTTTAAAAGCTCATTTTTTCAATTTTGACACTATTTAGTAATTGTTTTTTTAAGCTATAAAAACTTGCTTAATTCTTAAAAAACTATATTAAATAAAATATAACATGTCAAAATAATCCATAAAATTATTTTATTTCATAAAAAATTCCAAATTACATTTATTTTAATATTTATAATATCATTGATTTGAATGTTTCATTAATTAGGTAATCACTGCATCATCATTGTGTCATAAAGAAATTTATTTATTTAACATCTAAAAATAATAAATAAAATATCATGATTTTGTAAATTCTTTAAATTTATAATGATTATTTATAGTCAATTATATCAGATATATATATCGGTATTAAAATTTCTTTAGTAAAAAGATACATGTTTATCTTATATTTCCTTTTACTTTAAATTAATTATTATAACCTATCATTTTCACACACAAGTGGCTACAAAATGCAAAAGTTTTTCCTAAGTATTTTGTTTCTCTTGTGACTCATAATATAATATTAGGACATGTGTTATGGTAGTTTTATATTATTATAATATTATTTTTACGATTATTTACCTAATTTACCCTTTAACTGTGGAGAATAAAAATAATTTCTAAAGTTATTATTCATAATGTCCAAAAATAAAGGGTACTTATTTACATAATTTGGAAATTTTGATTACAAATATGGAATCCATTTCTCCAAACTAGAAACACAAAAGTTTCATTAATTAATTTAAAATTAATTCATGTTGTCAAAACTAGAAATCGGGTTTTTAAAAAAGTAAAAACAATCAAATGATTAACATTTTTTTGTCTCCAATTTAAATGTGAAAACTCTTCAAATGACTAAAATTAGAATAAAGGATAAAACAATAATCTAATTAAACTTTAAAACAAATTTAAATGATAATTTAACTATGTTAATAAATTATACGAAGAGGTAGTTTTGAATTAAAATGCAGTATTTTCCACTATTCATTAAAATATCAATTTCATTAGAAAAATAACAAAATTTAAACCAAGGTAAATTTTTATGTCCCACTTTCAAACAAGAATATTATTATTCTAATATAACTTATAAAATTGTAAAAAATTAGAGTTAAAATGTTTTCCCTATCAAAAGGCGGGAAAACTCTATTTTTCTAAAAAATACTTTTTTATCTGAAAAATTGAATTTGTTCTTATATCATATATAGAAAACATGTAAGATTAATTTAAACATTAAATTGAATATATAACATATATGATTCATTAAATAAAATCCATAAAGATTGATATGATTTTATAAACACAATTATACTTTTTTAAATAGGTTTTTATAAAAACACATCATTTATATTCAATTGGTTTTAATTTTCCATTTCTAATAAATTTGGTAATCAATGAATATTTATTTAAACATGTCTAAATAATATTTTCATAATTAAGTTGATATTATTAATTCTTGTTATTCCAAAATCTAGGTTATAATGATAACATTAAAATAATAATATTTAGTTGTTCATTTAAGCTTGATGTAGTGTATCATGTACTCTATTGAATATAGTGTTTCTTTCTCAAAACTTGGGATGTTACACCATGTCTTTTGGTTTAAACCAACATCCTTATTAGGTTGGATTTATAACCAAAAAAATTATTATGGGATGAGTTTAGGTGATTAGGGAAGTTATTTTGGTAGGTATTTTTCAAACCAATGGGTTTTTTATGTGTGGAAAAAAGAGGAGAGGGGTAGCCTTTTATAAGTGGGGGAGAGGACACATAATTTTTTAAAAGAAATAATTCCACCCAAATTTTTCTAATGAATCAAGGCTACAAAATGTAACATTTGAGAACCACAAAATACATAAGGTTGAAATATGACAATAAAAAGGAATTTGACAAGGTCTACATCTTTTTTAACCCTTATCTTCTTATTTTAACCCCCAATAATACCATTTTTTACCTTAACTGTGGTAACTAATTTTTACTGTTTTCATGATTCATTATCACCTGAAATTAATTTTAAATTAATATATAATATAAATAATTATTATTCCAAATATTTAATTAATTTTTTCAAATTAAACTCGTATAACTGACATATTTTAATTTAAAATTCAACCCACATACGTGTCGAAAAAATAGTTTTCCAAAAGAAAAAGTTTCAAAATTTGAAAACATTTTTATATAAAAATCCAATATTAAATTGATTAAAATGAACTAATTTTTATTAATTAATATATAATTTTAATAATTTTACTTTTAAAACCAAATTAAAATAAATAGGTCTTGTAAATGATTTAAATAAAAAGAAAATTTTTAATAAAAATCAATATTTTTCACTATTCATCAAAAAATGAATCTTTTGTCAAAAATCACAAATATTTTTCCAAAGGTAATTTTGATATGATGATTTAATAAAGGGATTTAATTTTTTAAAATAAATTATTTAAAACTGATATATTTAAATTATAAATTATGTGTGCAAAGCGCGACTAATCCACCTTCCAGAAAAAAAAATTTCTCAAAAAAACATTAATTTTTCTTTTAAATGGTCCTTAGTGTATTTCTAATTAATAGATAAACATTAAATTCATTTTATACGTGTATAAAATAAAAGTTTCATTATAACAACATTAGACTTTATAACATTTCCATTTATAAATAAATTTAATTTTGTTGCTTTCTTTTTTTACGTAACACCATGTTAAGTTTACGCTACACACAACAATGAGTTGGCCTGCGTTACATGAAAGACCCCGTTTTACCAAACAATAATATTTTAAAAAAATATTATTATAATATATATCCTAGACATTAAATTATAATTTATGAATATTATTAACCACATTTTTAATTTTATATATTCTATATAATTTTAACATTCATCTTATATATTTTTTATACGTGATATAAGAAAATATTCCTTTGGATAAAAGAAGTATTTTTCAAAAATAGAGATTTATGCCTTTTGATGGTACACCCATTTTAAATATAGATTTTGAAACTCTTATATATTCTATTTAAAAAATAAACTTCTTCTTTGGAATAGGGATATAAAAATTAACTTTGGATGAAATTTTCATATTTTTCTGATAAGTTTTAAGTTTTAATGAATAGTAAAAATATACTAAATTTTAATTGAAAATAACTTTTTTCATCAAAATAATTCAGGTGATTAAATTATCTTATTGAATGGTTTTAAATTATAAATAGAATATTTTTTTATCATTTAATATAATGTAGGTCATTATTGTTAACTTTACATTAAATTCAGATGTAAAAATATGTCAATCGTTTAGAATGTTTTAACTTTTAATAACCCCTTTTTCATTCCGAGGACAGGATTTATTTCAAATTAATTAATAAAAAATATGTGTTTTGAATTTTTAAAAATGGATTCCATATTTAGAATCAGTGGGTCTAAATTATTTAAATAGGAAACTTTCATTTTATTTTTTGAAATTATGAATAGTAACTATAGTAATTTTTTATTACCAAAGTTAAGGGAAAATAGGGTAATTAAAGGTAAAAATAATATTATAACATTAACATAAAACCTTTCAAAATCATATTAGATGACTAAATTATACCCTTATCATATATGGTTCGAAATTTAAATATTTAATGGACCCTTTTCCATGAATATGACATGAATATTATTATAATTAATGAATGTGAAAAAATGTCACACTCTCATTTATTATAAGTATAATAATTTTAATATAGCGATATCTAGAAGATACAATAGATTATAAATAGTATCTAGAAATATTAAATAATTACCTACATCATATAAATTTATTTACAATTTTTAGATATTAAATAATTACTATTATTAATGAAACAATAGTGATGAAGAAATTATTTTATTAAAATAAATATCAAATAAATGATAATAAAAATATTAAAATAAATATAATTTGACTTAATTAATGACATTAATTAATTTTATAGAAAACATAGAAATATTATTTAAATATTTTAATTGTTTTTTCAAAGTTATCATGGTGGTTTTTTATTTTTAAAAATGAAAATATAGAATAGTATTAAAATTGATATAAATGATATTATAAAATAAATACAATTTTATTAAATGATATAAAATTCATAAAAATATAATGTTTGTCCAACTAAATTTTATAAATCCAAATATTTCATAAATTATCTAATTGGGTTTCCTTTTTCATTTTATAGTTACTATATTAACTCTATAGTGTAAAAATAAAGGAAGACACAGTAAGAGCTAAACTTTTTTACTAAGAGTTAAATCCAAAAGATAAGCTTAATTTTATAACCTAAACATTTCTAAAATCCTGTGGGTGATGGTATTTTGACCCATCTTCATCTAATACTATAAATAAATCACTTTTTATCTATTTTAAATCGAAAATAAATTTATAATAAATTAATATTTTAATATCTTCCGAAAGTGCCCCTCACCTCTCTTATAAAAGGGAACTTCTCCTTGTCTTTAAATCACACCTCTAAAACCCTTTTTCTCGGACAAAAACTTACCAATTATCCTCCTAACTTCTATAAATTCTTCCTAGATACCACACTTTTGTCATAAAGCCATCCTATAGAGTCCTTTTGTGACAATTAAAAAGAGACACACAAAAAAGGTAATTGTTTTATCATCTCTTTCAAAGTTCTTTACTTCTTCTACTTCCTGTTTATATGTTGTTTATATATCAAATTAATAAATCTAGTATCATACATATACTTATATGTTATTATAATAATGGTACAATCATTTTCCCAATTTTATTCATCCTACAAATAACAATATCACCATGCGTGCATGTGTACGGCTTACCATCTCCACGCTATAGTGTAATTTGTTATTAAACACTAATTTACTGTAATGGATATTATAATGAGTATAATGACTATAAATAATTAATAAAACATTATAATTATTTTTCATAATTGATATTCCATCAAATTAAATACCATTTAACTATCACGGGAATGATATCATCGCTCGTAAGTATATATGGCCTACCATCTCCACAACGTGGTGAGATTCTTTCTCTATGATAACCATACAAGAATTATTATAAAATTAATATAATGAGTAAAAATAATAATTATGAACCTTATATAATTTTTTATATGAATAAAATATATCATATTCATAACGAACATGACTTAAATGAGAAAATAGGAATGGAAAAATGAGGCAATTAGCACCAGAAATAGTGGTAGTATTGATATACTATTAAAAATATGATATAATAGGATAATATATGATATAATAAATCTGTATATGGTATTGGTATAATTTAATAACATGCTTTAACCATTATAGATGAGTTTAACACACCCTCGACTAAAGGAAGGTACAAGGTAAGGGTTAATTTCATAATCTCATTATTATCTGAGGTTGTTTATGCATAAGTATTTACTGGGACATATTTATCATCCATGTCCTTATTCATTAAAAAAAATTCAAAAGAACTATTTTTAAGGTATTTATGTAAGGTAATCCTTAACTAAAACATCATTTTAAATGTTTTAAAGATTTATTTTTCTAAATCTTTCTCATTAATGTCCATGTTTTCAAAATGTTTTTAAGGATTTATTTATATGGACATGAATATTTTAAAAGGTTATATACATTCTAAAGTTTCAAATAGTTATGGGAAATTTTGATTCAAAAATATCTTTTAAATGTATTATTTTAAAAACTATGTGACTTTTAATGTTTTCAAAGTAAAAATTTGATATTTATCTCAAAGAGTTTAAGTGATTTTATTATATTATCTTTATCTATGTCAACATCCCTTGTTGGATTTTACAATTAATTGAGGTTGATTTATTATGAAACAATCTTCCATATTGTATTGAAGTATTTATCATATATTTGAATGTGGATGTGCTATTTTTATAACAATTATGGTTTTTTTGTTTAAGTATTAACATTTAATATGTTAGTTTTAAAATAAATGTTTAGGTTATGTTTTACCACTTTCATAAGAGGATTGAATTGGACTTAGTAAGTAACGAGTGGGGCCCTCTATAGCCCATCGATTCCTCGATGGGTATCATGAGACAAACTATATATGGACTTGGTTGAGGCCTTTCCCATTTATTTCCATATATGGATTTATCCAAGGCTTTAACTATTTATTTTTAGATGTCTTGGTCGAGGCCTCAACGGTATGTTTCAGGTGTCTGGAATTATGCATTCCCTCATTATGAGAGTAGTTATTGATGTTACATGTGATTATTTGACTAGTATAATATCCATATGAATTTTAAAATTATATTATTTGTTTTATTATTTCTATATTATGTTCAAGTTTATGTTTAAAAGGATTTTATTTTAGTTTAACACTTTCCTTAAAGTTTACGTTTATTTATGCTAGATTTTTCTATATGGTTTTCCCTTACTGAGCATCTGATCTCACCCCTTTCTTACGTTTTATTTTCCCCGGATGCCAATAAGTGTTTTATGATTGATATATAGGATTACTATATTAGAATAATGTAGTTCTCAAAGTATTATCTATGTTGTATTTTATGTTTTGAAATTGTAATGTAATCATGTATGTAATATATTTAACAAGACTGCAGAACTAATTAGTCCATTGGGAATTGATTTCTGGTAATCATGCCAATGTATTAAAATAATGTAATAGCTTTCAGATTCTATGTTCACGGTGTTATAGTTAGTATCATATGTAGTTTAGAAAAAACATTGGAAACTAGATTTAGAAAAACATTGATTAGGGAACATTACCCCTAAGATAAACATTAAGGATAAGTATAGAAGAACATCCTAGAATTTATGTAATGTAGAGATTATATGGTTATTCCTAGAAAATATATCCTTGCCTAGATACTATAAGTGGACATGGTTCTGGAATAGAGGTACCTAGGAGTAACAACTCTGACAAGGTGTTACATACTTGACTCGGGGTAACCTGGTACACAACTACGGGCTTTACTATGCACCTGGTTTGATACTCCTAGGGGATATTCTTCGGAAAATTCACATTTTCTTTATAAATCATTATAAAGGATTTAAAAGTAAATATGTCCCCAAAGAAACCATATTTAGGATTATGAGATTAGATATGCATAATTTTTTCAATTTATGTTACTTATGTTGAAATTAGACGTTATGATTTATAACCTAATCTAGTGAATGTTGTTATTTAGAAATGGTTCCTATTGGAAGGAATGGAAACTGTATCAAAGAACATAATCTATGTAGGGATTTACCTCTTATAAAAGATAATAATATTGGAGATGGGGATACAACTGGTTATGAACAACTTATAACCATATTGGGGTAGCTGATTCTTGTTATGAATAATAACCTTACCTCTATGGAGCTGCCTGATCCACAACATAGAGGATCAATGTTATTTCTCTTCATGGGGAAACAGCCCCCAACATTAAATGGGACTACACATCCTTTTGTAATTGAGTAGTGTAAATATACCTGAGAGAAAATATTTCTTGCATTTGGGAGTAATGAAAGGGAAAAAGTTTCCATGGAAGATTATCGCCTATCAAGAGATGTAGATCAATGGTGGTCATTAATTCAAAACATGATGTAAGATAAAGAGGTAGAAAATATGGAATGAATGTAATTTCAAGAACTATTCCTAGAAGAATACTTTCCTCATGATATATGAGAAGATATGGAGAGGCAATTTCTCAGTCTAAGTAAGAAGGAGGATGAGAACGTTGCAAAGTATGAAGCTAACTTCACAAATATAGAAAGGAATATTGAAGACTACATATGTAAACAAATAGGTAAGATTGATCGATTCTTTGATGGGATAAATCAATTCCTCTGACTGGAATTGTTCTCACAATCTTTCTCATCATATGAAGATATAGTATCATATGCTATCAAGATAGGGAAAAAAATTTCTAAGTCCTATGAATTGAAGGGAAAGAAATAGAAGAATAGAATAATGGAGAAAGAGATGGATAATGGTAATAATGGAAAGAACTATTTTTTCAAATGTGAAAATTGTTGATGGAAACACCCTGGTACTTACTTAAAAGGAAAAGGTGTTTACTTCAAGTGTGGTGAGAAAGGCCATCATGCTCGTGATTGTAATGGAAATAAATACGGTATAAACGTGAAATGCTATAATTGTAAAGAGATGGGACATTATGAAAATGATTTTTCAAAGTGTCAAGGAAATATGTCTCAGAAGAAGCAAATGGATCTAGGTCATTCTTATGTTGTTACTATATATGAAGTGGAATAATTAATGTATTTATGTTATTGGATTCAAGAATTATGTTATTATATTTTTGTTATAAGAATAATTTCATATATAAGGATTATACTGTAATATTTATTCTTTAAGTCTTTGGAAGCATGATTTATTTCATTATGTATTTTGAGGTTATAAAGGTATTCTTCAATAATAGATACATTAGGTTTCTTGGGGAATTTTATGTTACGACTAATTTTGGAAATTTAGATATCTTTTTAAACTATTAATTTAGACAAAAGTATTTTGGGAGAGTATTAAGGTTGGAATGGATTAAGTTTTAACATTGGATAGTATTGTTTGAGCTTAAAATATTTCTTAAGATTATTTTTTGGAATGTTATAATAATATAATTTTAATAAAAGGTTAACCCATAGGTCCGGTAACAACCTGTCATGTCCGATAAGGCCATGAGACTTGAACCCGCAATCGAAAGTCGACAAGGGTGCATCACCTACCACTGGTCTATGTAATGTATTGGTTAGTATAACATAGTTTTTCATTATTTAAATATTAAGATTTATGAAGTATAAGTTCATTTTTTGAACCCTATATGATTAAGACAAATATAATATTTTTGAATTTTGTTATCTATTGGATGAGTTTCTGGTAGAAATTTGTTAAAGTATAGAACTCTACTTATCAAGTAACTATGATTCCTGTTGTTCTTAATATATAAAGTAAATTAATGTCTTGACTATAGAGAAAATATCATAAAACCAAAAAAATCCTATTAATTTTTCCGATTACTCAAATAATCCCTTAGACTATCACATATTTATGGCTTTATGTTTGTTAACTTTCTCTTGATCATGTTCTCTATCACACTCCATCAAAACATGATAGTTACATTTTCATTCATGTCCATGTTTTTATACATGGAATTCTAGTAGGTGTTATCTTTAGTGACCTTAATACTTCCCTTTGTTTATTTTAAATTTTGGGTTTCATTAATCCTTTTTTGTATGTGGGATTTCAATAAAAATATTTCGAAAATTCCAAAACCCTAGTTTTTAATCCCGAGTTTAAATTGTGAGGATGCAATTTATTGAAGGATGGGAGAATGTAACACCCTGGGACTTTATAATATTTTCATTTATAAATAAAATTAATTTTTTTACTTGCTTTATTTTTATGCAACACCATATTAATTTTACATTACACACAACAATGAGTTGGCTTGCGTCACACACAAGACCCAGTTTTACCGTAAAATAATATATTAATAAAATATTATTATAATATATATCTCATCCATTAAATTAGTTATTATTAATAGTATTAAATCCATTTTTAATTAAATATATTATATAAAATTTTAACATTCATCTTATGTATTTTCTAGACACAATATAAGAAAAGATTCCATTTTTTGGATAAAAATAGTATTTTTCAAAAATACAGATTTGCAGATTTTAATGGAGAACCCATTTTAAATCTAGTTTTTGAAAATTTTATATATTCTATTTAACCAAATAAAATTATTCTTTGGAAAAGGGAAATAAAAATTAACTTTGGACGAATTGGTGATATTTTTCTAATAAGTTTTAAGTTCTAATGAATAGTAAAAATATACTAAATTTTAATTGAAAATAATTTATGTAATTAAATTATAATTTTAAATATTTTTAAAGTATAAATAGAATATTTTTTACCGTTTAATATAATTTAGGTCATTTTCATTAATTCTACATTTAATTTAGATGTAAAAACATGTCAATCTTTTGCAATGTTTTTACTTTTAAAAACCCATTTTTCATTCCAAAAAGGGGATTTATTTTAAATTATTTATTGTAACTTATATGTTTTGGTTTTGAAAAATTGATTCATTATTTTTAATGGGTGGTTATAAATTATTTAAATATGGTCCATTTATTTTTTGGCATTATGAATAGTAACTTTCGTAATTTTTTTATTTTTGCGGTTAAGGGTAAATCATGTAATTAAAGGTAAAACTAATATTAAAAAATTACCCTAACAGGTATCAAAATACTATTTGATGACTAATTCCTACCATTATCATCTATGGTTCGAAATGTAATCATTTAATGTACCATATTCCATGAATATGACATGAATATTATTATAATTAATGTAAGTTACAAAATTTTACCTTATAATTTCTTATAAGTATAATAATTTTAATATAGAGATATATAAGATTTAAATCAATCATTAATATTATCTATAAAAATAACATAATTACCTACATCATAGAAATGTATTTATATTTTTTAGTTATTAAATAATTACCATTAATGATGACACAATAATAATGAAGAAATTATTTTATTAATAGATAGATAAAATAAATGATAATAAAAATATTAAAATAAATATAATTTTACTTAATTAATGACATAAATATATTTTATAAATATATTAGACATTTTAGTGAAATATTGGAACTATTGGTTAAAATTTATCATGTTGGTTTATTATTTTTAAAAATTGAAATATTGGATAGTATTAAAATTGACATATATGATATTTTAAAATAAATACTATTTTATTAAATGATATAAAGCTTATAAAAATATAAGGTTCATAAAAATAAAATTTATAATGTAATATATCTCATAAATTATCCTATTTGGGTACATTTGGAATTTTATAGTAACTATATTAACCATTTAGTGTAAAAATACAAGAAGACACTGTAAGAGTTAAACTGTTTAACTAAGAGTTAAATACAAACAATAAGGACACTTTTATTACCTAAACATGTCTAAAATTAATTAGTTGATGGTATTTAGACACATAATTATCTCATCATTGAAATAAATTATTTTTGAGCAATTTTAATCCAAAAATAAATTAATAATAAATTAATATTTTAATATCTTTCGAAAGTGCCCCTCACCTCTATTATAAAAGAGAACTTCTCCTTCTCTTTAATTAACACCACTAAATCCATTTTTTCTCAGAAAAAACATTCCCAATTATCCTAAAAACATCCCTAAATTCATCTTAGAGTCCGCACTTTTGTAATAAATCCATCCTAAGGAGTCCTTTTGTACAAATCAAAAGAAGATGCCTAAAAATGTAATTGTTTTATCACCTCTTTCAAATTTATTTTTTTCTTATACTTCCTATTTCTATGTTTTTCTATAAAAAAGTAATAAATATAGTATCATACATATAATTAGATGTTATTATAATCATGGGACAACAATTTTTATTATTTTATCCATCCTACAAATAACAATATCGTCATGTGTGTGTGTGTATGACATATCGTCTCCACACCATGGTGTAATTTTTTATTCAACACTAATTTATTATAATGGATATTATGATGTGTATAATGAATATAACATGATTATAATTCTGTATTATTAATATGCCATCAAATTCCATACCATTTACCCATCAAGGGAATGATATCGTCGCTCGTGCGTTTGTACGGCCTACCGTATCCATGATGCGGTGAGATTCAATCTCCATGTTAAACATTAAAGAATTTTTATAAAACTTATATAATGAGTAAAAATAATAATTATAAACCTTATATAATTAGTTATATGTATAAAATACATCCTATACATAACAACGTAAATTACCTGGAAAAATAATAATGGGAAAATGAAGCAATTAACACCTGAAATAATGGTAATATTGATATATTATTAACAAAATGATATAATATGATAATATATGATATCATAAATATGTATATGGTCCTGGTATTATTTAATAAAATGATTTAACCATTATATAGGAGGTTAATTCACCCTCAACTAAAGGAAAGTAAAAGGTAAGGGTTAATTTCACAATCTTATTATTATCTGAGGTTTTTTATGCATAAGTATTTACTATGAAATATTTATAATCCATGTACATGTTTCTTAGAAAAATTCAAAATCAATTTTTTTAAGGTTTTATGTAAGGTACTCTTTAGCTAAAACATCATTCTAAATGTTTTAAATATTTATTCTTCTAAATATTTCTCATTAATGCCCATGTTTTCAAAATAATTTTAAGTATTAATTTTTATGGACATGAATGTTTTAAAATGTTAATTCCATTCTAAAGTTTCAAAGTGTTATGGGTCACTTTGATTCAAAAATATATTTTAAATGTCTACTTTTATAAATTATGTGACTTGTAATGCTTTCAAATTAAAAAGGGATATCACTCTCAAATATTTTTAATGATTTAATTATATTATTTTCATCTATGTCAACATACTTTGTTGGATTTTACGCTTAAATAAGGATGACTTATTATGATACAATATTCCAAATTTAATTTAAGGGTTTATGATATATTTGACTATGGATGTTCTATTTTTATACCATTCATGGTTTAAGGTTAAAGTATTTACATTTCATATGCTAGTTTTAATATGAATGTTTTTGTTATGTTTTACCCCTTTCATAACAGGAATGCATTGGACTTAGTAATTGATGGGTGGGACCTGATATCTCCCCTCGATGCAGCAGTAGTTCCCATGAGACAAACTAGATATAGACTTGGCTGAGTCCTTACACATTTATTTTCATATATATCTTTGGTCGAGGTCTTAACCATTTATTTTTAGATGCCTTGGTCGAGGCCTCAACGGTATGTTTTAGATGTATGACATTATGCATTTCCTCATTATGATATTAGTTATTGATATTACTTGTGATTATTTGACTAGTAGAATATCTTTGTGAATGTTTAAATTAAATTATTTGATTTATTATTTCCATATTATGTTCATGTTTATGTTTAAAAGGCTTTTGTTTCAGTTTTATACTTGCCTTAAAGTTTATGGTTATTTATGATAGCTTTTGATGTATTGTTTACCATTATTGGGCATCTGAGCTCCCCCCCCCCATTCTTATGTTTTATTTTCCTAGTATTCCAAGAAGTGTTTTATGATTGATATACTCAGTTAAGTTGGGAGAATAATGGTGTTCTCAAAGGATTATCTATGTTTTATTTTATGTTTTTAAATTATAATGTAAATTTCATGTATGTAATCTATTTTCAAAGAATACCAAACTCATTAGTCCTTTGGGATTTTATTTATTGTAATCATGCCAATGTATTAAAATATTTCACTAGATCTAGGCTTCTGGGGTTGGGGATTTACATTCATAATTATTTATTATTATTCATACCCTTCAATTTAACATCTAGTTTATAATGGTCATGTAAAATAATAATATTTTAATAGAGAATCACATTTAATTTAAACTCGGTGTTGTGTTCATTGAAACCAGCCAAATAGATTGAATTTATTTAAAAATAAATATATTATAAATTATCAGGGTGTTACATTGGACTTAGAGAAGTTCAATGTTAAAAAATATTTTTCTAGTTGAATTTTAAAGTATGTTTCTCTTTATATTCTAAAATATATTTAGGTATGATGGTGAAGAAAATTATGAGTTATATTCAGTTATCATATCAAATTCCATATCACTTTATTTTTAAACTATTTACTATGTATTGGTAATGAAAAATATAAAGATTTTAATTTTTCAAAAAAATGATTTTAAATAAAAAAAATTTAAGTAAAGGTTCAAAGAATGATGATAATGATGAACTTATAAAGAGATTTACGTAAATAATAGAAGTTATTAACATCATAAGTTTGATATTGTAAACTGAAGGAGTATGAATACATGTTTAAAGTGTTAAACATTAGTAATATGATTCATAAGTCTATTAATTATTAAAATTTTATTTATTAGTATATTCTACTCACTAAATGAGTTTAGTGTGCTGGTTTTATCATATGGTCACATAGATTGTGGTGGGAATTACATAGAGTTAAAATGTGTAAGATTTCTACCCAAATATAAGGTGCCTCCTTGTTTGAATTTTTTGATTATGGAATTTCTCTTGTGAGTAGGAAAAGTATTTGGGGTTTCCCAGGGTTTTGGGGAATCGGAAAGAGGAAAATGGTCCAATAAGTGTCAAGATCACAGTTGATGCATGGTTAGTAGAAACCATGATACCTAACCGTGTGACCTATAGAAGGGGTGTGCGGTTATGGAAACTGTGTGGGATGCCACTAGGAGATCGTGCGGCCTAGTTCCCTTCAAAAGTGGAGAGAAAACATCCACCAAAAAGTTTTCAAAACCATATTAGTGGCCAAACAAACTGTGTGGATGTGTTCCCTCCCAGACAGATGGAGATACACAGTTCAAACATAGGTTGGTCAACCATGTGGAAAAATTGTGTGCCTCATAAAAAATGGTAAATTCCCATTTTTACCCATTGGACCTTAAGGGTTATAACCCACATTTCTCCCATATTACTCCTCCATTATCTTGGGTGATGAACCAAACCCTCATAAACTTCCAAGGGATGATTCTCCTTTGATTCTTAAGCATTTATATTATCGTTTAGTGTGAATAGAATCTCTGTGTAAGTCCTTGATTCTATTTCAATTCATTTTCTCGAAGAGGCTTGGTGTGTGGTTTTCTCTACATTAGATAGGGAAATTCTAGAAATGAATAAGTTATGATAGTTAAATTGGTTTATGTTTATGGTTAAAAATAGGAAATTCAAATGATTGTGTGCTAGTTTTGGGAAATACATAAGGGTATTTTGAAATGGATTGAATGATGTGTTTTGAATTTGATCCAATTATTGTTTTAAAACAAGAATTTTATTTTTTGAAATTAGGAAATGTTTTAAAAGGATTTGTTAGCCTCAAGGTGATTTGAAAATTGGTTTTCTTTATAATTTTCAAATGATGATTTGAAAATGAGAGCCTGGTTCCCTTTTTGTGAAAATTCCTTACTGATTATTTGAAATGGTTGGAAATACATATGAAATCCTAGAGGAATGGTTTTGTTTTTCAAAGATAAAGACTCATGTTTTTAATGGGTGTATTCAAGATGATTTTAAATTAGTATTTTGATTTTTGCGTTATAATGAATTGTGAATCGAAATTGATGTTAACTTTTTTCTAGTTATTAATATGGAATAAGTGGTCATTTGGTATAATGGTATATGTGTTTAATGAGTTTTGGTTTGTAAATGGTATATGTGTTGAAATTGGTTAAGGCATGTAAATCATAAATATGTAAATGGTCAAAAAATCATTTTCACTTAGATTAGTGGTATTATTGGGTTAGGATGTCGGACAGAGGATCTATGCTCTGAACTTATGGACTGAGGTTCCTTGTTTGGGTTAGGTTGGACTGATGCTTTAGGATCTGCCAATATATTGTTTGACTTAGGATGTTATATTAAGGATATATGCTCCTAAGTTTGGCATGGTTTGAGATGTCTTAATGAGGCTCTATTATTCCCAAATGTATGAACATGGATTGATTATCGAACTGAGGCTCATAGGTAAGTTGATGAATAATTTTATCGGAGGATTCCCCCTTAGTAATTATAATAATTTTCCCTTGTGATTAGAAGTGTGTAACCTCCAAGGTCATGGTCTAGGATCTCAGTGCAGTTGGAGCTTGTAAGTTGGTTGGTTGACCCTAGGGAACTTAATGGATAAAGTGATTATTTTATGATTGTTTGATTGTGAGACGTGTACCTTTTATTTCCCTATATATTTATTGTACTTTCTAATCTATATACACTACTTTACATACTGGTTATTGATTTAGATATTGTTAGTGGTCGTATACTAAGTTGTACTCACACCCTACTCAGGACATCATGGAATTTGGGCACCCGAGCAGATGAAACTTGTTTTCAGATGAAAGTTCAGGACAGAGACCTATTGTATATTTCTTTCATGGGTTTTTTGGTTTTGTAATGGGATTTCAAGATCGGATTGGGACTCAAATCTATTTTTGTGATATTTTAGTAGTTTGTTTTTAGATTTTACTTGCATGACTACCAGACTTGTTTGATATTCATCATATTTTTATAGCATGGGATACTTGGTTACTTATTAGGTTTTGTTATATGTTGTCCATTTATGGTTCAGATTGGTTCTTTTATATGTTTATATTAATTTTTCTATGATATTACTATGATATTAGAATATAGTCTTTCCGACATATCTCTATAGACCCATGGTGCTAGTCAACAGCCTTTGGCATATGGGGAGGCGTGTCTGAGGTCATGTGGTGAAACATCTGAGAGAACTGGTTATAGTGGATACCAGGTTGGGGACATTACAATATAATATCATATTAGTGTATTTTTTCTTACTATTAGGTCATGGTAAATAGGATATTAGGATCTTATCGAGCCTCGGTAATGAGCTCATTATGGGGTTCCTACAGCCCCACGTACGAGGGAAAGCCCAAGTTTCTAGGGATGGGAATTGATGTTATGTTTTGTGATTTTGAGGTTGATTGAAACTTCCACCTCATGTGGGACACTTGGATTTGATGTTATTGATTTATGAGTTTTTATCACTTGTCTCTGTATGGTAAGAGAGGGTGTGTGATTCTATGCATCATGCTTGGCACATAGGATTGATAGGTCATTTGTATATTTCATGTGATTGATAGTTCCATCAGATTAATATACAGGTAGTGTAATTTTATACCTATGTCTTATTATTGTTGATATTTCTATTAAATGTTTGACAATGAAAATGTTTTGAAATTTTAATTTGAATATTGTTTTGTTCTTTTGAAAAGTGGGATGATAAAAAGGATTTTTTAAAGTGAAAATTTATGATATTTTCAAATGGAAAGCCTTGATATGTGAATTAATGGGATTTAAAATAGTAACATTGATTAAATAAGAATGTGAATTTATATAAAATATAGGGAAACTAGAAATGGGTATCCATAGTGTTTTGTTTGACCCTACGTATGGTTGTTTTGGGCAGTGATAGTGCCCTAGTTTTGAGACATTAGGTTACAGGTGGTGAGACCTTGATAGGTTTGGTTGTGCCAGATAATGGAATTTTTCTTATTGTGTCTTTGGTTAGGATGTCACCTTTATGTTTTGATATGATTTCTATTAATTTATATGTGGTAAATCTTGTGGGTTAAGGCATTTTTAGTTGTCTTTTGGACCCTAGAGTGGGCATTGGGCTTATAGTGATGGTGTGTGTGTGTGTGTGTATGGTTATCCTAGGTTTGAAACTTGGAGTAAATATTCATTGGGATGAGTTATATGTGGCATTTCTTCAGTTAAGAGTAGGAGTGTCACCATTGAGTAGTGAGTTGTTTGAGGTTGATGTGTATGGATTGGAGAGAGATCCATTGGCTTTTTCTAGATTTGACTCCAATTTAGGGAGTTGGTATCATTTAACTTTTGAGGTGACCTATGATAGAATCCAGTTGGGTTTCTCATTTTCTCAAATTGAATATGACATTGCTTAGTGTTTTGGTATTTTATAGTGATGCACATAGAGTGATGTCTCATGAGGGTATGGCCTAGAGGTATAAGTGGAAAAGTTAATGGTTTTGGAAATATGACTTGAGTTTTGATTATGCATTGGTGGTTTTTGGAAATTGAGGGTAGCCTCAAAGGAGGCTGTCCTAGTGTTGTAGATTCCATGTAATATGAAGCACGGGTGGGTGAATCAGAGTTGCAATCGATGCATGGTAGGTTCTAGTAAGTTTTTGAAAAATTGGATGTTCATTACATGGTTTAATTCTTAGAAAGACATCTTAGTGCTTATAGTCGATTTTGAGGTCAGTTCGATGTGTAGTATCATTAGGATACCTAGCCTGATGGAATTGGTAATGTTTAATGAAGGAATCAATTTAAGTTCAGTGGAAAAGACAAGGGTGACCAAGGTAGGTATCGATGCTCTTGATATGTAAGTGAAACCCAAGGTATGGGGTGTTCATGTGGTTGGGCTTGTTTTTACAAATGGTCAGGTTATTGGATGAGAACGTGGAGAATTACTCAAGTCTAATGAGGCTGGAGGACAATGAGGTATGTTCAGATGAGTAAGTGGGTGTTTGGACCTAGCTCTAGTGATGTACGGCTCATGTGATGTTGAGTTTGTTTTAGTGTGTGGTTGACAGAAAGTATGAGACCGTGAGGGCTCTGGTGATGTCCATATTTGGGCACATGCTGAGAAGGCATAATCCCATTTTGGATGGGTGAACCGGTAGCTTAAGAGAGGTACCTATCATTTTCAATGAAACCAAAGGGGAAATAAGGTTATCTGAGAGTCTGTTGATTTTTTATCAGTGTGGTGGATCATTTTGTTTTTGTTTCAAATCACTAGGGTCATGCCAAAATAACTCATGTGGGTTGATATAAATGGTTCCAAAGGGAATTTTGAGTCACTACCACTTGGTAGAGGGTTATAAAGTGGTGGTGAGTTTTGATTATAAATATCATTAAAGTTTTGGTGATTGAGCTTTGATGAGACATTGTGTAATGACCCACTTATTCCTATTGGTTTGAGAGTACAACGAGTCATTACTTGGCCTTAAGAGACATCCCCAAGATGCCAAAGGATGGTAATAAATGCTGAAAGTGTTTTAAATACAAGTGGGGGATTATTTACCCTTTGAAAAATAATACCATCAACCATCAATCAAAACCAACCAAACACCATCTCATTCATGAACTAAGAAAGATAAATCAAAAACATCTTTTATAACCAAAACAAAACCAAGTGTACCACAAAGGAACACAAACTACTGTCAAATAAAATAGTAGAAGTACATAATATAAACTCTAAGATGACAATGAGACTCCATGCTCCACAAGCTCCATGATCCAATCACCAAATATCCCAAGGATCATAAGATGTGTGTAATGACCCGAAATTTTGAATAAATATTGTTTCATAATTGTGTGTGTTATTTTATTTTTATACTCAACAAAACTGTTTCATTTGATAACATGAGTATAATTAAAACGAGACAGTTGGGTTTTGACTGTTATATGATCGTTGGTCAATACGACTGCTGGAAACTAAACGTTTCGATTACTGTCTCTAAATACAAGTGATCTTGGTTACTTAATATATAAAGAAGATTTGATGGCCTCATCCAGTAGTCTTGGCCAATCGAAGCCCATCTAACGGAACATGGGAAGGAGGCAGCACCACTGGGCTTTGCTCTGGACCAAACCCAAGCCGAACTTCATCGTGTGAAGCTAGAACAGAATCGCCTTTGCGAGAAGTTCAAACTGATAGAAATTACTACTCATGCAATGTTGACTGAGCTTCCCTCAGATTCTCTCACCGTAGCACACCTTACACTTAGGTCCTATGCTGGGGTTATAAGGGGCTATGTAAGGATACCGTAACAACCTTGTGTAATCATTTTTTTTAAATAAAAATTTTGATTTCTTCTTATGCTGAAGCTTATGAATTTTCAAATGTCCGGATAAATATAGTATGCATATTTTTTATGAATTTTAGAGAAATGATATTTTAAAATGTTTATGTAAACCTTAAATAATTAAAAAGGTGTAATGATTTTCAAAAAATGGTCTTCTACAATTATGTTCAGTATGAAATTTATAATCTAATAAGATCAACTTAATTTTTGATGAATAGTAAATTATGAATAGTGAATTTTATGCTTAGGTTTAGTAATGTGACCAAAAGTATTAGTAATCTCACTTAAAGAAAGTATTAATATAATCTAGGCACCTTGATTAAGTAATGTGATTCAATAAAATGGTTAAATAACAGTTTCATAAATTATTAGTCAAGTTTTAGTTTTTTCGGGTGAATAGTGTTTTTTAATTAAAAATTAAATTAAAATTATTTAGAAAATTATTTTTATAAAATGGACTTTATTTTTGAACTCAGAGCATCCATATTATGTTAAGGTAATTTTGGGAGATTTTTCTGAAAAAATGAATTTTCGGTGAATAGTGTATTTATTTAAAAATTAAATTAAAAATATTTATAAAAAAAAATTTATAAAATTGAGGTCATTTTTGAAATCAGAGCATTGATATTTGGTTAAGGTGAAATTTTGGGATTTTTCTGGGAAAGTTGAATTTTCAGTGAATACTAAAAATACAGTTTTAGGGTTTTGGTATGTTTAATGACATCATAACTGTGTCATGATGGTTTCATGAGATATTTTAAGGGTTATACAACCAAAGGTGATGAATTATTGTTTTGGGGGACCCATGTGGCCTAACTCCATGTGAAATACCATGGGAGAGCCCATGGTTTTCAGAGAACCACTTGTGAGGTGTCCCTTGGCCGTTAATGCCTTGTCCCCTCACATTCCCTATAAATACCCACCCTTTCCTCCTTTAGTTTTCACTCCCAACTCTCCCCCAACGAATATCTGGTCTCATTACCTCCCAAGGTGTCCTCCCAAGGTTCCCTCAAGCCCTCAAGGTACCAACCTTCGAGTTTTAAGAGTTACGTTTAAGGTAAGGGATCCTACCTCCCTCTTTCTTTTCAAGTAATCTCTTTTATGTCATTTCTTTTATGCTCCATGCTCTTATGTTGGAGGATGACCTTTTATATTCCTATTACTTCCCTTTTCATGTTCATGTGATGAGATACCCCCTCTTTCTCTCATAAATTCATTTTAAGAAAGTTTATGTGACGCCATTAGGCTACCGAATTTTTAAGGGATTCTTTCAGCTTTCTCATTTTTCAAAGTTCTACTTTCATGTCAAGTCTTTCAAGTTCTTTTTTATTATGTTAGGGTATTATATCTATATCTATCATACTGATATTTTATGTTCATATGATTATAGACCCTATTTGATCTCGTCAATTCATTTTTGTTGAAGTTTAAGTGGCGTCGTTAGGCTGCCAAATTTTTAAGGGATTCTTTCACCTTTCTCATTTTTCAAAGTTCTACTTTCATGTAAAATCTTTCAAGTTCATTTTTATTATTTTGGGGTATGATCTATATATCTATCATACTGATCTTCTATGTTCATATAATTATATACTCTATTTTATCTCTTCAATTCATTTTGTTGAAGTTTAAGTGACGCCGTTAGGCTGCCGAGTTTTCATAAGAGAAATCTTATTTTTGTCTCTCCTCCATGTTTTTCATTTCATATGGTATGTCTTTAAAATATCATTACCATGTTCTTATATCCATTATATTCTTTCCCTCTACTGTTCTTTGGATCATTTATGAGTGGGTGACCTATTTCCCCTCTCTTTTCAATGTTTTCTAAAACCCCGAAGCATAGTCGTTATGCTGCAGAATTTCTGTCTCAAATGTCTCTCCCTTTTTCTCAAATTATTTTATTTTATTAAGTGAATACTCAAATATCTTCCTTATAAAGGGGTATTCACATATACACCAAAATGTTCTATTTTAAATTCTGGTATTTACATACATGAGACCCGCTTTCCTTTTCTGTGGGTTTTAAGTGACATAAAGATCATGTCTTTAAAGCAGTTTTTAAAACGTTATGATTATGAAATGAAACCCATTTCTTCTATGCTATATGGGATTTTTATGAAATTATTGATGATGATATATTTGGATCACATTATAATAAAGACAAATTTAAGGGTGTTCCCTGATAGCGCTCCAATGCATTGGGTAAAGACTTAATCTCTAGTGATGACCATTTTTAACGACGCCTTGGTGAATAACCTTGGTAATTTTTAATGACACCTTGGAGATAGACCTTGGTGAAACAGAAACGATTGTAAATTTTAAATGTTGTAGAAACATCTTCAAGTAATAAAATACCTTATTTTTATTATTATATGTCTCATGATTTCTTTCTGATGCCTTAAAGTTCTTTTTCATGAAATTGTTGATGTATCTCAAGTTTCCATGTAAAATGTTTCCCTTGTTTCCCTTACTGGGCCTTCTGCTCACCCTTTCTTTTGGTGTATGTCCCTATGTTATGATATGTAGTAATGAACCTAGGATGAACATAAGGATAAGCCTTTCAAGTGTTTAATAAGTATGTTTTATGTTTTCATTTTTTAAGTTCCTGGTTTCCAAGACACTAAACCTTAAAGATCCTCAGTTTTGTAAAATGTAATGAAAAGTTATGTTATAAAAAGGCAGGATGCTATAACATGTTTCACTTTACCTTTTCCCATGTCTCGAAAGATATTATTTTCAAAAGAACCAAAGTGAAATAGTATGGGTGAGTATAAAACAAATTAGTCTTTCCTCATTGGCGTCCCTACTCATTCCACTAGGATGGAAAAGTTATCCACATTTATATAAAACCATTTATATAAAACAATTCTGCAAAATAGTTTATAACACAATATAACTAAGTTCCAAATCGATTTGTAACCAAATTAAAATAAGAGAAATTGAAACCTATTTTTCAGCAAGTTATTTTTCCAAAAAAATAACTAAACAAAGATTTGAAACCATTTATCAATATTCCTTTATCAAACCTACTCCATTCCACACATCCACACACTCAACCATGTATGTAACATGGATCTCCCTATACTCGCAAGTGGTGAGTCATCCTTTAACTAAGCCTTTCCTAGTGAACCAATTGATAGGGTACATCCCTAACCCTTATCCATCTCGTTCATGATAGGGGAGACCATTAACCCTTATACATCCCACATGAACCCTTTGATGGGGGAGATACCTAACCCTTATCCATCACATTAATGATGGGGGAGACCCCTAACCATTTTCCATCCTGTATACCTACGAACACACATAACCATCATGTAAAAAAACCAAGTGTTTTCAACCAATTAAAACCATTTAAACAAAAATATTCTTTTATGGAAAATTATTAAGAAAAAAAATTCAAACAAACCATCTCATTTTAATAAAACATTCCCTTTCAATAAAATTGTCCTTTTATTAAAAATAGAATAAACCAATTTTGAACAGCCATATAATTTCAATAAAACATTCCTTTTTTATTGGAAACATCTAAGAAAAACCATGTGCCATGATTCCAAAAAAATCCCATTTTAAAACCTCTATTTTAAAATCATGAACAAAAGCACTTTATTTAAAACACCCAATTTTCCAAATTTTCCCAATTTTCCAAACCATTACAAAGAAGGGATTCCAAAAATTTATAAACAGACAAATCAAAACCAATTTATCATAAAGAAATTAATTTTAAAGCTTTCACATCAGTTCCACTAATTGGATTCGAGAGATAAGCCACCTACCTCGAAGGTTTTAGTGAAAACTGACAACGGATGAAGAATGTTATAGCAATTGGTTTGATTCTCCACCAAAATGGACTTAGATCCCTTCTCCTATCACAAACAAGACCAAATATCATCATATTTGGAATCCACTATCTTATATTTACACATAATGGGCATAGATATATGAAATAAATAGAAGAGGAGAAGTAGATCTACGTAGATCTAAAGAAACGTGATGAGAATGAAGAAAAATGTCACTTATAGAGAGAATAGGGCTTTCAAACACCAAGGGAGGGATCCAGATCGGTTCCTAAATTATAGAGAGAGGTTCCCCAACCTTAAATGGAAGTAAATCTAGAATTAGGGTTGTTTAGGAGTAAAAACTAGAAATTATAAGAAAAACTGAGTATGATTCAAAAAAATAGGATCATACCTGTCCCTGTGCATGATTAGTTCACACGGTTAGTGTAACGACCTGAAATTTTGAATAAATCTTATTTCCTAATTTTATGTGTTATTTTATTTATTTTTATACTCAACAAAAATGTTTCATTTGATAACATGATTATAATTAAAATGAGACCGTTGGGTTTAGACGGTTATATGACCATTGGTCAATATGACCCCTGGAAACTAAACGTTTTGATTATTGTCTCTAAATACAAGTAATCTTGGTTAATTAATATAGAAAGAAGATTCGATGGCCTCACCCAGTAGTCTTGGACCAATCGAAGCCCATCTAACAGAACTTGGGAAGAAGGTAGCACCACTGGGCTTTGCTCTGGACCAAATCCAAGCTGAACTTCATCGTGTGAAGCTAGAACGGAATCGCCTCTGCGAGAAGTTCAAACTGATAGAAATTACTACTCGTGTTATGTTAGCCGATACTCCCTCAGATTCTCTCACCTTAGCACACCTTACACTTAGGTCTTATGCTGGTGTGATAAGGGGCTATGTAAGGAGACCGTAACTACCTTGTGTAATCCTTTGATTTAAATAAAAATTGGTATTTCTTCTTATGATGAAGTTTATGAATTTTTAAATGACCGGATAAATATAGTGTGAAAATTTTTAATGAATTTTAGAAAAAGGATATTTTAAAAATGTTTATGTAAATATTAAATAATTAAAAATGTGTAATGATTTTCAAAAAATGGTCTTCTACAATTATGTTCAGTACGAAATTTAGAGTCTAATAAGATCAAATTAATTTTTGATGAATAGTAAATTATGAATAGTGATTTTATGCTTAGGATTAGTAATGTGACCAAATGGATTAGTAATCTCACTTAAAGAAAGTATTAATATAATCTAGGCACCTTGATTAAGTAGTGTGATTCAATAAAATGGTTAAATAACGGTTTCATAAATTATTATTCAAGTATTAGTTTTTTCGGGTGAATAGTTTTTATTAATTAAAAATTTAATTAAAAATATTTAGAAAATTATTTTTATAAAATGGATTTCATTTTTGAACTTAGAGCGTCGATATTATGTTATGGTAATTTTTTGGGATTTTTTTGAAAAAAATAATTTTTGGTGAATAGTGTAATTATTTAAAAATTAGATTAAAAATATTTAGGAAATTATTTTTATAAAATGGAGTTCATTTTTGAAATCAGATCATTGATATTTGGTTAAGGTAAAATTTTGGGATTTTTCTGAGAAAGTTGAATTTTCAGTGAATAGTAAAAATACAGTTTTAGGGTTTCAGTATGTTTAATGATCTCATAGCTGTGTCATGATGATGTCATGAGATATTTTAAGGGATGGCCAGCCAAAGGTGATGAATTATTGTTTTGGGGGCCCCATGTGTCCTAACTCCATGGTAAATGCCAAGGGAGATCACATGGTTTTGAGAAAAGCACTTTTGAGGTGTCCCTTGGCCATTAATGCCTTGTCCCCTCACTTTCCCTATAAATACCAAGAAATCCTCTCATCCATTTCGACTCCCCACTCTCCCAAAATGAATTTCCAGTCTCATTACCTCCCAAGGAGTCCTCCCAAGGTGCCCCCAAGCCCTCAAGGCCCAAACCTTTGAGTTTTAAGAGTTACGTTTTAAGGTAAGGGATCTGACCTCTCTCTTTCTTTTCAAGTAATCTCTTTTATGTAATTTATTTTATGCTCCATGTTCTTATGTTAAAGAATGTTCTTCTATACTCCTCTTACTTCCCTTTTCATGTTCCCATAATGAGAGATCCCCTCTTACTCTCATTATTTCGTTTAATGAAGTTTTAAGTGGCGCTGTTAGGCTGCCGAAATTTTTGTAACGGATTCTTTCTCCCTTCTCATTTTTCAAGATCTATTTTCATGTAAAGTATTTCAAGTTCCTTTTTATTATTTTGGCGTATAATCTCTAAATTTATCATACTGATATTTTATTATCATATGATTAGAGACCCCATTTTATCTCTTCAATTCAGTATTTTGAAGTTTTAAGTGGCGCCGTTAGGCTACCGAATTTTTAAGTGGTTTATCACCCTTCTCGTTTTGAAGTTCTACTTTCATGTCAATTCTTTCAAGTTCCTTTTTGTTATGTTGGGGTATGATCTCTATATCTATCATACTGATCTTTTATGACCATATGATGAGATACCTCATTTGATCTCTTCAATTCAGTATTTTGAAGTATTAAGTGGCGTTGTTAGGCTGCCGAATTTTTAAGTGGTTCTTCACCCTTCTCGTTTTGAAGTTCTACTTTAATATCAATTATTTCAAGTTACTTTTTGTTATGTTGGGGTATGATCTCTATATCTATCATACTGATCTTTTATGACCATATTATTAGAGACCCCATTTGATCTCTTCAATTCAGTATTTTGATGTTTTAGTGGCGTCGTTAGGCTGCTGAATTTTTAAGTGGTCCTTACACCTTTCTCCCTTTTCAAAGTTCTAATTCCATGTCATGTCTTGCAAGTTTCTTTTTATTATTTTGTGGTACGATCTCTATATCTATCATACTGATCTTTTATGTTTATATGATGAGATACCCTATTTGATCTCATCAATTCGTTTTTTGTTGAAGTTTATGTAACGTTGTTAGGCTGCCGAATTTTCATAAGAGAAATCTTATTTTTGTCTTCCTTTCATGTTCTTCATTTCATATGGTATATTTTCAAATTTCATTACCATGTTCTTAAATACCTTATATTATGTCCCTCTACTGTTTTATGGGTCATTTATGAATGTTTGACTCATGTCCCCTCTCTTTTCAATGTTTTCTAAAACCCCGAAACGTAGCCGTTATGCTGCAGAATTTTCGTCTCAAAATGCCTCTCTCTCTTTTCTCAAAATTATTTTATGTTATTAAGTGAATACTCAAAGCTCTTATTCCTACAGGGGTATTCACATATATATCAAAATTTTCTATTTTAAATTCTGGGATTTACATACATGAAACCCTCTTTCCCTTTCTGTGGGTTTAAAGTGACATAAAGATCATGTCTTTAAAGCAGTTTTTAAAACGTTATGATTATGAAATGAAACCCATTTATTTTATGCTATATGGGTTATTTATGAAATGTTTGATGATGATATATGTGGATCACATTATAATAAAGGAAAATTTAAGGGTGCGCCCTGATAGCGCTCCAATGCATTGGGTAATGATGTAACCACTAGAGATTACAATTTTCACGATACCTTGGTGAATAACCTTGGTAATTTTCAAATGACACCTTGGGGATGGAACATGGTGATATGTTCATGATTTTCTATGTTAAATGTTGTAGCCACATACTCAAGTTATGAAAAATGTTATTTTTATTATGATATGCCTCATGATTTCATTCTCATTCCTTAAAGTTCTTTTCATGACTTTATTGATGTAACACAAGTTCATATGTAAAATGTTTCACTTGTTTCTATTACTGGGCCTTCTGCTCACCCTTTCCCTTGATGTATGTCCCCAGGTTATGTGATGCAGTAATGAACCTAGGATGAACATGAGGAGAATCCTTTCAAGTGTTATAGAAGAATGTTTTATGTTTTCATGTTTAAAGTTCCTGGTTTCCAAGACACTAAACCTTAAATATCCTCGGTTTTGTAAAATGTAATGAAAGTTTATGTGATAAAAAGGCAGGATGCTATAGTTAGGCAAACCATGCACTAATCATGTTTTTTCCACTATCACAAAACTACATGTGTGCACGGTCTCTCCTAGTAACTCCACACGGTTTGGAAAACCATTCATAGATTATTCACCTCTCCTTTGGCCCCAAAAACTTCTTAAAAGTTTACAAAACTCTCCCATCCTTCACCCTTCCACTTTATAACCATGAAAATAATCAAGTAAGGATTACATACTAGAAACCATGGGTACTATACATTAGCTGATAGGGAATCCATATAAATTTAGTAGGTTAAGGTGTCCATGTGGTGGGGGTGACATCGTTGTTGGATAGTTGTGGTAGCATTCGTCGATGAACTCCAAATGTACTTTCAGCTAGTGATGGTCATTCCCAATATCATGACATCATCTCGGGTACTCTGAGAGACCTCTAGATTTAATCCAAGATACCTAAATGTGTTTTTTTGTATATGGGGCCTCTTGGAGGATATACTAATGGAGAGTTGTGTGGGGATCCATATGGTGGGGGAGTACACCATTGACCAGTTACAAGAAAGGACCTTGGGACGGACCTGATGTCAACGACTACCATAGTTTTTTCTCTCAGAATCCATAAATAAGTAATAGGGAGTGTTTTTTTTTGTTATAGTGTAAGCTAGATATCCACATCCAACTTCTGGGGTTCATCTTTTGATCGAATTTTAATCTTTATTGGTTGAAATTGTTGGTGGAAATGACACTCCTAAGTTGGGGAGTGCTATGTTAGTCATTGATGTGTAGATCTGACTATGGAGTGGGTGTGGTGGCATCGTTATACCAATAAGAAACAAGAAAGGAACATGTTTAGATTCCTTAGGAAAGTCTAGGAGGGCCTTGTATGTGGTGGTTGATCGAACCAAGTGTTAGTTTTGGGATCAGGCTAGATTTAAAATAAATCTAAGATTTATATGTTAAATTCATTGATAGGCATGATAAGGCAACATAAAGGTCTATGGTAATTGAGGTTTGGTGCTAGAAATTCATCAGAAGTTTGGAATGGACTTGGGAATGTGTGTTTGGGTGACCTTGGAATGTTGTTAAGTGTGAATGAATCTTGTTCATATAAATAAGTTATGTTCCAATAGTGGAGTTGGGAGTTCTAGGATGTGTCAGTCAGGGAAGGCTTGGCTAAGTTAGAAAAAGGTATGAAATTGATGAGTTTTAAACAACCTTTAGTGGGTATTTTGGAATAATAATTTCATTTTGAAATTGGAAAATAGGTTTTGATGAAGAACATAGTCATCTTTAGTTGATGTAGGGATAGAAGAAGGGTTTGTGTTCGGAATATTGATGGGTACGATGGTGATGACAGGTTGAGTAGTGGATTCTTTGATGGTATATTTTTACCAAAAGTCATATAATTAATCTGTTAGGATTTTAGGAAGATGGTGGTATGCTTTAAGTGATAAGGAACCAGGAGTAGGTGAAGGGGTTATCATGTTAATAGGGGTAGTTGGGTGTTTTGGGCTAAACCATTCAGGTATGGTATGATAGGTTATGGTAATAGGAATAGACGTGGTAAGTTATAATCCAAATCTGGATTAATGTTTCAATGGAAAGTGTGTTTTTAAAATGTATAAGAAATTGAGGGAGGTAAAATTGTTCTTAGCCGTCAAATGGATGGTGTATGAATATCTGTTTCGGGTGGTTTCGATGGCAAGTTTAGATGCTAGTGTTGGTGTAGTACCCATGGATGTTTGGGTGTAGTGATTTGAGGAAACATGTTGGTTATGTTATGAAAGTTGAGTTTAGGTTCTGTTGGTTTTTATCAATATTGGGGTTCCCAACACCGAAAGATGGTAGTGGTGAGCTAAAGTGTGTGGTGGTGAGAACCATAGCGGGAAAGTGGTCGGTTGATAACGTGATCAGTGGTATGGGTTGGATGGGATCGGGTAAGCACCATATTGGTGTTTTAGTTTTGGAAAAGAGTGTTGGATCAGGGTTGACAGGTTGAGTACCTTAAGATGAATTTTATGCTTTGGTTGGGCTTCAAATGTTCGAATATGGAATGAGGTCAATGGGCCTTGAGTTTGGAACCAATGTAGGTCAGGAAATGTGGTTGTAATCTGTGTCTTCTTTTTTGGTAATGGAAATATTGGGTCACCATTAGAATTTTGGAAACTATGTGAGATGGTGCTAAGTAATTTGGGCCATGAGTTGTAGAGATTATCATACCTAAGGTTCTTCGATTGGATCTCCCAGGTTATTGTAGTACTTTGTCGGTACCCTCTTGTATGGTGGTTTAGTGACATTACCCAAAATTTTATCATGTGTTTGATGTTGGTAATGATTATTTTGAGGTGGTTTCACCCTTTTAGGAGCACCAAGTTCATTATTTTATATCACTCTGGGAAAATTCTCTTAGGGTAGTACTATTTATTATTCTGAGTGTAGTGATATAATGGAATTTTTTTTAGGAAACTTCAGAGATGGAAGGGGATATGTGGTCCTTGTGGTCCAACCTTTTTCCTTGAAGGATTGGTGATGTATGGGGAGTATAGCTTGAGGATGATCCATTATAAGGTGGAGAAATTGTAAGATTATGACCTAGAGATAAGGTTCATCCTGGTTTTAATTTTTAGATTATAAAATTTCTCTTTTGAGTAGGAAAATTCTTGGGGTGTCTTGGGGAATCAGGGAATGGAAAGGGTGAAAATGGGCCAATCTGTAGTGAGAGCAGGGTTGGAACAATATTATTAGAAACTATATGCCTTAACTGTGCAGCTATTAGAAGGGGGTTCACAGTTTAGGAAATCATGCAGGATGCATCCAGGAGATTGTGTGTCTTGTTACCCTTGGATAGTGGTGACTTAATGACCACCACATGGTTTTCCAAACTATGTGTGGGGTCAGATAGACTGTTCATCCTAATTCCCTCTCGAAAAAATGGAGACTCGTAGTTAGCACATAGTTTGGCCAACCGTACGGCCAAATTGTATGCCTCTTAAAAAGTGGGAAACTCCCATGTGTCCCCATCAGGATTAAGGGTTCTAACCCAAATTTCACTCCTATTCCTCCTCCAGTAGCTTGGGTAACAAACCAAACCATATTAAACATACAAGGGATGATTATCCTTTGATTATTAGGTGTTCAGAGTTCCATTAAATGTGAATCAAAGCTCTATGTAAGTATTCGAATATATTTCCTTCCATTTTTTGTTAGAGGTTTGGTGTGTTGTTTCCTCTCCCTTATAATCTCTAAACCCTTATTTTTCATGGTTTTCTTATCCATAGTGTTTGAGTTAATTTTATATTGAAACAAATATTTTTTTGGATGAGAATTTGTCTACAAACATCATGTAGGTGGTCTCAAAGATTTTACCCATAGTCTTGATGTTTTATATGTATATATGGTTGTGCCGATGTACTGCCCTTCTATATTTTTATGTCTTTGGATAAGAAATATAATTTGGGACCTATTGGGAGGTGTGAAACCCTTTACGGGCCCCATTAGGTCCATTGATGATTTGATTTGGGACTTAGGGATTCCCATGGGGTATAAAAAACCCTTGTAAATGGTGATTTTAATGATTAAACATTGGGATTGGCCAATTCTGAAAATGAATAAGTTATGATAGTTAAATTGGTTTATGGTTATGATTAAAAAAGGGAAATTGAAATGATTGTGTGCTAGTTTTTTGAAATGCCTAAGGGGATTTTAAAATGGTTTGAATAATGTGTTTTGGAATTTATCCAATTAGGGTTTTAAAATAAGAATATGATATTTTGAAAGTGGGAAATGTATTAAAAGGAGGCATTGGCCCCATTGATATTTATAAAGTGATTTTCTATATATATTTAAAATGATGATTTGAAAAGAGGGTGTGGTTACCTTTTTTTCTAAAAATACCTTAATGATTATTTAAAACTATTAGAAATATATATGAAATCCTTTCTTCATGGTTTAGTTTTTCACAGAGGAAGACTTGTATTTTAAAGGGGTGGTGATCGTACCATGATTCACTTTTTCATTTTTCACCCTTACACCACTATGCTAAACTTATTTTGTATTGAAAATTATAGAAATAAAAAATCACTTAATTATTAATTAATTTATTTTTTTTATAACTATTATAAGGGGAAATTATAATTGTTTTGATATTTTCATTGAAGGTGGTGGTGATTTTTAGGCCCTATAGATTATCTAGAAGAAAAATGGGTCAAACTGCATGGCATCCCATGGACATCTATCCACTGTTTTGAGTATTATGATAATTCCATGCATTTAAATGGTCTAACACTTGGTGTTACGCTCCAAAACATAATTGGATACAACTCTTATCAAGGAACTGAAACCCAATTCATCTATCTGGTGGCCCATACGAACCATTCTATTCTGGAGACAGAATCTGACGGAATTCAAAAGTTTGGTTCTATATTTTGACCATATCTCCAAATATATATGTCTAATGGCCTCCCTATTTGACATGTAGTAATAAAGAGTCCTTAAAATAACTCTTATCTTTCTTTTCAAGTCGTGATATGTCTTTCTAATATTCCAAAACCAAGACACAAGTGGTATCTCAAATACAAGGTGCTCAAAACCATGTCCCATTTTAGCTATAAAAAGGCACCATGGGAACCTCATTTGGTAGTTCGACTAAGAGAGTGAAGTGCTTAAAAATTGAAGTTCTAGAGGATTAAATTCATCCCCTTAGAGGTTTTTGAGCTCCCTGTCCTCATAGGGAGAGCTGAAATGAAGAAGGAATTCCACCTGACTTTCCTCCTCCTCTTGATGTCGGGCTAAACGGTGTTTGTTCGTTGTGAGGGATCTATACACATGTCAAGGGAATTCCAATGCATATATTAGATACTATTTTGGAGTAATTTGGGTGTTTAAACATTTCATTTTATATACCTTACATGATTTCATATTTGAATGCTTGTTTTGATACAAGTGAATGTTATGCTCTTACTTTCTAACTGATCGGTGTGAGATTTTGAGTGCATGACTTGTGTTGTTACGATTGGATAGAAAAAGAATCCTTTTTATACCCATATTCTTTATATTTCGATATTATTTTGAAGCTCTTGTGCCATGAATAAGTGTTGGACCTTCACAATACGATTGTTGCGTCAAGGTTTGGTTCTTTAAGCAATGAAGTAAAATCCAAGGAATTAATTGGGATTATAATTAATTTCAACCAAATAATTTCTCCAAAATTAATGAAATCTCTATGAACAATAAACATGAAATGTGTGTATTGAAATCAAAATGAACTCTTTATATCCTATTTTTTAAAATCCACTTGTTTTTTCAACTATTAAACTCATTAAGTTAAGTTATTTTCTTAAAACTGTTTCCAAACCACGCCCCTCTTTTCTACTTATTATTAAAAAATTCACACTATAAAACCACCAACACTCCTTGATAGACTACCTAGCGTATTCCCTAGACTATAAATAAATATTAAAATCATAATAAATTTGACGTTTCATGATAATGTGTTCAAATTTTGGCATCATTTCTAGGGAGCACTTCAGTTTTTAGTGTGTGTATTTGATAATATTATTTATAAATCTTTTAAATATTTACAAGTTTTGTCTTCTTCCTTTGTATATCATTTTGTGTTCTGATGTATTTATTATGTAGTTTTTTATTCATTATGTGTTGTAATCCAGGAGATTTACCCATTTTCGAACACAAACTGGAGAGGATCCCACATCAAAGTCACCGAGACACACAAGAAAACCCCTTGAAGGATGACACACCACAACTTAAGAATTTTCTAAACCCCTCTTCTTCTGGAACCAAATTAGAAACTAAAACTAACATGTATCATATGGATAAAAAAAACTTTTTTTCTTTCCTCTAATCCCCTTTTTGATTTTTCATCCTTGATTGAAATTCTAGGCAGAGAATCATGCATTGAATGTTGTAGTGGTCTAGAAAAATGTCATGATTGTCTGTTGATTGATGATTCCTTGAGCACTGAGGATCCCATGACAATCGATGATACTGATAAGATTGTAAAAGATCATTCCTCATATGGGGATGTTACCATTAATAAGTTATATGAGATCAGTGAACTCTCAATTTCACATTCACTCCCTGAACCAATTGAACATTTTTTTGAGGGGGTGCAAGAGGAGATCAAAGTGCCCTTACTAAATGAGAACCAAGATGCTTGTATTGAAAGGGAAGACATTATTATTCATTCTTCATGTTTTAATTTTATTCGAATAGAATTAAAATATGAAGTTCCCTTTGACACCATTGATGTAACATATCTAAATAAAGTACTGGAGAATGAAGAAGAGGTTGTGCAAGTGGAAACCAAGAAAGATGAGAACTCATTATTTGTCTGACCCCCACCATGTAAGTTGTATCTCATTATAATGGGGGATGATTTAGAACACTATATACATTAATTAATCAACAATAAATATAAACTAAAATTTAAAAGAAAAAATGTGTTGGTGGTTCCTATCAAAGAAACTCCACCCACCATTAGATTGGGGATAACCCACTGGAACTGCCCATCTAGAGAAAGTCAAAACCCAGGGCCCACTTGGGGGATTAATACAAGATCAATCCATATTTTCTTATCCTTTTTTTCTATTTCGCTTTTATTTTCTTATAATAAATTTCTTATACTATCTTATCTAACTTTTCATATAGGTTTTTCTGTGAGAAACATTTATGAGATTTGTAACACCCCAATCTTCTACGGTACGCTTCTCTTTGAATAATGCAATAGCATGTGTTGTACGCAACAACGAGTTCTAACACACCACAACCAATCAAACTAGCCGTTATGAATAGTAATACCCACTTTTTGAAATTTATAAATTTTATTTTTCAAAATGAACTTAATTTTTGGATTCAGAATATCGAATTTATCCTAGGGTGAATATTTGGTATTTTTCTGAAAAACTTCATTTTTTGATGAATAGTGAAACCACTAAGTGGTAGTTAAAAAACTTAATTTTTCATAAAACTTAATTTTACTGCGTCTATGAGTGGAATTTTGAAAATCCGAAAGACACGGTTAATATCAAGGAATAAATGTGGTTTAATGAGATGAAATTTTTTTTGGGTGAATAGTAACTTTTACTTTTATTTAACGCGGTTAAAAGTAAATAGGGTATTTAAGGGTAAAAATAATATTAATATTACCCTAACACATATCCTAATTCTATTGTACAAGTTTATATCGACCAAAAACAACCTTAGGAATAAAATATTATCATTTAGGTCCACTTGGATTAGATTAGGACATTTATTATTATTTAATTCAAATAAGAGTTAAAAGAGTTAAAATTAAAGTTTATTTACTAAAACATTTTTAATATAGGCTTATACATAAGATAAATTCGATTTTAAATATTCATTAGAAATATAAAGAGATTTCCTACAAAATGATATTTTATTTATAATTTTTAGACATTAAATAATTTAATTTATTTATGACACAATGATGATGGAGTAATTACCATAATAGTGAAAAATTAAATTAATTGATATTATAAATACCCAAATAAATATAATTTGAGACTTTTTATTAATTACACTAATTTTATAGTTTAATATGACATGTTATTATTGACCTAATTAACTTTTTTCGAATTAATCATTCTGTTATGATTTTCACAAAAATAAATTATTGAATAGTGTCATAATTGACATAAAAGAGTTTTTAAAACAAAAATTATATTATTAATTGATATTAAATTCCTAAAAATCAAATTTTCGGCCAAGAGACTTATATCATGATATTTTTATCATTAATGGACCATTTGGGGGTCTCTTGGGGATATATAGTATGTTTATTAACTATATATTATAAAAGTAAAAAGTGACATGGTAAGTGTCAAACTAATTAACTAAGAGTTAAAACTAAAAGATAAGGTTAATATAATGACCCAAACCAGTCTAAATTCTATTGTTTGAGTGGTTTCCGACCCATACCCACTTTAAAATTTAAATAATCTACTTTGGAGCCATTAAAAACCTAATATGAATTTATTATAAAATAATATTTCTAGCTTTTCCAAAGGTGCCCCTCACCCCTCTTATAAAAGGGCACTCCCCCTTCTCATTAATTCACACCTTAAAATCCTTTTGGTTCGGCCAACCCCTGCCCAAATACTCTCTAAAATTACATCACTATATCCTAGAGGCCTTAGTTTGATCATAAAGCCAACCTAAGGAGCCCTTTTTATCAAATCAAAAAGAAGAACCTGAAGAAGAGGTAATGTTTTCACCACCCTTTTTCAAATTCATTTCTTCTTCAAATTCTTATTTATTTGTTATTACCATTATAAAATAATGAATCCAGTATCTCCTATATAATTTAATATTATTATAAATATGGTACAACCATATTCATTATTCTATCCGTACTTTGAATGACATGTCACCATATGTGCGTACGTACGGCTTACCGTCTCCACGTCGTGGTGTAATTGTTATTCAATATATTATTATTTGGATGGGTATAATAATGATTTTTAATTCATTTAAATAATAAATATAACATGATAATGATTCTTTATATATGATATACCATCCAATTATATATTATTTTAATATCAATAGAATGATATTGTCGCTCGTGCGTACGTACGGACTACAGTCTCCACGAACACGATGAGATTCATTCTCCATCGTATCCATTCAAGTATAATTATCATTTGATGATATAAAAATAATTTGTAAGGACTTGATATCATTTTGTATATGAATAAGATACAACCTATCCATGAAAAATACGGCTTACGTAACAAAACATATAAAATAAAATGAGTAAGTTAACACCCGAAATAACGATAATACTAAGATATTATTAACAAAGCAATGTTAAAAGATCATATATGATATCATATTAATGTATATAATTCTTGTATAATTTAATAACAATTATTTCACCATTATAAAGGATGTTAACCTACCCCCAACCGAGGAAAATTACAAGGTAAGGGTTTATTTCGCAATCTCTTCATTATCCGAGGTTGTTTATATGTAATAATATACTGGGATTTATTTATCATCCACATCCATGTTTCTTAAAAATGTATTTCAAATCATTTTTACTATTTACTAGAATATGGTTTAAAGTCATTTATACCCTTTTTGACTTTTATAAGTGGTTTATAAAGGAATCTTTCTGTCATTTTCCAAACAAGGTCTTTTTTAACCTTTTTGACATAATTAAGGTAAGAATGTTTTTTTATCTTATACGGCAGGTGTGGCAATTTTCTACCATTATAAAATATTCGAAGCTACCCTTACAAGATTATAATAATATTTTCAAAGAAAATGTTTCATTTTATAAATATATGACTCTTAAATGATTTCAAAATAGAAAGATATATTTCTCTAAAAAAAAATTTGATTTCATATATGTCAACCTCCTTTGATGGATTTTCAGCTTATTTGAAGTTGATTTATTATGATATATAAATTCCATATTGTATTTAAGGTTTTGTGATATGTTTGACTGTGTATGTGTTATTTTTATACCATTCATGGTTTATGGAGGAAGTATTGACATTTTGTATGCTAGTTTTAATATGAATGTTTATGTTATGTTTAAACCTGTTCATATGAGGAATGCAATGGACTTAATATGTAACGGGTGGAGCCCGCTATAGCTCCTCGATGCATCGGTAGGTATCATGAGACAAACTAGTGTCTTGTCACAAGGCCTTGACAAAATCTTATTTTTAGTCTTGGCACGAGGCATTGGCTATGTGGTTATGATAGTCTTCCATTATGAATTCCATCATTATGAAAGTGGTTAATGATATTGCATGTGATTATTTGATTAGTAGAATATCCATGTGAATAAGTAAATGGAAATTATTTAATTTTATTTTTTCCATGCTATGTTGAAGTTCATGTTTAAAAGGATTTTGTTTTAGTTATATATTGCCTTAAATGTTTATTCTTATTTATGAAAGTTTTCGCTATATTGTTATCCTTACTGGGCATTTGAGCTCACCCCTTTTCTATGTTTTAATTTTCCCAGGATATGAAGAAGTAAATTATGAATGACCTGCAGGGATATTATGAGGGGATAAGAGTGTGTACTATGGAGACTATTT
Organism: Viscum album; assembly: GCA_963277665.1. NCBI lineage: Eukaryota > Viridiplantae > Streptophyta > Magnoliopsida > Santalales > Viscaceae > Viscum > Viscum album. The sequence continues at coordinate 1,688,068,533 of OY728147.1, read as the reverse complement.
TGTTGTAGTTTTCATTTTTATGATGTAATGTAAAACTTTATGAATATATCTAGTGTTTCTAAGGATACTAAACTAATCGGTCTTTCGAGATTTGATCTTTCTTGTGATCATGCCAATGTTATGTAATAATGCACCGACTCTGGGTAACTGGGGTCAGGGTGTTACATTTTGTATCAGAGGAAGTTTAGTACAAAACATGGAAGCTAGATTTAGATAAACTCTGATTAGAGAACATATATTTAAGATGGACTTTGAGGATTAGTATAGAATAACTTCCTAGAATTTTGGTATTGTAGAGATTTTGTGAGTTTTCCGAGAAATAAATCCATGTCTGGATACGAGTAGGTAGAGGCGGCTCTGGAAAAGATGTACCTAGGGGTAAAACCCAAAAACACTGCTTTGAGATAGACTCGAATGGGAACTGGTGCACGACAACGGGCCTTGCTGCACTCTTGGTTATGACACTCCCGGGGTATATGCTTAGGATAACTCTCATTTTATTTACAAATCATTATGAAGGGTTTATGATTATATACTTCCTAAAAGAGAACATTTTTATGATTATGGATTATATCCATAAATAGTTCAATTTATGTTAAGTGTTTTATAAGTATGGAATTATGTATTTTGATTCATAAACTGATCTAGTTTATGCCATTGTTTAGAAATGGTGACTAGTGGAAGAAATGGAAACCGTACCTATGCATGCACTCCATGTAGGGATAGCCCTCCTACTCAAGATAATTATAGTGGAGCTGGTGATGCAACTGGTGTCGATCAGCTAATCACCATACTGGGATAACTCACTTAGGTTATGAATAATAACATTACCCGTATGGAGAACCCTGATCCGCAATGTGGAGGATCAATGTTAGATCGCTTCATGAGGAAACAACCACCAACGTTCAATGGGAGTAAAAATCCCTTAGTAGCTGAGTAATGGATAAATTCCCTAGAGAAAATATTTCAGGCTTTGGGGAGTAGTGAAAGGGAAAAAGTTATCATGGCAGTTTACCGCCTCACTGGAGATGCTGATCAATGGTGGTCATTGATTCAAAACACAAATTAAGATTATGAAGTATCAAATATGGAATGGAGGGAATTCAAAGATTTGTTTTTAGAAAAATACTTTCCTCGTGACCATCAAGAAGATATGGAAAGACAATTTCTGAGTCTGAGGCAAAAGGAGGATGAGAATATCGCAAAGTATGAGGCTAACTTTACAAGGTTTTCAAGGTATGATGGAGATTATATACGTAACCCAAGAAGTAAGATTGACTGTTTCTTTGATGGGTTAAAACCATTTCTCAGTCGATCATTATTCTCACAATCCTTCTCGTTGTACGATGACATTGTTTCATGTGCTATCAAGAAAGAAAAGGAATTCTCTAAGTCTTATGACTTTAAAGAAAAGCAAGAGAAGAATAGATCTATTGATCAATATGGGAATGGAAATAAGGGGAAGAAGGGAAAGGTTGAATATCCATCCTGTGGTAAATGTGGGAAGAAACACCCCAGTACTTGATTGATGGGAATGGGTGTCTGTTACAAGTGTGTTGAAAAAGGCCACCAAGCTCGTGATTGAGAAGGAAAGAAGGAAGCTACCAATGTTCAGTGCTACAATTGTAGGGCGATGGGACATTATCCAATGAATGTCTTAAGTGTCAGGGGAACTTACCTCAGAAAAGGCCAAGGGATCAAGGCAAAGCTTATGCTATCACTACTGCTGAGGTAGAATCTCCAAAAGACATGGTGGCAGGTAATTTAATGGTTTCCTCAAGTTTAGAAAATGCACTATTTGATTCTGGTTAATCGCATTGTTTCATATTTTCCCAGTTTTCTAAGAAAATTAGATATTTCCGATTTGATTTTACAAGGGAGTTGTCAGTTAAAACTCCTAAGGGAAGTATCATTGCAACAAATTTTTGTTAATCAGTCCCCATTAAGGCACATAGATGTTCTTTATCTGCTGATCTCATCGTCATACCTATGATTGAGTTTGATATAATCCTCGGTATGGACTAGATTTCAGACCATGATGCGAAGATTTTATTTTAAGAAGAAGGAGGTTACAATTTTTGATGATGATGATAAGGAACACCTTATCTTTAGAGAAGAATCATCACCACCTAATTCTTATCTAGATCCACCCCCAGTAGCTCAACTAAATTCAATTATTGGGGAGGAAGAGAATGAAATGACTATGGGTGAGGAAAGAAATGTTCAAATATATGATGTACCTGTTGTGAAAGAATATTTATATGTGTTTCCGGACGATTTACCTAGACATCCTCCAGAATGAGAAGTTGAGTTTTCCATTGATTTAATTCCTGGATCAAGGCCTATATCAAAGACCCCTTATAGAATGGACACTATAGAATTAGTTCAACTAAAGAAACAACTAGAGGAATTGAGTAATAAGGGATTTATTCACCCTATTGTTTCTCCATGGGGATCCCCTGTTCTTTTTGTTAAAAAGAAAGATGGATCTATGAGGTTATGTATCTACAACAGGGATATCAATGCTATAATAATAAAGAACAAGTATCCCCTACCTCGCATTGATGATTTATTTGACCAACTGCATGGAGCTCAATACTTTTCAAAGATTAACCTTCGATATGGATACCATCAGTTGTGTGTGAAGAAGAAAGAAATTCAAAAGACAGCATTTCGAACCAGGTACGGGCATTATGAGTTTATAGTAATTCCTTTTGGATTAACTAATGCACCCTCTGTATTCATGGATCTGATGAATAAAGTTTTCAAGGAATATCTCGATGAATTTGTGGTGGTATTTATTGATGATATCTTTGTATACTCCAAAATCTGTGAAGATCATGAAAATCACATGTGCATTATCCTGAAGACTCTGAGATGACATGAATTATATGGGAAGTTTAGAAAGTGTGAATTCTGGCTTCAGGAGATTTCTTTTCTTGGCCATATTGTCTCTAAGGATGGAATATCTGTTGATCCATCTAAGACCAAGGCAATCCAAGAATGGCCTGCACCAATGAGTATAACTGAGGTATGTAGTTTTATTGGTTTAGCAGGTTATTATCAACATTTTGTCCAGAATTTTTCCCGGTTGGCTAACCCATTAACAAAGCTCACACGTAAAGGGGTTAAATTTGTTTTGACAAAAGAGTGTGAAGAATGTTTCGAAGAACTAAAGAGAAGATTATTCAATGCTTTTATATTGACTCTACCATCGAGAAATGATGGGTTCGTTATTTATAGTGATGCATCGAAGAAAAGACTTGGTTGTGTCCTTATGAAGAATTATAGGGTTATTGCCTATGCATCACGACAGTTGAAAATTCATGAGAAACACTATCCTACTCATAATCTCGAGTTAGCAGCTATGATCTTTTCTTTGAAGATATGGAGGCACTACCCCTATGGTGAAAAATGTTAGATTTATACTGATCACAAGAGTTTGAAGTATATTTTCTCACAAAAAGAAATCAACATGAGGCAAAGGAGATGGCTTGAATTAATCAAGGATTATGATTGTATGATACACTACCACCCAGGGAAAGCAAACAAGGTGGAAGATGCTTTGAGCAGAAAATATCATGGAGTTTTGAACAATATGAGAATTGAAAGGGATCCAATTTTCATGGATCTAGTGAAGATGGACATGGGAATAACCATGGAAGGTGAAACATAAATTCTTTTTCAAATGTTTTCCAAACCATCTTTACTGGAAAGTATTGAGAGTTATCAGACCGATGATGAAGAATTTCAAAATAAGATTAAAGCTGTGAATGATGGGAGATTGAGAGACATTGTGTATGAAGATGGAATTTTGAAATTTGGGAAGAGGCTTTGTGTTCCTGATATACCTGATCTAAAAAGGGAATTGATGGATGATTCTCATAGTTCCAATTTCCCTATACACCCTGGGAGCACCAAAATGTATAGAGATTTGAAGGAACATTTTTGGTGGGACAACATGAAGAGAGAGATTGCTGATTTTGTGTCAACATGTATGGTTTTTCAACAAGTGAAAGCTGGAAGGCAACAGCCTAGAGGAGTCATGCAACCTCTTCGAATACCAGAGTGGAAATGCGACAATATTATGATGGACTTTTTCATGGGGATACCAAAGACTCGTATAAGGAACGATGAAATATAGGTTATTGTTTATCATCTTACCAAGTCAGCACATTTTCTTGCTATAAGAGAAGATCTACCACTGGAACATCTAGCAAGACTATATATTAATAATGTTTTGAGACTTCATGGAGTACCCCTATCGATTGTTTCTGATCGTGATCCCCGTTTTACTTCAAGAGTCTAGAAAAGTCTTCAGAAAGCCTTGGATACTGAACTTCATTCAAGAACTCCCTACCACTCTCAAATATATGGACAATTAGAATGAACTATTCAAACCTTAGAAGACATGTTGAGATCCTTCTCACTTGACTTTTAGGGTATGTGGGATCAATATTTACCTCTGGTAGAATTTTTCTATAACAATACCTTCTATTCGAGTATTCAGATGGCACCATATGAAGCGTTATACGGAAAGAGATGTCTCACACTAACCTGTTGGGATGACGTTGGTGACAGAAAACTTGTAGGTCCAGAACTGGTGGAGGAAACGATGGAAAAGGTGAAGGTAATCCAAAATCACATCAAAGCAGCTCAAAGTAGGCAGAAGAGCTATGCCAATAATCAAAGGAAGGATTTGGAATTTCAAGTCGGTGGTCATGTTTTTTTAAGGTATCTCCATGGAAGGGAGTCATACGTTTTGGTAAGAAAGGTAAATTGAGTCCCAGGTACATCAGACCTATCAAAATTCTAGAACGAATTGGGGTTGTAGCTTACCGATTGGCAATGCCGCCAAGTCTCTCCAAAGTTCACAATGTGTTCCATGTATCTCTGTTGAGGAAATATATGCCTGACCCAATGCATGTACTCACCTATGAGGAATTAGAACTGGAACCCGATCTATCTTATTTCGGAGAGCCCATCAAGATTCTTGATACGAGAGAACAAGTACTGAGAAACCGGACGACTCGTCTGGTAAAAGTCTTGTGGAGAAACCATAAGATGGAACAGGCAACGTGGGAACCCGAGGAACTTATGATGAAGAACCACCCAATTCTTTTCATGTGGTAGTATTATAGAAATTTCAAGGACGAAATTATTTGAAGGAGGAAAGAATGTAACACCCCAAGCTTCTACGGTACGCTTCTCTTTGAATAATACAATATCATGTGTTGTACGCAACATCGAGTTCTAACACACCACAACCAATCAAACTAGCCATTATGAATAGTAATACCCACTTTTTGAAATTTATAAATTTTATTTTTCAAAATGGACTTCATTTTTGGATTCGGAATATCGAATTTATCCTAGGGTGAATTTTTGGTATTTTTCGGAAAAACTTCATGTTATGATGAATATTGAAACCACTAAGTGGTAGTTAAAAAACTGAATTTTTCATAAAACATAATTTTACCGCTTTTGTGAGTGGAATTTTGAAAATCCAAGAGACACGGTTAATATCAAGGAGTAAAATTTGGTTCAATGAGATGAAAATAATTTTTGATGAATAGTAACTTTTTACTTTTATTTACCACGGTTAAAAGTAAATAGGATAATTAAGGGTAAAAAAATATTAATATTACCCTAAAACATGTCCTAATTCTATTGTACAAGTTTATATCGACCAAAAACAACCTTAGGAATAAAATATTATCATTTAGGTCCACTTGGATTAGATTAGGACATTTATTATTATTTAATTCAAATAAGAGTTAAAAGAGTTAAAATTAAAGTTTATTTACTAAAACATTTTTAATATAGGCTTATACATAAGATAAATTCGATTTTAAATATTCATTAGAAATATAAAAAGATTTCCTACAAAATTATATTTTATTTATAATTTTTAGACATTAAATAATTTAATTTATTTATGACACAATGATGATGGAGTAATTACCATAATAGTGAAAAATTAAATTAATTGATATTATAAATACCCAAATAAATATAATTTGAGACTTTTTATGAATTACACTAATTTTCTAGGTTAATATGACATGTTATTATTGACCTAATTAACTTTTTTAGAATTAATCATTCTGTTATGATTTTCACAAAAATCAATTATTGAATAGTGTCATAATTGACATAAAAGAGTTTTTAAAACACAAATTATATTATTAATTGATATTAAATTCCTAAAAATATACAGTTCTTCCAACAGAATTATATCATGATAGGTGTATCATTAATGGACCACTTGGGGGGTCTCTTGGAGGTATATATATTTTTTATTAACTATATATTATAAAAATACAAAGTGACATGGTAAGTGTCAAACTAATTAACTAAGAGTTAAAACTAAAAGATAAGGTTAATGTAATGACCCAAACCTATATAAATTCTATTGGTTTAGTGTTTTATGACCCATACCCACCTTAACATTTAAATAATCCACTTTGGATCTATTATAAACCTAATATGAATTTATTATAAAATAATATTTCTAGCTTTTCCAAAGGTTCCCCTCACCCCTCTTATAAAATGGCACTCCCCCTTCTCATTAATTCACACCTTAAAAGCCTTTTGGTTCAGCCAACCCCTGGCCAAATACTCTCTAAACTTCCTTCACTACAACCTAGAGGCCTTAGTTTTATCAGAAAGCCAACTTAAGGAGCCCTTTTGATCAAATCAAAAGGAATAACCCGAAGAAGAGGTAATGTTTTCACCACCCTTTTTCAAATTCATTTCTTCTTAAACTTATTATTTTTTGTTATTCCCATTCTAAAATAATGAATCCAGTATATCCTATATAATTTAATATTATTATAAATATGGTAAAACCATATTCAGTATTCTATCCATCCTTTGAATGACATGTCACCATACGTGCGTACGTAAGGCTTACCGTCTCCACGTCGTGGTGTAATTGTTATTCAATATATTATTATTTGGATGGGTATAATAATGATTTTTAATTAATGTAAATAATAAATATAACATGATAATTATTCTGTATATATGATATACCATCCAATTATATATTATTTTAATATCAAAAGAATGATATTGTCACTCGTGCGTACGTACGGACTACCGTCTCCACGAACGCGATGAGATTCATTCTCCATCGTATCCATTCAAGTATAATTATCATTTGATGATTTAAAAATAATGTTTAAGGACTTGATATCATTATGGATATGAATAAGATACAACCTATCCATGAAAAACATGGCTTACGTAACAAAACATATAAAAGAAAATGAGTAAGTTAACACCCGAAACAACGATAATACTAAGATATTATTAACAAAGCAATTTTAAAAGACCATATATGATATCATATTAATTTATATGATTCTTGTATAATTTAATAACAATTACTTCACCATTATAAAATAGGTTAACCTACCCCCAACCAAGGAAAAGTACAAGGTAAGGTTTTATTTTGCAATCTCTTCATTATCCGAGGTTGTTTATACGTAATAATCTACTAGGATTTCTTTATCATCCACATCCATGTTTCTTAAAAATATATTTCAAAACATTTTTACTAGTTACTAGAATATGGGTTAAAGTAATTTATACCCTTTTTGACTTTTATAAGTGGTTTATAAAGGAATATTTTCGTCGTTTTCCAAGAAAGGTCCTTTTAACCTTTTCAACAGAATTAAGGTAAGAATGTTTTTTTAACTTATATGGTGGGTACGGCTATTTTCTACCATTATAAAATCTTTGAACCTTCCCTTAAAATCTTATAAGAATATTTTCAAAGAAAATGTTTTATTTTATAAATATATGACTCTTAAATGATTTAAAAATAGAAAGAGATATTTCTCTAAAAAGAGTTTTAATTTCATCTATGTCAACCTCCTTTGATGGATTTTGAGCTTATTTGAAGTTGATTTATTATGATACAAAACTTCCATATTTTATTTAAGGTTTTGTGATATTTTTGACTATGGATGTGTTATTTTTATACCATTCATGGTTTATGGAGGAATTATTGACATTTTTTATGCTAGTTTTAATACGAATGTTTATGTTATGTTTAAACCTGTTCATATGAGGAATGAATTGGACTTAATATGTGTCAGGTGGAGCCCGCTATAGCTCCTCAATGCATCGGTAGGTCTCATGAGACAAACTAGTGTCTTAACACAAGGACTTGAAAAAATATTATTTTTAGTCTTGGCACGAGGCCTTGTCTATGTGGTTATGATAGTCTGGCATTATGCATTCCATCATTATGAAAGTGGTTTTTGATATTTCATGTGATTATTCGATTAGTAGAATATCTATGTGAATAAGTAAATGGAAATTATTTCATTTTATTTTCTCCCTGATATGTTGAAGTTCAAGATTAAAAGGATTTTTTTTAGTTATACATTTCCTTAAATGTTTATTCTTATTTATGAAAGTTTCTGCTATATTGTTATCCTTAATAGTCATTTGAGCTCACCCCTTTTCTATGTTTTATTTTTCCCAGGATATGAAGAAGAAAATTATGAATTACCTGCAGGGATAGTATGAGGGGATAACAGTGTGGACTATGGAGACTATGTTGTTGTAGTTTTCATTTTTATGATGTAATGTAAAAATTTATGAATATATCTAGTGTTTCCAAGGCTACTAAACTAATCTGTCTTTCGAGATTTGATCTTTCTTGTGATCATGCCAATGTTATGTAATAATGCACCGACTCTGGGTAATTGGGGTCAGGGCGTTACAAGATTAATGCAATATTGCACTGCTAATAAGTTAAGTCATACCCCTCCATTACACTTACTTGATTATTGTGATTCAATTATAAATCAACTTACATGTTATATCTACTGGAATACAGTAAAGACATTGTGCACTTTAGGTGTGGGGGGATGGGTACATTCCTAGGTTAGTTAGTAATTTTCATCATTTTTTATTCTTTTCTCACTTTTTGAATAGCTTTGTCAATTTCCCTTTTATTTTTTCCCTCTATTTTGTGCCATAATGTTAATTTTATCATGGAAAAAGATGACCAATTTAAAATAATTCGAAATCATTTTTCATTCTTGAGTCGATTGTGTGGAAAATTACATTGTTTTTGGGAAAAAATTTCAAATGAATGTTGATATGGAATCTTTTTCTATAATTTATATTTTAAAATCATTCTTATGTGTTTAATGGATTTTTGAAACCCATTCCTCATTAGCACTAACCAATATTTTAATCCCTCACCTAAGAGATATTCTAATCCCTTTATTGAATATTCTTCCTTTTAATCACTTTATTGAGAGTCTCAGGTCATGTAGAAAAACTAGAACTTTCCTTGATTATATTTGAATCCATAAGATTAAAGTGTGCTATATTAATGATAGAGGCCATCATTAATTAAAAATATCTTTTACAATTAACCACTATTTTAGACCACCTTGACATTTTACCCTTATTAATACTTAGAGACCATAAAATTCATATATGGTAGCCACATTACAAGATTAATTATCCTTACCTACACTTATCTTATGTAAATTATTTTTTTAATTTCAATAATTGTGGGGAAGAGGTTGTTTCTAGGGGAATTATCAGGAATGATTCATTATTATGGGTTTATAGAATGGGTGCCTACATTTTCCTTGCGTAGTGGGTTCACAATCCATATTGTATCATTTTCTTACAAATTTTCTCTCTTTTTGTATAATTTTCGTACAAATTTTCCCTCTTTATCTCCAATGAAGATTGTCAAAAAAAATATTTTTGTACATTGAAAAAAAATAGAACAAAAAGAAAAAAACTAATGGACAGAAGAGAAAGTTTATTCATTATTATTCACCAAATGGCTATGACCCACACAAATGGACAATGGGGATAGTGAGTTGGAAGTGATACACTTTGTGAGGGGATGAGTGTGTACATTAATTGTTAACACTTGATGAATTTTGAAATGTTTTTACTTAATAGAGTAAACAATCCTATTCTGCCTTGGATTTTTTTATATATTAAATCCTACCAACCCTTCAACCTCAAAAAAATTTGTTAGAAGTCCTCCTGATTAACACACTATTTTCTACTGGTAGAGAACTTAGAATCTTGGAAATAATATGGTAAGATCACATGATCTTTCGGAAAATATAATAACTCCACTTTTATATGTTCATTGAATGAAGAGGGAAAATTTTTAAGTGAAGTAGGTTGTGACGTGTTTCATGGGTGAACAAAGGAAGTTAAACAAATTCGAATGTGAGAGAAGAAAAATGATAGGAAAATTGACTTCATAAATGAGACATTATGAATTTCATATTAGAATAATCTTGTAAATTTTCAAACCTTTTATTTAGAAATGATACTTGGTTATGATATAATACATTTCCAAGGAGTTCAAATGTTTAAGTGTGGGGTTGTGATCACACCATGATTCACTGTTTAATTTTCACCCTTACACCACTATGCTAAACTTGTTTTGTAATGAAAATTATAGAAATAATAACAAATTTAACTTCATGATTAATTTATTTATTTTTTATCACTTTTATAAGTGGAAATTGAACTTATTTGGATATTTTCATTGAAGGTGGATGTGATTTAGAGGCCCTAGAGATGATCTAGAAGAAAAATGGGTCAAACTGCATGGAATCCCATGGACATTTTTCCACTTTTTTGTGAATTAAAGGAATTATGTGCATCCAAATGGTCTAAAACTTTTTGGTATTCTATAAAACATCCTTTTCTACAAATCTTCACAAGGAAATAAATCTCAATTCATCCATCCGGTTGCCCATCTGAACCATTCTGTCCAGGGGGAAAAATCTACCTGAATTCAAATGTTTGGTTCTATATTTTGACCACATCTCCCAATACTGATGTATAATTTCCACATGGAGATATTAAGTAGGACTAAAAATAAATATTCTCTTTTGTTCAAGTCGTGATATTACTTTATACTATTCCAAAACTGAAATGTTAATGGTATCTAAAAAACAAGGTGCTCAAAATCATGTCCCTATCCTCATAGGTAGAGCTGAAATGAATAAGGATTTCCACCCGAATTTCCTCCTCCTCTCGATGTCAGGCTAAACGGTGGGAATTAATTGTGAGGGAGATACACACTTGTCAAGGGAGTTATGATGAATATATTAGCTGCTGGTTTGAAGTAATTTTGGTGTTTAGACATTTCATTCCATTTACCTTACATGATTTCATATTTGAATGCTTATTTTGATACATGTAAATGTTATGCTCTTAATTTCTAAATTATCAGTGTGAGGTTTTGAGTGTGTGAATTGTGTTGTTCTGATTGAAGAGCCCAAGAATAATTTACATAACCACCTTCTTGAGATTTAAATATTATTCTTAAGCTCTTATTACATGAATAAGTTTTGGACCTTGACAATACGATTGTTACGTCATGTTTTGGTTCTTTAAGCATTGAAATAAAATCTTAGGAATTGATTAGGATTCCAAATAACTCCAACCAAAGAATTACTACAAACCTAAATGAATCTCTATGAACAATGAGCTTTAAATGTGTATAGTGAAATCACAATTAAACCTTTGTCTCATATTTTTTAAAATCCACTTTGTTTTTCAACTATTAAACTCTTTAAGTTAGGTTATTTTCTTAAAACTTATTTCAACCCACCCCCCTTTTGGTTCTTCTTATTAAAAAAATAACACTATAAAACCACCAACACTCCTTGAGAGATGACCTAGGGTCTGTCCTATACTATAAATAAATCTTAAAATCATAATCAATTTTACGTGTCATGAAAATGTGTTCAAGTGGATTTAAGATTATTTTAAATAAATATTTTGATTTGTGTATTATCATGGATTGTGAAATGAAATTTATGGTAAATGTTGGATAGATTTTAATACGGCCTTAGGGGCCATTTTATATAATTATATGTGTGTTTAATGATTTATGGTTTGTAAATGGTATATGTTTTGAAATTGGTTAAGGAATGTAAATGGTAAATATGTAAATTTTAATATAAGCATGTGCACATGGATTAGTAGTGTTGTTGGGTTAGTATGTCAGATTTAGGGTATATGATTCTAACTTATGGACTGAGGTTCCTTGTTTGGATTAGGGTGACTAATGCTCTAGGCCCCACCGATGTGTTGTTAGACTTAGGATGTCAAACTGAGGCTCTATGATCCTATGGTAAGTATGGTTTGGGATTTTAGACTGAGGATCTATTCTTACCAAACATATGTTCATGGCATGGTTTGGGATGTTAGACTAAGTCTATATGATTCAAAAACATATATATATTGCATGATAATTGGACTGAGGCTTCGAGGTAAGTTGATGAATGGTTTTATTAGTATATTCCACCTTTATGATTATAATCATGTACCCTTGTTATTGTAAGTGTGTAACCTCATAGGTCATGGCTTAAGATCCTAGTGTGGCCAGAGTTAGTTTGTTGGTTGGTTGACCCTAGGGAACTTAATGGATAAATTGGTTATTTTATGATTCTTTTATTGTGAGTCATGTACCTTTTGTTCCCTCTATATTTATTATACTTTCTTATCTATATACACTACTGTATAGACTGGTTATTACTTTAGAATCCTTTGGTAGTGGACTACTGAGTTATACTCACACCCCATTCGGGCCACCCTGGCACTTGGGTACCTGAGTAGATACTACTTGTTTTTATGTTCATGTTCAGGATAGGGATCAATTGTATGGTTCATGAATGGGATGTTTTGTTGGGCATGTAATGTTTGGACCGGGTTGGGACTCGGGTTCCCATTCAGGATCATTTGGTATTTTTTACTTTGGACTTTATTTGTATGACTCCCTGGCATGTAGTATTTTCATCATATTATTATACCATGGGCTACTAGGTTAATTATTAGGTTATGTTGTATGTAGCCCATTTATGGTTCATATTGGTTCTATTATATGTTGATATTACCTCTATTATGGTATTACTCTGATAAGTGGGTATAGTCTTCAATACATATCTCTATTGACCTGTGCTTCTAGTAAGAAGCCTTTGGAATACAAGGAGGTGTGTCTGAGTTCATGTGGTGACCCGACTCAGGGCATCTATTATAGTGGCTATCGGGCTGGGGACGTTACATGAAGAGTATAATAAAACCTGAAAAGTGAAGCAAACATGAGGATGATTTTATAGTTTATCATATGTAGTATAATTATACAGGTTTTTTATTTATGGTTTTTTGATATTTTTAAAATATTTTAACAATATAAAATGTATCATGTTATAAAAAATCCAAACTCTATATTATTATCATTTATATGGACTAAATATATTTCAAGAAGTGAAATGATAATTATCCTCTCAAATAATGATATTTAGTTATCCCAATCCGATTTTCATAAAAAAATATTATATTTTTTTGTGAAATGTTAATGTTAGAATTAGTGTGCTTTTTTATTGAGATATGGAATATTCTCATGAGGCACAACATAAGTTTAGTTCATTGGAAAATCCACCAGGTATACTACATGGATATTTATACACTGTGTATTTGGTATTCTAGGATTGAATGTTTCATTTTTGTATTTCCCTATACCCAAGGTTAGAAAGTAACCTAGAATGATAACCTTCATATTTTGATACCTTTCTTACAAAAGCGTTGAGGCTTAGCTAATAAAGGGTGGTTGTGTATATTGTTGTTCATGCCGTCAGTAAAAGCCTAACTAAGATGGGATTTTCCCTCTTATATGAAGATTATGAAATATGGTCTCTCGATTGAGATAAAATGGGAAGTGTTGAAAGTGCTCAGTAATGATGATTGCTTCACTAATAGGGGGAGGGGTTGAATTGATGATACTTTTTCTTTTATGTTTCCCTGAAATAACCTTCACCTTATCTTACAAAATCAACCCTACTAAAAATAATTCAACCACATATCCAAAGTAATACAAGTATTTATAAGATTAACTATTCAATAAGAATAGATACGTCCTTATTATGGTTTGGAAATGATCTAATACCACACAATCCACTAGAAAATAATCCTTGTATTATAATGAGTAGGATACGCCCTATCAATTGTGTAGCACTATGTAAACAATTCCAATAGTGTGTGTACACCCTCTTAGCACAAATAGGGTAATACAATGTTTATTTAACAACTTGTGTTACCTGTGCTTTTTTCAAATTCCATAAATGTATTCAATTGAAAACACTTCTTCAATTTCTTACCCAGAATAAGGTGAGATCTTCTTGGACTTTGTTATGAAAAAACAAGTCAGATTTTTATAGTTTAATTCCTCTGAGTATGATTCTTCTTGATACGATTATTCCAGGTATTATTCTTCCAGATATAATTCTTTTTGGTATGATACTTACCAGTATGATTTTCCTCAGTATGAAAAATATAACTTTGATAGAATACGATAGTTATGAATCAACACCACTTCAATTTTGAGTACGAAAAAATATCTATGATTTTTCCTAAGTACAGAAAACCCAAAATGAAAATTCTGATCCAATTAATCCAGATCGATATGATAATCATCCGAATACAATTGACAAGACAAATATGATGATCATCTAATTATGAAGAACAATGAATATGATGATCATATGAATACAATGTTGTGATCCTGTCTCTTCTCTTTCACTTCAATCCGTCAAAACTTTTTCAAAAAAAATTAATACAGAAACTTATTCTTCTCTCTACAACTCGAAACTTCTCTCTCGTGAATAGTATATCAGTCATCATAAAATAACAATGAACATTTCAACTTTTATAAGTGACCCTCAAGTGACTTTGGCAGGAATCCCAAAAAAATAACACTTTATCAAATTCACCTTAATCTCAATTTCCCCTAAAATCTTGGGTGAATTTTTACTTTTCCAGTGCTTATAAATTCTTCTCTAATCTTCTAAAAAACTTAATTTATTCTTTAGCCTTTCATTTAAATTAATGGGTCGAATTTTCTAAATCTTATTTCTTCAAAAAAAATCATCATACCAATTATATGAAAGTCTATAAAGAAATGGATACCAATGTGATTAATGAATACAATTATAAATTTTAATGTCAAGCTCCCCCTTGATAGTACATTCAGAAATATCTGCTTTTAAACCTTCTTCAATTCTACTCTTGAACTAGTTAAGAATAAAAGACATATTATCCACCTCTTCTCCTAACCCTCTTAAAAAATACCTTGAGGAGAAAAATAAATTAATCCAACTCTTGACCCACTTGATGAAGACATTTGAAAAAAAATCAGAGTTCATCTATCTCTTCCTTAAGCAATTCAATCAACCATCCAAATCATCTTGAGTACGATTATCCAGATTACGATCTTTCTGATTACGATTGGTCTGGATATGATCATTCTGGGTATGATAATTCTATATATTATTATTATCTTTTTGATCTTGAGTGTGATCATCCTAGGTATGGAAATTTTTCTATGCATACGATGGATGATCAGATGCTATAGTAAATCAGCAGCTTATTTTCTTTCTCTTCCACCCAGATACAATTAATTTAGGTACAATTGCTTTTCAATCGATAGCATCACTTTATTCTATTCTTTTATAAATCTTGTATCATATGTTCTACAATAAACTTATGATTTATGTGAAATAAAAATAAGTATGGCATCTTCAAATTTATTTAACCGTAGTCATAGAGACTCTGATTCTCCATTAAAATAACCACTGCTTTTACACTAAATTCAGAGTGAATTTTATGACAATATAATTCCAGCAAGATACATTCTCCATGTGACTGATTCTCTCATTCCATATAATGATTAATTACTCATTATGATCTTTTCACATACTGGATCCAAGGTGAATCTGATCAGAACCATTTCTTCCAAACATCCTCTTATCATTACGATGGACATAGTGAATCTAATTTTTCAGAAAACACAAGTATGATTCTTTTGAAAAATTTGATCAATATGATTCTCACCAAATACAAATTGATGTTATTTCCCTTTCATATTAAACTTCTTTAACAAAACAAAGCCTTCTTTGACATAAAAAAGTCAATATTTGAAAACAACCACCTTCATCTTCAACTTGGTCAAAACAATATCCCCATTTGGATTTTGTTTTCAAATAAATTTAATAAATCACATAATTTTGTATCCTCATGAAATGGATTAATTATCAATAATTTTAAGCCTATGTGAGCTAACTCATTGTAAGAAACTAAAATCATTGACAGCAAAACCATGTTGTCCAAAAGTAGTGATTATAACAACCTTTTTCTTTTTTCCTTCCTCATCTCTTCTGCAACCTCATATCTTCTTCATCCTCCTAGGAATACGAAAACAATTCTTTTTCTTAAAACCACTCCAACAAATAGTTAGAATATTTCACTCACAAAACAATACTGAATTTATAGCTTACCCACAACTCCCTCTTTTTTCATGAAATACATTTATTTATGAAATAATTATCCCCCTTGATAATACAATACAAAAGTAAGATGATAGAGGGGACAGAAACACATAGCTCAAACATGAAGAGAAAGAGGTTGTATACCCATGTTCAACCTCAATTTATAGAATGATTCCTTCCGTAATGGTTTTGTGAATATGTCTGAAACTTTTTCCGATGTTGGTACATACTTAATATTCAATTCATTATTCTCCACATGCTCTTTGATGAAATTATATTTGATATCCATATGATTTGAATGAGAATTTTGAGCAAGATTCATGGTGAGATTGATTGTTATTTGATTGTCACAACCCATGAGCAATGGTAACTCACTTCAACAAGTAAATCTTCCAATTGAGTTTTCTTCCACATAAGTTGAGTAGTGGTTTGAGTGGAAAAAACATACTTAACTTCATCCGTACTGAGAGTTACTAATTTCTTCTTATTTTAATTCCAACTAACACAATTCTTTCCTAGAAAGAATACTCCACCAAAAGTGTATCTTTTGTCATCAACCTTTCATACTCAATTAGCATCTAAATACCAAAATAATTTAATACTATCTGAGCTTCCATACCTGATTCCTAATTTGTATTGTTCCTTTGATGTATCATAGAATTATTTTTCCAAAAAGTAAATGTGATTCTTTTTTAGCACTCTAAAATCTTACACATAAGGTAACATCATAAAAAATTTCGGGTCTTGACGTGATAAAATACAATAAACTTCCAATAAACATTCAAAATTCTTTCTGATCAACTTATGTTCATTCTCCATATTTAGATAAATTTGTTCTCTCTGGTATTGAAGCAGAAAAAGTTTTTGATTTTTCCATGCCAAACCTCTTAAGGGGTTTCTTAGCATACTTTTCTTAGGAAAGAAAAATGTATTCCTTCCTTTGATGGATTTGTAACCCAATAAAGTATTTTATTTACACCAGCATGGAAATTTCAAAAACCATTTTCATTTCTTTAGCAAACCTTTCACAACTTCTTTCATCATTCCCAACAAAGATAGTGTCAACAAAATAAACAATCACAGTGAGGTAATACATTTGAATTTATCTAATGTGGAGATTTTAATACACTCTTCATTTCTTGAAATTCATCTTCCTTAAGAATGTATGCAATTGGAAATACCATTCCATTAGAGCTCATTTTATTCTATACAAATCCTTATGTCAATCTATAAAAATAACTTTTATATTTCCAACTAAACGGCCACATGGTTGTTCAATATAGACTTCCTTATCAAGATCACCATTCAAAAATATGAATTTAACATCCATTTGAAAGATCTTGTAGTCTCCTTATCTTGTAACTGTAAGAGAGATTCTGATTGTTTCAAGTATTTCCACTAGAGAAAAGGTTTCATCAAAGTTAATACCTTCAATTTTTTAATACCCTTTTCACCCAAATCCTATTTTGTTTCTTATCACTTCACATTCCTCATTTATCTTGTTCTAGAAAACCCACTTTGTGCTGATGATGTTTTTACTTTCTAGATTGGGTATGAGTTCCCATGTATAATTCTTTTTAATGTTATCCAACTCTTCATTCATGTCCTAAACCCATTTTGTATGCTCAAAATATTCTTTCACATCATTCGTCTCTATTTTTGAATACAGAGAAGTATGTGTAATAGAATTCATTGTTCTTCTTGTTTGAACATTCTAATGTTTATCACCAATTATATTCTGATATTTAACTTACTTCCTCATCCTAGGATGATATTTTTTAATATCTTCCTCATCATTCAAAATATTTGAGTCTAATTATTCTTCAAGATTATAAATACAATTGTTTGTATCCTTGTGATTTCTTCAAATTTCTCAACATCATATTCTACTTGAATATGGTTCTCTTTCTCACCTCTTTATATTAATTTCACATCAATAGAATAAACAATTATTTTTGTCTCTTTCTTGAAGCATATATATCCTCTTCCTTTCAGAACATATCCAAGAAAGATTCCATATTCACCTTTTTGTTCAAACTTTATATAGATTCCACCTTTCTTCTTTTTAATATATGGACTCCTAAAAACTCTTAAGTGTTTAAAACTTTGAGGTTTTTCAAAAAAAATTATCTTGAGTAATATTTGATTGAGGCCTATAGAAAAAAAGTTTCTCTATATACATAGCAGTACTCATGGCTTGCCTCCATTAGTAAATAGAAAGACCATGTTCAAGTAACATCATTCTTCCCATTTCCACCAAAATTCTATTCTTTATTTCAGCAACCCCATTTTGTTGAGGAGTGTATGCAGAACTGTACTCATGCTAAATTCCTTGTTTATCAAGATAACTATTGAATTCTTCACTTCTATATTTACCACCATTTTATTTTCGCAACTTCTTCCCTGAATACTCACATTATTTCTCTGCCTTCCATCGGAAACTTTTAAACATTTTCAAAGCATCTGATTTATGTTTCATATATATAACACAAGTAATGTGAGTAAAATCATCAATAAAAGTGACAAATTACTTATCTCCATTTTTTATTATTTTCTCATTGTCCCATATATATTATAATGAATCATCTCCATGGGTTTTTTTGAACAAACCTCAACTTTCTTATGTATAGAATTTGTAATATTTCCTTTCTAACAAATAGTGAAATGACAATATCTTCTTCTTGGAAAATTATGAATTTATTGGATACTATATATTTTGGATAACTTGTTCATGTTTCTTTGAAACATTTTCCCCATACTTTTATGCCATAATTTATTTTCTTCCACCATACTCATGTAACTAGATTTTTGTATTTCACCAACTTGAAATAAGTTTCCTTTTGTATGTTGGCCTCTTGTTACAATTTTTCCATCTTCTTCACTTTTCACAAAAAAAACCATATTTTCTAAAGATAACTTTGTTAACATCATCAAACAATTCTGAAACACTTAGCAAAAAAATATTCAAACCATCAACATACAAGGCTTTCTTAAATTTCATCTTTTATTTCTCAATGATGGCTAATCCAACACCTTTAATTTTCAAGGATTAATAATTTCCAAATGTCATTGTTCCTTCTTTAAAGTATTTAACATTATTCAAAAATTTAAAATATCCTTTCATAAGAGAATAACACCCATTTTCAAGAATCCAAGGACATTCTCCTTTTGTATCTTTCAATGTGGTTTCAACAATAAGAGCTTTTATTTCTTCCTTTTCTTTATTCATATTCATATTCGGAGAATTTTTAAGAATATGTTTTTGTTATGGTAACAAAACAATATATCTTTTTTCAAGGTTTATAGGTTTTTCACATCTTTCAAAAATAGTTTCCAAAGGTTGTAACCTATTTCTAATTTTTACTCCACCTTTCTCAGGTTTCTTTAAAACAACCTTCTCAGACTTATTCTTTTGAAATAATTGACTCCCCATTAACCTTTTCCTTTCATAACCTATGGAATAATAGTAATTTTTTTTGTTAAACCAACACATATTTGTTGTATGTATGGATCCACCACAATACCAAAAATAGACATAGAAGGAGTATTTGCCTCTGAAAATTACATATTAATTAGAACTATGAATATATTTCTCATCCAAATTCTTCTATTTCATTTATAAGACAACAAGATTTCTATTATCAATTGAAGTTGTCTTTTTCTTTTCTCCTTTATCAAAACCATAAGTATTTAAAACTTTTCTAGACTCAGATTGTTTCAAAACATTTTCAAACTTAGGGTTATTTGAGACTTCTAAATTCCGGAATTTGTTGGTCTTGGCGACATACATTACTTTCCCAATATTCTTCATTTCTGAAACAATTCCATCTCTCTTCTCACCCATTGAGGGTAAATTTTGTTGAACCTTCTTTAGTTTCTCATTCCGATAACTTTCACCAACTTCATTAAAAGAGTTTTTGAAACTTGTATTTCTCAATTCGTACTTAGAGAGTTTTTTTTTTAGAAAGTTCGAAATATTCTTATTTTTCCTTCAACTTCACCTTAAGATGCTCATTATGATTCTTTTCTTCTTCAAGATACTTATTCAATTTAGAAATATATTCTATCAACCTTAATTTATCATCAACAAAACATTCTTGATTTCTTGTTGAAGAGCATTGATCTTCCTTTTTTTTTTGCTTTTCAAGCCTTCTGATACTTTTCAGACATTATTTCTACTCTTCTTTCAAATGATGTTCAATTTTAGCTTCATATTCTTCATAACTACTCCTTCTGAATTCTCCATCATTCACTATTTCAATAAAATTATTTTCAATACCATACTCAACTGCTTTTTCCGAATCAGCATCATTGCCTTCTTCTTCTTCATCTTTAGATAAGAATATTCTTCTTTTGGAATTGAAAAGTTTCCTATCCTTAATTCTGGAATATAATTTTTTTTCACCATGTTTCTTCCATGATCTTATTATCATTATTTCTTCTACTTCACTATCATCTTTTTTCTTTCTTCGAGGACAATTGGTAGAAAAGTTCCCAACAACCCCACATTCAAAATATTTTAAGGGAAGTTTCCCTCTATATTTCCTTATACCTCTTTTCACATTTTTAGAAAACAAGAATATAATATTATCAATATTTTTACGTACCTCATAATCATAATTGGATTCACCGGCTTCATATTAAATATGAATCTCCTTTGAATTTTCTTTCTTTTCATCCTTGAAAGAAATTTCTCCTTAAAATTTTGTTTTTCTTTTCATCTCTTCCTCCCTTCTAATTTCATAAGTGATGAGAGTGGTATATAAATATTCAAGAGATAATGTTTTAAGATATATGTATTCTAGTGAATAAACATTTTCATCACACTTTTCAGGAAGGATTCTAAAAATCTTTTCAAAAACTATAGAGTCATCCAACTTTTCACCAAGAAATATGATAGCACTCACAATGTCATTAACCTAGTAATGAAGTCCCCAATAGATTCATGCTCAACCATCTTCAAATCTTCATATTTCAATCTCTAGATTTCTAATTTTTCTATATTCACTTTTTTATTTCATTTATATATGTTTTTAAATTTATCTCATATACCTTTGGCTGTGGAAACACCTTTCACTATTAAGAATTCAGTTTCAAAAAGTGATGATAATATTACATTTGTGGCCCTTCCATTATTCTCAATATTCTTCTTATCAATAGATGTAAGAGGAGCTTTAAAATAAATAGGGGTAAACTTATTTTTTCTTCTTCAAGAACAACATATCCAATATACATAAGATAGGGAAAAATTTTATCTTTCCATATATGATAATTCTTCCCATAAAAGACCGAAATATCTTTATTGTTTACACAATTAAAATTATCCATTAACAAAGAATAAGTCAAGGGGACATCTTGTCACGAACCAGGATGGGTCTCCATCTGACCTGGTGCCCGGCCCGGTCCGTGGCAAGGCCCGAAGGGCATTCCTTATCCCCACAGGCTGGCACAAATGCCTTGGTATCAAACATTACATGGTAACTATTTACCCGAAATGAAAGACAGAAAAACAACTAACCAGATAAATAAAATGAAACCAGAAATAGACAACCAAACGTGCCTTTAAACTATGAACAAGTTTGAAGTATACAATTCAAACCAATAACTAAAAAGAAAAGATGACAGCGGAAACTAAAACTCATACTCAAACCTTCCAGAAAAATAGATGCCACATCAGCACTACTCTGCATGAAAAGACCAACTGCAACCTGAACCACCATCGCTGAGCATGAAGACACAACCCGGAATGCATAGGAAACGGAATCTACATAAAACAAAGGGTGTATGTAGGGTGTGAGATAAAATCCCAGTAGGAAGCCACCGAGAAAAGGTTCCACTCATAATTATTAAAATACAAATACATTTTCAATTTAACAAGAAAAACAAATAAGTTCTTAAATAATTTTAATGAAAAAGGTTTTTAAGGGGGAACTTCTCTAAAAGGAAAAACAACTTAAATTAACTTACACACACGCACACACACATGAACACATGCAGACACACTTATCTTGGTAACCTCAATGTCACACTGTGTGCCGACGGTGAGCAGAAAGAAAAGGAAGAGCACAATACAAGGGAGAGGCCCTAAAGATACAAGCGAGAAGTGGGACCCTAGAACCTCATGTCTCGGTGAACCATATCATGCATTCCCGTGCATGAGCCACTAGTAGGGAAACACCTCCTACCATAGTGGTCTCCAGTCATCATCCAATGTTTAGTTAGTGTTGTAAGCGTCAATCCTGCTAAGTGAAACTGGGCTGAGGACACTCCTGTATCACTAGCACTCTAGTATAGTCCGCCCACCTAGTACCCAGGCTTCCCATTTATGCTCAAGTAGTTCAAAGTTCATGTCGCATGTCATAATCATACACTTAAACCCAATAAGATACTACACACTCCATGACAACCATTTACACACACAAAAAAACCATTTGAAATAATACACTCGCTAAAAACGTTTTCAAAACACGCTTCACACTATTGACATAATTTAATAAACCATTTAAAAAGTTTATAAAACAATAGAAGAAGAGTGTCACATGGTTTTACACAAACCCAAAAAGAAAACATAACTATTTATAAATCCAAAACACATTCCAACATTACATGCACTCAAATACAATTTAATGTTTGACCTGCACCACCCAAATAGTTTGATGAAAAACTCGACACCGCATGTAAGATTCTTTTTGCAAAAACTACACAACTTAACAATCCAAAAATAAAATATTATTAAACAACTTTAAATAAGTAACTCGGAATCACCCATTAACCCACTCAAGACCTTAATTTATGATAATATGAACACAAAAATATATCAAAAACATATTTTACACTAATTGTACATCATGACAAGCTAACACTATTTGCACAACATAATAATCCAACCACGCAATTTAAAAAAAATCACTAACAACTAGATATGAGTTTTTAGCAGAAACACACACCTGATATAAACATGATACCAAGAGTTAAAATGAAAATCAAACCTCAAATATAAACTTATAACAATTCATATTAATTAAATAACATGCTAAATTAATTAAACTTGAAAATTGATTAATCAGATAATAATTAAGAGTGGAACCACCTACTTCGGCATCAGAAAACCCCAAATAAAAAAGCAATGCTCCAATCGTGCACCGAATTCGCCGAAAACAACTCAAATAAACTCTAACATCACACAAAAAACCAATTACACTGAAATTGAACCAAATGTAAAACCAAAACCCTAACCACAACTTAATCAAATTAGAAGAAATATCAACCGAGGTATAGCACACTTACGGCAACGGGTCCGAGAAGCTGTCCGAGCATGATGGAGGGTGTGGAAAGGTGTCGTGCCGGCTGAACCTTGTCGAAGGGGGGGGCTCTGTTTGGGTGCGCGTAGGGCGCAGGAATCAGGTTGGGATGCTGGGCTGGTCGGATGGAGAGTGGTCACCGGAATCGATCCGGCCAAAGCAAGGAGGGGAGGTTCGGCTGGCCGAAAAAGGGGGATGGCATGCGCAGACCGCCGGATAGAGCAGTGTGCGCCGGAGAGGCCGGCGAGGATGAAGGGTGCACGGTGGACTGGCTGGGGAGATGCAGTGCGATGGGCTGGCCTGGGAGCTCAGGGTGTGGCGCAACAAGTTATCTCCGGTGGTGTCGCAGGCGGCGGCCTTTAGCGCACAGGAAGAAGGGGCAACCACCTAGGGTTCCAATCAGGGGGGGAGGTGTGTTGCACAAATAGAAGGGGGGAAGGAGGGGATCCGCGCGGGGAGGGGAGAAGCATAGAGAGAGGGAGAAAGGATAGATATAAAAGAGAAAAAAAGATAAAGGAATAAAAATAAAAAAAATAAAAAAAAATAAAAAGAAATAAAAATAGGGATAAAATAAAACCTAAAATAAAACTCTAAACTAATTTAGAATATTATTATTGATAATAATAATAGTAATATTAGTGTTAAAAAAACATAATGTAAAATAAAATCATAACAATAACTTAAAATATATATATATACACATATATAACAATAGTTACAACCTAATTAAAACCTTAAAAAATTAATAATAATAGTAATGACAAAAGTGACATGCCAAAAATTTTATGACCTTTATAATAATTTAATATTATATATCTAATTAAAATAATAACTGAAATTATAATAAGAAGAAGAATAATCCCCAATAATAATAATAATAATAATAATAATAATATTAAATCAACTCTTAAATTATTTAATCATTTTTCATATTTTATTTTTCACTTAATGTATTAGTCAACTCGCTAATTAAATGATTACTCGCACACCGAGTAGGCCGAACGAACATCTGACTAAGCCATGAGGCTTCGCCCGTTCCTTGCCAACGTGCCTAAAACTACCAAGCCAAAACACTCATTTATCCTCAAAACGCAACAACCCAAGTCGATTCTGGAAACGTGCACGGTCGTGTGCAAGGTCGCGCACCCAAATAATAACACATTTAATAATAAAAAATCATCCAATAATGATTGGGAGCTACACACGGTCACGCGTACGGGCGCACACCCGTATAAGATCACAAAACCCTTTTAAATTAGAATCGATTCAAACTGCAACTCAAAGAAAGACCTAAAATAAATTAAAATATAATAAGTGTCAGGTCGGGGTGTGACAATTCTCCCCACCATGACACTTTCTGCCCCCAGAAAGTCCCAAAATACTAGGTTAACTAAGGGTTCCAAGTGAGACCACGAAGACCCCTAAAACAAAACCTCAATCACCTGATGACCGGGCATTCAAAATCCCATGACCTGAAACTCCAATTTCTCAAAACCAGAATCACCAAGAAAAATGACCAACAAGGAATTCACCTCGAAGTAGAACTGCAATATGGAACACCCCGACCCCTGACTTAGGGATCACCCAGACTGCTCGAGATCTCCAAGAACACTCATCCAGCGACCCATTATCCAAGCTAACCAATTAACATGGTCGAGGTCGGGCGAAGCGGAAGTAAGATGTCGCCCCGCAAAGGGAACTTTCAAGACAAAGTCTTCCACAAGTACGTCCTATGGTGGTATCCCCACCATATTAGGGTTCTTGTCGAACATTGGTTCTCCAAATCAAAACAAATCCCAAACCCAGACATCTCTAACAATGGATTGACCCTTCAAACACCCTATGTTTAACCAACATAAGCGGAGAGATCAGCAAGACCCGCACTGGGTCTCCCCACCATTTTAAAATATCCTAACACCATGAAACCCGCGCGGACATTACCAGTTTACTTTGAGAAATACTGACTGAATCCTTCATTGTGAACCCACCAACACGGGCCGACCTTCACTGATTATTCCTACAGTGGAAAACACTCTCCCACATGAGATAGCTTTGATAGCAGAAACCCCTAACCAGGAGGCGAACCAGACAGGCGCACAATAATTCCACAAGACATGAGCATCTCCGACCACAAGAAGGTTCACAGAGCACACCCACTAGCTTTACAAGAATATGGGTTTTTTAGAACCTCTTTAAGGCCCAAGAGGAACTCCCATAAAATAAGACCACGACAATTAGACAAGGGCTCCATTCCCCTCTCAACAAGAATGAAGCCTTCAGATAGGGTACTGCAATAGGGAAATTTAAGTTTTCCCCGTCCCGACATTGCGGACTAAAGTCAGACCAAGCCCGTCCCACGTCTGACGAGTTTTGACTGCACGCAAGCTTCACCCTGAGACCTATGGCTAGGGCACTGATGTCTAAAGCATCTCCAGCCTCGCAGTCACAAGCTGACCACTTCTAACTGGAACTTCCTCTGCTAGAAAAGAAGTATGCATACTTCTCCTCGTGTCTCGTGCGGCCACTCTATTAACATACCAACTGAGAATTGTAGCGAACGACTTAGAATGTCTGACTGACCACACTAGAGATAGGAGGTTGATTGGTCTGTCCAACACGCAACATGAACAGATGGAAGGAGCACTCCACGAACAAGTCCTTTTGGTTCACACTCTTCATCAGATGAGGGACCTACTCTTCCCACAATATAAATATGACCAACAACTTGTAAAATTTTTAGACTGACGATTCCACACTACTTCTGGGTCACATGGAACTAGCTCATCAGAAAGGTCAACACACCTCCTTCGCTGCATGTTGACTGGTCGAGCATCTACAAGATCAACCACCTTCCTTGCCTTCACTTCTTTAGGTACAACCGTGGAATGAGGCTAGTCTTGAGGATCACTCACGACATCCTCATTTTCAATGAAAACAGAACGATCACCATTCACTAGTTTAGTCCCACTCCACCAGACGTACTCGAGACAATCTTACAACCGCACAACATTTGGAGTCCCTCCAAAACCAGAGACACTTATAACTTTCCCAAATCACTCAAAGGAATCCAACTGACATCGATGTCTATGAACAGTCGACGCCACCGAGTAAAACCCAACTCTGCCACTCCACTAAGAGTCTGGGTCAGGCCAAGAACTAAGAGAGACCAGCTAGAACCCATGGAACGTTTCTAGGTGGTATATCCCAAACAAGAAACACAAAACAGCCTTCCACAAATCCAAACACATCACAAAAAAAACATCAACATTCCAAAAACAAATCCAATAATCCCAATTTCAGACAGCAATTCATTTTCAACGAAAAACACTCACTTGGAAAAACAAGCACCACACAACAAGCCCAAAATCTATTTTGAAAATCCATCTTTACTCTAAATGAAATTTCATTTTTTTCCATTTCCAAAACCATTTGAGCATGAAAACCCATTTAAGAAAAAGGACCACTTTCTAGGAAACAAGAAGCAACCTTAGAGATCAATCAACCACCACTGATATTCTATGGTGCCTCGCAAGTATGAATTTTCATGCCACTCAGGCACCCATCCACACGATCCACCAACTATCCATTAATCAAGTCCACATGCACATGCGAGCACCTATAGAAATACCACTGGAAAGAAACAAGGCTACTCCGCTTTCAAAAAAAACATTCTCAATATCAGAAAATACCTTTTTCTTTTCAAAACCATTTTAAAAATTCAAGGAAAATTTCAAGAATTATTTCCATTTCTAAAATAGCTCATTTCAATTTCAGATAACCCAATACATCCCTTTAGAAATTAAACTTTGAAAAATCAACGCCAAATTCCAAAAACAAGGTCCAATAGAAATGCACCCCAAAATAAAATAAGAGCAGCAGCAAAGTCCTCTTCCCTTTTTAAAGGAAAATAATTTCACACCAATTCATAAAACGGAAGCAACACATCACAAACATTAAAGCAACTGGGCGGAGGACTAGTGGTCATGTCTAACTTGGCTACACGGTTTAGCAGACCGTGCCCTAGGCAAGTGCCAACCACTAGGAGTATTGAACCGTACTCTTGGGCATCACATGGGTCGCTACTCCATGTGATACCACACACAGTACCGGTTTACTCCTACTGTCATCCCCCATCCACACGGACCAAAGTCAAAAACTTAAATACCGAACTACCCCTGGGTACTCGAGGATCAAAACGAGTAAGAGTTTGCAACGCCCTTCACGCACATATCCCTCGAGTACCGATAGCCCTATCTCCAATCTACCTGACATCCTGAATAATAAGAGAAAGAACCTAACCGGCCCCTTTGATACCATTTTGTCACAAACCAGGATGGGTCGCCATCCGACCTGGAGCCCGACCCGGTCCGCGGAAAGGCCCGAAGGGCATTCCCGATCCCCATGGGCTTTCATAAGTGCCTGGGTATCATACATTACATGGGAACAATTTACTCGAAATAAAAGACAGCAAAACAACTAACCAGATAAATAAACTGGAACCATAAATAGACAACCAAACGTGCCTTTAAACTATGAATAGGTTTAAAGTCTACAATTAGAACCAATAACTAAAAAGAATATACGACAGCGGAAACTAGAACTCATACTCAAACCTCCCGGAAAAAGAGAGGCCACATCAACACCACTCTGCATGAAAAGACCAACTGCAACCTGAACCACCATCATTGAGCACGAAGTCACAACCTGTAATGAAAAAGAAACAGAATCTACATACACCCAAGGGTGTATATAGGGTGTGAGATAAAATCCCAGTAGGATGTCACCAAGAAAAGTTTCCACGCATAATTATTAAAAGAAAAATACATTTTCAATTTAACAAAAAAAAAGTGCTTAAAGAATTTTAATGAAAACGGTTTTTAAGGGGGAACTTATCTAAAAGGAAAAACAACTTAAATTAACTTACACACACGCACACACACACACACACATGTACACACACTTTTCTTGGTAACCCCAACGTCACACCGTGTGCCGACGGTGAGCAGAATGTAAAGGAAGAGCACAATACAAGGGAAAGACCCTAAAGATACTAGCGAGAAGTGGAACCCTAGAACTTCACGTCTTGGTGAAACATATCATACATTCCAGTGCACGAGCCACTGGTAGGGAAATACCTCCAACCATAGAGGTCTCCAGTCGTCATCCAATGTTTATTTAGTGTTGTAAGTGTCAATCTCGCTAAGTGAAACTGAGCTAAGGCCACTCCAGTATCACTAGCACGCTAGTCTAGTCCGCCCACCTAGTACCCAGGCTTCCTGTTTGTGCTCAAGTAGTTAAAAGTTCATGATGCATGTCATAATCATACACTTAAACCCAATAAGATACTACACACGCCAAGAAAACCATTTTCACACACATAAAAACCATTTGAAATAATACACTAGCTAAAAACGTTTTCAAAACATGCTTCACACTATTTACATAATTTAATAAACCATTTAAAAAGTTTATAAAACAATAGAAGAAGAGTGTCACATGGTTTTACACACACACAAAAAGAAAACATAACTATTTATAAATCCAAAACACATTCCAACATTTCATGCACTCAAATACAATTTAATGTGTGACCTGCACCACCCAAACAGTTTGATGAAAAACCCGACACCGCATGTAAGATTCTTTTTGCACAAACTACACAACTTAATAATCCAAAAATAAAATCTTACTAAACAACTTTAAAGAAGTAACTAGGAATCACCCATTAACCCACTCAAGACCTTCATTTATGATAAGATGCACACAAAACTATATCAAAAACATAGTTTACACTAATTTCACATCATGACAAGCTAACACTGTTTTCACAACATAATAAGCCAACCACACAATTTAAAAAAAATCACTAACAACTAGATATGAGCTTTTAGCAGAAACACACACCTGATATAAACATGCTACCAAGAGTTAAAATGAAAATAAAACTTCAAAGATCAACTTCTCACAATACATATTAATTAAATAACATGCTAAATTAATTAAACTTTCAAATTGATTAATCAGATAATAATTAATAACGGAACCACCTACCTCGGCGTCGGAAAACCCCAAATAACCAAGCAATGCTCCCATCGGGCACCAAATTCGCCGAAAACAACTCAAATAAACTCTAACATCAAACAAAAAAAAATTACACCAAAATTGAACCAAATTTAAAACCAAAACCCTAACCGCAACTTAATCAAATTAGAAGAAATATCAACTGAGGTATAGCGTACTTACGGCAACGAGTCTGAGAAGATGTCCGAGCATAATGGAGGGTGTGGAAAGGTGTCGTGCCGGCTGGACCTTGCTAGAGGTGGGGCGTTGGATGGGTGTGCACAGGGCGCAGAAAGCAGGTTGGGATGCTGGGATGGTCGGATGGAGAGTGGTCGCCGGAATCAATCCGACCAAAGCAAGGAGGGGAGGTTCGGCTGGCCGGACAAGGGGGATGGCGTGCGCGGACCTTCGGATATAGTAGTGTGCACCGGAGAGGCCGGTGAGGATTAAGGGTGTGCGATGGACTGTCTAGGGAGCTGCAGTGCGACGGGCTGGCCTGGGAGCTCAGGGTTCGGCGCGACGAGTTCTCTCCGGGGGTGTCGCGGGTGGAGGCCTTTAGCGTGCAGGAAGAGCGGGCGACCACCTAGGATTCCAATCGGGGGGAGGTGTGTTGCGCAAATAGAAGGGGGGAAGGAGGACATCCGCACGGGGAGGGGAGAAGTGTAGAGAGAGGGAGAAAGGATAGAGATAAAAGATAAAAAAAAGATAAAGGAATAAAAATAAAAAAATAAAACAAATAAAGAAATAAAAAGAAATTAAAATAAGGATAAAATAAAACCTAAAATAAAACTCTAAACTAATTTAGAATATTATTATTGATAATAATAATAGTAATATTAGTGTTAAAAAAACATAATTTAAAATAAAATCATAACAATAACTTAATATATATATATACACATATATAACAATAGTTACAACCTAATTAAAACCATAATAAAATTAATAATAATAGTAACGACAAAAGTGACTTGCCGTAAATTTTATAACCTTTATAATAATTTAATATTATCTATCTAATTAAAATAATAACTGAAATAATAATAAGAAGAAGAAGAATCCCCAATAATAATAATAATATTAATATTAATATTAATATTAAAACAACTCTTAAATTAATTAATCATTTTTCATATTTTATTTTTCACTTAATGTATTATTCAACTTGCTAATTAAATGATTACTCACACACCAAGTAGGCCGCACGAACATCTAACGAAGCCATGCAGCTTCACCCGTTCCTTGCCAATGCGCCGGAAACTACCAAGCCAAAACACTCATTTATCCTCCAAACGCAACAACCCAAGTTGGGTCCAGCAACGTGCATGGTCATGTGCAAGGTTGCGAACCCAAATAATAACACATTTAATAATAAAAAATCATCCAATTATGATTGGGCGCTACACACGGTCGCGCATACAGGTGCACACCCGTATAAGATCACAAAACCCTTTTAAATTAGAATCGATTCAAACTGCAACTCAAAGAAAGACCAAAAATAAATTAAAATATAATAAGTGTCAGGTTGGGGTGTGACACATGTGATCTGATACCACTTAAATGTGCCCAATTAGGATGATTTCATCATTGGGAGGGGGAGGGGTGAATCAGTGATACTTTTTCTTTTATTTTTTCTTAAAACAACCTTCACCTGCTATTAAAGAATCAATTCCCTGTTGAAAAAAATTCAACCACACATTCAAAGGGAAACAAGTATTTACAAGGTTAAATATTTAATAATAATAGTTATGTCCTTGGTATGGTTTGGAAATGATCCAATACCACATAATCCACTAGAAAAAAATACTAGGATTACAATGAGTATGATATACCATTTCACTCATGTAGCACTATGTAAACAATTCCAAAAGTGATTTTTCACCCTCTTAGAATAAATAGGGTAATAAAATGTTTATGTGACAAATCATGTTACATTTACTTCTTTTCAATTCCACAAATGTATTAAATTGAAAAAACTTCTTCAATTTATAACCCAAAAGAAGGTAATAACTTCTTGGAATTTTTTATGAAAAATCATGTCCGATTTTCACAGTATGATTCTTTAGAGTACGATTCTACTCGATAGGATTCTTCCAAGTACAATTCATCCAGATACGATTCTCCTCAGTTTGATAATTCTTGGTACGATTCTCCTCAGTATGAAAAATATAACTTTGATATAATACGATAGAGATAAATCAACACCACTTCAATTTAGAGTACAAAAAACTCAGTACAATTCTTCCTCAATATGGAAAACCCAATATGGAAATTCTGATCTGATTAATCCATAATGATATAATAATCAACTGAATAAAATTAACAAGACAAATATGGTAATCAACTGATTATTAAAAACGTTGAGTATGATGATCAGTTTAATACAACATTGTGATATTGTATCTTCTGTTTCACTTCAATCCATCAAAAAAATTTCAACAAAAGTGAATAGTGAAACTTATTCTTCTCTCTACAACTTAGGGATTATCTCTCATGAATAGTAAATCTATCATTATAAAAGTATAATGTAGTTTCCAACTTTTATTGGTGACCCTCAAGTGACTTTGGTGGTAATACCAAAAAAAATCTCGCTTAATCGAATTCACCTTAATCTCAATTTCCCAAAAATATCGGGTGAATTTTGAATTTGTCAACAATTCTCGATTCTTCTTGAATCTTATAAAAATTATCACTTATTCTTCCAAATTTTATTACAATTCATGGGTCCAATTTTTTGAATTTTATTTCTTCAAAATAGATCTTTGTACCAATTATATGAAAGTGTGTGAAGAAATGGATACCATTGTTATTATTGAATACAATTATTCATTTGAATGTTAAGATCCCCCTTGGAATCACATTCTGAAATATATGCTTTCAAACCTTCTTCAATTATACTCTTGACCTAGTTAAGAATACAAGATTTTTTATCCCCTTCTTCCCTTAACCCTCTTGAAAAACTCACTTGAAGAGAAAAATAAATTAATTCAACTCTTGAAACACTTGATGAAGACATATGAAAATGAAATCAGAGTCCATCCATATCTTCCTTCATCAACTCAATCAACCATCCAAATAATCTTGAGTAGGATTATCCATAGTGGGATCTTTCTGATTACGATTGGCCTGGATACAGTCATTCTGGGTATAATCATTATGGATACGATCCTTATCTTTCTGATCTTGAGAATGATAATCCTAGTTATGAAAAGTTTTTTATGCATACAATGGATGATTGGATTCTACAGTAAATCAGAAGATTATTTTCCTTATCTTTCACCCATATATGATTAATCTAGGTAGGATTTCTTTTCAATAAACAGTTTCTATATCTTCTCTTCTTTAATCAAGATTGAATTGTAATTTCTCCAATAAACTTATGAATTATATGAAATAAAAATCGTCAAGGAATCTTCACATTTATTTAATCATAGTCATAAAGACTCTGATTATCCATAAAAACAGCCACTTCTTTTATGTCTAATTTAGAGTGAATCTGATGACCATCTCTTTACATTAAGTTATATTCTCCATGTGACTGATTATCCCATTCCAGATAATGATCAATTTATCATTATGATCTTCTCACAGACCATACCCAAGGTGAGTTCGATCAGAACCATTTCATCCAAACATATTCTTCTCGTTATGATGCACATAGTGAGTCTAATTTTTCAAAAAACACGAGTCTGATTATTTTGAAACCATGGATCAATATGATTCTCACCAAATAAAAAGTGATGTGATTACCCTTTTATCTTAAACTTCTTTGACAAAACAAATCCTCCTTTAACAAAAAAATACAACATTTGAAAACAACCACCTTGATCTTCATCTTGGTCCTAACATGTTTATGGCTTCACCTAGATAGTAAATATGTAACAGACTGACTCAAGCCAATCTGAAATGTCTTCAAACCTAGAATAATCCAAGGCCTTAGGTGCATTCCCAGTCACCAAAGGTTGGAAACTAGTGTCATGGTATCATAAGTGATCACGTGAGAATGATTTAACCCAAAAAAATACGATAAAAAATGGGTTCCAATATAAAACCTAATATGAGTTATCCTAACATTGAGCAATCACTCCAAATTATATAAGAAGATACAAGCAATAACAACATCCAAACATGTCATAAAAAAATATTGTAATCAAAATATTTTACATAAACCTCTCTAATTTTAAATAAAACCATTTTATATAAATATTTTATAATCCAAAATAAGGAAAAAACTATAAAAAATAGAATGATGGGTAGGATAATACACAACATAACCCAAATTGGTCCAATGAACTCAGGATACAAACCCCACCCCCACTATGTGACTCTCAAGACACCACTATAACCAACACTATTGGCTTTCCAAAGAAGATTAGTAGCAATCCAAACCTAAAAACCATAACCATGAAACATTCCCATGACATAAGAACTATATTCCCACCAATGTGAGTATGTAAGTTGTAAGACAAAGGCCTATGGGAAAACACCATGATTATATTTCATTGTTTTTATAAAGAAACCAAAAAATATAGTTTTGAAAATAAATTTGATTAAATTAGGTTTTCACTTCCTTTACACAATATGTAAATTTAAAAACATTACCTTAATCCTTTATTAAAACATACCATTTATAAAACATGCCTCAAATATTACTAAACAGGGTATTTTTTTAAAAAAAACATCTATTCCCCTTTAAAACATCACAACTTTAAAGAAACCAAGTTAAACATTTCTATTCCATTTAAAAATCACTTTTAAAAAACAAAACATCACATGGTTTAAAATTTCTTCCAATGTAATTTAATAAAATATAGTACTTGAAAACAACCACCCATTTTCCTTTAAAAATTTTACACTCACTCATAAAATATGAGTAAGGAGAAAATAGAAGATCAGTCCAAGGAAAGGTAATAAATAATGATAATAATGATGAAATAAAAATCATACAAAAAACAATACTCAATCAAAAATAAAAAATACATAAAATATGATCAAATAAAAAGGGTATGAAACTCACATTACAATGATAATAAATAAGTATAACATATGATACAAATCATGTGGAAATACCATAGGGATTATTGGGATAATACTTGATGTGCATAGGTGTAACCAACTTTTGGTAGGTAAATAGTCACACAACTCACTGCCTAAATTTCTCTCAATTAGACTCATCAGTGACACATCCCTAGATAGTTTAGAACATTAAACTATAGGAAACTATACAGTACATAACTCTAAACTAGATAAGACAACATCCCTCAACACCCCACTTAGTATCCTAGGGTTCCCCCTAGAATAGCTAAAGTAGGTGAGTCTCTATCAATCCAGTGTCAATTACATGAAAACCATATAGCCTAAATGAAATACAAAACAAAAATAAAATACATCCTACCTCCAAGACATCCCTTTCCAAAATTATACTCCTTCTTAAACACATAATCTTGAATGACAATCTATATAACCATCAACACATGCATACAAGAATAAACAATGGGTAATAATGAGGCTCAATTATGGTGTATACATCAATCATTAAATCACCTTTAAAACAAGGTTCCAAATGGTCCTTTACTCTAAAACCAAGAACCAAACCTTTGTAAATCCCTTTTTAAATCCATCTTTGAAAAGAGATTACACTTCCATAAATTACATAAACAACATCATGGAACCAACATAGAAAGACAACCAAATTAATTTTCAAATATTCCAATAAAAAGGATCCATCCTACTTTTTTAAAATATGTAAATCCTTTAAAACATGAACTCTCCACTTTATAAATTAAAAATGGCCCAAATAACCAAGAAAAAATCAATTTTCTTATAGAAAACCATCAATGTAATTTTATCAAATGCTTAAAATTAACAATGGCGCATTTTAAATCAAATTTCCATTGAAATATGATATTCAAACACTTTAAAAAAAATCCACCCAAGAATGGAAAACCTTTGATAACTCCTAAATAGATATCAATACCTCATTATTCTAGTAAAAAAGAACATTTGAAACATCAAGCATTGAAGGAACTCCTTAAAAAATGCAATGAGATGGAAGCACCTACCTCAAGTGATGAATGAAACTAGATTAGGTCTCAAGATAGGTCTCATAATCTCTAGAAACTAAAACTCCTAAAATTTATACAACCCTATACATATAAATATTCCATCATGTCCAATAGGGTTAGAGAATATTAAAGAAATGGAGAGAAACCGTTAGGTCCGAAAGGGGAATAGATACCCTGAGAGGGGGTGAATCAGAGTATGGATTTTATTTTCAAAATTCATCCTACCCCACTAGATCTTGACCTATTTATTATAAGTGTAACTTTTTTCTCTTTAGTGTTTATATTTATTGAATCCTTTCTAATTTTATTTAATTATAATGCAATGAT
The DNA here is from genome assembly GCA_963277665.1 of Viscum album. Classification (NCBI taxonomy): domain Eukaryota; kingdom Viridiplantae; phylum Streptophyta; class Magnoliopsida; order Santalales; family Viscaceae; genus Viscum; species Viscum album. The sequence goes on along the minus strand of OY728147.1, from coordinate 1,688,032,437 downwards.
AGTAAAGCAATAAAGCAACCACAAGGACACCAATATTTTTTATTGGTTCATCCTCACTAGGATACATCCAAGGAGCATACAATAGATATGTTTGTACCAAATTCACTAAGGATCATTCCCAATAATTATTTTTGTGATAGATCACTTCTATTCTGAGGATCACTTCCTTTAAAAGTTTTAGGGTCAGCTCACTACTTTCCAAAGGGTCACTCCCTTTTTCTCCTTCTTTGGATCACTATGGATGGAAAGGATCATTATCTTACTCTTCATTTTCTCACTACTCTAGAAAGGAACCACACACATTTTATGGAATTTTAGGTCTCACGTAGTTTATAGACGATTAGGTCCCTTCATTTTGGAAAATGAATTCATCCTCAATTGTAGGTAGATCCTCTGTTGAATCTCTTTCTAGGTTAATCCTTCACTTCTATGAAAACACCTAGATACAAAACTTCCACTTTATAGAAAACTATAATAGACTTATCTTTACTTTATACATAGTAATTACCTTTTTTATAAATATCATAAAGTGATTCCAAGTCTTCCTTTCATTTCTTTTAATGTTTTAGTGAATAACCTCCTTCTGCAAGTATTGTCAAATAGTGAAGATCCTCAATATATTTCTTCTCCTAGATAATTTAGATGTGACAATGATACTATTAATAGGTAAATGTAAGTGTGTATCTCCATGCACAATATTCTAGTGTGATACCCCTGTGCGAGACCCTGGTTCATAACTCCTTGCGTGAGATTTTGGCACGTACCCTTGCGTGAGATCGTGGTGTGAACCCCTCGCACCTTGCGTGAGTCCCACCTTATGCGAGTCCCCTAGAATTAATCATTGGTGCCTTGCATGATTCTCACCTTGTGAGATTCCCCTAGCATTGACCCCTAGCACCTTACAGGAACCTCCTTCACCTTAAACCCCTGGCACGAACCTCCTTCTCTATGAACCCCTGGCATGAAATCTTGTCCGTACTTTGCCTGAGTCCCACTCGGTGCAAGTCTCTTCCATGAGTTCTCTTTTCACGAGTCCTATTTCATGAGTCCTCTTTCACTCTTTATGCAAGACCTTGTTCAGATCATGTGCAAAACTTATGAAATTCCAGTTGTGTATACTCCCTCTCTGCGAACCTCTATCATGAAATCTCACAGCGATTCTCCTCTCCATATGAGCTTCGAATCAATATTTTAAACAAAAAATAATCAATATTTAAAGACAATACTTGGGTTATTTATAGGTGAGTTTCCACCACATTAATTCGACAAATCTTGAACAACCATCCACCTCATTGGCATCACATGCTCCATGTGATATGGATGCGATATATGCCCATTCTTTCTCTGAGATCTGGGTGTGAGTCCCCTTTCAACATTCACACTTTGTGCGAGCCCTTGGTTTTCATTAATGCTAGAAATTTGCGTGATTACAAGTTCCATATTCATGCTTATCATGAGTCCCTAGTATTCATTCACTCTTTTCATGATTCTCTGTTCACATTCGCACTTTCACTTTGTGCGAGTCCCTGGTTAGCATTCACACTTTGAGCGAATCCCGGGCGGGAGTCTCAAATAAAATCATGCACTACATTAGATATCCAACGACCACAATAACCTCTATAATTTCCTTATTTTTAACCTATTTTCATGAAATTTCTTGAGTACTTAACATGATTACTATTCACACTTTGTGTAGGATATGGGTGCGAGTTCTAAATACAGTCATGAGTTTTGCGCGAGATCCCTCTACAAGATCCAATTATAGTCATGTGTGCTACGCAAGATCTCCCCATGAGACTCAAAGAAAATCATGAAAAATATTTTAATTTTTAATGTTTTTGTCTTACAATGATTTTTTTTAACCATCATGATTTCCAAATACCATCATGAGTGATGTGTGAGATCCCTCTGTGATATCCAAAGACAATCATGTGCGATGTGCGAGATCTAAGGGAGAGACTCAAAGACAATCATGAAAAATCTTTCTATTTCCAGTGTTGTTATCTTCCAATGATTTTCATAATACATTGCAAGTTACAAAGACAACTATGAGTTTTGTGTGTGATAACATTAGAATATCATTTCAGTATCCATGCTCAGTGAGTTCAGTTTAGCATTTGTGCTTGCGATTTCAGTTCATCATTTGTGTTAACTCTTCAAGACATATTTAAAAACTAGAATTTTTCAACAACCAAAAACCTTGTCAACAAACACAATAAACCCAAAATAAACATCATGATGGATTTTTTCCTAACAACATCACCATTTGTTTTTGTTGATAATTCTTCAAATTTTTATACCACATTAAAACTTTTTCTATCATCTTCCCAAAATTCATTTCTTGTGATTCTAATAGTGATTAAAGATTTACTCAACACACACTCTAAGCCCACATGAGAAATGATTGGCATGACAAACATGAGTATCATTCTAAGTTTACTAATGAATCACTTCATTTCATTAGAAAACCACTCATCTGATTTCATCACAAACCTATGCTGTCGTGATATATAAATTCTAATCATTCATCTTCATCATCATAAAATTTAAAACTCCTCTTACTTCACTAATCCCCCTTCTTCACCAATACCCCTATTAGCTTCTCCATGTTTCCTGAAAATTTCATTTTCTCCCCTTTAATATCCACTATTTCCCCCTTTATCAACAAATACAAAGGTCACTCCATTTTATTCTACAATAGGGTAAAGAACTCAGATCAGCATATTATGGAAAAACTCATAATTTATTGAGGAGAGGGGGTCTCACATCAACACTTTTTCAAGTGTGGGAAGTCGAATAAACTCCAATATCTAGTTTATGATGTTCAAATTATTATTTGGGTAAGACCTTTATCAAAATATCTACAACCTATAATTCTGTAGGCACATACTCCAATTTCATAATCCCTTTCCCCACCCTCTCCTTAATACAATGATACTTAATTTCAATTTGACTTTACCTCGAGTGATGGACTATATTTTTTCTTAGATTTATATCACTTGAATTATCATAATAGATTCCAATCAAAGACATAACTTTAACTCCCATATCATCAAGCTTCTTCTTCATCCATAATAACTATGTGCATTCTTGACTGGTTGCAATGTATTCAACATCTATGATTCTCAATGAAATGAAATATTGTTTCTTTATTATCCAAGAATTATAAAACCTTCCAAGATAGAATGAACCACCTGATGTTGATTTTATATCATCTAATGATCTATCCAAATCTAAATTTGTAAATCCCAATAATTCTTGCTGATATTTTTCATTATATAGAAACCCAAAATCCACCTTTCCTTTGATATAACAAAGTATTATTTTCCCTGAAAGAATGGGAGTTTCCTTAGGATTACATCGATACCATGCTTCTTGACATGTGGAAAAATAAATATTTGGTTGTGTCACTATTAAGTACAATAGGATTCAAATGATTTTCATGTATTCTATGACATTAACCACATTTCCTTCATCATCCCATGACAGTTTCATCCGGCTAGCCCCAAAGTCACCATCTCCTTGAAATTATCCATTGAAAATATTCTCAAAACTTCTTTGGTATATTTTAATTGAGAAATTAATCTGACATTCTTTCCTTATGTCACCTATAAAATAAGGAGAAATGTCAGTTCACCAATCGTTGACATATCAAACTCACTTTTCATGAACTCTGCAAATAGATTTCACTAAACTTCATATGATCCACCAAATATTATGTTATCGGCATATATCAGCACAATCATCATTATATTACTATAATTTTTTACATATATATTGTAATCAAATCCACCACGCTAAAAACCAATATTATTAAATAAATTATGTAGTCTAGAATATCATGATTTTGATGCTTCCTTCAACCCATATAGCATCTTCTTCAACCAAAAAACTCTATTCTCATCTTCATTAATTATAAAACCATCTATATTATAAATATAAACTTCTTATTCCAAAATCCCATTCAAAAATGCTGACTGTAAATCCATCTGAAAAAAATGAACCTTCTTTTCACTTTTATAGTCAAGAATAATCTGATTGTCACTAGCCTTACAATAGGTGAAAATATTTCATCAATATCTATACACTCTATCTAGGAGTACCCTTTTCACACTAGTCATGCTTTGTTTCAAATAACTATGACATATACATTCATATTGTTTCGAAAGACCCATTTAGTCCTGATGAAATTCTTATCTGTTGGCCTTGAAACAATCTCCCAAAAAACCTCCAGTATTGACAAGATGTAAATCCTTAATACCAATTTTTATATTAATTTTAGATGTTTAATTATTATACATAATGGGTAGAATACTTTTTGGAAACTCTTTTAATCTTCTCTTAGAACTTCTTGGTATCCTAAAAACATTCTGTTGATACCATATTGTTAGATAAAAATAGATAAATATTAAATACATGAATTTTGTGGCTTGTCCACAAGTCATTATTCTTGAACATAAACATTCATCATTTATATACCATTGAAATATTTCATCTGATTAGGATATATAATTCTCCCCCTATGATATGAAACTCTTCTAGTTGTTAGGCCCACTGTTTAGACCCACAAGCATTCTTATTCTCTTACATAATTTCATCACATGTGGCTTTAGGTTTGAGAAAATTCTACATATCAAAAACATTTTCCATATTTATCTACCTTCAATGGTATTTTTAATAGGTTAATTTACTAGATATTAGTGATCCATAAACAAAACCACTAAGCCTACTGAGTTGGACCTTGGTGTAGGAAACAAGAAATAAAGTTAATAACACCATCATTGACCATTGAAATCAATTAATTCCAAATATCACATACATCTATAGACCATTAACTCCATTCAAGTAATTCTTCTAGATTTATTCTTTGGCTTAGGTAACTGATTTGAATCAGTTGAAATTATGGATCACATCACATCACCACTTTGCATCTTTTTATGACACTTACCCTTAGTTTATATCTTCACCAAAACCTGAAACATTTGAAAATCATCTAATATAATTTATACACATAGGGAGAGGGGAACCTCTAGTATCCTCAAGAAATGTATTGTGTTCTATCCTAATGTATCAACCCTTTGATACTTTCTTAAAAATAACTATACTATTTTTGTTTTTCTTCTGACTTCCCATCTAAATTCAAATATTCTGGCCATATGAATAAAAAAAATTACTCATATACTGAGTCTCCTTCTGATATTTTTATTCTGTAGGCTTGGTATTTTTCACATATTTGGGTTTAAACCCATTTGTATAAATTTCCTTATTTGATGCTTCGTTGATATTCAATTTTCCATAACTCTTTCTTTGATGAAGAATATTTTGATTTTTCATATGCTCTATCTTCTTACTCCATTAGAGAACTATTTATCTTTCCTTTACTCCTTGCCATGTGGTTGAGTCTTCCACTAAATTTACATTCTTATTAATCACAATTGGAGAATCTCCTCCCTTTTTCATCCAGATTTGTTCACATTCTTTCAAAGAGAGTTGTTGTGAGTGTATTAGTGGAGGTGATTGACACACCTTTCATTGATCTCCATGTGATTCAACTAAGGTTTTAAACTAGTTTTTTAACTTATCATATTGTCTTCCAATATTGGATTTTTTTATACACTTCCATTGTTGGGGATATCCTTTTGGGTTCCCTTTCCTTCCCTTATTTCTTCCTACTATAATGTTTTTACAAAGTCCCATGATTAGAACATATAAAACATCTTCCATTAAAGGCATACCTCATTACATCCTTTATCAACTAAGTTTATGATGCATCTAGAGTTCTTCTTGTGACATTAATCCCTCAAGCTTCTTGACACATACTCATGGTGTATACCTATCTTCCACAGTAATAAAATTTTACAACTGCTTTCTTCTGAGAGACTTTTCTTTCAGATTTATCAATAAGCTTCGGCTTATTTATATAATTAGAAATATTTTTGTCTTTAGAATATGAAATATATTCCAATGCCTCAAAATGAAAACTCAAAGTATGACCACGTATCCCACAGAAATATCAAATGTTATCACTACTTCCTTTAAAACCTTTTTAGGTCCATCTCCAGCACCTACAGGATTTTTCTTATGTCTAGAACTTTTCATATATTTCTTAACATCATGCATGGGAGGAGCTTAATCATATCCAATAGTGAATTTTTCCAAATTTGGTGGCCTTTGGTATGAGATAATCATTTCATTTTCCCCTCTAAAGTAGCATATTTCCTTTTTATTTCATTATCACCACTAAGACTTTTTAGTTATAATTTTTTATCTGTATATTTATTTGTATATTAATATATATTTATAAGATTAGTTTGAAATAAATTTATAAAATAAGTTTTTTATGTGTGTTTAAAAATAAATAAATACATACATACATACATATATACAACACACACACACACACATATTTATCCATATATTTATTTTTATATTAATATATATTTATAATATTAGTTTTAAATACATTTATAAAATAAGTTTTTTATGTGATTTTAAAAATAAATAAATACATACATACATACATATATACAACACACACACACACATATTTCCCAAGGGTCACTCCATTTGTCTCTTTATCTAGATCACTACCAGTAGAAAGGATCACCATCTTCCTCTTCCTATTCTCCCTGATCTGTAAAGGAACCACAGATAGTTTATGGACTTGTAGGTCCCACATAGTTTATGGACATGTAGGTCCCTTCATTATTTCTGATGAATGCATTCCCAACTTTAGGTAGATGCTCTGTTGAATATCTTTCTTGGTTTCTCATTCACTTCTGTGAAAACACATAGATGCAACCCTTACACTTTACAAAAAACTGGAACAAACTTCTCTTTATGGTAGACACAGCAATTACCTCCATTTTGGAAAGATCTTCAGTTGACACTAAGACTTACTTTCACCTCTTTGAATGTTACAGTGAATAACCTTATTCTGCAAGTATTGTCAAATAGTGAAGATCATCCGTCTTCTTCTTCTCCTTCATAATTTATATGTGAAATTCATAGGTAAATGTAAGTGTGTATCTTCATGTGAAATATTCTATTGTGATACCCCTATGTCAGACCCTGGTGCATAAATTATTACATAATATCTTTTCATGTACCCTTGCATGATATCCTGGTGCGAACCCCTGGTGCCTTGTGTGAGTCCCTTGGCGTGAACCCCTGGTGCCTTGCACAAGTCTCACCTTGAGTGATTCCCTTGGAATGAACCCCTAGCACCTTGCATGAACCTTCTTTACTGAAAACCCTAGGCATGAACTGCCTTCACCGCAAACACTTAGCACAAACCCCCTTCCCTGTAAACCCCTAACATAAACCCTTGTTCACACTTTACACAATTCCCACTCTGCGCAAGTCTCTTCTATGATTCTTCTTTCATGAGTCCCCTTTTGAGAGTCCAATTTCTCTATTTTTATTAGACCTTATTCAGATCATACAAAGCACTTACAGAATTTCAATAGTGTATACTCCTCTAAAAACCTATGTCGCAAGATCTCACCATGAGTCTCTTCTCCGGATGATCTTCAGATCAATCTTTTAAGAAAAACTTTTTCAATATTTAAGGAAGATTATTTGGGTATTAATATAAAGAGTTTACACCACCTTAATTCCACAAATCATGGAAAACTATCCACCTCATTATCATCACTCTCTCCATGAGATCTTGATGTGAGATCTACTCATGCTTTGCGTAAGATTCATACATGAGTCCCCTTTTAACATTCGCATATTTCATGAGTCCTTGGTATATATTCGTGCTTTCACTTTGTGTGATTCCCTTTTCCATATTCGTGCTTTGTGTGAGTCTCTATTCCACATCCATTCTTTCACTTTTCGCGATTCCCTGGTCAGTATTCATTCCTTTCATGAGTCCCTAGTGTGAGTCTCAAAGACAATCATACACTTCATGAGATCTTCAATGACTGCAAGACCCTCCAATATTTTCAAATTTTTTCTTTATTTTTAGGTGATTTTACAAGTCCCAATAATGAATCCTATTTTAACTTCGTACAAGATCTGGAAGTGAGCTCCAAATACAATCATGAGTGTTGTGTGAGATCCCTTGGTGAGATCCAAAGACAATCATGTGTGTTGCATGAGATCTCCCCACGAGACTAAAATAAAATCATGCACAATATTAAAATTTTCAATGTTTTTTTCTTCCAATGATTTTCTTAACCTATCACAAGTTCCAAATTCAACCATGAGTGCTACGTGAGATCCCTCCGCAAGATCCAAAGATAATCATGTACGCTATGCGAGATCTCACCGTGAGACTCAAAGACAATCACACACAATCTTGTGATTTTCAATGTTGTCATCTTCTAATGATTTTAATGATCCATGGAAAGTTCCAAATACAACTATGAGTATCATTCATGATCACATCAAAAGAGAAGTTCAGAATTAATGCTCTGTGATTTCAGTTTAGGATTCACGCTTGTGAGTTTAGTTTAGTATTTACAGTAACTCTTCAGGACTTCTTTGACAACCATCCTTTTTCAACACCCTCAAACCTTGTCAACAAACAAAAACAACCCAAAAGTACCATAATGTCCACTAGGGTTATATAATATTGAATAAATTGAGAGAAACCAAGAGAAAGAGTAAGGAGAAGCCTTTACCTTTAAATCAATGAAAAGAATCACCAAAATACCTCCCTAAATACACTATATATTGTTTTGAAAGAAGAATATATTATATTGGTAGGCACCATGGATGAAGGGTTTTAGTGGGGGAAGCCAAAGGTGGATACAATAAATAAAAATAATATTAAATGAAGAGAATACAAAAAAAATGGGTAGTTTAAATGGTTTACCAAACCATGTGGTAGTTGTGTGATCTCCACCGCCCAAAAATTATAGAGGTCACATAGTTACTACTGCATGGTTTTAAAAAATATGTGCCTAACTATGTGGTCCTATAAAATCTATAAACAAATTAACCTGGGGTACCCCTAACTCAAGGGAGAAATTAATCATATATATATAATAAAGTAAGTGACATTTTGGGGTGTCACAATTCTACCTACCATTCCACTTTCTACCCCTATGATGTTATCCACAACTTTGGTCAAGGGAAAAGTTTAGACTAATTCATTTATATGGAGGACTGAAAAAAATCAAACTTCTAGAACCAAAAACCAAGAAAATGGGACACGATCATCCCACTACTGGGAAGAACAATTCTAAAATGGATTATGATTTACAAATAGATAAAGAACTCACATATGATATATGTGTATGTTGGAGTTCCTGAATTTAAAGTGGATCAAAGGAGTGCATATACCAATATCTAATATTTTTTACCACCTCTTATTTCCCTTCTATGAGGAATGTGATTTTATGATTCATAGTGCTTTAGAGATTAGTAAATATTAACCCATTTTAGAATTTTTCTTTCTAGTAATGGGTTTATTCCGTCCCATGTTCTTGGTTTCAGGTTTGAGAAGTAAGATTTTGGTTGGTCCTTTATATCAGTTAATTGGTTTGGACTTTTTCCTTGACCTAAGTTATTAATGACTTTATAAGGGTAGAGAGTGGCATGGTGGGGATAATTATGACACCCTAAAATTTAATGGTTAATGCACAATTTAGAAAACAGTATGAGTAAATCATGCGACCTTCTATGTTTTTGTTATTTTTTTCATTTTATGTTATTTTTATTTGGGGGTATTTTACTTATCTTCCCCCACTCGAATCCTTCATTTGGGGATCCTCCTAAGCTCCTATCTTCTTCTTCCAAGCCCTTCAATGGTTGATTTAGAGAAAAACATTTTGATACATTACATGAATTGAAAAGTGAGGGCCTTTTCTTCCTCTTTCTCTTGGTTTCTCTATTTTTCTTCCATTATATATAACCCTAGTGTCTAATTTGACTGATTTCTATGTATAGGGTTGTCAAAAGTTTTGGGTTTTTCAATTTTTAGGGGCTTTGATCCCTCTCTTGAGACTTAATGTAGTGGCATTCGTCATTTTACACTGGATTTCTTTACCTGAGGTATGTGTTTCCATCTCATTCTCTTTTATTAATGAGTTCCTTAGATGTTTAATTTTTTTAATGAGATTTTAAGATAAGTTAATGAGGTATATGATATCTAGTTTGGTGTTTCCAAAGGTTTTCCATGCTTGGGTAGGTTTTTTCTTCCACAAAGTTATTGAATATCATAGTTCAATGGCACTTTGTTTTAACATGGTGTGTTGTGAATTTTAAGAATTTTATAAGTTTCATTTATGGTTTCATATAATAAAAATGATTTTTTTCATGGTGATTTGGGACAAGTTATATTTATAAAGTGGTGTGTTCATGTTTTAAAGGTTTTATATATTTTTAAAATTGGTTTGGGTCCTTTTTATTGGATAGTTTGATGATGTATTTGGTTTTTTGGGCATGTTGGAACCCTAATGTTCATTTTTTGATTTTTAGAAGTGTAATATCATTTAAAATGTGGTTTTAAAAAGTGATTTATGAATGTTTATTTCTTTGTTTTAAAGTTAAGGCCAATTTGGAACCTTATGATAAAGGTGGTTTATTGATTGATGTTTACACCCTAGATGAGCCTAATTATTACAAATCATTTATGCTTGTGTGCTTGTGTTGAAGCTTAAATGAACTTCCATTTAGGATTATGTGTTTGGGAAGGTGTGAAATATATAAGGGGTGTATTGGAGGTGGGATATATTTTATTGTTTTTTTATATTACCTTAGGTTATGTGGTTTTCACATGATTGAAACTAGATTGATAGTGTATGCCTTGTAACAAACCAACCCGGGTTAACTAAACCATCCATCTAATTTATTCATCACATGGTGATTATAATAAATATAATGGTAGAAAGTGTTAAATATAACCAAAACAATACATACATCCAGAGTACAATATAAAAGTAATGAAATACAAAAATATCCATACAACCCAATTCAAACAGGATAAACCATAAAATTATGAGAAGACAAGACCAAAAAGTCTCCATGTGACCAATTGTCACCTCTAAACCATCCCACTATGAATTAAATGGTGAAAAGAGACGCCTACATGCTACAAGATGCCCTTCCCTTTACCAAGGTCTTTCAAAAAAATGTCTAAAACCACCCAAAGGAAAATTTAGGGTGTAACCACAAAGCCTATTAGGATACCACAAAATAATCTATATAATTTATAATATTTATAATGAAAAATTTATAGTTTTAAAACAAAATATAATTAATAAATCATTTTCAAAAATAAAACCATTAATAAAAATTTATTTTTTTATATAAATTGATACCATATTCAAAAAATCCAAAAATATAATAGGTACAAATGAAAAATAGGTAAACCAAACATGTGAGAATATATCCATGAAATAAACCATCATTTGATAAACTATGTATAAAAGAAAAATCACACCATTTGGGATATAGACTATGGGAATATGTAATAGACATAAAATAAGCCTAAACCAAGAATAAGTTGGTTCCAACTGATATCGAGTCCTACAAGATTATTTCAATATAAAAAAAGTAACCCATAGTGGTGCAACACACACTGGGGTCTCCTATGTCCATTTTCTAATGCACCCAAGCTTCCCAATATGCTACATTTATCCAAAATCATTTCCAAAATCCATGCTCACATTTAATAAAAACCATTTTTCACTAAATAAAATCATTTAAATGAACAACCCAAAGGGATAAATAATAAAATATATAAATTCATGAATCATAAACACTTTTATAGATACACCTACCTCAAGAATGATAGAAACCTATTTTCCTTTGACAATGGAGATCAAAAAACCACAGATCGGCCTTTGAAATACATGGAATGATAAAAAACTATAAATTATCTATGGAAAACATAAATTGATCATAAATTTGAAACAAAAATGTAGACAAATCTTCATTCATGAACAAAGGTAATGAAGAATCAGAAAAAATGGTTACCATGGATATGTTGTGTGACCACCATAGGAATCAAATGTCGAATAGAGCGATCTGGAAGGAGGGGGATCTCCCAAAATCATCTTATGGTTTGAATAGAAATATTGTGCACCAAATGAAATAATATTCATTTTCACAACGTGTTTAAAACTATTGTACCTAAGGAATTCTCATATTGAATTTATTTTATGGAGTGAAATATCACATTTTAAAAATATTCTAAAAAAGGAATTTCCTTATATTAAATTAAAACCTGATCAATATTTTCACATCTTGTAATGGTTTAATGACTTTTAAACTTTTAATTCACTACATGAGATTCACATAATCTTCCCTACAGCATATTCACATCATGTAACCCATTCATGATGGTAATGTGTCCCGCATAAAATACTCAACCCGGTTTTCTATAGAAAACATCTAAACCAAAACTTAAGGCTCTCTGGTCCCAAGGATCACCCACTAAATCCATTTATACATTTATACCCATACTCCATTAATTCAAAAAAACATACTTCCCTGAAATTTAAGTCATTTTACCTAAAAAAGGATCTTCATTCCAAATAATCTTGCAATAAACCCAAACAAAAAGGGAAACCATAAAAATATAAGACAAAGCATACCTAAATGAGTGGCCCTTAAACCTCGGTGCCAACTTACCCTATTTACCCAACTGATGATGTCCCAAGCATGGTAAAACTCTAAGAAAGACCTGATCACTAACCTCAAACTCTAGTGGTCAGCAACGTTGATCTGAATAATATTTTTTATAACTATGTACCGTGATAAATCTATTCCAGACCAATTTTTACATCTCTACCATCTCTTGAATAAGACTCGGCATAACCAAGTTCCGTTATCCCAAGTCTACCCAGCATAAGAGAGATATACATGTACACCCATACAAATCCTCTAAAGAAACCATTTTAATTGAGGCCCAATAACTATTATTATAGAAAAAATAAACTAAAGTAAAATTCCTTTCCCAATAACCACCAAAATCAAACACACAAGCCCAGATCATATCCTCAAGAACTTGAATACCTCTCTTTGTTTGTCTATCCATTTGTGGAAAATAAAATGTGCTCAATTTATATAGGGAATCCATTTCTTGTTAATTTTTTTTTCAAAACATGGATGGGAACCTCAGGTCCCAATCATAACTACCATAGAGGGAACCCCATGAAGTCTCACAATCTCTTATACATACAAGTCCCCAAGATGTTCCAACTTCATCATCTTCTTGGTAGGGAGTAAATTAAATAATTTCATAAATTTATCAATGATCATCCAAATCACATCCTTCCTAATAGTAGTCCATGTTAAACCGACAACTAAATCCATGGAAATCTAATCCCATTTCCATACTGGAATAGTTAAGGCCTTCAACAAACCAACAAGTCTCTGGTGTTCCGTATTAATTCTCTAACAAGTAAGACACTATGATATGAAATATGCAATCGATCATCTCATCCATGGCCACCAATACTAAAAACTGAATTAATAACACATCCATCTAGTACCTAGGTGTATAGACCAGCAAGAATGGTTTCAAATATTAATCAACTCCTTCATCAGGGAAAAAGAAACAACCAACCTTTTTGAAAATATAAAGCTCTATTTGGGGACTGAGACCACTCACCCAAGGTCTCCCCACTATAAAGGATTTTACTAAAGCTCTGGAAATCTAGGTCATACATATTCTCAAGAAAAACTTTATCATCAAAGGATGAGTTATCATTCATCAAAGCTTAATATACCCATCCAACATCTTCTTCCATTCCCAAGTTTATCTCAGAAAACAAACTCATTAAAGATCACTCTTCTACTGATTATTTTACTACTTATGTTGGTAATTTCCTACTCAGTGAATTAGAGACTATATTCCCATTTCTATGAGTATAAGAAATATAAAAATAAAAAATTTAGATATACTCCATCCAATGTATCTCTTGCAATTTATGATCACTCTAAGTGAATATATAACTCTGGATTTTATGTTCATAATATACCATAAATCGTTCCCCAAAGTGGTAGTGATGCCGCATTTTGATTACATACATAACCTCTTATAACTCAAGATCATGAGTAGGGTATTTCTTCTCATGAGGGAATAACTATTGAGATCCATAATCTACCAACTATCTCCCCTACATCAAGACACACCCCAAACTTGTACAAAAAGAATTTCAGAAAACAACATTACCCAAACCTAGTTCTAGAAGAATAGAAACTAGATTTGAATTAAATCTCACCTTTAATTCCTCAAAATATCTCTAAAATTTTTAATTATAATCAAAATTTACACCCTTATAATTTATATTTTTCATCGAAGATGCAAGCTTGGAGAAGTCTTGAAAAACCCACCTATAATAACTAAACAACCCTAAGAACCTTCAGATCTCAGACACATTTTTGGGGATCTATAAGGAAATCACTATCTATGCCTTTATAAGATCCACTGATATGCCCCTATAAAATATAACATTCCCTAGAAAATTTACTTCTTGAATCCAAAACTCACATTTTGAAATCTTACCATATATGATGATGTTCCCTCAAAGTTCTAATAATGATATCCAAAAAATTCATGTTATCCTTCAATAACTTTTATTAAACCAAAATATAATCCATGAACACCAAAAAAAGATTCCAAGAACTATTTAATGATTTATATCATCAATTCCATAAACAATTCAGGAGCGAAAGTTAGTCTGAATACCATAAACAAAAATTTTAAATGACTATACTCACTCCTAAACACTATCTTAGGTATATCAACTTCTCATAATCTCAACTAGTGGGACCCTGACCACAATTTTATCTTTGAAAACCAACGAGCTCCTCTAATATGATCAAAGAGATCATCAATCCTAGGAAAGGGATATTTGTTCTTGATGGTCACCTAATTTAACTTTTGATAGTCAATACAATGTATGAGGATGACATCTGCCTTCTTGGAAAAGAGGATAGGAAAAACCCTCTATGACACTATATAATGAATAAATCGCTTAGCCTTAATATTTTCAAGTTGGGCCTTAATATATAACAACTCATCAAGAATCATATGGTAATATGGAATAGAAATGGGTGTCATACCAGGTAGTAGTTCTATTGTAAACTCAACCTATTTCTGGGAAAATAAACCATAAAAATATTCTAGAAAGACCCTAGGGTGTGCACACACCACTAAAAGTAGATGACTTCCTAAACAAGGTTCAAAAGCATCAAGAAATATCTATGATAATTGGTATGATATTACCCCAACATAAGGGAAAATAGTCCCCACCCTTCACGATCTAGACTCCCACTCACCCAGAAAAGCATGATTAACCCCATCATTGGATAATAAATGAAATCAATGATGATATTATTCTATCTTGGCATTAAAACTGATCATATAATCCTTTTTTATTATCAAGTCAAATATTTCAAGATCACACACTAAGAAGTCCCACTCCACCTCATGGAACGCTATCATCACTCAACATGTTAGGAACTAGAAACCCTGTTAGAACTTCTTTCCAAAATGCATGGAAAGATCCAATAATAATTTCAAAATATCCAAACACAATCCCAACACATAAACTAGCTTTTATGATATGAAGGAATGATTTGCACCAGTATCAAATCAAGCTAGCACCATAGAAGATGAAATTAAGATCATACCTCTAACTATGAGTAGTCTGGATTCAGATTCCTCTAGTGCATTATCCACTATATAAAGATGTCTGGTGTCAGCTCCTCCTTGATATTTTCTAGCCACATGAAATTCCCACTTATCTTGAGGATAAGATCCACCACCCTTGGAAGCATCAGTATGAACCTGTGATCCCTTGGTAAATGTGGATCCAGCCTTACTACCATGAGACATCCTATCACAAAAACATTTTAGATGGATAGAGTGTCCATAGTGGTGAAAAGTATTGGGAGCCTCTATACAATTAGTATTATCATGACCAAACTACCCACACTTATATAAAACAACATGTTGCAGTCTAGATGAGGACCTTGGAATTGGTCCTGAAGAAAATTGGGTACCTTTGTGCATACTTTCCTAGCCATAAGATACACCATGGTTAATGACAGTACCAAATAAAGCTCCACCCAAACTTATTTTTCAGCTATGTCATCCTATTCCTAATATTCCTTATCAACTACCTCAATAAATTTTGGAAGTCACATGAGAATCATCATCAACTGAATATCATCCCTCAACCCCAAATTAAACCTCCGTGCCTTTAGGTAATCATTGGTGACTAGCTCTAGTTCTAAGTGCACCAACTCAGAAAAATGAGTAGAATATTTAAAAAATTTATTATCTATCTACTTTAAGGTCAAAACTCTTAGGTATTTTCCCAATGTAATGTTTTAGGATAAAATTTCTGGTTGAATATTTTATTAAAATATGACCAGGTAAGATCATCTTTCAACTTAGCTTGCACAATATATTCCCACCATCTCCTTCTCAGTCCTTCAATCATATTCCTGGAGAAACCCTCCTTATATTAATTAAGAATATTTAGAAATTTAAAGATCCACTCAATCCTCTCAATCCATTCTTTATATTCATGTGGTCCTTTTTCACCATAAAAATAGGTGTATGATGCTTTGTAAATTTTGAGCCATAATCCCCTATGCATCCCAAGTTCCCAAAACATGCTTAACCCAGAGTCTAAATAGTATAGATTATATATTCTACAAAAAATGGTCTATTAGAGGATATTCCTATGCTACGTGTATCACAACTTCCTCACTCATATTTGGAAGAGATCTTCTAAGTGGCATTGTCTAACAAACAAGACAAAAACCAATTAAACATTAGAATTTTACAAAATCATATGAAAAAATTTATGTATCGATATCAATAATTTAAAAAGGAACATGGTCATTTAAATAAAATTCCCATATATTTCTTTCAAATTACCTCAAACACCAAGTCTCAAACTAAGTAAAAAATTTGTGGCCACCCATGGTAACTTGAGTTCAGACACATTAGTAAGCTAGACAGGCACCCTCCTGTACTTACTACTTGGATTATGATAACCCTAAATCCTATTTACCAAATAAACATACAAAAACTCAAGTAGTGTTTACAAAATTTAGGTTTAGCATCCCTCTGATACCAATTTGTAATGAACCAACCTAATTCAACTAAACCATCCACCCGATATGGCCATCACATGGTGAGGTATAACAAAGGTAACAAAACCAAGTCTTGATAATAACCAAAATAAAACATACAACCCTAGTAAAATGTTGAAGAAAGTAAATAAAACAATATCCATACAACCAAATCCAAATAGGATAAACCAAAACAAGTATGAAAAAAAATACCAACAAGTATCCATGTGACCAACTGTCACCTCTAAACCATCCTGTAATGAAGGCATGATGAAAAGAGAAGACAGCATGCTACAAGATTTCCTTCCCTTTACTTGGGTCCTAAAAAACAAAATCTACAACTATACAAAAGAAAAATTATGGTGTGATAAAAAATCCCAATAGGATACCACCAAAGAATCTATACGAGTTCAAATACCAAGAATTCATATGTTGTAACTTTAAAATAAAAATCCAGTTTATAAATCATTTTCAAAAATAAAAATTATTTGTAAAAATTATTTTTTTACATAAATTCATACCATATTCACAAAATACAAGAATATATTAGGTATAAAAGAAAAATAGGTAAATGAAACATGTGATAAAATAACAATGAAATAAACCATCATGTGATAAACCAGGCATAAAAGACAAATCACACCATTTGGGATCTAGCTTATGGGAATACGTACTAGGCATAAAATAAGACTAAACTAGGAATAAGTTTTTTATAACCAATATTGAGTCCTTCCATAGTCTACAGATATCACAAAATTAACCCCTAATGGGACACACACACTAGGGTCACCTGTGTCCATTTCTTGACACACCCAAGGTTCCCAATATGCCAAGTTTGTCCGAAATCTTTTCTAAAATCCCTGATCTCATTTAATAAAAATCTTTTTTCCCAAAATAAAATCATTTAAACGAAAAACACTAATAGATCAACAAGAAAATAAATAAATTCATGAATTATATACACTTTCATAGATACACCTACTTCAAGCATGATGGAAACCAATCTACCTTCAACAATAGAGATCAAAAAACCATAGATCGGCCTTAAAACGACAATGAATGATGAGAACTACAAAGGATTGATAGAAAACACTTATAGACCATGAATATAAAACAATAATGTATCCAATTTTGTTTCTAAGACCAAATTAAATGAAAAATTAGAAAGACTGCATATTGGGGATATGCAGTGCAACCACCATAGGAATAAAATGTCGAACGAAGCAATATAAAAGGAGGGAGATCACCCAAAATTGACCAAAATACCTATAGGTTTTGAGAGTAAATCCTTTTCACCAAATAAAAAAATATTCAAGAATGTAGAATGTTTAAAACTAATATAACCAAGGAATTCATGTTTTTAATCCCTTTTACAATGTGAAATCTCACATATTTAAAACACCCCAAAAAAGGCATCACCTTAGATTAAATTAAAACCCGACTTATGTTTTCATGGTGTGTATTGGTTTAATAGACTATAAATTTTTTATACCCTATATGAGATTCATGGAATTTTTCCTATAATATATTCATGTCATATAACCCATTCATGGTGTGAATATATCCATTAGGTGGTACTCATCCAATTTTTTTATAAAAAACCTCCGAACCAAAACTTAAGGATATTTGGTTCTAAGGAGAACCCTATAAATCCGTTTAAACATTTAAATTTAGTCTTCATTAATTAAAAAAATACATCCCCAAACTTTAGGTCATTTTCTCTAGTAAAGGCTCTTTATCCCCAAGAATCATGCAATGCACCCAAAAAAAGGGAAACCATAAACAAAATACAAATCATGCCTAAAGGAAGGTAACATAGAATTTCACACCTCCTATAGCTATTCCATGAGGAATAAAATGATACTAAGTGGGTAGTAAATGGATATTGGCATTTCATATTGAGAGTTTTTCACTGGATAGTATTTTCTAGTTGGATATTATGACCTGGGTAGGGGATGCGTCACTGATGAGGCTAGTTGAGAGTGATTTGGGTAACGAGTTGTGTGATTATTAACCTGTCAGAAATAAATTCCACCAATGCATATTGAGTATTGTCCAATTAGTCCATATGGTGTTTCCTCATGATATATATCATATGTCATGCTTTTTTATTATCATTTCTGTGTGAGTTTCAAACCCATTTGATTTCATCCTACTTTTATGGTTTTATTATTTATGATTGAGTATTGTTCTAGTATGACTTTCCTTACATTTTTATTATCATTATTAATATCCTTTCCATTGATTGATCTTCTATTTTATCATTAATCATGTTTTATAAGTGTGTGTAATGTTTTTAAAGGAAAAAAGGGAGGTTGTTTTTAAGTTAAAATTTTTATTAAATTAACTTAGAAGTGATTTTAAACAATGTCATGTTTTTTTAAATGTGATGTTTTAAATGTAAATAAAGGGTTTAACTAGGTTTATTTAAAGGTAATATGTTTTAAAGGTTAATGGTTGGTTTTTGAAAATATAATACCTTGGTAATTCATCTTTGATGCATGTTTTACAAATAGTGTGTTTAAAGAAAGAATTGAGGTATTTTTTGTTAATTTACATATTGTGTAAAGAAAATGAAAGCCTGCTTTTCTCATATTTATTTTCAAAACTAGAATTATTATTTTCTTGATAAAATTAATGAAATGTAATCATGATGGAATCCTACTAGACTTTTCATCACACCCTACATACTCACATTGGTGGGTATATAGTATTTTTGTCTTATATATGTCTCTAGATTGTGAATTCCATGTTTTGATTTCTATCTCTATACTTTGGGAAGTGGGTGGTTTTAGTTATAGTGGTGAATTTAGAGTCACATGGAGGTGGTGGTATTTGTTTCTTGGGTTTTTTGGACCAATTTGGGTCATGTTGTGTATCGGCCTCTCCAACATGCTATTTTATTTTAGTTTCATTTCCATGTTTTAGATTGTAAAATATTTGTATAAAATGGTTTTATTTAAAAATGGGAAAGGTTTTAGTAAAATATTTCGGTTAATATCTATTATAATTTCATATTTGGTTATTATTATTATTGGTATCTACTTATATACTTAGGGATAATTTTATATTGTCTGGATACATCATGTTGTGTTTTTGGTTGAAACTTATTATTTATCCTGGTTTCCTGAGGTTGAAGTCATTCCCATGTGATCACTTGTGATACCCTGACACTAGTTTCTATCTTGTGGTGATTGGGAATACACCTTGGGCCTTGTGGTATTCCAGGTCGGGTGACATGTGAGGTCATCCCATACTAGTTCATTATAATATATGATGTGCTTATTTATTTGGGTGAGGGTAATGAGATGTTCTTATTCCCTTAAGATGGATGAAATGTGATGTATTTGTTAACCTAATCTATTTATAATTATAGAATTAATAATTTTTGGGTAGTTATAGATGATTTACATACTCTATTTCTTATAGTAACTCAATGTCTTAGAAAAAGGGATCATATAAAAATAAAAATATGTATATGATGTAGATGTTGGACATAGGTATAGAGATACATGATTTTGGTGGACATCATGCCAGATCTATTTGTATATTGAGTAGAATTGATGATTTTCTTAAGGCCACAATTTTATTACATTTATAGATTTTTGAATTTTTGGTTTTAGAACTAAAATACCCTTAGGGTTACACTTTGGGTTCATGATAATGTGGATCATGTTTATAAAACATTAATTGCTACCCTGAAATTATTTTTGAAGAAATAAAAAAGTAATTCTTAATTAATATTAACAAGTTATTTAATATTATGTGATTATTAATTAATTGGTGATATATTTTCCAAAATTATTTTTTGATATATCCAAAAAAATCTTGGATATGGTTTCACAAGTTATTACACATAAAATAACATAAGGTGAAAGTGCACTAAATCTATGAGGTTTTTAGTTGAAGTGGGAGGTCATTTTAATTATGCACTAAAACCATCTCCCAATCATGATAGTTTATACTACATTTTGGTATATGCTTCAATCGACCATGACAATGTTTGGGTCATTATTATATGGTTTTGGGAATTTTAATTATCTTTTTATGTGACAACATGTTGTCTATCCATGACCTCCTACACTAAGCTATCATGATTGGTTAAAATCATCATAAGATAGTGATTAATGTGATTTTTAACATCCCAAAAAAATTAAGTTTCAAACATTAAAATTCCATTGATTATAAGAAGTTTTAATTTATGAATAATTTATTAAATATTTCATTTGATAGACTGAACATTTAGCTTCCAAAGAGGGTCTTTGGATGGCTTATATATGAATTATGTAATTTTTTATTCATGTGGGTGATTGTATAATATAAACTCTTTGAATTAAACTATCTCTAGATCTCAATTCTCTCTATTTTTTAACCAAAGGTTCTAGAAGATTGTGGATAGGAGATAGATCTTTCCCGAGCATCAAGAGATTACTTCGGCCTGTGGATACCTCTAGGGGAAGGAGTCTTTATTTTTTTACTTAGTAAAATCAATAAAATTCTTGTGAAAATATTCACCATGTAATATTGATTGGTGTAATTTATATTTTTCTTATCATTATTTGCTTAAATTTATTATGAATGTATAACTAGATTTGGGGCTTAATTTTATTTTGGATTTGTTCTTATAATATGATTAAGATGTTAAACATTCCTCTAAAACCCATAAATATTCCCCTAAAAGCCTTTCCTTACTTGAGGTAATATATTTTTTCATAATATTTTATGTTAAATGTGAATCAAACAACTATCGATACATTTGTTTCACTAAAATTCAATAAGGTGAAATTTAATGTGATTTACATATATCGGCACCTATTCATTGCCTTTTTGTGGAAGGTGTTTGGTAAAATATCCCATGAAATATTTTACACAACAAATAACTAATAAAATATAAAATGAGAGTAGGTATTCATGTATCTTGTGATCTAAGCATTAAACTACATATTCACCTTGATGATATTGATATTCACAATATCAAATGTTCTCCTAGAACTTCTATAGAATGGTTGTTTAATATAATCAATAAACATTATGATAATGAGGTAAGTCATTTATAAATTATTTTATATGAAAAAACTTTTACAATTAATGAAAAAAATGTTTGAACTGGTGTATTTTATTATAGAAGGATAAATAGAATAAGAAACAGATGGTTGAGTCTAGTTAATATAAATGATTAGATAATGGATCGAAATGGCCAGCTGAGAGTACATATAGCCCACAAATTTCATAGATGTATTTATTAAAAATAAAAGTTTATGTACATAAAATGTTCCAAAAGGGATATATAACCTATATTGAATTTGAATAGAAAATGTATGGAGAGGTCATTAGTGACATGATTGGTCTTGAGAATGTAAATGAAATTTTCAAGAATTAATGGTTGAGAATGTTAGTTGTAAATATATAAATGAGGTAAATTTTCAAAATTCTTTTTTCCAATAATTGATCTAAATTTTTTGGTATAGTTTAATAATATTCATATTTTCTAAAAACATATTTATCACATCAATGTAAAGGGAAGGCCTTGCGAATAAAATTTTGCATTCATTAGTCCCCAAGTTAACAAAAAAATATCAATGGATGAAGATGGAATTTTAGTAAGAGCACATAAAATAGTCATAATATTTAAAAATAAAATAATATATTCCAAACACTTCTTAATACCTAAAATTTAGGGGTAAAACTCTTCACTCTAATAATATAATACATATTTTTATTTTTTCCATTAGTTATTCCTTTTTGTTTTTTTAAGAATCAATGGATTCCCATTACAATCAATTACAATACTCAAAAATATATATTTTTTTATCAATTAATGGATATCCAATAAATTAACCACACATGATGTTCCTTGTGAAATTATAATACACTATATTCAACATTTTACAAATAAAATTTTATTTATATGTTTTACATTATGTTTTAACAAGTATTTTGTTATGATAAAGCAATGTTTAATTATCATCAAAACCATGGTATGAGGACAATCAATGTGCATATAAAACTTAGTGAATTCAAAAAATTGTATTAGTATTATGGTATATATAATAATAATTTAATATAAAAATATATATTGAAATAAATAATATATATTTCTCACTGTTTCTAAATGTATGAAACAAATTAATCTCAACAATTATGGTTATTACATTTATAAATTTATGAAATATGTTTTATTCCATCAAAAAAATAGTGTCCATGAAGTAGTATTTATAAAGGTAATAATTAGTTCATTTAAAATATTTATTAAGTATTTTTCAATCAAAAATTTATTAGTACTACCAGGGCTATCAATTTTCCACATATTAAAAAGAGGAAATAGATTGGATTCAAAATGAGTGGACAACTTACTTGGTGTCGGAATATTTACAGATATCATGAGGAGGTTGTTCCCTATCATGTTTGTATATTTTTTATTTCATATAGATCATGAAAATGTTATTTATCTAATGTGTATTTAGTTAATTTTCTTATCCTTGATCATCATTATTGGTGAAATTTATGTTAATTATATGTGATTGCAATCATGTTAGATGACCTAGAATACTGAATGCATTTCATAATTAAAATAATAGTGTTGACTAAAAAAGTTACACAAATTGTGAAGTGATTAGATTTTAAACAACTATTATATAATTTCTATCAACTCCAAAAACCACACTAAGAAAACTGAGTTTTTTTGTGTACGAAATCATCCATTTTTTATATTAAATATCATCAATGAAGATAATTACTATGAAAAATATGAATTCTTATAAAAATGATCTCAATTTTCTTATTATAGTGGTTTGAGTTGAAAAAACAAACAAAATAGTTATTGAAAATCCGATAATAGCATGATTGGTGTTGATACTCCTCTGTAAATGTATATATTAGGTACACTAAAAAATTTGTTTTTAATTATAGATTTAGTATTATTATTATAATTTTAATGGGGAATTTTTTATTTTAATTTTTATATTATAATTAATCATATAATAGAAAAGTTCATATTCTTATTCAAATAATTTATTCCACATATTCATTCTTGAAAAAGGAATTTACCTCTAGTTTTTCTAGGTCCATGCATTCAAAATGAGTATTTTCAATTTAAAAGTTAAATTTTAGTTTAAAAACATACATAACATAATCAAAAGTAAGAAAATTCAATTGGATTGTCATGATGATTTACGAAAATGATAATTTATTCATTTATGACATGTAGTAATTAACCATACAACAATCCAAAACATGATGAGCTATTTTATGATTGAAATGTTTTTTCAATTTAAAAGTGAGACTTTAGATCAAAATGTTCAACGCATAGTCAAAACCAATCAACAATGATCATACTATCACGATTCTTTAGGAAAATTATTGGTTATTAATTTATTACATATAATAATTAACCACACATAAATTTGACACATGGTGTGTCCTGTATGAATGAAAGTGCATGTTTTTAATTTAATAGTGAAAGTTTAATTCAAAAACATGCATCACATTGTCAAAACTCAAAAACACATTCAGTTTGTCATGATCCTTTAGGAACATAATAAATGATTCATTTATGAAATAGATAAATTAATAACTTATCATTCCAACATGTGGTGTGTCTTGTATGGCTGAAAGTGTGCTATTAGTTTAAAAGTTACATTTTAGTTCAAAACACATGTCGCGGACTCAAAATTGAGAAAACACACTTATATTATTTGGATATTTTATAAAAATGATCGATGATTTTTTTTTCAAATATGAACCATCATCACATAATTGTAACATGAAAGGTTCCTAATAAAATTGAAAGTGTGTATTTTAACTTTAAGTGACATTACAATTAAAATGAAAATCACATACACAAAACCAAGAAAACACACTTGCATTATCATGATGCTTTAATAAAATTATTCATGATTCATTTTTTATATGTAGGGATTATCCATTAATTATTTAGACATGACATGTGGCTAATGTGACCGAATGTATATATTTTCAGTTTAAAAGTGATATTTTAGTTCAAAACAAGCATCGAAAACTCAAAACCAAGAAAACACACGTGGTTATTCTTGATTCTTTATAAAAATAAAAAATTATTTATTTGTTATTTATAAAAATTAGTCATATATCATTTCAAAATGTAGTGTGTCTGGTATGACTAAAAATGCACATTTTCAGTTTAAAAGTGATATTTTAGTTTAAAACATGAGTCACATACTCAAAACTAAGAAAAAAACTCATATTTTCATCATAAATTAGGGAAATGATCCATGATTTAACAGTTTTTTGTGTGAATTATCCAAAAAAATCTAATACATAGTGTGAACAGTATAATAAGAAGTTCACATTTTTAGTCTAAAAGTGACATTTTAGTTCAAAATAAACATCACGGACTAAAATACAATCAAACTAACTTGGGTTTTATGGATACATTAGCACAATTATTAATTATTATTTTATGAAATTTAATAATTAACCTCATATAATTCTAACATTTAGTGTGGGTGGTATGATTAAAACTGCATGTTTTCAATTTAAAAGTTATATGTCAGTTCAAAATGTGTGTCACAAACTCAAAACCAAGAAATAACACTTGGTTGTAAATGATACTTTATAAAATTTATTTATGATTTACTTATAACATGTAGGAATTATACACTCATCAATTTTACATGTGGTGTGGTTAGTGTGATCAAAAGTTTGTGTTTTCAGTTTTTAAAGTGACATTTTATTTCAAAATGTGAATTTATATTATCATTTTTATTTATTTCAAATTTAACAATTATTGTATCATATTTGTGTGTTATTTATTTCTTTATATAGTATTAAAAAAATTAATTTTTTTTTTACAGTTACACTCACCTTTTCTATGTGGTTGGGTTGATCCATGTAGATAGTGTTCTCCTATGAGTTTGGTTATTTTTGAGTTTGTTGAGGATTAGAATTATTTGTGATGAATTATTAATATGTTTATAAAGATCATATGAGATTCATTTATCATAGTGTAATCAATTACCAGGATCACTATGCATAAAAATCAAAAATTGGGTAAAATGTAAAATGATGAAATTTTGTACCTTTAACAATTTAGGTTCTATTATTGTTTTTGTATACATTACACACACTTGATGGAGATCCCCCATAGGTAGTCTAAGGAATCCCACCTCTATAGAATATTAATATGTTAAACATGAATCATCAGATGTTCATGTGGGATCTCCCCTTCACTTAAGATATTCTAGTATCATAAGTATCTAAGAGTGAAAAAGTAAGAGATAATCAAAGAGTGGTAGTTTCAACTAGTTAAATACAAGAGTATCATAACACCCAAATCCATGGCCTAAAACCTCCTTATATTATCACAAACCAACCCAAATGACGTGATAAACCAATACCTGAATCATCTCTAACACGACCCAAAGGGAATTCTCGATCCCCACAGGCTGGTGACTAGCACTTGGGCATCAAAAACAAATAATAGGGAATGATTTCACTATAAGAATAAGTCAATAAGATAAAAACATTATAAATAATCCATAAATAGTCAATATACAAATAAAGACATCAAATGAAACATAAAACAAGTAGATAAGTACAAAACATGAAATAGAGTAACAATCCCAAAAAAATCATAAGAACTAATATCTCCATAATATATAGATCACATACTCTTACTATCACAACCAACAACTAAGGTATCACTATAAAGAACACTCACCACCTCTAAATGGTTGTTTCTCTTTTGCTGTAACTAGAAAAATAAAGTCTGTATGCACCCAAAAATAATATGTAGGGTATGAGTAACACTATCCTAGTAGGATCACACCAAGCATAACATAAGAATTACATATAAAATAAACCAAAAATTCATAATTTTAAATAAAATATGGCATGGTAATATTTTCACAATTCGTAATAAATCATTCTTTTCAAATCAAATCAAAGAAAAGTATAAATTAGGCATGAATAGTCATTTTTATCAAATAAGCATGAATAAAGAATTTCATAAACGTTGTCATGTATAAATAATATTCAATAATTTTAAATCATATCACCATAGTTTTTATCCATGAGGTTAGTAACATCAAGTCTCAAGGATTCTCATACATCTCAGCAAAATATGGCTCTAAATGTTCACATGTCCCTAGATCTCTGGCCTAGGGTAAATAAAAGTCTAACCCAATGAATGAAATATCTTACCTCATAAAGTTTAGTGTCGTTGTCATCATCAATCCATGACTATTTAGAGATAATACTTTCCTAGAGTACATATCCTATACACTTGCCTAATAAACCAGGATATCATGTGCTTCAATAAATCAGTCAAGGGGAAAATATTTCATCTCAAATCAGTTTCATCATTCGTCATTCAAGTATCCCAAAATCATGTTTTCAAACATTCCATTTCATTTAAAAAACCAACATAGAATGGTCTTTTATAAAAAACATTCCTTTTAAGACATCCCATTTCATTTCAAAAAAACCAACATCAAATGGTCTTTCATTAAAATGCATACCTTTTAAAACAATTTATTTCATTTCAAATCCATAAAACATTTTATTCCTTATTTTATCAAAAATTATCATCAAATTTTTTCTTCAAATCATTCATTCTAATCAAAAATCATTTTCCAAAAATAAACATTTTATTTGAAAATCCATAGTCAAATAAGTTCAATACATTCCATTCTAATTAAAAAAAATTGTCAATAATATCAATTCATGCTTTGGGAATTAATTTGAAATTCATATCAAATCAAGAAAGCAATAAGAGTTTCGATTGATAGGAATTTCATTATGAAACCACCCACCTCAATCTGGTATTGTCAAGCTTCTAATAAGGAATCCAAAATTATAGGGATATAAAGGGTTGGAATTAATCAATAAGGGATCCTTCAAACACAATCTAAAAAAAATATTTCCATTCATCAACAACATAAGGATCCACCACTCTTAAAGGAGAGATATGACGAAAAAAATAATTCAAAATTATATCTAAGTTATACTTATTGAAAGATATTAAATGCTTTAATAGAAACTTTGATCCATGGATATTCAAGGTCTAAAGGGAAAATTTTCCCTCAATAGAACCTCTATGGTCAAATGTATAAAATGATATTTGAGGGATAGGACATTAGAGTTAAAATTAGGGTTTTGAGAATTAAAAAATGAAAATAAGAAAAATTAATTTGTGTCACATGGTTTAGACACAAAATTTTCAAACTACGCATAAAATATGCACCCTTTTTTAATATACTAGAAGAGATGCTTGGTTTTGTTACATATTTTGAAAAATCGTGTTCCAACAGTAAAAAATTCCTATGTTCCAGGTCATGCATTTTTAGGGAAAGGTCACATGATTTTCTATAACTATGTTCCTAACTGTGTTCCCACCTCTGGAATTGAAACCCAAGCTACATGGTTTCCAAGGTGGACCTACATGGTTTTAACTACTATGTTCCAACCATTCATAGGCCCAAAAACCTCTAAAAACACCCAAAAGACACCCAAAATGATTTTAGAAAAGTCTCAAATAAAGGATGTTCAAAACAAAGGGATGTATATACCTAAAATCAAGAATTAGGATGTTATAATTCTCCCCACCATAATGATTTCTACCCCTAGGTATCCTTATCAAGAAGACTTGTCCATGAAGAGATGATGCTACATCTCCCTTATCATCGTCTCATGTTCCTATGTCTCGTGAGAAATAGAACTATGTTGTCACATAACCCAAACTACATGTATTATATTTCTATATAGAACCTTCACTTGAGAATTAACAATATGAACTGGTTGATCAGTCATGGTTCCATATCAAGGTCCTCCCAATTCAACACATGAGATGGGTCTTAAATATATTTATTAAGTTGTGAAATATGAAACACATTATGGATTGAGGTCATTAAAAGTATTAAATACAAATGGTAATCCGCATTCTCAATCTACTTAAAAATATTAGAATGTCCCACATATCTCAATTCCAAATTCCCTTATTTTCCAAGATGATGATGACCCAGTCACAGTGAGACTATGAAGAACACATGGTCAATAACTGATAACTCCAAAGGACATCGATGATGATCCATAAAAAATCTGTACTAGATTTGTGTCATTATAAACCTGTGTAGAATCATTTGGATCTTCTTTATCATCTCCTGGAACAAGATAGGTCCCACTAAGGAAGCTTTAGCAAATTTTAACCAACAAAGTGGAGATTTATAAGTCCAGTTATATATAACCTCAAAGGGTTCCATTTTAATTGATGGTTGGTAGCTATTGTTATAGGAATACTCAACCATCCCCAAATATAAATCTTACACTCCTATAAATTCAAGTACACATACATGAATCATGTATTCAATAATTTGTATAGCTCAATCTACCTAACCATCTATTTGATGATGGTATGTTATGCTCAATATTCCCTAGGATCCCATCACCTCCTGAAGCCCTATCCAAAAAAAATATGTGAATAGGGTATCCCTATCAAAAAAATGGCAAATGGAAAATTTTGAAACCTAAAAAAATACATCAATATCTCACCCATTACCAATTTGTCACATGAAGAGGTTAAAGCAATCCCAATGATATCTAATGTTCATCCTTAATCTATTAATGGGTATAGTAATGGGAATCAAAATCTATAATGGCCCATTTTATACATGGAAACCTGAAATCATGCAACATATCATGCCATATATTCATCATTATTGGGTGAACCTCCCATTAGGAATGATGAAAATCCTCCATCATAGTATTTCTCATAGGTGTCGGAACAATATATTAGTTCATAAAGTAAAGAAAACCCTCTGAAGATTGAGACCATTCTTTGATGGTCTCTACACCATATAATGAATCCCTACTACCTCGAAACACATCATCAACCTAATTATACTATAGGGTCATATTGATAAGAGTGGATATAAACTGAGAACTTTCCATAGAAAATCAAATATCATCCTCTATGACTCCCAAATTCCTATGAGAAAAGAGATCTATGAGATTCCACTCCTCTAACAATTCCTTTATGGTCAGGGATGGTAGTTTCCTACTCAGAGATTCAAAAACAATGTTCCCATTTCCAAGGGTGTAGGTAATTTCAAAGTAAAAATATTTTTTGTACTCCACCCATCGCCTCTGATAAATATTTAAATATACTTTTTGAGAAGATGTAAATCATGTTATTATGATCATAGTAAATGGTAAACCTTTATATGAAAAGTTAGTTCCACAAACTCTTAATAGCATGCATCATAGATATGAGTTATATATCACTTGTGGGATATTTATTATCATTTGTGAAAATATGATGAGAACCATAATCCACCACATGATCACTCTGCATGATAGTTTAACCTAATGAAAATCTTATGGATCATAAAAGACCACATAACATTTCCCAACTTCTAGAAGAGTCAACACTGGAGTTGATGTCAAATGGTTCTTTGACTCATCAAAGGAAGCCTGAAATTTAAATATCAAGTGATATTTACTCCCTTTTGAGTGAGATAAGTCAATAGAGAATCTAACTTGGAGAAATAATTTATGAACCAGTGATAATACCCTACTACACCCAGGAATCTCTAAATCTCAAATACATTATGTGGATACTCCTATGACATTCTATCTTTTACCTTTTCAAGATAAAAAAAGATACCATGTTCTAAGACTACATTCCCCAAGAACATCACCTCTTGAATCCAGAATCCACACTTAGATAGATTATCATAAATTTAATGATTCCTCAAAATTTCCAAAACTACTCTCAAATAAAGCATGTTATCATCCTTGGTTTTAGAGTAAACTAAGATGAAATCCAAAAATAACACAATTAAAGAGTTGAGACACTAGTATAAAATCATGTTCATTAAGTCTATAAAAATACTATGAGTGTTGGTTAGGCCAAAGTCCAAAAAAAGATACTCATAGTGGCCATACCTACCCCTAAAAGTGGTATTTGGGATATCAGGCTCCTTGATCCTTAGATGGTCATAACCAGGCCAAAGATCAATCTTAAAGAACTGCTTCACCCCATTAATTTGATCAAAAAAACATCAATTTGGGGAAACTGGTTCTTTTTATTTACTATAACTTGGTTTATATTCTAATAATCAAAACACAAGATAAGGGATCTATTAGCCTTCTTTGAAAAAAGCACAGGTGTTACCCAAGGTGACACACTAGGTCAAATGAATCCATTAGATACCAAGTCATCCAGATGATTCTTTATTTCCTTCATTTTATCTAGTTTTATATGGTAAGAAGGAATGATATAGGGTGAGTAACTATCAAAGAATCAATAGAGAACTCTAGCTTCCTTATTGGTGGTAGGCTAGAAAAGTAAAATAGAAACACTTATGGAAAGTTAGTAGTTGTTGTAGTAAGTTCACTACCAAATGATTCCTCCGATATTTAAATAGTATAAAAGGATATCAACTAACCAATCTCTTAAAGAACATTTCTAGTTCAACTATACCTTGAGTCCTATTCTCCCTAAAAAACACAAGACTCCTCGCTAGGGGCAGAGAAGGACACCCACTGATGATAACAATCAATCTAATATTTGTGAGAAACAATCTATTCCATTATAAAAATTATATCCATAGGATTCATATTAAGAACCAAAAATTCTCAAATGAGCTTGAACTCTGATAAAGATAAATCACAAGTGGGGCATCAGAGACCCCTCTCACTCTTCGTCCTGAGAGGAAATGAAATTTCCATCATAAAAGGAATTATCTCTATAGAAAGACTAAAAATTACATAATATAGGTTGATATAAAATAATGAGAGGAATATTTATCAAATAAAATAGTTAATAGTGATGAAGAAATAATAATTGTATCACTCACTATGACAAAACCCGTATTAGTTCCCACTAAATATTCACACACTGTGTAAATTTTCTTTGTTCCTTATGCATGTGGCTACAACCCCATTATTCTTTAAGCATTTGACTAAAAAATAGATCATATCAATAATAAAAATCCTAAACAACTATGTAGATCATTGAAATCATAAAAAAAATCTTTTAAAGTGTCCTAAAAATCTGCATGTGCTGTAAATTTTTGGTGTCTCCATGTAAGAACGCTTAGATTTCCCAATATTTCCATATTGGAAAGAAGTATATGGGCCTTTACTTGAAATTTTCCAAGATATGGGAGAAGTTTTCTATCAAGAACCACCATCACTTTTTCAACTATAAGCCTCATTCTATATTATATTCCTATTAAAGGGACTGCTAAAGCTACCACTTGGAGTAGGAGGAACACTAGTCAACCCTGAATTACCATCCAATTCAACATTTTCCATCATATCCCTATCCAGAACATCTTCATATGAGGTCATCTTCAATATAAGTAACTAATAATAGATATATTCTTAGAGACCCATCTAAAACCTCTTAGCCTTCATCTTCTCATTTGATACCACCTTAAGTGAAAATTAATCTAGTTCAGTAAAATTACTATTGTACTGAGTCACTGTCCAATCACCTTGGTGAAGGTTAATTAACTCTTTATACATATCCAATACCACTAACTCTAGATATAATTACTCTATGAAAATGGAATTTAAGTCCTTCCACTCTAAGTTCTCATTCTGGTATACCAGAACTATAGCATCCTATCATCTCGTACTAGTCCCTTCAAACCTGAAGATGTCACATTTCACATTAATGGAATTTGGAATCACCAAGAACTCCAAGAGTAATTCAATCCTTCCCAAAAAAATCCTCCTCTTACTAATAATTCCCTCAAAAGATAGTGGTTTATAATAAATAAACTCATGGTATTGATCACTGCTTTCTTCCCTAAGAGGTTCCACATCTCTATCTATAATGGGAACTGGTGTGGGCCCTTGGCTCAAAGTTTGGACCACATACACTAATAACTCTTTGAGAATCTATTAAAATGGAGGGTTTTCTTACTCTAGTTCAATAGAAATTCCCTCATGAAGCCTGATCAGACATCTTCATGGGTGCATGGTACTACATAGTATCGACTAATAATAAGTAAACATAAATCAAGAGACATGGGAATATAAACTTTATCAGTCAAAACTCAACTCAAGAACAAAAATCTCATATCAAAGTTTGCAAAAATTCTAAAATCTAATCAAATTACTCTTTAACAACACTTTTTCACAACCGCCCATGGTAACTTAAGGCTCATTATGATGAGATCTATCCAAGAACTCACTCATATCCTACCACTTAAGTCCCAATAATCCTATATCCTATCAACTAATAAATCCCAAAATGTATATCGATATCTCATAAGAGATAAAACCTCTCCTTTGATGCTAATTTTTCAGAAAACAACCCAGATATCCCATTTAATCGGTACCCAAATCAGACATGACACAGCCTAAAGAAAATTATTGATCCCCATGGGCTGGTGAATAGAGATTGAGCATCAAAAATAATAATAGGGAATTATTTCTCCATAATAATAATAAATAATCAAAAATAATCCATAAGCATATGGTAATCTAATAAAATAATCTAGAGAAAAGTAACACAAGTAGACAAGTACCAAACTTGAAATGGAGTAACAAACCAAAAACATCATAAGAACCAAGATCTCTATATTATAAATGGATCACATAATCCACATGTCTTAACCAACTCCATAAGTCTCGCTATCAAGAACTTCCACCACCTCTAAATGGAACTTTCCCTTTTCCTACACCTGGAAAAGGAAAATCTACGTACTCTAAAAGTCATATATAGAGTGTGAGTAACACTATCCTAGTAGGATCCCACCAAGAATTCCATTATAATTATGTATGAAATAAACCAAAAAATATTTATTTTAAATAAATTGTGGCATGGTAATCTTTTTAAATTTCGTAATAAATCATGATTTTCAAATCAATTCAAAGACAAGTATAAAGCAAGCATGAATAATCATTTCTTTCAAATAGATATGAATAAATAATTTCATAAACACTGGAATGTATAAATAATTTTCAATCATATAACCATGGTTTTAAGACCTAAGTTTAGTCATATTAGGTCTCAAGTAT
Organism: Viscum album; assembly: GCA_963277665.1. Classification (NCBI taxonomy): domain Eukaryota; kingdom Viridiplantae; phylum Streptophyta; class Magnoliopsida; order Santalales; family Viscaceae; genus Viscum; species Viscum album. Next base: position 1,687,998,372 of record OY728147.1, on the reverse strand, counting down.
CCCCACACATCTCAGTGAAATACGGTTCCAAGTTTGCACACATCTCTAGATCTTTGGCCTGTGGGGAATAGGTGTCCACACCAAAAAATGATTTCCTTACCCTTATAAAGTTCGGTATCATTGTCATCATAAATCCATGGCTAGGTAGATCTAATACAAACCTATTTTTCTATCCTAGACTCCCACATAACAACTGAGGCTCTCCGGTGCTTCAAGAAATCAATAAATGGTAAAATCATTCATCTCAAATCAATTTCATCAATCATTGTTAAAATATCCCCAAATCATGTTTTCAAACATTCCATTTCATTTAAAAAACCAACATCACATTTTTTCATAAAGTATCATGAATTTCAAAACAATACATTTCATTTAAAATACATAAAACATTTCATGCATTCTTTTCTCAAAAATAATTATCAAAATCATTCTTAAAATCATTCATTTCAATTACAAATAGTTTTCTAAAAAACAAAAATTTATTTGAAAATACATAGTCAAGGAGGTTCAACACATTTCATATTAATTAAAAAAATTTATCAAGAATATCAATTCATGAATTGGTAATTAATTAGAAATTAATTTCAAATCAGGAAAGAAACAATGGTTTCAATTGATAGAAATTTCCTTACAAAACCTTTCACCTCAATCATGGGATCATCAAACACCCAAAAATTAATCCATAATAGGAAGGAGATAAAGGTCTACAATCCATCAATTAGGGATCCTAAAAACATAATAAAAAAAACAAGATCTGATTTAATCAACAACATAAGGATCCAACACTCTCAAAGAAGTATAGGAATGAATAAATTGTAATTTACAATAAGATATAGGTTATACTTACTGAAAGATATTCAACACTTCAATTGGAACTTTGATCTATTAAGATTCAAGTTTGGAAGGGACAAAATTGGATCAAGAGATCCTTTACAGTTGAATGGTTCGAATGAGATTCTAGGGAGAGGATATTAGTGTTAAAATGGGGGTTTTGGGAATTAAAATAGGTGAATGAAAAACATTAATTCATGTTGAATGGTTCAGCCACATAGTTTCTCAGCCATGTTCCAAACATGCACCCCTTTCTGGGCTACTGGAAGAGCCGCACAATTTGGTCACATAGTTTGAAAAATTATATGCCAAGAATATAAAATGCCTTTATCCTAGGTCACATAGTTTGAGGGGATGGTCACATCATTTTTCCAAACTGTGTGCCCTCCTCAAGAACTCTAACCTAAGATGCATGATTTCCTGGGAAGACCCGCATAGTTTTCCCTAACCATGATCCAACCTTGTGTAGGCTGAGAAACCTCTTAAAACTCCCAAAATTAACCCAAAACAAACTAAGAAAATACATAAATAAAATATGTTCAAAACAAATGGATTTATGTACCTAAAATCAAGCGTAAATATGTTACATATATAGTCCCTTAGATAATTCCTAAGTATACATTAATTAAATCATATATTATGAAATGTATGAGTTATTACCAATGGTCACAAACACTTTGTAACATTAAAAAATCAACTCTCCCAACACTTCACCTTATAAATCATTTAGTTTAATGATAGATTACATGTAATATCTTATCTAATGATAAAATTTATCAATCATCTTCCTAATGAACCATAAGGTGCAACCTAAGTGAAATAATATGAATTAGCCCAATTAGTGTTAATAAAATATTTATATATCATAAAAACTATGTTCTTACAAAAAATTCATGTCACACCCTACACATGCTTATATCATCGCATATGATATATACTATAGGGAATATATCCAAAAAATCCTCACTTACACTAAAGCCTCAAAGCTTTAGTGTCATTTGACTTTATATTATATCATATACAATAACTTTTGAAACCATATCTAAAACTAATTTTGGATATCTTCTAACACACTTTTTTAAATATATCATCAACTTCCTGATGCATCACGTCATATACAATACCTTGTGAATATCAATCCAAAACTCATTTTAGATAAACTTTAAAACTTATTTAGAGAATATCTCTATGTAAAAGTAAATTTCTAATCAGACAAACTTTAAGTTTTAAACCACAAGACTTTTTATTATTGATAATTAACATGAATTCCCAAATTAATAAATGTAAGAAAATTGAAACCTTTAGGAAAGAAAATTATTTCTACTCAAGATATAAAGGGATCTAGCATTATGCCCATTAAACAAATGTATCTTTATACCTTTTCCCCCTAGGTCCATTATATTTAAGTATGTATTATCTTATAATCCCGTTATCCAAGAAATAGAGTGACCATGGGACATGGATTATATCAATCCCATATAACCTCCTCACACATTCTCAATTTTGTGAGTATAGACTAACCAGGTTGATGAATACGTCACATGCCATTCACCTTTAAGGATGAGAACATCACATTCCCCTCACCTGATATATAATCACATCATATTTCTCACCTAGTAATGATGGTAAATTTCATTAATCAATCTCAATCAAGGGCCCATATGACATAATAATCATATGAGAGAGAAAATCCTGTCTCGGTTAAGCTCCATCTGATGATATGATCAGAAACAAACCAAACCAACCTGGATTACCTAATCCTCAAGGATTGTAGAAGAAAAGTATCAAAGTATAAAGGTTATCATGATAGGTATACTTCCAACCTTAGGTATTGGGGACTCTAAATATGAATCATTCACCCCTAGTATAACAAAGGCATAGTATATGACACTCCATGTTGTATACTTTGTTGGTCATCCAACACACAAAACTTGTTTTGTTCCTCATGATAATATTTTTTATATCGATGAAAGAATAATACTCAGGAAAACCTTAACATTTATTTATATCCTATAATAATATATGGTAAAACATAGTTAGTTATAACTCAAATTCATGATTTGAGAGGTAAATTATCATTTAATTTCATGATATATATACATATATATATAGCTAGTGTGAACGATAAAGTGAATATTTCATTTTTTATAACATTATACATTTTATTTCCCTAAAAATATTCAATAATTCATTAAAAAAACAAACATAAGTGATTATCAAATAAATCTTATATGATATACTATCATACTTTCCTTCTATTTTCTACACTTTCAGGGGTTTTGTTAAACTCATTGTGTCTCTATGTAATTATTACCACATCATTATGTGACCACCTGATAAAACCCTCCATCAAAACACTTCAGTGAGTAACATATATAAAGAAATCTAGTTTGAATAATTGTGATCCTTGGGAATAATATTCTTAATGTTTAACACCTTAAAAAATATTAAAACACCTTTAATTAAAATATTATGATGTTAATAACTTATATTGTGTATATATAACTCTTTCTAAGTTTATAATCATCATAATACTTGGAATAAATTCCATCAAAATATTCCCCTATAATATTTTAGAAACTTATATATGTCTTTAAATTAATTATTTACAAATATACCACAAACCATTTAGTATATTTAAGTGGAATTCACTTTGACTGGAATAATCTTTCATTTTTTAACTTTTAACTTCTCAAAGTCCAAACATACTCCCACTATACTCATAGACACTATATCATTTTCAAAGTATCATACTAAGATACAAAAACTCATTTATTTTTAAGAAATAACATTTATTTCCTCTTAGTGAAAAAATTTAACATATAAACTATTGTATCCAAGTCACATGTTGTATTCTATGTGTTAGAGCACTTATAAATAAATAATACATTGATTCGTTATATGACACAGATAGTGATGAGATCATATCTCTCATATTTTAAAAAACATTTAGATAAAATATTTTATCCTAGATAAAAAAAATTTAACTTTGTCTTATATTCTATTATGTTATAGAATATGATGAATCATAAACCATGTGTATTGAATCCATCATCCCATATAGTTCATAAAAACACTTTGTTAATAAAAAAACTTTTATAATCATATAAAAGAAATGATATGACTACACATATCCTTTAATAAAATTCATTTAATCTTCATATATTCACTTACATTCAAATCCATGATTCAGTAATCCATTTATCCATCATTTTAATTAAAACAACAAGATTCATCAATTCTTATAGGGTTTTTGTATACTAAAAACAATTATAAAGTATGAATTTAGTATTATATACCCTTCAAAATAAATGATTTTTTTTCTATATCATTGATGCCTTACATGTACAATCCATGGAGTTTCCAAAACTCCTTCAAGTATTTCATATAATTCCATCATATAGAAACATTATTATCCTTATGATAAAAAAATTTTAGGTTTCAATGACCTTAACCAGCTTCTAAAAGAAACACATTTAGACATTTCAAGTAACTTTATTTCATTAATTTTGAACTTTTACCGACATTTACTATTAATGCAACACCAAAACCAATAAATAACATTCCCTAGTTCATATATCATCAACAGTTTTGAATATATTAGGTAAACGTTTCTTAATTATATCCTAATTTTCAAAAAAAATACATAAATTAAAATAGAATTAATTAATAACTAGAACAAGACTTAAGGAAACCTTAAATTAATCATTATATACTTCTCAAAAAAATATAGATTCATTTTTTAAAGTAATTCAATAATATATTACTCATGAAGGTGTTTTACTAACACATAATCATTTCTTCTTACTTTAGAAAAAATATTAAGTTTTTCAATAGCCAGTTAAGTTTCTTACATTAATATTTTCATTTATATAGGATTGATTTCAAAGTTAATTTTGAATATTATGATGTGTTTTATTTTCAAAAGAAAATCTTTTATCAGATGAGTATCATGTTTCACATATATTTAGTAAGGAATTTTATTAAATACTCTCCCATTAAAATGATTACCTATTTTTAAATTCATCATATCCATTAGTGATTCAAGATCAATATTTCACTATGAAATGAGTCTGGTTTATCATTCATCTCTCCACTTAGTTTTTTATATTGGGAATCATCCCAATTATATCATATATGAATATTGGATGTTTGAGTGTACAACTCTTCATCCAATCCAGTGTATGGATAAAATCAACACAATTCCAATTATATATTATATCTTATGGTTTCTGAGCTAAGTGGAATTAAAATATCACCATGGGATTTAGTTACTAAACTCTTAGGGTTATCCATTTCAACCATGCCTAACATAAGATAATCCATGGGCACCTTGCTTTGGTAGAACCTACCTGGTTAAAAGATCGAGTTTATGACATGTTCTTACTATGGAAGGAATTTAACACTTATAATTTTTAAAGTGGATTTAACTTCACTATGTTATCTCATGTATTCCATTTACATGTTTGAATTATTATAGTGATTTATTTTGGAATCCTATTTCTACCACCAAATAAATATATTCATACCATATTGATGTGTAATTATTTACACAACTCATAGCTTGTTTTACTGGGAAAAATTAAAATACAATTATATTCCTATATATCTAAATGTATACCATGAATAAGGTACATGAAAACATTTCATGTAAATGTTTATAATCACATTAAATCAATAATAGCTATAATATTAATCTTGGAATAATAGATATTTAACCCCAACTTTTCTAAACAAGACATAAGTCTCTATGCTAGTGAACAGTCTGGCCTAAAGCCCATCTATCTAAGGATACACTAGTGTAAGTTTGACCTATGGTCACACCCATTTTGTCAAAGTCGGACCTAAAAATGGTTATATATTTCTTATAGCCACATTCAACCTGATTTTTGTGACTATAGGTATCATATTACGATGGATATGCTCAACCAAGGAAATAAGATTTCCCCTGCTAGCGTGTGAAAATTAGTTTCCAAGGGAAGGGTCTAGGAAAGTCCCTATAATGATTTTCAAGCCCCTGGACATTTCTATAGGGTAGAAAATAAGTACTATGGCCATATTAAATACCCCAATAATGGAAAAAGTCCCATCAAGAAGGCCTATGGCCACGAACTGAGCTGGTCATAGCTATAGGCTGAAGAAAAAATAATATTATAATAAATTATTAATTTAATAATAATAATAAAATATATTTATAAATTTTTTACATATATATATTATTAATATATAAGTGAAGTGGTAGAGGAGTGGTAGAGTTTTCTTAATAATATGAAGGAGGTTTTGGGTTCAAATATAACTGATAATGTTTTTGGACACCCTAAAAACAAGGTTGTTAAACAAACGCTATAGGGTGACCCTGTGAAAACTTATATCCATGAGGTTATAACCAAGAACTATAGCCATGGTCACACCCATCGTCATTCCTGAGAGGAAATTTTCTTTCTAATATACTCTATAGGCATTTTGATCATGGTAGTAGCCTATTACCAAGGTCATAAGGGCTATACCCATAGTCTCCAACCGTGGTTATAACATTTTTTCTACTGGTGATACTTTTCTTCTGAGATATTTATATTTTATAACTATTTTAATACCAAATATGTATAAAATATAATCAAGATCTTAATTCAATATCATAACCTAGTACATGCCAAAGTCAAGGTAGGAAAAAACTAAATCAATTATCATACCATGCATGTAACTCCTTATATGAAAGTATTACAAATTTTAAAAATAGTTTACCACTTTACACTAAAGAATACACATATTTATAATATAAAAAATTATAACTATAAATAATAAACATAGAAATAAATTAAATAAATAAAAAAATTATAAATTTACCATGATATAAACATTTTATAAACAATTCATAAATAAATCAATTATAAAAACATTATAATGTGTTATGGATATTCCGTAATTGAATAAATAAACATAATCACTTTATATTTATTACTAATATAAACTCCTTCGTATTATTCATTATATTGTATTTATTTTAAATATTGGATATTAAATGAATTATTAACATTTTATAATGCAATTTATAATATTTGAACAATTTAAAAATATAAATATCATGCATTTAATATTATTTAAACCTTGATAAAATAAATAATCAAAAATCATTCTGATAAGGTTTAAATAATTTCTCTAATTAGGATTATTAATTTAAAAATTTTCAAATTAATGATTATGATGGGCCAATCCATATTTTCTATTCTCTAATAATTTGATATTTTAACTATATTAAGAAGGAACCCTTACATGACCTGAAGTCCCAGAGGCATTATGGACTTAGAAATACAAGGTCCATTAGTAGAGAGGCTAAGCCCTTACAACTTTATTAGACCCAATTACACAGAAACAATTCCTTCCCAATTCTTCTATAAGCCTATACCTAACTCACCACCTGATGTTGATATTGTCTTGCAGTGCCCTATGTAGAGCTGTATGGGTTGATAGCCTATTCACAATATCCCTCCTTCAATACTTGATCTGGTTAGCTCCACTTGGTGACTGTTACTACTCTGATCTGTCATCCTGATGCTGCTCTAATATAGGTGAACCTTGATATGTTCCATGACCTGGAGGCCTTTTTGCCCAAAGGGACATGACGGTCCAAATCCCTATGGCCCAAAGGCCTAATTTTGTTGCCCGAAAACCCATTTGAGATGAGTAGTATCGGTGCTATAGTACCCCCACGAGAGTATTACTATTTTATATTTAAAAAATTTACCCTACCCAATTTTGAACTCAATCTTCATGCATGATAATGAGGTGACTTTACCACTTAGGTAAAATCTTAACTAAAAAATTAATAATTATGAAAAATTCATAATTAAATATAAAAATATTTATATTTTGGCTTATTTTGTAATTTATAAACATTTTATAAGTAATATTATAATTTCCATATAATCATTTTATATCTTAATTATTATTTATTATATATAATTTTTATAATTTATTTTCAATATTAATTATTAATATTATAGATATTTATTTAATAAGTGTTTCAAGAAAATAATTAATTAATTATAGAGAATTTATAATTAATTAGTTGATAAACATTTTTATAAATAAATATCTCATTATACCTTTTTTATAATTTAAAAACATTTTATAAATTATAAAATTAAATTCATAATTGAAATACATGAAAAAAAATCTGCATATATCGTTCTTTAATGATATAAGAGGGTAGTATCGGTCATACACTATGAAAAATAGTATTGTATTGTGTAGAAATAAACTCAACACATAGGACCTATGAAAATTGATTGAGAATTTTCAAAAACTATGGATTATGATAAATTGTTATGTGATATTAAACCCCTTAATATATATATTGTGTAGGATTAATATTACATAGTAAAGTTATTGTAGCATATGATATGTTGCTGCATGAGATTAAACCCAGTGTTAAATTGATTTTGTAGGATTAACTATAAGATATAAGAACTGTGTATGAATGAACAAGGTTATAAAATCATGTTTAGGAATAGTCCATGTGATGGGGTATCAATATAATAGTAACATCATGCTGATAGGGCTTGTGTGAGATTAAACTTTTGTTTCTAACATCTTCATAGGATTAACTTAGTAGCGGATTGTTATAGGATCTACGTATCATTAATTTTGAGTGTCTAGGTGTCCTATTTTGTTATTGGTCACAATATCACCTTACAGTTTGTACTCTGTATTTCATAATAGCATAGAAAATTTATTTTAAAGAACAATTTCATAATTCAAATTTCATGGTGATGCTTTGATACCACTATTAGTTTTATAAGGATCAAATAAAATTTTCTTATCAAAATAGAAGAAATTATAAACCCATATTCCCAAGATCACCATGCTTGAAACCTGAAATCATGTAAACTGTAAAATAAATTAATTGCATACCTTTCACTATTGATTTGATTCTACTGATGTCTTTATCACACATGCTTGATGAGGATCCCTTAGAGGTAATCGAAGGACTCCCTCTTCCATGGTGTATTTGAAGGTTTGACCTAAATCACCTGATATTCTAGTGTGATCACCCCCACACTCATGTTATGCATGTATCTCAAGTGGTTAAGAGTGAAGAATTAAGAGATCATTAATTATAGAGAGTTTCAATGGTTACATACAAGATTATAACACCACCTGAATCCATGGCCTATGACCACCATATATCAGCCCTTGGTAAATTCTTGAGTGAAAATGTATTAAATCATATGTTATGAAATGTATGAGTTAATGTCAATGTCCACAAACACTTTATAACCTTTAGACATTAACTCTACTAATGCCTAAACTTATGAAACACTTTGTATAATGATCGCTTATATGGAATATTTTTTCAAATGATAATAGTTATCAACCATCTACCAGATAAATCATGAGGTGAAACCTAAGTCCTATAATATGGCTTTCCTCAAGAAGTGTTAATACGCTATCTATTTATCATATAAAATTATATTCGCAAGAAACATGCATGTTTTACCCTATGACATGATTATATAATCACATATGATATAAGATTTAGGTTATATTTCTAACATTTTACATATCAAATTTGGTTGTAATGTAATAGAATAGTTCAATGTAAATTTATTTATATTAAAATGGTGAAAGGAAAATTTATTGTTTATTATATGAAAATCAATTAATTAAAGAATTTTTTTTACTAATACTAGTTTTTGAAATGTTTTGATCTTGTAGCATCATATTACAATAGCTGACATATCTTGTATTGATTCTAGTCTTAGCACTGATAGAAGCATAATTTTATTAGCACTAAAACTCACACTCATAAAAATGGTTATTATCGATGCCATTTTATCTTATTTTATTAAACCAAGTTGTGAATTGATATAGGAATCTTTTTTAATAGTTAAAATAGAGATGATAGAATTCATATACAGTTAGTAACAATGGCTAATGAATAAATTGATATAGTACATACATATATCAATATGTCATCTGTCACGACCCGTTCTCAGGGCCCGTGCCGTGACTACCCCAAGCCCGCCTTCCATAGGCCAGGGGCTGGCGACTAGAACCAAGGCGTAAATCCCGGTAAAAAGGGAAGGCATTGCCTTTGTAAAGTAAACAAGCACCACAGAGTAAGCAAGCGGAAAAAGTAAACACTAAGTAAAAACTGTGTACAACTGTAAGTGCGGAAAGTAAGTGGGCCAGTATACAAACCCAAACTGAAAGTAAAGTACAACTCGAAAGGGAAAACAGCAACTAAAAAGTAAAAGCCACTACGTCGGGCTGTCCACTGGAAATCCCACCTGAAGGGTGGGTACAAATAGCTCCACTGCTCCTCAGGTCCCACCGTCCGCTCCGAGTACGTCCCGCCCAGTGATCCACCTCCAGGTACCGTCCTTCTCTAAAATCCTCAACCACGATCAGCGTTGTCCGTCTTCTGCAACCAACACAACACAGTGCGGGCATAGCCCGTGCAGGGGTGAGTATAAGATACTCAGTAGGGACCCCGAGACCCCTGAATGTCTCCCAAAATCCAAAAAGGATAAACTAAAAAGGAAAGATACAATCACGAAGTAACAACTGACACTTCTTAGGTATATGCCCATACATATACCTAAGTCATCAATTCCAATACGCTCCAACCTCTGAGCCCAAGTATAAACCAGTCCACACAGGGAAGTATACGTATTCCACACAGGTGAACAAACGTAATCCACACAGGATAGAACAACATAATCCACACAAGAAAGTAAACAAGATTCATCTTACACAGGTATACTTCTTCGAAGACGATAGAGATGATCACTGATCCATCTAAGTCGTCGGACCCACAAAGGATCGATAGGTTCTAACCCCCACAAAGACCCACATAGGATCGGACCCACACAGGATCTGTAGGCACTGGCTCACACAGAACCGTTGAGCGCTGACCCACACAGGATTGGACCCACACAGGATCGGTAGCACTGATCCACATAGTATCGCTGAGTGATGTAGTCGTCGTCATCGAATCCACTGAGGATCTCTGCACAGTCGTCGTCGCAGTCACAGTAGTAGTCGCAGCCAGCTCTAGGGTTCCCGCACACAGTAAGCTCGTTTGGGAGGGTCCGCTCCATGAGGCGAGAGGCTGATACATCAACTGACACATAGTCCAGAGTTGATGTATCCAAAAGTTCTGTATCGTCAACAGGAACTCAATGTCGCAGACGGCGCGTCAATCGGACGCCCGGTCTGAGAGATATTGTCTTTTTCGTCCCAGGGGCCCGGTTGGTTTTTAAGGCAAAACCAACCCAACCGTACTCCACCTGCATCCAAACCTCTGGCGGAGTATTCCAAAAGATCCGTCTCAGTTAGAGAAATTCAACAAAGTTGACGGCACGTCAATCGGACGTCCGAAACTCAAGATATGAGCGTTTTCGCTCTGAGGGCCCGGTTGGTTTCGTGTATGAACCAACCCGGCCGAACTCAAAGTAATCTGAAACCTTGAGTGCGATATACCAAAACGACCTTCTCGTTCCAAGGATCGTGTCACCAATGACGGTGCATCGATCCGAGGTCCGTATCCTGAGTTATGGGCAATTGAACCCGAACGGTCCAAAAATGGGGGTTTCGGGCCCGGACCGACCCAGCCCGAGACCCCCCCCCCCCCCCCCCCGGTCGGCCCGAACCGGTTCGACCCGCCCCGGCCCAGGTCGGCCCAGCCCGACGCGGCCGGCCCGGCCTGGCGGACCTGCTGGGCACAGCGCACTCCGGCTCGGCCAGTGGCCGAGCCGTTTCGGCAAAGGGGGGGGCGCCTGCCCCCCTGTGTAATCGCCCCCCCCCCCCCCCCCCGCAATTAAGGGGGCCATTTTGGCTAGCCGGTCGGGGGTTTGAACCCCCGGTTGCACACCGTTCCAGCCGGCCCGCCCTGGCCGGCCGGTTCCGGCCTCCACGGGACCGGTGACGGCCGGTCCCCTTCTTCGCCGACACCGGCGGCCTAGTCCGGCCGTCGGTCACCTTGCTCCGTCGCGGTCCTTGTCGTCCGGCACGGTGCGACGGCACCGCACCCCTCTGCCGCGGCCCCTCTCCGGCCATGGCGTCTTCGGTTTTCTTCGACGCGGAGCGACGGCGTCGCGTTCTTAAACTTCTTTCCAAGGCGCGGCGCGACGGCGCCGCACATTTCCTTCCGCAAGAATCTACGTGGTGTGACGGCACCACGCTCTCCCGTACCAACCACAAAGGAACCAATACGAAAATTAAAGAGGAGGGTCGGTCATGTTTGTGCGGTCCGACCCCCTCGCATTATTCGATAACAAATGGTTTAAATCCACGAAGATCGTCAAGTTGGTATTCACGAACAAATAAATAAATAAAACCCCTACATCGGTTAAGGAATGGTGTTCGTCAACGAGCTGCGGAAGACAAGCGTCGCGGAGGTCAGGCGTCACGGGAAAAGAACGTCGACATCGCGAAGTGAGGATTCAAAGTCGTTGATGGAGATTTCGTCGCGGAAAACCGTCGCGTCGCGGATATGGCGTCGCGGAAGAGACGGCGCGGAAGAAGAACGTCGCGCCGCGGATACAGCGTCGCGGAAGAACCGTGTTCTTCGGCGGAGGAGTTCTTCATTGAAGAACGATGTTCTTCGCGTTCTTCGTCGAGGTTGAAGAAGAAGAAGACTTCATGCTTCCCAATCCTCTCAAGGTGGAAAAACTCTAATAATAATAAAATAAGACCAAGTCTTATTTTATTAACACAACCTAACCATTTGAATTTCAAGAGTTTGAAATTAAGTAACTCACTTTATTAATTATAAAAAGTTGTCAAAGATTAATGAAAGTGGGTTAATGGGGAGTTAGGAAAGTGAGGGGTTAAGAGAGTTAAGGTATTTGAAAAGGTGGGGGGTTCATGTGGGCCCCACCATTTCAATTATCCACACATGGGAAGTTGGGTGGATGTGGGCCCCACCACCAACTTCCCATGGGAGAAAATAACCACTTTGATAAGAAATAAAATTGATTCAACAATTTTATTTTCTTTTCAATTAAACCCCACTAATTAACTTCTTCTCCCGCACAAACGCAACTACGGTAAAGGTTCCCTTAAGCAATTACCGGCGTTGCGAGTTCATCGGTGCCCTCGGAATTCGATTCCGAGCACCGGTTCAAAAGTTATAAATTCCCGCTCGTTCGTTCACTGAACGTACCCGAGCCAAACTTCGGAAATTGATTCCGGGCACACCGGGCCTCGGAATCAGGTGCCGTCAGAAACCGCGCTCTTGTAAAATTCCAAAGAAAATTAAGAAAAAATTTCCCTTGAATTTTACAGGTCTTTACATTACTCCCACCTCAGGGATTTACTTCCCCGTAAAGATACATCATAACTAGGGAAACAAATGTGGGTACTGAGCACGCATCTGAGCCTCCCGCTCCCAAGTGCTCTCCTGGAGGTTCATGTGCTGCCATCTGATGCGCACTAGAGGAATCGACCATCCACGTATGACCCGCTCCCGTCGATCCTCGATCTCCACCAGGACCTCTGTAAAAGTCGCCCCATCATCAACGTCAAGCTCCCCATGGTCAATGATATGCATCGGGTTATGCACCTATCTCATCAGCTGAGACACGTGGAAGACGTCGTGCACTCGGTGCAGCTGAGGTGGTAGAGCCAGGCGATAAGCCACCTCTCCAATCCTGCTGAGGACCTGGAAGGGTCCGATGAAGCGCGGAGATAACTTGCCGCCTCGGCCAAATCTCCGTAATCCACGTCGAGGTGAGACACGCAAGAAGACGTGGTCGCCATCCTCGAACTCTAGTGGCCTCCGCCTCCTGTCAGCGTATGACTTCTGCCGGCTCTGAGCTGTCCTCATCCGCTCCTGGATGACCTGGACCTTCTCTGTCGTGGCCTGGACCATCTCTGGTCCCACAAGTGCTGACTCCCTAGGGTCTGTCCAGTACAAAGGAGATCTGCAAGGTCGGTCGTACAATGCCTCGTACGGTGCCATCCCAATGGTGGAGTGGTAGCTATTGTTGTATGAAAACTCCACCAAGGGTAGGTGGTCCTCCCATCTACGACCAAAGTCGAGGACACATGCGCGGAGCATGTCCTCGAGAGTCTGAATGGTCCTCTCCGTCTGACCACATGAAGGGTTTCCCCTTCTTCGTCAAAGCTGAGAGTGGTGCCACAACTCTGGAGAAGTCTGGCACAAATCTCTGGTAGTATCCAGCTATTCCCAAGAAACTTCGCACCTCCGTCACGCTCCTGGGTGGCTCCCAAGCTAGCACTGCCTCGATCTTCGCAGGATCCACTACAACTCCCGCCTCAGAGATGACGTGTCCCAAGAAGTGGACCTCACGTATCCAAAACTGACACTTCGAGAGATTTCCATAAAGCTGGTGCTCTCAGAGTATGTCTAGTACAACCCGTAAGTGGTAGGCGTGCTCCTCCTCAGTCGTCGAGTAAATCAAAATGTCGTCGATGAAGACCACGACAAATCGATCGAGGTATGGCTGAAAGATCCCATTCATGAGGGCCATGAACACTGCTGGAGCATTGGTTACACCGAATGGCATAACCAAGAACTCATAGTGGCAATACAGACATCTGAAGGTCGTCTTCTGCACGTCCTCATCTCGAACTCTGAGCTGATGATAGCCTGACCTGAGGTCTATCTTCGAGAACCACCGTGCTCCTTTGAGCTGATCAAAGAGGTCATAAATCCTTGGTAGCGGATATTTGTTCCTCACTGTCACCTGGTTCAGGCGACGATAGTCAACACAAAGTCGCAAGCTCTCGTCCTCCTTCTTGGCGAACAAAAACAGGGAAGCCCAGGGTGAAACACTGGGTCGGATGAACCCCTTTCCCTGCAAGTCCTCCAACTATACCCGTAGCTCTCGAAGCTCGGCGGGGGCCATCCGATATGTTGGAGTCGATATCGGGGTTGTCCCTGGGTACAGGTCAATATAAAAGTCTACCTCTCTGCGAGGAGGTAGTCCTGGAACGTCGTTGGGAAAAACATCCACAAACTGATCCACCACTGCAGGAAATCCAGGACTCTGCACGTCAACTTCTCCTAGGATGAGGCTAGTCAACTGATGAGTGATGGTTTGTCCTCTACTCCGCGGAAGTCCATCCTATGATGCAAAGGCTCCCTTCTCACCGGTGAAGGTGAACCTGCTCCCTTCGGTGCGTACACATCGCACCTTGAGCCTAAAACAGTCAATCTGTGCAAGGACCGTAGATAACCAATCCATGCCCAAGATGACGTCGTAAGGCCTCGACGCCACTACAAGAAGATCCCAGCGGAAACTCTCACCTCCTAGAGTAAGCTCACACTGCCGGCCCCAGTGCGTAATCGTCGAGTCTTCTCCTGTAGGAGTCTTTAATCGTAAGGATCGAGCCAACGGCTCTGTCAGAATCTCCGATCTCCGAACAAGGGCAGCAGCTATGAAAGAGTGACTCGCTCCTGTGTCTATAAGTACTGCATCAAGGGTGGAATAGGCACATATAGTACCTCGAATCATCATGGGAGCGTCGTGGTCGTAGGCCTCCGCTGCTTGGAGTTGTGCCTGTCTCTGCCCGCCAGCTCCCTGTGGTCAGGGTGGACCTCCTGGTGGTGGTGGTGGTAGAGCTTCAAAGCGTCTCCCACCACCTGCTGCTCGGCCATCTCCTCTGCCTCGTCCACCTCCTCCCTGCGGACCACCACGGTCGACCCTATACCTCTGCCTCGGTGGTCCCTCAATCGTCTGCTTCTCCTCGGCACGGTGGTTCGGGCAATCACGAGCCATGTGACCCTGCCCGCCGCACGAGTAGCACTGTCTGCCTCTCGAAAGACTGACTTCGCGCTGTGTGCCCCGCACTGCTGAGCCAGTGTCCTGAGGTCGTCTTCCTGAGGGTCTGGTCTGCCTGGACCCCTGAGTCATCCATAGACTGCCTGCTGTAGAAGACTCTGCTACGTGCCGCCCTACGGTGGGTCTCGGTGCTGGTGTAGACTCATCAAGAAAGCTCTCGATCAAAAGGGCCCGCTCCAGTACTCCTGTCTAAGTCGGAATGCTGAGGGAGATCAGAAATGCCCTGATCTCGTGTCTCAATCCTTTCTCAAAGGTTCGGGCCCGGAATAATGGGTCTCGTACCATGTCGGTCGAGTAGTGCGAGAGATCAGTAAATCTCGCCGAGTACTACGTGACTGTCATGCTGCCCTGTCGCAGCTGAAGAAGCTCCTGAATGCGCACCGCACGGAGGGTGTCTGGGACAAAATCTGAGCGAAAGAGGCTCCCAAAGTCTGTCCAGAGTAGAGATGCCTCATCGTGCACCTGGAGCATCATGCTCCAGCATCGGCTCGCTACTGCGTGCAGTAGGCTCGCAGCGAGGATCGCCATGAGGTCTGCTGGTGTCCTCACTAGCCTGAAAACTCGTATGACTGCCTCCAGCCAGTCCTCGGCTGCCTGGGGGTCCGTCTCCCCGCGGAACCTGGGTGTTCGCTAGCACTGGAACTCATGCAGTGCACTAAGGCGACGTGCATCGTCAGCGGCTGGTGCTGGAAGCATCGGTGGCTCGGCGGGTAGAGCTACAGCCGGTGCCACTGCTGACAAAGGGCCCTGCACCGAGGCCTCATCGCTCGGTGGGCTGTTGTCACGCTCGACTCTCAGAACCCTAGCTGGTTGTCATCGTGGGGCCATCCAGAAAAGGAAACAGGTGTGCCACGGTCAAAACAGTATACCTGGTGAGCTGATACAAAGTAATCACAAAGAAAACTTGAAACACACACGCAATCAATGTTTTTGTGCATTAAGTCGGAAATCAGAAGTTAGGGTCCTGGTGTACGGATACGTTGGTCGCCGCACCAATATTGGACTCCCTAGACTGATAACCACACTCAATACGCTAAACACTATTTCTTCACATAGAAAAGATCAGAGTTCACGGTAGATCCGAACTCCTCTAATACCAATTTGTCACGACTCGTACTTGGGGCCCGTGCTGTGACTACCCCAAGCCCGCCTTCCATAGGCCAGGGGCTGGCGACTAGCACCAAGGTGTAAATCCCGGTAAAAAGGGAAGGCATTGCCTTTGTAAAGTAAACAAGAACCACAGATTAAGCAAGCAGAAAAAGTAAACACTAACTAAAAACTGTGTACAACTGTAATTGCGAAAAGTAAGTGGGCCAGTATACAAACCCAAACTGAAATTAAAGTACAACTCGAAAGGGAAAACAGCGACTGAAAAGTAAAAGCCACTACGTCGGGATGTCCACTAGAAATCCCACCTAAAGGGTGGGTACAGATAGCTTCACTGCTCCTCGGGTCCCACCGTCCGCTCCGAGTACGTCCCGCCCAGTGATCCACCTCGAGGTACCGTCCTGCTCTGCAAGCCTCAACCACGATCAGCGTTGTCCGTCGTCTGCAACCAACACAACGTAGTGCGGGCATAGCCCGTGCAGGGTTGAGTATAAGCTACTCAGTAGGGACCCTAAGACCCCTGAAGGTCTCCCAAAATCCACAAAGGATAAACTACAAAGGAAAGATACAATCACGAAGTAAAAACCGACACTGCTTAGGTATATGCCCATACATATACCTAAGTCATCAATTCCAATACGCTCCAACCTCCAAGCCCAAGTATAACCAAGTCCACGTAGGAAAGTATACGTATTCCACATAGGTAAACAAATGTAATCGACACAGGATAGCACAACACAATACACACAGGAAAGTAAACAGGATTCAGCTTACACAGGTATACTTCTTCGAAGACGATAGATATGATCACTGAGCCATCTAAGTCGTCGGACCCACAAAGGATCGATAGGTACTAACCCCTGCAAAGACCCACACAGGATCGGACCCACACAGGATCTGTAGGCGCTGGCTCACACAGAACCGCTGAGTGCTAACCCACACAGGATTGAACCCACACAGGATCGGTATCACTGATCCACATAGGATCGCTGAGTGTTGTAGTCGTCATCGTCGAATCCACTGAGGATCTCTGCACAGTCGTCATCGCAGTCACAGTAGCAGTCGCAGCCAGCTCTAGGGTTCCCGCACACAGCAAGCTCGTTCGGGAGGGTCCGCTCCATGAGCCGAGAGTCTGATACATCAACTGACACATAGTCCAGAGTTGATGTATCCAAAAGTTCCATATCGTCAACAGGAACTCAACGTCGCAGACGGCGCGTCAATCGGACACCCGGTCTGAGAGATATTGGCTTTTTCGTCCTAGGGGCCCGGTTGGTTTTTAAGGCAAAACCAACCCGACCGTACTCCACCTGCATCCAAACCTCGGGTGGAGTATGCCAAAAGACTTGTCTCACTTAGAGGAATTCAACAAAGTCGACGGCACGTCAATCGGACGTCCGAAACTCAAGATATGAGTGTTTCCGCTCCGAGGGCCCGGTTGGTTTCGTGTACGAACCAACCTGGCTGAACACAAAGTATTCCGAAACCTTGAGTGAGATATACCAAAACGACCGTCTCGTTCCAAGGATCTCTTCACCGCTAACGGCGCATCGATCGGAGGTCCGTACCCCGAGTTATGGGCAATTGAACCCGAACGGTCCGAAAATGGGGGTTTCGGGCCCGGACCGACCCGTCCCGAGACCCCCCCCCCCCCCCCCCCCCGGTCAGCCCGAACCGGCTTGTCACAATCTGTCCTCGGGGCCCGTGCCGTGACTACCCCAAGCCCGCCTTCCATAGGTCAGGGGATGGCGACTAGCACCAAGGCGTAAATCCCAGTAAAAAGGGAAGGCATTGCCTTTGTAACGTAAACAAGCACCACAGAGTAAGCAAGCGGAAAAAGTAAACACTAAGTAAAAACTGTGTACAACTGTAAGTGCGGAAAGTAAGTGGGCCAGTATACAAACCAAAACTGAAAGTAAAGTACAACTCGAAAGGGAAAACAGCAACTGAAAAGTAAAATCCACTACACCGGGTTGTCCACTGGAAATCCCACCTGAAGGGTGGGTACAGATAGCTCCACTACTCCTCGGGTCCCACTGTCCGCTCCGAGTACATCCCACCCAGTGATCCACCTCCAGGTACTATCCTGCTCTGCAAGCCTCAACCACGATCATCGATGTCTGTCGTCTGCAACCAACACAACATAGTGCGGGCATAGCCCGTGCAGGGGTGAGTATAAGCTACTCAGTAGGGACCCCGAGACCCCTGAAGGTCTCCCAAAATCCACAAAGGATAAACTACAAAGGAAAGATACAATCATGAAGTAACAACTGACACTGCTTAGGTATATACCCATACATATACCTAATTAATCAATTCCAATACGCTCCAACCTCCGAGCCCAAGAACAACCCAGTCCACACAGGAAAGTATACGTATTCAACACATGAAAGCAAAACGTAATCTACATAGGATAGCTCAACACAGTCTACACAGGAAATCAAACAGGATTCAGCTTACACAGGTATACTTTTTCGAAGACGATAGAGATTATCACTAATCCATCTAAGTCGTCGTACCCACAAAGGATCGATAGGTACTAACCCCCACAAAGACCCACACAGGATCGGACCCACACAGGATCTATAGGCACTAGCTCACACAGAACCGTAGAGCGCTGACCCACATAGGATCGGACCCACACTGGATCGCTGAGTGTTGTAGTCGTCGTCATCGAATCCACTGAGGATCTCTGCACAGTCGTCGTCGCAGTCACAGTAGCAGTCGCAGCCAGCTCTAGGGTTCCCGCACACAGCAAGCTCGTTTGGGAGGGTCCGCTCCACGAGCCGAAAGGCTGATACATCAACTGACACATAGTACAGAGTTGATGTATCCAAAATTTCCGTATCGTCAATAGGAACTCAACGTCGCAGACGGCGCCTCAATCAGACGCCCGGTCTGAGAGTTATTGGCTTTTTCGTCCCAGGGGCCCGGTTGGTTTTTAAGGAAAAACCAACCTGACCGTACTCCACCTGCGTCCAAACCTCGGGCGGAGTATGACAAAAGATCTATCTCACTAAGAGGAACTCAACAAAGTTGACAGCACGTCAATCGGACGTCCGTAGCTCAAGATATGAGCGTTTCCGCTCCGAGGGCCCGGTTGGTTTCGTGTACGAACCAACCTGGCCGAACTCAAAGTATTCCGAAACCTTTAGTGCGATATACCGAAACGACCATCTCTTTCCAAGGATCGCGTCACCGCTGACGGCGCATCGATCGGAGGTCCGTAGCCCGAGTTATGGGCAATTGAACCCGAACGGTCCGAAAACGGGGGTTTCGGGCCCGGACCGACCCGACCCGAGACCCCCCCCCCCCCCCGGTCGGCCCGAACCGGGTCGACCCGGCCCGTTCTGGGTCAGCCCGGCCCGACGCAGCCCGGCCCGGCTGGGCGCGGCCCGGCCCGGCTCAGCGCGGCCCAGCCCGGCCTGGGCGCGGCCCGGCCTGGCGGACCGGCTAGGCACAGCGCGCCCAGCGCGCTGCCGGCTCGGGCAGTGGCCAAGCCATTTTGGCAAAGGGGCGGCGCCTTCCCCCCTGTGTAACTGCAGCCCCCCACAATTAAGGGGGGTCATTTTGGCTAGCCAGCTGGGGGTTTAAACCCCCAGTTGCACACCGGTCCGGCCGACCTGCCCTGGCCGGCCGGTTCCGGCCTCCACGGGACTGGCGACAGCCGTTCCCCTTCTTCGTCGACACCGGCAGCCCAGTCCGGCCGCCGGTCACCTTGCTTCGCCGCGGCCCGGAACCGGCCGCGGCCCGGAACCGGCCGCGGCCCTTGTCGTCTGGCGCGGTGCGACGGCACCGCGCCCCTCCGCCGCAGCCCCGCTCCGGCCGCGGCGTCTTCGGTTTTCTTCGACACGGCGCGACGGCGTCACGTTCTTAAACTTCTTTCCACGGCACGGCACGACGGCGCCGCGCATTTCCTTCCGCAATAATCCGCGTGGTGTGATGGCACCACGCTCTCCCGTACCAACCACAAAGGAACCAATACGAAAATTAAGGAGGAGGGTCGGTCGTGTTTGTGCGGTCCGACCCCCTCGCGTTATTCGATAACAAATGGTTTAAACCACGAGATCATCAAGTTGGTAATCACGAACAAATAAATAAATAAAACCCCTACCTTGGTTCAGGAACGGTGTTCGTCAACGAGCTGCAGAAGACGAGCGTCGCAGAGGTCGGGCGTCGCGGGAAAAGAACGTCGACGCCGCGAATCAAGGATTCGAAGTCGTTGACGGAGATTTCGTCGAGGAAAACCATCTCGGAAGAGACGACGCGGAAGACGAATGTCCCGCCGCGGATACGGCGTCGCGGAAGAACCGTGTTCTTCGGCAGAGAAGTTCTCCGTTGAAGAACGGTGTTCTTTGCGTTCTTCGTCGAGGTGGAAGAAGAAGAAGACTTCACGCTTCCCAATCCTCTCAAGGTGGAAAAACACTAACAATAATAAAATAAGACCAAGTCTTATTTTATTAACACAACCTAACCATTTGAATTTCAAGAGTTTGAAATTAAGTAACTCACTTTATTAATTATAAAAAGTTTTCAAAAATTAATGAATGTGAGTTAATGGGGAGTTAGGAAAGTGAGGGGTTAAGAGAGTTAAGGGATTTGAAAATGTGGGGGGTTCGTGTGGGCCCCACCCTTTCAATTATCCACACATGGGAAGTTGGGTGGATGTGGGCCCCACCACCAACTTCCCATGGGAGAAAATAACCACTTTGATAAGAAATAAAATTGATTCAACAATTTTATTTTCTTTTTAATTAAACCCCACTAATTAACTTCTTCTCCAGCACAAACGCAACTACGGTAAAGGTTCCCTTAACCGATTACCGGCGTTGCGAGTTCATCGGTGCCCTCGGAATTCGATTCCGAGCACCGGTTCAAAAGTTAGAAATTCCCGCTCGTTCGTTCACTGAACGTACCCGAGCCAAACTTCGGAAATTGATTCCGGGCACACCGGGCCTTGGAATCAGGTGCCATCATAAACCGCACTCTTGTAAAATTCCAAAGAAAATTAAGAAAAAAATTACCTTGAATTTTACGGGTCTTTACATTACTACCACCTCAGGGATTTACGTCCCCGTAAAGATACATCATAACTAGGGAAACAAATGTGGGTACTGAGCACGCATCTTAGCCTCCCGCTCCCAAGTGCTCTCCTGGAGGTTCCCGTGCTGCCATCTGATGCGCACTAGAGGAATCGACCGTCCACGTAGGACCCGCTCCCGTCGATCCTCGATCTCCACCGGGACCTCCGTAAAAGTCGCCCCATCATCAACGTCAAGCTCCTCATGGTCAATGATATACATCGGGTCGTGCACGTATCTCCTTAGCTGAGACACGTGGAAGACGTCGTACACTCGGTGCAGCTGAGGTGGTAGAGCTAGGCGATAAGTCACATCGCCAATCCTGCTGAGGACCTCGAAGGGTCCGATGAAGTGTGGAGAAAACTTGCCACCTCGGCCAAATCTCCGTAATCCACGTTGAGGTGAGACACGCAAGAAGACGTGGTCGCCATCCTCGAACTCTAGTGGCCTCCGCCTCCTGTCAGCATATGACTTCTGTCAGCTCTGAGCTGTCGTCATCCGCTCCTGGATGACCTGGACCTTCTCTGTCGTGGCCTGGACCATCTCTGGTCCCACAAGTGCTGACTCCCCAGGGTCTGTCCAGCACAAAGGAGATCTGCAAGGTCGGTCGTACAATGCCTCGTACGGTGTCATCCCGATGGTGGAGTGGTAGTTGTTGTTGTACGCAAACTCCACCAAGAGTAGGTGGTCCTCCCAGCTACGACCAAAGTCGAGGACACATGCACAGAGCATGTCCTTGAGAGTATGAATAGTCCTCTCCGTCTGACCATCCGTATGAGGGTGAAAGGCTGTGCTCAGACGTAGCTGCATCCCGAACGCCTCCTGCAACCCCTTCCAAAGTCAGTAAGTAAAGAGAGCATCTCGATTGGAGACGATAGAAGATGGAACACTGTGAAGCCGTACAATCTCCTGAACGTAAAGACGTCCCAAGCTCTCCACTGAGCCCTTCTCTCTGATGGGTAAGAAGTGAGCCGACTTGGTGAGTCGGTCGAAAATCACCCAGATGGAGTCGTAACCTCTGGAAGTGTGTGGAAGTCCAGTCACGAAGTCTATAGATATCCGATCCCACTTCCACTCCGGGACCTCCAAGAGTTGTACCAAGCCTGCTGGTACCTGATGCTATACCTTCACCTGCTGGATGGTGAGGCATCGAGAAACGAACTCTGCCACAGCCTTCTTCATGTCTGGCCACCAGTGCTGTCGTCTAAGATCCTGGTACATCTTCGCCACTCCAGGATGTACCGCTAAAGGAGAAGTGTGAAACTCTCTTAGCACCTCCTCTCGTAAAGCGATTGGTACCAAGGTACATCCTCTAAAAAGGATGTTGTGGTCTGCTCCAAAGGAGAAACCATCATGTGCCTGTACTGAGGATATCTGTGCACTCCACGTCTCACAGTAAGTGTCCCCACACTGTGCCTCTCTGACCCGCTGTAGTAGTGGAGGAGTGATTGTGAGAGACTGAAGGAAGGCTGCTCCATCTCTATCCACGAAGGATATCTGCAAAGAGGCTAGCTACTCTGTCGCATCCTCAAGTAGCTGAATGCCCATCCTCCTGCTGAGAGCATCGGCTACCACGTTCCCCTTCCCATGAGTATAGACTATCTCAAAGTCATAGTCCTGGAGGAACTCGAGCCATCGTCTCTGTCTCTGGTTCAGATCCTTCTGCGAGAAGATGTACCTGAGACTCTGATGGTCATAAAAGACTGTAAAGTGCTCGCCCATCAAAAAGTGTCGCCATGTCTTCAGAGCGAAGACCACTGCTACTAACTCCAAGTCATGGGTAGCGTAGTTCTACTCATGCGGCCTCAACTGGAGTGATCCATAGGTGATCACTGCCCGCTCCTGCATCAGGACACAACTGAGTCTGGTCCCTGATGCATCGCAGTAGACTACGTACCCTACTCCCTCCTCAGGCAACCTCAAGATAGGTGCTTTGGTCAATCTCTGTCTCAGCTCCTGGAAGCTCTGCTAACATCTGTCTGACCACACGAAGGGTTTCCCTTTCTTAGTCAAAGCTAAGATTGGTGCCGCAACTCTGGAGAAGTCTGGCACAAATCTCCAGTAGTATCCAGCTAATCCCAAGAAACTCTGCACCTCCGTCACGCTCCTGGGTGGCTCCCAAGCTAGTACTGCGTCGATCTTCGCGGGATCCACTGCAAATCCCGCCTCAGAGATGACGTGTCCCAAGAAGTGGACCTCACGTATCCATAACTGGCACTTTGAGAGCTTACCATAAACCTGGTGCTCTCGGAGTGTGTCTAGTACAACCCGTAAGTGGTAGGCGTGCTCCTCCTCAGTCGTCGAGTAAATCAAAATGTCGTCGATGAAGACCACGACAAATAGATCAAGGTATGGCTGAAAGATCCTGTTCATGAGGGCCATGAACACTGCTGGAGCATTGGTTACGCCGAATGGCATAACCAAGAACTCATAGTGGCCATACAGACATCTGAAGGTCATCTTCTGCACGTCCTTGTCTCGAACTCTGAGCTGATGATAGCCTGACCTGAGGTCTATCTTCGAGAACCACCATGCTCCCTTGAGCTGATCAAAGAGGTCATCAATCCTCGGTAGCGGATACTTGTTCCTCACTGTCACCTGGTTCAGGCGACGATAGTCAACACAAAGTCGCAAGCTCCCATCCGCCTTCTTGGCGAACAAAATCGGGGAAGCCCAGGGTGAAACACTAGGTTGGATGAACCCCTTTCCCTGCAAGTCCTCCAACTGTACCCGTGTCTCTCGAAGCTCGGCGGGGGCCATCCGATATGCTGGAGTCGATATCGGGGTTTTCCCGGGGTACAGGTCAATATAAAAGTCTACCTCTCTGCGAGGAGGTAGTCCTGGAACGTCATCGGGAAAAACATCCGCAAACTGATCCACCACTGCAGGAAATCTAGGACTCCGCACGTCAACTGCTCATAGGATGAGGCTAGCCAACTGATGAGTGATGGGATGTCCTCTCCTCTGCGGAAGTCCATCCTGTGCTGCAAAGGCTCCCTTCTCATCGGTGAAGGTGAACCTGCTCCCATCGGTGCATACACATCGCAACTTGCGCCTAATACAGTCAATCTGTGCATGGACTGTAGATAACCAATCAATGCCCAAGATGACATCGTAAGGCCTCAACGCCGCTACAAGAAGATCCCAGCCGAAGCTCTCACCTCCTAGAGTAAGCTCACACTGTCGGCACTAGTGTGTAATCGTCGAGTCTGCTCCCGTAGGAGTCTCTAGCTGTAAGGATCGAGCCAATGGCTCTGTCGGAATCTCCGAGCTCCGAACAAGGGAAGCGGCTATGAAAGAGTGACTCGCTCCTGTGTCTATAAGTACTGCAGTAAGGATGGAATAGACACAGATAGTACCTCGAATCATCTCGGGCGCGTCGTGATCGTAGGCCTCCGCTGCCTGGAGCTATGCCTGCCTCTTCCCGCCAGCTCCCTGTGGTCGGGGTGGACCTCCTGGTGGTGGTGGTGGTAGAGCCTCAAAGCGTCGCCCACCACCTGCTACTCGTCCAGCTCCTCTGCCTCATCCGCCTCCTCCCTGCGGACCGCCACGGTCGACCCTCTACCTCTTCCTCGGTGGTCCCTCAAATGTCTGCTGCTCCTCGGCACGGTGGGTCAGGAAATCACGAGCCATGTGGCCCTGCCCGCCGCACAAGTAGCACTGTCTGCCTCTCGAAAGACTGACTCCGCGCTGTGTGCCCCGCACTGCTGAGCCAGTGTCTTGAGGTCGTCTGCCTGAGGGTCTGTTCTGCCTGGACCCCTGAGTCATCCGTCGACTGCCTGCTGCAGAAGACTCTGCTACGTGCCGCCCTACGGTGGGTTTCGACGTTGGTGTAGACTCAGCAAGAAATCTCTCGATCAAAAGGGCTCACTCCAGTACTCCTGTCTGATTCGGAATGCTGAGGGAGATCAGAGATTCCCTGATCTCGTGTCTCAATCCCTGCTCAAAGGTCCGGGCCCAGAAGAATGGGTCCCGTACCATGTCGGTCGAGTAGAGCGAGAGATCAATAAATCTCGCCGAATACTGGGCGACCGTCATGCTACCCTATCGCAGCTGAAGAAGCTCCTGAATTCGCACCGCACGGAGGGTGGCTGGGACAAACTCTGAGTAGAAGAGGCTCTCAAAGTTTTTCCAGAGTAAAGATGCCTCATCGTGCACCTGGATCATCAAGCTCCACCATCGGCCCACTGCTGCGTGCAGTAGGCTCGCAGCGAGGATCACCATGAGGTCTGCTGGTGTCCTCACTAGCCTGAAAACTCGTACGAATGCCTCCAGCCAGTCCTCGGCTACCTGGGGGTCCGTCTCCCCGCGGAACCTGGGTGGTCGCTGGCGATGGAACCCATGCAGTGCACTAAGGCGACGTGCATCGTCAGCGGCTGGTGCTGGAAGCATCGGTGGCTCGGTGGGTAGAGGTACCGCCGGTGCCACTGCTGACAAAGGGCCCTGCACCGAGGCCTCATCGCTCGGTGGGATGTCATCACGCTCGACTCTCGGAACCGTAGCTGGCTGCCATCGTGGGGCCATCCTGAAAATGAAACAGGTGCACTATGGTCAGAATAGTATACCTGGTGAGCTGATACAAAGTAACCACAAAGAAAACTTGAAACACACACGCAATCAATGTTTTCGTGCATTAAGTCAGAAATCAGAAGTCAGGGTCCTGGTGTACGGATATGTCGGCCGCCGCACCAACACTGGACTCCCTGGACTGATAACCACACTCAATACGCTAAACACTATTTCTTCACATAGAAAAGATCAGAGTTCACGGTAGATCTGAACACCTCTATTACCATTTTGTCACGACCCGTCCTCGGGGCCCGTGCTGTGACTACCCCAAGCCCGCCTTCCATAGGTCAGGGGCTGGCGACTAGCACCAAGGTGTAAATCCCAGTAAAAAGGGAAGGCATTGCCTTTGTAAAGTAAACAAGCACCATAGAGTAAGAAAGCGGAAAAAGTAAACACTAAGTAAAAACTGTGTACAACTGTAAGTGTGGAAAGTAAGTGGGCAAGTATACAAACCCAAACTGAAAGTAAAGTACAACTCGAAAGGGAAAACAACAACTGAAAAGTAAAAGCCACTACGCCGGGCTGTCCACTGGAAATCCCACCTGAAGGGTGGGTACAGATAGCTCCACTGCTCCTCAGGTCCCACCGTCCACTCCGAGTACGTCCCGCCCAGTGATCCACCTCCAGGTACCGTCCTGCTCTGCAAGCCTCAACCACGATCAGCGATGTCCGTCGTCTGCAACCAACACAACGTAGTGCGGGCATAGCCCATGAAGGGGTGAGTATAAGCTACTCAGTAGGGACCCTGAGACCCCTAAAGGTCTCCCAAAATCCACAAAGGATAAACTACAAAGGAAAGATACAATCACGAAGTAATAACCGACATTGCTTAGGTATATACCCATACATATACCTAAGTCATCAATTCCAATACGCTCCAACCTCCGAGCCCAAGAACAACCCAGTTCACACAGGAAAGTATACGTATTCCACACAGGAAAGCAAAACGTAATCCACATAGGATAGCTCAACACAGTCCACACAGGAAAGCAAACAGGATTCATCTTACACAGGTATACTTCTTCGAAGACGATAGAGATGATCACTGATCCATCTAAGTCGTCGGACCCAAAAAGGATCGATAGGTACTAACACCCGCAAAGACCCACACAGGATCGGACCCACACAGGATCTGTAGGCGCTGGCTCACACAGAACCGCTGAGCGTTGACCCACACAGGATCGGACCCACACAGGATTGGTAGCACTGATCCACACAGGATCGCTGAGTGATGTAGTCGTCATCGTCGAATCAACTGAGGATCTCTGCACAGTCGTCGTCGCAGTCACAGTAGCAGTCGCAGCCAGCTCTAGGGTTCCCGCACACAGCAAGCTCGTTCGGGAGGGTCCTCTCCACAGGCCGAGAGGCTGATACATCAACTAACACACAGTCCAGAGTTGATGTATCCAAAAGTTCTGTATCGTCCATAGGAACTCAACGTCGCAGACGGCGCATCAATCGGACGCCCGGTCTGAGAGTTATTGGCTTTTTCGTCACAGGGGCCCGGTTGGTTTTTAAGGAAAAACCAACCCGACCGTACTCCACCTACGTCCAAACCTCGGGCAGAGTATGCCAAAAGATCCATCTCACTAAGAGGAACTCAACAAAGTTGACGGCACGTCAATCGGACGTTCGTAGCTCAAGATATGAGTGTTTCCACTCCGAGGGCCCGGTTGGTTTCGTGTACGAGCCAACCCAGCCGAACTCAAAGTATTCTGAAACTTTGAGTGCGATATACCGAAACGACCATCTCTTTCCAAGGATCGTTTCACCGCTGACGGCGCATCGATCGAAGGTCCTTAGCCCGAGTTATGGGCAATTGAACCCGAACGGTCTGAAAATGGGGGTTTCGGGCCCGGACCGACCTGGCCCGAGCCCACCCCCCCCCCCCCCCCGGTCGGCCCAAACCGGGTCGACCCGCCCTGGTCCGGGTCGGCCCGGCCCGACGCGGCCTAGCCCGGCTGGGCGCGGCCCGGACCGGCGCGGCCCGGACCGGCGCGGCCCGGCCTGGCGGACCGGCTGGGCACAGCGCGCCCAGCGCGCTGCCGGCTCGGCCAGTGGCCGAGCCGTTTCGGCAAAGGGGGGGCGCCTGCCCCCCTGTGTAACTGCAGCCCCCCGCAATTAAGGGGGCCGTTTTGGCCAGCCGGCCGGGGGTTTGAACCCGCAGTTGCACACCGGTCCGGCTGGCCCGCCCTGGCCGGCCGGTTCCGGCCTCCACGGGACCGGCGACGGTCGTTCCCCTTCTTCGCCGACACTGACGGCCCAGTCCGGCCGCCGGTCACCTTGCTCCACCGCGGCCCGGAACCGGCCGCGGCCCTTGTCGTCCGGCGCGATGTGACGGCACAGCGCCCCTCCGCTGCGGCCCCGCTCCGGCAGTGGCGTCTTCGGTTTTCTTCGACGCGGCGCGACGGCGTCGCGTTCTTAAACTTCTTTCCACTGCGCGGCACGACGGCGCCGCGCATTTCCTTCCGCAAGAATCCGCGTGGTGCAACGGCACCACACAGGATCTGTAGGCGCTGGCTCACACAGAACCGCTGAGCGCTGACCCACACCGGATTGGACCCACACAGGATCGGTAGCACTAATCCACATAGGATCGCTGAGTGTTGTAGTCGTCGTCGCCGAATCCACTAAGGGTCTCTGCACAGTCGTCGTCGCAGTCACAGTAGCAATCGCAGCCAGCTCTAGGGTTCCCGCACACAGCAAGCTCATTCGGGAGGGTCCGCTCCACGAGCCGAGAGGCTGATACATCAACTGACACATAGTCCAGAGTTGATGTATCCAAAAGTTCTGTATCGTCAACAGGAACTCAATGTCGCAGAAGGCGCGTCAATCAGACGCCCGGTCTGAGAGATATTAGCTTTTTCGTCCCAGGGGCCCGGTTGGTTTTTAAGGCAAAACCAACCCGACCGTACTCCACCTACATCCAAGCCTCAGGCGGAGTATGGCAAAAGATCCGTCTCACTTAGAGGAATTCAACAAAGTCGACGGCAGGTCAATCGGACGTCCAAAACTCAAGATATGAGCATTTCCGCTCCGAGGGCCCGGTTGGTTTCGTGTACGAACCAACCCGGACGAACTCAAAGTATTCTGAAACCTTGAGTGCGATATACCGAAACGACCGTATTGTTCCAAGGATCGTGTCACCGCTGACGGCCAATCGATCGGAGGTCCGTAGCCCAAGTTATGGGTAATTGAACCCGAACGGTCCGAAAACGGGGGTTTCGGGCCCGGACCGACCCGGCCTGAGACCCCCCCCCCCCCCCCCCGGCCGGCCCGAACCAGGTCGACGCACCCCCGGTCTAGCTCGGCCCAGCCCGACATGGCCCGGCCCGGCTGGGCGCGGCCCGGCCCGGCCTGGTGGACCGGCTGGGCACTGCGCGCCTAGCGCGCTGCCGGCTCGTCCAGTGGCCGAGCCGTTTCGGCAAAGGGGGGGGGCGCCTGCCCCCCTGTGTAACCGCAGCCCCCCACAATTAAGGGGGGTGGTTTTGGCCAGCCGGCTGGGGGTTTGAACCCCCGGTTGCACACCGGTCCGGCCGGCCCACCCTGGCCGGCCGGTTCCGGCCTCCACGGGACCGGCGACAGCCGGTCCCCTTCTTCGCCGACACCGGCGGCCCAGTCCTGCCGCTGGTCACCTTGCTCTGCCGCGGCCCGGAACCGACCGCGGCCCTTGTCGTCCGGCACGGTGCGACGGCACCGCGCCCCTCCGCCGCGGCCCCGCTCCGGCTGTGGCATCTTCGGTTTTCTTCGACGTGGCGCGACGGCGTCGCGTTCTTAAACGTCTTTCCACGGCGCGACGCGACGGCGCCGCGTATTTCCTTCCGCAAGAATCCACGTGGTGCGACGACACCACGCTCTCCTGTACCAACCACAAAGGAACCAATACAAAAATTAAGAAGGAGGGTCGGCCGTGTTTGTGTCGTCCGACCCCCTCACGTTATTCGATAACAAATGGTTTAAATCCACGAAGATCGTCAAGTTGGTATTCACGAACAAATAAATAAATAAAACCCCTACCTCGGTTTAGGAACGGTGTTCGTCAACGAGCCGCGGAAGACGAGCGTCGCGGAGGTCAGGCGTCACGGGAAAAGAACGTCGACGTCGCGAAGCGAGGATTCGAAGTCGTTGACAGAGATTTCGTCACAGAAAACCGTTGCGGAAGAGACGACGCAGAAGAAGAACGTCGCATCGCGGATACGGCGTCGTGGAAGAACCGTGTTCTTCGGCGGAGGAGTTCTTCGTTGAAGAACGGTGTTCTTCGCGTTCTTCATCAAGGTTGAAGAAGAAGAAGACTTCACGCTTACCAATCCTCTCACGGTGGCAAAACTCTAACAATAATAAAATAAGACCAATTTTTATTTTATTAACACAGCCAAACCATTTGAATTTCAAGAGTTTGAAATTAAGTAACTCACTTTATTAATTATAACAAGTTGTCAAAAATTAATGAAAGTGAGTTAATGGGGAGTTAGGAAAGTGAGGGGTTAAGAGAGTTAAGGGATTTGAAAAGGTGGGGGGCTTGTGTGGGCCCCACCCTTTCAATTATCCACACATGGGAAGTTGGGTGGATGTGGGCCCCACCACCAACTTCCCATGGGAGAAAATAACCACTTTGATAAGAAATAAAATTGATTCAACAATTTTATTTTCTTTTTAATTAAACCCCACTAATTAACTTCTTCTCCCGCACAAACGCAACTACGGTAAAGGTTCCCTTAAGCAATTACTGGCGTTGCGAGTTCATCAGTGCCCTCGGAATTCGATTCCGAGCACCGGTTCAAAAGTTAGAAATTCCCGCTCGTTCGTTCACTGAATGTACCCGATCCAAACTTCGTAAATTGATTCCGAGCACACCGAGCCTCGGAATCAGGTGCCGTCAGAAACCGCGCTCTTGTAAAATTCCAAATATAATTAAGAAAAAATTTCCCTTGAATTTTATGGGTCTTTACATCATCCTTCTCAATCCCCTCCACACCCCATTGGGATGTAATAAATCCACACAAGATTCTCCTCTTCATTAATTATTGATATGTTATGTGTTTATAGTGTGGTTAAATAATATTTAAAATAGAATACTGAAACCCTAGTGTCAAAACAAATATATTTTGGTTAATACGATTAATTAGGATATTTTTTTTATAAAATTAAATTTATATAAGGGAAATATATTTTTTATTTTATTTTTAAACACAAGAATTTTCATAATGAATATGGTGGATTTTCACATGAATCACAAAAAGAATAAATAGACCTTAATCCAAAATCATTGGATATTTTTATGTGCATAGAGTATGTTAAATGATATATCATCAAGCGTGGATGATCCAAATGAGTTTCTTAATATGAATAATAATAGATTAAATGAATATTGATAGATTTATTGGGAAAAAATTATTTTATTCATTCTTTAAGATATAATTTTGAAATAATTATTTCTTAAATGTTACTAATGATTAATGATATATTTTTATATTATTTATTCAATTTTGTATCATATAGAATTTATCATTCTACTTTACAATTAAATAAAAACATGTCCTATATAATTTTGCTATTTAATTATATATTTTTATAGTTACCATTTTATTTTATTTTTTATTTCCATTAATTCAATCATATAAAAAAATTGAAGTCTCATAATAAATAAATAAAAATAGTGACATGATTTATTTTTATCAAATTACATTAAAATAAATTTGAAAACAAAATAGAAAACATGTGTCGTGTATTTATTTCTTTTAAATAATATTATAATATTGAACTACTATTAAAAATAAATGGAATCCACATAGGATATAAGAAATTAAACCATGGTATATGTTTATTAGATTCATTCTAAATGGGTGAAATTGGTGAATTACTATATTTATTACTCTACTAAATTCAAGTTCTCTCAAGTACACATGTTTCTTCCTCCTTCAATTTTTTCCCTAAAAAAACTTCACCCCAACCCATACACTTGATACCTTCCTTTAACCTCTCAATTCTCCCTCTATCCCTCCCTAATTTCTCACCCCCGCCTCTCTTACTCAGCCCTCTATGCCTCCTCCATCTCCCCACTAGGGCCCTATACCTCTATTCTACCATTGAGATTCTCCCCAATTTCTCCTCCCTGACTACCTTCCTCTCTATGTAACCTCCCTACCACCTTACCCACTCTATAATTTATTTCCTCATTCAGATTTCATGTTTTTTCTTGAAACCCTGACTTCTCTTTCTGTCGAACTCCTATATTATTTCTCTATGAGTTTTCATTTCTGCCATGATCATCACCTCCCCCTATAGGTGTCACCTCCTGGATCCCATCTATAGATCTACCTCTAATATAACATCCCAAACTAAATCATCAAGTATAAGTCCAAATGTCACATGATATCATGCATGCCTTCCCATATGCAGGAGGATTTCAATTAGCTGAGAGGGTCTAGAGATACTTTGGGGAGACTATACCCTCAATAATAATATCCATACACCAAAATATAACAACATATACATAAGTCAACTAAAAATACCATAGAAAAATAACATAACAAGATGTTATAATATATGCCATGTCAAGTCATACAATATTAAACCAAAGAACCCCCAGTGTGGTAGGTCAAGAAGGATAAATAGTATAAATTGAAATAAATAAATAAAAGATGTTATAGTGGATGTTCAGAGTATATCCTGGTAACGTGTCTATCTCCTAACTCCTATCTCCTCAGCAACCTTCCACTGGACCCTTTACCTTATCTGAATCCTTAATCATGAAGTCTATGCATGCACCAAGATGCCTATGTAGGGTTTGATTTTAAACCTAGTAGGACACAACCAATGTATCTTTAACACAAGTTCACATGTATATATAGGTGTATTCCATGATGTGAAGGTAACTATTTGTGAGGTACTGAACTCAGGTTCCACTTAATGGTACCCCGAGCTCGGTTAGCCACATGGCCCCAAGCATTTCTCCCTGAAATCCAAAGGATGTCGAGTAGCAGTGAGGGCCTAGGGTGTGTATTTGGTGATACTATGTTCTCATTACCATAGTGGAACATAATAGATATATATAATAATAGGTAAATAGTATACGTAGTATAAATAGATGGCACAACAGAAGAAGACATGAATAATAAACAATAGTAACTGGAAGCTAAATCATATACAAAATATGATGCATGTCATGTCTCTATAAAACTGGAAAACATGGATACAAGGAAGTAGGAAATACATGCTATACAAAATAATAAAAAATAAATCAAAAAATATCCAGCATCCTTAGCTCTAGCTCAGTCATCTTCCACCAAGCTCCATCCTAAGAAAGAAAGAAATATCAGGAGTCCAAATCATGATGCTTCCCTTTTTCAACACCTATATACTTGTAATATGTCTTGGTAACAACGGTGTCCAAGATAGGGTGTGAGATAAATCTCAGTAGGCCACCAACAATAGTGTCTATAATATCATTTCTGTGTAATATAAACTGAAATAGTTTGTAGTCAACCATATATAAAAGTAAAGTAGTATAGTAATGTAATTAACCAAGTAACTGATTCATCCTAAACTGGTGTTTGAACACATAACCATTTAATTTATTAATTATGTTCTAGTCTATATATTAAGTCATGTGAGGTTTAACCAGCACTAACATCATATCATGGTTATAATAGTGAAGGATCCAATATATTACAAGGCATCCGGTAATGATGATAAAAATGAAAAGGATCCATGGTAATAACCAAGGCATCCTTGACCTTATGGGTTAATCCAACTCAATAATAATTTGTATCCTAGATAATGGGTTAAGCGTTTAATCCAATTGGAATCGCCTATTAAGTGGAACCTGAGGCCATGTGGCCAACCGAGTCTATGAGTGGGTCTCACCCTTGGGAAACAGCATCCTTGAATTAAAATGGAGTCTATGAGTGCTCAAGGAATTACCTCAAGGATACAAGGATATCTTGAGTATAACCACTCCTATAATAATAATCAATTCCATATAAAATATGTACCTAATACTTGATTCATTAATTAAACAAGACCATGTAATAATCATGAAATTTAATAAGTCAAAATTTCATTCCATACCTTTCATTAGTGTGAAAAGGAATTTCAAGATCATGCAATAATTCAATTATTTAATTACTTAATCATTAGTTTGGTTCACCCCACTTCCTTCCATTAACATGGAAAGGTTTCCTATAGAGGTGCAACCAGATCATTATATTATAAATTTCTAGGAAAAGTGATATCCATCTGTATACTTTCCATTAACCATTTAAAGGTTCATTAAATTAATTATAAAACTTACTTATAATGTTTGAGTGAGATTGTAATATTCAAGGGATAACTATTAAAATTCATGGATTTATTTAAAAACTTGGCTTTATCAAGGTCAATTCAAGGCACACCTGAATGATGGAGCAGATAACCACAAAGAACCACTAAAGGAATAATTATGGAAAACACCCTACTTGGGGTGGTCGGTGTTGAGTACATAACCTCCAAATATGAATAATATATATTAAAAGGGTCTTAGAACACAGTTCTAATGGCTATAAGAAATGAACATGAATTAAATAGTCTATGTCTGATGAAATCAGTGTGCACACACAGAAATTTATAAAACAGTGAAACTTAAGGATGAGTTATGGACCACCTACCTTAGGCTCAAATGACTCTTCTCACCCAATATCAACCTTAGGCTTGGCATGGATTAGAAGATATTGAAGAATGTATCAACACCCTGAAAATAGGTCATTTGAGACTACACCTCAATACCTTTATTGAGAAAAACAGAAATGAATAATGGTTAAAAAGGAATCAATATCTTATCGATGTGCATCCAATGTGACAAACGAGTATCAAATCGGACTTTGGATGGATGAATGGGATTACATTCTATTATTTGAACTAAAAGGGGAGCTACCAAGCTAATTCTATCCACTGGAATGAGAAAGGAGAAATAAATATGTTTAAATGTTTCATTAAAGAATAAATGGTCATTTCACCCAAAAAAATTGGGTCGCGTGATTTGGCCGCACGGTTGGCCAAACCTTTCACCAATAATGCGCCTCCCACTTTTTAATGAGAGAACTCACATAGTTAGGCCACACAGTTAGGGAAACCATTCACCAACCATGAAAATCTTCTCTACTAAAAACTACAGATATTTTTCTTGGATGTATGGCCCATAGTTCATGATTAGGGAAAAACATGTGCCCTGCTTCATCCCACAATCCAGTCCCATGTGTTTAGAAGAGACCATGTGGGCTGGGTTGAACAATTTCTACTAACCATGTGGCCTAGTGATTTTCTCCACCAGCTGAGGTTATGAGCTCTAAACAATCCCCAAATACCCCTAAAACCTTTTTGAACTCATTAGGATTCTATATTAGGTCTAAAATAATGAATTAGACCAAATTTAAAAGGATCCATACCTGAGATAAAAACTGGATTCTTACGGTCTTCCCCCATTAAAGGAACTTGTCCCCGATTTCACCTTCCAAGGTCAGTGAAACACTATCTAAGAACAACTCCATCCATTGGTAACATATGTTGGCCTCCCGCTCCCAAGTATAATTCGGTATATAGTCTTGCTTCCAAATCACATGCACTAAAGGGAAACACCATCCTTAGAGAGACTTTGTGATCTAGTTATCAATGAGTATAGTATACTCCTCAAATGAAGCATTGGTATCTAACTTAACCTCCTTGGGATCAAAAGTGTGAGACGAGTTGGCATGACAATAGAAAAGCTATGAAATGTGGAAGAAATCATGCATGGAACGATACCTATGAGTTAATAACCACTGATAGACTACCGTACCAACTCTCTATAGAATCTCAAACATACTTACATAACAATGTGACATCTTACCTTGCCTCTGTATCCATCTATGCACAAGACTGGGTGATACCTATAAGAAAACATGATCCCCGACCTCAAAATATAGAGGTCTTAAATAGTGATCGGCATACTATTTCTATCTAGATTGAGAAGTAGACATATACTTCTTGGTCAGTTGAACCTTCTCTGAAGTCTCCTGCATGAGATAGAGACCTGGTATGGGTGCCTCTCCTACCTCTATCCAGCGTAGGAGTGAATGGAATGGTCTACCATATAAGGCCTCAAAAGGAGACATCATAATTTCCCCATTAAATATATTATTATAGGAGAAATCAATGAGAGTGATATGATTCTCAAAATAAATTCCAAAATTAAGGATGTGTTCTTGGAGTTTGTCCTCCAGAACCTATATCATCTATTCCAATTGTCCATCGGTCTATGTGTGAAAAGGTGTGCTCGAAAGCACCTGTTTACCAATAGCTTTCTAAAACCCCTTCCAAAACCATGATTTGAAGTGAGGATCCCTATCATAAATGATAGTAAGAGGGACCTCGTGTAGTTAGTTGATCTCACATACATACAATATTCTCATCTCATCAATCGATAAAGTCTCCTCGATAGGAAGGAAGTGGGATACTTTCGCCTATTGGTCAAT
Organism: Viscum album; assembly: GCA_963277665.1. Taxonomy (NCBI): domain Eukaryota; kingdom Viridiplantae; phylum Streptophyta; class Magnoliopsida; order Santalales; family Viscaceae; genus Viscum; species Viscum album. The sequence continues at coordinate 1,687,961,484 of OY728147.1, read as the reverse complement.
GACTACTCATACAGTGTCACTGCCTCAAGGAGACCTTCATAATCCTACTACAAATTCCATGGAAACATATTCCCATTTCCATTTTGGGATTGGAAGAGGCTGTAACAAGACTATAGGTTTTGGGTGCTTCACCTTCACCTATTGAAAGGTGGAACACTTAGTGATAAAGCCTACTATCTGACATTTCATCTGAGGCCACCAATACTAGAGTTGCATATCTCGATACATTTTCAAGATGCTTAGATGATCTTCCCAATAAGAAGAATGGGACTCCCACAATAGTTCATATCTCGTATATATAAGAACCCAAAAACATCCATGCATACAAAACATGTTTTCTCTATCCACGGACCAATCCCGAGGTGGGTCGTCTCCTAAAATACTCTCCCAAAGAACCAACCCCAAAGAATTTAAAAACTTCCTACTCTTTACCCTATCAATGAGTGAATAGTTAACTATCAAGTCTAATAGATAATATTGCTTGTGACTATCATGAAAATATATATGAAACTTGGAGAATAGGTCCATAAATTTCCATTCCTGATTAGTTTCCCATATGGCTTAAGCCTGAGTTTTCTGACTCAACGCATCTACTAATACATTGCCTTTATAGGCATATAGGTAAGCTAAAAATCGAATGCTTGAAGATATTAAACCAATATCCACTATCTAATATTTAATTAATACTATGTAAATATATATATATGAGGATCTTGTGGTCTGTATACACTATAAAGTGCACATGAGCCTTAGCCCGGTTGGTAAGGACTCTATAAGTGCATCTAAGAGACCCGGGATCAAATCCCGGTGGTGACATTTTTTTAGGTACTGTAGCAGTAATGTAGTAGTATTGTAGTAGATACTGTAACAGTACTATAGCGGGACTGTGCAGTACTGTAGTAGGTACTATAGCAGGTACTGTTTGGCACTATAGCAGCCAGGAATATGCCCCTGTTTGGGCCTTCAGGCCACCGATTTGGTCCCCGAGTCCTTTAGGGCCTTCGGGCCACCCAGGCCTTTAGGTCAGTAAAGCCTTCGGGCCACCTTAAGTGTAGATGAAAACAAGATGACCTACAAGGAACAAGATCAACAAGGAGGATGAGCAAGGATCTTTCACCACAGCAGAAGCTAAATGGATTTCAAGAATGAGAGGGTATGGCACCTGCCATTGGGACAAGCATGTGCATGCATGGGAATGCCTAGCCGAATATCCATGCTAAGGTGGAGAGATGATTTCATGATGAAGATTCTAGGGAGAAGTAGTTCCAAGTAGTTATTCTGGGTTGTATGTATGTTTGAAGCCTACGGGCAGATGAATTCCTCTAAGGCCTATGGGCCATGTAATACTTACGCCTACGGGCCTTGTAAGGGTTCCACCTCACCCCTTGAAAGGTGGATTATCAAAAATCAATAAAAAAATGAAGGCCTTTGGGCCATTGGATGGATGTATTCACTATAAAGCACTCACCCATTAGATAGTGTCTCCAGAAACATTAGGCATGGACAAAAGCTACTAGATTGAGGTTGTGTGTCGAGTAATTTCTCTCATGAGTCCTCAACTTCCAAGATATTTATGAAATTAATCTTTCCTACTATATTATCACAACACCTAGAATGATTTTGGATGCATCATAGAACATTTTATAGCCTCTTCTAGGCTCTATTTGTATTAGAATCAGTGTCGACACAACCCTTTCTTACAGCTCCTAAAAGGTTTTATCGCACTATTTTAACCACAAGAACTTGAAACCCTTCTTTGTAATAAAATTAAGCGGTTCATAAAGGTATGATAAGTCCTATATGAAATGCATGTAATATCAATCCAACCCCAATAAACTTTGAATATCAAACAGGTTCTTGGGCTGCTCCTAGGAAACCACAGCACCCACCTTCTCGAGGTTAATAGATACTTCTAATTCTAAGATAATATGACCCAATAAATGAACATTGTCAATCTAGAAGTGGTAATTAGAAATATTGGAAAAAATATAATTCTATCTTATTATAATAAAAATGATCTCAAGGTGTTTAGAATGGTCGCTACGAGTGTGATAATACGCCAAGATGTCATCCACAAAGACCATGAAAAAATAATCTAGATAGGGGTAGAAAACCCTATTAATCAAGGCCATAGAAAAGGTAGGCACATTCATAAGACCCAATGTAATAATGAGATACTCATACAGAGCATACCTTCTATGTAAATCTATATGAGGTATGTATGATGGCCTTACTTGCACCGAATAATATCCCGATATCAGTTCTATCTTAGAAAGCATCCTAGCTCCTCGAAGCTGGTTAAAGAAATAATCTATCCAAGGAAATGGTTATCAGTTCTTGACTATAAGCACATTAAACCATTTTTAATCCACACATAAACAAAGGGTCTCATCCACCTTATTGGAAAAAAGCACAGATGAACCCTAAGAGGAAGCATTATGCCGTATAAAACCTTTTTCCACTAGATCCTCCAACTACCACTTGAGATCCTAGAGCTCAGTAGGTGCCATCCTATACGGAGGAATAGACACTGACGCTGCTCCTAGAATGAGATCAATCATAAAATCTACCTCTCTCTCAGAAGTTAATCCAGGAAAATTATGAGGAAACACGTCCCTAAAATGATCTATTACCATAGGGAAGTTATCCAGATGTAAACTCTGATTCTCCCTGAATATATTATCAATTTGGGCAGTTACTCCACCTAGAACATGATGCTCTTGTACATCTCTAATAGAATGGGCATACCAATCACCCTTATATAGATACTTTCTCCCCTCTATTAATGTAAATGATAGCCTACGACTATATGTGTCTACAAAGGCATGATATGGAACTAACCAATCCATCCTGAGAATGAAATTAAAGCCCATCATCTTGAGTACGAAGAGGTCCTGCAAGAAAGGGAAACTTCCTAAATCAAGTGTAAAGTCCCTTCATTAGTGTATTCCCTCTGACCATACTCTCAATGGTGTATCATTTGTCATTACACCATAGTAATACTTAATTTCCAGATCGAGACTTTCAACGATACATAAAGAGATGAAGGAGTGTGAAGCACCTGTATCAAATAAATCAGATACCACAGTGGAGGCTATTAATATAGTACCTCATAATATAGATGGCCCTACACTCTAATCCTTAGGTATTAGATGTAATGTATGTAGTTGACCTAATCCACGGCCCTGAGTTACAGTTGGACAACCCTGAGTATGACCGCTCAACTGGTGCTGATGATCTGAAGTATGGCTATCATAGCCACAACCTCCTCCTTATCCAGTTCTACTAGTTCTACTCCAACTCCATGCCTGACATGACATAAAAGAACAATCCCCTAAAGTTAGATATAGTACAGAGCCTCTTCCATTTAAATCATATGGAATGGTCCAACATAATCTATGAAGATGCCCCATACGGCCTAAAACATGGCACTCCATCAGATCTCTATCGCACTGAGGCTTTAGATTCCCCTACCACCCACATTGATGGTGTACAATGGAGATACAAGTGTGGTTACTCTAACTGCCACTTCTCTAATGTGAAACCTTGAGGGATCACTTCTTGCTACTGGAAGAACTACTATCCTACCTTGGCAATGATCCTATGTGAGGAATAATGTCGCCCTCCCTCAGGTTGTGCTCTGTAACACCCTGAGATTTTATGAGAATTATTCTTTTTAATTTCTTTTATGTCTTTTGTTGTATGCTTCACCAAGATTAGCTTTCCCTATACGCAACACCATATTAGCTTGTAGTATACGCAACACTATTCTTGGCTTTTGATGCACACAATTTCAAGTTATTTTGAATAAAATTAATTTTACACAACACCAAGTATAGATTTTAATCAATGTATAACTGAAATATATTTTGAGTATGTAATACGCAACACCAAAGGAATATTTACCTACATGCAACCCTGACATGGCTTGCATTACATACAATCGTGACCTTCCTCGATAGCGTGTGTTGTACGCAATACCGAGTTTCACTAAACAATGATATGTTATTAAAATATTATATAAACTAGCCATTATAAATAGTAATAACCACTTTTTGAAATTTTAAAAATTTTATCTTTAAAATGGACTTCATTTTTGGATTCAGAATATTGAAATTATCCAAGGGTAAAATTTTGGAATTTTTCTGAAAACTTTCAATTTTTGATGAATAGTGAAAACACTGAGTTATTGGTTAAAACCGACGTTTTATTTAAATAATCATTTATTTTATTTAAATTTATTTTAGGTCAAAATAGATACATAATACTTATATAAGTTCAATTTAATTCATTGGAATAATTTTATAATAATTTTAGATATATAAAAATTTTATTGAACTTTTCACCGTCTTTTACCCTCCTCCTAGGAGCATTTGAAATTGTACATACAACTTAATTTTACCGCTTTTCTGAGTTGAATTTCAAAAATCTAAGAAACACGGTTAATACCAAGGTGTAAATTTTGGTTCAATAAGATAAAAATAATTTTTTTAAATAGTAACTTTTTACTTTTATTTACCACGGTTAAAAGTAAATAGGGTAATTAAGGGTAAAATGATATTATTATTACCCTAAAACATGTCCTAATTATATTGGATAAGTTTAATTCAACCAAAAACAACCTTAGTAATAAAATATTACCCTTTAGGTCCAATTGAATTAGATTAGGACACTTATTATTATTTTATTTAAAGAAGAGTTAAAAGAGTTAAAATCAAAGTTTAATAACTAGAGAATTTTTAATATAGGGTTATACATAAGATAAATTAGACTATAAATATTAATTAGAAATATAAAAATATTTCCTACACAATGTTATTTTATTTATAATTTTTAGACATTAAATAATTTAATTTATTTATGACACAATGATGATGTAGTAATTACCTTATTAATGAAATATTAACATAATTGATGTTATAAATACCCAAATAAATTTAATTTGAGACTTTTTAGGAATTAAACTAATTTTATAGGTTAATATGACATGTTATTATTCATTTAATTAATTTTTTTTTTGAACTAATCATGCTATTATGATTTTCACAAAAATCAATTACCAAATAGTGTCAAAATTGACATAAAAGAGTTTTTTTAAAAAATATTATATTATTAATTGTTATTATATTCCTAAAAATATAATGTTCGGCCAAATAACATAGATACGGTTATATATATTAATAATTAACCACTTGGGGTTCGTTTTTCTTGTTATAGTAAGTTTATTAACCATGTAGTGTAAGAAAACAAGAAGACACGGTAAAAGTTAAATTATTTAACTTAGAGTTAAATCTAAATGATAAGGTTAAAATAGTAACCTAAACTTGTCTAAAACCTATTGGTTGAGAATATTGAGACCCATACCCACTTTATCTTTGAAATAAATCAATTTGGAGCTATTATAAACCGAATATGACTTTATTATAAAATAATATTTTAAGTTTTTCTTAAGGTGCCCCTCTCCTCCCTTATAAAAGGGCACCTCCTCCCTCTTCTCTTTACACAATTTTGAGCTTTCAAGATCATCCAACCCCTGACCATTTCCCTTATCAACATCCCTAAAAACATTATAGAATTTATGGTCTCCTCAAAAGAAAAACTCTAGTTCCTTAAGAGGAAGCTTAAAAGAGGTGCGTCGAAGAAGAGGTAATATCTTCTACCGATTCTTTCAAGTTTCTTTCTTCTTCAACTTCTTCTTATTTAGTTGTTTCATTATAAAGTAATAACATAATTATCACTAATATACTGATATGTTATTATAAATATGAAACAACCTCATTTCACCTTCTATCCATCCTACAGAAAACGAAATCACCGCGCGTGCGTACATACGGAATACCGTCTCCACGCCGTGGTGTAATCTGTTTTTCCACCACCACCATACTTGGATCGGTATAATGGTGTAAAGAATAACTATATATGGATATTATAACATCATAATGATTCTGAGATATTATATCATCCACTCCAATTCCATTCAATAACTATGTTAATGATATCATCGCTCGTGCATACGTACAGATTCCGTCTCCACGACGCGATGAGATTCAATCTCCATGTTAACCATTAAAGAATGATTATAAAGTATATATAATGAATAATAATGGTATATATAACATAATAATTCTACTGTATTTATGTATATGTTATTTACTTACTTCCATTCAAGTCAATAAGGAAAGGAAAACAACGTTCATGCGTACGTACGGCCTACCGTCTCCATGAACGGTGTATTTCATTTCACTTGTCTATCTATTATATATATATATATAATGAATATGTATGATATATAAATCATGATTTAAATTCTGGAAGTAAGTAAATCATGATATAATTAATAATAATATCAAGAACAACAAGTCCAAACATGTACGATAAATAAAACGATTTTACCCAAAACGCTGCTTTAACATGGAATTTACAAAAGAACGGGTAACATAAAGTCATAAGTGTACCATATATGATATCATAACAATGAATATTATTCTGTAATAATTAAATGACATTATTTAAATCATTATACAGGAGTTTTGGATATGTACTAAGCATATCGGACCTAAGGTAAGGGATAATTATTCCAATCTCATTCTTATCCGAGATTGTTAATTCGTAAGTATTTACTGGGGTTATTGTTATCATCCATGTCCATGTTTTCTAAAAATGTTTTCACGTATGTTTAAAGTCCTCTTTAACCATATTTGACTTTTACTACATGTTATGTAAGTAATATTTCTTTTTTTACCATACGAGGTACTTTTTGACTTTTCTGATAAAGTACGAGGAGAATATTTTTTTTAACTTATACGGTATGAACAGATTTTTACGGTTTCATAATGCCTTATTTTCATGAAACTTCCTCTAAAATATTTCATGATTATTTTCAATAAAATACTTTTCTTTTAAAATTGTGTGTCATTTTGTGAAAAGAAAATTATTTTGAAGAAGAAAGGATATTTTTCTCAAGAATTCATTTCAAGTGTTTTATCAAAACTATTTTCCATATAAGATGAAATTATTCAGTATGTTTATGTTTCAAGTATAATGACTCTATTATTTACTTGGTTTGATTTTTCTTCTGATGAAATGATATCCATTTGTTTTATATGGATTATGTTATGATGCAATGATGTTTATGAAACCCATTTTATCCTTTTGGTTATGATGAATGATTTATGATTATTTTGTGGCATATGTAAGAATGATTTCAATATGAGATGGGTGGGACCTATATCTCCCTCTAATGCATTGGGTAAAGATTTATATCTCATGATATAGATATGGCTGGAACTTCAAGTTAATCTGGTTCAGTGATACAGGACTGGAACGGGAAGTGAACTCGATTCAATAAGGGACTTTGTCCACTAAGATGGTCTTGGCAGCAATGCCTTGGCTACTATGGAAATCATATAAAGTGCTTAATGGTTTTCCAGAATTACATGTTTTATTCCAATAATATTTTATCATGGTTGATGTTCCATTATGATCTATTCCTTACGTACTTCCATGTTTTATTTCATTTCTCAAGATTTTGATGTTTAAAAATTATGTTCATGTTTTTAAGTTCAAATGTATATGGTTTGTTTTATTTTCTCCATGCTTACCCTTACTGAGCATTTGATCTCACCCTTTATATGTTTTCTTTTCCCCAGTATATAATCAAAGGTTTTAGGTAAGAAAATGAAATTGGAATATCTTTATGGGAGATTTTGAAGATCTTTCACCATGATTAGAAGATTATGTTCCAAGTTTCCAAAGACACTAAAATATTATGATCCTTGAGCGTTGGTTTTTGTTATGTATTAATTACTTAGCAAAAGTAATGTAATGTCTATGTACACCAATATTTGGGTCTCTATAGTTGGTATCAGAGGAAAGGTTTAGTTAACCTTTGGAAACTAGGATGCGAAAACTTTAGTGAAATCCCTGGAGATATTTCTAAGGTATGTCTAGGGATATCCCTAAGGTTAATTATAAATATAGGTTATAGTCCTAGAATTATGGTAAAGATCTTAGAATTTAACCTAAGATGTTAGATATTGAAGTTACTCCCCATTGATTATGATTTTTTCCTCTCACACTATTCTTTTTGGGTTTTAGAAAATGGATGGAAACAGGAAGATTCACGATAATGGGGGATATTATGGATAATGGAATGATATTATTCATGAGAAACCAAATGAAATTGGATCTGTAAGTCCACATATCGTTATTATGCCTAATCAGAAATCTCATAATATGATCAATAATCTCAACTTCAGTAGGTTTCCCAACTCAGATAATAAGAGAAAGATGGAGTTTCATGATGAATATAGAGGAAAGAAAGTTCAATTTCCCTCATGTAAATCATGAGGGAAGAGGCATCAGGAAGAATGTTTCAAAGGAACTGGAAGATGCTTTGGGTGTGGAAAAGAAGGACACAAAGCCAGTAATTGTAATGGAAAAGGTTCAGTTAACACCATGGAAAAGGATAATGGTATTGCTAAGACATGAACAACGGTTAAATGTTTTAAATGTGGAATGTATGGGCATTATGAAAACCAATTCCCTAAGGGAAAATCTCATGAAAGAATGAGCATGGTCATATGGGTAGTATTTATGTGGATGATGATGAAGAGACTACAAATGATATATGAGTTAAAAGAAATGATGAATCTCATTCAGTGGTTTAAGAAGGTAATGGAATTATTTTATGTTTATTAAGAATAATGTATGGTACTATGGAATAAAGAAAAATCTAAGGATTGTTACACTGTTGTCGTTCCTTGAGTTTTTGAAAGTATATGATGAATGCTACTGGTAACCATGAAAGGTTATTCAAATATTTTTGGAAGGTAGATGATATGTGCATACTGAAAAGATAAGGAGATAATGAGATGTTTGATAGTATTAATGAGATCATGACTGGTATAAGGACAAAGTGATATCATGGTTTGAGTATATAGAAATTTTGGGATTTTGGTATGTGGAAAGAGTTAACTTTTTACGGCACCCATGTTTCACTAAGGTTCTATGGTAATTCATGTTTCAATAAAACACATGATTAAGGTATTAACATGTTTGGAATGTGACCAACAAGATATATATTATGATATATGGGGGATAAATGATGGTATTCACATGCTCGGTAAATGAAATTTCTAGTAATTCTTTTCTTTATAATATGAGCTTGGATAGTAGTATTTTAGATAATCCTAAAGATTGGAATGGATTATGTTGGACATTAGTTATTATTGTTTAAGTCTAGAACTTTTTAATATTATTTTTGTAATGTTATAATAGTATATGTTTGGAAAAAGGACAACCCTTAGGACGGGCGATAACCCATCGCGTCGGACAAGGATGCGGGAATCAAACTCACAACTGAAGTGTGACAGGACTTTATCGCATACCACTGGCCTACAGGAAGTCCCTGGTTAGTAGAAACTAGTTTTATTTTATTAAGCGCTATGATAGATGAATTATAAGTCCATTTTAGCAACCATATACGATTAATCTCAGCATAGATGGACTTATGTATATTTAATAAATTGTGCTAAACTTTTTGCGATAGAAACAGATGGAATGACAATTAATTCTATCGCATGATCTTCTAACACTTCACGAATGAAAAATTCAACTTCATTTATTTAAGAGATAAAGTGTAAATTGTCCAAGGCACGAACAATGGTGAGATTATACCAAAATCAAGTAAGTATTTATTTTAATTCAAAAAATTTTCAACATTTGGGAAATGATCTTGAGAACTAAAAACGATGTCTTAGTACCCTCATATCTGGTGAATTAGATAGTACATTCTATCATCACAAATTAATAGCTTTGTGATTGTTGGCTTTTTCAGAGCCATGTTCTCCACCACTCTCTATCAGAACATGATGGTTATAATTCTCTTCCATATTCATATTTTCTTCTATATTCTCCTATGTGGAAACCCAGTGATGAGTTACTTTGGGTATTCATTATGTTTCTAATGTTTCTTTTTAAACTAATGATTTAGTATTCCTTTTTACGATGTGGGTTTCTATGAAAGAAAATTTCAAGTGGAAAACCATTTATAACCCCTAACGAATTTCGAGGGCGAAATTCATTTTAAGGGGGGTAGAATGTAACACCCTGAGATTTTATAAGAATTATTATTTTTAGCTTCTTTTATGTCTTTTGTTGTATGCTTAACCAAGATTAGATTGCGTTATACGCAACACCGTATTAGCTTGTAGTATACGCAACACTATTCTTGGCTTGTGATGCACACAATTTCAAGTTCTTTCGAATAAAATTAATTTTACACAACACCAAGTATATATTTTGATCAATGTATAAGTGAAATATATTTTGAATATATTATACACAACACCAAAATAATCTTTCCCTACATGCAACCCTGACATGGCTTACATTACATGCAATCGCGACCTTCCTTGATAGCGAGTGTTGTACGCAATACCGAGTTTCACTAAACAACGATATGTTATTAAAATACTATATAAACCAGCTGTTATGAATAGTAATACCCACTTTTTAAAATTTTATAAATTTTATCTTTCAAAATGGACTTCATTTTTGGATTCAGGATATCTAATTTAGCCTAGGGTGAAATTTTGGTATTTTTCTGAAAACTTTCAATTTTTGATGAATAGTGAAAACACTGAGTTATTGGTTAAAACCGACTTTTTATTTAAATAATCATTTATTTTATTTAAATTTATTTTAGGTCAAAATATATAAATAATACTTATATAAGTTCAATTTAATTAATTGGATTCATTTTATAATAATTTTAGATATATAAAAATTTTATTGAACTTTTCACCGTCTTTTACACACCTCCTATGAGAATTTCCAATTGTACATAAAACTTAATTTTACCGCTTTTGTGAGTTGAATTTCAAAAATCTGAGAGACAAGGTTAATATCAATGAGTAAAATTTGGTTCAATAGGATAAAAATAATTTTTGGTGAATAGTAACTTTTTACTTTTATTTACCACGGTTAAAAGTAAATAGGGTAATTAAGGGTAAAAATGATATTATTATTACCCTAACACATGTCCTAATTCTATTTTATAAGTGTAATTCTACCAAAAAAAACCTTAGGAATAAAATATTACACTTTAGGTTCACTTGGATTAGATTAGGACACTTATTATTATTTTATTTAAAGAAGAGTTAAAAGAGTTAAAATCAAAGTTTAATAACTAACACATTTTTAATATAGGGTTAAACATAAGATAAATTCGACTATAAATATTCATTAGAAATCTAAAAAGATTTCCTACATAATGGTATTTTATTTATAATTTTTAGACAATAAATAATTTAATTTATTAATGACACAATGATTATGCAGTAATTACCTTATTAATGAAATATTAACATAATTGATGTTATAAATACCCAAATAAATTTAATTTAGACTTTTTATGAATTAAAATAATTTTATAGGTTAATATAACATGTTATTATTGATTTAATCAATTTTTTTAGAACTAATCATGCTATTATTATTTTCACAAAAATCAATTACTAAATAGTTCCAAAATTGACATAAAATAGTTTTTAAAACAAATATTATATTATTAATTGTTATTCTATTCCTAAAAATCTAAGGTTCGGAAAAATAACATATATAAGGTTATATATATTAATAAAGAACCAATTGGGGTTGGTTTCGCTTGTTATAGTAAGTTTATTAACCATAATGTGTAAGAAAACAAGAAGACACGGTAAAAGTTAAATTATTTAGCTTAGAGTTAAATCTAAATGATAAGGTCAAAATAGTAATCTAAACTTGTATAAAACATATTGGTTGAGAATATTTCGACCCATACCCACTTTATCTTCGAAATAAATCAATTTGGAGCTATTATAAACCGAATATGACTTTATTATAAAATAATATTTTAAGTTTTTCCTAAGGTGCCCCTCTCCTCCCTTATAAAAGGGCACCTCCTCCCTCTTCTCTTTACACAATTTTGAGCTTTCAAGATCATCTAACCACTACCCATTTCCCTTATCAACTTCCCTATAAACATTATAGAGGTTTGGTTCTCCTCAAAAGACCAAATCTAGTTCCTTAAGAGGAATCATAAAAGAGGTGCGTCGAAGAAGAGATAATCTCTTCTACCGATTCTTTCAAGTTTCTTCCTTCTTTAACTTCTTCTTCTTTAGTTGTTTCATTATAAAGTAACAACATCAGTATAACTAATATACGGATATGTTATTATAAATATTAAACAATCCCATTTCACCTTCTATCCATCCAATGGAAAACAAAATCACCACGCGTGCGTATGTACGGAATACCGTCTCCACGCCGTGGTGTAATCAGTTTTTCCACCACCACCTTACTTGGATGGGTATAATGGTGTAAAGAAAAACTATAAATATATATTATAACATAATAATAATTATGAGGTATTATATCATCTACTACAATTCCATTCAATAAATATGGGAACGGTATCATCGCTCGTGCGTACGTACGGATTACCATCTCCATGACGCGATGAGATTCAATATCCATGTTAACCATTAAAGAATGATTATAAAGTATATATAATGAATAATAATGGTATATATAACATAATAATAATACTTTATTTATTTATATGTTATTTACTTACTTCTATTCAAGTAAATAAGGAAAGGAAAACAGCGTTCAAGCGTACGTATGGCCTACCGTCTCCATGAATGGTGTGTTTCATTTCATTTATCTATCTATTATATATATATACTGAATATATATGATATATAAATCATCATTTAAATTATGGAAGTAAGTAAATCATTATATAAGTAATAATAATATCAAGAACAACAAGTCCAAACACGTACGATAAATAAAACGATTTTACCCCAAACGCTGCTTTAACATGGAATTTACAAAAGAACGGGTAATATAAAGTCATAAGTGTACCATATATGATATCATAACAATGAATATAATTCTGTAATAATTCAATGACATTATTTAAATCATTATACTGGAGGTTCGGATACATACGAATAATATCGGACTTAAGGTAAGGGATAATTATTCCAATCTCGTTCTTATCCGAGATTGTTTATTCGTAAGTATTTACTGGGGTTGTTGTTATCATCCATGTCCATGTTTTCTGAAAATGTTTTCATGTATTTTTAAAGTCCTTTTTAATCATATTTTACTTTTACAACATGGTATGTAAGTAATCTTTCTTTTTTTTACCATACGAGGTGCTTTTTCACTTTTCCGACAAATTACACGAAGAATGTTTTTTTAACTTATACGGCATGAATGGTTTTTTACGGTTTCATAATGCCTTATTTTCATGAGACTTCCTCCAAAATATTTCACGATTATTTTCAATAAAATCATTTTCTTTTAAAATTTTGTGGAATTTTGTGAAAAGAAAATGATTTTGAAGAAGAAATGATATTTTCCTCAAGAATTAATTTCAAGTGTTTTATCAAATTTATTTTCCATATAAGATGACATTATTCGGTATGCTTGTGTTTCAAGTATAATGTATCTATTATTTACATGGTTTGATTTTTCTTATGATTAAATTATATTCATTTGTTTTATGTGGATTATGTTATGATGGAATGATGTTTATGAAACCCATTTTATTCTTTGGGTTATGATGAATGATTTATGATTGTTTTGTGGCACACATAAGAATGATTTCAATATGAGATGGGTGGGACCTATATCTACCTAAAATTCATTGGGTGAAGATTTATATATCATGAGATAGACATGTCTGGATTGTCAAGTTAAGCTGGTTCAGTGATACAGGACTGGAACTAGGAGTGAACTCGATTCAGTAAGGGACTTTTTCCACTAAGGTGGTCTTGGTAGCAATGCCTTGGCTACTATGGAAATCATATAAAGTGATTAATTGTTTTCCACAATTACATGTTTTATTTCATTTTTATTTTATCATGATTGATGTTCCATTATGATCTATTCCTTACGTACTTCCATTTTTTATTTCATTGCTCAAGATTTTGATGTTTAAACATTATGTTCATGTTTTTAAGTTAAAATGTATATGGTTTGTTTTATTTTCTCCATGCTTACCCTTACTGAGCATTTTATCTCACCCTTTATATTTTTTCTTTTCCCCAGGATATAAATAAAGGTTTTAGGTAAGAAAACAAAAGGGGAAGATCTTTATGGGAGATGTTGAAGATCTTTCATCATGATTAGAAGATTATGTTCTGAGTTTCCAAAAAGACTAAACTATTATGGTCCTTGAGTGTTGGTTTCTTTTATGTATTAAGTATTCATAAAAAGTAATGTAATGTTCATGTACAACAAGATTTGGGTCTCTATAGTTGGTATCAAAGGAAAGGTTTAGTTATCCTTTGGAAACTGGGATGCGAAAACTTTAGTGAAATCCCTAGAGATATTTCTAAGGTATGTCTAGGGATGTCCCTAAGGTTAAGTATAAGTATATGTTATAGTCATAAAATTATGTTAATGATCTTATAATTTAACCTAAGATGTTAGATATTGAAGGTACTCCCCCTTTATTATGATTTTTTCCTCTCACGCTATTCTTTTTGGGTTTTAGAAAATGGCTGGAAACAGGAAGATTCACGATAATGGGGGATATGGTGGACAATGGATTGATATTCTTCATGAGAAACCAAATGAAATTGGATATGGAAGTCCACATATCATTATTATTCCTAATCATCAATCTCATAATATGATCAATAATCTCAACTTTGGTAAGTTTCCCAACTCATCTAATAAGAGAAAGATGGAGTTTCCTGATGATCATAGAGGAAAGAAAGTTGAATTTTCCTCATGTAAATCACGTGGGAAGAGGCATCAGGGAGAATTTTTCAAAGGAACTGGAAGATGCTTTGGGTGTGGAAAAGAAGGACACAAATCCAGTAATTGTAATTAAAAAGTTTTAGTTAACACCATGGACAAGGATAATGGTATTTCTAAGACATCAACAGCGGTTAAATTTTTTAAATGTGGAATGTACGGGCATTATGCAAATCAATTCCCTAAGGGAAAATCACATGAAGAGAATCAGCATGGTCATATGGATAGTATTTATGTGGATGATGATGAAGATACTACAAATGATATATGAGTTGAAATAAATGATTAAGCTCAGTTAGTGGTTTAAGAAGGTAGTGGAATGATTGTATGTTTATCAAGAATAATGTATGGTACTATGGAATAAAGAAAAATCTAAGGATTGTTACACTGTTGTCGTTCCTTGAGTTTTTGAAAGTATATGATGAATGGTACCGGTAACCATGAAAGTTTATTCAAATATTTTTGGAAGGTAGATGGTATATTCGTAATGAAAAGATAAGGAGATAATGAGATGTTTGATAGTATTAATGATATCATGACTGATATAAGGACAAAGTGATATCATGGTTTGAGTATATAGAAATTTTGGGATTTTGGTATGTGGAAAGAGTTAACTTTTTATAGCACTCATGTTTTTACTAAGGTTCTATGGTAATTCATTTTTCAATAGAATACATGATTAAGGTATTCACATGTTTGGAATGTGACCAACAAGATATATCTTATGATATATGGGGATAAATGATGGTATTCACATGCTCGGTAAATGAAAATTCTAGTAATTCTTTTATTTATAATATTAGCTTGGACAGAAGTATTTTAGATAAGCCTAAAGATTGAAATGGATTATGTTCGACATAAGTTAGTATTGTTTAGGGCTAGAACTTTTTGATATTATTTTTGGAATGTTATAATAGTATAGTTTTAGAAAAAGGACAACCCTTAGGACGGGTGACAACCCGTTGCGTCGGACAAGGATGCGGGAATCAAACCCATAACTGAAGTTGACAAGACTTTATCCCATACCACTGGCCTACAGGAAGTCCCTGGTTACTAGAAACTAGTTTTATTTTATTAAGCGATATGATAGATGAATTATAAGTCCATTTTAGAAACCATATACGATTAATCTCAGCATAGATGGAATTATGTATATTTAATAAACTGTGCTAAACTTTTTACGATAGAAACAGATGGAATGACTTATCATTCTATCGCATGATCTGCTAACACTTTACGAATGACAAATTCAACTTCATTTCTTTAATATATGAAGTGGAAATTGTTCAAGGCACGAACAATGGTGAGATTTTACCAAAATAAAGTATGTATTTCTTTTAATTCAACAATTTTTCAACATTAGGGAAATGATCTTGAGAACAAAAAACGTTGTCCTAGTACCCTCGTATATGATGAATCAGATGGTACCTTAGATCATCACAAATTCATGGCTCTGTGATTGTTGGATTTTTCATAGCCATTTTCTTTACCACTCTCTATCAGAACATGATGGTTATATTTCTCTTCCATATTCATATTTTCTCCTATATTCTCTTATAGAAACCCAGTGATGAGTTACTTTGGGTATTCGTTATGTTTCTAATGTTTCTTTTTAAACTTATCATTTAGTATTCCTTTTTACGATGTGGGTTTCTATGAAAGAAACTTTCAAGTAGAAACCCATTTATAACCCAGACGAATTTCGAGGGAAAAAAATCATTTTAAGGGGGGTAGAATGTAACACCCTGAGATTTTATGAGAATTATTCTTTTTAATTTCTTTGATGTATTTTTTTGTATGCTTCACCAAGATTAGCTTGCACTATATGCAACACCATATTAGCGTGTAGTATACGCAACACTATTCTTGGCTTGTGATGCACACAATTTCAAGTTATTTCGAATAAAATTAATTTTACACAACACCAAGTATAGATTTTGATCAATGTATAACTGAAATATATTTTGATTATGTTATACAAAACACCAAAAGAATCTTTCCCTACACGCAACCCAGACTTGGATTGAATTACATGAAATCGCAACCTTCCTCGATAGCGTGTGTTGTACGCAATACCGAGTTTCACTAAACAACGATATGTTATTAAAATATTATATAAACTAGTTGTTATGAATAGTAATACCCACTTTTTGAAATTTTATCTTTCAAAATGGACTTCATTTTTGGATTCGGAATATTGAAATTAGCCTAGGGTGAAATTTTGGAATTTTTTTGAAAACATTCAATTTTTGATGAATAGTGAAAACACTGAGTTATTGGTTAAAACTTACATTTTATTTAAATAATCATTTATTTTATTTAAATTTATTTTAGGTAGAAATAGATACATAATACTTATATAAGTTCAATGTAATTCATTGGAGTCATTTTATAATAATTTTAGATATATAAAAATTTTATTGAACTTTTCACCGTCTTTTACCCACCTCCTAGGAGCATTTGCAATTGTACATAAAACTTAATTTTACCGCTTCTATGAGTTGAATTTAGAAAATCTGAGAGACATGGTTAATATTAAGGAGTAAAATGTGGTTCAATAAGATAAAAATAATTTTTGGTGAATAGTAACTTTTTACTTTTATTTACCACGGTTAAAAGTAAATAGGATAATTAAAGGTAAAAATGATATTATTATTACCATAAAACATGTAATAATTATATTGGATAAGTTTAATTAGACCAGAAAAACCTTAGGAATAAAATATTACCCTTTAGGTCCACTTGGATTAGATTAGGACACTTATTATTATTTTATTTAAAGAAGAGTTAAAAGAGTCAAAATTAAAGGTTAATAACTAAAACATTTTTAATATAGGGTTATATATAAGATAAATTCGACTATAAATATTCATTAGAAATATAAAAAGATTTCCTACATAATGGTATTTTATTTTTAATTTTCAGACATTAAATAATTTAATTTATTTATGACACAATGATGATACAGTAATTACATTATTAATGAAATATTAACATAATTGATGTTATAAATACAAATATAAATGTAATTTCTGACTTTTTATTAATTAAAATAATTTTATAGGTTAATATGACATGTTATTATTGATGTAATTAATTTTTTTAGAACTAATCATGCTATTATAATTTTCACAAAAATAAATTACCAAATATTGTCAAAAATGACATTAAATAGTTTTTAAAACAAATATTATCTTATTAATTATTATTCTATTCCTAAAAATCTAAGTTTCGGCCAAATTATATATATAAGGTTATATATAATAATAATGAACCACTTTGGGTTCGTTTATCTTGTTATAGTAAGTTGATTAACCATATAGTGTAAGAAAACAAGAAGACACGGTAAAAGTTAAATTATTTAACTTAGAGATAAATCTAAATGATGAGGTTGAAATAGTAACCTTAACTAGTCTAAAACCTATTGGTTGAGATTATTTCTACACATAACCACTTTGTATTTTAAATAAATCAATTTGGAGCTATTATAAACCGAATATGACTTTATTATAAAATAATATTTTATGTTTTTTCTAAGGTGCCCCTCTCCTCCCTTATAAAAGGGCACATCCTCCCTCTTCTATTTACAAAATTCTGAGCTTTAAATCTCGGCCATACCCTGACCATTTCCCTTATAAAATTTCCTAGAAACATTATAGAGGTTATGGTCTCCTCAAAATACCAACTCTAGTGCCTTAAAAGGAAGCTTAAAAGAGGTGCGTCGAAGAAGAGGTAATCTCTTTTACCGATTCTTTCATGTTTCTTTCTTATTAAACTTCTTTTTCTTTAGTTGTTTCATTATAAAGTAATAATATAAGTATCACTAATATACTTATATGTTATTATAAATATGAAACAACACCATTTCACCTTCTATCCATCCTACAGAAAACTAAATAGCTTCGCGTGCGTACGTACGGAATACCGTCTCCACGCCATGGTGTAATCTGTTTTTCCACCACCACCTTACTTGGATGGGTATAATGGTGTAAATAATAACTATATATGGATATTATAACATCATAATGATTCTGATATATTATATCATCCACTTCAATTCCATTCAATAAATGTGAGAACGATATCATCGCTCGTGCGTACGTACGGATTACCGTCTCCACGATGCGATGAGATTCAATCTCCATGTTAACCATTCAAGAATGATTATAAAGTATATATAATGAATAATAATGGTATATATAAAATAATAATTCTACTGTATTTATGTATATTTTATTTACTTACTTCCATTCAAGTCAATAAGGAAAGGAAAACAGCGTTCATGCGTACATACGGCCTACCGTCTCCATGAACGGTGTATTTCATTTCATTTATCTATATATTATATATATATATATACTGAATATATAAGATATATAAATCATGATTTAAATTATTGAAATAATTAAATCATGATATAATTAATAATAATATCAAGAACAACAATTCCAGACACGTACGATAAATAAAACGATTTTACACAAAATGCTGCTTTAACATGGAATTTACAAAATAACGGGTAATATAAAGTCATAAGTGTACCATATATGATATAATAACAATGAATATGATTCTTTAATAAGTCAATAAAATTATTTAAATCATTATACAGGAGGTTTGGATACGTATGAAGCATATTGGACCTAAGGTAAGGGATAATTATTCCAATCTCGTTCTTATCTGAGATTGTTTATTCGTAAGTATTTACTGGGGTTATTGTTATCATCCATGTCCATGTTTTCTAAAAAAAATCATGTAGGTTTAAAGTCCTTTTTAACCATATTTTACTTTTACTACATGGTATGTAAGTAATCTTTCTTTTTTTTACCATACGAGGTACTTTTTCACTTTTCTGACAAAGTACGAGGAGAATGTTTTTTTTAACTTATACGGCATGAATGGATTTTTACGGTTTCATAATGCCTTATTTTCATGAAACTTACTCTAAAATATTTCATGATTATTTTCAATAAAATAATTTTCTTTTAAAATTGCGTGGCATTTTGTGAAAAGAAAATGATTTTGAAGAAGAAATGATATTTTCCTCAAGAATTCATTTCAAGTGTTTTATCAAAACTATTTTCCATATAAGATGGCATTATTAAGTATGTTTATGTTTCAAGTATAATGTCTCTATTATTTACATGGTTTGATTTTTTTTATGATGAAATGATATCCATTTGTTTTATATGGATTATGTTATGATGGAATGATGTTTATGAAACCCATTTTATTCTTTGGGTTATGATGAATGATTTATGATTGTTTTGTGGCACACGTAAGAATGATTTCAATATGATTTGGGTCGGACCTATATCTCCCTCCAATGAATTGGGTAAAGATTTATATCTCATGAGATAGACATGGCTGGAATGTCAAGTTAATCTGGTTCAGTGATATAGGACTGGAATGAGGAGTGAACTCAATTCAGTAAGGGACTTTGTCCACTAAGATGGTCTTGGCAGCAATGCCTTGGCTACTATGGAAATCATATCAAGTGCTTAATGGTTTTCCACAATTACATGTTTTATTCCATTTCTATTTTATCATGATTGATGTTCCATTATGATCTATGTCTTAGGTATGGTAACACCCGAGACTTTTATGTGAAATATTTTGTTTTTATGTTATATAAATCATCAAAGGAATCTTTCACTAACACTGGATTGGCTTGGTTTACATGCAACCGCGTCCTTCCTCGATAGCTTGCGTCGTACGCAATACCGAGTTTCACTAAACAATGATATGCTATTAAAATATTATTAAAACTAGCCGTTATGAATAGTAATAACCACTTTTTGAAATTTTATAAATTTTATTTTTCAAAATGGACTTCATTTTTGGATTCGGAATATCGAAATTAGCCTAGGGTGAAATTTTGGTATTTTTCTGAAAACTTTCAATTTTTGATGAATAGTGAAACCACTAAGTGGTAGTTAAAAAACTGAATTTTTCATAAAACTTAATTTTACCGCTTTTGTGAGTGGAATTTCAAAAATCCGAGAGACACGGTTGATGTTAGTAAGTAAAATGTGGTTCAATGAGATGAAAATAATTTTTTGGTGAATAGTAACTTTTTACTTTTTTTACCACGGTTAAAATTAAATAGGGTAATTAAGGGTAAAAATGATATTATTATTACCCTAACACATGTCCTAATTCTATTGGAAAAGTTTAATTCGACCAAAAACAACCTTAGGAATAAAATATGACCATTTAGGCCCACTTGGATTAGATTAGGACATTTATTATTAATTTATTTAAGGAAGGGTTAAAATAGTTAAAATCAAATTTTAATAAGTAAATAATTTTTAATATAGAGTTATACAAAAGATAAATTAGACTATAAATATTCATTAGAAAGCTAAAAATATTTCCTACATAATGGTATTTTATTTGTAATTTTTAGACATTAAATAATTTAATTTATTTATGACACAATGATGATGGAGTAATTATCTTATTAATGAAATATTGACATAATTGATGTTATAAATACCCAAATAAATGTAATTTGAGGCTTTTTATGAATTACAATAATTTTATAGGTTAATATGACATGTTATTATTGATTTAGGTAACTTTTTTTGAACTAATCATTCTGTTATGATTTTCAAAAAAATCAATTACTAAATAGTGTCAAAATTGACATAAAATAGTTTTTAAAACAAATATTATATTAATAATTATTATTTTATTCCTAAAAATCTAAGTTTCGGCCAAATGACTTAGATAAGGTTATATATATTAATAATAAACAACTTGGGGTTCTTTTGGCTTGATATGGTAAGTTTATTAACCTTATAGTGTAAGAAAACAAGAAGACATGGTAAAAGTTAAATTATCTAAATTAAAGTTAAATCTAAATGATAAGGTTACAATTGATACCTAAACTTGTATAAATTCTATTGGATGAGGGTATTTCGACCCCTACCCACCTTATCTTATAAATATATCAATTTGTAGCTAGTAAAAACCGAATTTGACTTCATAATAAAATAATATTTTTAGTTATTCCAAAGGTGCCCCTCTCCTCCCTTATAAAAGGGCACCTCCTCCCCCTCTTCCTCACACCACTTTGAGCCTTCAAGCTCGGCCAAACCCTGCCAATTTCTCCTCTACACTTCCCTAGAAACATCCTAGAGATTCTGGTATTCTTCAAAGACCTATTTTAGTCCCCTAAAAGGAGGTCTCAAAGAATCACTTCAAATAAGAGGTAATGTCTGTTACCGATTCTTTCATCTTTATTTCTTCTTCCACTTATTCTTCTTTAGTTTTTTCATTATGAAGTAATAACATCAGTATCACTCACATTCTGATATGTTATTATAAGTATGAAACAACCCTATTTCACCATCTATCCATCCTACGGAAAAATAAATCACTGCGCGTGCGTACGTACGGAATACCGTCTCCACGTCGTGGTGTAATCTATTTTCCACAACCACCTTACTTGGATGGGTATAATGGTTTAAATAATGACTATATATGACTATTATAAAGTTATACTGATTCTGAAATAGTATACATACACTCCAATACAATTCCACGATCATAGGAACGATATCATCACTCGTGCGTACGTACGGAATACCGTCTCCACGATGTGATAAGACTCGTTCTACATGATCTTCATTTCATAATGATTATATAAATGAATTTAATGAATGAATATGATATATATTACACTAATACCATTTTGTAAATGATGTATCTATAACCTAAAGAGAAGAATAAGAATTTATTCGACAAAACCCGCATAAGAACAAAAAGTAATAAACGCCCGAATAACAAGTAGTAATGAAATATTACTAATAAGAAGCTAATAATATGACCATATATTATATCATAAAAATAATTATGATTATGGAATAATTAAATAACATTATTTAAATCATTATACAGAAGGTTTGGACACTTACGATGCAAATCGGACCTAAGTTAAGGGAAATATCACAATCTCATTTTTATCTGAGATTGTTTATACTTTGGAATTTACTGGGGTGTATTTTATCATCCACATCAATGTTTCCTCAATATGTAATATTTATATCCTTCTACAATATTTTATATTCAATTTTACCCTTCGGTGAGTTTTTAGTAAAATATATGAAAGGAATCTTTTGTTGTTTTTCGTACGAGGTACTTTTTGACTTTTCCGACAAAAGTACGAGAAGAATGTTTTCTTTTAACTTATACGGCATGAATGTATTTTTAAAACATTATTTCCAAGAAGCTTCCTTTAAAAGTTTTCAAGTTTATTTTTAATCAACTTCTTTTAGTTTATAATTGTATGACATGTTAAGAAAGGAAAAGTGTTTTTGAAGTAGAAAGGATATTTTCCTCAACAATGGAGTTCAAGTGTTTTATCAAAATTATTTTCCATCTAAGATAATATAGGGTTATGTTTCTATCCCTATTATTACATTTATTTGATTATGTTGTGATGGAAATATTTTTATTAATTCCTTTATCTTATATGAATTGTTTTATGATGTCATGATGTTTAAGATTCCCATTTTTATTGCATGGGTTATACTATGATGTATGGTTTATGATTTTGTGGCACACATAAGAATGGTATCATTATGAGATGGGTGGGACCTATATCTCCCTCCAATGCATTGGGTAAAGATTTTATATATCATGAGATAGACATGGATGGAACGGTAGGTTATACCGATTTATTGAAACGGGACTGAAACGAGGAGTGAACTCGGTTCAGAAATGGACTTTGTCCACTAAGATAGTCTTGGAAATGAGTCTTGACTAATAAGAAATGATTCTCTATGATTATTTGTATATGCAACAAAGTTTCATGTTTTATTTTATGATTATTGGGATTCCATTTCACTACTATAATTTATCCCATGTTATGAAATTATGCTCTCTTTTGCAGGTTAAGATTTCCAAAAGTTATGTTCTTATGAATATGATGTGATTGATATTTCTTCTGTTTACCCTTACTGAGCATTTGAGCTCACCCTTTTGTATGTTTTCTTTCCCCAGGTCAGTAATAAGTTTATTAAGTAAGATATGCCAAAAGGGACTATAGATATGATGAAATAAATGGGAGACAATGTAGATGCTTTATGAACCAGTTGTTTATGTTTCCCAGTTTCAAAAGACACTATACCTATACGGTCCTTTCATGGTTTTGTTATATGTTGTAATAAGTATGCTTCAGTTTTTAAGTATTAACAATGTATGTAAAGTATGGGTCGTTATAGGTACTACCATGTTTTATTTCATTACTCAAGATTTTGATGTTTAAATATTATGTTCATGTTTTTAAGTTCAAATGTATATGGTTTGTTTTATTTTATCCATGCTTACCCTTACTGAGCATTTGATCTCACCCTTTATATGTTTTCTTTTCCCTAGGATATAAAGAATGGTTTTAGGTAAGAAAACAAAAGGGGAAGATCTTTATGGGAGATGTTGAAGATCTTTCACCATGATTAGAAGATTATTTTCCAAGTTTCCAAAGACACTAAACTATTACGGTCCTTGAGTGTTTGTTTTTGTTATGTATTAAGTATTCAGAAAAAGTAATGTAATGTCCATGTATGCCAAGATTTGGGTCTCTACATGCTTAGTGATAAGATCCTAATTAACTATCTCAAATAAATTAGGTAGTTGAAAGACATTAACCTGAGTATGTATGGCATACTGAATCTCATCCTCAAAGAATCTAGCATGTGAAACCTCATCATCAACTAGAAGTGGTTCAAAGCACCTCCACTCAGTAAAACGTGTTGAATAGTCTTGAATGACATAGAACCCTTCTCTAGAGTCATTAACTCTCTAGATCAGTCATCCCACGACATCTGAGGAAAGAAGTGATCATAGAAGGAAGTCTGAAAATCATCCCAGACCATGCCCTAATGGTGACCAACCTGGGTTATTACATCCCACCAGCTCTTGGCTGAATCAGGCATCATGTAAATAGAAATCTTGACCCTTTTATCTAGAGGCATCTCTAGATACTCAAAGATAGATAAGGTGGCCTCTATATAAGACTCAGTATCCAGTGTAACACCATCCCCCAGGAAGGTGGAAGGATGATGATTCTATAACTCACGTGTCAGATCATCCATTATAGTCATAGGTCATGGAGCACCCTGCATGGACTACATCAGACGTAGGAAACTCTCACAACGCTGAGTATTAGTACCCATATCAGGTATAGTAAGTGGTTATCCAAGTTTCACTCATGGTGATGATACTAATATATTAGGGCCCACCATGACTAGAACATGGTCGTCGTCACCTTCCTTGAGCATAACATGAGGACATCGTGGTGGCATTGGTCTACAAATTCCAAACACACACCTCAAAACAAATTATAAATAGATAGATACATAAGCTGAAGTATAACATAGAAATAAGGACTCACTACCCAAGGTATACTACCTCAACTACCCACATATAAGTATAGTTATTTGTAAGAGTTCAAGTTTAGATTCTAGGAGTTCCGATGGATGAAGGGTCAATAGCACCATGCCTCCTCATTTACTAGAAACAAAATATTTTTATGTCAATATTCTACATTTTTAAGTTGTATTTTCTTATAAACTTATATTAAATTTTGATTAAAATGTATTTCCAGTCCCAGTGAATCGGGGCTCATACACCTTATCACTGAGATTATCAGCCATTTAAATTCTAATTAACCTAGCCTACATTTGGTCTCAGAATATAATGGGTAATAAAAGATGGTTTGACTTAGTAAACTACCCATTCCAACCCACGAGGGACCATACACCTCATGAATTAAAATTGGAAATAACTCAATCATATAAAAAGAGAAAAATATGAATATATATATATATATATAAACAAACCTCACTCAACGATCACAAGCAATATAGGAAAATTAAAGCAGTTAAATTCACCAATGTGTCATGGCATGTGCATGGCATGTGAATTATATGTGTCTATGATGATGCATGTAATAATGATTCTTTCCCTCATCTCATTGAGCCAAGGATAAAACACAAACCTTAATCATAATAATAGTAATAACCATTACATATCATGTGCATCACCCAATGGTGAAAAGATATCAACCGTAATGAGAAAAAGAAAAACAACAATCATTATTCCAGGCAACTCAGCATTTACCCTGAACATGGGTTAGTTATGCCCAAGAAAGGCTTATAACCAAGTTTCAAAGCATTCATAATCTTTTTTCTATTGTCACCAAATAATAAATCATGAAAGGAAACCTCTGATGCCACTTTGTGATGTCCTAAACCCAGGTTCCACTCAAAGGTTCCCCGAGCCCGGTCAGCCACATGGCCTCAAACACATCTCCCCAAATTCCAGAGTATGTTGACTAGCAGTAAGGACCTAGGGTGTATATGTGGGGATACTATTCCATAATTACCAGAGTGGAAAATAGCAGATAAATGTAATAATAAGTAAATAGAAAAAGGAGAATAAATATATGGCACAATAGAAGTAGATAAGAATAATAAACAATAGTAACTAGAATCTGAATCATATTCAAAATATGATATATGTCATGTCTCTATAAAATTGGAAAAAATGGATACAAGGCATTAGAATATAAATTCTATAAAAAAGAAGAAAAAAGAAACCAAAAAATATCAAACATCTTGAGCTCTAGCTCAGTCATCTACCACCAAGCTCCATCCTAAGAAAGCAAGCAATATCAGGTGTCCAAAGAAAGATTCTTCCCTTTGTGAACACCTACATACATGTAATCTTCCTGGGTACCAATGGAATCCTGGGTAGGGTGTGATATAAATATCAGTTTTCCACCACCAAGAGCATCTATAACATCTAGTCTGTGTAATATAAACTGAAATAGATTTTGGGCATGCATATATAAAAGTAAAGAAGTACAGTAATGTAAATACCCAAGTTCCTACTTCACCCTAGACTAGTGTTTAAACAAGTAACCATTTCATTTATTAATTATGTTTTAGTTTATATAGTAATTTATGTGAGGTATAACTAGCACTAACATCATATCATGATAATAATAGTGAAGGGACCAAGATATAACAAGGCATCCTGTAATGATGATAATAATGAAGAGGGTCCAAGGTAATAACCAAGGCATCCTTGGCCTTAGGGGATGAGCCAACTCAGTAATAATATGTAGCCTAGATAAAGGGGTAAGTGTGTAATCCAAGGGGCATCACCCAATGCATTCTACAATAATATAATTCTAACTGAGTCTAAGGAATTCATCCAAGGTAAAACAGGATAATAAAGGACTAGGCACAAGGGTGTATCTGAGGTGATTGATGCTTGTAGAGGTCATACTAGATCTAAGGAGTGTATCTAAGGCATCGTATAATAATAATGGAAGGATTTGACAATGTCATACTAGGAATCCACAAGAAGACAAATATCGGGTTCTAAGGTGGGTCTCACCCTTGGAAACTGGCATCCTTGAATCAGAATGGATTCCACAAGTGATCAAGGAATTCCCTTGGGAATCCAAGTAAAATTGGATTCTGACCACTCCTATAATAATAATCAGGTCCATGTGCAATAGGCACCTTATACATGATTCATTAGTTAATAAAGTCCATGTAATAATCATTCAATTTAATAAGTCAAAGGTTTATTCCATACCTTTCATTAGTGTTACAAGGCATTTAAAGTACATGTAACCATACAGTTATTTAATTACTTAGTTATTAGTTTGGTTCACCCTATTACCTTCTATTAATATGGTAACGTGTGCTATAGGCATTCAACCAAGTCATTTTATTATAAATTTCTAGGCCAAGTGATATCCATATGTATACTTTCCATTAACCATTTAAAGGTTCATTTAATTAATTAAAACACTTACCTTGGAAGGTTCAAGTGATATTGTCATGTTAAATTGATAACCATTATAATTCATGGATTTAATTAAACACTTACCTTTATCAAGTTAAAGTCAAGGCGTACATGAATGGTGGAACAGATAACAACAAAGAACCACTAAATGCATAATTATGGAAAACACCATACATGTGGTGGTTGGTTTTGAGGTAGTAACCTCCAAAGATGAATAACATATATGACAAGGGTCTTAGAACATGTTTATAATGACTATAATAAAATACCATGAATTAAATACGCCACGCCTGATAAAATCAACATGCGCACACATAAATTTATAAAATATAGAAATTTAAGGGATGAGTTATAGACCACCTACCTTTGTCTCATACGACTCTCCTCATCCAGTATCATCCTTTAGTTTTTCATAGATTGGAATAGATCTTAAGAAAAATCAATGCCAGGAAAATATAGAATTTGAGCTTTCACCTCAATAACTTTATTGAATATAAGATAAATGAAGAATGGTTAAAAAGGAAGCGATATATTACCAATGTACATCCAACGTCAAGAACGAGGATCGAATCATAGTTCAGACAGATGAATGGGATCAAAGTCTATGATTTGAGTTCAAAGGGGGGCTCTCAAGACAATTATGTCTGCTAGAATGAGCATGGAGAAAAAAATAGGTTTAAACATTTCATTAAGGGGAAAATGGTCACTTCTATAGCATCCCGTCCTATTCATACATTACTATTACATCATTTCAAAGATAAAAAACATAATAGTATTACACATAGAGGATCAAAAGGTTTAGTGTCTTGGTTAAACTAGGACTACACATAACAAAAACAACATCAAGCATAAACATTTATTTAATTTCTTCATCTCTAGATTTTTATTGGCACTTGTCCTCTCCTTAGTACATATAGCCACCTAAGGATATACATCAAAAGGGGTGATCTAAAAGCCCAGTAAGAGGATATATAAGAACAATATATCATGGGGTGAGCATATTCATAACATAGGCAAAATATCATGAACATGAGAGGAGCATAAATAAAAGACTTGAAATGTGGCAATGCATAAAAATGAAACATCATGTCTTAGTGTTTGACTACCACACATACTTGTTAACCAAGCTAGAATCTTGTTAACACATAATTTCACATTTAATAATGGGATTTATCACTTTACCCAATTCATTAGAGCACTATATAATTCTAGTCGCACCCGTCACATATAAACATTCATATTGCGCTATATAATTCCGGGTGCACCTGTCACATCATAACATTGTCATTTATCATGCATGAAACAGTAAACATATAACATAAATGAACTTAACTAACCCATGAAAATTAATTGGTTTCATCTCATAAGAACACATTCATAAACTTTGGGTTCCCAAAAGAAAGAGGGAACAACATACTTGATACAAGAACCATCAACCTTGAATGAGAGGTAAAAGGTGAGTTCTTAAAATAAGAGTTCTTTTAGAAAACATTTTGATTGACATAAACTTTAGTAGAAAACATTTATATCCAATAAAAGGTAAGATAATTATTAGAAAAATTATCTTTAAGGATTAACCATATCAAAAATGTAGTGAAAGAGGGAGAATCTGATGGATGAATGTTGGGTTCGAGAATTTCCCCTTACCTTGAACCTGAATGCTTCCTTCTATTTAATGTCCTGTATAATGACATTATATTAATTAATTAGAAATATAGAACCATTTTTACATTAATAGGGTTCATTCTGGTTTCATTATGTCATATTATGTTCCTTTGGATGACTTATAGAGTTTAAAAACATTGTTCGGGGATGTTCGTTTTTATGGTTTTTCATGGGTGGTTCACTTGTATTCTTAAATTGAAGTTTGTGTAGAACATGAGTAAACATCCAGAAATGATATTACATGTCATTAATGATATTACAGGAGTTTGAAAGATCTTATAATTAATTATATTATATCCATGTGGATGAATCATTAGATATGAATTAAGTGATGGTTATTTGGGTCAATTTGGGCGGTTTTTGGATCACAACAAACTTGTTTTAACTTATCACTTAGTAATATAGCAATAGGTTATTTCCAGAACTTTAAATAGAACATAATACATATAAAATATTCTTTTTCAACCATAAAAATGGTTTCATGACCAGATCTGAAGGTAGAAATGGAAGAAGAAAGCATGTCGTTCTTGAAGGTGATAAATTAACACCTCACGAACAACGTTCTCTTTAATAAAATAAATGGAAGAGGTAAAGGGGGTTGGATGATATAATATCCAATTAGAATCATAAAATTACATTATATTTATAATAATGGAATTAAAACACAATTTGGATGAATATAGGTGGGGAGAGATCAAGAAATGAACTTGAACATGAAAGGAAATTAAAGGAGAAGAAGGAGGGAAATTACCTCCAGAATCCTCCTCTTGAGAACCTCCTTAAGGGCCTAATCTTGGTATTTTGATGAGAACATAAGCTATTAGACGTGGGGAGGATAGGGAAGGATTTCAGGCAGAGTTTAGAGAAGGCTTGGAGCTTGAGAGGTGTGAGGAAATGAGGGTGTGAAGGGTGGCTTTTATAGTGGAGGGGAGAGGGGTTTCCTTAATATAAAATTCATTAGTTTATTAATTTCCCATAAGACAAGGAATAGTGAGTCTTGAATGACCAAGATTAGTAATTTTATCATGTGATCCCAAACAAAGTTTTCTTACATCAGCATAGCATAATCGATGACTCAATTAATCCATTCTTTAGCATTTATTGTAAATTATCGGATTCTACTATTCATCAAAAATTCAAGTATCTCAGAAAAATCCCAAAAATTTACCCCAACCATTTTTCGATGTGTAGAATGCAAAAATGAAGTCCATTTTTCAAAAATAATTTTCTAAATTTTATTAATTTAATATTTAATTAAAATCATAATTTACTTAAAAAAAGAGTTTTTAAGATTAAAACTGATTTTATAGTGCTTTCAAAAATTATGTAGGATCTTATAAAATTATCTAAAAACTATAATAAATTGATTCAATAATTTATAAATACATTTTAGGGAAACAATTATTCTTTAAAATTAATTAATTATTTATAATTAATTATTTATGACTTACAAAATACCAAAACGTTTACAAAGGTCAAATTGTCACCTTCTAAGATGTCTAAATTTTATTTAATTATTCATAGGTAATGTTACTCTTATGTTGGATGATTTACTATTCATAAGGGTCATATTGCTATTCATAAGGGTATGTTACTATTCATAAGGGTTGATCACTATTCACCAAAATTTATTTTTGTTTCGTTATACTCCAAAAATCATCTTGAGCACAACCGTGTATGTCGGATTTTTAAAATTCCAAACACAGAAGTGACAAACTTATTTTTAAAGGTAAATTATCACTTAGTAGTTCATTATGTTGTGTTTTCTTGCTATTTTATGACATAAATATAAGAAGGTAATTTTCATTGAAAAACTTTGTGTCGTTACATTCTTCCCCCCTTAAGAAATTTCACCCCCGAAATTTCACATTACACAAATAGGTGAGGGTACTTCTCCTTTATTGCCTCTTCTGGTTCCCAAGTTTCTTCCTCAAACTTATGGTTCCTCCAAAACACTTTGACAAGATGGTTTTTATTGTTACGTAGAACCTTATCTCTCCGATCCAGAATATTTACTGGCAACTCTTCATAGGAGAGATCATCTTCCAACTGCACCACCTCTGAGTTTAGTACATGTGAGGGGTCTGGTATGTACTTCCTTAGTAGTGATACATGAAACACATCATGAACTTGAGCCATATTCAGTGGAAGTTCTAGATAATAGGCCGCGGCTCCAATGTGGTCAAGGATCTCAAAGGGGCCAATATACCTTGTTCTTAGCTTCCCTTTCTTCCCGAATCGCGTGACTCTCTTCCATAAAGATATTCGAAGGAAGACTTTATCTCCAACGTCGAACTCCAAGTCCCTTAAACGGTTGTCAGCATAGCTCTTTTTCCAACTTTGAGCATCTTTGATTTGTTTCTGGATGACTTGAACCTTCTCTGTCATCTCTTGAACAAGATCGAGCCCAAGTAGATTTATTTCTCCAACTTCATCCCAATAGGTTGGAGTTCTACATCGCTTCCCATAAATATTTTCATACGGATCCATCTGAATACTCGAGTGGAAGCTATTGTTGTATGAGAACTCAACCAATGGGAGATGCTGATCTCAACCACCTTTGAATTCAAGAGAGTAGGCTCTTAGAAAATCTTCAAGCGTCTGAATAGTCCTTTAAGACTGGCCATCAGTTTGGGGGTGATAGGTCATGCTGAAATTTAATTCAGTACTCAAAGCATGTTGAAGGATCCTCCAGAACATAGATGTGAACCTTGGATCATGGTCAGAGACAATTGAGAGTGGAACACCGTGTAATCTCACCACTTCCTTCACATATATCTTTGCAAGTTGTTCAAGAGAGAGGTCTTCCCGAATAGCGATAAAATGGGCAGTCTTGGTGAGTCGGTCAACCACAACCCATATCGCATTATTTCCCTTTGATGTCTTCGGTAGACCTATGACAAATTCCATAGTAACATTTTCGTATTTCCACATGAGTATAGGCAATGGCTACATCATACCCTTGGACTTTTTTCCCTCAACTTTAACTTGCTGACATACCAAGCACCTTGATATATATTACGCAATCTCCTTCTTCATGTTATCCCACCAGAAGTGTTCTCGGAGATCATGGTACATCTTGGTACTCCCAGTATAGATAGAGAAATTTGAGATATGTGCATTATCCAATAGCTCCTTCTTTATCCTGGGTGATGAAGGTACACAAAGCCACATTCCAAACCAAATCACACCATCATCGTCGATATGGAACTCTTTCAACTTCCCTTCCTTTACTGCATTCACCCTCTTTTGTATCTCCACATCATCCCTTTGTGCTTCCTTAATCTTCTCTTGGATGGATGGTTGTGCAATAATTTGGGAAAGGTAGGATGTATCCCCTGCCCTTATGATTTCCAAATCCATTCTTTGCATATCCAAAAAGATAGGGTCTTTCTCAATCAACAACATGGATAGAGTAGCAGGTTCTTTTCTGCTTAGAGCATCAGCTACCTTGTTTGCCTTTCCAGGATGATAGTGAATAGATAAATCGTAATCCTTGATTAGCTCTAACCATCTCCTTTGACGCATGTTGAGACCCTTTTGTGTGAATATATACTTTAGGCTCTTGTGGTCGGTGTATATGTCACACTTCTCACCATAAAGGTAGTGCCGCCAGATTTTCAAGGTAAAAATAACAGGTTCCAGCTCTAGATCATGCGTCGGGTAGTTCTACTCATGGATCTTCAACTACCGTGAGTTGTAGGATATTACATTGTCATTTTTAATGAGTACACAACCCAAGCTTTTCTTTGAAGCATCACTGTATATCACAAAACTTTCTCCACTTTTCGGTAGTGTGAGTACAGGTGTAGTGATCAACCTTCTCTTTTGCTCCTTGAAGCTACCCTTACATTCTTCCGTCCAGACATACTTTACCCCTTTCCTTGTTAACTTAGTTAGTGGGATTTACAATCATGAGAAGCTTCTCACAAAACGTCGTTAGTACCCATCTAATCCAAGAAAACTACAGATTTCTATGACACTAGAGGGCCTAGGTCATTCCTCAATCGCCTTCGTCTTTGAAGGATCCACAGAAATTCCCTCACTTGTGATCACATGTCCCAAGAACGTGACTTGATTCATCCAAAAGTCACACTTTCTAAACTTGGCATACAACTTCTCCTTTCTCAATGTCACCAACACAAGTCTTAGATATTCTTCATGTTCCTCCTTGTTGTTGGAGTAGATGAGAATATCATCGATAAACACTACCATAAATTTGTTGAGGTAATGTCTAAAGACTCTATTCATCAAATCCATGAAGATTGTAGGGGTATTAGTAAGTCCAAAGGGCATCACCAAAAACTCATAGTGCCCCTAACTTGTACGGAAGGCAGTCTTCTGAATATCTTCCTTCTTCACCTTTACCTGATGATATCCAGAACAAAGATCCACCTTTGAGAAGTATTGAGCTCCTCTTAACTGATCGAACACGTCATCAATCCTTGGGAGAGGATACTTGTTCTTTATGGTGATCTTGTTGAGTTCACGATAATCAATACACAACCTCATTGTTCCATCCTTCTTCTTCACAAAGAATACCGGTTCACCCCATGGTGATGCACTAGGGCCTATGAACCCTTTGTCTAGATGCTCTTGAAGCTGCTTCTTTAACTCCTCCAGTTCGATAGGAGCCATCCTATAGGGACACTTTGAGGTTGGAGTAGCTCTGGGAATGAGTTCAATTGAGAACTCTACCTCATGATCCGGGGGAATTTTGGGTAACTCTTCGAGAAATACATCATTGTATTCCCTCACGATGGGCATTTCCTCAAGTTTGTCACTTTCCTTCGACTCAACCATTTGGGCGTGGTATGCTTCTTCATAGGGTATCAACACCCACACCATTGGAGGATTTTTCAAAGGAGATTCATGATCTTCCTTGCATTTGTAGAGGAGCATGGGATGGTTCAGAATATGAAAAGATATTTCCATTTCCCGACAGTTGATATGCACTCTATATAACGAGAGCCAGTCCATTCCCATTATAGCATCGAATTCCACCAAGGGAAGTATTACGAGATTTTCCTGAAGAATATTCCTACATACTCCAACAGGATAAGAGTCAAACACTTGGGTTGCAATGATTGCACCACTTGGTGTTTTTATAGATATATCTACTTCAAGGTTTTGAGGCTTCGATTCTATAGTTCTAGAAAACTTGAAAGATATAAAGGAATGTGTAGAAACAGAATCAAATAATACTTTTTCCATTCTTGAGTGAATAGGAAGTGTACCTTGTATGACATCATTATCATGATCCACCTCCGCAATAGTGATGGCATAAGCCTTCCCTTGTTCCTTTGGATTTTGTGGATGCTAATGCTGATTACCCTCGAGAACTCGAGGTTTAGTGCACTGGTTTGCATAGTGCCCTAGCTCCCTACAGTTATAGCATTGAACCATGGGTGGTTCTCTCCTTTAATCAGCTACATTCTCCTTCCTTTTCGTGTCTTTTCAACACTCTTGAGAATGGTTTCCTTCTTTCCCACACTTAAATCATTTCTCCATCCCTTTGAGGAAGTTCCCATTGTGCAACTTCCCACATTTTTGGCATGTGAGTCGTTGATTTTTCTTCCCACCTTTATCATTAGATCTACCAGCTTGAAACTCCATCTTTATTTTCTTATCACTATAGCCATGGGACCATTCTCCAAACTCAATATCCACTTTAAGAGCACACTGAAAAACTTCTTCATAACTCCCAAACTCTCAAATTGCAAGAGCCTTTCGAAGGTGTGGTTTTAATCCACTAAATAATCTATCAATTTTTCTATCATTATTGATAACAAAACCCGAAGCGTACCATGAAAGCCTTGTAAAATTAACTTCATAGGTTGTGACGGATTCTCCTTATTTTTGACTGAGCTCTATAAATTCTCTCTACATCTTCGTGCGAATAGTTCGTGGGAAATAATTATTAAGAAAAATTATCTTAAATTCTTCCCATTCCATCTCTTCAATTTCCTCCCTTGGCTTGGTGTTCTTAATAAAATCCCACCATTGATCAGCTTCTCCATCTAGACGATAAACAGCTAGAGTCACCTTCTCTATCTCAGAACAATGAAGCACAAAAAATATCTTCTCAATGGATTTAACCCACTATTCTGCAACTAGTGGATCAGAAGATCCACAAAACGTTGGTGGTTGTTGCCGCATAAAACATTCGATAGCCAGTTGATCCCTCTTTGGTGAAGGAGGATGTTCCCCATTATTATGGTTATTATTCATAACCCTAGATAATTGGGTAACAATCACCATGAATGTTTTAACTCCACCTCCAAAATCATTGGGGATGTCATTCGAGCAATTATTACATTGGCCCTCGCATGAGTTTTTGGCCTGATTTCTGCTAGTTCCCACCATTTTCTAAAATAGAAAAGGTTAGAACAAAACATAAGTAATCAAGTCATGAATAACTTATTCATTTAAACAATTTATACAAAAAACATAACATATGGGATCCCTAGGTAAATACTCTTGTGTGCATATTTGTACTTAGTCTCATGCTGTAGGTTTTCCCTAGGGTTCACTAATCCTAATTCCCAAATTAACTAAACCTTGCCTCTGATACCAACAATAGTATCCCGGACTTTTCATAAATTACTATTAAATAATTTCAAATATAAACAACATAATAGTATTACACATAGAGGATCCAAAGTTTTAGTGTCTTGGTCAAACTAGGACCACACATAACAAATACAACATCAAGAATAAACATTTATTTAATTTCTTCTTCTCTAGCTTCTTATTGGAACTTGTCCTCTCCTTAGTACATGTAGCCACCTGAGGATATACATCAAAAGGGGTGAGATAAAATCTCAGTAAGAGGATAGATAAGAACAATATATCATGGGGTGAGCATATTCATAACATAGGCAAAAGATAATGAACATGAGAGGAGAATAAATAAAAGACTTGAAATGTGGCAATGCATAAAAACGAAACATCATGTCTTAGTGGTTGACTACCACACATACTTGTGAGCCAAGCTAGCATCTTTTTAATACATCATGTCACATTTACTCATGAGATTCATCACTTTACCCAATTCATTGAAGTGCTATATAATTCCGGGCACACCCGTCACATTTAAACATTCATATTGCGCTATATAATTCCGGGCGCACCCGTCACATCATAACATTATCATTTATCATGCATGACACAATGAACATATAACATAAATAAACTTAACTAACCCATTAAAAGGAATGGGTTTCATCTCATAAGAAAACATTCATATACTCTGGGTTCCCAAAATAAATATGGAACAACATACCTGATACAAGAACCATCAACCTTGAATGAGAGGTAAAAGGTGAGTTCTTAAAAGAAGAGTTCTTTTGGAAAACATTTTGATTGACATAAATTTTAGTAGAAAACATTTATATCCCATAAAAGGTAATATAATTATGAAAAAATTATCTTTAAGGATTAACCATATCAAAAATGGAGTGAAAGGGGGAGAACCCGAAGGATGAATGTTGGGTTTGAGAATTTCCCCTTACCTTGTACCTGAATGATTCCTTCTCTTTAATGTCCTGTATAATGAAATTATATTAATTAATTAGAAATAAAGATCCATGTGTACATTAATAGGGTTAATTCTGGTTTCATTATGTCATATTATGTTCCTTTGTATAACTTATAAAGTTTAAAAACATTGTTCGGGGATGTTCGTTTTTATGGTTTTTCTTGGGTGGTTCACTTGTATTCTTAAATTGAAGTTTGGGTAGAACATGAGTAAACATCAAGAAATTATATTACATGTCATTAATGATATTACTGTAGTTTTAATGATCTTATAATGAATTATATTAGATCCATGTGGATGAATAATTAGATAAGAATTAAGTGATGGTTATTTGGGTGAATTTGGGCGGTTTTTGGATCACAATGAACTTGTTTTAACTTATCACTTAGTAATATAGTCATAGGTTATTTCCATAACATTAAATAGAACATAATACATATATAATATTCTGTTTCAACCATAAAAATGGTTTTATGACCAGATCTGAAGGTAGAAATGAAAGAAGAAAGCATGTCGTTCTTGAAGGTGATAAATTAACACCTTGCGAACAACGTTCTCTTTAATAAAATAAAAGGAAGTGGTAAAGGGGGTTGGAAGATATAATATCCAATTAGTATCATAAAATTACATTATATGTATAATAATGGAGTTACAAAACAATTTGTAAGAATATAGGTGGTGGGAGATCAAGAAATGAACTTGAACTTGAAAGGAAATTAAAGGAGAAGAGGGAGGGAAATTACCTCTAGAATCCTCCTCTTGAGAACCTCCTTAAAAGCCTAATCTTGGTATTTTGATGAGACCAGAAGCTCTGGGACGTGGGGTAGGGGATAGGGAAGGTGTTTAGGCATATTTTAGAGAAGGATTGGAGCTTGAGAGGTGTGAGGAAATGAGGGTGTGAAGGGTGGCTTTTATAGTGGAGGGGAGAGGGGTTTCCTTAATATAAAATTCATTAGTTTATTAATTTCCCCTAAGACAAGGAATAGTGAATCTTGAATGACCAAGAATATTAATTTTATCATTTGATCCCGAACCAATTTTTCTTACATCATCATAGCATCATCGATGACTCAATTAATCCATTATTTAGCATTTATTGTAAATTATCAGATTCTACTGTTCATCAAAAATTCAAGTATCTCAGAAAAATCCCAAAAATTTACCCCAACCAATTTTTGATGTGTAGAATCTAAAAATGAAGTCCATTTTTCAAAAATAATTTACTAAATATTATTAATTTAATATTTAATTAAAACCATAATTTACTTAAAAAATAGTTTTTAAGATTAAAACTGATTTTATTGTGCTTTCAAAAATTATGTAGGGTCTTATAAAATTATATAAAAACTATAATACATTGATTCAATAATTTATGAATACATTTTAGGGAAATAAATATTCTTTTAAGTTAATTAATTAATTATAATTAATTATTTATGACTTACAAAATACCAAAACGTTTACTAAGGTAAAATTGTCACTTTCTAAGATGTCTAAATTTTATTTAATTATTCATATGTAATGTTACTCTTATGTTGGATGATTTACTATTCATAAGGGTCATATTACTATTCATAAGGGTATGTTACTATTCATAAGGGTAGGTCACTATTCACCAAAAATTATTTTTGTTTCATTAGACTCCAAAAATCATCTTACGAACAACCGTGTATGTCAGATTTTTAAAATTCCAAACATAGAAGTGACAAACTTATGTTTAAAGGTCAATTATAACTTAGTAGTTCATTATGTTTTGTTTTCATGTTATTTTATGACATAAATATAATAAGGGAATTTCCATTGAAAAATGTTGGGTCGTTACAACTTCACCCAAAAAAATTGGTTCGCACAGTTTGGCCACACTTTTGGCTAAACTATGCATCAATCATGAGCCTCCCACTACTTAAGGAGGACACCCATGTTGTTAGGTCATATGGTTAGGGAAACTGTGTTCCAACCATGTGATTCACCTCTAATAAAAACTACGGACATTTCACAAGGGCGTGTGGCCCCTAGCACATAGTTAGGGAAAACCATGCACCCTACTTCACCCCATTGTCCAACCCAACATAGTTAGGAGAGACCATGCGGCTTGGGTCACACAGTTTATAATAACCATTTGGCCAAGTGATTTTATCCACTTTCTGAGGTTCCAAGATCCAAGCAAGCCTCAGACAAGCCCAAAACATTCTTGAACTCATTAGACATCCATATTAGGTCTAATATAAATAATTAGGCCAAATTTAAAAGGATCAATAGCTGAGATAAAAACTGGGTTCTTACACTATGCATGAAAGTATACAACAAAAATATATATTGAGTGATCATGCGCTAAATAAAATACAATAAACCTCCATCATACCTTCTTTGATGACATACCTGAATAATTTCATAAGCAATCATCGCATGACATAATTCATGATATGTGACTCTATCCACCTTTACAGATAATACACACTCCACCTTTAAGGAACAACTTCACACCCACCTTTATGGGAAGGTGTCTTCCATGACTCATGGATACTTACCCTTCTATGGTGGAATGCATGCTTGGCATGACTGAATCAATGGAAATCTACACATATGTAAGTATGTTCCCCATTAGCACATCATGATGGAATTTGGACCCTCTTCCAATGGTGTATGGCATTATCCCCCATGGGATAATCACAATCTAAGATCTAAAGATATATGTCCTATGTCTAGAGTCACAATCCATGAGTCATGTCATCCAAGATCCCCTTCTAAGGGGTTAGATAAATCCATCAGGGCCACCAACCAACCTGATAACTGAAACAGAGGTTCCACTAGATATGACCAATTACACATATAAGGCATAACATAACAAGGATGAATATATCTTAATAAGTAATTCATAGTCTATGAAATAATACACAAGGAACGACAAATAAAGGAACCATCATGGAATATCAAATATTCCACAGCTATTAAATAACCACATAAAAGGTGAAACATAGCAATGAACACACAATACATACCAAAAAAAGGTCACATAGGTTACCCACATGAACCATTATACCATATAATGCAATGGTATTAACAATAGGAACAAATACACAAACAATAATTCCAAACATATTCCATATAAAGTCCCAATATGGTTAGGCCTTCTACCGTTAGTGTGTTGGTTCCAATTTCCAATATCTATTAAGGGATGATGCCCAAATCATACCCAAGCACCAATGTTCACTAGAACATGACCCAACCCATCATAATAGAGTCTCTAGAATTGGGATTATAGTAAAATACCATTTCATGTGATGGAATCCACATAAACTTCCAAAATGGATTCTTCTGCAAGGGAAGATCTAAGATCGATCAAGGAGAGGCCACTAATTCTCATAATCCAACACTTGTCTATTAATCAAGAATGAATCCTCTATTTATATCCAAGGGAAGATTCATAGATTTTTCTATGATATCTCAAATCTAATACTTGTTCCATGATAAGATGGGGAATCAATGAAGAATATAAATAACATAGGGTAAATCAATCATATACCTTGAAATAGCTAGGTACTATGTATCAAGATCAAATAGAATTTCTCTCTAGAGGAAAGGTATTTTTTATGAACCAACCTGGATACCCTAGTTCAATGATACTTGATATGGAACTGACATGGCATGAAGGGTGTTCTCAATCCCCATGGGTTGGTAACTATCACCTGACATCACACAAGATAAAAGAGGGAACTAATTTTCCAAAAAAATAGTAAAAGATAAAGAAACAAGTCAGTATGATCAACACTCCAAAATAGAGAGAGTACCAAAAACCAAATAGGTATATCAAAACCCCAAAATAGTACATCATCAAAGTAATCATAAATTGACAAGATAAAATCAACATACCAAAGAAAACATCATCCTAGGCCCAAAGGATCAATAACATCTACCACCTCTAAGTGGCACTTTCCCTTTGCTTGGACCAAGAAGAATGAAATATACAAACACCCGAAGGAAAATTTAGGGTGGTAGTTATAAATCCCAATAGGGTCTCACCAAGTGCTCCATAAAAAGATTCCATGATAAAAAAACAAATCATGATTTCAATTTAATTAAAATAGTACATGGAAATACATTTTCATATTTAAAACAGAATATGATTTCATTTCAAAATGATGTAGAACATTTCAAACATGGTTTAAATAAACATTTTATATAAAACAATTTATATGAATCGCTAGTCATGAGTAAAATAGTTTAATAAAAAATGGAATATATATCAAAATAATCACAACAAGAACCATGGTCATGTTCTCTATGGTAATATAGTTTCTAGCTATAGGTTTCTCACACATATCATATCAGTGATCATGGAGATATGTGTATACATGTCCCTTATTCTTAAGCTAAAGAGGACTCATCAACATCCCATCAGGGATAAGATCTTCAAAACTAGGTTTTTGTTAGATATTTTATCATCAATCCATTTCAAGGGAATTACCATCCTAGTGTGTTTATCCCAAATAACCCACTAACTACTCAGGATTTCATGTGATCAGTAAATCAATCAATAATGGGAAAATTATTTCATTTAAAATCAATCGTCATTTAAAATTCAATTACCCCATTTTCAATTTCAATGTTCCAATTCAGTTTCAAAACCAAAACATGGGTTTTTCATCAATTCATGACTTTTAAATAGAAAACCAATCATATATTTTTATCAATTCAATTTAATACATTCTCAAAAATCAATTCTCAAATAATTTCATCAATTCCATCTATTTAAAAATGCACCCCAAATTCCAATTCCATTGGAATTGGGGGTTTTTTCCAAAATCCATACCATATCAAATTACAATTCCAATTTTCATCAAATTGGGATTTCACAAATAAATTGAAACCTAATTCAAAAAAAATCAATCAAATCAAGGTTTAATCATATGGAAAATATCAAACAGATCAACCAACCTTTAATCATGGAATCGAAATACATAATTCTTACAACGGGTTTCGTCAATGAAGAATGAAAGGAGTGGAGATCAAGAAATCAAACCTAGATTCAACATCCAATTAAAATAAGTTTATATACATCAACAACATGAATATATAACACTCTCTAAGGATGATATAAATAGAGGTTAGAATAGGATAGGTGATGGGATAATCACTTACCCAGAGGAGATTGAATGAGATCTTTTAAGCTTTGATCCACCAAGGAAGGGGTTTGGATGGGAAAAAATGGTTCTTATGAGCCTAAAAAACCTTGGAAATCAATTTAGGTCGAGTTGGGTTTGAGTGGGGGATTAAATAGGGGTTCTATAATTCAAAAAAACATAATAAAATAAATATTCATACATGTTTATCTAGGTAGGGCTGTATGATTAGACAAATCGTGTGCCAACCATGAAACCCCCCAATATCCAAGGTTGAACAGTTTTCACTGGAGGGGCATGTAGTTTGGGAAAAATAGTTCACCAACCATATATATCCCATAAAACCACTAAAAACTTCCAAAATTCACTCAAACCACCCTGAAACAATATCCAACCAAAAATGAAACAAACAAGGGACAAGGAATGCATGAAAATAAGTAATAGGATGTTACAACCTCCCCACCATAGAAACTTCCTATCCCCAGAAATCCTATCAAGAAGCTTCCATATTAAAACTATAAGGCCACTACACTCTCATTAGTTCCTCATGCTCTAATGTCTCACTTGAATCAAAACCATGCTTCCATAGAACATGGACCAAAGGTATTTTCCTCCCACAAAATACATTTTTCTCAGAATCAACAATCCTGATAGGATGCTCAGTCACAGATAAATCAGGATCAATATTAAGATCAATCCATCTCAAAACATTATATGGATCCAAAATATACTTTCAAATATGAGATATATGAAATAAATTATGTATCGATGTCAATTGGGGTTGATGTTAGAAATGGTAAACCACTTTTCCCACCTACTCAACAA
This sequence comes from Viscum album, assembly GCA_963277665.1. Lineage (NCBI taxonomy): Eukaryota > Viridiplantae > Streptophyta > Magnoliopsida > Santalales > Viscaceae > Viscum > Viscum album. The sequence continues at coordinate 1,687,918,686 of OY728147.1, read as the reverse complement.
CCTCAAAAGGTCCCACAAAATGAGGAGAAAGCTTCCCTTGTCACCTAAGTTGTTGAAGATCTAAATGAGGTGAAACATTCAAAAAAAATATGTTCACCAACTAAAAACACCAATGGTATATGAGGATGATCAATATAAGATTTATATTGGCTATTTTCTGTCAATAGTCTCTAAGGAATCAATTGAATCTTTTCCGATGTCTCCTAAACCAATCTCAGTCGAACCAAGGAACTCTCACTAATCTTAGACCAACATAAAATATGTTTATATGGTCATCCATACAAGGTATAAAAGGGATTTATTATGATAATGTACTGTTAAGTATTATTATAAGAGAACCCAACTAGTCAAAAATGGTTATCCCAAGCTTCACCATGGTCAAGAACATAGGCACAAATAATATCCTCTAGAATCTATATATATCTCACTATCTAGTCATCTATCAAATAATTGTATGTCATACTCAAACAAAAACGAGATCCCAATACTTCATAGAGGCCTCTCTAAAATTTAGAAGTAAAATAGGGATCTCTATCAGATGTTATAGTAGATGGAACTCAGTGAAAATGAAAAACCTCTTTCACATATAGATTTGTGAACTCCTAAACTTTGGTTGTATCACTAATGGGTATAATGTGAAAGGATTTTGTTAGACTATCAATCACAACCCATATCGAATTCTTCTTTCTATGGGTATTCATAAACCCAACAAAAAATCCATAGAAATCTCATCCCACTTCTAAGTCAGCACTGGAAGTGGCTGAAGAAAACCCAAAGGTATTTGGTGCTTAGTCTTGACCTATTGGAAAGTATAATAATGAGAAACAAAATCAAAAATTTCTCATCTCATATATGTCCACCAGAATCATCATCATATATCATAAAAAATATTTTTGGTTCCTAGGTGAAAATCCCATTGAGAATTATAGAAATCATCCATCGTAGCTTTCCTAACAACTAACAGTACAACAAACTGATCTCAAAAATATATAATACCATGTGTGGTGAATTACCACTAAGAAAAAGTCTCCCCACATAAAAGAGAGTCTCTAATGATATGGAATTCATCATTAAGATATTATTCTAGAAGAATCATCTCGAGAATATCAGACTTTAAGTGAAAATTATCCAAGACAACCTTGGCCCCTATTTCTCTAAATATTATATGAAATAGTATAAAACAATCCATCAAATTCCACTCTTCTGATGATTCCTTAATGTTCTAGGTAAGAAGTTTTCTGATCAATGCATCATTAATGACATTCCCTTTCCCCTAGGGTATAGGTAATTTTGAAATCAAAATATTGTAGGTACTCTACCCAATTCCTCTAAAAGAGATTCAAATATTTTTGAGATAACATACAACTCAAGATATTTTGGTCAGAATACACGATAAAAATTTTTCCCAAAAGGTATTATCGCTAACTCTTAAGCTCATGCATCACAGACGCGAGTTCAAGATCATGAATCAGATAATTATTCTCATGTGGCCTAAGATATTGAGATCCATAGGCTACTAGATGACCACTATGCATAAGAACATATCCAATACCTAAACTTGATACATAACAGAAGACCACACAGCCCTGCTCGGCCTCTAGAAGAGTCAACACTGGAGTAGAATTCCAAATATGTTTTAACTCAACCAAATAAGAATAAAATTTATAATCCCAAGAAAACTTAACCCCCTTCTAAGTGATAATTCTCATTAGGGAAGCAAACTTCAATAAATATTTTACAAACCATTGATAATACCCCTATTAAACCTAAGAAACTCTAAATATCGAAAACATTATGTGGTTGTTTTCATGTTATAAAATCTTTTACCTACTTATGATCAACTAAGAAACTATTTTTTGAGAGCACATGTCCCAAGAACTTCACTTCCCATATCTAGAATTCACATTTTTATAGCTTGGGATATAGTCGGTGATTTCCCAACAATTATAGAACTGCTCTAAGATGACGCACATGATCCTCCTTGTAATTAGAGTAAATAAGGATTTAATCCAAAAATACCACCATGAAAATATCAAGATACTCATGGAATATATTTTCCATTGAATCCATAAATTCTTTGAGAATATTGGTTATACAAAATGGCATGAAAAGATACTCATAATGGTCATACCTACTCTGTAAGGCAGTTTTCTAAATATCATATTCTTTAATTCTCAACTAGTGGTAACCAAATTGAAGATAAATCTTTGAGAAGCACTTCTCCCTCTTTAACTGGTCAAATATATCATCAATTTGTGCCAATGGATACTTTTTATTTATTGTAACTTAGTTGAGTTTCTGATAATCAACACATAGGTGAAGTATTCCTTCATATTTCATATCAAAGAGAACAGTCACCACCCAAGGTGACACACTTGGTTATATAAAGAATTTCTATAACAGATCATCCAACTAAGTCTTCAAATATTTCATTTTAGATGGTTCTATATGTTAAAAAGGTATAGATACTGGTTGAGTACCAGGAACTAAATCATTAGAAAACTTTACCTCCCTTAGCAGTGGAAAACCAAAGAAGTCAGAAGGGAAAATTTCAGGAAACTTGATGACAATTGGAGGGAGATCATCACTCAAATATTCCCACTCTAGATCAAAAGTAAATACTAATATTACTTCCCTCAAATATATATAAGAAGTTCTAGCTCTATAAGACCTCATGTCCCATTCACCCTGAAAGATATAGCACACCCCACCGGGTGTGGTAAAGGAGACCCATTGAAGATAACAGTCTATATGGTCCTTATTAGAATTGAGCCAATCTATCATGAGAATAATATAAAGAGGTTCCATGTTGAGAACTAGAAAATCCCAAGTAAGATCAATCTCTGATAAAGATAAAACACAAATAGAACAATAGAGACCCTGCTCTCTCTTCATTCCAAGGGGTGTAGTAATATCCATCATGTAAGATAAAATCTTCATATGAAGATTTAGAAGGTTAAAAATATGATTCGATATAAATTAATGAGATGAACTAGTATAAAATAAATAAGTCACTAGAGATGAATCTATAGTGACGGTACCTCTCATAGTCATTGGACCTGTAGAAGCTTCCTCTAGAGACTCTTTCACTATGTGAAGAAGCTTTATTTCAGATGCTTATGGCTGGAATCCCTTTGATTGTGAAGCATATGATTGTACCAAAGTAATTTTATGTGATGATGAGACCATGCCACTATGTGGGGTGGAAAATATATAACCGAATTTATACAAGTGTCAGGAATTTCTGTAGGATCTTCATATCTTGGGTGCCTCAATGAATACTCATTTCAAATTTACATGCTTGCCACAATGGTGGCAAATCAAAGGGCCTCTTCAAAGCACTACAGGAGGTATGGAAGAACCCTAATATTAATAACCATCATGAGACTCGTCTCTCTTTATATACCCTTTGAAATAAATCATGGAACTTACACTGGGATAAAAAAGAACTCCCATAAACCCTGAATTACTAGCCATGTCAAGATCAACCATCAACTCCCTATAAAGAACATCAATATAAGAAGAGAGCTTCAAAAAGAAAACTTGAGAATGAATATTAGATCAAAGTCCCGTATTGTACCATAGAGTCTTAATATTCTCATTTGATACAATCTCAAGTGAAAACAACACAATCTCATCAAATCAGTTTTCAAATTCTATCATGGTCCTGTCAGCCTACTCGAGTTTGAAAAACTTCATAGCCTTATCTAGCACCATAGAATCTATAAATAAATAATCAGTGAAAATAAATTTATTCTCCTTGCACTATAAACCCTCACACTTCTTTTCTATCACCAACGATTCCCACCATCTCTTGCTAGGTCTTTCCATCTTGATGGTGGCATATTTTACCTTAATCAAACCAAGAATTTCCAAGAACTCAAATTAAAGCTAAAACTTTCTCAACCAATACTTAGCCTCTTGATGGTTATTATATCCTTGGAATGCTAGTGTCTTTTGGTGAAGGAACTCCTGACCAAGTTTTTGGGATTTATCCCTCTGAGGTTCCATAGTTGGAGCCTGAATAGGAATGGGTGTAGGTTCCTATCACAGAGTTTGGACAACACACACAATAATCTCAAAGAGATTTTGGTCCGTGGGAGGATTATCTCATTATGTTTCACTAGAAGCTTTCTCTTATATCCTATTCACTCGTCTTCTTATATTCATGATGCTATACAGCATCAGAAAACAACATTAAATACATTAAAATATTATTAATATCAACAAATCAACAAGAGAAATCGGGAAATTAATCCCATTAGATAAGAAAAAAAAAGATTTGGATTTCAACTATCCAAATAAAAATTATGTAAAATACTAGAACTAGATCAAATTATTCCTCAATATTCCTTTATCAAACCACCCATGGTGACTTAATGCTCGTTACAATGAGATCTATCTAGGAACTCCCACATAACTACCTCTTAAGTTCTGAAAAGATACTGCAAACCGTATACTAGCATCAAGGAAAGATAATTAACCTACACCTTTGATACTACTTTGTCATGGACCAGCCTAGAACCCCAGTAGCCTAATACCCAAGCCAGAAAATATCTGGCCTGAATGGAATTCCCAATCCCCACGGGTTGGAAAATAGCACCTGACATCACCAAAGATAAAAGTGGGAAACAAATTCCACAAAAAAAGTAGAAGATAAGGAAACAATTCAGTATGCTAAAAACTCCAAAAATGGAGAAAGTATCAGAAATCAAATAGGTATATCAAAAACCCAAAATAGTACATCATCAAAGTACTCAAAAACTTCAAAGATAAACTCAACATTCTAAGGGAAACATAACCCAAATACCAAAGGGTCAAGAACATCCACCACATCCAAGTGTCTCTTTCCCTTTTTTTGGACCTCATAGAAGGAAATATACAAATTCCTAAAGGTAAAGGTAGGATGTAATCTATAAATCTTAGTAGGGTCTCACCAAGTGTTCCATAAAAATATTCCATAATAATAAACCAAGTCATGCTTTTGATTTAAGTAAAATAGCGCATGGAAATACATTTACCTATTTAAAATGAAATATTATTTCATTTCATAATGATAGAAAACATTTTAGACATGGATTAAATAAAAATTTATGTAAAATTGTTTATATAAATCACTATGCGTGATTCAAAAAAATCATAAAAAATGGAACATATATCAAAATAATCAAAACAAGCACCAAGGTCATCTTCTCTATGGTAGAATTATTTCTAGTTATAGGATCTTCACACATCTCATGTCAGTGATCATGGAAATATGTGTACACATGTCCCTCAAGATCATACCAAATATGACTCCTCAATATCCCATTGGGGATAATATCTTCTTAACTATGATTTTTTAGACTTTTCATCGTCAATATGTTTCTAGGTAATTACCATCCTAGCATGCTTGTCCCAAATAAACCACTAACCAAATAGGATTTAATGTTCTCAATCAATCAATAAATAATGGGAAAATCTATTCATTTCAAATCAATCATCATTTACAATTCAATTGTCTAATTTTCAATTTCAATATGCCAATTCAATTTCAAAACCAAAACATGGTTTTTTCATCAATTAATTCCTTTTCAATAAAAAACCCAATCATAGGTTTTTATCAATTCAATTTAATATATTCTCAAAAATAAATTCTCAAATAATTTCACCAATTCCATCCATTTCAAAATATTCCCCAAATTCCAATTCAATTTGAATTGGAGGTTTTCCTTGAAATCCATACCATATCAAATTCCAATTCCAATTTGCATCAAATTGGGTTTTCATAAATAAATTAAAATATAATTAAATCAAAATAAATAAAATCAAGGCTTAATTATATGGAAAATATAAAATAGAACCACCTATCTTTAATCACGTAATCACAGTGCACAATGCACGCAATAGGTTTTTCCAACGAAGAATGACTGTGATAGTGATCAAGAAATCAAACCTAGATTCAAGTTATAATTAAAAGAGTTTTGAACTATCAATAAAATGATGATATAACACTATCTAAGTATAAGATAAAGAAAAGGTGGGAGAATACACATAATAGGATAATCAATTACCCAGATGAGATCAAATGTGATATGCCTTGCTTTGATCCTCCAAGGAAGGGGCTTAGAGGGGCCAAAATTAGTTCTTGAGAGACTTCAAAACCTAGTAAATTGATTGAGGTAGAATTGGGGTCAAGAGGGGTATTAAATAGGTGTTTGAGAATTTTTAAAAAAAATAGAATAAAAAAATCCCACATGAATGGTTAGCTAGGAAGGGCTGCATGATTTTTCAAACCGTGCACCAACCGTGCAAACCCCCACTATCCAGGGTTGCATGGTTTTCAAAATAGGGACACACCGTTCGGGAAAACTGTGCAACAACCATGAATAGCCCAAAAAATATCCAAAAACATCTAAATTTCTCCTAAAGCACCCTCAAATAAGATCAAACCAAAAAGGAAACAAACAAGGGTCAAGGAATACCAAAAAGAGGATGTTAAAAATTCTCCATGAATGGCCCCTAGAGTCCATAGGTTCAAGAGACCTAGGAGTAGGAGGAAAAATTATAAGTTTTAAGGATGTTTTCTATAAAAATATTAATTGTTCAATTAATTAAAACCTTGTGCATGGTTTGGTGGAATTGTTTATTAAACCATGAACCTACCGTGTGAGGCTTATAACCTATTTTGGGCACCCACATGGTTTGGTTTCATGGTTTGGTAATCCATGCACCAACCGTGTGAGGGTTACTACCTCTTTTGGGCACCCATGTGGTTTAGTCGCACTATTTGGTAAACTATGTACTAACCATGAATTACCCACCATCATTCAATTACCAAGATATATGGTTTCCTAGGTTTAACCACATGGCTTCCCCTAATGTAAGATCCCGTCATTTTCCAGGCATGTCTCTCTTTAAGATTTGGTAAACCTCATTGAGTCAGGGTGTTTCTTTTTTAATGATGGAAATTGAGCCTTGATTTAGTGGGAATTAGAGTTGTAGAGGTATAGTAGAGATAGGGGTATTTTATTAATGTTGAATGAAGTTACACCATAAATTCCAAATTTATAGCATAAGTTCCAAATTTACAGCGTAAACATGTCAGGATAGCCCTATAAAATAGAAACAAGCTATGAATATGTTGAGGTAATACATAAACCCTATTTATGTTGTGAAGTGTATTTTTACACTATGAAATATGTTTTTATTTAATTGTAATTCCAGATGATGGGTTTTTGGTGGATATGTAAATTGAGGGATTTATGACATAAATCCCCTATTTACGTTATAATTATATCGTGCCTAGTTTTAAAATCTATGACACCCAGTGTTTGTTTCACATGTTCGGACTCTCGATTACAGCCCTTCCAACAGCGATCCCTAGATATTTCTATTTGAGAAATAAGTTTTCCCTTGGATATCCTTGTCTCAGATTATGAGATCAGAAATTTTGGGCTTCATCGAAGGGAAGAGGAACCTGGTTATTCCATAAATTTTGAGAGTTGTTTACACCAACTCTTCTTTTGAGGTGGTTGTTTGAATTATATCCCTAATTTTATGTTTTCTATTATCCTAGTATGTGAAATATTCATAATTTAACCATCATGTCATGTAAATGACCTAAGAAATTGGATAGTTATCAATTGATGTTTTTTACATTTATAAACCTTCTATTGGATCCTATCAGATCCATCGAGGTTGAGATTGAGACTTGTGGCCACCCGAAAGGTGTTCCAACCATCGACCTCATTGAGACTTGGTTGGTTTGAACATATATCCTTGAGAGGTTTTGGAAATTGGTTTTATTTCTAGATTGACATTATGAGTTATTATAATAGGTGAATTGTAGTGATTTCTTGTGATATAATCACTTGGAATAAAATTGGTTAAATGATGTGTAATCAAAATGGCATGTTTAATTGATGAGTTGTGGCTATCCTATAATTCTAACAACCTTAGGGTTAAATGATAAATGTAATTTTATATGATATAATTATGATAATAATTTGGATCTTGACCTTATGAAATATAAAGTGATATATAAATGGTAATTTAATGGTTTGATCATTATGGCATGCGGTGGAATATTTGTTATGCTTGGTGTTTGGTTATGCTAAAATGATTTTATATAGGGATCACTCCCAGTTATGATGAAATGATTATATATAGGACTTACATCTGGTTATGCTGAAATTTTGATATATAGGTATTGAACCTGGTTTTTTTGAAATATAGATATATAGGGATTGTGCCTAATTATGTTGAAATGTTGATATATAGGGCTTGTTCTTGGTGGTGCTGAAATACTTATATAAAGGGTTTTCCTTGGTTCTCTTATAATGGTTCTTATATTACTTTGTAAACTATACCCTATAATGGTTATGGATACGATTAGTTTGGTTCTATAATATGCTTATATATATCCAGCATAGTGCTGAAGTAGGTAAGGGATGACCCCGGGTGTTGATCAAGATCTTGTGTGCTAATTGATTTATTTCATGTGTAGTATTAGTTTATTACATTAATACCCTATTTATAAATTTATTATATGCACTATATTCTAATAATATATTTGTTTAAAAATAGTGGTGTTGACCTATTGAGTTATGCTCACACCCTGGATGGGCCTCCATTTAGTACCCAAACATGTTTCATGGATAAATTTTTTGATAGGGGAAAGGGACTATGTTGTTTATTATTGCTTACTGGAAGGGTTCGAGCTTGGAGATGGAATATACATGGGGTTTTGGACTCGGGACTTTTGAGTCTTTATTTGAGTCTATTTATTCTTTTATCTATATGACTTTTAGCATGTCATTTAGTTACATTTCAACATGACATTACATGGTTCTATTTTTATTGGATTGTTTGATTCATCCTTATTCTACTGTGGATTCTTATTTGATTCACTACTACAGATAGTGCTTTTAAAATCACTATAAATCGCTTTTAATAGTGCTATAAAAGCACTATTTATTGTAGTAAAGATAAAGGGGGTCCCCTTTATCAATGCTAAAAATTACTGATAAAGGCCCCCCATTTATCAGTGCTATTTTAGCACGGATAAAGGATACCCTTTATCAGCACTATTTTTAGCACTAATAAAAGAATAGTTGTCTGTGATGTGATGTTTATATAATAGGACACCCACCATCACTTGCACAGCGCGCGCACACCACCTGCACAAAACAACACCTGCATAGCGAACACAAGAACAAAGCAGTGCACACAACAGTGCACACAAGAATAGAATAGTGCATACAAGGGTTTGGAAAATAATTATATATACATTTCAAACAATTTTTTATATAATTAAATTTACAATTATCCAAAAAATAGTTAGAACATTAATGTTTCATCCTTTGACATCTGTGATCCCCTCTCAAAAATGTTCACCCATGGTATTAGTTTCCAAACAAATCATCCCAACTCAACCAAAAGGTTCCACCTATATATAAAAACAAATATTATGTTAGTAATGTTATAAAGAAATAAATTAAACATTAATATGAAAGAATACATTAATAAAATGTCAATTTTTTATAAAAAAGAAACATTTGGAGTTATACAGGTCACACTGTGTATCATATTGAGTTGGGGTTGATTCCTACACATCACAAATGAGTTATGGATCATTGTTCTAAAATATCAAAACAATCTAAATGAGTTTTCTTGGTTTTAAGTATGTCCCCTGTTCTTTTACTAAAATTAATATCAAATTTAAATGACACATTTGGATTTATATTGGTCACATCATTCATCGGATTGAGTGTGGTTTATTCCTACACGTCACAAATGACTCATGGATAATTATTCTAAAGTATCAAAATAATCTGAATGCATTTTCTCAGTTTTCATTATGTCAGTTGTGTTTTTTTAATAAAATATCATTTCAAACCAGAAACATGCATTTTGATTCATACCAGTTGCATCGTCCATCATTTTGAGGTGAGACTGCTTCATACACATCACAAAGGACTTAAAATCACTCTATTAAATTATGAGGACAATCGGATGGTGTTTTCTTAGTTTTCATTGAGTAAAACGTTTTGATATAAAATTTTAATTTTCAACTAATAATGGAAACTTTTAGTCATATTGGACACATCGTGCGTCATATTGAGGCGATATTGATTCCTATTCATCAAAAATGAATCATGGATCATTGCCATAAAGTATAAAAAATGAGAATTAATTTTCTCAATTTTCATTATGTCACTTGTTATTTTTACTTAAATTAATGTAAAATTTAAATAAAAACACATTTGGATTTACATCGGTCACATCATTCGTCGGATTGAGGTTTGGTTGATTCGTAAATGTCAAAAATGACTCATGGATCATTATTCTAAAGTATTAAAATAATCCAAATATGTTTTCTCAGTTTTTAGTATGTCAGTTGTGATTTTTTACTAAAATATCATTTCAAATTTGAAATGATCTTTTGAGTCATACCGGTCGCATCGTACATCGGTTTGATGTGATACTACTTAATACACATCACAAAGGATGTAAAAATAATTGTCCTAAATTATGAAGACAATCGAAAATTTTTTTCTTAGTTTTTAGTAAGGGACGCATTTTGAGCTAAAATATAAATTTTAAACTGATAAAAAACATTTTTAGTCATATCAGTCACACCATGCATTGGATTAAGGTGTGGTTAATTCCTACATATCAAAAATAGCGCATGGATCATTTTCTAAAAGTATCAAAACAATCTGAATATTTTTTCTTAGTTTTCATTATGTCACTTGTTCTTTTTATTTATATTAATGTCAATTTTAAATAAAAAGACACATTTGGATTTATACCGGTCACATCGTGCATTTTATTAAGGTGGAGTTGATTCCTACACATAAAAATGACTCATGGATCATTTTCCTAAATTATAAAAACAATACAGATTCATTTTCTCAGTTTTCAATATGCCAATTGTGTTTTTTTACTAAAATTAATGTCAATTTTAAATAAAAATACACTTTGAGTCATACCAATCACACCATGTGCCATATTGATGTGTGGTTTATTCCTATAGTTCAAAAATGAGTTATAGATCATTTTCTTAAAGTATCAAAACAATATGAATGTTTTTTCTTAGTTTTTAGTATGTCAGTTTTGTTTTTTTACAAAAATATCATTTCAAACTGGAAACATGCATTTTGAGTAATATCGGTCACATCGTGTGTCAATTTGACATGATACTGCTTCATACATGTCACAAAGAACTTATGAATCATTGTCCTAAATTATGAGGACAATCAAAGTGAGTTTTCATGGTTTTTAGTCAGTGAAATATTTTGAACTAAAATGTCAATTTTAAACTAATAACGGTCAGTTTTAGTCATATCGGTCACACCATTCATTGGATTGAGGTGTGGTTGATTCCTACACATCAAAAAATGGCTGATGGATCATTTTCCTAAGTTATCAAAACAATCTGACTGAATTTTCTTCATTTTTAGTATTTCACTTGTTCTTTTTTCTAAATTTATTGTTAATTTGATATAAAAATACACACTTAAATTCATTTGGTTCACATCGTGCATCGAATTTAAGTGCAGTTGATTTCTACATGTCAAAAATGACTTATGGATCATTTTCTTAAAGTATCAAATCAATCATAATTCTTTTCTCGGTTTTTATTATGTAATTTGTGTTTTTTAATAAAAAAAACTATCAATTTTAAATAAAAATAGACACTTTGATTCATACTAGTCACATATTCATGTTATTTGTGTACATTCTTCAATCAGGTATGTTTCCCATTCATTCCTAAATGAATCTATATCATCTTGTGAATATGATTATTTTCGAAAATCATGGTAGTACTGAAAAAATATAAATACACAAAGGATTAATAAATATTTTAAATTAAATAGTAATTATTTTTTAAAATACATATTTAGGGATGTTTGTTTGTTCATGTAATGTGATCTCTTTCATAAATTTTAAAACATAATAACCACAGTCTTTTCTATTTTTTTATTTCAGACACTAAAGAAAAATTGAAAAAAATAAGTAATTTTTTTACATGTGTTTGGATAGTGAAATATTATTGTATATATGATGATTTTTATTTATTTATAGTACTTGTGATGTTTATTGTCCTTATCCCCTAACCTCATTCCATGATGTAGACGATATTCACACACCGCCTATAACATCCTGCCCCATCCCATTGGCTTGAGAGGGTGGAGAAATGCTACTTGTCCTTAAGTGATGTTTCTAGGGCACCAAAGGATGGAAATAAATGCCAAGGGATTCAAGAATCACGGGAGAACAATTTTTCCTTAATATAAAATCAAAAAACCAAAAATTCCATTACCAACAAAGATACATGATGCATGTCCACAAAAACATCCAACCCATATGATACCAAAATACAAAAAAACTAATCCATAACAATTCCCAAATGCCAATACAACCAAACCAAAAATCAGAGTACCAAGCAGAAGACTACAAAACAAGACCCCAAAGAACTAGGACACTATCCATAGCTCCACACTAAGCTCCATGCTCCAAGCACCACAACATCACCAAAGCATCATGTAGAACTGCTAGAAAAATGAGATGTTTTACCCTTACTTGTGTCCTATAATACAACATCTGAAAAAGCACCCAAGTGACAAAGTAAGGGGTGAGTAAAAATACTTATTAGGTTTTCTCCAAATGACTTCTCTACACAAACTACTAGGAAAGAACCGTTAGCACATTTATATAAAATAATAAATAGTGAAACCATTACCAAAATCCAAACATACCCTTACCAAGCCATGTAAAACAAGGGAAATACAAACAACCATGCCATAATTCACTTCACCATTTCACATTAGCACAAAAAATTATATCATGCAATGTAACACACAACAATGAAACCAAAACTATGGAGCTTTTGTCCAACCCATTCACTACATTTCCAACTAGTGGTTCTTCCTGACCACTGTCCATGATAGTGGCTCTTCCATACACTATCCATCACCTTTTATAGTGATAATTCCCACCCACTTCCACACAATCATAACAAGCCATAACACTTAATCAACTAACAAGCACAAAGCACCAAGGCCACACAATAAGTACACTATCATTTCCAACACATGCCAATTCACTTCAATAAATCACCCATTTATTAAAAACACCCTTTAAACAACTTTTCCATGCCCAAAAAAATTTAAATAAATGATATATTTATTTAAAACAATCTATCAAAAATTCTAACCAAGTAGAGTCATGAGAGAATCCACCTACCTTTAGGGTTTCGGCGAAATCGACCCACGAACAATCGCACCACAAATCCTACAAATGTTCCACCAAAACCACTCTAGATTCTCTTCCTTAACATCAAAAATCCCTAATTTCATCATTTAAGGCAAAAAAAACCTATATCTACACACAATGGATGTAGATATTGAAAACTGAGAGAGACAGAGAGAGAGAGAAGAGTAGATCTAGAGAAAACCAACGAGAAACCAAGAGAGGAGACTTACTTGAGATAAAACACCAGAAAACCACAAAGAAACCCCTTAAAATCCATTAAAAATGAGTAGTAGAGAACCCCTATCCCTTGAGAATAATAAATCACTAGTGAGGATCAAGCGGAAGGGAGTTTGGGTGTTTTTAGGGAAATCCCGACAAATCGCGAATTTTAAAACCCTATTTTTAAAGGGCTGCACGATTAGCTTGAACGATTAGACAAACTTTGTGCTAACTATGCGCCTAATACTACCTCGAAGGGGAACCTCACACAGACCACCCTACATAGTTAGGCAAACCATGTGCAAACCATGTGTACCCCACTGCTCATACGGTTCATCTCACATGGTTTCCCCTAACTGTGCTCAAACAATGTAGCCTTAAAAAGGCATCCAGACTTATTAAAAACCATTCCAAACTCTCCCAAACTCTTCCTAACTCATCCCAAGCACTTTAAACACATAAAAAGGCATTAAAAAGGCTACAAAACTCAAACTGGGGGGTGCTACATTCTCCCCACCATTTGACTTTCCATTCTCAGAAAGTAGAGAACTATCTCATTGTCGAAAGAGTTCGGGTCATTTCTCGGCCATATCTTTTTCCTTATATAAATTCTCATCTAGAATCTGAATATGCTTCCACAAAACCCAAAATAAATTGATGCTTTTACAAGACAAGAGTTTCTCTTTCCTATCCACAATTTGCACTGGTATGTGCACCAAGGAGGTATCTCATTCTAGATCAACATGATCCCAACGAATCTCATGGTCACAATCCGGCTGATACTTCTTCAACTATGACAGATGAAACACATTGTGAACCATAGTAAACCATGGTATAAAAGCCAAACGATAATCCACCTCTCCAATCCACTCAAGTATCTCAAAATGCCTAATATACCTCGAAGATAACTTACCCTACTTCCCAAACTGAAGATGTCCCAAACTAGGAGAGATTATAAAAAACACAGGATCACCCACCTCGAATGACAATGGTCAAAAACAATGTTCCTCATATGATTTCAAATGACTTTTATCCATCTCCATACTCTTCCTGATCAATTTGATTTTCTCTGTAGTCTCTTGGAAAAAGATTGGTCCAATCATCAAAGTCTCACCTGTTTCCACCCAACATAGTGAAGAACGACACGGATGCCCATACAATGCCTCAAATGGAGCCATATGTATTGAATCATGGTAACTATTATTATAGGAGAACTCAACCAATGGAAATTGTTCCTCCCACAAACCACCAAAATCCATCACACAATCCCTTAGCATATTTTTAAGGCCCCAGCCTTAAACATTACATAATCTTGAATTAAGTTAATAATTCACATTGAGGATCTTTTCAGGTTTAGAGCTTTAAAGAATTAGGTAATAACTTATACATAACAACTTTAATATTACAATTATAAACTTCTACTCACTATCAATTTTTTTCATAAAAAAAACTCTTAAAAAAAGAAACATGTCTAGTTCCATGTTTTAGACAGCATGACTTTTCCATGATTCCATCCTTGACCCTATTCATCTTTAATTCCTATGAAAAAAATTTCCAAACTTGGTAAGAGCATTAAAAGCTCATTAAGGGATACATAAATAAGGAAAACTGTTGGTTTTTCAAAAAAACATGTAAACCATTAATACTTTATCATAAAGTAATACTTTTCACCTTAATGAAGTAGAAAAAACACTTAACTGAAAATAAACTCATTGCTTACCATTTATGTAACAAAAAATATTACCATAAATCACAATAGAAAACAAATTATAGTATATAAAGGAAACTTGGGACATAAACATACTTAAATGGAATAACTATACGGTCGACTTCCACACAAATCACTAAATGGAATAGCCATACGACCAACTTCCATACCCAATGCATTAGAGGTTATAACATAACCACCTGTCCTCGGTTTATCACAGAACCACCCATAATTTTGTTTATCATGTAACCACATGTCATTGGTTTATCACACAACCACCCGTCAAATGTCCAAGTACCATTATATAATCATAAAATATAAAATATTGCAAATATCAATATTTCACAAATAACATTTCATTTTCAATCACAAGAAATCATTTCAAAATATTGAAATAACCAGTCCATTTAAAAAACAATTTTCAATACCAAAACAACCAAAAATGGAATTAGGTATTTCTTTTCCTTTTAAAAATATTAAGTCTTATAGAGGAATCCAAATATCAAATAACGATTATAGCGGCGGAGAGGTCGTTGTCGCTGCATACGTTAAAAACATTCCTTTCTTCGTTTAGTAAAATGATTCATAGAAAAAAAGATTCCCTTTGAATGAAAGTAAAATTCAAAGGGTTTATTATACACTATATAAAATAAGGAGTTATATATTATCAAAATATGCTTCAATAAATGGAGATTGAGACGAAGTCCCTTACTTTGTGTCCGACTTGTCACGTAAGTTCCTTGTTCTTCCTAAATAATAAAATTAAGTTAATTTCTACTTGATTTAAAACCCTTTTCAAGTTTATTATTCCTTTTATATAACTTATTAACTCATTATAAACATTACATAATTATTTATGTTAATATCGGTCGTTTTTGTCGATATTTGGTACTTGAGTCAAAAATGAACTTGTTATAATTACAAATTATCCATGTGGTCAAAAGATCATTATCTCCATAATTATATTCATGATTTAGATATAATATATATCATATATATCTAGTATATATATGTATTTATAATAGTGCATAACATTTAAATATAAGAAATGAAATGCACCATTCATGGAGATGGTAAGTCGTACATACGCATGAACGCTACTTTCATTTCCTTTTCATATTTAAATGAAAGAAAAATAAATGATACATAGGTATATTATAATTCCAGTATGATATCATATTTTATATACATTACATAATTTCATTAACTCTATCCTTTATACGTTCCATGTATGTAATGAACGAGTCATATCACTTTAAGGGGGCGGTAGTCTGCACTTCCTCAAATGAAATTATCGTATTTACCCATTATGGAAACCATAATGGTATGATGTAAATGAAAAATACATAATCATATAGAAAATATAAATATAATATATATCACATATAAATTCAGTGCTATTATAATGTATACCATGAGAGGTGGTAGGGAAAAATTGAACAATCATCGTTTCGTGAGGTAGTAGTTCGTCGTACACAGAAACAGTATGTTCGTATCCATTAGATGGAGGTGTGTGGATGTGTTATTCAAATAATTCTCATAAAAACATACTAGTATACTGAATATATTTATTTTGTTATAAAATAATGTAATAAAGATAGTTTATGGGGTTGGAGAAGAAAAACTAAATGGAAGAAGCTTGAGAGAAGACACTACCTCAAATCGGGTTACTCATTTTGATTTAAGATAAAAGGAATTATTGAATTGAATTATTCCCAAGGTAAGGATTATAGGAGGAATATAGGGTTGTTTTAGAATTATTTTGGTAGAATTGGATGATCCAAGGGGGATTGAGTGGTGTGAGTAAGTTTTAGAAGTGGTGGCCTTTTATAAGAGGGAGGAGGGGTACTTTAGGAAAGTTTGAAATATTATTTTATTATAAACTGAATTTAGATTGTCAAAAGGTCAAAAACTCATTTAATTAGAAGATAAGATTATTATTGTTCTAAATCCTCTCAAAAAATACTTTTTAGACAAGTTTTGGTTTCAGATTTAACCTTATCATTTAGCTTTAACCCTTAGTTAACTTATTTGACTCTTACCATGTCTTCTTGTATATTTATACTATATGGTTAATATAGTTATTATAAAATGCCAATATAACCTAAATTGGTTCATTAATGAAATTTTAAACCTTACTTGAGTAATTTATCTCAAGAGTATATTTTTAGGACTATTATATCAATTAATAAAATAGTATTTGTTTTAAAAACACATTTATGTCAATTTTTATTCTATTCATATCATGACTTTTTAAAAATCCATAACAACTTAATTATTTAAAATAACTTCATAAATTAAAATATAAAACTTTATAGTAATCCCTAAAATTCGTGTATAGCATAAAAAGTTTCAAAATAACTTTATTTTAATATTTATAATCTCATTTATTTAAATCTTTTATTAATAAGGTAATCACTACATCATCATTATGTCATAAATATATTTATTTATTTGATGTCTAAAAATTATAAATAAAATACTATGATTTATTAAATATTTTTATATTTCTAATGACTATTTATAGTTGAAAATATAACTTATATAACCCCATATAAAAAAAATTTACTAAAAGATACATGATTAGGTTATATTTTCCGTAACTTTAAATTAGAAGTAATTAAATGTCATTACCACACACAAGTGGCTCTATGGGGTCCTAAAATCGACCCAAGTATTCCCATGGTTGAAAATATATCATCCAATAGTATTAAGACACGTGTTAGGGTAATTTAATATTATTATAATATTATGTTTTACCCTTATTTACCATATTTGCCCTTTAACCATGGTAAATAAAATATTTACTGAAGTTACTATTCATAATGTCTAAAAATAAAAGTTATAAATTTACACAATTTTTACCTCATGATTACAAATATGGAATATATTTTTCCAAATTAAAAACACATAAGTTTCAAAAATTAATTTGAAATTAATTCCTGTTGTCAAAACCAAAAAATGTGTTTTTAAGAAATAAAAACTATCAAATGATTGACATGTGTTTATGTCCAATTTCAAAGTGAAATTACTTAAAATTAAAAACATTAGATTAAAGGATAAAAATATAATCCAATTAAAATTTAAAACAAATTAATATTACAATATAACTATATAAATAAATTATATAAAAATGAAATTTTGAATTAAAATGCAGTACTTTTTCACTATTCATTAAAAAAAACTTTATCAGAAAAATACAAAAAATTAATCCAAAGTAAATTTTTATGTACCAATTATAAAGAATAGTTTTATTTTGTCTAATAGAACATATAAAAGTTAAAAAAAACTATACTTAAGAAGGGTTCACCATCAAAAGGCGGAAAAAACTGCATTTTTAGAAAAATGCTTCTTTTATTTGAAAAATAATGAATTTACTCTTATATCATATCTAGAAAACATATAAGATGAATTAAAAAAATTAAATTGAATATATATCATATATTTTTCATTAAATAAAAATCCATAAAGAGTGATATGAAAACACAATTATTCTCTTTTAAATAGGTTTTCATAAAAACACATCCATTATATTCAATTGGTTTTTATTTCCATTTATAATAAATTTGGTAATCAATTAATCGCCATTTAAACATGTGTAAACCATATTTAAAAATTCAGTTTATACTATTCATTCATGTCATTCCAACAGCTAGTCATTAACTACCATTTAAAATAATAATAATAATATTGTATTATTTTTCAGTATATATCAATGTTGTGTGCAACATAAGATTTCAGAGAAACCCCTTGTTGTGTGTAGAGTATGCTATCGGAAAAAGCATAACCTTTAACTTAAAATTAATATAATATTCATAAGTATTAATAGAAATTAAAAATTATTATTCTATAAATACCAGGTTCATTACATCCTTCCCCCTTTTGGAAATTTCTCCCTTGCAATTTTAAAAGTGGGCTCAGAAACTTCATTGAAAGTCCCACATCAGAAAAAGAGTCAATAAAACTATCACTTTAAAATAAATAAAGAAAAGTATAAAGGTCACCCAAGATAAAACATACTATGATTCCATTAAAACATGGATATGGAAGAGAAAATTAACCATCAAGTTCTGATGGAGTGTGATGGAAAACATGATCAGGAGAAAGTTAACCACCAGAAAACCACAAAGTTGTGATAGGTTAAACGGTATTTGATTCCCTAGTAGGAAAAGTAAACAGAAAATGTTTTTTATTTTATGTTCCCTTCCATAAATTTGAAGAATTTATTTATGATATTTAATAAGAACATAAGGAAATATACTAACTTTTCAAGTAGCATTTCATCCTTTAATAAGTTTCTAACAAAACTCATCTTTTCTCCAAATGATAAGTATTCAAGATGACTTGGTCACACTTGAAGCACTAGAATCAAATTCTAGAGAATAACATGATCCAAAAATGATTAACCATATATTTCCCCTATCTTTAGACATTAACCAAAACCAAAATAGTTAGTACAGGATCAGATAATCCCCAAAAATGATAATTCTTTAGAAAAATAAATACCACTCTTGATCTCTAAAATTCAACAAACAGTACCCAAAGTTCAACAAATACCATTAAATAAACAATTTTCCTTAAAATTGTTCAAAATAATCCAAACTAATATTGAAACGCAAACTCAAAAGGATTTAATCAGATTGTCTTACAAATTAAATCTTAATATTTATCTCAAAAAAACATCAACTACTCTTAAAGTCTCATACTGAAAATTAATTAACCTAATCACATATTCTTTATGATAGTGTAATAATTTCCATAAATAACCCAAATATTAAAATTTCCACAATAAAAACAAATCTTCTTCTAAAATAAAATTCTACCATTACTCCTCAATTGAAATACCAAAGTATTCTATTTTCCTTAGGCATATATTGTTCCCAAAAGTGAAAAAATCTTCCAAATTATCCTTTATCACTTAATCACCAAATCATTTTCCTATAATAATAAAATAATATCCCAAATAAACTTATTATTTATTAATAAAATAATTTAACTAAAAATAATAAGTCATACTAACCAGGGACTTCACATAGGCCAGTGGTAGGAGATGTGCCCTTGTAGCCCTTTAGTTGTGGGTTCGATTCCCATGGCCTTTCCAAACGCGATGGGTTGTCACCAATACCGTGGGTTTACCTTTTTATAAAACCATATCATTCATATAAAATTCTAAAAAATAATATGATTTCCTCAAAAATAACCATAACCTATTTTATCCTCAAATGTTATCTAATACCTTTCATTTTGCATTCCAAAATTTAATAACTATTTATCACCTCAAAAAAAGATCATATGAACCCCTAAGGTTATCCATTATGTATACATAAGAAAAGATAATTCTTTCTTGAATAAAATTTTCACATATCAAACTTCAGGGTTACACATACTATAAAAATTCTTCCAAAGTAATCCCATCATCAAAAGTTCCTTAATACTTTTAAGAATTTAATTATCCTAAAATATACAATAACTCTTTAATCCCTTATATGTATAATTCTTACTCATTAAATGTTATTCATGATTCATTAACCATTCTTTTAAAACTTATTCTGTAATACTTCTTTCCTATAAAAAATCATGAATCATATCCTAAGATTCAATAATTTCAAAACATCAACTAAGAAATAATTCATACCTTTCATTGGTCATTGTTAGTTTCCTCATCCTCAGTTGAAATGGAATTTGGTATTGGTAAAAATATAATTGTGCGGTCCTATTGATCCCATTCCCAAACCTTCTTTATAGAACATATATATGTATAATGACCATGCACACCACATTTAAAACATTCAATTGATCCCTCATAAATAACTTTTTTCCCTTTACTGGAGTCAGCTGGATGCTTCCTTTTTCCATGGAAAGTTCTTGATTTATGACCTTCATTACCACATCTATAACATCTTCCCATCCCTTTGAAGAATATTCCTAGGTGTTTCTTTCCACATCTCTAACACATAGGTTTTGGAATATACTTACCTTTATCATTATTACCTGAACTTTCATAGGGATTCTTTTCTCGCATATATGATGCCTTAGAGAAATCACCAAGGTTAAAGTGGTCAATCATGACTCCAGATAGTTGGTTGAGAATAACCAAAAGATCTCTCACTATATCTCTTATTTAATTCAGTTTCTTATTCGGAAAACCACCACAGTTTTCTTCACATCTGTTGTTACTTTGGTGCCTTCTAGATCCATCCATTTACTAAAACCAAAAAGTTTAGTGTGAGTATATCAGTAAAATCATCATAGAATATCTTATGAGGAGGTAGAACACTAATATATACTTATTCATGTTATCTTAAACTCATTAAATTTATATTAAATAGAAATGAATCTTTCTAATATGATAACCATTATGGTTATGTCGCTTAGGCTTAAATAACACCCTAACCTCTAAAGTTCTCTAAACCGGCCTCTGATACCAACTCTAAGGCCCCATCCTTAAACATTACATAATCTTTAATTAAGTTAATAATTCACATTGAGGATATTTTAGGGTTTATTGATTTAAATAATTAGGTTATAACTTATACATAACAACTTGAATATTACAAGTAGACACTTCTACTCATTATCCATTTTTTCATAAAACAAAAACTCTTAAAAAATAAACATGTCTCGTTCCATGTTTTAGACAGCATGACTTTTCCTTGATCCCATACTTGACCCTATTCATCTTTAATTCTTGTGAAAATTTAAGGCCCCTGCCTTAAATATTACATAATCTTGAGTTAAGTCAAGAATTCACATTGGGGATCTTTTTAGGTTTAGAGTTTTAGAGAATTAGGTCGTAACTATTACATTACATCTCAAAAGATTACAAAGTAGACACTTCTACTCTATCCATTTTTTTTCAAAATAATAAAACTCTTTAAATAAAAAAATAATTATTTTCTTGATATAAATCTTCTTTAATTATTTTATTCCCTTAACCTTCCTTATACCATGTGAAAAACATTACAAAAACATAGGATGAGCATAAAAATCTCAGTAAGGGTTATAAAACAAGGAGAGAAAACATTAGTCCATCAATACATACAAATCAATGAAATCATAATTTTCAATCATAAAACATAAGCTCTTTAACATACCTCACAAAATAAAAATATTTATGAATAACACATAGAAATAATAAATCATAAAGGTAACTTGTGGCATTTATATCATACTTACATTGTAGCTTTCACAACTACATAGGGAGTTACGTTTGGAATAACCATCACAGTATATTCCCTAAATATATTATAAGAAACATTAACATTTACCTCTATAATGTTACCCAATGCATTGGAGAGATATCTTGTGCTCACACACCCTTTGTTTATCACAGAACAACCTGTATACGTAAACAATGCCCAAGAACCATAACATAATCATAACATAGAAAATAATTATAAAGTAAGGATAACATTTCCACATTCCAATAACAATATAACATTTCAAGATATTTACATAACCAATAATTTATCAAATCCATTTATAATACCAAAATACATAAAAAGAGTATTTGGTATTTATTTTTCTTTTAAAAACACTACGTCTTGTTAAGGAAGCCAAATATCAAATAATACTCGTGGCGGTGGAAAGGTCATTATCACCGCGTACGTTATAAAGAAACATTCCTTTTATTTTTTAGTAAAACATTTTGTAGAAAAAGATTCCATTTGAATGAAATGAAAATTAAAATGGTTTTATACACCATATAAAATAAAGTTGTATATAAATCAAAATATGCCTCAATGAAAGGAGATTGAGACAAAGTCTCTTACAAATATCATTTTTGTAAATAAAATAGATCAATTATGTGTATTCACTATAAGTACACCTAAAGAAATTATAAATAAAAGTTAATATATAAAAATTAATTTCTCACATAATCATAGCATGTCATAAACAAAAGTATAATATTAACCCAAATAATAGAAATTGGGTTAAGAAGTTTCCTTATGAAAATTCAACAGCCTAACGACGACACTTAAAAATTCAGAAAATGATTTGATGAGAGTTAAAATGGTCTCTCATCACTTGGACATAAAATTTAAAGTAATAAGGATATATAATAACATATCCAAACATAATAAAATGGAAATTAAAATACATGACATAAATAAGTCTTTGACTAAAAGTGGAGGGTGAAAGGTTTCCTTACCTTGTGTCTGACTTGTCTTGTTCGTGCTTTATCTCCCTGAGTAATAAAGTTAATTTATTATTACTTGCTTCAGAAAATTTTTAAAGTTTATTATTCCTTCTATATCACTTATTACCTTTCTATAATAATCATATAATTATTCAAGTTCATATCGGTCTTTTTTTCGATGTTCGGTACTTGAGTCAAAAATGAACTTATTATAATTACAAATTTTCCATGTGGTCAAAAGTCCATTATCTCCAAAATTTTATTCATGATTTAAATATCATATATATCCATTATATATTTATATATATATCCAATATATTTATTTTATAATATTAAATAACATTTGGATATAATAAAATAAAATGCACCGTTCATGGAGACGGTAAGTCGTACGTACACATAAACGCTACTTTCATTTCTTTTTCATTTTTAAAGAAATGAAAACTTAATGATACATAGGTATATTATAATTCCAGTATAATATATATGTTATATATGTTACATATTTTCATTAATTCTATCATTTATACATTCCATGTATAGCATGAATGAGTCATATCACTTTGAGGGGGCGGTAGTCCGCACTTCCTCAAATGAAATTATCATATTTATATAACATGAAAAGAATAAAGGTATATTCTAAATGATAATTATATAAGTATAGAGATAAAATAAATATCATATATATAATATTTAATTTCCATACCATCATAATGGCCACCATGAGAGGTGGTAGGAGATAATTGAACTATCATCATTTCATGAGGCAGTAGTTCATCATCCACAGAAATAGTATGTTCGTATCTGTTAGATGGAGTTGTGTGGAAGTTTAGTTCTAATAATTCTCATAAAAATATCCTAGTATATTTAAGATACTGGTGTTGTTATAAAAAATGGAATAAAGAGATTTTAGGGGGTTGGAGAAGGAAAATAAATGGAAGATTCTTGAGAGAAGATATTACCATAAATCGGGTAACTCCTTTTGATTTAAGCTAAAAGGACTTCTTAAATTAGCTTCTTCTCAAGGTAAGGCTTCTAGGAGGAAGAGAGGGATGTTGGGAGATTATTTGGGTAGATTTTGGACGATCCAAGTGTAAAAACCCGAAATTTTGAATAAATTTTGTTTCCTAACTTTGTGTGTTATTTTATTTTATACTCAACAAAACTATTTCATTTAATAAAATGAGTATAATTAAAATAAGACCGTTGGGTTTCGACTGTTATATGATCGTTGGTCAATATGATCGTTGGAAACTAAATGTTGTGATTATTGTCTATAAATACAAGTGATCTTGATTAATTAATATAGAAAGAAGATTCGATGTCCCCATCCAGTAGTCTCAGGTCAATCGAAGCCCATCTGACGGAACTCAAGAAGGAGGTAGCACCTTTGAGCTTTTCTCGGGAACAAACCCAAGCCGAAATTCATTGTGTGAAGCTGGAACGGAATCGCCTTCTCGAGAAGCTCAAGCTGATAGAAATCACTACTCGGGCAATGTTGGCCAAGCCGCCCTAAGATTCTATCAACCTAGCACACCTTACTCTTAGGTCCTATACTGGTTTTATAAGGGGCTATGTAACGAGACTGTAACTGCCTTGTGTAATCCTTTGATTTAAATAAAAATTGTGATTTCTTCTTATGGTGAAGTTTGTGAATTTTCAAATGTCAAGATAAATATAGTATGCATATTATTGATGAATTCTAAAAAAAGGATATTTTAAAATATTTATGTAAACCTTAAATAATTAATAATGTGTAATGATTTTCAAAAAATGGTCCTCTACTACTGTGTTTAGTATGAAATTTAGAGTCTAATAAGATCAACTTATTTTTTGGTGAATAGTAAATTATGAATAGTGATTTTATGCTTATGATTAGTAATGTGACCAAAGGTATTAAGTAACTTCATTTAAGAAAGTATTAATATAATTTAGGCACCTTGATTAGGTAATGTGATTCAATAAAATAGGTAAATAATTGTTTCAGAAATTATTGGTTAAGTATTAGTTTTTTCAGGTGAATAGTATTTTTTTATTTAAAAATTAAATTAAAAATATTTAGAAAATTATTTTCATAAAATGGAGTTCATTTTTGAAATCAGAGCATCGATATTTGGTTAAGGTGAATTTTTGGGATTTTTCTGAAACAGTTGAATTTTCAGTGAATAGTGTTTTTATTTAAAAATTAAACTAAAAATATTTAGAAAATTATTTTCATAAAATGGATTTCATTTTTGAAATCATAGCATCGATTTTTGGTTAAGGTGAATTTTTGGGATTTTTCTGAGAAAGTTGAATTTTTGGTGAATAATGAAGATACAGTTTTTGAGTTTCGGGTGTTTAATGACGTCATTAAGGATGTAATAATTATGAAATAATTATGGTCTACTTATGAATATTATGATAAGGTATGAGGTTTCCCAAGTTTCCATTACCATGGTAAAGCCCTTGGTTTTTCCAATACCACCGATGAGGTGTCCCTTGGCAATTAATGCTTTGTCCCCTCACTTCTTTTATAAATACCAAGACTTTCCCTCATTCATTTCATTTCCAAATCCTCCCCAATGAATTTCTGGTCTCTTTACCTCCCAAGGAGTCCTCTCAAGGTTCCCTCAAGCCTCCCAAGGTCCTGACCTTCAATCTTTCGAAGTTACTCTTCAAGGTAAGGGATCCTTTCACCCTCCTCTTTTAAGCCATGAATTCCTTTATGTTGTGTCTTCTAATTTCTATATATTTATGTTGAGGGTATGTTCTTATATGTTATTATTTCTTTAAATTTCATGTATAATTGTTGAGAGACCCTTTCCGCTCTCATAAATTTATTTTCTAAATTTTTAAGTGACGTCGTTAGGCTACCGAATTTTTCATAAGAGAAATCACATCTTCTCTTTTCTTTCATGTTTCATTTTCATGTGGTATTTCATTAAAATATCCATACCATGATCTTATTAAGTACTCATACTATATTATGAGTTATTTATGAGTGGTTTACCCTTGTCCCCTATCTTTTCAATGTTTTCTAAAACCATGTTATATAGATGTTATGTTGCATAAATTTCGTCTCAAAATTTCTATCTCTTTCTCTCAAGAAATTATATTGTTTATTTATGTGAATACCCAGACTTATTTCATTTTCATGGGTGTTTATAAATATATAAAGATGATATATTTAATTCTGGAATTTACATACATATAAACCTCACTCCCTTTCCATGGGTTATAAATTACATAATGATCTTATTTTTAAGCTCTTTTTAAACGTCGTGATTTTGACATGAAACCCATTTCTTTGATTCCATTTGGGTTATTTATGAAATGTTTGATTATGATCTATGTGGCTCACATGAAATTAAAGACGTATTAAGTGTGTGCCCTGATAGTGATCCAATGCATTGGGTAAAGAATTAATCTCTAGAGATGACAAGTTTTACGATACCTTGGCGAATAACCATGGTAATTTTTATGACACCTTGGGGATGGACCTTGGTGATATGTTCATGAATGTCTAAATGAAATGTTATATCCACATATTCAAGTTATTTTCCAAGTTATTTTCTTTATGATATTCCTATTCTTCCATTGCTCATGTCTTTATGTTTTTATTCAAGTTCTCATTGATATCACAAGTACATTGACTCCCTTGTTTATAACTACTGGGCCTTCTGCTCACCCTTTCCTTTGATGTCTGTCTCCAGGATATGATATGCAGTAAATGTACATAGGATGAACCTATGATTAATCCTTACAAGTTGTAAAGACCCGAAATTTTTAATAAATCTTGTTTCCTAATTTTGTGTGTTATTTTATTTTTCATACTCAACAAAACTGTTTCATTTGATAACATGAGTATAATTAAAATGATACTATTGGGTTTTGACTATTATATGACTGTTAGTCAGTATGACCGTCGAAAACTGAATGTTTCAAGTGACCTTGGTTAATTAATATATATTCGATGGCCGCGTCCAGTAGTCTCGGGCCAATCGAAGCCCATCTAATGGAACTTGGGAAGGAGGTAGCACCACTGGGCTTTGCTCTAGAACAAACCCAAGCCGAACTTCATCGTGTGATGCTAGAGTGGAATCGCCTTCGCGAGAAGCTCAAACTGATATAAATTACTACTCGTGCAATGTTGGCCGAGCCTCCCTCGGATTCTCTAACCTTAGCACACCTTACACTTAGGTCTTATGCTGGTGTGATAAGGGGCTACGTAAGGAGATCATAACTTCCTTTTGTAATCCTTTGTTTTAAATAAAAAAAATTATTTCTTCTTATGATGAATTTTATGAATTTTAAAATGTCCGAATAAATATAGTATGCATATTTTTGATGAATTTTAGAGAAAGGATATTTTAAAAATGTTTATGTAAACCTTAAATAATTAAAAATGTGTAATGATTTTCAAAAAATGGTCTTCTACAATTATGTTCAGTGCGAAATTTAGAGTCTAAAAAGATCAACTTAATTTTTGATGAATAGTAAATTATGAATAGTGATTTTATGCTTAAGATTAGTAATGTGACCAAATGGATTAGTAATCTCACTTAAAGATCTATTTTCATGTCAAGTCTTTCATGTT
Source organism: Viscum album (assembly GCA_963277665.1). Lineage (NCBI taxonomy): Eukaryota > Viridiplantae > Streptophyta > Magnoliopsida > Santalales > Viscaceae > Viscum > Viscum album. The sequence continues at coordinate 1,687,890,798 of OY728147.1, read as the reverse complement.
TCTTTTTATTATGCGGGGGTATGATCTCTAAATCTATCATACGGATCTTTTATGTTCATATGATGAGATACCATATTTGATCTCGTCAATTCATTTTTGTTAAAGTTTAAGTGGCGTCGTTAGACTACTGAATTTTTAAGGGATTCTTTCACCCTTCTCATTTTCAAGATCTATTTTCATGTCAAGTCTTTCATGTTCCTTTTTATTATGTTGGGGTATGATCTCTAAATCTATGATACTGATATTTTATGTTCATATGATGAGAGACCCTATTTGATCTCATCAATTCATTTTTGTTGAAGTTTAAGTGGCGTCGTTAGGCTACCGAATTTTTAATGGATTCTTTCACCCTTCTCGTTTTCAAGATCTATTTTCATGTCAAGTCTTTCATATTACTTTTTATTATGTTGTGGTATGACCTCTAAATCTATCATACTAATATTTTATGTTCATATAATGAGAGACCTTATTTGATCTCATCAATTCATTTTTTTTTTTTTGAAGTTTAAGTTGCACCGTTAGGCTGCCGAATTTTTAAGGGATTCTTTCACCCTTCTCGTTTTCAAGATCTATTTTCATGTAAAGTATTTCATGTTCCTTTTTATTATGTTGGGGTATGATCTCTAAATCTCTCATACTGATATTTTATGTTCATATGATGATAAACCCTATTTTATCTCTTCAATTCATTTTTGTTGAAGTTTAAGTGACGTCGTTAGGCTACCGAATTTTTATAAAAGAAATATTATTTTTTTTCTTCCTTTCATGTTCTTAATTTCATATGGTATGTCTTTAAAATTTCATTACCATGTTCTTAAATCATTTATATTCTGTTTCTATACTGTTTTATGGGTCATTTATAAATGTTTGACCCATGTCCCCTCTCTTTTCAATGTTTTCTAAAACCCTGAAACATAGCATTATGCTGCAGAATTTCCGTCTCAAAAATGTCTCTCTCTTTTTCTAAAGTTCTTTTATTTTATTAAGTGAATAATAAAATCTCTCTATTCTATAGGGGTATTCACATATATACCAAGATTTTCTATTTTAAATTCTTTTATTTACATACATGAGACCCTCTTTCCCTTTCTGTGGGTTTAAAGTGACATAAAGATCGTGTCTTTAAAGCAGTTTTAAAACGTTATGATTATAAAATGAAACCCATTTCTTTTATGATATATGGTTTGTTTATGAAATTATTGATGATGATATATGTGAATCACATTATAATAAAGACATGTCAAGGGTGCGCCCAGATAGCGCTCTAATGAATTGGGTAAAGACTTAATCTCTAGAGATGACTATTTTTAATGACGCCTTGGTAAATAACCTTGGTAATTTTTAATGACACCTTGGGGATGGACCTTGGTGAAATAGAAATTATTTTCAATATTAAATGTTGTAGCCATATATTCAAGTTATGAAATACGTTATTTTTATTATGATATGCCTCACAATTTCATTCTCATGCCTTAAAGTTCTTTTCATGACTTTATTGATGTATCTCAAGTTCACATGTTAAATGTTTCCCTTGTTTCCCTTACTGGGCCTTCTACTCACCCTTTCTTTTGATGTATGTACCCAGGTTATGAGATGTAGTAATGAAACTAGGATGAACATAAGGAGAAGCCTTTCAAGTGTTTAAGAAGAATGTTTTTTTTTTTGTTTCATGTATTAAGTTCCTGGTTTCCAAGACACTAGACCTTAAAGATCCTCAGTTTTGTATAATGTAATGAAAGTTTATGTGATAAAAAGGCAGGATTCTATAGTTGGTATCAAAGGATGTTTTAGTTATTTGTGGAAATTAGGATATGAAAATTTTAGGAAGAACCCTATAGAAAAGTTTAAATATAGGAAATCTTCCTGATATTTTGGTTAGTATTGAGTAAGGGGTTGCCAAGAAAATACATCCTTGTCTGGATACGAGTAGGTAGAGGTGGATCTGGCATAGGTGTACATAGGGGTAAAACCTGAAAACACCGCTTTGAGCTAGACTCGAACGGGAACTGGTACGCGACAATGGTCCTTTCTGCACTCTTGGTTATGACACTCCCGGGGGATATGCTTTGGTAAATTCATAAGCTTAGTATGAACCATTATTAAAGGAACAAAGATAAAATAAAATAAAGATTCACATAAGAATATATGATCATGGATAACCTTGTTTGGAACCTAGGGGATCACAAGTTAGGATATACTTTTCTTCTACAAGTTTATCCTTCTATGCTTAAAGTTTCCTTTTCTGTATTATTGGATAAGTATTTAAGCCCCTAATTATACTTTCTTTTATTAGTTAATGGTGGGAAATAGAAGAACATGTCCCAACACCCAATGTGATAGGAAATATGATGATTTCCCTATTAATATGACAGAGATTACGAGAGATCAAGTTGAACATATTATGATTATGCTAAAATAGCTATCAAAAATCACAATTAATAATTGGTACCTATTTTAATTCCCAAATTCATCTAGGAAGAAGAAGATGAAGTCTCAAGGATGTTCATCTGATAAAGTTTTTAAGGGAAAGAAGACCCAATTTCCTTTATGAAAAAATTGTGGAAAGTGGCACCCAGGAGAATTTCACAAAGGAACCAGGAGATGTTTTAAGTGTGGGGTGATTAGGGAATTAAAAGATGATTATTATTTTAGAAGATGTTCACTATTTTGGGGAACCTATATGATCTAGGTAAATAGATTACTACGGTATTTTCGTTGAGGAGTAAAGGTTGACTTATATTTTGAAGAATCGATGAATTTAAGGTGGACTTATAGTAATTTAGGTTACTTATGGAAATGATTAGCCTATCATGGGTAAAATATGTTTAGGTTAGATACTTTTTTTATAAGATGTTAGGAGTGGTTGATGTTGTTTGGAGATGAACAATGAAGTTTATTTTGGAAGACTTTGTTATCAAATATTTCTTGCATTTGGGTTTCAACCTTAGTTTGGTTTATTTTGAGGAATTTTAAGAACAGTTATTTATGGAATGGTCTATGATGAACTTTGGGTAGTACCGTGGAACTTTGAAGATTTAAAGTAGTTTTCCTTCCTCTAGGGTTCTTTCTTTTGGAAGAGTCGTTTTATCTTACCCTTTCTGTTTTTTGGGATAATGTTTCAATATATAAGAAATAGATAGTTATCTTTGATGGATTATGTGATTCTCTATAAGATGATTATTGTGCTTTGATGAGACCAAGTAGTTTTGAATTCTCATCATTTGGAGAAAAGATTAGTTTTGGTAGAAACTTATTAAAGGATGAAACTCTACTGGAAGGTAGATATATTTCCTTATGTTTTTATTCTATGAATTCCTCAAAATTATTAAAAGGAACGTAAAACAAAAACGTTGTTGGTTTAAGCTTCCTACTGGGTAATCAAAGACCATTTACACACATCATAAGTTTGTAATTTTCTTGTGGTTAACTTTCTCCTAATCATGTTTTCTATCACTCTCCCTCAGAACTTGACCCTTTGTTTTCTCTTCCATGTCCATGTTTTCCTACATGGAATCCTAGTGCAGGTTAACTCAGATGGCTTTGTACTTCCTTTTCTTTCTTTTAAAGTAATACTGTTACTGACTCTTTTTCCGATGTGGGACTTTCAATGAAATTTCAAAACCCAATTTTAAAAATTGCGAGGATGCAATTTCTTAAGGGGGGGAAGATTGTAACAACCCTAAATTTTGAATAAATCTTGTTTTCTAATTTTGTGTGTTATTTTATTTTTCATACTCAAAAAAACTGTTTCATTTGATAACATGAGTATAATTAAAATGAGACTGTTGGATTTTGACTATTATATGACCGTTAGTCAGTATGACTATTGAAAACTGAATGATGAAAGTGACCTTGGTTAATTAATATAGATTCGATGGCCTCATCTAGTAGTCTCGGGCCAATCGAAGCCCATCTAATGGAACTTGGGAAGGAGGTAACACCACTGGGCTTTGCTTTGGACCAAACCCAAGCCGAACTTCATCATGTGAAGCTAGAAGGAAATCGCCTTTGCGAGAAGTTCAAAATGATAGAAATTACTACTCGTGTGATGTTGGCCAAGCCTCCCTCGGATTCTCTCAACTTAGCACACCTTACACTTAGGTCCTATGCTGGTGTGATAAGGGGGTATGTAAGCAGATCGTAACTTCCTTGTGTAATCCTTTGTTTTAAATAAAAATGTTGATTTCTTCTTATGATGAAGTTTATGAATTCTCAAATGTCAGGATAAATATAGTATGCATATTTTTTATGAATTTTAGAGAAATGATATTTTAAAAATGTTTATGTAAACCTTAAATAATTAAAAATGTGTAATGATTTTCAAAAAATGGTCTTCTACAATTATGTTCAGTGTGAAATTTAGAGTCTAATAAGATCAACATAATTTTTGATGAATAGTAAATTATGAATAGTGATTTTATGCTTAGGATTAGTAATGTGACCAAATGGATTAGTAGTCTCACTTAAAGAAAGTATTAATATAATCTAGGCACCTTGATTAAGTAATGTTATTCAATAAAAGGGTTAAATAACGGTTTCATAAATTATTAGTCAAGTATTAGTTTTTTTAGGTGAATAGTGTTTCTTAATTAAAAATTAAATTAAAAATATTTAGAAAATTAATTTTATAAAATGGATTTCATTTTTGAACTCAGAGCATCGATATTATTTTAAGGTAATTTTTGGGGATTTTTCTGAGAAAAATGAATTTTCGGTGAATAGTGTATTTATTTAAAAATTAAATTAAAAAAAATTAGAAAATTATTTTTATAAAATGGAGTTCATTTTTGAAATCAGAGCATTGATATTTGGTTAGGGTGAAATTTTGGGTTTTTTCTGAGAAAGTTGAATTTTCGATGAATAGTGAATATACAGTTTTAGGGTTTCGGTATGTTTAATGACATCATAACTGTGCCATGATAATGTCATGAGATATTTTAAGGGTTTTCCAACCAAAGGTGATGAATTATTGTATGGGGGACCCATGTGGCCAATACCATGGTCAAATACCATGGGCAAGCCCATGGTTTTGCCAAAACCACCAATGAGGTGTCCCTTGGCCATTAATGCTTTGTCCCCTCACTTTCCCTATAAATACCAAGACATCCTCTCATGCATTCGACTCCCAACTCTCCCCCAACGAATCTCAGGTCTCATTACCTCCCAAGGAGTCCTCCCAAGCTGCCACCAAGCCCTCAAGGTCCCAAACCTTGAGTTTTAAGAGTTACGTTTTAAGGTAAGGGATCCGACCTCTCTCTTTCTTTTCAAGTAATCTCTTTTATGTCATTTCTTTTATGCTCCCTGATATTATGTTGAAGTATTTTATTTTATATTTATCTTACTGCCCTTTTCATTTTCATATGATGAGATATCCCCTCTTTCTCTCATCATTTCAATTTAAGAATGTTAAAGTGACGTCGTTAGGCTGCCGAATTTTTAAGGGATTCTTTCACCCTTCTCGTTTTCATGATCAATTTTCATGTCAAGTCTTTCATGTTCCTTTTTATTATGTTGTGGTATGATCTCTAAATATATCATATTGATATTTTATGTTCATATGATTAGAGACCCTATTTTATCTCGTCAATTCATTTCTGTTGAAGTTTAAGTGGCGTCGTTAGGCTGCCAAATTTTTAAGGGATTCTTTCACCCCTCTCGTTTTCAAGATCTATTTTCATGTCAAGTCTTTCATGTTTCTTTTTATTATTTTGGGGTATGATATCTAAATCTGTCATACTGATATTTTATGTTCATATGATGAGAGACCCTATTTTATCTCATCAATTCATTTTTGTTGAAGTTTAAGTGGCGTTGTTAGGCTGCCGAATTTTTAAGGGATTCTTTCACCCTTATCGTTTTCAAGATCTATTTTCATGTCAAGTCTTTCATGTTCCTTTTTATTATGTTGGGGTATGATCTATAAATCTATAATACTGATCTTTTATGTTCATATGATGAGAGACCCTATTTGATCTCGTCAATTCATTTTTTTTGAAGTTTAAGTGGCGTCGTTAGGCTGCCGAATTTTTAAGGGATTCTTTCACCCTTCTCGTTTTCAAGATCTATTTTCATGTCAAGTCTTTCATGTTCCTTTTTATTTTGTTGGGGTATTATCTCTAAATCTATCATACTGATATTTTATGTTTATATAATTAGAGAACCTATTTGATCTCGTCAATTCATTTTTGTTGAAGTTTAAGTGGCGTCGTTAGGCTGCCGAATTTTTAAGGGATTCTTTCACCCTTCTCGTTTTCAAGATATATTTTCATGTCAAGTCTTTCATGTTCCTTTTTATTATGTTGGTTTATGATCTCTAAATCTATCATACTGATATTTTATGTTCATATTATGAGAGACCCTATTTTATCTCTTCAATTCATTTTTTTTTTGAAGTTTAAGTGACGTCTTTAGGCTGCCGAATTTTCATAAGGGAAATCTTATTTTTGTCTTCCTTTTATGCTCTTCATTTCATATGGTGTGTCTTTAATATTTCATTAACATGTTCTTAAATCCTTTATATTCTGTTCCTCTACTGTTTTATGGGTCATTTATTAATGTTTGACCCATTTCCCCTCTCTTTTCAATGTTTTCTAAAACCCTGAAACATAGCTGTTATGCTGCAGAATTTCCGTCTCAAAAATGTATCTCTCTTTTTCTAATTTTCTTTTATTTTATTAAGTGAATACTCAAATATCTCTCTTATATATGGGTATTCACATATATACCAAGTTATTCTATTTTAAATTCTTGGATTTACATACATGAGACCCTCTTTCCCTTTCTGTGGGTTTAAAGTGACATAAAGATCATGTCTTTAAAGCAGTTTTAAAACGTTATGATTATGAAATGAAACCCATTTCTTTTATGCTATATGGGTTGTTTATTAAATGATTTATGATGATATATGTGGCTCACATGATAATAAATACATGTCAATGGTGCGCCCTGATAGCGCTCCAATGCATTGGGTAAAGACTTAATCTCTAGAGATGACTATTTTTAACGACACCTTGGTGAATAACCTTGGTAATTTTTAATGACACATTAGAGATGGAACTTGGTGAAATAGAAATGATTTTTAATATTAAATGTTTTATCCATATCTTCAAGTTATGAAATACGTTATTTTTATTATGATATGCCTCATGATTTCATTCTCATGCCTTAAAGTTCTTTTCATTACTTTATTGATGTATCTCAAGTTTACATGTTAAATGTTTCCCTTGTTTCCCTTAATGGCCCTACTGCTCACCCTTTCTTTTGATTTATGTACCCAGGTTATGAGATGCATTAATGAAACTAGGATGAACATAAGGAGAATCCTTTCAAGTGTTTAAGAAGAATTTTTTTTTTTCATGTATTAAGTTCCTGGTTTCCAAGACACTAAACCTTAAAGATCCTCAGTTTTGTATAATGTAATGAAAGTTTATGTGATAAAAAGGTGGGATACTATAGTTAGTATCAAAGTATGGTTTAGTTATTTGTGGAAATTAGGATATGAAAACTTTAGGAAGAACCCTATAGAAAATTTTAAATATAGGAAATCTTCCTGGTATTTTAGTTAGTATTGAGTAAGGGGTTGCCAAGCAAATACATCCTTTTCTGGATACGAGCAGGTAGAGGTGGCTCTGGCACAGATGTACATAGGGTTAAAACCTGAAAACACCGCTCTGAGCTAGAATCGAACGGGAACTGGTACGCGACAATGGTCCTTGCTTCACTCTTAGTTACGACACTCCCAGGGGATATGCTTTGGTAAATTCATAAGCTTAGTATGAACCATTATTAAAGGAACAAAGATAAAATAAAATAAAGATTCACATAAGAATATATGATCATGGATAACCTTGTTTGGAACCTATGGGATCACAAGTTAGGATATACTTTTCTTCTACAAGTTTATCCTTCTATGCTTAAATTTTCCTTTTCATGATTATTGGTTAAGTATTTAAGCCCCTAATTATACTTTCTTTTATTATTTAATGGTGGAAAATAGAAGAACATGTCCCAACACCCAATGTGATAAGAAATGTGACGATTTCACTATTAATATGACAGAGATGACAAGAGCTGAAGCTAAACATATTATGATTATGCTAAAACAGCTATCAAAAATCACAATTAATAATTGGTACCTAGTTGAATTCCAAAATTCATCAAGGAAGAAGAAGACGATTTCTCAAGGATGTTCATCTGATAAAGTTGGTAAGGGAAGAAGACCCAATTTCCTTTGTGCAAAAATTTTGGAAAGTGGCACCCAGGATAATTTCACAAAGGAACTGAGAGATGTTTTAAGTGTGGGTTGATTAGGGGATTAAAATATGATTATTATTTTGGAAGACTTTCACTATTTTGGGGACCCTATATGATCGAGGTAAATAGATTACTATGGTATTTTCATTGAGGAGTAAAGGTTGACTTATATTTTGAAGAATCGATGAATTTAAGTTGGACTTATAGAAATTTAGGTTACTTATGGAAATTATTAACCTATCTTGGGTAAAATATATTTAGCTTAGCTACTTTTGTTATAATATGTTAGGAGTGGTTGATGTTTTTTGGAGATGAACAATGAAGTTTATTTTGGAAGACTATGTTATCAAATATTTCTTGTATTTGGGTTTCAACCTTAGTTTGGTTTATTTTGAGGAATTTTAAGAACAGTTATTTATGTAATGGTCTATGATGAACTTTGGGTAGTACCGTGGAACTCTGAAGATTTAAAGTAGTTTTCCTTCCTCTAGGTTTCTTTCTTTTGGAAAAGTCATTTTATCTTACCCTTTCTGTTTTTTGGGATAATTTTTGAAGATATAAGAAATAGATAGTTAATCTTTGATGGATTATGTGATTCTCTATAAGATGATTCTTTTGCTTTGATGAGACCAAGTAGTTTTGAATGCTCATCGTTTGGAGAAAAGATTAGTTTTGGTAGAAACTTATTAAAGGTTGAAAATCTACTGGAAGGTAGGTATATTTCCTTATATTTTTATTCTATGAATTCCTAAAAATTATTAAAAGGAACGTAAAACAAAAACATTGTTGTTTTAAGCTTCCTACTGGGTAATCAAAGACCGTTTACACACATCATAAGTTTGTCATTTTCTTCTGGTTAACTTTCTACTAATCATGTTTTCTATCACTCTCCCTCAGAACTTGACTCTTTGTTTTCACTTCCATGTCCATGTTTTCCTACATGGAATCCTAGTGTAGGTTAACTCGGATGGCCTTTGTACTTCCTTTTTTTTTCTTTTAAAGTAATAGTGTTACTGACTCTTTTTCCGATGTGGTACTTTCAATGAAATGTCAAAACCCAATTTTAAAAATTGTGATGACACAATTTCTTAAGGGGGGAAGATTGTAACAACCCGAAATTTTGAATAAATCTTGTTTCCCAATTTTGTGTATTATTTTATTTTTCATACTCAACAAAACTATTTCATTTGATAACATGAGTATAATTAAAATGAGACTGTTGGGTTTTGACTATTATATGACCGTTAGTTAGTATGACCGTTGAAAACTGAATGTTAAAAGTGACCTTGGTTAATTAATATAGATTTGATGGCCTCATCCAGTAGTCTCTGGCCAATCGAAGCCCATCTAACGGAACTTGGGAAGGAGGTAACACCACTGGGCTTTACTCTGGACCAAACTCAAGCCGAACTTCATCGTGTGAATCTAGAATGGAATCACCTTTGCGAGAAGTTCAAACTGATATAAATTACTACTCGGGTGATGTTGGTCGAGCCTCCCTCAGATTCTCTCACCTTAGAACACCTTACACTTAAGTCCTATGCTGGTGTGATAAGGGGCTATGTAAGGATATCGTAACTTCCTTGTGTAATCCTTTGTTTTAAATAAAAAAATTTATTTCTTCTTATGATGAAGTTTATGAATTTTCAAATGTTCGGATAAATATAGTATGCATATTTTTGATGAATTTTAGATAAAAGATATTTTAAAAATTTTTATGTAAACCTTAAATAATTAAAAATGTGTAATGGTTTTCAAAAAATGGTCTTCTACAATTATGTTCAGTGCGAAATTTAGAGTCTAATAAGATTAACATAATTTTTTATGAATGGTAAATTATGAATACTGATTTTATGCTTAGGATTAGTAATGTGACCAAATGGATTAGTAATCTCACTTAAAGAAAGTATTAATATAATCTAGGCACCTTGATTAAGTAATGTGATTCAATAAAAGGATTAAATAACAGTTTCATAAATTATTAGTCAAGTATTAGTTTTTTCAGATGAATAGTGTTTTTTAATTAAAAATTAAATTTATATTATTTATAAAATTATTTTTATAAAATGGATTTCATTTTTGAACTCAGAGCATCGATATTATGTTACGGTGATTTTTTGGGATTTTTCTGAGAAAAATGAATTTTCAGTGAATAGTGTATTTATTTAAAAATTAAATTAAAATTATTTAGAAATTTATTTTTATAAAATGGAGTTCATTTTTGAAATCATAGCATCGATATTTGGTTAAGGTGAAATTTTGGGTTTTTTCTGAGAAAGTTGAATTTTCGATGAATAGTGAAAATACAGTTTTAGGGTTTCGGTATGTTTAATGACATCATAACTGTGTCATGATGATTTCATGAGATATTTTAAGGGTTGTCCGACCAAAGGTGATGAATTATTGTATGGGGGGACCCATTTGTCCAATACCATGGTCAAATACCATGGGCAAGCCCATGGTTTTTCCAAAACCACTAATGAGGTGTCCCTTGGCCATTAATGCCTTATCCCCTCACTTTACCTATAAATACCAAGCCATCCTCTCATCCATTCAACTCCCAACTCTCCCCCAACGAAGCTCTGGTCCCATTACCTCCCAAGGATTCCTCCCAAGGTTCCCCCAATCCCTCAAGGTCCCAAACGTTGAGTTTTAAGAGTTACGTTTTAAGGTAAGGGATCCGACCTCTCTCTTTCTTTTCAAGTAATCTCTTTTATGTCATTTCTTTTATGCTCCATGATCTTATGTTGAAGGATGTTCTTTTATATTGATATTACTTACCTTTTCATGTTCATATTATGAGATACCCCCTCTTTCTCTCATCATTTCATTTTAAGAATGTTAAAGTGACGTCGTTAGGCTGCCGAATTTTTAAGGGATTCTTTCACCCTTCTCGTTTTCAAGATCTATTTTCATTTCAAGTATTTCATGTTCCTTTTTATTATGTTTGGGTATGATCTATAAATCTATCATACTGATCTTTTATGTTCATATTATGATATACACTATTTGATCTCATCAATTCATTTTTGTTGAAGTTTAAGTGGCGTCGTTAGGCTGCCGAATTTTTAAGGGATTCTTTCACCCCTCTCATTTTCAAGATCTATTTTCATGTCAAGTCTTTCATGTTTATTTTTATTATGTTGGGGTATGATCTCTAAATATATCATACTTATATTTTATGTTCATATTATGATAGACCCTATTTTATCTTGTCAATTCATTTTTGTTGAAGTTTAAGTGGTGTCGTTAGGCTGCCGAATTTTTAAGGGATTCTTTCACCCTTCTCGTTTTCATGATCTATTTTCATGTCAAGTATTTCATGTTCCTTTTTATTATGTTGGGGTATGATCTCTAAATCTATCATAATGATCTTTTATGTTCATATGATGAGATACCCTATTTGATCTCATCAATTCATTTTTGTTGAAGTTTAAGTGGCGCCGTTAGGCTGCCGAATTTTTAAGGGATTCTTTCACCCTTCTCGTTTTCAAGATCTATTTTCATGTCTAGTCTTTCATGTGACTTTTTATTATGTTGGGGAATGATCTCTAAATCTATCATACTGATCTTTTATTTTCATATTATGAGAGACCCTATTTGATCTCTCTAATTCATTTTTTTTGAATTTTAAGTGGTGTCGTTAGGCTGCCGAATTTTTAAGGGATTCTTTCACCCTTCTCGTTTTCAAGATCTATTTCCATGTCAAGTATTTCATGTTCCTTTTTATTATGTTGGGGTGTGATCTATAAATCTATCATACTGATTGTTTATGTTCATATGATTAGCGACCCTATTTTATCTCGTCAATTCATTTTTGTTGAAGTTTATGTGACGTCGTTAGGCTGCCGAATTTTCAAAAGAGAAATCTTATTTTTGTCTTCCTTTCATGTTCTTCATTTCATATGTTATGTATTTAAAATTTCATTACCATGTTCTTAAATCCTTTATATTCTCTTCCTCTACTATTTTATGGGTCATTTATGAATGTTTGATCCATGTCCCCTCTCGTTTCAATGTTTTCTAAAATCCCAAAACATAGCCGTTATGCTGCAGAATTTCCGTCTCAAAAATGTCTCTCTCTTTTTCTAAAGTTCTTTTATTTTATTAAGTGAATACTCAAAAATCTCTCTTCTATAGGGGTATTCACATATATACCAAGTTTTTCTATTTTAAATTCTTGTATTTACATACATGAGACCCACTTTCCCTTTTTATGGGTTTAAAGTGACATAAAGATCATGTATTTAAAGCATTTTTGAAATGTTATGATTATGAAATGAAACCCATTTCTTTTATGCTATATGGGTTGTTTATGAAATGATTGATGATTATATATGTGGATCACATGATAATAAAGAAATTTCAAGGGTGCACCCTGATAGCGCTCCAATTCATTGGGTAAAAACTTAATCTCTAGAGATGACTATTTTTAATAACGTCTTGGTGAATAACCTTTGTAATTTTTAATGACACCTTGGGGATGGAGCTTGGTGAAACAGAAATGATTGTCAATATTAAATGTTATAGCCACATCTTCAAGTTATGAAATACGTTATTTTTATTATGATATGCTTCATTATTTCATTATCATGCCTTAAAGTTCTTTTCATGACTTTATTGATGTATCACAAGTTTACATGTTAAATGTTTCCCTTGTTTCCCTTACTGGACCTTTTTCTCACCCTTTCTTTTAATATATGTACCCAGGTTATGAGATGCAGTAATGAACCTAGGATGAACATAAGAAGAATCCTTTCAAGTGTTTAAGAAGAATGTTTTTTTTTTCATGTATTAAGTTCCTGATTTCTATGACACTAAACCTTAAAGATCCTCAGTTTTGTATAATGTAATGAAAGGTTATGTGATAAAAAGGAGGGATTCTATACAAGTGGTTTAGAAGAATTTTTCATGTTGTATTGAAGTTTTATTAATCCTGATTTCCAAGACACTAGACTTTAAAGATATTTTGTATGTAAAATGTAATGAAAAGTTATGTTTTAAAAAGGCGGGATGCCACAGTTGGTATCAAAGTATAGTTTAGTTATTTATGGAAATTAGGCTGTGAAAACTTTAGAAAGAACCCTATAGAAAGTTTAAATATAGGAAATCATCATGTTATTTTGGTGAGTATTGAGTAAGTGGTTTATCAAGAAGATACATCACTATCTGGATATTAGCAGGTAGAGGTGGCTCTGGTACATATATACATAGGGGTAAAACCCGAAAACACCGCTTTGAGCTAGACTCAAACGAGAACTGGTACATGATAACGAGTCTTGTTGCACTCTTGGTTACGACACTCCCGGGGGATATGTTTGGTTAATCGCAATCGTTTTATGAATTATTATGAAGGAATTATAGAAAAATATAATTTTCAAAGCATGAAGTTTTTAGACATAAAATCCTTTTTAGTTAAAAGATTCATAAATGAAATAAGTTTCTCATGAAGGATTTATTATTTTGAAAAATGTCCCCATCATCTAGGAATACGTTGATGTATTTTCTGAGGAGTTACCCGGACCTCCCCTAGAAAGAGAGGTAGAGTTCTCCAATGAACTCATACTTGGATCTCATCCAATGTCAAAGACCCCCTATAGGATAGAAAATGTGGAGCTATAGGAATTAAAGAAATAACTCCAAGATCTTTTGGAAAATTGGTTTATTCGACCAAGTGTGTCTCCTTGGGGAGCACCAATTCTCTTTGTGAAGAAGGAGGATGGATCGATGCGGCTATGCATTGATTATTGAGAATTAAATGGGATCATAGTGAAGAACAAATACCCTCTTCCAAGAATTGATGACTTATTTGACCAACTTCGTAGGGCTCAATTATTCTCTAAGATTGATCTTCGTTCTGGTTATCATCAATTGAGGCTGAAGAATGATGATATTCCAAAAACTGCCTCCCAATCAAGATATGGGCATTGTGAGTTTGTTTTTATGCCCTTCGGACTAACTAATGCACCTGCTATTTTTATGGATCAGGAATAAGTTGATTTTAGAAACTTATGTTTTATCAAATGGATATCCTTTGTATAGGAAAATGATTTGGTGATTAAATGATAAAGGTTATTTTAGATGATGTTTTCTCTTTTGGATTACTATATGCCTAAGGGGAATAAAATACTACAAGATTTAAATTGTGGAGGAATGGTTGAATTTTTTTTGTAAAATTTATGTAATTATTGTGGACATATGGTGATTTGGGTTATTTCTGGAAAATGGTTAACCTAGCATAAAGAATATGTGAATAGGTTAATTACACTTTAGTATGAGACTTTAATAGTAGTCGATCTTATTTAGAGATAAATGTTAATATTTATTGGGGAAGACTATGTGATTAAATCCTTCTGAGTTCTGGGTTCCAATCTTAGTTTGGATTATTCTGGAGCATTTTAAGGATGATTTTGTATTAAATGGTCTTTATAGAACTTTGGTTACTGTTTGTTGAATTTTGGAGATTAATAGTCATATTTCTTTTTATAAAGTATTATCCTTTTTGGGGATTATATGATCTCGTACTAACATTTTAATTTTTAGTTGATGACTAAAGACAAGGTAAAAATATAGTTATTCTTTTGTGGATTATATGATTCTCTAGAATATGATTCTTGTGCTTTTGATGATACCAAGTCTTTTTGAATGCTCATTGTTTAGAGAAAAGATTAGTCTTTGTGGAAACTTATCAAGGGATGAAACTCTAATTCAAGGTAATTATATTTCCTTATGTTTTTATTCTATTTAGTAAATGAATTCCTCAAAATCATGAAAAGGAATGTAAAACAAAAATTTTGTTTGTTTACGTTTACTACTGGGAAATCAAATACTGTTTAACACATCTTAAGTTTGTGATCTTCTTGTGGTTAATTTTCTCCTAATCATGTTTTCTATAACTCTCCATCAGAAATTGACCCTTTGTTTTCTCTTTCATATCCATGTTTTCCTACATGGAATCCAAATATGGGTTAACTCAGGTGACCATTGTACTTCCCTTTATTTCTTTTAAAGTAATAGTTTTACTGACTCTTTTTCCGATGTGGGACTTTCAACGAAATTTCCAACCCCAATTTTAAAATTGCGAGGACGCAATTTCTTAAGGGGGGAAGATTGTAACGACCTGAAATTTTGAATAAATTTTGTTTCCTAACTTTGTGTGGTAATTTATTTTATACTCAACAAAACTATTTCATTTAATAAAATGAGTATAATTAAAATAATACTGTTGGTTTTTGACTGTTATATGACCATTGGTCAATATGACCGTTGGAAACTAAATGTTTCGATTATTGTCTATAAATACTAGTGATCTTGATTAATTAATATATAAAGAAGATTTGATGGCCCCATATAGTAGTCTCAGGCCGATCGAATCCCATATGATGGAACTTGAGAAGGAGGTATCACCTTTGGGCTTTGCTCTAGACCAAACCCAAGCTGAACTTCATCATGTGAAGCTCGAACAGAATTGTCTTCGTGATAAGTTCAAGCTGATAGAAATCACTACTTGGGAAATGTTGGTCGAGCCGCCCCAAGATTCTATCAACCTAGAACACCTTACTCTTAGGTCCTATGATGGTGTTATAAGGGGTTATGTAATGAGACCATAACTGCCTTGTGTAATCCTTTGATTTAAATAAAAAATTTGATTTCTTCTTATGGTGAATTTTGTGAATTTTCAAATGTTCGAATAAATATAGTATGCTTATTATTGATTAATTCTAGAAAAAGTATATTTTAAAATATTTATGTAAACCTTAAATAATTAATAATGTGTAATAATTTTCAAAAAATGGTCTTCTACAGCTGTGTTCAGTATGAAATTTAGAGTCTAATAAGATCAACTTAATTTTTGGTGAATAGTAAATTATAAATAGTGATTTTATGCTTATGATTAGTAATGTGACCAAATGGATTAAGTAACTTCACTTAAGAAAGTATTAATATAATTTAGGCACCTTGATTAAGTAATGTGATTCAATAAAATAGGTAAATAACTGTTTCAGAAATTATTAGTTAAGTATTAGTTTTTTCAGGTGAATAGTGTTTTTTATATAAAATTTAAATTAAAATTATTTATAAAATTATTTTCATAAAATGGAGTTCATTTTTAAAATCAGAGCATCGATATTTGGTTAAGGTGGATTTTTGAGATTTTTCTGAAAGAGTTGAATTTTCAATGAATAGTATTTTATTTAAAAATTAAATTAAAAATATTTAGAAAATTATTTTCATAAAATAGAGTTCATTTTTGAAATCAGAGCATTAATTTTTGGTTGAGGTGAATTTTTGGGATTTTTTCAAGAAAGTTGAATTTTCAGTGAATAGTGAAGATACAGTTTTTGAGTTTCCGGTGTTTAATGACATCATTAAGGATGTAATAATTATAAAATAATTATGGTCGACTTATGAATAGTATTATAAGGCATGAGGTTTCCCAAGTGGCCAATACCATGGGCAAGCCCATGGTTTTGCCAATACGACCGATGAGGTGTCCCTTGGCAATTAATGCTTTGTCCCCTTACTTCTCCTATAAATACCAAGCCTTTCCCTCATTCATTTCATTTCCAAATCCTATACAATTAATTTATGGTCTCTTTAACTCCCAAGGAGTCCTCTCAAGGTTCCCTCAAGCCTCCCAAGGTCCCAACCTTCAAGCTTTCGAAGTTACTTTTCAAGGTAAGGGATCCTTTCACCCTCCTCTTTTAAGCCATGACTTCCTTTATGTTGTGTCTTCTAATTTCCATATATTTATGTTGAGTTTATGTTCTTATATGTTCTCATTTCTTTCCATTTCATTTATAATTGTTCAAAGACCCTTTCCTATCTCATCAATTTATTTTATAAATTTTTAAGTGACGTCGTTAGGCTGCCGAATTTTTCGTAAGAGAAATCGCATCTTCTCTTTTCTTTCATGTTTCCTTTTCATGTGGTATGTCATTCAAATATCCATACCATGATCTTATTCAGTACCCATACTTTATAATGAGTTATTTATGAGTGGTTTACTTTTTTCCTCTCTCGTTTCAATTTTTTAAAACCATGTTATATAGTTGTTATGCTGCAAAAATTTCGTCTCAAAATTTCTATCTCTTTCTCTCAAGAAATTCTATTGTTTATTTATGTGAACACCCGGACTTATTTAGTTTCAATGGGTGTTCATAAATATATAAAGATGATATATTTGATTCTGGAATTGACATACATATAACCCTCACTCCCTTTCCATGGGTTATTAATGACATAATGATCTTATTTTTAAGCTCTTTTTAAACGTCACAATTTTGACATGAAACCTATTTCTTTGATTCCATTTGGGTTATTTATGAAATGTTTGATTATGATATATGTGGCTCACATGAAAGTAAAGACATATTAAGGGTTCTCCCTGATATATATCCATTGAATTAGGTAAATAATTAATCTCTAGAGATGACAAGTTTTACGATACCTTGGCGAATAACCTTGGTAATTTTTATGACACCTTGGGGATGGACCTTGGTGATATGTTCATGAATGTCTAAATGAAATTTTGTAGCCACATATTCAAGTTATGTTCCAAGTTCTTTTCTTTATGATATGAATATTCTTCCATTGATCATGTCTTTATGTTTTTATTCAAGTTCTCATTGATATCATGAGTACATTGACTCCCTTGTTTACCCTTACTGGGCCTTCTACTCACCCTTTCCTTTGATGTTTGTCTCCAGTATATGAGATGAAGTAAATGTACATAGGATGAAACTATGATGAAGCCTTACAAGTGGTTTAGAATAATGTTTTATTTTGTATTGAAGTTTTATTGTTCCTGATTTCCAAGAAACTAGACTTTAAAGATCCTCTGTATGTAAAATGTAATGAAAAGTTATGTATTAAAAAGGCGATATGCCACACCAAGGGGACTTGAGAGGTGTGAGTAACGGTTAGAGGTGGTGGCCTTTTATAAGTCGGAGGAGGGGAACTTAAGGAATATCTTCAAAAATTATTTTATTATAAATTCTATTTTGATTATAAATGAGTCCAAATTTAGTTAGTTATAATATAAGATGAATATAATTCAAAATAAAATCATAAAATAAGAATTATACAGGTTTTGGATATTTTTTAATCCTTATCTTTTTTATTTAACCCTTTTTTACTCCTACTATTTTATCAAGGATTTAACACTTTAAGAATCAAAATAGTTACCAAAACATGACAAATATCCAATTAAAGAGTCGATAATTAACTTTTAGACTTATTATAACTATTTTTCCAAATCATAGATTTTCTGGAATTTTATTATATTAAATAAAATATTTTATATTTTAAAATATGAATTATGTCAATTTTGACACTATTCATATCATGACTTTTTTTAAAAATCCATAAAAAATTGATTAATTATAAAAAAAATCATTAATATAAAGATAACTTGTAACTATCATCCCAAAAATTCTTTTATGTCATCAAAATAACAAAATTAAATTTATTTTAACATTTATAATATCATTTATTTGAATCCTTTATTAATGAAGCAATCACTGCATCACCATTGTGTCATAATTAAATTTATTTATTTAATGTCTAAAAATTATAAATAAAATACCATGATATAGGAAATATTTTTATTTTTACAATGAATGTTTATAGTTGAAGATATCACTTAGATAACCCCATATAAAAATTGTTTTACTAAAATATATATGTTTAGGTTATATTTTCCTTAACTTTAAATTAAAAGTAATTAAATGTCATTTTCACACACAAGTGGCTCCATAGGGTCCTAAAATAGACCCAAGGATTCCCATGGTCGTACATATCTCATAAAATAGGGTTAGGACATGTTTTAGGGTAATTTAATATTATTACAATATTATTTTTTACAATTATTTACCAGATTTACCATTTAATCATGGTAAATAAAATATTTATTGAAGTTACTATTCATAATGTCTAAAAATAAAAGTTACCTATTTAAATAATTTAGACCTCCTGATTCCAAATATGGAATCTATTTTACAAAATTCAAAACACAGAAGTTGCAGAAATTAATTTAAAATTAATTCTCATTGTCAAAACCAAAAAACATGTTTTTAAGAATTAAAAATTACCAAAAGATTAACATGCATTTATGTCCAATTTCAAAGTGAAATTAATTAAAATTACCAAAATTTTATTAAATGATAAAAATTAAATTCAATTACACTTTAAAACCAATTAAAAGTACAATATTACTATATAAATAAATTAGATTAAAAGGCAGTTTTGAATTAAAATTCAGTATTTTTTACTATTCATTAAACAATGAACTTTATCAAAAAAAAACAAAATTTCATCCAATATTAATTTTTATATCCCTATTCTAAAGAAGAATATTATTTTTTTCAAATAGAACATATAAAAGTGAAAAAAAAATATTTAAAAGGGGCTCACCATCAAAAGGCGGTAAAATGAGTTTTAAAAAAAAATATTAGATTTTTTCATGCTTAAAATCAGATTCATTATTATTTTAAGCCACTAAAATTTATTGGATTAGTGTAAAGACATTTAATAATCATATTATAGTTAGTTTTTTTCATTCCTTCTAATACAACAGCTAGGCTTTGACTATCATTTAAAATAATAGTAATATTATCTTATTTTTTTGGTAAAACTCGAAGTTGTGTGCAACATAAGATTTTACAAAAACCTATTGTTGCGTGTTGAGAACTCTATCGGACAAAGTATCCTCTTTAAAATAAAATTAATATATTATTCATAAATATTAATAGATATGAAAATGTATCATTCTATAAATACCAGGGTTGTTACATCCTTCCCCCCTTTTGGAAATTGTGTCCTCACAATTTTAAAATTGGGCTTGGAAACTTCACTGAAATCCCCACATCATAAAAAGAGTAAATAAAAATATCACTTTAAAATAAAGAAATATAAGTACAAAGGTCACCTAAGATAAAACATACAATGATTCTACGAAAACATGGATATGGAGGAGAAACTAAGTGTCAAGTTCTGATGGAGAGTGATAGAAAACATGATCAGGAGAAAGTTAACCACCAAAAAACCATGAACTTGTGATAGGTTAAATGGTATTTTATTCCCTAGTAGGAAAAGTAAACATACAACATTTTTTTGTTTTAGGTTCTCTTTCATAAATTTAGAGAATTTATTTAAGAGATTGACTAAGAACATAAGAAAATATACTTAATTTTCTAGTAGAGTTTCATCCTTTATTAAGTTTTTACCAAAAACTCATCTTTTCTCTAAAAGATGAGTATTCAAGATGACTTGGTCACGCCTGAAGTGCTAGAATCAACTTAAAAATAATAACATGATCCAAAAAATATGAACCATATATTTCTCCTATCTTTAGACATTAACCAAAACCAAAAAGGTTAGTATAAGATCAAATAATCCCCCAAAAGGATAATATTTTATCAAAAAGAAATACTACTCTTAATCCCCAAAATTGAACAAACAATAAACAAATCTCAATAAAGACCATTCAATACACAATTCTCCTTAAAATTATTCAAAATAATCGAAACTAAGTTTGAAACCCAAAATTTCAAAAGTATTTGATCACATAGTCTTCCACGATAAATATTAAAATTTATCTCCAAATAACATTGGCTACTCTTAAAGTGTCATACTGAAAAGTAATTAATCTAATCACATATTCTCTATGATAGGTTAATCATTTCCATAAATAACTCAAATCGCTACATCTCCACAATAAAAACATAGATTATTCCAAAATATAATTCCACCATTACTCTTCAATTAAAATCCCAAAGTATTCTATTTTCCTTATACATATAGTGTTCCCAAAAGAGAAAACATCTTCCAAAATAACCTTTATCACTTAATCACCAAATCATTTTCTTATACTAAGGATATCCATTTGATAAAACATAATATCCCAAATCTACTTATTCTTGATCAATAAAATCTTTTAACTAAAAATAATAAGTCATACTAACTAGGGACTTCACGTAGGCTAGTGGTAGGTGATGTGCCCTTATCACCCTTCGGTTGTGGGTTCGATTCATGTGGCCTTTCCCGACACGACAGGTTGTCACCCATCCTACGGGTTATCCTTTTTCTAAAACTATATCGTTCTTACAACATTCTCAAAAATAAGTTAATTTCCTTTAAAATTGCCATACCCTAATTTATCCTCAAATTTTATCTAATACCTTTCATTTTGCATCCCAAAATGTAATAAACATTAATAACCTCAAAAAAAGATCATATGAACCCCTAAGGTTATCCATTATGTCCACACAAGAAAAATTAATTCTTCCTTAAATAACATTTTCAAATATCAAACATCAGGGTTATACATATTAGATAAATTCTTCCCAAATTAATCCCATCATAAAAAGAGCATTAATAATTTTAAATATTTCATCATACTACAATCTACCATAACTCTTGAATCCCTTATATGTTGAATTCTTACTCATTCAGCGCTCTTCATAATCTATTAACTACGCATTTACACCTTATTTCTTAATACATCATTCCTGTAGATCAAGTATCCTCATCATTTATAAATATCAAACCAAATATGCTTAATTCTTTATAGATAATAAAATAAATCATACCTTGAATCTAGATATCATGATCTTCAGGATGTTCCCTTTCTCTTTTGACATGTTGTTATACTTTCAAAAAGTAAGTGTTCTCTTCACTTATGTAATTTCACTTTTCTATAGAGTTGGAATATTTGAGATCTTGAAATCATATGAAAAAGATACCATGACCCATAAAATTGTTTTAGAAATGAGTAGGTGTTGGATAACTCAAAAAATTTCTTGTAGGTGATTTGAATACTCAAGAAGCTATCAAAATCATTTGAACGTGATTTTTCAATAATAGTGATGATCAAATCGTCGGGGAGGGATAAGAAGGTTGTGAAAGATCTCTTTCCTTCCATCTTGACAAATGATCCTTAATCTTCTAAAAATAATCAACACTTAAACATGAAACGAATTATTATTAAAAAAAGAATCCTCTATAGGGTAAATATAATATAAAATATTTTATATTACTCTAATACATAAACCTCCTTATATCTCCATTTTTTAGGTTTTATTCAAACAAATTATTTTATATTAACCCTCCAAAAGTTTCCATATGATAATAACCCTCTTATTTATATAGGATCCTTTACCTATACCCAGATAACACCCTAACCTATAAAGTTTTCTAAACTGACCTTTGATGCCAACTATAAGGCCCTAGCCTTAAATATTACATAATCTTGAGTTAAGTAAAGAATTCACATTGAGGATCTTTTTAGGTTTAGATTTTTAGATAATTAGTCTGTAACTATTACATTACATCTCAAAATATTACAAAGTAGACACTTCTACTCTATCCAATTTTTTTCACAATAATAAAACACCTTAAATAAAACAAGAATTATTTTCTTGATGTAAATATTATTGAATTATTCCATCCCCTTAACCTTCCTTATACCCTCTGAAAAACATTTTAAAAATTTGGGATGGGCATAAAAATCTTAGTAAGGGTTATAAAACAAGGAGAGAAAACATTATTCCATCAATACATACAATTCAATTAAATCATACATTTCAATCATAAAATATAAGCTCTTTAACATACCTCACAAAATCATAAGATTTGTGAATAACATTTAAAAATCATAAATCATAAATGTAACTTGTGGGATCCATATCATACTTACATTATAGCTTTCACAACTTCATGGGGAGTTACATTTGGAATACCCATCACAGTATATTTCCTAAATCTCTTAGAAGAAACATTAACATTTACCTCTATCACGTTACCCAATTCATTGGAAAGATATCTCAGTCTCACCCACCCTAGGTTTATCATGGAACCACTTGTATACATAAACAATTCCCAATAACCATAACATAATCATAACATGTAAAACAAGTATAAAGGAAGGATAACATTTCCACATCCCAATCACAATATAAAATTTCAATATATTGACATAATCAATACTTTCTGAAATCCATTTTCAATAAAAAAATACGTAAAAAGATTTTATGGTATTTATTTTCCTTTTAAAAACACTATGGATTATTAAGGAATCCAAATATCAAATAATACTTGTGGCGGCGGAAAGGTCATTGTCACCACGTATGTTAAAAAGAAACATTCCTTTTGTCATTTAGTAAAACACTTTGTAGAAAAAGATTCCTTTTTATTGAAATGAAAATTCAAAGGGCTTTATACCCCATATAAAAGAGAGTCATATATAAATCAAAATATTCCTCAATGAAAGGATATTGAGACGAAATCCCTTACAAAGATCATTTTGTAAATAAAATAGATCAATTATGTGTATTCACTATAAGTACACATAAAGAAAGTATAAATACAAGATAAGATATCAAAATTAATTTCTCACATAATCATAGCATGACATAAACAAGAAGAATAAGATCAACCCAAATAATAGAAATTGGGTTAAGAAGTTCCCTTACGAAAATTCAGAAGCCTAACGGTGTCACTTAAAAATTCAAAAAATGAGTTGATGAGAGTGAAAAGGATATATCCTCACTTAGACATAAAATTTATAGTAATAAGGATATATAATAACATATACAAACATAATAAAATTTAAATTAAAATATATAACATAAATAATTCTTTGACTAAAAGAGGAGGGTGAAAGGTTCCCTTACCTGGTGTCTAACTTGTCTTGTTCATTCTTTATCTCCCTGAATAATAAACTTAAGTTAATTAGAATTGATTCATAACCTTTTAAATTTTATTATTACTTTTATATCACTTATTACCTTGCTATAACAATAATATAATTATTCACGTTCATATCGTTCTTTTTTTCGATGTTCGGTACTAGAGTCAAAAATGAACTTGTTATAATTACAAATTGTCCATGTGGTCAAAAGTCCATTATCTCCAGAATTCTATTAATGATTTAAATATCAAATATATCTAGTATATATTTATTTATATCCATTATATATGTATTTTAGAATATTCCATAACATTTAGATATAAGAAAATGAAATCCACCGTTCATGGAGATGGTAAGTCGTACGTACGCATGAACGCTACTTTCATTTCTTTTCAATTTATAAAGGAATGAAAACTTAATGATGCATAGGTATATTATAATTATATTATAATATATATGTTATATATCTTACATAATTTCATTAATTAAATCCTTTATATGTTCAATGTATATCATGAACAAGTCGTATCACTTTGAGGGGGCGTTAGTCCGCACTTCCTCAAATAAAATTATTGTATTTATACAACATGAAAAGAATAAAGGTATGTTATAAATGATAAATACAGAAGAATAGAGATAAAATAAATATCATATATAACATATTTAATTTAAGTTTCATCATAATGGCCACCATGAGAGGTGGTAGGAGATAATTGAACAATCATTGTTTTGTGAGGCAGTAGTTCGCCATCCACAGAAACAGTATGTTCATATCCATTAGATAGAGGTGTGTGGAGTTTTAGTTTGAATACTTCTCATAAAACCATACTAGTATATTGAATATACTTGTTTTGTTATAAAATAATGGAATAAATATAGTTTAGGGTGTTGGATAAGGAAAATAAATGGAAGAATCTTGAGAGAAGACATTACCTTAAATCGTGTAACTCCTTTTGATTTAAGCTAAAAAGTCTTATTAAATTGCTTTCATCCAAAGTTAAGGCTTCTAGGAGGAGTAAAGGGATGTTTAGAGCTTATTTGGGTAGATTTGGGACAATATATTGGGGCTTGAGAGGTGTGAGTAAGGGTTAGAGTTAGTGGCATTTTAAAAGAGGGAGGAGGGGCACTTAAGGAATATCTTGAAATATTATTTTATTATAAATTCTATTTTGATTATAAATGATTCAAAATTCATTTATCTAAAATATACGATTAATTTAAGTTGAAATAAAATCATCTAAAAAGAATTATTTAGGTTTTGGATATTTTTAATTCTTATCTTTTTTATTTAACCCTTTTTTTACTCTTACCGTTTTATCAAGCATTTAACACTTTGAGAATCAAAATACCAAAACATGAAAAATATCCAATTAAAGAGTTAATAATAAAATTTTAGACTTATTATAACTATTTTTTTAAATATTAGATTTTTTGGAATTTTAGAATATTTAATAAAATATTTTATATTTTAAAATATGAATTATGTCAATTTTGACACTATTCATATCATGACTTTTTTTTAAAAATCCATAAAAACATGATTAATTAGAAAAAACTTCATTAATACAAATATAACATGTAACTATCATCCAAAAAAATCTTGGATGACATAAAAAAAATTACATTTATTTTAACATTTATTATATCATTTATTTGAATCCTTTATTAATGAAGTAATCACTACATCACTATTGTGTCATAATTAAATTTATTTATTTAATGTATAAAAATTATAAATAAAATACCATGATGTATAAAATAGTTTTAGATTTCCAATGAATATTTATAGTCAAATAGATCACTTACATAACCCTATATAAAATTTTTTTTACTAAAATATATATTTTTAGGTTATATTTTCCTTTACTTTAAATTAAAAGTAATTAAATGTCATTTTCTTACACAAGTGGATCAATGGGGTCGTAAAATCGACCCAAGGATGCCCATGGTTGGACATATCTCATCCAATATGGTTAGGACATGTGTTAGGGTAATTTAATATTATTATAATATTATTTTTACCATTATTTACCATATTTACCCTTTAACCATGGTAAATAAAATATTTACTGAAGTTACTATTCATAATATCTAAAAATAGAAGTTACCTATTTACATAATTTGGAACTATTGATCCAAATATTGAATTCATTTTTCTAAATTCAAAACACAGAAATTTCAAAAATTAATTTAAAATTAATTCCCATTGTTAAAACCAAAAAGCGTGTTTTTGAGAAGTAAAAACTACCAAAATATTAACATACATTTATGTCCAATTTCAAAGTCAAATTATTTACAATAACCAAAATTGGATTAAATGATAAAAATGTAATCCAATTACACTTTACAACCAATTAAAATTACAATATATCTATATAAATAAATTGTATTAAAAGGCATTTTTGAATTAAAATTCAGTATTTTTCACTATTCATTAAAAAATGAACTTTATCAGAAAAATACCAATATTTCATCCAATATAAATTTTATGTCCTGCTTCTAAAGAAGAATTTTATTTTTTCAAATATAACACATAAAAGTTCCAAAAACTAGATTTAAAAAAGGTTCGCAATCAAAATGCAGTAAAAAAGACTTTTAAAAAAATAGAGTTTTTAATGCTTAAAATCAGATTCATTCTTATTTTAAGCCTATAAAATTTATTGGATAAGTGTAAATAAATTTAATTATCATGTTTTAGTTATTTCTATTCATTCCTTCCAATACAATGTCTCGGCATTAACTATCATTTAAAATAATAATATTATTATATTTTTTTTTGTATAACTCAAAGTTGTTTGCAACGTAAAATTTCAAAGAAACTTGTTGTTGCATGTTGAGTACACTATAGAAAAAAGTGTCCTATTTAAAATAAAATTAATGACTTATTCATAAATATTAATAGATATGAAAATGTATTATTCTATAAATAACTGGGTCGTTGCAGAAAAACATTTCCAAACTTGGGATGAGCATAAAAAGATCAGTAAGGGATATATAAAGAAGGAAAACTATTATTTTTTCAAAACAACATGTAAACCATGAATACTTTATCGTGAATTAATACTTTTCACCTTAAAGAAGTAGCAAAAACACTTCACTGAATATAATCTCATTCCTTACGCTTTTTTTTAACTAAAAGATTACCATAAATCCCAATAGAAAACAACGTATAGCATATAAAGGTAACTTGGGATATAAACATACTTAAATGGAATAACCATATAGTCAAATTCGCGACATATCATTAAATGGAATAGTCATACGGCTGACTTCCATACCCAATTTATTATAGGTTATAATGTAACCACCCATCATTGGTTTATCACGTAACCACCTGTCAAATGTACAAGTACCATTATATAATCATAAAAAAAATATTTCAAATATCAATATTTCACTCAAAACATTTCTTTTGAAATCATAAGAAATCATTTCAAGATATTGAAATAATCAATCCATTTTAAAAACCATTTTCAAAACCAAAACATCCTAAAATGGAATAAGGGATTTCTTTTCTATTTAAAATAGTAAGTCTTATAGAGGAATCCAAATATCAAATAAAGATTACAGCAGTGGAGAGGTTGTTATCGTTGCATACGTTAAAAACATTCCTTTTATCATTTAGTAAAATGATTTGTTGAAAAGAGTATTCCCTTTGAATGAAATTCAAATTCAAAGGGTTTTATTATACACTGTATAAAATAAAGGAGGTATATATTATCGAAATATGCCTCAATAAAAGGAGATTGAGATAAAGTCTCTTACCTTGAGTCTGACTTGTCACGTGAGTTCCTTGTTCTTCCTGAATAATAAACTTAAGTTAATTTTTACTTGATTTATAAACTTTTTCACATTTATTATTCCTTTTATATCACCTATTACCTCGTTATAAACATTACATAATTATTTAAGTTAATATCTGTCCTTTTGTCGATATTTGGTACTTGAGTCAAAAATGAACTTGTTATAATTACAAGTTGTCCATGTAGTCAAAATATAATTATCTCCATAATGATATTCATAATTTAGATATCATATATATCATATATATCTAGTATATATATGTATTTATAATAGTACATAACATTTGGGGATAAGAAATGAAATGCACCGTTCATGAAGATGGTAAGCTGTACGTACGCATGAACGCTACTTTAATTTATTTTTCATATTTAAATGAATGAAAACTAAATGATGCATAGTTATATTATAATTATAGTATGATATCATATTTTATATACATTGCATAATTTCATTAACTCAGTCCTTTATACGTTCCATGTATGGCATGAATGAGTCATATCACTTTGAGGGGTGGTAGTATGTACTTCCTCAAATGAAATTATCATATTTACCCATTATGGAAACCATAAAGGTATGATGTAAATGAAAAATACATAATCATAGAGAAAATATAAATATAATATATATCACATATAAATAAAATTCCATCAAAATGGACACCATGAGAGGCGGTAGGGAAAAATTGAACAATCATCTTTTCGTGAGGCAGTAGTTCAATGTACACAGAAACAGTATGTTCATATCCATTAGATGAAGGTGTGTGGAAGAGTAGTTATAATACTTATCATAAAAACATCCTAGTATACTAAATATGATGGTATAGTTATAAAATAATGTAATAAATATAGTTTAGGTGGTTGGAGAAGGAAAAAGAAATGGAAGAAGCTTGAGAGAAGACATTACCTCAAATCGGGCAACTCCTTTTGATTTAAGCTAAAAGGCATTATTGAATTTCGTTTTACCCAAGGTAAGGCTTCTAGAAGAAATATAGGGATATTGTAAGATTATTTTGGTAGAGATTGGATGAGCCAAGGGGGATTGAGAGGTGTGAGTAAGGGCTAGATGTGGTGTCCTTTTATAAGAGGGAGGAGGGGTACTTTAGGAAAGTTTGAAATATTATTTTATTATAAACTGAATTTCGATTTTCCAAAGGTCCAAAACTCATTTAATTAAAATATAAGATTAGGAGTTTTCTAAATCCTCTCAAAAAATAGTTTTTAGGCAAGTGTTGGTTTCAAATTTAACCTTGTCATTTAGCTTTAATGCTTAGTTAACTTATTTAACTATTACCATGTCTTTGTGTATATTCATACTATATGGTTAATATAGTTATTATAAAATGCCAATCAACCCTCAAGTAGTTCATTAATGACATTTTCACCCTTACCTAAGTCAATTGGCCAAATATTATATTTTTAGGACTATTATATCATTTAATAAAATAGTATTTATTTTAAAAACTCATTTATGTCAATTTTTATACTATTCATATCATGACTTTTTAAAAATCCATAACTTTATTCTTTCTAAAAACTTCATAAATTAAAATATGACAAGTAATACTTATCCCTAAAATTCATAGATGGCATAAAAAGTTTCAAAATAAATTTATTTTATTATTTATAATATCATTTATTTAAATCTTTCGTTTTTTTAAGGTTGGGTACAAAGAATTATTTTTATTATTAAAACAAAGAAAATACCTTTTTTAATTGGGCATAGGTACTGTAGCAATATTTTAGCGCATTGTAGTAGCAGTGGCATTGTAGCAACGGCGGGCACTGTAGCGGCGGCAGGTCACTGTAACGGCAGCAGGGGTACTATAGCATCAGCGGGTACTGTGTAGTACTATAACAGGTAGGTACTATAGCAGTACTATTCACAAGATGGTCCTTGGGCCTAAAATTTGGGCCTACGGGACATATAATGGGCTAAATTCCCATTGGGACTTCATGTTGTGTAATTTAAATCTTTCATTAATAAGGTAATCACTAAATCATCATTGTGTCATAAATATATTTATTTTTTTGATGTCTAAAAATTATAAATAAAATACCATGATGTAGGAAATATTTTTATCTTTATAATGACTATTTATAGTTGAAAATATAACTTATATATCCCCATATAATAAAATTACTAAAATATACATGTTTAGGTTATATTTTCCTTAACTTTTAATTAAAAGTAATTAAATGTCATTATCACACACAAGTGGCTCCATGGGGTCCTAAAATCAAACCAAGGATTCTCATGGTTGGACATATCTCATCCAATGGGATTAGGACACGTGTTAGGTTAATTTAATATTATTATAATATTATTTTTACCCTTATTTACCAGATTTACCTTTTAACCATGGTAAATAAAATATTTACTGAAGTTACTATTCATAATGTCTAAAAATAAAAGTTACCTATTTATAAAACTTGGACCTCGTGATTCCAAATATGGAATATATTTTTTTGAATTCAAAACACATAAGTTGTATAAATTAATTTAACATCAATTCCTGTTGTCAAAACCAAAAGGCGTGTTTTTAAGAAGTAAAAACTACCAAATGATCGGCATGTGTTTATATCCAATTTCAAAGTAAAATTACTTAAAATGACAAAAATTTGATTAAATGATAAAAATATAATCCAATTAAATTTTAAAACCAATTAAAAGTACAGTCTAACTATATAAATAAATTAGATTAAAAGGAAGTTTTGAATTAAAATGCAGTATTTTTACTTTTTATAAAAAAATGAACTTTATTAGAAAAATACCAAAATTTCATCCAAAGTAAATTTTTATGTCCTGCTTCTAAATAAGAATTTTATTTTGTTGAATAAAACATATAAAAGTGAATAAAACTAGATTTGAAGAGGTTTCCCCATCAAAAGGCGGTAAAACTGCATTTTTAGAAAAAATACTTCTTTTATCTGAAAAAAATGAATTTATTCTTATATCATATCTAGAAAACATATAAGATTAATTTAAAACATTAAATTGAATATATATCATAAATTTTTCATTAAATATAAATCCATAAAGATTTATATAAAAACACAATTATTCTCTTTTAAATAGGTTTTCATAAAAACACATCCATTATATTCAATTGATTTTTATTTCCATTTATAATAAATTTTGTAATAAATGAATTTCCATTTAAACATGTGTAAACCATATTTTAAAATTCATTTGATACTATTCATTCTCTTCATTCCAATGGATAGGCATTAACTACCATTTAAAATAATATTATTGTTATTGTATTATTTTTCAGTATATCTCAATGTTGTGTGCAACATAAGATTTTGGAGAAACCCCTTGTTGCGTGTCGAGTATGCTATTAGAAAAAGTGTCCCCTTTAAAGTAAAATTAATATCTTATTCATAAGTATTAATAGAAATTAAAAGGTATTATTCTATAAATACCTAGGTCATTACAATATCCTCCAAAGTGTGTATCATCCTCTCAGACTGGCCATCTATCTGAGGATGATATGTCGTGCTCATCATCAACTGTGTCCTAAGGGATTGCTACAAGGATTTCTAGAAAAAAGATGTGATCCTTAGATCTCTATCTGATACAATCAAAAATAGAGAACTATGCCTCTTTACCACTTCCCGAATATAGATTTTAGATAGATCTTCCATCGTATGAGATTCGTGAATCGGGGTGAAATGGGCCAACATTGTGAGCCAATGCACAATCACCCATATGACATCGTATTTCTTGACTGTTCTCAGAAGACCTATCAAAAAATACATTATTATATATTCCCATTTCCACACTAGGATAAGTAAAGACTGCAACATGTCTTTTGGCCGTTGATGCTCTGCCTTGACTTGCTGACAAGTCAAGAATCTCAAAACGAACTCCACCACTTTTATTTTCATACCCACCCACCAAAACTGGGCTTTCAATGCCTTGTGCATTATCTGAATTATAGGATGAACATCCCACCTGGAGTGATGATAAGACCTGAGAATTTCTTGGTAACAAGCCATCAGAACAATTATTTGATTCCGAAAATGTAAAAATGAATTCCCATTCAGTTCCTAGCCCTCAATGGTATCCCCACCAATGAGTTTTGACCTCATATTCAAATAGTCAAAATCAGATTCTTTTGCCTCTTAAACCAAACCAACCAAGTTACGAATCAATGAAAATGGAAAGAAGACTACTCTGTCACCCGAGTCCTCACATTCCAACTGCATGTCATCTATGACCGACATCAATTGTCATTGATCTGATGCATGTTTCACCACCTGAGCATATGATTTACTACTTAATGCATCTTCCACCGAATTTCCATTAACCGGTGTCTACATTAAGTCGAAATCAAACATCTGGAGATATTCTATACATCTCCTTTGCCTCAAATTCAAATATCTTTGTGATAAAATATGCTTTAAGGTATTTTGATCGGTAAACTCTGTGAATTTCTCACCAAAGAGATAATTATGACACATTATTAAATCATGATCCACTTCTGCCAACTCCAAATCATGTGTTGGGTAGTTCTTCTCATGAAACCTCAACTATTGTGAGCTATATTCAACCACATGATACCCCTACATGATAACACACCCCAACCATAGTCCCGATGAATCACAGTACACCACGTACCCTTTCCCTAGTTTAGAAAAAACCAAGATTGGTGATGATGTAAGGTGACCCTTTAGCTCTTCAAAGCATTTCTGACACTACTCATTCCATTGAAATGGGATATTATTCATTGTTCAAGCTTTCATTGGTGAATAAAATCGTGATAAATCACAAACAAATCGTCGATAATAGCCCGTTAGACCAAGGTGGCTCTGTTTCTCAAAAATGTTCTTTGGTGGTTTCCAGGAGATAATTGCCACTATCTTTTTTGGATCAAATGAAACACCTTTCTTGGAAATAACATGGCCAAGGAAATGAACCTCCTGTATCCAAAAGTCCCACTTTGGCAATTTTTCATACAACTGATGATCCCTCAAGATCCCCAACACTATCACCAAGTGATGCTCATGATCTACCCTTGTCCTCAAATACACCAGTATATCATCCACAAATACCACCACAAAAGAATATAGATATCTCTAAAATATCCAATTAATCAATGCCATAAACACCTCTGGTTCATTCGTTAAACCAAAGGGCATAACCACATACTCGTAATGGCCATATCTACTTATAAAAGTTGTTTTCAGGATATCCTTCTTCCTTACCCACAATTGATGATATACTAGCCTCAAGTCAATCTTAGAGAACCGCTGAGCTCCTCTCAATTGGTCAAACAAATCATCAATGTGTGGAAGTGGATATAGGTTCTTTATCGTGACCTTATTAAGTCCACAATAATCAACACAGGTCTATAGAGTTCCATCCACCCTTTTAACAAACAAAACCAGTGTTTCCCATGGATAAATTCTAGTCCGGATAAACCCTTTGTTTTCTATCTCTTCCAACTACACCTTTAATTCTCACAATTCTGTTGGTTTCATATGTTGAGATGGAAGTAAAAAAGGACTGGTCCCCAGAAGGAGATCAATCATAAACTACACTTCTCTCATAGGTGGAAACCCTGAGAATTCTTCAGAAAATACGTCCATAAACTGATCCACAACTACCAGAAGAACACTCTGTTCAATACATTCCACTGATTCCAATGAAAAATCCACTAATTGATATGAGATCATGCCAACAGTTGGTGCCAATAAATCTGTTTCACCTAGTTTTTCATTCTTCTCCCCTCTAAAGAGATGTTCAACGCCATCCCCCATCATAAAACTAACCATTCACGCATAGCAATCAATGTGGGACTTAAAAATTGTCAACCAATCCATTCCTAGGATTATATCATAAGAATCAATCTCAAACACTAATAAATCCCACATCAATTCAATGTCATCCACAACTAAACAACACGCTCAACATAGGAAGGCTCGACACTTGCTTTGACCCAGAGGAGTTTGTAGTTTAAAAATAGAAGACATCATTTCCACATGTAAACCCAACAAAAAAATGATGTGAGAAGTAATAAAAGAATGTGAATCACCTGTATAAAACAAATCTTACATCAACATGGAATTTAAAAGAACTATACCTCGCACCATTGATGGTCCCGACTGATCATCCACCAAAACATGCTCAACTCAAAACAACTACTTTTTGCCATGCTCTACTCTTTATTACCCTTATGAGGTGTCATGGTATTTCCGGAATCACCATGACCAACTTTTCTCTACTGATGAGGGATATTTTTTCCCCATCCAATCGAGTCATAAGACACCAGCAACCCTTGAGGAGTGTCACGAATACCCGACCTCGAAGCATTTTGAAAATACCACTGAAGATTCCCCATCTTCTTACAATTATGACATGCTCGAGGTTGTGTCATACAATCCCACTTGATGTGCCCTATAGAGTCACACTGAAAACAGCCCAGATTACTGTGAGGCTTGTGAGAAAGATTCACCGATCATACCATCTGATTCTGAGCCGTAATCCCACCCTATAAATAAGTGTCCCTCTTCTTCTTAAACCTAGCATTCGAGTTCCCACTATTTCCCATGGGTACCAACATGCTTCCCCCACTTGTAGCCCCAAAAATATCCCACTCAGTTATGGTATCTCTATTCACCATTTTCATGTAATCATTTATACATAGCACTTTTATCTTAGAACAAATTTCTCACCTCAACCCATATTTAAAAATTCATGCCTTCAATGATATGATACCTTCTACCTTAGGTGAAAACCACACTAAGTTCATAAACTTAGACACATATTCTGTTACCACTATGTTCCCTTGCTTTAAACTGAAGAAATTCATTGTATGCTGAATTTTGAACGTATGAGGGTAGAGTTGTTTGTTAAACAATTCCTCAAAACCCTCCCATGTCACACCTTGGTCCATCCTAGATTGGACCTCCAACTCCCACCACTGAAGGGAAATATATTCCAACATATACATGGATAAATTCACTTTCAACTCTGATGTGGTTCCCAAGAAGTCAATTATCTTATTCATTCTGTTTAGCCACTCTTCAACCCTTTCTGGATGTGAATCACCCCTAAATATTGGTGGATTCTTCCTTTGAAACTGAACCGCATAATCCCCAGGCTTCAGTTCATCAGCTTTATTCCCACTTTCCACATGTTGGAAAGCTTGCACTATACTCTGCACTAGCTTCTGGTTCACCTTGGGCTCAGGTGCAACCACATTTTCAGCAGCTTTCTCTAGTTGGTATCTACGACGCCTACCCGATGCCATTTCTATCAATACAAAAAACAACCATAAGTCCCACTCCCTTAACAATAAAGAGTATACAATTTTCAAATTCAATTACATAACAACTATCACAACCAGGCTTTCCACATGTTCACATCTATCATGTTGCGCTATTCTGAAAAATCCACCATGTTTTGAAAATCAACCCATTTTCAAAATACCTTGAGTTTCCATGTTTCAAATCCTTCCGTTTTTCAATTCATATTTTTCAAAATCCACACATTCATATCACACCATAAATCATTATACCCCAATAAAATATGCATCCTAGTGGGAAGTCATTTATACTATGCATGTCATGCTCAATTCATTGGCTACACCCATGACAATGAGACTTCTAATGCCTATAAGTGTCTCCAAACACTTATGTACCCAACTCCCCAGTAACTTGAGGTTCAGTATAAAAGGATTAGCTATGTTATTTTATGATATACATTCCATGTTTCGATAATCCTGTGCCTTGCTACCATCCTGACTTAAGGAATAGACTAAGAAAGAATGTCAACACTAAGACCAACAGTCAACACCAAAGGACCAAACAACTTCTATCACTTGAAATCTAGGGACCGAACAAACTGATACCACTTGTAACATCCTACCCCATCCCATTGGAATGAGAGGGTGGAATAATGATAATTTTCCCTAAGTGACATTCCCAAGGCGCTAAAGGGTGGAAATAAATGCCAAGGGCTTCAAGAATCATTGGGGAACAATTTTCCCTTAAGATAAAATCAACCAACCAAAAATTCCATTACCAACAAAGCTACATGATGCATGTCCACAAAACCATCCAACCCATATGCTACCAAAATACAACCTAACTAATCCATAACAATTCCCAAATTCCAATACAACCGAACCAAAAATCAGAGTACCAAGTGGAAGACTACACAACAAGACCCCAAAGAACTAGGAAACCATCTATAGCTCCACACCAAGCTCCATGCTTCAAGCCCACAACATCACCAAAGCATCATGTCAAACTGCTATAAAAAAGAGATGATTTATACTTACATGTGTACCGGAATACAACATATACAAAATCACCCAAGTTCCAAAGCAGGGGGTGAGTAAAAATACTCAGTAGGTTTTCCCCAAATTACTTCCCTACACACTCCACTAGGAAAGAATCGTTAGAACATTTATATAAAACAATAAATAGTGAAACCATTACCACAAGACAAACATACCCTTACCAAGACATGTCAAACAAGGTAAATCCAAACAACCATTCCATAATCTACTTCACCATTTCACATTAGCACAATAATTTCCATCTTGCAAAGCAACACACAACAAGGCCACCAAAATGGTGGAGCTTTCATCCAACCTGTTCACTACATTTCCAACTAGTGGTGCTTCCCAACCACTGTCCATAATGGTGGCTCTTCTATCCACTATCCATCACCTTTTATAGTGATACTTCTTTCCCACTTCCACACAATCATCACAAGCCATAACACTTAATCAACCAACAAGTAAAAAGCACCAAGTCCACATAATAAGCACACTATCATTTCCAACACATGCCAATTCACTTCAATAAATAACCCATTTATTGAAAACACCCTTTAAAAAACTTTTCAATTCCCAAACATATTTAAATAAATGAAATCCTTATTGAAAACCATCTTTCACAAAACATTTTTCATAAAAAAACACTGACAATTTTAAAATCACACAATAAAGCCCATTTTTGCAATAATAACCCATTTTCCCCAAAATCCCCCAAATAATCACTGAATGGGTTTACAAAAAGATTCACACATAATTATCACAATTAATTTCAAGGAAAGAAAATTAATTTCAACCAAGACCACTAATTCTAACCAAGTGGAGTCAAGATAGAAGCCACCTACCTTTAGGGTTCCGGTGAAATCGACCCACGAACAACTGCACCACAAATCTGGAAAACACTCCATTGAAACCACTCTATATTATCTTAACTAAAAT
Organism: Viscum album; assembly: GCA_963277665.1. Classification (NCBI taxonomy): domain Eukaryota; kingdom Viridiplantae; phylum Streptophyta; class Magnoliopsida; order Santalales; family Viscaceae; genus Viscum; species Viscum album. The sequence goes on along the minus strand of OY728147.1, from coordinate 1,687,853,821 downwards.
CAAAAAGCCTTAATTTCATCATTTATGGAAACAAAAACCCTATATCTACACACAACGGATGTAGATCTAGAAAACTAAGAGAGAGGGAAGAGTAGATCTAGAGAAAACCAAAGAGAAACCAAGAGAGAAGACTTACCTGAGATGAACTGACTTCAAAACACCAAGAAACCCCTTAAAATCCCTTATAAAACAAGTGAGATATCACCCCTATCCCTTGATAATAGGAAATCACAAGTGGGGATCGAGTGGGGGAGAGTTTGGGTGTTTTTAGGGAAATCTCGACTAATCCCAAATTTTAAAACCCTGTTTTTAAAGTGTCGCACAGTTATCTCACATGGTTAGACAAACTATGAACTAACTACGTAACTATTTCTACCTCAAAGGGGAACCTTGTACGGCCCACCCCACAGGTTTAGGAAAACTATGCGCAAACTGTGTGTACCCCACTGCCCGCACGGTTCATCTTGCACGGTTTCCCCTAACCATGCAGCCTTAAAAAGCCTCCAAACTTATTTAAAACCATTCCAAAATCTCTCAAACTCTTCCCAACTCATCCCAAGAACTTTAAACACATAAAAAGGCATAAAAAAGGCTATATAGCTCAAACTGGGGTGCTACATCGCCCTATCATAATAGAAACCTCATTAAAAGATAATATAAATTTTATAACTAGATGTTTGGTTCTAAAATGTTGGATATAGTGTATTAAAATTTTAAAAACTCCATTATGTGTGGTTGTTTTGTTAGATATCCATACATTTAATCTAAGAAATAAATCTTTGGAGTATCCAAATTGACTGCAATGAGCATCCAATGTTTCCTAACAACACAAAAAATAATAAGTAATAAAATAAATTAAAATATATTTTTTATGATTCATTTATAGAGTTATACCTCTTTATCATTGTTATTAAGAATAATTTGTCATCTGTAATTTTGTTGTTAAATGATTTGAGCAGGCTTGCCACTATTTCACCCTCTTTATTGGATTCTATTTTTTTCTATAGAGGTGACGTGAGGACTAACGAGTCCAAATTTTTTTTCATGGGGAAATCTCTTCAATTGTTTTTCATATATACATATTTGAAAAATATGAAATGTATTTTTTCATAATTATCATAGTATATCAGATTTTGGAAAATAAAATCATGAAAACATATCTCATGTATACATTTACAACTGAGTTGCCTAGCCAATCATACTCCAGGATTTCACTTACATTTTCAATACTAAGGAAATCTAGATTTTCTCTACTGTACATATTTTAATCAAAACAATTGTGTGGGTACCACTATCTTTCAACTTTGTATTCACATGAGCCTACAATGATAATAAATGTGGATATAGAATGGGTCGGTTTAAGGTGCTTTATGTAGATCGTTTCGATTGGTTGGTTGATCCTTGAAATGTTTTTGAGTTGTTCTTTCTTTTCACCCCCTTCCCTATGTTTTTCAATAATAGTATTCATTGTTTTAGACCTTTTAATTAAATGTTAAAGGTTTATCTTGAAAAATAAATTGGAAATGATTGCCTCCTTGTCGACATGTTTTTTTACAAGATTTGACGGTCATGCGATGAATGTTCCAAGAGCTTGTTCGACCTTATGACTATCTTCATAATCAATTGGAATAGGTATCTCGGTGCTTGGATGATGGGATACGTTAATAAAAACTTTTACATGACCTATTGGAAGTGGTCTGTTGTGTATCATGGAATTCTGGATATTGAACATTGTATCCCTCACTACAAGTTGATGGGTGGGTGTTGATAGATACAAATCACAGTCATTTTCACCCTATAGAATATCAGTACAGGAAAGGTATTAGTGTATATTTGATTCACAATTTACAGAAACAATTATTATAACATTTATTACCTCATCTAAGACAAGTTTTTGAGGGGAATGGCTCACCAAAAATCTAGTGTGGGTGGGGTGGGATCTTCACGCGCTGGTTGTTCTTGAGTTAATTCTTCTCTTTGCTCCCCCCCCCCACACCATAAAATTTTTTATGATCTATCTCTGCTATTGCATTTTTTTCTTCAAGGATATATACTCTTTATCTCATCATTTTCATTTCTTCACTTTAATCCTCCTATTGTTTTTTTCTCAAAATATGTTTGGGGTGTCACCTCAAAACCCGCAGCTCTGATGCGGCCATACTTTTTTGGCTGATTCAAGGCCACCGAAAGTATTTCTGCATCCAGTTTGGATGTTGTTGATTCCTATGAAAATGTCAGATAAAAAATATAGGAAAATAAGTAATCATTTTTATGTAATATTGATTTAAAGAAAAATAAATACTTATTATGTTATACTTACACATGTTTCCCACACTTTTTGTGTGTTTTCATCTATCAGTATCCCATATTTATTTACACACTCCTCCTTCCATAGCACATGGCATGGGATGGAAGTGACTTTGTATTTGGATTCATCCATCTACATATAAATAGAGGAAAATAGTTATGGTGTTGTTTTATGTCACATAAAAGTATTACGGTAGATTTAAAATACGTACTAATTTTTTTTCAAGTGAATCATACCCCATCCTTACTTTATGGTAGGGGTACACTGGTTTTGCTACTCGTTCCTTATTTTTAGCACTCAGTTGTTATTTCATAAATAAGAATTATCAATCAAAGTAATGAATACATGTATTTTCAAACAACTTATTACCAAATACAATGTATCTGAAAAGACTTCTCCACGCGACAGTTAGTAAACGCATCTCATGCTCCTTGGGTCATCAAGTGTGCATAAATAGGAGGTGGGTGTGGGTTTATTTTTCCTTCAACGTCTTTAAGATAATATCTCATTAAAATTTTGAGAAATCCTCTGTGAATCCTTCCAGAAACCCTTAATACATAGTCCTTATGCGAGTAATCTACTATAAATTCACTCTACAAGGGATCATGAAGAGTAAGTCAATGTTTCATTATTTTATTTTTTATTAAATTAAAGAAATTATATCATAATGTTACCATAATATCTCCCCACATCATAGTATTAATCCAGATTAAAACATGGTTCCGTGACAATACATCACTCGGCACATGTTACCGAGTAAAGATTCCAATGTAACTATTGAACATGTCCTTATTAGGGTTAACATGTTGGTCCTACTTATTCCATCTGACCTCGTATTTGATGCCTTTTTCTTTTTACTTAAGGATTTTTTCTAACACTATCAAACTACAACACTACTATTTTTTCTGAACCACCAATGTTTCATTGACTACCATTTCCTCAATTTCAACATCGTCAATTTGTTCCTCTAGAGTGCTAGCATCTACAAGTGTATATGGTGGTTGTACCTCTGCACTGGGAGTAGCAGCAGTAGGTTGAGAAACCTTTTGGTCCTATGTTCTGTGAGAAACAGCATGTTAAGAGACCTATTGTTCCTCTGTATTGTGAGTAGCGGTAGGTTGATAGACCTATTGTTCCTCTGCACTGTGAGTAGCAACAGGTTGAGAGACCTATTGTGCCTCGAGATTGGGAGCATCATCACGTGCAGAAGTCATTATCTACAGAAGCGGTTTAACATTTAATTTAGATTACATAAAAGTAGCAGCGAATAGATAATAACATAATGTAACATAAAGTATATTACAAAAAATATATAACCTGATTATTGAACTCTCTTTTTTTAAAAGGATGAAGGGATTTGACCCCTCTATTGACTATCCAAATCTCTTAATTGTGGTCTCCTTCAACATAAAAAACATTGTCTATATTGGGACCGCTATGAAATGATTGTGACATCCCAATTAAAGTTTTATCCTCCGTTGAATTTTCATCTTACCCTTTAGTGGTTTTGGTCGATAACATAACAATTGACCGGTTTTAGTTTGCGGGATCTGGAACATAAAATAATTGTACTATCTATGATGTCATTATGAACAGTTCATCTTTGTACCCTTCCTTATTTAAACCAACTTTCATGAATAATAAATCATCTATTTTAACAACACTCCTATTATCAACCCACTTGCATTGAAAAATCATCACTTGGAATTTCATATAATCCAAATCTCTTATTTGTTTGATGATGTCAAAGTATGACATATTCACATGAATTGGATTTTTTTCCTTAACACCAGAAATATGCATCGCTTCATCCACAAGTGTAACTCCACTATTATTCATGGTACTATCTTCATCATGTTCATAAGAATATAATTTATAACCATTAATTACATAATCATTATAAGATAATACACAGACACTTGGTCCTTCGGCCAGCCATTGAAGTCATTCAGAAATTGAGTCTATATTTTCATCTGAATCCTTAAATATATGGTCCTAAAACCATCCTATAAATTGTCAATTTTGAGTATTTGATATCCATTTTTCATCCCTTTATGGATTTAAATTCATAATAATTTCTTTGTGGGTTTCAACATATGGGTAAACCTCTAAACTATTATGAAAAACTTAAATGTGGGCCTACTTGAAATTTGTAATATTGATTGTGACAACCTATATTCCAAAAAAATTCTTCACCCGCAAGGCTCCCAGTGTGATGAGATTTCGATATACCAATTCTTTCCACATCAGATAGGTATTCGGTACAGAATTCAATAGATTTCTTAATAATATATCACTCTACAATAAAACCCTCTGGTTGACTTCAATTTTCGACGTACCCTTTCAAAATTTTCATATATTGTTCAATGGGGTACATCTATCTATAGTATATAGGACCACATAGTCGAATATCTCTAACTAAGTGAACCATCAAATGGGCCATCATATCAAATAATGGTTGTGGGAATAATATTTTTAATTCACATAATATGATGGTAATTTCTCTTTCCATAATCTAAAATTTTCCAAGTTTATAAATTTTTTGTATATAACTTTGAAGAAGAAACAAAGCTTTCTTAATGTATAATAGAAATTCTTGGTAAAAATTCAACCTAAAACTATAGGAATTAGATCTTGCATCAAAATGTGGCAGTCATATGATTTTATACCCTTTAACTTTAAATCGGTCATTAACACGATGTTCTTGATATTCGATGAATACCCCTCTAGAACCTTTACATCATTCAAGAAGTTTCAAAACTGATATATCTCCTTCATGGAAATATTGTAAGCAGTTGGAGGAAGAAAAGTTAATTTTTCACCCTTCATTAGCACCAAATATTCTCGTATTTCCATGTCAACCATGTCCAACATAGACTTAATTCTATCCTTTGTTTTGCCAAGTTCATTTAGAAATGTGTCAATGATACTATCACATAAATTTTTTTCAATATACATAGCATCAAGAAATTTTCTGATGTAGAGACAATTCAAGTATATTAATTCAAAAAAAACTAATCTCTACTTCCAAATTCTTTTCTCAAGGTTTTTTTAAAATGGTTTACCAAAACCAATGTCCACGTCTTTTACTTTATCAAACACTTGATCACCTGTTAATAGAGATGATGTTGTACCTTCTTCTAAACTACCATCAAATGATTTCATCTAAGATTTTTATTTATGTCATCATGGTAGAAATGTGTGATGTCCTAAAAACATGGTTTTCGTTGAACGTTTCAACCTAATTGATTGTGTACCTTATTCGTATATGGGAAACCCATGAGTTCCTTTAATGATGTATCCTGAAAAATTTTCATAAGCAAGAAAGTCATTTATCGTCCCATACAACATGGCTCTCAACATGAAATCTTCATTTTTGTAAGCATCATACAATGTAACACCTGAATCCAACAATAATTTTGAATCCTCGATCAATAGATCCAAATAAACATCAATATCATTACCCAGTTGTTTCGGTCCTGATATAAGCATAGATATCATGATGTGTTTTCGTTTCATACATAACCATGGTGGAAAGTTATAATTTACTAACATAACCCACCATGTACAGTGAGTGCTATTTTGAAAACTAAAAGGATTCGCTCTATCTGTAGATAACACAATACAAAGGTTTCTCAGCTCATTTCCAAAATCAAGATACTCATGATCGATTTTCTTCTATTGAGGATATTCTACCGAGTGACATAATTTCCCATATTTATTTCTTCTGTCTGTGTGCCATGTCAATTTCTCTTCAGTCTCCTCACTTCCATATAGGTTCCTAAACCTTGAAATGATTGGAAAGTACTATACAACTTTCATAGGACCGGATTCATATTTCTTGTATCAAGAAGAACCAATCTTTGGGAATTCTCTAAGTGATTTGTGTTCCTTTAGAAATAGTATACAGTCATTAAGGTAGGCATGTATTCTTTCAGAGATCATACCCATCGAGCATAGTATTTTTTTGGCATCATATGTTTGGCTCGGGAGCTCATTATCTTATGGGAGCATGTCATTCAAGAGATAAAGTAATTCTATAAAACTGGAGTCACTCCATATGTTTCCTTCTTTCAAATTATACAGCTTCATTATAGATGAAAATGTTGTATATTTAGTGAAACCACCATACAAAGTCATATTTGCATAACTCTTTAACTGCTCAAACAATTCATCTTCAACTGTTCTTGGCATTTACTCAATATGATCTTCATCATCATTAACATCTGTAATCACGTCCTCGATGTGGTCTTCTTCATTGTCCACACTTTTAATTATATTAGATGATCCATAAAATGCACTGGTATCCCAGCCACTAGATACATTATCTTTTTCCCTATGTTTATTCCAACATTTATAACTTTGATCTATTCCATGACAAATCAAGTGTTCTTCCAACTCCTATGGACTAACTTTTCTTGAATAACAACATTGTAAACACGGACAAAGGATTTTAAAAGGGTCGTATACATGATCTTTTGCAAACTTGATGAACTCTTTCACTCCATCTCCATACTATTTTATCAAATGATTGACATCCATCCATTATTTATTCATATTCATCCTATTTTATTTGGTGATATTAGTATTTAACAAAATAAATACACAAAATATTGATATAATATAATGGTTTTCCTAATTCTTTAAAAATATAAACTTAAAAGATTATGGAAAAACTACAGTTCAAATGTCCTTTGAAAACTATTTAAAAAATCACACTTGAAATATCATTAAAAAACAAAACATTTACACAAATTACTCTTTAAAATAACACACCCTTTTTAAAATAATTTAATCAGTTCCAAACACTCTTTCACAAAACCACAATTACTTTTTTTAAACATTCAAGGAAACTTCATGATCCAAAAATCTTAATCATTTAAAATGAACGAAAACCCTCTAAGAAACATTTCAAAACACTTGAATCATTTTAAAAGATCCTCTTGGTCATTTTCATAAATACATAGATCCCAAGAGAGACACTTTATAAAAGATACATATAAAATACCTCGATTCATCACAAATCAATTAGTGTTGTATGATTCCATCACACTGTTCCAAAGGTTGGTGTAATAATAATAATTTACATAAGCATTTGATGTTATGCTCCCCACCATTGGATATACCTTATCCAGGATTACATTGTCTATTTATATCAATTATGCTTCACCATAACATCAGAGTCACAACAGATATGTTCCATAGTTAGTGACCACACTCACAACCATGAAACAATCGTGTTCCAATTTACTACAAACACTACATTATCCCAATTTGGATCAAACAAAATAAATTGGTTGTACACCCCAAGAATAATGTATATGTCTCTCACATGAAGTAATATTGGTTCATTCCTTTATAAATACACCTAAGAAAATCTATAAGCATGAACCAAACTACTAGATTGAGAGCGCTCCCAACACTCCCCTTCTCATGTACAATGCATCCACATGCATACCCACAAAGATGTGTTTTTATATAATTATATATTGGTGATAGAATACCCCTATAGGTTCAATGAATTGGAAGATTAGCCACATCCATCCAAGCCCCTGGTAAATAGTAGTCTCCCCAACTCCCACTATAAGACCCAATAGATAACACCTGGTAAGAATTTCCCCTTCTCCCATATGGGGGTTTGAAACACCTTCCCTGAAACTTGAACCTTGAAGAGTTTAAAAAACTATGATAGTGCTAAAATTTGGAAATATATTAGAAGATATAAGCTAAAAGGAGCATAAAGTAGGTTGATGAAACATTTGAGAAAGAAAGATAAGAAGATCAATGAATAATGGAAAAAAATAGAAGATGGTCGGTTGGTTAATAAGGAAAACCCACTAAAATATCAACCACTACTACCATTTATAGGGATTGAAATTACATGAGAGTATAATGAAAAATGAGAGAAATTTTTATAGTTGATTAAGAAATAATAAATTAATATAGCATTTATTGAGGCTATGGTGAATATGTCTACCTATACAAAATTTATGAATGAAATGGTTTATGAAAAGATAAAGAAAATGGAATTGGGTACCATAAAATTGATGGGGTATTGTTCTATTGTTGTATGAATAAGCCTATTGAATAATTAATGTGATCTCATTAACTTTTCCATTCTGATTAATATTGGGTATAATGAGTTTGGTTGGGATTTGAGTGGATTATTAGTTATCATGAATGTAATGTCTTGCTTTATATTTAAAATCTAGGGATTGAGAGAGATTAATCCAACTTGTAAATACTAAATTCTGGAATCCACTAGGTTTTCTTGAGGATTTCATTTTCAAGGTGGACAAGTTCAAATTCCCAGTAGAGCTTATTTTGATGGGCATGGAAAAAGACAAGGATCTTGAAATATTGTGAGGACCATACCCATAAATGGAAGGCAAATTTTATAAGTTCAAAGTGTGGAGTTATTCTTTAGATTTAGTAGAGTAGAGGTGATGTTCAATATCCATCAGACAATGAAAAATCTTGATAATAAAATAGATGAGTAGGGAGAATATAGATTACAAGTACTTGGGGATACTACTATCCTTGGAAAATTATTTTATGTGGAAACATTAGTTAATAAATAAGTTTGAGAAGAAGATGTATGGATCTAAAAAGGTTGTTGTAGATACTTCATACAATTAAACCTTCATTTTCAGTGAAATCGCACATAGAAAATCATATTTCATGTTAATCTTGCATGCCTAGAATGATGCATGGGCATGGGTCTCTTACCAATAATCCAAGATCCAAAACCCTTAAATCATAATATTCAAACTCAAGTGTATCACCCAAGGTGAAATCATACAATAGTAAAAATGGAAACAAAGAGCAACAATCCCATCACCCTGGTAACATGGACTTCCTATCGAAAAAGTTTTTCATGACGCACTAGTATGAGGTATGTCATATATTGTGAAACATCTTTAATCCTGTAAACTAATAACTCCTCAACTCATAAAAATATAGGTATTGATACCATTTGTTCATGAACTAGAATGGGTTTACCTGGCTTATCACCTGATCTACCATGATACAAAACCTCTAGAAACCCTCCTCATATGTCAGAGGATACCAACTAGTCATGAGGGCATAAAAAAGAATACGGTGGAGAGAATATTTCATTGGATCAGAGTTCGTTAATAGTGGAAACAAGGACAACCAACATGCAATTCCTTTAGTACGCAAACAAGGACCACCAACGAACATGATTTTCAGTAGGGCGTTTAGCCTATACAATTCACAACATCACCATTAATATCAAATTGTAATAACATGTGAAATGGATGAGAAAGAGGATAAACCTCATCGTAGAGGTGTGGTTTAGCACGTAGCGGAGGTGTGTTCACGGCGGAGGAGAGGTGCACTACAAAGGAGTCCTCTGACAGAGGAGAGGCGAACAATAGAGGAGAGGCACATGGGGAAGCTGGGTTTGTGGAGGAGGAAATTGCAGAGGCAGGGGAGTCATCGGAGAAGGAGAGGTGCGCGGAAGAGGATTCCTCCAGCGGAGGAGAGGAGCATGGCGGAGGAGAGTCATGCGATGGAGGAGAGGCACATGATGGAGGAGAGGCATGAGAGGAAGGTGGTTTCACGACAGAGGAGTCAACGGGAGAGGATGAGGAGGAGGAGGCGACGACAACAGCAATTGGCTTCTACGAGAGCTTGAGGGGTGCAAGGAAGGAGGATAAAGTTAGAGTTTCATTATAAAATTTGGTGAAACTTTTACCAACACTAGTTAAAAAGCACTGATAAATGTATGTTTTATAAGCACTAAAATAGAAAGTGCTGATAAAACATACCTTTATCGGCACTTTTTTAGTGCTGGTGAAGATAGGTCTTTATCATCATTTTTTTAGCGCTGATAAAGATGGGCCTTTATCATCACTTTTTTAGAGCTGATAAACGTATAACGTTAATAATTTATTTATATTATTATATATATTTATAAAATTATATATATGATAAATATTTATTTATTTATTTATAATTATAACTATAAATAAATATTTATATTTATATTTATAAAATTATAAGAAATATACTTATTATATTTATAATCTTAAAAAATATATATAATAAATATATTAATTATATATATTTATAAGATTATAGATATATATAACTATATTTATTCTAATTTTATAATTATTCATATGAATATATATTTACTTATAATTATAATTATAAATGAATATTTATTTATTTATTTAAATAATTATAAAATTATAACAAATTTATATTTCTAATATTTATAATTTTATTAATATATTTATTATAATTTTATAATTATTTAAATATATTTATATTTATTTATAACTATAAATATAAATATTTGTATTTATTTATCAATATTTCAATATATTTATAAATATATTTATTTTATTATATATAAGATTATATATGAAAATAATAAATATATTTTTTATAAATTAATAATTATTTAAATGAATATATATTTATTTATATTTATAACCAATAAATATATATTTATTTATTTGTTATTAAAAATTATAATAAATAAATATTTATTTATAGTTGTAATTATAAATATATTTATATTTAAATAATTATAAAATTATAAACAAATATATTTATAATTTTATAAATATATATAATTAACATATTAATTATAATTTTTTAATTATTTAAATATATCTTCATTTATTTAGAATTATATTTATAACTATTTGTATTTATTTATAAATATTTGTATATAAATATATATAATTAATATATTTATTATAATTTTTTAATTATTTAAATATATCTATATTTATTAGGAATTATAATTAGAAATATTTTTATTTATATATAAATATTTGTATATATTTGTAAATATATTTATTTAATTATATATTTATAACTTTATAAGTAGAATAATAAATATATTTATTATAATTTTATAATTTTTTACTTGTATATATTGATTTCTAGTTATAATTATAAATATAAATAAATATATTTATATATATATATAATTATAATATATGTATTTATTGTAATTTTATAATTATTTATATATATAGTTATAATTGTAATTACAAATAAATATATTTAAAACGTATTTATATGAAATTAAAATTTAATAATTATAAATATAATAAATATATTTATTATTTAAATATATTTAATGTAATTTTATAAGTATTTTTGAGAACATAATAGTATATATGGGTAACATGAATTAATCATATGCCTAGTAAAATATACATAATAAAAAACGAGTCATTAATGGACAACATGAATAATAAGAATGGTGTAATGTATAAATGAACATTCATGATGATACATAATATATATGTATGCTTGATCAATATATTTATTGACTAAATTCATTGGAAACGCATATATATTTTATAATTATAATATATATATATATATATAATATTTATATATATTAATTATAAAAAAATATAGTAAATATATTAAATATAAGAAACCTAATAAATATAATGGATCTAATAAATCTAATTAATCTAATTAATCTAATTCATTAATCTAATTAATCTAATTAATTAATCTAATAAATCTAATAAATATAAGTCTAATAAATCAATAATAAATCTAATAAATCTAATAAATATATTTATTATTTAATGGAATTTATTATAATCTTATAATTATTTAAATATATATATATAATTATGATCTTAGAAATACATTTTAAAAAACATTATATATATATATTTGAATTATTAAAATATATATATTAATTATAAACATGTGTTTTTTATTTAATGTATACAAATAAACATTATTTTTTAATATAAATATAATTATTTTATATAAATTATTATTGAAAACTTTTATCAGCCCTGAAAATAGCACTGATAAATGTACCCTTTATCGGAACTTTTAGCTAGTGTTGATAAATGCCCCCCCCCCCATCAGCGCTTTCTGCTTAGCGCTGATAAAACGCGATGCTTCTCTTGCCCCGTTTTGTGGTAGCGATTATTCATATTGTTTCTTCTATTTTCAATACTCTGTTATTATTTCCACTATTATAAAAACTTTTCACTAGAGGGTATAGTATCCCCACTATTACTTACACCCTTAGTTAGTATCATATGGAATAAGAGGAGGTGAGTCCAAGGTCACATAACCAACCCGGCTCAGTCACTCCAGGGAGCACCAGGAGAGGGAGGTTACAAAGTGGTATTAGAGAAAGATTTTATTTTTTGTTGCTTTACTATTTAGGAAAGGGAGAAAGGATACTAGAATGTGTTAATGCTTAGTAATGATCTTGTTAATGGGAGTAACTAACTCATGTATGGGGGAATGTCTGAGTGCCCAGATATGGGATTGTTGTTCATGTTGTTCACTTGTTATAGTTTTGATGTTATTTCACCATGGGTAATTCACTTGTGTGAATCCATTGTTTATTGAGATTTTTACTCATGGACTGATATGGTATGATATGAGTATGCATGCATCATGATAGCTATGCACATAGGGATATATGTTGACATGAAATGTTTATATTAGGGTCATATTTATATCATGTGAAATATCTTCCCATATGAATTGTGAAATGAAATTCCATGTTATACCTAATAAATGAAATGAACAAAACTGTTATATTATGCCAAATCACTTGTTAAGCCTATAATATAGGAAACTTGGGCCGGTGGTTCTCTATTGCATCCACCTATTTAGGTTGGTCTTGCTATGTTTCTTTGTTATAAGGTGTGTGTTAAACCTTGTAGAGAAAATACATCCTCATCATCTTCGATTCAAGTATCAGAAAAGTGGAAATCAACATGCTCCTAACATAGCTAATCTAGAACTTCCTACAACTCCATATAATTTTATGGAAGATCAGCTTCGTGAAAGCTTCCTTAGGGTCATGCGATCCATGGAGAGGGAGACTGTTTGAATTTTACCTTTTATTTCTAAGATGATGAGATATTTCTAGCACTATCATCCAACTATGTTCACTAGGGAGGGAGGCCCTGAGGTAGTTAAGTTCTCGATTGATTCAATCTAGACGATCTTCAAGCACCTTGATACACACACTAGTAGGATGGTGAAGCTTGATTATTACATGCTTTGAGTAACATCCAATAGTTGGAGTGATATCCTAGAGAAAGTCAAGTAGCACAAGGAGTTATCCTGGAAGAAATTCAAGGCAAAGTTCTTGATCCACTTTTATCCAGATATTTTGAGGGATGAGAGGGATCATGAGTTCATACACTTGACACATGAGGGTATGTTAGTGATAGACTATGTGGGATGCTTCAAGGGCCTGTAGTGGTTTTCTTTATCCTTGGAATCTAATTAGGTTTCCAGGGCTAGTTGTTTATAGGATGGGATTTTCTACAAGATCAGTTCATAAGTGAACATATTTTGTTTGATTAGCCTTATGGACATGATAAATTGGGCTCTCATCATGGAAGGGAATTTGAGAGAGTCCCTGAGTGGAATCCAGCTAGTTTCAATAGGGTGATCTAGAGGTTCTTCTTTTGGTATTAAGAAGTGCCTCTATGACAGTTCTCACCAAGGCAGTAGTGGGAAGAGTAGACAGGGTAGTTGGAATTCGTTTCAAAATAGTGGCATGTTTTAGTGCTATCAGTGTGGAAAGGCTGACCATAAGATCCCTCGGTGTTTGTACTCCCATTTTAGAGTGCTTTTATTGTGACATGATGGGTCATATTTAGAATTTATGCAAGAACTCATAGTAACATGGTAGTGTAAGGGGATCAGGACAGGCACCTGAGTCTAGGAGGGACTCAGCTGCCCCTTAGTAGATTGGTATCTGGAGTTCTACTAGACATTCAGGGAAAGGTAGGGGATATGGTACCCCAGTATAGGATAAATATTACCATCCAAAGGGAATAATTCAATGGATTTATACTAGAGCCCAAGGCAGAGGGGTGAGTCAATTGCACGCTATGCAGCCAACTCCAACTTATTTGGATGCAAGACCTTTTACTATCAGAGGTATTGTTCTTGTATCATCTACCCTTTATTTCATTTTTTAATACAAGAAATTTTCATTCCTTTTTCTCCACTCTTTTTAAAAATGGTTTGGGATTGGTTTTGGAGAACTTTGATGGTGTTATGACTATCGAAACATCTTGGGAGAGCAGTCAGAGAATATCAAGCACTACTAGGAGTGTTCTCTTGAAATTGGTGGCTATCTTTTCCTTTGGGATCTTTTTATACTGAAATTAATAGGATTAGATTTGATTCTTGGTATGGATTTTATATTTATATACTAGGCTCATATCAACTATTATCAAAGGATAGTTTCCTTTCTATCTCCATAAGGGGGCATATATTCTCAGTAGGATGAGTGGGGTCTTCAAGATATTCATGTAGGACCAATTTAGTGAACATTGGTTTGTATCATTGATCAGATAGAAAGAATTGTTATAGATGATGGAAGAATTCATTAGTATACTTTTCCTCCAGTAGTGAACCATTTTTTGGAACTTTTTTATGAATATTTCTTTGGCTTATTGCCCAAGCGGGAGATCGAGTTCACAATCGAGTTGGTGTCGAGAGTTGAGCTAGTTTCTATCTTGCCTTACAAAATGGAACTAACAGAGCTTCATGAGTTTAAATTTTAGTTGGAAGATATATAATCTAAATGATTCATACAACCTATCACTTCTCTATGGGGTTCTCCCATTATTTTCACCAAGAAGGCTGACATAACACTGTTCTTATGTGTGTATTATTGTAGATTGAACTAGATGATAGTCTATAACCGGTATCCCCTTTCATACATCAACAATCTCTTTGAATAGATAAGAGGTTCCATAATCTTCTCCAATATTTACTTGATTTCAAGGTACCATTAGTTGAGGGTGATACCATTGGGAATACCTTGGACTAATGTTAGGGGTAGGTATGGATTGTATGATTTTGTAGTGATGTCGTTCCATATGATGAACACACTTGTGGTATTCATGGATCTGATGAATTAGATATTTTAACTTTTTTTAGATGATTTTTTAGTAGTTTTAATTTATGATATCTTAGTGTACTCCTAGTCAGAATATGGTCATGTCAAACATCTTGACATAGTCTTGATTACACTAAGAGAGCATCGGCTTTATGCCAAGCTATCTAAATAAAACTTATGGATTGATAGAGTACACTTCTTGGTCCATGTCTTCTTAGAGTTTGGAGTGATAGTAGAACCATAGAAGGTTGAAACTATGGTATATTAGGAATTATCCAAGAATGTCTTTGAGATTCAGATATTTTTGGGTTTAGTCGGCTATTATCAGTGTTTCATCCAGGATTTCTCCCATTTGGTAGTACTAATGTCTATGTTAACCAAGAAATGGGTGAGGTGTTTTTGGTCAGATTCTTACAAGATATATTTTTATAAGATGATGAGAATGTTGTACATAGCATCAATTATCACCTTTATTGTGTTAGTTAAAAATTATACCATTTACTACGATGCATCTAGAGTCAAACTTGGAGAAATTAAGGTGTAGGAGGATCGATTGGTTACATATGGCTCCAGACATCTAAGACTGAATAAGAGGAATTATCCTACTTTTTATCTAGATTTATTTATGGTGGTACACACCCAAATATGATATAGACACTATCTGTTGGGTGAGAGGTTTGTGGTGTACACAAACCAAAATATTCTTAAGTACATATTTTCTCAGCGAGACCTGAACCTTCGAAAGAGGAGGTAGGTATAGTATCTTCAGTATTTCAATTTTGAGGTTGTATTCACATCAGGAAAAGGAAACGTTTTTACTAATGATTTGATCCAGAAGACATGGGAATAGGCAGTGTATGAGTCTTATAAAGATTGGAGGCTGATGGCACTCTTTTCAAACATGGATCTAGATTTATATGAGTCCCAAGGATGAGTAGCTCTTGCTTCGACATCTGTTTTACCCATGCTTCTGGAATGGATCAATACATTTCATTTATCTGATCTAGAGGTATTATCTCTAAGGATCAACTTATATGGTGGGGATCCACCATCAGGATGGAATCTTGATAGTAGTAATGTTCTTCTTTTCAGTGGTTATGTATGCATCCCTACGAGCTTGTGTGAGGAGCCGATGAGGGATTTTCATGATTCTAGATGAGCGGTACATCCAATTATGAAAAATATGTATTGTAAACTCCATAATTATTACTGGTGGATAGGGATGAAAATAATATATTAGTCCTTATGGTGAGATGTTTCACCTATCAATAGGTTAAGGTTGAGCATCAAAGGATTGATGGGTTATTGCAACCTTTACCCATTCCGGAATAGAAGTGTGATGATGCCACTATGTATTTTTTTTTATAGGATTACCCAGGAAACTCCACAAGAATGATGTTTTATGGGTGATCTTGGATCAACTGGAGAAGGTATCCCACTTATTTCTTATTAGGGAGACCTTCACCATTGATGATTTGGGTAGTCTCTATGTACAAGAGATAGTTCAAATATATGGTGTTCTGAGGAGTATCATTTCTAGTTGAGATCCTCATTTTACATCTCAGTTATGGTAGGGTATTTATAAGTCTCTGGGATCATAGGTTTTTTTAAGTATAGCCTATCATCCTCATGATAAAATCCAATCTAAGAAAATGATTATGATTCTAGAGGATATGTTGCGAGCCTGTGTTTTAGATTATGATGGTTCATGGGAGCAGTATCTGTCACTCGTGGAGTTCACTTATAATAATAGCTTATAGGAATCGATATAAATGGAATCTTTCAAGGATTTTCACTGAAATTATTATCATTTTCCACTATTTTTGTTAGAGACAGGTGAGTTAGCGCTTATTGGACCTAGTCTCATCTAGGAGATATCTAAGCTGGTTCATTTGATCAAAAACCAATTGGTGACCACGCATAGCCAATATAAATTATAAATTGATCATCAGAGAAGACCACTAGAATTTTATGTTGTTCATCATGTTTTCTTTTGGGTGTCACCTAGGATAGAGTAATGTCGTATAAGGAAATAGGGTAAGATAACGCTCAGGTTTGTCGGACTATTAGAGATAATGGAAAGGGTCAGTCAAGTGGCATATCGTTTGGCCCTTCCACATCATTTAGATTAAATTCATGATGTGTTTCATGTTTCATGGATTCATATATATCATCCTAACCCTTCTCATATGATAGATATTGATTATGTTGAGATTTATGTTGATGCATCCTTTGAATATAATCTAATTTGAATTGTGGACCTCAGTGAGAAGGATCTTTATGGGAAGATTGTACTTTAGTGTGAGTATAGTAGCATCATAGGTGTATGTAAGAGGAGACCTAGGAGAGGGAGTCTGATATGTGGATATAGTGGCCATACTTTTTCATCTATACCTCCTGGGATTCTTTGGATCACAGTTCAAGGATAATATATTATAGGGTGGGGAGGTTGTAAGATCCCATCATTTTCTAGGTGTGTATCTCTTTAAAATTTCGTAAACCTCATTGATTTGGGATGTTTTCTTTTAAAAAATGGTAATCAAGACTTAATATGATAGGACTATGAGTTTCAAAGGTGCAACAAGAAGAGGGGGAATTTTATGGATGCAGAATTAATTTATGCTATAAATTCCCAATTTACTATGTAAGTTCCCATTTTACATCGTGAAATGGAATTTTACGTTGCAAAAGAGGTTTTTATTTGGTTTTAATTCCAGGTGTTGGGTTTCTTTATTGATATATAAATCGATGGATTTAAGGTGTAAATCCTCTATTTATTTCATAATTATGTCATGCCTAGTTTTAAAACCTATGGAACCTGGAGTTTTTTCACATGTTCTGCCTCTTGATTGTATCCCTTCTAGTGTCTATCACTGGAGATTTCTCTTTGATCTAGAAGCGTGTCCTTGGATCCCCTTATCCCGGATAATGAGATCAAAGATTCTTGGATTTTTCAAAAGGATTAAATAACCTGGATTTTTCACAGATGTTGAGAGTTGGTTGCGCCTACTCTACTTTTGAGGTGGGTGGTTTAAATCATATCCCTAATTTTCTGTTTTCAAATATCCTAGTATGAGAAATATGTGTGATAATACAAGCATTTCATGCATGATCATGCCATCATGTCATGTGCATGACCTAGAAAATTGGATAGTTATCAATTTATTTGTTTTACATGTATAGACCACCCATTGGATCTCTTCATATCCATTACCATTGGGACCAAGACTTTCCCCAACCCGATAGGTGTGCCAACCATCATCCTTGTTGAGACTTGGTCAGTTTGAACATAGATCCCTAAGAGGTTTTGGAAATTTGTTTGATTGTTAGCTTAATATTATGAATTTTCATAACAAGTGAATTTTAGTGATTTCTTATGATAGAATCACTTGGACTAAAATTGGTTAAATGATGTGTAATCAACTTGGCATATTTACTTGATGGGTTGTGGTTATCCTAGAATGCTAACGAACTTGGGTTAAACGATGAATGGAACTAGATGTTATGTAATTATAATGATAATTAGGATACCAACATTATGAAATTTAAATTTATAGATAAATGTTTAATGGATGAATTAACGGTTATGGCATATGGGGACAAGTTTGTTATGTTTGGTTTTTGGTTGTCCTGAAATGCTTATATATAGGGCTCATGCCTAGTTATGTTGAAATTCTTACATATAAGGCTTTCACCTAGTTATGTTGAAATTTTGATATATAGGTATTACACCTAGTTATGCTAAAATGATGAAATATAAGGATTTCACCCGGTTATGCTAAAATGATGATATATAGAGATTATGTTTGATGCTGCTAAAATGATTATATAAAGGGTTTTTCCTGGTTCTTCTATATTGGTTATCCTATTATTTTGTGTACTATACCCTGTGAGGGTCATGGTTATGGTTGTTTTGGTTCTTTTACATGTTTAGAGATATCCAGTATGGTGTCGAAGTGGGTTGGGGCAGACCTCGGGTGTCAACCTGGAGCTTGTGGGTCAGTGTATTTGTTTCATGTACAGTATTAATTTGTAAAATTAATACCCCATTTATCGATTTATTACATACACTATACTCTGAGACTGTATTTATTTAGGAATGGTGGTGTTGACCTACTGAGTTGTACTCACACCCTGGATAGGCCATCATTTGTTACCTAGATAGATTTCATGGATACATGTTTAGATAAGGGAATGGGACCCTATTATTGATTGTTACTTGATGGAAGGATTATAGCTTGGAGACGTCCTGGGGTTTGGGATCGGGGTCTTTTGAGTCTTTATTTGATTTTTTTTAGTATTTTATCTATATGACTTTCAACATATCATTTAGTTACATTTCAGTCTGACATTACATGGTTCTATTATTATTGGATTGTTTTATTCGTCCTTATTCTGCTATGGATTCTTATTTTATTATTCATATTGTTTTTGATATTTATACTAATTTTTTTATAATTTTCACTGTTTTAGAAACTTTGTAACAGATGGAATAGTCTCCTCACTATTCATTACACACTCACTACTAGTCTGTAGCCTCTGGTGTATGGGGAGATGCGCCTGAGGTCACATAACCAACTTGGATTGGTCACTAAAGGGAACACTGGTTCCGGTTCATTACATCTAATCATTCTCAAAATTTGTACCCACATAAAGGCCACTAAAATCCTCCAAACCCATATAAAGGCTACCAGAGACTTCACCCAAGAAAATTAGAACTCAAAAACACTCAAGGAAGGGATAAAAGTAAGGTGTAAGGTACCTAAAAATTCCATGTCATTAAAATATCCCCCTTTAAGGACCTATCTTCCTCAAGAAGTGTCTCTAGATATGTTTCTAAAACAAATCAGGTTGTTGAACTCATAGATCATATTCTCTCTCCCGAGTCTCCTCTTGGATATGTCCATGCTACCCTAGAACTAGAACTAGTGATATTGTCCTCCCCCTCAACACTTTCATGATTCGGTCTACAATACACATCAGGCGCTCCATGAATGATGTGTCAGGATCCATCTCAACAACCTCACAATCAATCACATGTGCAGGATCAGGAATATACCTCTAAAATTGAGAGACATAGAACACATTATGCATACCTCAATACCATGTAGGAAGGTTAAAATGGTAGGCCACTATTCTGATATTCCTGGTGATCTTGAGTGGTCCCATAAATCATGGCACCAATTTCCCTTACCTAAAATGATGATGCCCCAATTGAGGTGAAACCCACAAGAAAACTTGATCACCCACGGTGAACTCCAAAGGTTGTACCCTATTGTTAGAATACGATCGTTGTTTACTCTAATAAATAACCAAACACTTCCAAGATCAATTAAACCTTCTCAGAGGTCTCCTACACCAAACTCGGACCAATAATACCCACCTCACCTACCTCGTTTCGACACAGTAGTGAGATACATGACCGACCATAAAGATCCTCAAAAGGTTCCATTTGAATTGAAGACTAGAAATTATTATTATATGCAAACTCAACCAAGGATATATGGTTATCCCAAGCTCCACTAAAGTCTATAACACATTCCTACATAATATTCTCTAATATTTGGATCATCCTCTATAACTGTCCATCAATCTATGGATAATACATTATACTCAGTTTTAGTCGGATACCCAAAGCCTTTTGTAAGCCCTATCAAAACTACGATGTGAAAAGTGGGTCCCTATATGAAATTATTCCTAATGTAATTCCATACAGGTGCACAACCTCCATTATATACATATTTCCTAACTCATCCACTCAAAGGGTCTCTCGAATCAACCAGAAAATAGACACTTTTTCAGTCAATGAACTATCACCCAAACAACATTATGACACCTCAAGGTCCTAGGTAACCCTATCATGAATTCCATAAACATTTTATCCCACTTCCACATAAGCACTAGAAGTGAATTAAGCAATTCTCAACCTTTATCCACTAGAAGGTAAGGTGTCACAAAGAAAAACTGACAATGTCTCTCTTCACACTTGGCCACCAAAACTAACATCGAATATCATGGTACATATTTGATGTTATTAATATTTTCATGACTTATTATATACTCACTTTACTTATTTTATATGAAATGTGCATAATGTGTGTGAAAAATTAATATTTTAATATTAAGTATAATTTTTGAGCATTTTTAGTAGTCCAATTGAGTCAGTTTACTATTTTATTTATAACTCTCACCCTATTGATTCAAATTGTTTGGTTATTGTTTTTTAGAATTATGTATTCAATTTCTCACATATAATTAGAAGTAATAATTTTCCAATTATGTCATTTTAAGGATCATATGAACCGCATAAGAAGACCCAAATAATTTGTGATGAAACTGGACCATCAATGATGATTGAGTTACTGGTCTAAATCCCGAAGCCGAAATTTTATAAAAATACACCATATGTTCGATAGTATCCAAAGGTATCATGGATAAAAATTTTAAGGTCCAACTACAATAATAAGGGGCCCAAATAATTCCTTGAAGTCCATAACATTATTCTGGACAGGAATTAAAATCCAGACACTATTCATGACATATATCATGATGTAATCATCAAATAAAGCTGAGATTTTTCAGTGTGGAATAGAAGATATAGGCCGCCGAATTTTTTGAAGAACTAATTCGGCTTTGAAGGCATATTTCTATTCAAAAACACTTTCACAATTTGGACTTCAAAAATATTGGATTGAAATGGACAGATTAAAATTGTTTAATAAACCGGCCATAAATTTGGTTCCTTAAGTACAATTACCGCCAAATTTTCAGAGTAGACAGAGGAGAACTGTATATAAAACTTGTAATAATATCATTTCTAGATATTCTGATTTATGAATAGCCAACTTGGCGATGAAAGTGGAGGGACATATTGAAAATGCAAGAAGTCCACTTCCTTGGGCTATAAATGCATCCCCCTTCTCTCCTTCAAAGGGGTTGGCATTTCAGAAAAGAGGAGCATCAATTGGCCTGAAAAAATTCTTTCCAAAGTCTTGGGAGGATCTACCATACTCATTTTTTTACTTGATATGCCTTTCCTCCTCTCTTTGTTTTCTTTTACTTTTGTGTTCTTCATTATTGTAATCTTGTAAGTCTTTTTTTTTGTAATTCTGTTTTAATGAAAGTTTCTTCTTCAATATCTCTTATTTTCATCTGAATTCTATATTTTCATATTAATGTTATTAAAATAGTTTAAATTCAGTTGAATCCACTTCCCTTATTTTTCTTCCTCATTCAATCAAAAGTTCATTTTTAATTCTCATCATTGTTCGTGTGTGTGTGTTCGACACACCACTCTTTTCTTATCCCTTTATTTTTATTCTATTATTAAATTATAATCATAATAATTATAAACAAATTATTAAACACCCAAATGTATGAGTAAATATCCTATTGGGGTGAGTTATAATTTAGGTATGTTAAGTGATTAAGAGCTTCTGCTCGATGAATATTCTTTGAATTAATATTGTGTATGTTGGACTTAACATGTCATGGATTAATGACTTGTTTTGTTTAACATGTGGTTTCCATGGATTATTGGAACCATAAATACACCACCATCAACAAGATCTGATTGAGATTATAACCTTAAGTTAAGTTAAGTCTTGGATTAAAGCGTTAACACTTAGTAATTTCAATCAACATTATCTTGTGAAGTGGGTGTTAATTTAATGAAATATAAAGCAAGGGTAAATGATTTCACAAACTTAACTACCTAATGATGAACTCACCCCAATATTTATTAAATTTTTAAATCAATAAATAATTTCAATTAAGCTTTTCAAACAAACTCCCTAATCAAAATACAATCAACTAAAAACAATTGACTATTTAAAAAGTATCATCGTCAAGGATTCGACCCAAGTGCTGCTATACACATTAGTAGAGCATCAGAACCTTGACCGGTCGATAGGCGACAATCGGCCGTGCGTTTCAGTCTTCATCAATCCTAGATGCACATCCCATTTCAAAACATTAGATTCTCTCATCTGCTTATCTCTTAAGGAGGTCAGTGATACTACCCTCCCATGGACGTAGATCACAATGTCATCATCTAAGGACCATCCTAAGACTAAATCATCCCCTTCTAAGGGATCCCATGTAACTAAACACTTAGGATCCGACTTTAGGTTGGTATTTACCAGTTCCACTAAGGAGGGTGTAATAATCAATGGTTCATATGTCATAACTACATGATCCTCATATGCATCCACTAGCTACTCATCCATCAAACTTTCCAGATTTCATTCCTCCTATGAAGACCACTCTCCAACCTCATATGTCTCCTAGGTTTTCATACTTATAGAATCTATAATTACATTACCTTTCACTAGAGAATAGTCTATCTTGAAGTCAAATATCTGTAAGTACTCCACCCAATGCCTCTACCTCAGATTTAGATCCTGCTAAGAGAATATGTATTGCAAGCTCTTGTGGTCTATGTAGATGAAAAAATTCTCACAAAATGTATAATTTTTTCAACAATTTAGAGCGTAGACCACATAATCCAATTCCAAGTCATGCGTCATGTAGTTATACTCATGGGGTCATAGCTTATATGACCCATAAGCGACTACCAGATCCCTCTGTATCAATAAATATCCCAACCCTTCACCTAATACATCACAGTACACTACACATCCAATCTCAATCTCTGGAAGAATAAAATCCAAAGTTGTTGTGAATCTCCTCTTCATCTCTTAGAAGGCCTCTTCACACTGATCATACCACTCAAAATTCACCCCCATTTTAGTAATCTCTATCATTGGATTTTCTAAATGGGATAATTCTTGGTTGAAATGTCTATAGTACTCTATAAGACCAAGGAAACTACTAATCTAAAACACATTTCTAGGACATGCCCAAGACATCACAGCCTCTTCCTTCTTTGGGTCAACTGAAATTACCGCTTCCAAAATTACATACCTAAGGAACTGAACCTCTTGAATACAAAATTGACACTTTAATATTTTTCCATAAAGATAATGTGATAAAAGTGTACTCAATAGAATCTCAAGGTGCCTGGAATGCATAGATAAATTCCTTGAATATATAAGGATATCATCCATGAACACAATGACAAAGGAGTCAAGAGATGGATGGAAAATATTGGTCTTGAGATCCATGAACACTTCTGGAGTATTTTTCAACCCAAAAGGCAAGACAAGATACTCATACAGTCCATACCTACTCCTAAATGTTATCTTGGGAATATCCTCATCTCTGAACCAAAGCTGATGGTATCCTATGTAAAACCATTTAAAATTTAATTTTAAAAAAAATAAAAAACTATTGTACACTACCTCTTATCATAAGGTATAAGTGATAAAAAGTTTATTTTATAAGTTTTTTCAAACACGAATTTTTTCATATTACATCATTTATTCAAAGTTTTTTACAACAATTATCATTTTTATAAATAGTTTTAATAAATAAGTTACATTTGTTTTTATTTTTTCATTTGAAAAATAATGAGTAGTAAATTATTTAAAAGAATTTATCATAACTGATAAATGTTATAACTATTTTTCATATATTTTTTATCCTTTTAGTCTATATAATTCTTGATAATATCAAATAACTGATTTCTTTTTCTTATGTGTTCAACATATGTTATATATTTTAATACCTCTATTTGTAATATTTGTAATAACATGCCTCTATTATAAACAAGGAAATAGTTTCATGGATTTGGAATAACATGGAATTTTTAAACCCAAGATAACTTGGTGAGGTGGGTTAATTTTTTATAAATTGAATGTATGTGACACCCTTCGAGTCACTATCATGCTTTCCTTCAAGCCTTTGGTTGGTTACTTTTAGTTTTGAAAGTGTTGGAGGCATGGTGGCTTGAAATCAGTTTGTGGTCTTTTGGTACAAAACGGGTAGCACCACAACTGTGGTGGAGGTAATGGTGTTCCTTGGGGCCTCCTATGTAAAATAGCCAGATCCACCACACCCGGTGTTGGACGTGGTCTTCAATGTGGAGCGTGGAGAGTTCCCTTGTGCACCACGGCCAGCATGGCCACAACCATGTTGTGGTAGAGGGGATGGTGGTCCAAAACGGATTAAAACATTGCACCAAGACCAGGATAATCCCTATGGTTGGTCTTTTAGGCGAAGCCACCATGACTTTGTGGGAAACACCAGGGGCATAGTGATAGTGGTTTTAGTTTTTGTAATGCTCAAACGGTGCCTAATATTCCAAGGGCGGTTACTCCAATCTCATGCAACTTCAATGATAGGTTTTAATGTGTCTTTTGGATCATTTTCCCTGTATTAAATTGATTTCTCTTCTCTCTTTGGCTCATATTTTAGTTTGATCACATTCTAGGTAGGGGTTTGGGCATTCATATTTCATCAAGCAGTGGCTTAGGGTGACCCCTTTCTTCTTGGGAATGCTCTTTGTAAATCTAGACTCATGAGTATCAGATCTCTTCTGCTCCCATCACCGATCCTGGAGGCAGTGAGGTCTTCTTTTTTCTTATGGTTGGTGGTTTCATAATTTGTCCTCATAAATTGAAATCATTATTTCTAAAGATTCTGGGCGCAGCAGAAGCTCGTGGGTGGATGTTCCCACTTGGCTTTTTTTCATTATCAATGATCAATCTGAGATCAATACGACGATAAACACCGGTCTCCATGGATCGATTCAAAGAAATAAACAAAGAAGAAGAAAGGTCCTGAAACCTAAAAAGTGGATCGTCAGAGGTTGATTATAATTAATTTAATTAATTGAAAAGAAGTACATTTTGGGTGTTCTTTGTTCATTGATATTCTTGATCATGTTCCGATGTGATTTGTTGCTGTGTCGCAGAATCCAAGTGTAGACTTCCTCTAGAGGTGATTCACACGTGCACCTCGTATCTCTGGACGTCGCCAAAGGAGTCTCTGGGTACTAGTGTGGAGAAACCTTTTCTTGCGTTGTCCGCCTTAGATCGTCTTGATCTGATGGAAGAGGATCTCTCTCGGTCTTGAGAGCGTTCTTGGAGGAATAGGTTCTTTCGGCCTTGAAAGAATTCTACAGAATTGTTGTGCACAACGATTCTCTTAGGAAAATATTTGGGTTGTGAGGATATTTATAATCGAGTTTGAGGTTGTAGAGTTATGAAAATAAATAAATGTGTTACGCGTTTCATTTATTTCATTAACTCTTATTAAAAACCCCCATGTCGAATAATTAATTCCTTGACATGTTACCATGATTGTTATAATAAATATCATTTAAAAAAACAATATTATATCCTCAAAATCCCAACTTGAAAACTACACGGTGTGTAATCATTAATACACGGTGTGTAATCATTAATACACGACATGTACTTGTTTTCCATAAAACTACATGACGTGTAATTATTAATACATGGCGTGTACTTTTTTTTCATCTCCTCTCCAAAATGAAAACTACACAACGTGTGATCATTAATACACGGTGTGTACTTGTTTTCCATGAAAAACTACACGGCGTGTAATCATTAATACACGACGTGTATATCTTATTTTTCATTTCCTTCTTCCTCCATCATTCACGTATGAGAATAATCTTTATTCTACTTGAGATACTCGGATACACTTAATGTGTAACCCTCTAGGCCTCTTTCTCATTGGAATTAGGCGGGTTTTCCTAAAGTCCAAGATTACTGTCTCGCAATGGGTCAAGGCACCTAAGAGAAATAATTTGACGCCGCATTGACGAGTCACCTCATACGAATGCTTACTATGTAATTTAATCTCTTTGTCTCAATATCTCATCAAGTAGGTTTCATGGCAGTGTCATAAACCTATATGCTCGATCTGTCATTCTTTGACTTCCAGAAATAAACTTGTCGTGACACCATGGCCATGGAATTTGTTCGACAGTTCTATTTCAATCAAATGGACCGAGATATTTACTTCCATAAATATGGAAGGGACAAATCCTTCCTTGACTTATCCATTAACAACATGTCATTCGTGACACACCCAACGTACCCTACTTCCCGCCAACTGTCTTCGTGACAGTTTTCGTCAGCAAATCTAAGTGCGCGAGTCATGACATGAGTTAATGATAATCTTCCAGTCTAAGGGTCATTACACATGCTCGTAGATAGTAATGTTCTATGACACCAAGACATGAGGAATTACTACTAGTGGGTCTGTTATCATAATCTCCCATCTTAAATATTACCAAGTGAAAACTCCATGAGAGAGAGTCTTGCCTTCTTACGAGTACTCGCACATGACATTCTGTATACTATGTGTCCTATCATAGTATTTCATCCAATCATATAACTTTATTTAAAAATATTGTTATAGAATTTCAAGGTTCTCATCATAGTGGGGATCTTCCATGACCTTATCAATGTAACAAATATTCCAAGACATTATTATATTATAGTCATGCAGAACAATGAACAATATATAATAAGAGTACATTCATGTAATCAAAGTACAAAATAGTTGGTTCTCAGGACAACAACTCTAAAAAACTCCCACTTGGACTAGAGCCAACTACCTACGACTTTTAGTATGCTAGAACTCACATGATGATCATGTTTCTGCTGAGTCAAGGCTTGAGTCAAGGGGTCCACCATGTTGTCTTCCGTGGAAATACTGATCCCTGCAACTTCACCTCTCTGAGAAAAATCCCTCAAGAGATGATACTTCCAAAGTATGTGCTTTGTCCGCTGATGTGACCTTGGCTCTTTTTCAAGTGCCACCGCTACAGTATTATCACAATAGAGTGTGATAGGATCTTAACTTCTAGTTACTACATCCAACTCTTGGATGAAGATTCGCATCTATACTGCTTCTTTAGCTACCTCAGAAGCTGTGATATACTTGGACTCTGCTGTAGAATCTACCACCACACCTTTCTTTGAGCTCTTCCAGCTCACTGCACCTCCATTCAAACTGAAGATGGATCCAGTCTGTGACTTCATGTCATCTTGATCAGTCTAGGAATTAGCATCTAAATGTCCTCTGATGAATAGTTTCTCATCTCCTCCATAAACCAGGAATATATCCTTAGTACACCTCAGATACTTAAGGATAGTCTTGACTGCTATCCAATGGCAGTCTCCTGGATCAGCTTGATATCTGCCTACCACACTTAATTCATAAGAAACATCTAGCCTTGTACATAGTATATCATACATGACTGACCCAATCACAGATGTGTAAGGGATCCTTGTCATTTTCTTTCTGTCTGAGGACACATTTTCTTGGAAAGATGAATGCCATGTGACACTGGAAACAATCCCCACTTGGATTATTCCATACTGAATCTCTTCAGTATCTTGTCAATGTATGTACTTTGACTCAGGCCCAACATTCTCTTGGATCTATCACAATGGATCTTGATCCCAAGAATATATGCTACCTCTCCCAAGTATTTCATGGAGAAGAATTTATCTAACCATTCCTTAACTGACTGTAAGACAAGTACTTCGTTTCCAATTAGTAATATGTCATCAACATATACTATTAAAAATGATTGCACTTCCACTAAACCTCTTGTAGACATAAGGCTCACATTCATTCTTAACAAAGCCAAATTCTGTTATAGCTTCATCAAAATGAATGTTTCATGACCTTGATGTTTTCTTTAATCCATAAATGGATTTCTGTAACTTGCATACCTTGTTGGTATCCTTTGGACTCACAAACCCTTCAGGTTGTGTCATGTAGACATCTTCTTGGAGGTTCCCGTTAAGGAATGCTATTTTGACATCCATTTTCCAAATTTCATAGTCATGGTAAGAGGCAATGTCCAATAGGATTCTGATGGATTTTAGCATCGCAACCAGTGAAAAGGTTTCATCATAGTCAATTCCTTAACGTTGTTTAAAACCTTTTGCAACCAATCGTGCCTTATAGGTGCTGGTTTGTCCCTCCATGTCCATTTTCTTCTTGAATACCCATTTATTACCAATATTCTTTACATCAACTGGAGGATCTACCAAAATCCAGACTTGGTTTTGGTACATGGAATCTATTTCAGAATTCATGGATTCTTGCCACTTGGCAGCGTCTGTGCCTTCAACTGCTTCCTTGTAGGTAAGAGGATCATCATTGTCAACCAATAATAAGTCACCATCCTCGGTGACAAGAAAACCATATTGTTCTAGTTCTCTCACCTCTCTCGTGCTCCTACGTAGTTCTTGTGTCTCTGGAATAGATTATTCTTCCACGAGGCTTTGTGAAATCTGTTCTCGTACCAACTCATATGTATCTTGAGCCTCGAATTCATCAAAGTCTATCTTGCTCCCACTATCTCTTTTGGAGATTTTCTCCCTCTCAAGGAATATGGCATGTCTTTCCACTGTAACCTTTTTATCTGAGGGGTTGTATAGGTAATATCTCCTTGTTTCCTTGGGATATCCTATAAAGATACACTTTGTGCCTCGGGGTGCAAGTTTGTTACCTGAAGAGTCCTTAACAAATACTTTTCTACCCCACACATTTAAATTTGATAACATGGCTTTGCGTCCACTCCATAACTCATATGTAATACCATTTATCGATTTATTTGGTACTTGCTTTAGTATGTGTGCTACTTTTTGTAATGCATATCCCCAAAAGGATAATGGAAGACTCGCATGACTCATCGTTGATCTCACCATGTCCAACAGGGTGCGGTTCCTCCTTTCAATTACACCATTCCACTAAGGTGTGTAAGGAGGAGTGAGTTGAGATAGAATCCTAAAACTCCCATAAGAAATCAATGAATTCCAGATTAAGATATTCTCCTCCTCTATCTGAGCGGAGTTTTTTAATCTTCTTACCAAGCTGGTTCTCAACTTCATTCTTGTATTCTTTGAACCAATCAAAAGAATATGACTTATACCTCATTAAGTAAATATATCCATATCTACTAAAATCATCAGTAAAAGTTATGAAGTATAAGAACACACCCCTTTCTTCAACTGGAAATGGTCCACACACATTTGTGTGAACTAATTCTAGAATCTTTTTATCCCTTTAACCTTTCCCACTAAATGGGGATTTGGTCATTTTTCCTTGTAGACATGCATGATATACACCAAGTGGTTTTAGTTCAAAAGAATATAAATACCCATATTGATGTAATTTTGTCAAATGTTTCTCATTGACATGACCTAGCTGTTGATGCCAAAGTTGGGTGTGGTATGAGTCATGTGAATTAACTTTGTCATCGATTTCCATTACTTGGTTTGTGTATTCTAACACATAAAGGCCATTATATAAATGTGCCCTACCAAAACAAATGTTATCTTTATAAAAGTAGAAACATCCACTTCCAAACTTGAAGATGAATCCATCGGTATCTAATCTGGATACTGAAATAATGTTTTTGGTTACAGAGGGTACATAATAAAATCCTTTCAAAACCAAGACCATTTTAGTAGGCAATGTGAGGTGGTAGTCTCCGACAGCTAGAACAGCGAGTTTGGCTCCGTTGGCTACCCATAGATCTACCTCACCTCGTTCAATATTTCTAAATCTACTTGGTTACTGTATTTGGATATAGATGTGAGCACCACAAGAAGTATATAATACCCAATTGGTAGAAACAGATAGATTGCATTCGATAACAAACACACTTGAAGCTTCCCCTTACTTCCTTGGCTGGGTGCAGTTTTTCTTCCAGTGTCCCTTCTTGCCACATGCGAAACAAACAACCTCATGTTCTCTTTCCTCCCCTTTGATCTTCCTTTTCTTGGCAGGCCTTGAAGAAGCTTTGGGCTTAAAGCTCTTCGCCTTCCCTTTCCTTTTATTCACCATGAGGACAGAAGGATTTTCACGCTTAATATCATTGTCCACTTGGCGAATGAGGATAAGAAGATCAGATAGAGACTTATCAATGTTGTTCATGTTGAAATTTTTAACAAATTTGGAGAAGATCTGGGAGATTGATGCAAGAATCAGATCAGTACCCAATTATTCGGGGATTTTAAACCCTAGAAACTCTAAGAGCTCAATGTAGCCAATGATCTTGACTACATGAGACCCAGCTGGGGCACTTTATCCAAGATTTCTCTGAAATAGAGTCTTGGAGATCTCAAACCTTTCCTGTCTTTCTCTCTCCTAGTATAGACCACAGAGGTGCTCGAACATGCTATAGGCATCCATGTCTTCATGAGACTTCATGAGATCACTAGACATAGATGACATCATCAAACATTGAACTTCTAGTGCATCGCTCAAATGTTGATCATAGACCAGGAAATCTTCATCACTCTCCCCTGGGGCAGGAGAATCAGGAAGTGAGGACTCCAGCACGTAAAACTTTCGTTCATGGAATAGGATAACTCGAAGGTTCCTAAACCATTCCTGAAAGTTACTACCAGTGAGGATGTTGTATTTATCTAGAATTGATCGCAGAGAAAATTTGGTTGATGAGTTTGTCATATTCTACAAATTAAAAGATCAGATTTACCAGTACTTTCTTGATTACATTTTATGAGAAATAATAAATTTTATTAAGTCTCCCACTATTTTATCAAGTCCTAATGGCCCTCACCATTGAACTCGGAATTTCCAGTTGCTTTGACATTCTAGTGGAAAGGATCCATATTTCCCTTCACATAACCCCAAAAAGGGATGGTCAAGCTATTTGATGGTATTTAGGTAGGCAGGTCTTTGCCAACTATGAGCTTATAGTTCCTTGATTTGTTGAGTGGACTCCCTGATCCTGAAATCCTAACTTGGATTTCCTCAACTCTAGCCTCCAATATTACATCAAGTCTAGAAAGGGATACTCCTCTTGATGTAATATGGTTAAGTCAACCTGAAACCTTTCATAAGGGCTTCCTTTATAAAATTAAGTGTCCCAACAAGGGTTGGTGAAACACATAGTTTTATTGAGTCTTTCCCTTAATCAAGTAACAGAAGGCTTGGTCTGACTTAATATGGTATTGAGGGATTATAATCCTTAAGTGTAGTTTTTCATTATCACATGATTGTTAATATTAATTGATGCTTACTTAAGTGATTAACCATGTTCTGATAATGTTTACGCATAGTCCGGTTTTTAATTCATTCCATCTTTGCATGCTTGTTTATTTTATCAACTATGTGATCGCGACAACACATACATAATAAATAAACCATGAAATCAGACAAAAATAAAATAATATGGCATGATCATGAGCTTTTTATGGTTAGCTTATCTAGTGGTTTGATAAGCTAACCCTGACCTAGGGAAAAACACCTTGAACCGATGGTTCGTGTTTTGTAGCTCCCACCTATCCACCTTTGTATCTTCTTGGGTTGGTTTCGCCTTAGCTTCAGGTTTTGAACCATCTCCTCTATCTTATGAGATCCTCCATTACATGGGGTTTACATTAAAGAAACCATGGGCATGCGGGCCCTACATTTTATTGGAAGAAGGCTCGTAGGCCAATGAATTTAAACAAATTTAAATGAAACCATACACACATACAAAGGGTCTTTAGTCTAGCTCATGATCATCCATAACATGCAACGATATTTACACATATTTAGAATTCAAATTCTTTTAATCGTTCTATTATTTAAGATAAGTCGCGCTTGAAATTAATTAATTATGATCTTATAATTAATCAATTTTTTATCTTAAATTCCTTTTTGAATTTCCTTGAGATTATTCTCATCCATATCCCATGTACAGATATTTGTACTTTTAGAGGAAACTTGGTGAAATTCCATTTCTGTAAAGTACACGGCTTGTAGTTTATATTTACACGGTGTGTATTTCTTTTCACCCTTTATCCAAAGTACATGTCGAGGACTTTGGAATGTTTTCTCTACTTTGGAAATTTTGGAGTACACGGCGTGTAGATTAATCTAACATGGTGTGTACTTCCTTGTTATGCAGTTACCAGCCTAGAAATCTCGTGTACATGGAACACGGCTTCTCCTTTTATATGGTTTCACCTAGACAAGATCGGACTACACGACGTGTTGGTTCAACATACACGCCGTGTATTCCTATTCCCACACGTCGTTCATTTCTGGTCAACACAAGGTAATAAATACTCAGGTGTACTCAATTCACACGGCGTGGTTTGGCGGACCAGTACCGGTTCGTTGAACTTAAGTACACGGCGTGTAGTTTTCATTACACGTCGTGTATTCTCGTGTTGTACAGAGAGAAAGAGCGTATCCTACGGATGAGTTCCTCATTTTTATTTTAATCAAAATTAAAATTAAAAGGTTGTTTCTGTGATGTGAATCTAGAAACGAAGGAGGAAGAATAGATCTCGTTCATTCAGTTTAATAGAACAATTTATCACGAATTGAATCAAATGTAAATGCGTAAATTATCAACGAAAATTAAATAATTATAATCAACGTTGTAACCTCGCTCTGATACCAATTGAAGGTTCTGGGTGCAGCGGAAGCTCATGGGTGGATGTGCCCACTTGGCTATTTTTCATTAGCAATGATCAATTCGGGATCAATATGACAATAAACGCCAATCTCCATAGATCAATTCAGAGAAATAGACAAAGAAGAAGAAAGGTCCCAAAACCTCAAAATTGGATCATCACAAGTTGATTATAATTAATTTAATTAATTGACAAGAAGTATTTTTTGGGTGTTCTTTGTTCATTGATATTATTGATCACGTTCCGATGTGATTCGTCATTGCATCACAGAAGCCAAGTGTAGACTTCCTCTATCGGTGATCCACACGTGCACCTCGTATCTCTGGATGTTGATCGTACCACGATTCACTGTTTTATTCCACCCTTACACCGCAGTTTTAAACTAGTTTTGTAATGAATATTCCAAATATAATAATAAATTTTAATTTATGTTTGAATAAATATATTAATGTTAATAAATATTAGAATGGTAAATGTTACTTGTTTTTATTGTTTCAATGTAGGTGGAGGTGATTTGGGGGGCCCTTGATGAAGTGAAAGAAAATGGGCCAAAATTGCATGGATCCATGGACATCTATCCACTGTGTTGAATAGTACACGAAATCTGTGCATCCAAATGGTCTGAAATTTTTTTTTCCTGTCCAAAATTTAATAGGATACATTTCATATTAAGGAACCCAATCCTGATTCGGATTTTATGGGTCCCATCCGAACTGATCTGTCCAAGCCACCGAATTTGGACCTAGTCAAATGAGGTGTTCTGTATTTTATCAATATCTCGAGCTGTGTTTGTCCAAACGGTTCCAAACTTTCGGTGGAGACATTAAAGAGGTAGGCCTAAAACTTTTCTATTTTCTCCAAAGCGAGATAAGACTTTCTGAAGGTTGAAACGCGTCGTGCAAGTGGATTGATGAAATCTGTGTTCCCAAAACCACCTCCCACAATTACTATAAAAGGGAACCTTGGGCTCCTCATTTGTAAGTTCGGACAAGGAGTGAATTGCTGCCAATTTGGAGTCCTATAGGAGTCTCCTAATCACCTTGGATGTTCTGTAGTCCCCTATCCTCATAGGGGGATCAACAATGAAGAAGGAGTTCAACCCGAGCTTCCTCCTCCTCCCAATGTCGAGCTAAAAGTTGGGTGTTCGTTGTGAGGGAGCTACACACATGTCAAGGGAGTTCCAATGCATACATTAGCTACTGGTTTGGAGTAACTTGGGTGTTTAAACATTTCATTCTATGTATCTTATTTTATTTCAGATTTGAATGCTTGATTTGATGCATGTGAGTGTTATGCTCTTAATTTCTAACTGATCGGTGTGAGGTTTTGAGTGTGTGACTTGTGTTGTTCCGATTGGACATCACAATAATCCTTTTCATACCCAACTTATTGAGATTTCAATATTATTTGGAAGCTCTTATTCCATGCATAAGTATTGGACCTTGACAATACGATTGTTACGTCAAGGTTGGGTCCTTAAAGCATTGAAATAAAAGCTTAGGAATTAATCGGGATTCCAATTAACTCCAACCAAAGAATTACTCTAAACCTGAGATGAATCTCTATGAACAATGAACCTGATATGTGTGTAGTGAAATCACATCGACCCTTTTATCTCATATTTTTTAAAATCCACTAGGTCACTCAATTTTTAATCTATTTCAACTAAGTCATTGTTTTAAACTGTTTTCAAAACCACCCCCTCCCTTAGTCATTTTTATTAAAAATACACACTCTAAACCTACCAACGCTCCTTGATAGACGACCTAGGGTATTCCCTAGAATATAAATCAACCTTAAAAATATAATCAATTTGACGTGTCATGACAACGCAGTCAAATTTTGGCGCCGTTTCCGGGGAGCGCTTTGGTTTTTTGTGCGTGTTTTTGATAAAATTTTTGTGAATATTTGTTTGTTTTATCTTCTACCTTTTGAATTTGTTTTTGTGTTCTAATTTATTTATTGTGTAGGTTCTTTGTATGACGCATTCTACTCTGGGAGACCTACAAACTTTCGAACCCGAACCGGAGAGGATCCTACATCAACGAAACCGAGACATACAAGACCACACTTTGAAGGAGGAGACATCAAATCTTAAAATTCTTCTTGATCCTTCTTCTTCTTCTGAAACCAAAGTTAAAACTGAACATAACTTGTATATCATGGCTGAAAATAATAGAACACTAAAATAACTAACCTCACCTGATGTTGATATCCGACCCACTTACATTCAATTACAAGGAGAGGCACCCAATTTTGAACTAAAATTTGGTTTAATCCATTTATTACCAAGATTTCATAGACTGCTTGGAGAAGATCCACATAAGCACTTAAAATAATTTCATACTGTGTGTTCAACCTTAAAACCTGCTAATGTGGATGAAGAACAAGTGAATCTTAGGGCATTCCCATTTTCATTAGAAGACACTGCAAAAGATTGGTTATATTATTTCAATTCACTAATTAGGGGATGGGCAGACATGAAATGCCTTTTTCTTGAAAAATACTTCCCAGCCTCTCGAACTGCAACTATAAGGAAAGAAATATGTGGTATAAGAAAACCTTAAGGGTAAACATTACATGAATATTGGGAATTCTTTAAAAGGTTATGTTCAAGTTTCCCACACCACCAAATAAGTGATCAACTTTTAATTCAATATTTTTATGAAGGTTTGATTCCTATTGATCGAAATATGATTGATGTTGCTACAGGTGGTGCATTGGTAGATAAGACCCCAATTGCTGCAAGAACCCTCATTGAGAACATGGCACAGAACACTCAACAATTCGGTACACAGTCCAGTGTTCCCATTCAAGGTGTCCATGAGGTGCAAAGTACTGAGTTTGAGAAGAAGGTGGACACGAAGTTTGAAGAGGTAAGTACCCTTCTACGACAACTTGCTCTCTCCCAAGGGAAATATAAATCTCCTCCTCCCATCCATTGTGGAATCTGCTCTTCTGACACCCACTATTCTGACCAATGTCCTCAATTGAGAGAAACTTCTGAGAGTTGTGAGGCAATATTTCTAGGACGCCCCTTTAACCAACCCTTTAGTCAAGAAACATAATATCCATCCAACCAAGGGTGGAAGGACAACCAAGCCTATAGGAAAGGGGGGTATTCAAACAAACCTCAACAGCAATGGAACCAACAGGGTCAGAGTAGTCATCCACCACCACCCAGAAATCCTCAACCACCCCAAAGGTCATTCCAACCACCCCCTCCAAAAACCGAGCCTAGCCTAGAAGATATGATGAAGCAAATGGCTGCCAATAATATCCAATTCCAACAAACCACCCAAGAAGCCATACAAGACCTAAAGACCCAACTAGGCCAGCTTGCCAACTCGGTGGGGGAAATCCAAAGTCATGGGTCGGGTAAACTACCATCTCAACCAGTAGTAAACCCTAGGGATAAAGGAAATGTTAGTGCCATCACCCTTAGGAGTGGGACACAACTCAAAAGCCAAATGACCCCTCCATTAGAGTCCTCCCATCCAAAGGAAACCACCATCCCAACTGCTGAAAATGGTCCAAGAGAAGAAAACCCTTTTCCTGAGAGAATCCCTTCCAAAGGAAAGACTATAGTTGTTGATGAGCCACATATCCCAACCATTCCTCTTCCATTTCCTCAAAGGGCTGACCAACCTAGGAAACAAAAAGAAACTGAACTTGATAAAGAAATATTGGAGACTTTCAAAAAAGTGCAGGTTAACATTCCATTGATTGATGTCGTCAAGAAAATTCCGAGATATGCAAAGTTTCTAAAGGAGATGTGTACCCACTGAAGGAGACTTAGAGGTGATGAGAAGGTGAGCTTGGGGAGGAACGTCTCAGCATTGATACAACCATCAATTCCTACCAAGTGCAACGATCCTGGAACATTCTTGATTCCGTGCACCATAGGGGAGTATTCTTTTTCCAATGCTATGCTTGATTTGGGTGCTTCTATTAATGTGATGCCTCACTCCATATACTCTTATTTTCAGGTCAGTGAACTAAATCCCATAGGAATAGTTGTTCAGCTATCAAATTGGAGTACGGTACACCCTTCCGGTGTGTTAGAGGATGTTCTTGTGAGGGTGCAAAATTTAATTTTTCCTGATGATTTTTACGTGCTTAAAATGGAAGATGATAGGATGAATGGACATTCCCCAATTATATTGGGGAGGCCTTTCTTGAAAACCGACAAAACCATAATTAAT
Organism: Viscum album; assembly: GCA_963277665.1. Classification (NCBI taxonomy): domain Eukaryota; kingdom Viridiplantae; phylum Streptophyta; class Magnoliopsida; order Santalales; family Viscaceae; genus Viscum; species Viscum album. Next base: position 1,687,816,072 of record OY728147.1, on the reverse strand, counting down.
GTCCATAATGGTACATTATCTATGGAGTTTGGTGGTAATATTGTCCACTTCAATATCCTTGATTCCATAAAGCACCCCTCAGAAGAACACTCCTCTCTCTCTATCAATTCAATTGATGTTCTCCCTTCCCCTGAAACAACTTATTTTCATTCACCTAATCCCCTTTCTTAGTTTTCTTCATTGATTGAAATGTTAGGTAATGAATCATGCATTGATTGTTGTAGTGGTCTATAGAAATGTCATGCATGTTTGTTAATTGATTATTTCTTGAACACAGAGGATCACATGACCATCGATGATACTGCTAAGCTTGTAAAAGCTCATTCCTCATCTGAGGATGTTACCATTGAGCAGTTAGATGAGATCAGTGACTTCTCACTTTCACACACACTTCCATCAATCCAAAATCCCCCAGAATTGGAACTGAAACAACTGCATCAAGATTTAAAATACTCATATCTTGAGAATAGAAACAAGTTTCCCGTCATCATTGCTAGTTCACTCCCTCCTGACCATGAATTGCGTCTGCTTGATCTTTTGAGGAAGTATAAACAAGCTTTGGGATGGACACTTGCTGACATTCCTGGAATTAGCCCATCAATTTGTACACATCATATTTTATTAAATGATGAGGCTAAACCAGTGAGGCAGTCACAACGTCGACTGAAGCCAAACCTACTTGATGTTGTTAAAAAAGAATTAACAAAATTGTTGGCTGCTGGAATAATTTACCCTATATCTGACAGCCAATGGGTCAGTCCCGTTCAAGTAGTTCCTAAAAAAACTGGCCTTACTATAGTTAAAAATGAAAACAATGAATTAGTTCCAACTCGTGTGTAGAATAGTTGGTGTGTCTGTATAGACTATCGCCGACTAAACTAACACACTAGGAAGGACCATTTCCCACTGCCATTCATTGACCAGATGCTAGAGAGGCTAGCAGGGAAGTCCCATTACTGTTTCTTTGATGGGTATTCTGGATACTTTTAGATCCATATTGCCCCTGAGGATCAGGAAAAGACAACATTTACTTGCCCCTTTGGTACATTTTCTTATAGAAGGATGTCATTTGGTCTGTGCAATGCTCCAGGTACTTTCCAACGATGTATGGTTAGTATTTTTTTGGATTACCTGGAGAATTTCATGGAAGTTTTCATGGATGATTTTACTGTTTATGGATCCTCTTTTGATGAATATTTGAGTAGTCTTGCTTCTGTCCTACGTCGCTGTATTGAAAAGAATCTCATATTAAATTATGAGAAATGTCATTTCATGGTGCGACAAGGCATAGTTTTGGGACATGTCATTTCTAGGGAAGGTATCCAAGTGGACAAATCAAAAGTAGACATCATTTCCTCCCTACCATTCTCTAAAAATGTTCAGGATGTGCGGTCTTTCCTGGGTCATGCTGGATTTTATCGTCGTTTCATTCGTGACTTTAGTAAAATTGCACTCCCCCTCTCCTGATTACTCCAAAAAGAAAAAGAATTTGTTTTTGATAAAAAATGTGAGGAATCTTTCAATAAGTTAAAATGGAGTCTCACGTCACCCCCGATAATCCAACCACCTCGGTGGGATTTACCATTTGAGCTCATGTGTGATACCTCTAACTATGCAGTTGGGGCAGTCTTGTCACAAAGGGTCGATCGAGCTCCACATGTCATTGCCTATGCCTCACGTACTTTGGACTCTGCCCAAGCAAACTACACCACCACTAAAAAAGAATTTATTTCCATTGTTTTTGCCTTGGATAAATTCAGGTCATACCTTTTAGGGTCTAAAGTCATTGTGTTCTCAGACCATGCAGCCCTCTGGTATCTCCTAAAGAAACTGGAAGCCAAACCACGTCTCATTTGTTGGATGCTCCTCCTTTAGGAATTCAATCTAGAAATTAGAGATAAAAAAGGAGTAGAGAATGTGGTTGCTGACTATATCAGTAGGATTCTCCCATCCACGGACATTGACTCATCCCCCTGTATTCCCATAAATGAATTGTTTACTGATGATCAATTGTACCGAGTTCAAGATGCTATTCCTTGGTATGCTGAAATTGTAAATTATTTGGCAGCATCTTGCATTCCTATTGATTTCACCAAAAACCAGGCTGACCATCTAAAACATGAGTCTCGTTGGTATATTTGGGATGACCCCTACCTATGGCGCACATGTAGTGATCAAGTTATTAGGCGTTGTGTTCTCGATAGTGAGTTTCAGTCTGTCCTTAGGTTCTGCCACACACTTGCTTGTGGGGGACACTTTGGTCCCCAACGGACTGCTTGCAAGGTCTTAGATTCTGGTCTCTTTTGGCCCACATTGTTTAGGGATGCCCATGAATTCTGTAAATCTTGTCCTCGCTGTCAATGAATGGGGAATGTCTCTAAAAGAAATGAGATTCCCCAACAACCCTTGCTCTTCCATGAAATTTTTGATGTTTGGGGCATTGAATTTATGGGACCATTCCCCAATTCATTTGAGAACCTTTACATTCTTCTGGTAGTGGATTATGTTTCAAAGTGGGTAGAGGCACGAGCCACGAGGACAGATGATTCCAAGACAGTTGTGAAATTTTTGAGAACCCAAATATTCTGTAGGTTTGGATTACCTAGGTTTATCATCAGTGATCAGGGTTCTCATTTCTGCAACCGCACAATGCAATCTCTTTTGCGCAGGTACAGGGTTGGGCATCGAGTGTCTACTGCTTATCACCCACAAACAAATGGTCAAGCCGAAGTATCAAATAGAGAGGTAAAACAGATTCTTGATAAAATGGTTTAGTCAAATAGAAAAGACTGGAGTCTTAGACTCGATGATTCATTATGGGCTTACCGTACTGCATTCAAAACTCCAATTGGCATGTCACCATATCGGCTAGTTTTTGGGAAGAGTTGTCACCTCCCTGTTGAGGTAGAGCACCGGGCCTACTGGCCCATTAAACAATGAAATTCTAATCTTTTTGGTGCAGGTATTCAAAGGAAGTTGCAGATTCAGGAGTTGGAGGAAATGAGAAGAGATTCATATGAGAACTCCAAAATTTATAAGGAGCTAACCAAGGCTACCCACGACCGTCTCATCCTTCATCGTCAATTCAACATCGGGCAGAAGGTCCTCCTGTACAATGCAAGGCTGAAGTTGCACCCTGGTAAGCTTCGTTCCCGTTGGTTTGGACCTTACATTGTTACTAATGTCTCTCCATTTGGTGTTTTCCAGGTTCAAAATGAAGACACCAAGCAATCCTTCACTGTCAATGGGTAGCGGCTGAAGCACTTCCATGAAGTCATTCCGGAGTCCCCAATGGAGGAACTCCATGTTCAAGAAGCGGTCTATGAATAACACTCACCAGGTTTTATCCTTCCTTCCCACAGTCTCTTTTATTACAGTGAGGACACTGCATTCTATAGGTGTGGGGGGGTGGATACATTCCTGGGATAGTTATGAATTTTCATTTTTTTCTCCTTTTGTTTTCTCTTTTTGGCATTCTTTATGGTATTTTCATTTTTCCCCATCAACAATTTCGAAGTTCCATGATTTGGCGACCATAATGTGGGGAAAGTAAAAATATCATAACGAAGTCTAAAAAGAGTATTTGTATGAATTTAACATCAGGGAGTGATTTTTAGTGAATTGGTTTTCTGTCAATGATATAAATGGTCGTATCTATGTGAAACATTTGAGATGATTGATGCCCATTGTGTGAGTAGTTTTTGGGAAAATTGTGTCACTAATATCTCCACAAATTTTTGCACCAAACCACAAAGTGTGATTATTTCTTACATAATATAAGATAAATATATGTTGGGTTAATATTTTTCATCTTTAAATGATATTTCCATACGTTCGTTCCTTATCCGATCTGTTTCATTACTATACCAGATTAACCTATGCGTGTGTACCTAATGTCCGACTGTTGTACACCCTCAAAAAAAATGTTGTGTCTTGGGAAGGTCAAAAACCACTCCTCCTCAACCTTTGATCTTGTTATAATTATTGCAATTAGTGTCATGAGGAGATCAAACAAGGGTTGAGAGATGAGTGTGAGATTTGTTCCAAATGCAACTTCAAAAAAAATATAACAAATGAGGGGAGTGATGAAATGTGCAACATATAGGGATATCTAGGTCGGGAGCTTATGGTTTTACTTCTGGGAATGCTTAAATGAGTGGGTCTTGAAATATGATTGCAAAGGATGTAGGACAGGTTCGGTGAAATATCATTTAAAGCTGAATAATGTTAAAATAACCTATATTTATTTGATAGAAAGTGGAAAGAATAGCATGGAATGGTTTTCACACACACAAATGGAGAGTTAGTGTAATGGTTGACCATTGAATTCCTTGCTCATATTGGTGTCATAAATCTCTTTGAATTTTATTGTGATATGATTTATGAGACATCTTTTTCCATTTTCACTGGGAAGAACTCCTTGGTGTGGTTCATGCATTGATCACTTTCCTTTAAATAAAATTTCCTCAAATGATAAATCTTTAGGGTGTTGTAAATATATATATATATGCATCATTGTATTTGGATATGTGACTTTGCCCAGGAGTGCAAATGTTTAAGTGTGGGGGTGTGATAGTACCACGATTCACTGTTTTATTCCACCCTTACACCGCAGTTTTAAACTAGTTTTGTAATGAATATTCCAAATATAATAATAAATTGAACTTTATGTTTGAATAAATATATTAATGTTAATCAATATTATAATGGGCAATGTTACTTGTTTTTATTGTTTCAATGTAGGTGGAGGTGATTTGGAGGTCCCTTGATGAAGTGATAGAAAAATGGGCCAAAATTGCATGAATCCATGGACATCTGTCCACTGTTTTGAATAGTACACGAAATCCATGCATCCAAATGGGATGAATTTTTTTGTTCCTGTCCAAAATTTAATAGGCTACATTTCATATTAAGGAACCAAATCCTGATTCGGCTTTTATGGGGCTCATCCGAACTGATCTGTCCAAGACACCGAATTTGGACCAAGTCAAATGTGGTGTTCTGTATTTTATCAATATATCGAGCTGTAGTTGTCCAAACGGTGCCAAACTTTTGGTGGAGACATTCAAGAGGTAGGGATACAACTTTTATATTTTCTCCAATGCGAGATAATACTGTCTAAAGGTCGAAACGCGTCATGCAAGTGGATTGATGAAATCTGTGTGCCCAAAACCACCTCCCACATTTCCTATAAAAGGGCACCTTGGGCTCCTCATTTGTAAGTTCGGACAAGGAGTGAAGTGCTGCCAATTTGGAGTCCTAGAGAAGTCTCCTAATCACCTTGGAGTTTCTGTAGGCCCCTATCCTGATAGGGGGATCAACAATGAAGAAGGAGTTCAACCCGAGCTTCCTCCTCCTCCTGATGTCGAGCTAAAAGTTGGGTGTTCGTTGTGAGGGAGCTACACACATGTCAAGGGAGTTCTGATGCATACATTAGCTACTATTTTGGAGTAATTTGGGTGTTTAAACATTTCATTCCATGTATCTTATTTTATTTCAGATTTGAATGCTTGATTTGATGCATGTGAGTGTTATGCTCTTAATTTCTAACTGACCGGTGTGAGGTTTTGAGTGCGTGACTTGTGTTGTTCCGATTAGACATCACAAGAATCCTTTTCATACCCACATTATTGAGATTTCAATATGATTTGGAAGCTCTTATTCCATTCATAAGTACTGGACCTTGACAATACAATTGTTATGTCAAGGTTGGGTCCTTAAAGCATTGAAATAAAAGCTTAGGAATTAATCGGGATTCCAATTAACTCCAACCAAAGAATTACTCTAAACCTGAGATGAATCTCTATGAACAATGAACTTGATATGTGTGTAGTGAAATCACATCGACCCTTTTATCTCATATTTTTCAAAATCCACTAGGTCACTCAATTTTTAAGCTATTTCAACTAAGTCATTGTTTTAAACTGTTTTCAAAACCACCCCATCCCTTAGTCATTTTTATTAAAAATACACACTCTAAACCTACCAACGCTCCTTGAGAGACGACCTAGGGTCTTCCCTAGACTATAAATCAACCTTAAAAATATAATCAATTTGACGTGTCACGAAAACACGGTCAGATGTCACCAAAGGAGTCTTTGGGTGCTAGCATGGAGAAACCTTTGCTTGCGTTGTCTGCCTTAGATCGTCTTGATCCGATGGAAGAGGATCTCTCTCGGTCTTGAGAGCGTTCTTGGAGGAAGAGGTTCTTTCGGCCTTGAAAAAATTCTCCAAAATTGTTGTGTACAACAATTCTCTTAGGAAAAGAGTTGAGTTGTGAGGATATTTATAATAGGGTTTGAGGTTGTAGAGTTATGACAATAAATAAACACGTTACGCGTTTCATTTATTTCATTAACTCTTATTGAAAACCCACATGTCGAATAATTAATTCCTTGACATGTGCCCACACTGATTATAATAAATATCATTTAATAAAACAATATTATATCCTCAAAATCCCAACTTGAAAACTACACGGCGTGTAATCATTAATACATGGCGTGCACTTTTTTCCATAAAACTACACGGCATGTAATCATTAATACATAGTGTGTACTTGTTTTTCATTTCCTCTCCAAAATGAAAATTACACGGTGTGTACTTGTTTTCCATGAAAAACTACACGGTTTGTAATCATTAATACACGGTGTGTATATCTTGTTTTTCATTTCCTTCTTCCTCCATCATTAAAACGATTTAGGCTTCCTTGAATAATTATTAAACCACATACGAGAATAATCTTTATTCTACTTGAGATACTTGGATACACTTAGTATGTGACCCTCTAGGCCTCTTTCTCGTTGGCATTAGGCGGGATTGCCTAAAGTCCAAGATTACTGTCTAGAAACAAGTCAAGGCACCTAAGAGAAAGAATTTGACGTTGCATTGACGTGTCACCTCATATGAACACTTACTGTGTAATTTAATCTCTTTGTCTTAATATTTCATCAAGTAGGTTTCATGGAAGTGTCATAAACCTATATGCTTAATCTGTCATTCTTTGACTTCCAGAAATAAACTTGGCATGACACCATGGCCATGGAATTTGTTCGACAGTTCTATTTCAATCAAAGGGCCCGAGATATTTACTTCTATAAATATGGAAGGGACAAATCCTTCCTTGACTTATCCATTAACAACATGTCATTCGTGACGCACCCAACGTACCCTACTTCCCGCCAACTGTCTTTGTGACAGTTTTCGTCAGCAAATCTAAGTGCGTGAGTCATGAAATGAGTTAATGATAATCTTCCAGTCTAAGGACCATTACACACGCTCGTAGAGAGTAATGTTCAATGACACCAAGACATGCGAAATTACTACTAGTGGGTTTGTTCTCATAATCTCTCATCTTGGAGATTACCAAGTGCGAACTCCATGAGAGAGAGTCTCCTCTTCTTACGAGTACTCGCACATGATGGTCTGTATACTATGTGTCCTATCATAGTATGTCATCCAACCGTAGAACTTTATTTAAGAATATTGTTGTAGCATTTCAAGGTTCTCATCATAGCGGGGATCTACCATGAACTTATCAATGCAACAAATATTCCAGGACATTATTATATTATAGTCATGCAGAACAATGAACAATATATAATAAAAGTACATTCATGTAATCAAAGTATAAAACAGTTGGTTCTCTGGACACCATCTCTAAAAGTTTCTTGTATGATTTGAAATGGAATTCTAATTGATTTCCAAAGCATGATTTGAGATTCTTGATAAATGTTTTCAATGCCATGGTGTGTTGTAACCTCATTGTCAATGGATTTTAAAATAAAGTGTTGATTTTTGAAAAATAGTTTTGAATTGAAATGAAAGATTTGAAGAATGGCTTTGATGATGATTCTTGAGAAATGAAGGTATGAAATGTTTTATGAACTTTGATTGAAATGATTTGTTTTGAAAGGCATGAGTTTTGGTAGAAATTGTTTGATGTTGGTATTTGAAATGAAATTGCATGTTTGAAAAACTTTTTTTGGGGTTGCTTGAAAAATGATTAATGAAACTAATTTAAGATGAATGATTTTCCCCTTAATTGATTTTTTTGAAGCACATGGGAGACTGGGTAGTTAATGACAAGACACTAGGCATGTATTAGCTTTACCTAGCAATGGATTGATGATAACAATGATACTAAACATAGATGAGGTTAAGGGGTTCATTCACTAGGATGAACTCCTATTCCTCCTAACCTGAGATCTAGGGATGTGTGCACACCTGAAGTCGTATTCCACAGAGATGTGTGAGGATCCCTAAGCCTTGAACTAACTGATCTCGAGTCTTATAACCATGGTGATATAATTGAAAATGAATTGTACATGCCAATATTTGTGAAATGATTTACTCAAGTATGTTTAGATAGAGATGCTTATTCATGCTCGTTTTGATGGAAATGTTCTTCCATGCCTTTTTTATACTTGTCACTAAAATGATATGAAAATCCTGTGTTTATATTGAATTGTAAAAAGAATATCTTGCCTTTTTTTATTTAAAATTAAGCATATTTGATTTATTTGATATGGATTACTTGTGAAATAGCTTGGTGGGACCCTATTGGGTCAGTGTTGCTCACACTACCTATGCCTTTTGATGTATATAGATTTTTTTTCCAAGTCCTGAAAAAAGGAAAGCTTCACTTGAAGGTGGTGGGCGTTCGTGATAGTGAGACCTTGGGAGTTGGTGATGATTTGTGGAGTATGTGATCCATGATGTTTTGGGATTGTTGTTCTGTTTTGGGTTTTGTACTTGCCTGTCTTCTAATACCTTTCTCTGGATTACTGTATGGGCATACCGACTGTTTATGGATTATTATCCGCTACTTTCATATTCCTTGGTTTTTCTTGTGGTGAAATCATTCTGCTTGATCATTCTTGATACCCAGGCGCTAATCGTTAGCTTGTGGGGATTGGGAACACACTTTGGGTCATGTTAGGGCTGATTCGGGTAGCAGTTTAGCAGGTCATCCAAGTTGGTTCATGACAATATATCCTAGATTTGTGGTCGAAGTATCGGGTTTTATAACGTTGTGATTGAAATGAAACAAAAACATCTTAGCAATATCTATTTCAATCCCATGAACAACTTATTTAATTAGAAATGTATTGTATCATTTGATGGTTTTTTTTTCTGCTAACGGTCCTTTGTGCATTTACAATCTACATTTTACATGTTTTTTATCGTATGTTCCATCAGGATGCTGAGCAATTGGATTCAAGAGTAATCAGGCCTTATTTAGAAAAAAATTATCATCTAATACTTTTATTGTAAAGATACCTTACTTCTATAATGAACTATGTATTTTTTATTATGTGGCACATTTACAATTTCACAATGTGATTCTCCATTGTAATTTCATATTTACTTAAATCAACTTTCTAAATTACATTTTAGGAGGGAAATCATTTTAATCAACCATATTACATACCATTTTATTATTTTGAGACGTGCCAATTACTAGTTTGTTAGAAACTATCAGGAAAACAGTGTTGTATGTGGTACGGATCACGTCCCTCCAAACAATGTTGTCCAGCGCGAACCCAAGCAAGCAATCGATGCCACACACATTTCACCCAAGGCGTGAGTTTTGGTGAAAACTGTTTGATGTTGGTTTTTGAAATGAAATTCCCTGTTTGAAAAACTTGTTTTGGGGTTGCTTGAAAAATGATTAATGAAACTAATTACAGATGAATGATTTCCCCCTTGATTGATTTTTTTGAAGCACATGGGAGAGTGGGTAGTTCATGACAAGCACACTAGGCATGTATTAGCTTTACCTAGCAATGGATTGATGATAACAATGCTACTAAGCATAGATGAGGGTAAGGGGTTCATTCACTAGGATGAACTCATATTCCTCCTAACCTGAGATCTAGGGATGTGTGCACACTTGAAGTCGCATTCTATGGAGATGTGTAAGGATCCCTAAGCCTTGAACTAACTAATCTCGAGGTTTATAACTGCGGCGATATGATTGAAAATGAATTGTACATGCCAATGTTTGTGAAATGATTTACTCAAGTCTCTTTAGATAGAGATGCTTATTCATGCTCATTTTGATGGAAATGTTCTTCCATGCCTTTTTTATACTTGTCATTGAAACAATATGAAGAGCATGTTTTATATTGAATTGTAAAAAGATTATCATGCCTTGTTTTATTTAAAATAGAGGATATTTGATTTATTTGATACTGGTTGCTTATGAAATGCTTTGGTGTGACCCTACTAGGCTAGTGTTGCTCACACTACTTATGTCTTTGGATGTATGCAGACTTTTTTTTCCAGGTCCCGAAAAGGAAAAAGGTTCGCATGAAGGCAGTGGGCGTTCGTGATAGCGAGAACTTGGGAGTTGGTGATGATAGGCGGAGTATGTGATCCGTGATGTTTTGAGCTTGTTGTTCTGTTTTGGGTTTTGTACTTGCCAGTCTTATAGTACCCTTCTCGGATGACTGTATTGACATACCGACCATATTACATACTATTTTTTTCTAGCTTATACATCATCTACGTTGAAAAAACATTGTTAATTTTGTTGAATTCCAATTTGATTGCTTCCTCCATTTCTAACATCACACGTCCATCCGAATTGCATACTATTTTATTATTTTCGGACGTGACAATTACTAGTCTGTTAGAAACTGTCAGTAAAACAGTGTCGTATGCGGTACGGATCACGTCCCTCCAAACAGTGTCGCCAGCGCGAACCCAAGCAATCGATGCCACACACATTTCACGTGCTAACGTGCACCCGCCGCGTGGCCCTCCCACCATAACCATCACCACACCCCTCCTCCGATCGCACGTTCCTTATCACCAACAGATTCCACTTTAAAACAAAACAAAACAAAATAAAATATCAACTCTGTCCGCTCCGGTTGTTCCGAGTCCGGCCATGGAAGAAGTGGTGGCCGCCTGCTCCTGCTCCTCCTCCCCCGTCCTCCTCGGCTGCGACATCTCCCCCCATCACCCGCCCTCCACCCTGCAGCGCCGCCTAGAGGCCATACTCCACGCTCACTCCCACCCGGACTCCGGCGGCTGCTGGTGGGACTACGCCATTTTCTGGCAATCCTCCCGCCATGACGGTAACAGTAATGGCCCCCTTTTCCTGGCCTGGGGCGGCGGCCACCTCCAGGACCGCCCCGTCCAGGACGGCCGCTCCAGACCCAGGCCGGAGGTGACGAAGGGGGGGAGGGGGATCCACGAGTTCATTGATTGCGACGCGCCGGGGGGCGGTGACGGAGATGACGTCGGGTGGTTCTACGTCATGTCCCTGACGGACTGTTTCTCCGCCGGTGACGGCGCGCCCGGCAGGGCCTTCAGCTCCGGCTCCCCGGTGTGGCTCACCGGCGGCCAGCAGCTTCAGTCATCGGAGTGCGAGAGAGCCCGGCAAGCCAAATCCCACGGCATAGAGACGCTGGTGTGCATCCCCATACCCGCGGCCGGGGGAGTGCTGGAACTTGGGTCCGTCGATGCGATCTGGGAAGACTGGGGTGTCGTCCACCACGCCGAATCCGTATTCGGGTCCGGTTTCCCGGCCGGCCTGCAATTCCTGGAGTTCGGCGACACCGGCCTGGACCCGGTCGCCGGAGACGCGAACAAATCCACGGATCAGGCGGGAGGAGACGGGACGGAACTCCCCTGCGACTGCGCCCCTGAATCGGACCACTCGGATTCGGATTGTCCGGTGTCGGTGGGGGGCAAAACCGGCAGCACCGGCGCCTCCATGGATGCGGAGAAGATCGAGCCCAGAGTTCCCAAGAAGCGAGGGAGGAAACCCCGGCTGGGACGGGAGGCGCCGCTGAACCATGTGGAGGCGGAGCGGCAGCGGCGGGAGAAGCTGAATCGCCGCTTCTACGCGCTGCGGGCGGTGGTGCCGACCGTGTCCCGGATGGACAAGGCCTCGCTCCTGGGGGACGCCGCGGCGTACATCACCGATCTCCGGGCCAAGGTGGCGGACCTGGAGTCGCAGCTGGCCCAGTCCGGGAAGAAGACGAAGCGAGCGACCGCCGACGCTGCTGGCTCCGTCGCGGCGGCGGAGGTGGAGAACCAGAGCACTGTCACCACGGTGGAGGAAGCCGGGAACCGCGGCCGGCCGCCGGAAGTGGAAGTTCAGATCGTGGGGAGCGAAGCCATGATCCGGGTCCAGTCCCGGAACGTGGGCGGGTCCGCGGCGGCCCTGATGAACGCGCTGCGGGAGCTAGGGTTTCAGCTCCACCATGGGAGCATGTCGTGCGTGAACGACCTCATGCTTCAAGACGTCGTCGTTCGGATCCCGCCGGGGTTTGGGGAGCCCGAGGCCGTGAAGGCTGCTCTGCTCCGGCAATTAGATGAGTGACGACTGCTCTGATCCAACAGCAAAATCAAGCTATGTCCATATGATTATGGTTTGTACGAATATTTGATGGTTGCTTTTAAATAAAATATTATTATAAAAAATTATAATAATTAATAAATATTTGACCATAATCTATATATGTATACTAAATCCTAAAGTAAGCCTCAAAGGGCGATTTAGGCATAGAGGGTTTTTTTAGTAGGTCCGTGTTTTTTATTTTGGAGTGGCGGCTGTCCATTTTCGGTCGAAAACAGGTGCAACGCCACTTTCAAGTGGCGCTGCACCTTATAACCTCAGTCTATCCACGCTACTTGATAGTATCCCACTATTGGGATCAGCGCCACTTGAAGTGGCGTCCAAACAAAACCTCCCCTATATAAGGGGCTCCCCCCTCCTCTCCTTATTATCGCATTCTCACTCTCTCTCATCTTTTAACTCTCTTCGATACCTCTCTCTCATTTCCTGACTCTCTCTTCAAGATCTCTCTTTCTCAAAGCTCTGGCTCTCTCTTCAAGATCTCTCTTTCTCAAAACCCTGGCTCTCTTTGTCCGTGAAGCTGTTCGAAGGATCATAACTTTTCCGCCGATTTGAGGTAATTCTAATTTTTAATTTGTCTAATATGGTGATTTATTTATTTGTTTGTTTAGTTCATAGAAATAATTCGTAATTAATGTAATATATTTTGAAATTGTAATTGTTTATTTGTAGTAATTGTTATTAATTAATGGTAATTAGGTTATTAAGTAATACTATTTAGTTAATTGAATTCTAAATAGTTAAATAACTAATCGTAATTAGGTAATTAAATTGTAATTAGTTAATTAACTAATCGTAATTAGGTAATTAAATAATTCTAATTAGGTGATTAATTTATTCTAATTAGGTGATTACTTAATTCTAATTAGATGATTAATTAATTCTAATTAGGTGATTATTTAATTGTAATTAGGTGATTAATTAATTGTAATTATGTGTTTAATTAATTGTAATTAGGCGAGTAATAAATTATAATTAGGTGATTAATTATTTGTAATTAGGCGAGTAATAAATTATAATTAGGTGATTAATTATTTGTAATTAGGTGATTAATTATTTGTAATTAGGTGATTACTTAATTATAAGTAGGTGATTAGTTAATTATAAGTAGGTGATTAATTTATTATAATTAGGTGATTAATTAATTATAACTAGGTGTTTAATTAATTATAATTAGGCAATTAAGTAATTGTAATTAGGTGATTAATTAAATATAAATAGGTAAGCAATTGATCGTATTTAAGTGATTAATTAATGGTAATTAGGTGATTAATTAATGGTAATTAGGTGCTTAATTAATTCTAATTAGGTGATTTATTTATTCTAATTAGGTGATTTATTTATTCTAATTAGGTGGTTAATTAATTCTAATTAGGTGATTAATTAATTCTAATTAGAAGATTAATTAATTCTAATTAGGTGATTAATTAATGGTAATTAGATGATTAATTAATACCAATTAGGTGATTAATTAATGGCAATTAAGTGATTAATTAATGATAATTAGGTTAATTAATGTTAATTAGGTGATTAATTAATGGTAATTAGGTGATTAATTAATTCTAATTAGGTGATTAAATAATTCTAATTAGGTGATTAATTAATTCTAATTAGGTGATTAATTCATTCTAATTAGGTGATTAATTAATTCTAATTAGGTGATTAATTAATTTTACTTAGGTGAGTTATTTAGTCTAAATAGGTGATTAATTAATGGTAATTAGGTGATTAATTAATACCAATTAGGTGATTAATTAATGGCAATTAAGTGATTAATTAATGGTAATTAGGTTAAATAATGTTAATTAGGTGATTAAGAAATTAATTAAAGGTAATTAGGCAATTAATTAAATCTAATTAGCGAAGTAGTTATCTTAATTAGCGAAGTAGTTATCTTAATTAGCGAAGTAGTTATATTAAGTAGTGAAGTAGTTATAAATTGCTTCTAAAATATATCCTTGCATTACATTCTAGGTATGATAATGAATTTAGTTTGTCATCTACATTGACCTCAGTTTGTAATTGATGTTATGAACATTAATTTAGTAGTTGAATATATATTTTTCATATTAAGTGTTAGAGTTGTCATGAAATGAATGCTCTCTTGAGTAAAGTATCCCCGGGTATAGGGGCTTTAGGTCGGACCACCTACTTTCCTAGAGGCTTGCCTTATCTAGGAAAGTGAAGAGGATTGGCTATCTGTCGCTCCGAGCTTACTCATGTGGAGTTTTTCAATTTCATATAACTCTATTCTTTTACATGACGTGTTCGTGTACCTCATGCATATAATGCATGTGGATATGTATAAATATGTTTGACTTCTAATTTTGTGTAAGTAACACAAACTTGTGGGTTGTGTAAAGAGTTACACATCAATATGGTTTGAACATATTGATTTGGTGGAGGGATTAGGAATCCAACCTGAATTACTAGAAGCATGCATATATAAATTGATTCTCTAATCAGATTTAATTAATAACAATGGTTTATTTTCGATAAAAAAGATGGATGCTACCTATATTTATTGCAACGGTCAAATAATTGAGACATAACAAGGATGTTGTTATAGTATACATCCAGAAGCTGTTGTGATGCTTGGAGGATGTACAACTTTGGAAGCTGTGCAAAGGAAAATTCATCAAAAGTTAAAACTAGTGAGGAATCAAGTGATAGAGTCCATCACATTTAGACATCTGCAATATATTGATAGGCTTTGGCATGTGGCATATCCGGTAAATGATGATGATGACTGGGAATATGTACTTTCATTGGTTAAGTATCTACTTGGGAATCAAATGATGGAGTTATATGTCACTATAGCCACAATGGAGGTTCCATCGACATTGGAAGTAGTCCCATATCAAATTCATGAGACTATGTCATATGCTTCTATACATCAAGAAGTTCCATCAGCATCAGTAGTTGTTCCATCATTTCCATTGGCCACCGTTTCAATGGATAATCCTCCACATACTTTAGATGCATTGGTCGATAATTTTGAGGATGATGACAATTTCGAAGAAGAAGATGAAGAGGAAGTTGAAGAAGAAAAAGAAGAGCATGCAGAAGATCAGTCTGTTCCCACTCATGTGAGGTTCAACCGACCATTGAACCATCCTCCACTACTGGCTTCATGGTCGACTGAAGGCATGAATCGCTTGCCAGAATTTGATTTGTTAGTTATTACTCCCAGTTCAGAATTTTTAGGAATCATTGGTAGCACAAATCGAGTGTCAGATGATGGCGTTCTGTATATTGGAAGAGAGTGTGAGATCAAAGAAGCAATGAAAAATGTGATAAAACAATATCACATTGAAATACATTACTCTTATGCTGTAGAAGAGTCAAATAGGTATTACTATTTGATCTGTTGTGACAAATATGAATCGAACTGTAAAATGCGTCTGCGAGCTCTAATTGATAACACTTTTCACAGCTGACGCATCACTAGATTTACTCCACACACCTGTGTGAACCCAATCTGGTCACATGAACACTCTTCATTAGATGTTGAGTTTGTTTCAACTATTATTATTGAAATGATTAGAGCATGTTAAGAAGTTCCAGTGGTTCTGGTGATGGAGCGAATCAAACAACTTTTTGGGTATCAAATCTCTTACTGGAAGGCATGAGAGACAAGATAGAAGGTTATTGTGAAATTGTAGGGTGATTGAGACGACTCTTATCGAGTTTTACCACAACTTTTGGAGCTTCTACGCCACAATAATCAAGTGGTGTATCAGATTCATACTATTGAATATATGAACCAACACAACCAAGTTGACTGCTCAATAGTTGTGTTTGATAGATTATTTTGGACATTTGTACCATGTGTGACAGCTTTTAGACATTGCAAGCAGTTTATACAGATTGATGACACATTTCTATATGGAAAGTATATAGGCTTTATTGATTGCCACCACACAAGATGGAAATCGAGCCCCTCTATCTTTGGCATTTGAAATTGTGGAGAAAGAGAACTTCTCATCATGGAGCTGGTTTCTGGCATGTCTCTGAGAGTTTGTTACGGATGCAGAAGGGATTTGTCTTATTTTAGATCGCCACCGTGCAATCAAGGAGGCAATACAGTTTGAGGGTATTTTGTGGAGACCACCCTATGCCCATCATCGATACTATATTAGACACATTGCTAGAAATTTGCGAAAGAAGTTCAAGAATTAGTCAATGAAGAATACAATATTAAAAATTGGTATGAACATTCTTTTACGTTTTAAAAATTTCTGTCTTAGTTATTTTCATATCTATTCAGATGAGTTCTTGTTTGATAGCATATAAGCCTCAACAACAAAGAATGGAGGAGCGTCTTCAAGATATTCACAGAGTGAATCTGGAAGTGTATGATTACATGATGCAAATCCCAAAGTAGAAATGGTCGTTGACATATGATGATGGGAGGAGATATGGTCATATGATGACCAACATCGTAGAATGTATAAATAGAGTTTTCAAGGGAGTTCGAAAATTACTTATCACAGGTAAATACAAATATTTGATTATTTTTTACTCATAAGAGCTACAATTATAATATAATATTAGTATAATATCTTAAATCTAAATTACAGGTTTGGTACAAGAGACCTTCTATCAGAGTGTAAAGTACTTTCTGGAATGAGGAAAGTAGACTGAGGAGGGATTGAACAAAGGGATGCGCTATGGACACCATTTCCAGCACGAGCTGGATATAGTTCTTCAGGAGGCTGTAACTTACTGTGTAATTGCATTTAATCGTCCAGAGAAACGATTTGAGGTCACTGAGCCCGGTGATGCTATGGATTGTAGAAATGGTCGTGTGGGAGTTGTTTTACTGGAGAAGCGTTACTGTGAATGTGGAAACTTTCAGGTATTGAGATATCCTTGTGGCCATGTGATTGCAGCATGTGCTTACGTACACGTGTCTTGGGAGTAGTTTGTTGATCAAGCTTATCGACTCGAGAGCATCAACTCCTGCTACAGTACTCAGTGGATGCCAATCGGTGAATATCAGAATTTTCGGCTATCTGATGGTGCACCCACGCTTCTACCGAACAACACTAGACTTCAACCTAAAGGGAGGACAAATTCGACTCGTATTCGGAATGAGATGGATTGACCTAGTGAATGGAAAGATAGATGAAGGTGCAACATATGCTACTAGGAAGTTCATACGAAGACGCGTTGCCCTAGACACATATGACAATCATCTAATGGTTAAAATGAATCAAGTACTCCATCAGTTACTGTAAAAATTTGTACATGTAATCATTTTTATCATTATCACCATTTTCAATAATATTTGTCTTATTTGTTTATTAAATTTGGGAGTGATGCACAACCAATCCATGTTTTGGATTCATTGATTAATGAAGCCAAATAAACATCAGTATTCTTCCAACACACTACATCAGTAGAAACAACAACAGTAATAACCAAAATACAACATTTAAATGAACCTGCACATGACACATAAATGTATTCTTATGGAGGTAGATTCTTTTTTTTGAGTTGGTGTTGTTTGTTTAAAGATACTCATGCAGTGCTAACCATTTAAAGGTTCACATTCTAAAAAACAAAACCATTTGAACTATGAAATTAAAATGATAAATGCCATATCTTACATGAAATTAATGTTTTACTGTTTGTACATTCAAATGGAGCAACCATTGTTATCTTCCCAGGAGATTCATGTGTCGTGTGATGTGTTGGTGCGACGACCTGTTAGACATATTTCTGTTCGGAGAGCGCACTGTTTCTATCACGAGGCACCGCTGAAAACTATTTGTCCATACCTTAGATGTGCAAGATTTTATGGAGTCGCTACGTGTGACTTCAAGACCATTGATCACCATTTGATTGCTGCTTTGGTTGAGAGATGGAGGCCAAAGACACACATATTTCATCTCCCAGAGGGGGAGATGACTATTACTTTAGAGGACGTCACCTACATGCTGGTGTTACCCATCCATGGACATGTAGTTATGGGTTCCACTAGTGGCGACTGGGCTATAGTCATATAAAGGCTACTAGGCATTGACGTCGTCAGCGCACGAGGTGTCTTCTAGGGTTTGCGCTTGCGCATGAGGTGGCTTGATCAGCATTCGACATAATTCCTGATGATGCAGCTAATGAGACGCTTATTCAACACACACGTGCATACATTTTTCGATTGCTTGGAGGAATGTTGTGTGTCGACTACTCCAACGCTTTGATACACATGATGTACCTCCCATTACTTGAGGATCTGAATCAGACAGTTATATACAGTTGGGGGTCAGTTGTATTAGAACATCTGTATAGATGTCTCTGTACCAGTTGTCAGGTTGATTCACATCAGATTGCAGGTTGCATGATGTTAGTACAGATGTGGGCCTAGGATCATTTTCCACGCATCGCTCCTCGAGCTATCACATCACTTGCACCGGAGCTATTTCAGGACTGTCACCAAGGATGATGGTATGTATACGTCATTAATTTCAGTTATTTAGTACTTTTGTTATTGTTTTATATAAACTTACCGTATATTTCTCTTTTTTAACTAGGTGGAGTCAGTCTCAGAAGTATTCACATACTCTGAGACATAGTCTGCACAGCTTCCGACAGATATTTGACGCCGTAGTGCCAACTGATGTAAGTTAAACAGTACTTTTTTGTAGGAAAATTTAATTTTTTATCACTATTTTAAGTTATTTCAATATAAACTCAGTAACATTATCATGCTAATATATGACTTATTTTTTGAGTTTACATTTCAGGTTTCATAGACTCCGTATACAAGTTCTGTCTACACATCACTTCCACCATACTGCACAACTATGGTTGGAGATTGTGCTGTAGTAGTGCCACTCATCCACTTCCATATCATTGAGTGGTACCAGCCAGACAGGGTCATGCGCCAGTTCGGTTATAAACAACATATCCCAATGGCACCAGGACAACCTGTCGAGTTACATTTGATTGTGCTTATAGGTAGACAGATGACAGACTGGCAGCGGACTCATGCATCTTATATCGAGCTTTGGGACACACATGCCCGATTCAATATATTTTCATTTGGATATACCACAACACACTCTCAGTTATCTGCTCAGGAGGATTATGCAGACTGGTATCAATGTCACACCATCATGCACCTTACACGTCAGGGGATTGTCATTCAGTAATTGGTATGTTTACTAAGATTTATTATTTTTGTTTAAATCATTTTTGGAATTAATTTGAATGTTATTTCATTTGTATGGAGACACCATTTGTCATCTTTCACATACCATGCAACCTCAGGAGGATGCATATATTAGGAGGGATGTAGTTCATCAGGATGTGTTGGCTCTCCTCGATCATCTCCGGTTGATACGTGACAGTTTTTTTGATGAGGAGCCACAAGAATATCTCGATCCATATCCTCCAGCTGAAGCTCCTGAGGATGACGATGTCCCTGCTATGCCTGCTGAGGAATATGCACCACCACCACCACCGCCAGCTGGATGATAGAGACGAGAACATCAGGAGGGGAAGAGGTGACGACATCGACATCTGAGAGCGGCTCCTGCAGATTTCATCGCACCATAGAGAGACGATCCGGCCTAGCCGACTGATGATATTTCACAGCAAGGAGATGCTTATATACCACAGATGTCATCTCCGCAGATTACTATGGACTTCGGTTTGGGTGCGGTCACACAACTTATGGAGGCCCCCTCTCCCGATGATGCCTTCTTCAATGCCCCATTTCTACCATTTATAGGAGCTTCAGAGCCCAATGACACCTCATGTGATTTTGGGTCGTCATCCTCACACGGTTTTGGTCAGTCCTCTACACAACACCATGAGGAGGCACCAAAAACACCAAAAGAAGAGGAACCCACAACTAGGACACCAGAGCGACACATACGTCAGATGTGGAGAGGATGTCAGATTGAGATGCCACGTTGTGGTATTGAGGGGCATCGTCGTTGATATTTTCAGATGTCATGTTGTATATATTAAAAACCCTATCTACTATGATAAGTAATTGTTATTTAAGACAAATAACAAGAAAATAACAATTATAGTAAATACAAACTAATTTAAATTAACTATTAATAATTTATATATTCTCAAAGTCTTATAACTGTAACATTATTATGCTTCATGTATGTGACTTTAGAAGCGTATAAATTATAAAGTACAAGTACAATCTAAATAAAATTTGTCACACAGACTAAACATATAATAATTTCTTGAAAAATGAAAAAAAACATATAGTAAACAAAAAATATTTTAGTCAACATTGTTTACAAAATTATTTTTAATTTCAACTAATTCTTATATGTTTAATCCATGTTTTAAGTTTCATTTATATTGGTCATATAGTTTATATTTTATAACCTTTCAAAACCACTTACTTAAAACATTTTTAAGTTTCAAGTAGGTGGTTTTGAAAGACTATAAATTATTTTTAGTCAACATTGTTTAAGAAATTCTATTTATTTTCAACTATTTATTATATGTTTAATCCATGTTTTAAGTTTCATTCATATTGGTCATATAGTTTATATTTTATAGGCTTTCAAAGTCACATACTTGAATTTTTTTTAAGTTTCAAGTAGGTGGTTTTGAATGAGTATAAATATAAATATAAATATAATTATAAATAAATAAATAAATATATATATATATATATATTTATATATGAATATTAAATATATTTATAAATAAATTTTAAATATATTTATAAATAAATTTTAAATATATATGTAACAATATTTTCATAATTATATATTTCTAAATATATTTATATTTATATAATTATAAATATTTACTTATAAAGATAGGTTTATAATTATATAATTACAAATATATATTTTATTTAAAAATATAAATATAAATAGATTTATATTTATAAATGTTTATATTTAATTATATATATACATAATTATATTTATACACATATATATTTCAAATTATATTTATTTATAAATGTAAATATATATTTATATAAAAAAAATTCTTTTTTATAATTATATATTTAAAATTATATTTATAAATTTATAAATAACTATATATAAATAAACCTTATATTTAATGTTTATAAATTTATATATAAATAAACATTATTAAAATTATTTATCTTTATATAAATAAACCTTATTAAATCTTATATAATTATTGTAATTACATATTTATTATAAATATTTAATTATTATAATCATATATTTATTATATTTACAACTATATATTTATTATATTTTTAATTATATATTCATTATATTTATAATTATATAATTATTATAATGATATAATTATTATAGCATATATTTATTATAATCATATATTTATTATAATTACATATTTATTACAGTTATATATTAAATATATAATTATAATTATATAATTATAATATTTGTATAATTATTATATTTATATAGTTATTACAATTATATATTTATCATAATTACATACTTATGATAATTATTATATTTATAATTATAAATTTATTAGAATTATATAATTCTAATTATAATAATTATAATATTATAATAAATATATAACTTTAAATATAATAAATATATAATTATAAAAAATATATAACTATAATAAATGTATAATTATAAATATAATAAATATAAAATTATAATTATAATAAATATAATAAATAGAAATATAATAAATATATTATAAGTATGTATTTATTATATTTATAATTATATATTTATTATAATTACATATTTATTATAATTACATATTTATTATAGTTACATATTTTTACTAATTACATATTTATGAATATAGTAAATATAATTACTAAAATAAATATATAATTATAAAGATAATTAAAATATAATTTTAAATATAATAAACATTAATATAATAAATATAATAAATATAATAATATATTTATTTTAATAATTATATTTATTATAATAAACAATTTTATTATAAACATATTATATATATATATGGGGGGTTGGGGGCGGAATGGGTCTGCGCCACTTCAAGTGGCGCTGTCCCACGATTTTCTCCAGCGCCACTTCAAGTGGCCCTGGATAAACCCCTTTCCCCATTTAAAATAAACCCTACCCCCTTAAACTAAAAAAACCCTGCACCCAAATCACCCCCATTCAGGTGTTTATCCCTCATTCAATGTTTTCCCCCAAAACACCCTCCTTTTCCACTTTCTTTCAGCCCCCAATATTTTTAGGTGCATTGGGTTTCACCTCCGCTCTGCCTCTGGCCCACTCTCTATGCTGCATATATACCTCCACCTCCACTTCCAAGTCTTTCGGTCTCCACCTCCTCCTCAACTTTTTTTCCTCCACTCAATTGGCCTCATGACAAAGAATTTCTTTTTCAGAATTGACTCAATGTATGAAGGCATCACACAATCTTCCCACTCTCTAGATGCTCCTCCACATATCTCCAATAAAAGTTTTTCCATGACTCGTCATTTTTCTTTGAAGATACCGTCTTCACTTACAATAAGACTTTAATCATAAATTAATATAATTTCCATAATTTTTTATCACAACCCGATCCACTGGAGCCCACTTGACCAATGGTAAGCTGAGTGTGTCACCCGAATCCCACCTCCAATAGGCTAGGGGCTGGAGACTATCACTAAGTAAACATATCACACACACACACCGAAAGCCTTAACTTAAAGTATATGTATACATGCATGCATCTCCATAAACCAATATAATGAAAAAAAATAAAGAAGTCATATTGTAGATGAATGTATATCAACCGCCCCACATTAGAGTGCAATGATTAGTACAACAAAAGAAAAAGGGTCAAATACAAGTCCATTGAAAACTATAAAAGAACACAATCTGCTGTCAACAAGGGGGCAACTACCCAAAAGCAACTTATGGATCTATCAGAGGTTCATCTAGCATAACTAAGCTCCACCCACACTTGTTCCACCTATGACTCCAACTAAAGGCTTGTCGTTTGCATATGACACGACAAATGTGGACGAAGTTCGTGCAAGGGTGAGTATACACATTTCCAATAGGACACCTCGAAATCACCAAACACAAAACATCAGAGAGAGAGAGAGTAGTTAACTTATCAACACCAAGGCATGTCAATCAGAATATGAGACAAAAACAACCATAATCACTGATACGTTCTCAACAAGAAGCCCAAACAAAGTGAGAAAGGAGATCTCCATCACCATAGCAAGCTAAGAATGGTGAGCCAGCCTGTAGCTCCAAAGGTCCATCTTTGATGCCCAATATCATGCGCAACTGCACAAGAATCTGTGTGGAAGGCCCACACTTCACCACTGCTCTCCACAGTTGAGGGATAATATCATCTAGCCATGCATCTCACATAACCTCTCAAGAATATGTGTAGAGGTCTTGCACTTCGACACTATGCTCCAAAGCCAAGGGGGTGTTATCTCCAGTTGAGGACCTGCTATCTACTAGAGCTCGAAGACAAGGGGGTTCCACTACATAGATAGATGACCCAAACCCAATGTAGTATGGGTGGTTTCCAACTATACCTGTGTAAAGAGTATAGGGGACCTGCACCCTAGTTCAACGGGGGGTTTCCAACCCCAACAACACTCTGATGATCACACCTAATCACTATCACCAACCAAACATCTCTAAAAGAATAGTTAAGATTGTAACACCTCATTTCGTATTTCTCATGTTATAACGAAGGCCACCATCGTGTTCTACATGAAAAACTACTCAAGATAGGCTACTCGCAGGCCTAAATCCGATCCCATGAGGTACAAGGCATGTCTCTCTGAGTCTAGTACCGCTTGTGTCTCACCTGTTTCACACAACATGTCTTCCTCCAGATACATGACGTGTCCACTAGGGTTACACGATGTGTAGAGGTCGATCGACCCTCAGCGTATTGTCTGGTCTAGACCATGTACTATGGCTCGTGCATGTGTACTTAGGTTTTTCCTATGTACACTGGCCGTGTCTGAGTAGTTTTTAAATTAAATGAGGTGTACTCCGCATAACACGACGTGTATGGGGGCAAGGTCGACACTCGACATGCCATATGATCTAGAATGTGTTCCTTCCGAAGTACATGGCATGTGACCTGCCACACATGGTGTGTCAGGTCACATGGAATCCTAGGCGTGTACTCCCTGTACATGCTGAGCTAGCTGGGTATGGGTCACACAACATGTGGACTAACCACACAACATGTGATATTTAGCTCCACATGGAAACCACAGGTACCAAACAAAGGGGAATATAGGGCGTGTGTTCTTGAACTACACACCGTGTATATTGAGATTTTTCATAAACTCATTCCTCTTAAATGAATCTCACCTACACCGCCGCTCTGCCATCCCGCCTTTTTATTATATAACTTTACATGAAATTTTATAAACAAAGGATCTTTTAAAGTTTAGTGTCTTGGAAATTAGGTACATAATACATGAAAAATTAAAACATTATTCTATTAAAAATGAAAGGATTATTCAAGGTTCATCCTAAGTACATTTATTTCATCTCATAAACTGAGTACATACATAAAAAAAGGGTGGGAAAAAGGCCTAGTAAGGGAAAACATGTGGAACAATTTACATGTGAACTTGAGCAATATCAATAAGAACATGAGGAATGTCATAAAGAAATGATAAATAGGCATATAATAAAAATAATATCTTGAATCATAACTTGAAAATTTGGCTACAAAATTTAATTTAGACATTCATAAGCATATCACCAAGGTCCATCCCCAAGGTGTCATAAAAATTACCAAGGTTATTCACCAAGGTATCGTAAAACTTGTCATCTCTAGAAATTAATTTCTTTACCCAATGCATTGGAGCGCTATCTAGTCGCATCCTTAACATGTATTTATTTTCATGTGAGGAACATAGATCATAATCAAACATTTCATAAATAACCAAAAGAGAATAAAAGAAATGAGTTTCATATCAAAATCATGGCATTTTAAAAAGCGCTTAAAAACATGATCATTATGTCATTTATAACCCATGAAAAGGAAATGCAGGTTTTATGTTTGTCAATTACAGAATAAAATAAATTATGTTTATATATTTATGATTACCCCTGAAAATGAAATAGTTTTGGGTATTCACATAAAGAAAATAAAAGAATTTATTGAGAAAAAGAGAGAGGTTTTGAGACGAAAATTCTACAACAAATGGGTGTGAAACATGGTTTTATAAAACAATAAAAAGAGAGAAGATAGGGGTTACCCATTCATAAAAGGATCATAATAAATTAAAGGGATATTATAAAATGGAAATAAGAACATGGTATGAAAATTTGAAATACATACCACATAAAAGAGAACTTGAAAGGAAAAGAGAAGTTGAGAATTCCCTTACCTTGAAGTGTAACTTCAAAAACTCTAAGATCAAGACCTTGAGGGCTTGAGAAAACCTTGGGAGGACTCCTTAGGAGGTAGAAATAGAATAAATTTGTGAAATATGAATTTTTAATGAATATAAACTAAGGAATGAGTGGGTATTTATAGTAAAAGAGAGAGAGTTTTTTATTAATTTCAAAGAACACCTCATTAGTGATATTTGCAAAACCATGGGCTTGCCCATGGTATTTGCCCATGGTATTGGACAATTGGGACACATCATATCATATTTTAATACAAAAGAGCTGACCATCATCTTATCTTATTCATTACATCATTATGACAAAATTATGATGTCATTAAACATACCAAAAACTCAAAACTGTATTTTTACTATTCATAAAAAATTCAACTATTTCAGACAAATAGCAAAAAATCACCCTAACCATTTTTAGACATGTAGAATTCAAAAATCAACTCCATTTTATAAAAATGTATTTTATTTTAAATTAAATTAAATAAATAAAATATTAATACTTAGCTAATAATTTCTAAAACATTTATTTAATTATACTATGATATAATTATATCACATTACCATTTAAGATGACTAAAATATATTTATAATTTCTTAGGTGAGGTTACTATTACATTGGAAATATTACTATTCATAAGGGTAACATTACTATTCCAAAGTTACTATTCACCAAAAAATATGTTGATCTTATCAGACTCTAATTATCTTATTGAACGCAACCGTGTATTTCTGTTTTTCAGAAATCATTTCACAAAACTAATTATTTAATAATTCTTTAAATGTTTTTTACTATTCATCAATAAAACACTATTCATCAAGAAAACACTATTTATCCAATACTATTCATAAAAATACTATTTATTGAAAATTGAAACTTAGAAAACTGCTAAAAATTCACCCAAGATTAATTTTGACATTTGGAATTCAAAAATGATGTTTATTTAACCATAATAATTCTCTAAGTATGAGAAATATCAGAAAAGTACAATTTTTTTACTTCTAAAATCAATTTATCAAATTTTTCTCAATTCAACATATATTTTATTAAGCAAATCTATTCTTAAAATGGAAATGATGAAATAAAATTTTTGTTTATACAAAGGGATTTCACAAAGTAACTAAGGCCTGGTTACATAACCCCTTATAAAACTCGTATAGGACCTAAGAGTAGGGTGTGAAATGGTGATGGACTCTTGGAGAGGCTCTGATAACATCGCTCGAGTGGTAATCTTCACTAACTTAAACTTCTCCCATAGGCAATTTCATTCAAGCTTAACATGTTGAAGATCAACTTGGTCTTGGTCTAAAGAAAAGCCCAGTGACGCTACCTCCTTCCCAAGCTCTGACAAAAGGAATTTGTACGACTCGAGTCTACTGGATGAGACCATCGACTCTTCTTTCTGCATTAATTATCCATTACCATTTCTATCTATAAACAATAATTATAACGTTAAAAATTATTATTGTTTCCAACTGTCATATTACCCAATGGTCAAAACTCGATTGTCACATTTCATTTATACTTATACATTTTTATTGATTATGACATAGTAAAACATACATTTTCAGGAAACAAAATATTTTTCAAAAGTTCAAATCATTACATTCTTACCCCCTTAAGAAATTTCATCCCTGAAATTTCAACTCATTTCCTCAGAAGAGAAAATGTGTGGGTAATTTTGTCTCATAGTCTCCTATGGTTCCCACATGGTTTCTTCATATTTTTGGTTCCTACATAACACTTTAACAAGGTGGGTAGTCATGTTGCATAGAATATTGTCTCTACGATCCAAGATCTCCACCGACTGCTCCTCATAAGAGAGTTCGTGTTCCAATGGTACCACCTTGGGATTCATTACATGTGAAGGGTCAGGTATGTACTTCCTCAAGAGGGATACATGGAATACATCATGAACATTAGATAGATTTGGAGGAAGTGAAAGCTGATAGGACACTACACCTATGTGATCAAGGATTTTATAGGGGCCAATGTATCGTGGGATGAGCTTCCCTTTCTTCCCAAACCTCATGACTCTCTTCCATAAAGAAATTTGAAGGAAGACCTTATCACCAACATCAAACTCCAAGTCCCTTCGATGGTTGTTAGCATAACTCTGCTGACTCTGAGAAGCCTTAATGTGTTGTTGGATGACATGAACCTTTTCTATCATCTCTTCCACAAGATCAGGCCTAAGAAACTTAATCACACTAGCTTCATCCTAATAAGTAGGAGTTCTATATCACTTACCATATAGCTTCATAGGGTGAAATTTGAATGTTTGAGTGGAAGATGTTGTTGTAAGAGAACTCAACTAATGGGAGATGTTGATCCCATCTACCTTTAAATTCCATTGAGCTTGTTCTTAGCATGCAATTGAGTATCTGAATATTCCTTTCAGATTGGCCATCGGTTTGGGGGTGACGGTCCATACTAAAATTCAATTCAGTACATAGATAATGTTGAAGACTTATCTAGAATTTTGACGTGAACCTAAGATCACAATCAAATACGATATAAATTAGAACTCCATGCATCCTTACCACTTCCTTCACATAAAACCTAGAAAGTTGATTAAGAGATAAATCTTCCTGAATAGAGATAAAATGGGCAGTCTGGGTGAGACGGTCCACTGTAACCCATATCGCATTGTTTCCTTTGGATGTTTTTGGGAGACCAGTGACAAAGTCCATAGTGATATTGTCCCACTTCCATGCTACTATGGGTAATGGTTATAATACCCCTTTAAGAATTCGTCGCTCTACCTTCACTTGCTGACACACCAGGCACCTTGTAGTGTAGTAAAAAATCTCTCGTTTCATGTTATCCCACCAATAATGATCATGAAGTTCCCTATACATTTTAGTGCTTCCAGGATGTATAGAGAATGTAGAGCTATGAGCTTCATTCATCAGCTCCTTCTTTATTTATGTAATATATGTAACACAGTCTTGTATGAAATTTCAGTACACCTTCTTGATCAATATTGAACTTGAGAATCTTCCCATCCTTCACAGCCTTAGACTTATTATATAACAAAGGATCTTCTTTTTTAGATTTCTTGATCTTCTCTAGTTATGATGGTTGAGAAGTCATTTGGGATAGGATTTATGATGTCCCTTCCCTTACAATTTCCATGTCCAGTTTCACTAGGTATTTGATCAAGGAATCTCCTTGGATCCTCATCATTTCTAGAACAACATGGTCTTTCCTACTTAATGCATCAACAACTTTGTTTTCTCTTCCAGGATGAAAATGAATTGAATAATCATAGTCTTTAAGAAGTTTTAACCATCTCCTATATCTCATGTTTAATTCCTCTTGCATGAAAATATACTTCAAACTTTGATGGTCTGTGTATATATCACACTTCTCCTCATAAAGACAGTGCATCCGTATCTTTAGAGAAAAAATAACTGTAGCCAGCTCAAGATCACGCGTAGGATAATTCTGCTCATGAGGCTTTAACTATCGAGAATAAGCAATTACCTTGTCATTTTGCATGAGGATACACCCAATATCTTTTAGAGATGCATCACTAAAAATGATGAATCCTTCTCCAATTGAGGGTAGAGTTAACATGGGTGCAATAACCAATATCTTCTTCAGCTCATGGAAATTTTTTTCACACTCCTTTATCCAGATGAACTTGACCCCTTTTCGAGTTAACTTGGTTAATGGATTAGAAAGCAATGAAAAGTTTTTCACAAACCTCCTATAATATCCCACTAATCTAGGAAAACTAAGAATCTCAGCTATAATTTTAGGATGAGGAAACTCCTCTAAAACCTTTTTATTTTCAACATTAATTGATATTCCTTCAATGATTACAATGTTCCCTAAGAAAGAAACTTACTGTAACCAAAACTCACACTTTCTAAACTTTCCAAATAACCTCTCCTTCCGTAGAGTTTGCAATATAAACCTTATATGATCCTCACAATCCTTTCGACTTTTATAATATATCATAATATCATCAATAAAAACTACCACAAAATTATCAAGGCAGTCCTTAAATACTATATCCATCAAATCTATAAAAATAACAGTTGAATTAGTCAATTCGAAGGGCATAACAACAAACTCATAATTCCCATATCTTGATCAGAAGTCATTTTTTGGAATATCTTATTTATTCACCCTCAATTGATGATAACCAGATCAAAGATCAATCTTAGAGAAGAAATGAGCCCCACAAAGTTGGTCAAATAAGTCATCAATTCTTGGAAGAGGGTATTTGTACTTTACTGTGATCTCATTCAGTTCTATATAATCAATGCATAACTACATCCATCCATCCTTATTCTTCATAAAGAGAATAGGTGCTCCCCAAGGAGACACACTTGGTCAGATAAACCCCTTCTCCAAAAGATCTTGGAGTTTCTTCTTTAATTCCTCCAGCTCCACATTCTCCATTCTATACAAGGTTTTTGAAATCATCTTGGAATCAGGCATGAGTTCAATGGATAACTCTACATGTAACATCCTAGGTAAATAATGAATATGAAATGTTCATATATATTAATATTTGTGAATAAAATATTAATATTACTTTAAATGGGATTCTATATTCGCTGGCGTACCCAATACACAACAACGAGTTTCTTTGAAATCTTACGTTGCACACTAATAATATAATAATATTATTTTAAATGGTAGTTAACGCCTAGCCGTTGTAATGTTAGGAATGAAAAGAACTAACTAAAAGATGGTTATATATGTTTGATAAATATTTTAACAATTACCCAATAAATTATAGAGGCTTAAAATGTGAATGAATCCAATTTTAAGCATAAATATTCTAATATTCTTTAAAAGGTCGATTAACAACCTTTTGATGGAGAACCCTTTTTAAATCTACTTTTTGTCAATTTTATATGATATATTTGAAAAAATAAAATCCTTCTTTATAATTGGGACATAAAAAATTACTTTGTGTAAATTTTTGTTATTTTTCCGATAAAGTTCATTTTTTAATGAATAGTGAAAATGCTGTATTTTAATTCAAAACCTCCTTTTAATATAATTTATTTAGATGGTTAGATTATCTTTTTAATTGGTTTTAAAGTTTAATTAGAATATATTTTTACAATTTAATTCAATGGTGGTCATTGGAATTAACTTCACTTTGAAATTGGACATAAATAAGTGTCAATCTTTTGATATATATTGTTTCTTAAAAACACGCTATTTGTTTTGAAAGCGGGAATTAATTATAAAATAAATTAATGAAAATTATATGTTTTGAATTTGGTAAAATGGACATCAATTTTTAATTTGGAATATCAAATTTACTTTGGATAAATTTTTGGTATTTTTCTGACAAATGTTCATTTTTAATGAATAGTGAAAAATACTGCATTTTACTTCAAAACTGTTTTTTCATCTAATTTAATTATACAGTGAGATTGTCATTTTAATTGGTTTTAAAGTGTAATTGAATTATGTTTTTATCACTCAATACAATTTTGTTCATTGGAAGTAATTTCACTTTTCAATTGGATGTAAAAACAAGTCAATCTTTTGATAAATTTTACTTCTTAAAAACCCGTCTTTGGTTGTGACAACGAGAATTATTTTTAAATTAATTACTGAAATTTCTGTGTTTGGAATTTGGTAAAATGGATTCCATATTTGGAATTATAAGGTCCAAATTATGTAATTAAGACTTTTATTTTTGACATTATGAATAGTAACGACAATAATTATCTTTAATTATCGTGATTAATTAGTAATCAGGTAGTTAAGGGTAATAAAATAATATCATAATAATATAAAATGACCCTAAAATGTGTCCAAATCCTATTTTTTGAGTCATTTCCGACCATGGGAAGCTTCTTACCAAAATTGAGGGCCCATGGAGTCACATGGGTGTGATAGTGACATTCATGACTTTATTTTTAAAAAAGAAGAGAAATATAACAAAGGTTTGTATATCCTAAGTAAAACAATTTTAATTTTGTTTACATAAATTATCTATTAGACTATAAATAGTCATTGGAAAGATAAAAATATTTCCTACATCTTCGTATTTTTTTATAATTTTTAGACATTAAATAAATAAATTTATTTATGACACCATGATGATGCAGTGATTACCTCATTAATGAACAATTTAAATAAAATGAAACGATAAGGAAAAATATAAGAGTTAAACTTGTCTAAAACCTATTGGATGGGTGGATTTCGAACCTTTATCACCTTATCCTCAAAATATATCATTGTGAGACCTTTAAAATCAGAAAATCATTTTATAATAAAGTAACATTTCAAGACTTTCCAAAAGTGACCCTCCTCCCTCTTATAAAAGCCCCCAACTATACCCCCTTACCCACACCTCTAAAGACCTTGGATAGTCCAAAATCTGCTCATATTATCTCTCCACATCCCTCTCTTAATCCTAGAAGCCTCACTTTGGGCAGAAGTCTTTCCAAGGAAGCCTTTGGCTCAAATCAAAAAGAGTTACCCGATTTAGAGGTAATGTCTTCTCTCGAGTTTCTTTCTTTTATTTTACTTATTCACTCACCAACATCTTCATATTATTTGATCCCATAATAAAACCAGTATCCTCAATATACTAGGATGTTTTTATTAAAATGATTCTACCTACACTTACACACCTTCGTCTAATGGTTAAAGAACATACTGTTTCTGTGGGTGGTGAATTACTGCCTCACGAAACGATGATTGTTCAATCTTCTTTTAACACTTTTAATGGTGGCCATTATGATGCCACTGTATTTATATATGATATATATGGTATTTAGTTTTTCTATATTTTTCTGAATTTTATTTTTAAATCACATCGTTATGCTTTTCATGTTGTGGAACTGCGATAATTTCATCTGAGGAAGTGTGGACTATCGCCCCCTCAAGTGATGTGACTCGTTCATGCCAAACATGGAATTTATAAAGAATGTAATTAATTAACTTATGTTACCTATATAAAATATATATTATACTGGAATTATAATATATATATTTCTCATTTATTTTTAATTCCTTTAATATGAAAAAGAAATGAAAGTAGCGTTCATGCGTACAAACGACCTACCGTCTCCATGAACGGTGCATTTCATTTTTTATCTAAAAATGTTATGGAATAGTATAAAATTAATATATAAAGGATATATAAGATATTTAAATCATAAATACCATTATGGAGATGATGTAATTATAACTACATGGACAATTCTCTTCAAACAAGTTTGTTTTTGACTCATGTACTGAACATCGAGAAAATGTATGATATGAACTCACATAATTAACTAATTATTATAACATGATAATATGTGATATTAATTGAATAATAAACTTTAAAGGAATTACTTAAGCAATTATAAATTGACCAAAGTTTATTATTCAGGAATATAAAGAAACGAATAAGACAAGTCGGACTTGAGGTATGAGGATTTCTTATCTCACTTTTAATTCCATGAGAGTTCCATTGTCCACCAATTATTTATTGAATGTGGTGTATTGTGTAATTACATTTGATATATATTATCATGATTCTATTTATATTCAGGGTATTCTGTGATTATTTTGGTTCTTATTATCTTTTGGTCATACGACTTGATTGATTACAACGAGGTAAGGGGTTTTTATCTCACTTTTTATTCCTGTAAGATTCATGCTATATTTTCCACTATCTCCTTTGAGTGGTATATGTACTGCCCATTATTCTACTCTTTGAGTAATATACATCCATTTATGGGTATTTACATCAACATTTTATGGTCCTTCTTTCATGGGGTGTATGTTTCGTAGGTTACCCAATCAGTAAGGGAACCTTTCACCCTCTTCTTTTTAAAAGAATTATTTTTGTTAGGTCTTTTAATTTACATCTTCTTATGTTGGGATATGTTCTTATATATCCTTATTGCTATAAATTTTATGTTCAAGTGATGAGATACCCTTTTTATCTCTCATCAACTCATTTTTTTAATTTTAAAGTGACGCCGTTAGGCTGTCGAATTTCTGTAAGGAAACTTCTTAACCCAATTTCAATTCTTTAGGTTAAACCTCTACTTCTTGATTATATCATACTATGAATATTTCTGGATGACCTATGATTGTTTTAAAATTAATATCCACTTATATTGAGTGTATTTATATTTGTCACACATAATTATGTAATTGATTTATCCTTAATCTAAGGATACCATATTTGTACGGGACTTCATCTCAATCTCCTTTCATTGAGCCATATTTTGATTTCTACATGACTTTATTTTATATGGTGTATAAAACCATTTTGACTTTTAATTTCATTCAAAATGAATCTTTTTACATGAAGCGTTTTACTAAATGACAAAAGGAATGTTTTTGTCTTACATATGCAGCGACAACGACTTCTCCAACGCCGTGACCATTATTTGAGTTTCGGCTTCCTCTACAAGCCATAACTTTTTTAAAATAAGAATAAATACCATGTTTTAATTTTATTTTGTTTTGGTATTGAAAATGGTTTTGATAATGTTTTGATTATATCAATGTGTTTTATTGATATATTGTGATTGAAATGTGGAAATGTTATGTTTCCTTTATGCATGTTTTATGTGATATGATTATGTTATGGTTTTTGGGCATTGTTTATGAAGTTGGGTGGTTCAATGATAAAATAAGGGCGGGTGAGCCCGAGATAGATCTCCAATTCATTGGGTAACGTGAAGGAGTTAAACACTAAAGTTTCTCCGAATAGATTTAGGGAATATACTCTGTTGGGTATTCCAAACGTAACCATTAGGGTTACTCCCTACGTAAGAATGTTATGAATGCCTCAAATTACCTTTATGTCTTATGATTTCTATGAGTTATTCATAAATATTATTATTTCACGAGGTATGTTAAAGTGCTTATGTTTTATGAGTAAAGTATGGTTTTATCGATTTTTATGTATACATGGACTAATGTTTTCTTTCCGTATTGTTTTAACCCTTACTGAGCTTTTTATGCTCATCCCAAGTTTTTGAAATGTTTTCCACAGGACTTAAAGATGAATAGGGTCAAGGGTGGGATCTAGTAAAGACATGCTGTCTAAAACATAGAACTAGTCATGTTTCTTTTTTAAGATTTTTTTATTTTATGAAAAAATGGAAACTGAGTAGATGTGTCTACTTTGTAATCATTGAGATGTAATAGTTATGTCCTAATTATCTAAAACTCTAAACCTGAAAGGATCCTCAATGTGAATTATTCATTTAATTCATGATTATGTAATGTTTTAAGGCCAGGTTCTTATAGTTGGTATCAAAGGGAGGTTTAGATAACTTTAGAGGTAAGGGTATTCTTTAAGCATAAGTGACATTACCATAATGGTTAGGATTTCAGAAAGAGTCATAATTTTTTAGATAAATTGAATGAGTTTAAGATAACATGAATAATTATATCTTATTATTATATGATGATTTTACTGATATACTCACACTAACCTTTTTGGTTTTAGTAAATGACTAGATCTAGCAGGCACCAAATAACAGTGGAGGTGAAGAAAACTATGACGGTTTTCTGAATGAGAAACTGAATGATATGGGAGCTGTAATGAGAACACTTGTGGTTATTCTCAACCAACTATCTGGAGTCATGATTGAGCACCTGAACCTTATTTATTTTTATAAGGCATCATATATGTAAGAAACAAATCCCTACGAAAGTTTAGGTAATAATCATAAAGGTAAGTGTGTTAAAAAACCTATGTTTCAAAGATGTGGAAAGAAACACCTAGGAAAATGTTTCAAAGGGAAAAAATATGCTATAGATGTGGAAATGAAGGTCATAAAGCAAGAACCTTCCATGAAAAAAGGAAGCATCTAGTTGACTCTAGGAAAGGGAAAAAAGTTCTTTCTGAAGTATCAATTGAATGTTTTAAATGTGGTGTGCATGGTCATTATGAAAACACATGTCCTATGAAGAAGTTTCGAGAATGTGGTCACCAGGATCGTACAAATATTCTTTTACCAATACCTAATTCCATTCCGATTGAGGATGAAGAAACTGACAATGACCAATTAAAGGTATGGATTATTTCTTAACATAAGTTTTCCTATTATTGAAATAATAGGATATGATTCATGATTTTGTTTGTAGGAAAGAAGTATTTCAGAATAAGTTGTAAAGGAATGTTTAATGGATCATGAAGAATGTTGAATGAGTAAGAAGTCAACATATAAGGGATTCAAGAGTTATGGTAGATTTTAGGATGGTGAAATTCTTAAAAGTATTAAGGATCTTTTGATGATGGGATTACATTAGAAGAGTTTTTATAGTATGTGTAACCCTGATGTTTGATATATGAAAATTTTATTCAAGGAATAATTATCTTTTCTTTTGAGGATATAGTTATAAAGAACCATTTTGGTGTATATGATCCTTGAATTTGAGGTAATTACCAGTTAATACATTTTGGGATGCAAAACGAAAGTTATTAGATAACCTTTGTGGTTAAAATATGTTATGGTTATTTTTGAAGAATTTATCTCTTATTGGGAATGTTATAAAATTATATAGTTTTTTAAAAAGGGACAACACGCAGACCGTGTGACAACCCATTGTATCAGACGAAGATGCAGGAATCGAACCCACAACCAAAGTGCGACTGGTATTTATCACCTACCACTGGACTACGTGAAGTCCCTGGTTAGTATGACTAATTATTTTTAGTTAGATGATCTTATGAATTAGGAATAAGTTTATTTTGGGTTATCTGTGGAAATGATTAACCTATCATGTAGGATATGTGATTAGGTTAATTACTTTTCAATATGGGACTTTAAGAGTAACTAATGTTATTTGGAGATAAATGTTAAGATTTACCTTGGAAGACTATGTGATTAAATCCTTCAGAGATTTTGGTTTCAATCTTAGTTTGGATTAATTTGAATAATTTTATGGATAACTGTTTATTTAATGGTCTTTCTTGAACCTTGGGTTCTTTTTGTTGAATTTTGGAGATTAAGAGTAGTTTTTCTTTTTATGAAAGATTATCCTTTTTGGGGATTATCTGATCTTTTACTAAACATTTTGGTTTTGGTTAAGGTCTAAAGACATGGGAAATATATAGTTCATCTTTTATGGATTATGCAATTCTCTAGAATTTTATTTTAGCACTCTTAATGCGAACAAGTCATCTTGAATACTCATCATTTGGAGAAAATATGAGTTTGTGTTAGAAATATTATAAAAGATGAAAGTATACATGACAAGTGAGTATGTTTCCTTATGTTTTAGTTAAGCTCATAAATAAATTCCTTAATGAAAAGTAACTTAAAACAAAAACGTTTTTTTGTTAACTTTTCCTAC
Organism: Viscum album; assembly: GCA_963277665.1. Taxonomy (NCBI): domain Eukaryota; kingdom Viridiplantae; phylum Streptophyta; class Magnoliopsida; order Santalales; family Viscaceae; genus Viscum; species Viscum album. Next base: position 1,687,779,067 of record OY728147.1, on the reverse strand, counting down.
TAGGGAATCAAATACTGTTTAACCCATCAAAAGTTTGTGATTTTCTGGTGGTTAACTTTCTCCTAAACATGTTTTCTATCACTCTCCATCAAAAAATGATGGTTTGTTTTCTCCTCAATATCCATGTTTTCATGGAATCCTAATATGGGTTATTTTAGGTGACCATTGTACTTCCTTTTCTTTCTTTTAAAATGATAAATTTATTTACTCCTTTTCTGATGTTGGGCTTTCAATAAAGTTTCCAAGCCCAATTTTAAAATTGCGAGGACGTAATTCCAAAAAGGGGGAAGGATGTAACATCCTAGGTAAATAATGAATATGAAATGTTCATATATATTAATATTTGTGAATAAAATATTAATATTAATTTAAAGTGGATGCTATGTTCGATGGCGTACCCAATACGCAACAACGAGTTTCTTGGAAATCTTATGTTGCACCCTAATAATATAAAAATATTATTTTAAATGGTAGTTAATGCCTAGCCGTTGTAATGGTGGGAATGAACAGAACTAACTAAAAAATGTTTATATATGTTTGTTAAATATTTTAACAATTTCCCAATAAATTATAGAGGCTTAAAATGCGAATGAATCCAATTTTAAGCATAAATATTCTAATATTCTTTAAAAGGTCGATTAACAACCTTTTGATGGAGAACCCTTTTTAAATCTACTTTTTGTCAATTTTATATGATATATTTGAAAAAATAAAATCCTTCTTTAGAATCGGGACATCAAAATTTACTTTGTGTAAATTTTTGTTATTTTTCCGATAAAGTTCATTTTTTAATGACTAGTGAAAATGCTGTATTTTAATTCAAAACCTCCTTTTAATATAATTTATTTATATGGTTATATTATCTTTTTAATTGGTTTTAAAGTGTAATTATAATATATTTTTACCATTTAATTCAATGGTGGTCATTGGAATTAATTTCATTTTGAAATTGGACATAAACAAGTGTCAATCTTTTGATAGATATTGTTTCTTAAAAACACGCTATTTGTTTTGAAAACAGGAATTAATTATAAAATTCATTAATGAAACTTCTATGTTTTGAATTTGGTAAAATGGACATAATTTTTGAATTTGGAATATCAAATTTACTTTGGATAAATTTTTGGTATTTTTCTGACAAATGTTCATTTTTAATGAATTGTGAAAAATACTGCATTTTACTTCAAAACTGCTGTTTAATATAATTTAATTATATAGTTAGATTGTACTTTTAATTGGGTTTAAAGTTTAATTTAATTATTTTTTTATTACTTAATACAATGTTGTTCATTGGAAGTAATTTAACTTTTCAATTGGATGTAAAAACAAGTCAATCTTTTGATAAATTTTACTTTTTAAAAACCCGAATTTGGTTGTGACAACGGGAATTATTTTTAAATTAAATACTGAAATTTCTGTATTTGGAATTTGGTAAAATGTATTCCATATTTGGAATCAGAAGGTCCAAATTATATAATTAATACTCTTGTTTTTGGACATTATGAATAGTAACGAAGGTAATTATCTTTAATTATCATGATTAATTAGTAATCGGTAGTTAAGGGTAATAAAATAATATCATAATAATATAAAATAACCCCAACATATGTCCAAATACTCTTTTTTGAGTCATGTCCGACCATGGGAATCTTTTTAACAAACTTGAGGGCCTATGGAGTCACATGGGTGTGATAGTGACATTTATGACTTTATTTTTAAAAAAGAAGAGAAATATAACAAAGGTTTGTATATCCTAAGTAAAACAATTTTAATTTTGTTTTACATAAATTATATCTTAAACTATAAATATTAATTGTAAATCTAAAAATATTTCCTACATCTTGGTATTTTTTTTATAATTTTTAGACATTAAATAAGTAAATTTATTTATGACACCATGATGATGCAGTGATTACCTCATTAATGAACGATTTAAATAAAATGAAAAGATAAGGTAAAATCTAAGACGTACACTTGTATAAAATCTATTTTATGGGTGGATTTCGAATCCTTATCACCTTATCCTCTAAATATATCATTATGGGACCTTTAAAATCCGAATATCATTTTATAATAAAGTAACATTTCAAGACTTTCCAAAAGTGACCCTACTCCCTCTTATAAAAGGCCCCCACCTCTACCCCCTTACCCACACCTCTCAAGCCCTTGGATCATCCAAACTCTGCTCATATTATCTCTACAAATCCATCTCTTACTCCTAGAAGCCTCACTTTGGGCAGAAGTCTTTCCAAGGAAGCCTTTGGCTCAAATCAAAAAGAGTTACCTGATTTAGAGGTAATGTCTTCTCTCGAGTTTCTTTCTTTTATTTTCCTTATTCACTCACCACTATCTTCATATTATTTGATCCCATAATAACAATAGTATCCTCGATATACTAGTATGTTGTTATGATAAAGATTCTACCTACACTTATACACAGCTCTGTCTAATGGTTAAAGAACATACAGTTTCTATGGGTGGTGAATTACTGCCTCACGAAACGATGATTATTCAATATTATTTTAACACCTTTCATGGTGGCCATTATGATGTAACTATATTTATATATGATATATATGGTATTTATTTTTTCTATATGCTTCTGAATTTTATTTTTAAATCACATCATTATGATTTTCATGTTGTTGAACTGCGATAATTTCATCTAAGTGTGGACTACCGCCCCCTCAAGTGATGTGACTCGTTCATGCCAAACATGGAATTTATAAATAATGTAATTAATGAACTTATGTTACCTATATAAAATATATATTATACTGTAATTATATTATATACATGTCTCATTTAGTTTTAATTCCTTTAATATGACAAAGAAATGAAAGTAGCGTTCATGCGTACGTACGACCTACCGTCTCCATGAACGGTGCATTTCATTTTTTATCTCAAAATTTTATGGAATAGTATAAAATGAATATATACTGGATATATATGATATTTAAATCATTAATACCATTCTAGATATGATGTACTTATAACTACATGGACAATTCCTTTCAAACAAGTTTGTTTTTGACTAATGTACCGAACATCAACAAAACGTATGATATAAACTCACATAATTAACTAATTATTATAACATGATAATATGTGATATTAATTTAATAATAAACTTTAAATTAAGTCCTTAAGAAATTATAAATTTACCAAAGTTTATTATTCAGGAATAAAAAGAAACGAACAAGACAAGTCGGACTTGAGGTAAGGGGATTTCGTATCTCACTTTTAATTCCGTGAGAGTTCCATTGTTCGCCAATTATTTATTTCATGTGGTGTATTGTGTAATTCCATTTGATATATATTATCACGATTCTATTTATATTCATGGTATTATGTGATTCATTTGGTTCTTATTATCTTTTAGTCATACGACTTGATTGATTACAACGAGGTAAGGGGTTTTTATCTCACTTTTTATTCCCGTAAGATTCATGATATATTTGATAATATCTCCTTTGAGTGGTATATGTACTGACCATTATTCTAATATTTGATTAATATACATCCATTTATGGGTATTTACATCAACATTGTATGATCCTTCTTTCATGGGGTGTATGTTTCGTAGGTTACCCAATCGGTAAGGGAACCTTTCACCCTCTACTTTTTAAAAGACTTATTTTTGTTAGGTCTTTTAATTTACATCTTCTTATGTTGGGATATGTTCTTATATATCCTTATTGTTGTAAATTTTATGTCCAAGTAATGAGATACCCTTTTTATCTCTTATCAACTCATTTTTTGAATTTTAAAGTGACGTCGTTAGGCTGTTGAATTTCTGTAAGGGAACTTCTTAACCCAATTTCAATTCTTTGGTTTAAACCTCTACTTCTTGATTATTTCATACTATGAATATGTATGGATGACATATGATTGTTTTACACTTAATATCCACTTATATTGAGTGTATTTATATTTTTCACACATAATTATGTAATTGATTTATCCTTAATCTAAGGATACTGTCTTTGTACGGGACTTCATCTCAATCTCCTTTCATTGAGGCATCTTTTGATTTCTACATGACTTTATTTTATATGGTGTATAAAACCCTTTTGAATTTTAATTTCATTCAAAATGAATCTTTTTACATGAAGCATTTTACTAAACGACTAAAGGAATGTTTTTGTCTTACGTATGCAGCGACAACGACTTCTTCTCCATCGTGACCATTATTTGAGTTTTGGCTTCCTCTAAAAGCCATAACTTTTTTTAAAAGAAAAATAAATACCATGTTTTACTTTTATTTTGTTTTGGTATTGAAAATGGTTTTGATAATGTTTTGATTATATCAATGTGTTGTATTGATATATTGTGATTGAAATGTGGAAATGTTATATTTCCTTTATGCATGTTTTATGTGATACAATTATGTTATGGTTCTTGGGAATTATTTATGAAGTTGGGTGGTTCTGTGATAAAATAAGGGTGGGTGAGCCCAAGATAGATCTCTAATGCATTGGGTAACGAGAAGGAGTTAAATGCAAAGGTTTATTCGAAGAGATTTAGGGAATATACTGTGATGGGTATTCTAAACGTAACCATGATGATTACTCCCTACGTAAGAATGTTATGAATGCCTCAAGTTACCTTTATGTATTATGATTTCTTAGAGTTATTCATAAATATTATGATTTCATGAGGTTTGTTAAAGTGATTATGTTTTATGAGTAGAGTATGATTTCATTGAATCTTATGTATACATGGACTAATGTTTTCTTTCCGTATTGTTATAACCCTTACTGAGATTTTTATGCTCATCCCAAATTTTTGAAATGTTTTCCACAGGACTTAAAGATGAATAGGGTCAAGGGTGGGATCCAGGAAAGACATGCTGTCTAAAACATGGAACTAGTCATGTTTCTTTTTTAAGAGTTTTTTATTTTATGAAAAAATGGAAACTGAGTAGATGTGTCTACTTTTTAATCATTGAGATGTAATAGTTATGTCCTAATTCTCTAAAACTCTAAACCTGAAAAGATTCTCAATGTGAATTATTCATTTAATTCATGATTATGTAATGTTTTAAGGTCGGTTCCTTATACTACCTCTCTTTCTGGGGGAGGTCTAGGTAAATCCTTAGGAAATACATCAATGTATTCTTGAATTATGGGGACATTCTCTATCCCTATACTCTCATTTCCTTCTTCTTCTTCACCGATCAAATCCATAAAGAAGGCTATAGGTTGTTCTTTTAGACAAATATTAGGTCGAGATATATCTCATTAGAAGATTACTATAGGTCATCCATTCAAGATTACTAATATTTCCTTGCTTATTTATTTTATCTTAGTATTATAATTTGAGAGATAATCCATCCCTAGTATAATTTCAAATTATAACATGGGAATAACTAATAGATTTGTGATAAGATTGTTCTCACTAAAGTAAACACTAGAATTTATAAACACTGTTGATGCTCGGATAATCCCTCCATGAGTCTTGACTAATAACTCTGCTTTTAGGGGTTTGGGAATTGATTCTATATTCTTTGCAATCTTGGAGGAAATAAAGGAATGCGTAGAACCAGAATCAAACAAAATACTTGCTAGATTTGAGAGAACAATATGGTTACCTACTACCACATCATTTGGAGCTTCAATTTCAGCCATTATGATAGAAAAAGCACAACCTTGATCCCTTGTCCTATATTGAGGATGATGGCGATTCCCCACTACAGCCCTCATATTCGGAAAGTGGTTGGAAAAATGACCAAGTTGTCCACAGTTGAAGCATTTGAATTTAGGTAGGGCCTGCACCATCTTCCATTTATCGTTAGTGTTGGGAAGTTGAGGCTTTACCTCACTACAAAAATTCCAAGTGATATGGCCACCTCTTACAAACTTGTAACACTTCCCGCTCTCAAGAAGGTAGTTACCTGAATGCTTCTTCCCACATTTATTACATATGGGAAGTCTCACTTTCTTTCCACATATTCCCTAACCAAAGATCCTCCCCAAGATTGGATCCATTTATCTCTTATTTTCATTGGATTTATGGGACCATTGCGTCTCACCGAACTCCATTTTGACTTTCATATAACTTTGTATGATCTCCTCATAGCTATCATAGTATTGGTTGGCTAGATTCTTCCATAGATGAGGTCTTAGTCCACCAAAGAATCTATCAACCATACCATTAGGATCTATGAAAAATATAGAGGTGTAACGTGAAAGACTTTTAAATTTCATCTGGTAGATTCCCACATATTCATTCTCCTTATGATTCAGCTCAAGAAATTCCTTCTCCATTTTCATTCTCATCGAACGAGGGGGATACTTATTGAAGAAAATACCTCTAAACTCTTCCCACTCCATATCTTCAATCTCCCCTCTTGGCATATTATTTTTAATCAGTGCCCACTACTAACCAGCTTCTCTCTCTAAGCGTTAAACAACCAATGTGACTTTCTCTTGTTCAAAACTACGAAGTACGAAAAAGATATTTTCTATAGATCTTATCAACTATTCGGCAATCAATGGGTCAATAGATCCACAGAACATTGGTGTTCATTGACGCATAAAGGACTCAACGAAATGTTGTTCCCTTCTTGGTGAAATCGGTCTCTCAGATTGATTCAAGTTATTTCCCATAACGTGAGTTATTTGATTCATCATTATCATGAAAGCTTCCATTCCGGATTCCATCATAGGGCCATCAGTGCATGGTCCATTGCGATCACCATTTGCATGGTTCCTCCTATTTCCCAACATTTTCTATAAGAAGAAAACCTTAGCGAGAAACTTGTTTTATTTAAGAATCTTATAAATCTAAAATATTTTTTATGCCTTAAAACATCATGTTTAAACACATTATTTATAATCAACAATTACATTTTCTATAAATCATTTATAATGGTTCATAAAAAGCTTGTGATTAACAAAAAATATCCCCTAGGAGTGTCAAAATAGGAGTGCAGCAAGGCCTGTTGTCGTGAACCAATTCCTATTTGAGTCTAGCTCAAAGTGGTGTTTTCAGGTTTTACCCTTAGGTACATCTATGCCAGAGCCACATCCACTTGTTCGTATCCAGACATGGACTTATTTGTTCAGAAACTACTTACATAATATTTTACCAAAATACCAGGAAGTTTTCCTATATTTAAACTTTTCTATAGGGTTCTTACTAATGTTTTCATATCTTAATTTCCACAAATAACTAAACTATCCTTTGATACCAACTATGACATACCTCCTTTTTATTACATAACTTTACATGAAATTTAACAAACAGAGGATCTTTTAAAGTTTACTGTCTTGGAAATAAGGTAAATAATACATGAAAACTTAAAACATTATTCTATTCCACATGAAAGGATAATTAAAGGTTCATACTAAGTACATTTATTGCATCTCATAACCTAGGGACATACATCAAAGGAAAGGGTGAGTATAAGGCCCAGTAAGGTAAAACATGTGAAATAGTTTACATGTGAACTTGAACAATATCAATAAGAACACGAGGAATATCGTAAAAGAATTGATAAAGAGGCATATAATAATAATAATATCTTGAATCATAACTTAAAAATATGGCTAAAACATTTAATTTAGACATTCATAATCATATCACCAAGGTCCATCCCCAAGGTTTCATAAAAATTACTAAGGTTATTCACCAAGGTATCGTAAAACTTGTCTTCTCTAGAGATTAATTTCTTTACACAATGCATCAAAGAACTATAAGGGGACACCCTTAATATGTATTTATTTTCATGCGATACACATAGATCATAATAAAACATTTTATAAATAACCCAAAGAGAATAAAAGAAATGAGTTTTATATCAAAATCACAGCGTTTTAAAAAGTGATTAAAAACATGATCATTTTGTCATTTATAACCCACGAAAAGGGAATGTGGGTTTTATGTATGTCAATTAAAGAATAAAATAAATAATTTTTATTTCTTGATTAATACCCCTATAAATTAAAGAGGTTTGGGTATTCACATAAATAAAATAAAATAATTTATTGAGAAAAAGAGAGAGATTTTGAGATGAAGATTCTGCAGCATAACAGGTATGAAACTTAGTTTTATAAAACATTAAAAATAGAGGTGAAAGGGGTCACTAATTCATAAAAGAATCATAATATAGTATAATTATATAATAAAATATAAATAAGAACATGTTATGGAAATTTTAAAGACATACCACATAAAAGATAACTTGAAAGGAAAAGAGAAGTTGAGAATTCCCTTACCTTGAATGGTAACTTCTAAAACTCTAAAATCAAGACCTTGTGGGATTGAAGACACCTTGGGAGGACTCCTTGGGAGGTAGAAATATCAGAACTTTGTAAAGTATGGATTTGTAATGAATATAATTGAAGGAATGGGTGGGTGTTTATAGTAAAAGAGAGAAAGTTTTTTTATTAATTTCAAAGGACACCTCATTAGTGGTATTTGCAAAACCATTGGCTTGACCACAATATTTTCCTATGGTATTGGCCACTTGGGACACCTCATATCATATTTTAATCCAAAAGAGTTGAAAATAATCTTATATTACTCATTATATCATTATAACCGAGTTATGATGTCATTAAACATACCGAAAACTCAAAACTGTATTTTTACTATTCATCGAAAATTCAACTATTTCAGAAAAATACCAAAAAATCACCCTAACCATTTTTCAATATGTAGAATTCAAAAATTAACTCCATTTTATAAAAATGTATTTAATTTTAAATTAAATTAAATAAATAAAATATTAATACTTAACTAAAAATTTCTAAAACATTTATTTACTTATACTATGATATAATTATATCACATTGCCATTTAAGATGACTAAAATACATTTATACTTTCTTAGGTGAGGTTACTATTCCATTGGTCATATTACTACTCATAAGGGTAACATTACTATTCCAAAGTTACTATTCACCAAAAATTAAGTTGATCTTATCAAACTCTAATTATCTTACTGAACACAATCAAAAATCATTTCATAGAATTAATTATTTAATAATTCTTTTAAAAAAATATTTTTTACTATTAATAAGAAAACACTATTCATCAAACACTATTCATCAAGAAAACACCATTCATCCAATATTATTTATAAAAAATACTATTCATCAAAAAATTGAAACTTCTTAAAAAACTACTGAAAATTTACCCAAGATTATGAAATTAAAAAATGATGTTTATTTAACCATAATAATTCTCTAAGTATGAGAAATATCATAAAATTACAATTTTTTACTTCTAAAATCAATTTATCAAATCTCACTCAATTCAACAAATATTTTATTAAGTAAAGCTATTCTTAAAATAGTAATGATGAAATAAAAATTTTATTTATACAAAGGGATTACACAAAGTAACTAAGGCATAGTTACATAACCCCTTATAACACCAACATGGGACCTAAGAGTAAGGTGTGAAATGGTGATGGATTCTTGGGGCAGCTTGGATAACATCATCCGAGTGGTAATCTCCACTAACTTGAACTTCTCCCATAGGTGATTTTGTTCAAGCTTAACATGTTGAAGTTCAGCTTGGGATTGGTCTAAAGAAAAGCCCAGTGATGCTACCTCCTTCCCAAGCTCTGACAAAAGGGCTTCGTATGGCCCGAGTCTACCAGATGAGTCCATCAAATCTTCTTTCTGTATTAATTATCCATTATCATTTCTATCTATAAACAATAATTATAACGTTAAAAATTATTATTATTTCCAATATTCATATTAACCAACGGTCAAAACTTTATGGTCACATTTCATTTATACTTATAAAATTTTATTGATTATGACATAGTAAAACATACATTTTCAAGAAACAAAATATTATTCAAAAGCTCGATTCATTATAACTGCTTCCAATGATTCCACTGTGAAATTCATTGTAGATCCCAGATACAAGTTGATCATGCCTACCTTCTCACCAATGGTCAGATTCCAGCCACCCAAATTCACTCACAAGGCACTACTGTGGCACCGTTTTGATCACACACCTGAACTGTGAGATGAAATCTTTGATCCTACACCTGATCGATCATCTATCGTCATCACACACCTTGATCACGCTGTCAGTACCAAAAATTAACTGGTGGAAACCATTTGTTTCACCAAAGATCGAACATGAAACGATCAGTTTCCTAGAGTTTTTCAAATCACCAGTCAAAGGAAATATGGGTCTGGACCCGAATGCTAGAGATGCAAAGAAATCCACAAATCAAGTGGGAGGAGACAGGAAAGAACTCCCCTATTACTGAACACCAGAATCAAAGCACTCAGATTTGGATTGTCCACTATTGTTGGGGAGAAGAAATGACAACATTAATGCCTCCATGGATGCAGATAAGATAGAGACCAGAGTTCCCAAGAAGCGAGGGAGGAAACCCCAGCTAGGACGGGAGTTTCCGTTGAACCATGTGGAGGTAGAGCGACAATGACTGGAGAAGCTGAATCACCACTTCTACGCACTGCAGGTGGTGGTGCCGACCGTGTCCTAGATGGAAAAGGACTCACTCTTGGGGTATGATATGGTGTACATCATCGATATCTATTCCAAGGTGGTGGACATGGAGTCACAACTGGCCCAATCAGGGAAGAAGATGAAGCGAGCGACCACTGACACTGCTGGCTCCGTCACGACGATAGAGGTGGAGAACTAGAGAAATGTCACCATAGTGGAGGAAGCCAAGAAGTGTGGAAGACCACAAAAAGTGTAAGTTCAGTTCATGGGGAGTGAATCCATGATCCAGATCTAGTCATGGAATGTGGTCAGGTCTTCGGTAGCCCAGATGAATGTATTGTATGAGCTAGGGTTTTAGCTCCACCATGGGAGCATGTCACGCATGAACAACCACATGCTTCAAGAAGTCATCATTTATATCCCACCAGATTTTAGGGTGCCTGAGGCTATGAAGTCTACTCTTCTCCAAAAATCAGATGAGTGATGACTGGATAGGGATTCAGGGGGATTTGGGAAATGATGACCCAACCTCAAAATCAAGCTATGTCCATATGATTATGGTTTGTATGAATATTTTATGCTTTCTTTGAAATAAAATATTATTATAAAATATTATAATAATTAATAAATATTTAACCATAATATATATATACTAATCCTAAAGTAAGCCCCATCTAGGTGTCTATCCCTCTTTCAATGTTTACCCCCAAAACACCCTCCTTTCCCACCTGCTTTCATCCCCTAAAATATTTAGATGCATCGGGTTTCACCTCCACTCTTCCACTCACCCACTATCTCTGCTGCATATATACCCCCTCCTCTAATCCTTTGCCTCCACTCAATTGGCCTCATGATAAAGAACTTATTTTTCATCCGTTGCTCCTTGACTCAATGTATGAAGTCGTCACACAATCTTTCTACTCTCTAGACACTCCTCCACATATCCCCAAAAAGTGGTTCTCCATGACACATCATTTTTGTGGGTTTCTACTTCGTCTTCTACAATATCAGAACCCCCAAACAGGAAACCCTAACTTTATTTCATCTCCCACCATGATTCTCATGAATGAACCACTTCTCTCTTAATCACGACACATGTTTTACATCTTCAAAGATACCATATTCACTTACTATAAGACATTAAGACTAAATTAATCTCATTTAAATAAATTTTCATCATGAACTAACCTAATGGGACCCGCTTGGCCATTGGTAAGCTGAGTGTGACACCCGAAGCCCGCCTCCAATAGTTCAAGGGTTGACGACTAGCACCAAGTAATCATATTACACACAAAAAAAGCCTTAACCTGAAGTACATGTATACATGCACACATCTCCATACACCAATATAATGAAAAGAGGTAAATAATTCATAATGTAGATTTATGTATATAAACTACCCCACATTAGAGTATAACTAGTAGTACAAAAAAAGAAAAAGGGTCAAATACAAGTCCATTGAAAACAACAAAAGAATATAACCTAATGACAATAAGGGGAAAACTACCCAAAAGAAACTTATGGATCTATCTGAGGTCTATATAGAATAAATAAGCTCAAACTAAGCTCCTCCTACTCCTGGTCCACCTATGACTCTAATGAAAGGCTTGTCGTCTGCATATGACACAACAAGTGCGAACGAATCCCTATGGGGTGAGTATAAACATATCCAATAAGACACCTTGAAATCACCAAACACAAAACATAAAAGAGAGATTAGTTATCTTATCACCACCAAGTTATGTCAATCAGAATATGAGAAACAACCATAATCACACAAATGTGATCACCAAGAATCCCAAACGAAGTGAGAAAGGGGATCTCCATCTCCACATCCAGCTAAGAATGATGAGCCACCCTATAGCTCCAAAGGTCTATCTTTGATTCCCAGTATCATGTGTAACTGCATAAGAATATGTGTGGAGGGATCAAACTTTGACACTATTCTCCACAACCTAGGGGGGAAATATCTCTTATCCATGAATCTCATGTAACCTCTCAAGAATCTGTGTGTAGGTTCTACACCTCACCACTATGCTGCACAGCCAAGGGGGCGTTATCTTTAGTAGAGGACCTACTATCTACCAAAGCTTGAATACATGAGGGTGTCACTGTAGAGACCCTAAGATTGACGTACATGGACATTACATTACTTTTGTGGAATACTTAATACATAACAAAAACTGACACACAAGGACCGTAATAGTTTAGTGTCTTTGGAAACTTGGAACGTAATCTTATAATCACGGTGAAAGATCTTCAACATCTCCCATAAAGATCTTCCACTTTTTGTTTCCTGACCTAAAACCTTTCTTTTGATCTTGGGGGAAAATAAAACATAAAAAGGGTGAGCTCAAATGCTTAGTAAGGGTAATTATGGATAAAATAAAACATACCATATACATTGGAACTTAAAAACATGAACATAATGTTTAAACATTAAAATCTTGAGCAACGACATAAAACATGGAAGTACATAAGGAATAGATCATAATGGAAAATAAATCATGATAAAATAGAATGGGAATAAAACATGTAATTGTGGCATCCACTAAGCACATGTAATGATTTCTATAGTAGCCAATACATTGCGGCCAAGACCATCTTAGTGGACAAGGTCCCATTCTGAATCGAGTTCACTCCTCGTTTCAGTCCTGTAACACTGAACCAGATTAACTTACCATTCCAGCCATGTCTATCTCATAAGATATAAAATCTTTACCCAATGCATTGGAGGGAGATATAGTTCCCACCCATCTCATAATGAAATCATTCTTACTTGTGCCACAAAAAAAAACATACATCATTCGTAATAACCCAATAAACAAAATGGGTTTCATAAACATCATTCCATCATCACATAATCTATATAAAAGAAATGGATATCATTTCATAATAAGAAAAGTGAAACTATTTAAATCATAGAGACATGATACTTGATACATACACATATGAAATAATGTCATCTTAGATGAAAAATGGTTTTGATAAAATACTTGAAATGAATTCTTGAGGAAAATATCCTCTCTTCTTCAAAATCAATTTATTTTCACAAAACGTCATGCAATTTTAAAAGAAAGAGATTTTGTTGAAAACAGTAATGAAATCTTTTGGAGTAAGATTCATGAAAATAAGGCTTTATGAAACCGTAAAAATCCTTTCATGTCGTATAAGTTAAAAAAAACATTCTTCTCGTACTTTTGTCAAAAAAGTCAAAAAAATACCTCGTAACGTAAACAAAAGAAAGATTCCTTACATAACATGTAGTAAAAGTCAAAAAGTCAAAAATGGGAAAAAATGACTTTAAACATACATGAAAACACTTTTATAAAACATGGACATGGATGATATAAATAACCCCAGTAAATACTTAAGAATAAGCAATCTCGGATAAAAATGAGATTTGCAAAATTTATCCCTTACCTTATGTCCGATATGCTTCGTATGTATCCGAACCTCCTGTATAATGATTTAAATAATGTCATTTACTTATTACAGAATCATATTCATTGTTATGATATCATATATGGTTCACTTATGACTTTATATTACCCGTTATTTTGTAAATTCCATGTTAAAGAGTGTTTTGGGTAAAATCGTTTCATTTGTCGTCCGTGTTTTGACTTGTAATTATTCATATGATTACTTAGATCACGATTACATAATTCCAGAATATAAAACATGATTTATATATAATATATATTCAGAATATACATATATATAATATATCGATAAATGGAAAGAAATACACCGTTCATGGAGACGGTAGGCCGTACGTATGCATGAACGCTGTTTTCATTTCCTTATTGAGTTGAATGGAATTAAGTAGATGACATACATATATACATAAATACAATAGCTTTATAATTTCATATATTACATTATTATTGTGTATATATACTTTATAATCATTCTTAAATGGTTAACAAGGAGAATGAATCTCATCGCGTCGTGGAGACGGTAGTCCGTACGTACGCACGAGCGATGATATCATTTCCATAATTATTGAATTGAATTGGAGTGGATGATACAATATATCAGAATCAGTATGATGTTATAATAACTATGTATAGTTATTCTTTACACCATTATACCCATCCATGTAAGGTGTTGGTGGAAAAACAGATTACACCACGGCGTGAAGACGGTATTCCGTACGTACGCACGCGCGGTGATTTTGTTTTTCATAGGATGGATAAAAGGTGAAATTGGGTTGTTTCATATTTATAATAACAAATAAGTATATTATTTATACTTATGTTATTACTTTATAATTAAACAACTAAATAAGAAGAAGTTGGAGAAGAAATAAGCTTGAAAGAATCGGGAGAAGAAATTACCTCTTCTTCGTTACGCCTCTTTGAAACCTCCTCTTAGGGCACTAAGATTGGTCTTTATAGTAGACCAGAACCTCTAAGATGTTTCTAGGGAAGTGGATAAGATAATTTTTCAGGGGTTGGCCGAGCTTGAAGGCTCAAATTGGTGTGAGGAGGAGATGGAGGGGGTTCCCTTTTATAAGGGAGGAGAGGGGTACCTTTGGAATTCTAAAAAATATTAATTTATAATAAATCTAACCCCACTTAAAAACCTCCAAAATTGACTCATATTAGAAGATTATATGAGATAGGGTTGTAATCTCATTAACCAATCAAATTTAGACATGTCTGGATCTTATTTTAAACCTTATCATTTTGATTTATCCTTATTTAATCTATTTAAGTTTATTTGTGGTAATAAAATTCTAAATTTTAAATTATAACAAATAATTACTTATTTGTTGTGAATTTTCCATAATTTTTTACTTTATAACATTATAGACCATATAAATTTAAATTTATAATTTTTAAATATTTTTGTGATTTTTAAACAATTTTATAATATGTTATTTTTATAAAATAACAATAGTGTCAATTTTGACACTATTCATTTATTTGAATTTAAATAAAATATATACAGAATATATGTTCGAAATAAAAGCTTTAATAGATTCATAAAAGGTCATATGTATCTATAAAATTATTGGATCACATTAAATAGTTCATATAATATTTATTTTATTAATTTTAAAACCATTTATTTGGTTTATCTCTTAATAAAATAATTACTACAACATTTTTGTATAATTATTTAATATACTGATTTGTTGCATAAAAATATAAAATAAAATCCTATGATGAAGATAAATCTATTACATTTCACAATAATACTTTTACTCGAATTTATCATCTTAAAATCACAATATTTAAATTGTTGTATTTATTAAATTATGAAGGTGACAACTTTGGAATCATTTAAAATAAAAAAATATAAGTGTCATAATCACTTTTATAAGGATCCAAACGGTTATATATTAGGTCATTGGATAATTAAGGTGTATATATACACTACCAATAAGTTTTGGTCAGGTTTGTGGGCCTTTTAATGGGTATTATTATATCAATAAAAACTATATTACTTATTTTACACTTAATAAATAATTTCTGTATCATTAATGTATCACCATTAATGACAATTATTTAATCCCTAAAAATTATAAATAAATTATCATGATGTAGATAATTTTATTATATTTCTGGAGACTATTCATTTTCGAAGTTTTACGATGGTTATCACTAAATTAAAATTATTATACTTATAATATTTAAGAGAGTGACATGTTGTCACTTTCTTTGGTTTTAATAATAATTAAATTATTTTCATGGTCAAAAGTCCATAAAATGAATATAATCCGACCCTTAGTTGATATGGGTTTACTTTTATCCATCCAATATAATTTTGGCATGTGTTAGGGTAATTTTATAATATTATATTTACCCTTAATTACCCGATTTACCTTTAACTATGGTAAATAAAATTTACCGTAGTTACTATTCATAATTCCCAAAAATAAAAAGTAGCCTATTAACATAATTTGGATCTACTGATTCCAAATATGGAATCCATTTTTTCAAATTCAATACACAAAAGTTTCAGAAATTAAATTAAAATTAATCCCGTTGTCGAATGAAAACAGGTTTTTGTTTAAAACATTGCAAAAGATTGAATTGATTTAACCTATGAATTCCATGTAAAATCAATGCTAATGACATACATTATATTAAATGGTAAAAATATATTCTATTTATACTTTAAAACCATTCAATATTATAATTTAACCATATAAATTATTACGATGAAAAAAGTTGTTTTTCATTAAAATATAGCGTGTTTCTACTATTCATCAAAATATGAAAGTTACCAGAATAATATGAAAAATTTATCCAAAGTAAATTTTTATTTCTTGATTCCAAAGAATAATTTTATTTTGTCAAATTTAACTTATAAACATGTCAAAAACTAGATTTAAAGTGGGTGCGCCATCAAAAGGCGGCAAAACTGCATTTTTTGAAAAATACTTATTTTACCCGAAAAATTTATTTTGTTCTTATACCATGTTCTAGAAAATGTGTAAGATGAATAATAATATTATAAAATTCAAAATTTAGTTAATAATATTCATAAAGTCTAGTTCATAATAATATTATAATAATATATTGTTGTTTAGTAAAACCCGGTATTGTGTACAACACACGTTATCGAGGAAGGTCGCGATTGCGTGTAATGCAAGCCAAGTCAGGGTTGCGTGTTGTGAAAGAATCCTTTGTTGTTTCATATAACAGAATCCAACCATATTTCATTTATACATTGAATATATATATATATATATATATACTCAATGTTGCGTAGAATAACTATTATCAAAATTGTGTGTAACACGATCCAAGAATAGTGTTGCGTATACTGCAAGATAATACGGTGTTGCATATAGCGCAAGGTAATATTGGTGTTGCATACAACACAAGAAATTAATGAAATTAAAAGAATATTTTTCGTAAAATCTGAGGGTGTTACATTCTACCCCCCTTAAAATGAATTTCGCCCTCGAAATTCGTCAGGGTTATAAATGGTTTACTACTCGAAAGTTTGTTTAATAGAAACCCACATCGTAAAAAGGAATACCAAAACATGGCTTTAAAAACTAAAGTATGAAATGTAACGGTTACCCAAATTAACTCATCACTGGGTTTCCACATAGGAGAACATAGGTGAAAATATTTATATGGAAGAAAAATCTAACAATCAAGTTCTGATGGAGAGTGGTAGAGAACATGGCTATGAAAAAGCCAACAATCACAAAGCTATTGATTTGTGATGATCTAGGGTACCATCTGATTCATCGGATATAAGGGAACTAGGAAAAATTTTTTGGTTTTCAAGATCATTTCCCTAAAGTTAATGAATTAAAAGAAATACTTGCATGATTTTGGTACAATCTCACTGTTGTTAGTGAATTGAACAATTTCCACTTCATCCCTTAAAGAAATGAAGTTGAATTTGTTATTCGTGATGAGTTAGCAGATCATGTGATAGAATGATGGGACATTCAATCTCTTTCAAACAAAAGGTTAGCAAAAGTTATAAGTCCATCTTATGGTTAGATTAATCGTATATGGTTCCAAAAATGAACTTATACTTCATATATCATACCGCTTAATAAAATAAAACTAGTTTCTACTAACCAGGGACTTCCTGTAGGCCAATGGTAGGCAATAAAGGCCAGTCGCACTTCTGTTGTGGGTTCGATTCCCACAACCTTGTCCAAAGCGATGGGCTGTCGCCCGTCCTGCAGGTTGTCCTTTTTCTAAAACTACATTACTATATCATCCCATCAATAATATCGAAAAAAGGTTCTATCCTTAAACAATACTAACTTATGTCCAACATAATCCATTCAAATATTTAGGCTTATATATAATATTGCAGTCCATTGTCATATTATAGTGAAAACGATTACCAGAGATTTCATATAAGAAGCATGTTAATACCATCGTTGATCCCCATATATCATAAGATATGTCTTGTTGTTCACATTACAAACGTTTGAAGGCCTTAATCATGTATTCTCTTGAAAAAAAGAATACCCATTGAACCTTAGTGAAAACATGAATGCAGTTAAAAGTTAACACTTTCCACATACCAAAATCCTCAAAATTCTATATACTCAAACCATGATATCACTTAGTCCTTATATCAATCATGAGCTCATGAATACAATCAAACATCTCATTATCTTCTTATTCCTTCATTATGTGCATATCATCTACTTTACAAAAATATCTGAATAACATTCCATGGTTACTGGTACCATTCAACATATACTTTCAAATACTTTTGGAAAAAACAATAGTGTAAGAATCCTTAGATGATTCTTTATTCCATAGTACCATTAACTATACAACATAACTCTCGATAAACATACAATCATTCCACTACCTTCTAAAACAACCGACTGAGCTTCAACACTTCTTTTAGCTCATATATCATTTGTAGTCTCCTCATCATCATCCACATAAATACTACCCATATGACCATGCTGATTCTCTTCATGAGATTTTCCATTAGGGCATTGGTTTTCATAATGCCCGTACATTCCACATTTAAAACATCTAATCATTGTTGATATCGTAGCAATACCATTATCCTTGTCCATGGTGTTAACTGAACCTTTTCCTTTGCACTTACTGGCTTTGTGTCCTTCTTTTCCACACCCAAAGCATCTTCCAGTTCCTTTGAAACAATCTCCCTGATGCCTCTTCCCACATGATTTACATGAGGGAAATTGAACTTTCTTTCCTCTATGATCATCATGAAACACCATCTTTCTCTTATTATCTGAGTCAGGAAACTTACCAAAGTTGAGATTATTGATCATATTATGATATTGCTGATTAGTCATAATAACGATGTTTGGACTTCCAGATCCCGTTTCATTTGGTTTCTCATGAAGAAAATCATTCCATTGTCCGTCATATCCTCCATTATCATGAATCTTCCTGTTTCCAGCCATTTTCTAAAACCCAAAAAGAATAGTGTGAGAGGCAAAAATCATGCTAGGGAAAACAACATAGTAAAGGGGGAGCACCCTCAATATCTAACATCTTAGGTTAAATTCTAAGATCGTTACCATAGTTCTAGGACTATATCCTATACGTATTCTTATCCTTAGGTACATCCCTAGACATACCTTAGAAATATCTCTAGGGATCTCACTAACGTTTTCACATCCTAGTTTCCAAAGGTTGACTAAACCTTTCCTATGATACCAACTGTAGAGACCCTAATCTTGATGTACATGGAAATTACATTACTTTTGCGGAATACTTAATACATAACAAAAACAGACACACAAGGACCGTAATAGTTTAGTGTCTTTGGAAACTTGGAACGTAATCTTCTAATCATGGTGAAAGATCTTCAACATCTCCCATAAAGATCTTCCACTTTTTGTTTCCTGACCTAAAACCTTTCTTTTGATCCTGGGGAAAATAAAACATAAAAAGGGTGAGCTCAAATGCTCAGTAAGGGTAAGTATGGATAAAATAAAACATACTATATACATTGGAACTTAAAAACATGAACATAATGTTTAAACATTAAAATCTTGAGCAATGACATAAAACATGGAAGTACATAATGCATAGATCATAATGGAACATAAACCATGATAAAATAGAATGGGAATAAAACATGTAATTGTGGCATCCATTAAGAACATGTAATGATTTCCATATTAGCCAAGGAATTGCTTCCAAGACCATCTTAGTAGACAAAGTCCCATTCTGAATCGAGTTCACTCCTCATTTCAGTCCTGTAACACTGAACCAGATTAACTTACCATTCCAGCCATGTCTATCTCATGAGATATAAAATCTTTACCCAATGAATTGGAGGGAGATATAGTTCCCACCCATCTCATAATGAAATCATTCTTACTTATGCCACAAAAAAACATACATCATTCGTAATAACCCAATAAACAAAATGGGTTTCATAAACATCATTCCATCATCACATAATCCATATAAAAGAAATGGATATCATTTCATAATAAGAAAAGTGAAACCATTTAAATCATAGAGACATGATACTTGAAACATACACATATGAAATAATGTCATCTTAGATGAAAAATGGTTTTGATAAAATACTTGAAATGAATTCTTGAGGAAAATATCCTTTCTTCTTCAAAATCAATTTCTTTTCACAAAACGTCATGCAATTTTAAAAGAAAGAGATTTTGTTGAAAACAATAATGAAATATTTTGGAGTAATCTTTATGAAAATAAGTCTTTATGAAACCGTAAAAATCCTTTCATGTCGTATAAGTTAAAAAAACATTCTTCTCGTACTTTTGTCGAAAAAGTCAAAAAAATACCTCGTAACGTAAACAAAAGAAAGATTCCTTACGTAACATGTAGTAAAAGTTAAAAAGTCAAAAATGGGAAAAAAAAGGACTTTAAACATACATGAAAACACTTTTATAAAACATGGACATAGATGATAGAAATAACCCCAGTAAATACTTACGAATAAGCAATCTCGGATAAAAATGAGATTTGCAAAATTTATCCCTTACCTTATGTCCGATATGCTTCGTATGTATCCGAACCTCCTGTATAATGATTTAAATAATGTCATTGACTTATTACAGAATAATATTCATTGTTATGATATCATATATGGTTCACTTATGACTTTATATTACCTGTTATTTTGTAAATTCCATGTTAAAGAGTGTTTTGGGTAAAATCGTTTCATTTGTCATCCGTGTTTTGACTTGTAATTATTCATATGATTACTTAGATCACGATTACATAATTCCAGAATATAAAACATGATTTATATATAATATATATTCATAATATACATATATATAATAGATCGATAAATGGAAAGAAATACACCGTTCATGGAGACGGTAGGCCGTACGTACGCATGAACGCTGTTTTCGTTTCCTTATTGAGTTGAATGGAATTAAGTAGATGACATACATATATACATAAATACAGTAGCTTTATAATGTCATATATTTCATTATTATTACTTATATATACTTTATAATCATTCTTAAATGGTTAACATGGAGAATGAATCTCATCGCGTCGTGGAGACGGTAGTCCGTACGTACGCACGAGCGATGATATCATTTCCATAATTATTGAATTGAATTGGAGTGGATGATACAATATATCAGAATCAGTATGATGTTATAATAACTATGTATAGTTATTCTTTACACCATTATACCCATCCATGTAAGGTGTTGGTGGAAAAACAGATTACACCACGGCGTGGAGACGGTATTCCGTACGTACGCACACGCGGTGATTTTGTTTTCCGTAGGATGGATAAAAGGTGAAATGGGGTTGTTTAATATTTATAATAAAAAATAAGTATATTATTGATACTGATGTTATTACTTTATAATGAAACAACTAAATAAGAAGAAGTTAAAGAAGAAATAAGCTTGAAAGAATCGGGATAAGAAATTACCTCTTCTTCGATGCGCCTCTTTGAAACCTCCTCTTAGGGCACTAAGATTGGTCTTTAAAGTAGACCAGAACCTCTAGGCTATTTCTAGGGAAGTGGAGAAGATAATTTGTCAGGGTTTGTCCGAGCTTGAAGGCTCAAATTGGTGTGAGGAGGAGAGGGAGGAGGTTCCCTTTTATAAGGGAGGAGAGGGGCACCTTTGGAATTCTTAAAAATATTAATTTATAATAAATCTAAACCCACTTAAAAACCTCCAAAAATGACTCATATTAGAAGATTAAATGACATAGGGTTGTAATATCAATAACCAATCAAATTTAGACATGTTTGGATCTTATTTTAAACCTTATCATTTTGATTTATCCTTATTTAATCTATTTAAGTTTATTTGTGGTAATAAAATTCTAAATTTTAAATTATAACAAATAATTACTTATTTGTTGTGAATTTTCCATAATTTTTTACTTTATAACATTATAGACCATATAAATTTAAATTTATAAATTTTAAATATTTTTGTGATTTTTACACAATTTTATAATATGTTATTTTTATAAAATAACAATAGTGTCAATTTTGACACTATTCATTTATTTGAATTTAAATAAAATATATACAGAAGATATGTTCGAAATAAAAGCTTTAATAGATTAATAAAAGGTCATATGTATCTATAAAATTATTGGATCACATTAAATAGTTCATATAATATTTATTTTATTAATTTTAAAACCATTTATTTGGTTTATCTCTTAATAAAATAATTACTACAACATTTTTGTATAATTATTTAATATACTGATTTGTTGCATAAAAATATAAAATAAAATTCTATGATGAAGATAAATCTATTACCTTTCACAATAATACTTTTACTCTAATTTATCATCTTAAAATCACAATATTTAAATTGTTGTATTTATTAAATTATGAAGGTGACAACTTTGGCATCATTTAAAATAAAAAAATATAAGTGTCATAATCACTTTTATAAGGATACAAACGGTTATATATTAGGTAATTGGATAATTAAGGTGTATATATACACTACCAATAAGTTTTGGTCAGGTTTTTGGGCCTTTTAATGGGTATTATTATATCAATAAAAACTATATTACTTATTTTCCACTTAATAAATAATTTCTGTATCATTAATGTATCACCATTAATGACAATTATTTAATCCCTAAAAATTCTAAATAAATTATCATGATGTATATAATTTTATTATATTTCTGGAGACTATTCATTTTCTAAGTTTTACGATGGTTATCACTAAATTAAAATTATTATACTTATAAGATTTAAGAGAGTGACATGTTGTCACTTTCTTTGGTTTTAATAATAATTAAATTATTTTCATGGTCAAAAGTCCATAAAATGAATATAATCCGACCCTTAATTGATATGGGTTTACTTTTAGCCATCCAATATAATTTTGGCATGTGTTAGGGTAATTTTATAATATTATATTTACCCTTAATTATCCGATTTACCTTTAACTATGGTAAATAAAATTTACCGTAGTTACTATTCATAATTCCCAAAAATAAAAAGTAGCCTATTAACATAATTTGGATCCAATGATTCCAAATATGGAATCAATTTTTTAAAATTCAATACACATAAGTTTCAGAAATTAAATTAAAATTAATCCCGTTGTCGAATGAAAACAGGTTTTTGTTTAAAACATTGCAAAAGATTGAATTGATTTAATCTACGAATTCAATGTAAAATCAATGCTAATGACATACATTATATTAAATGGTAAAAATATATTCTATTTATACTTTAAAACTATTAAATATTATAATTTAACGATATAAATTATTACGATGAAAAATGTTGTTTTTCATTAAAATATAGCGTGTTTTTACTATTCATCAAAATATGAAAGTTACCAGAATAATATGAAAAATTTATCCAAAGTAAATTTTTGTTTCTTGATTCCAAAGAAGAATTTTATTTTGTCAAATTGAACTTATAAACATGTCAAAAACTAGATTTAAAGTGGGTGCGCCATCAAAAGGCGGCAAAACTGCATTTTTTGAAAAATGCTTATTTTACCCGAAAAATTTATTTTGTTCTTATACCATGTTATAGAAAATGTGTAAGATGAATAATAATGTTATAAAATTCAAAATTTAGTTAATACTATTCATAACGGCTAGTTCATAATAATATTATAATAATATATCGTTGTTTAGTAAAACCCTGTATTGCGTACAACACACACTATCGAGGAAGGTCGCGATTGCGTGTAATGTAAGCCAAGTCAGAGTTGCGTGTTGTGAAAGAGTCTTTCGTTGTTTCGTATAACAGAATCCAACCATATTTCATTTATACATTGAATATATATATATATATATATACTCAATGTTGCGTAGAATAACTATTATCAAAATTGCGTGTAACACGATCCAAGAATAGTGTTGCGTATACTGCAAGCTAATACGGTGTTGCGTATAGCGCAAGGTAATATTGGTGTTGCATACAACACAAGACATTAATGAAATTAAAAGAATATTTTTCATAAAATATCGGGGTGTTACAGTCACTCCATATATAGATGAACCACTCTCAATATAGTATGAAGGTCTTCCAAATATAAATGTATAAATAGTATAGGGGACCTGTTCCCTGGTGCAACACGGGGTTGCCAACCCTGACAACACTATGATAATCACACCTGATCACTATTACTGGCTAAACGTCACTAAAAGAATAGTTAATCTTGTAAAACATCATTTAATATATCTCATGTCATAACAAAGGCCACTATTTTGTTCTATAAGGAAAACTTATCAGTATAGGATTCTCGCAGGCCCACATTCAATCCTTGAAGTGGGAGATACACAAGGTGGAAGACCGAGAGATCCAACTTGTCCTGAAAGGAGTACAAAATGTGTCCCATGAGGTACATGGAATGTCTCTATGAGTCTAGTACTTCTTGTGTCATACCTGTCTCACACAACACGTCTTACTCCAAATATACGATGTGTCCACTAGGGGTACACGGTGTGTAGAGGTTGGCTGACACTGAGTGTGTCATCTAGTCTAGTCCATATACTATGGCCTGTGCATGTGTATTCAGGTTGTGCCCATATACATTGGTTGTGTCTGAGTAGTTTTAAAAGTACATGGGGTGTACTTAGCATAACACAGCCTACATGGGGACAAGGCCAACACTCGACATGCCATATGGTCTAGCATGTGTACATTCCAAAGTACATGGCATGTGCCCTTCCACACATGGCATGTTGGGTCACATGGAATCTTAGGTGTGTACTCCCTATACATGCTGAGCTAGCCGATTATGGGTCACACAATGTGTGGACTAACTAGATAATGTGTGATATTTAAATCCACATTAAAACCCTAGGTACCTCACAAAGGGGACTACATGGCGTGTGTTCTTGAATTGAACACCGTGTATGTTAGAATTTTTCATAAACTTCTGCCTCTTTAACACGTCTCACCTGCACCACCGCTGCCACTGATTCCATTGTAAAACTCATCATAGATCCCAAATCTTGGTTGATCATTCCTACTTCATCACTGGTGTCCAGATTCCAGCAACCCAAATTTTCTCGCAACACACTCTTGTGGCACCGTGTTGATCGTACACCTGAACTATGAGACAAAATCTCTAATCCAACACCTAATCGATCATCCATCGTCATCACACTCCTTGATTGAACTGTCGATCCCGAAACTTAACCTAAAGAAACAATCCATTATGCTAAAGATAGAACATGAAATGATTATTTTCCTAGAGTTTTTTGAATCACTAGTCAAAGGAAATATTGACAATGATCATACGTAGAACGAGGTGAGGAAACCAAAAAACATAAATGTGAGGAACGAACCTAGGATATTTTTCAGGTTTTCCTCAATCCGTTATCACGAAGGTGAAGAATGGATGGTATTTTCAAGATTAAACAATAATAATATCAATTCCAAATACCCATGAAGAAAATTTGTGGGTTCCAAGTGCAATGAAAGCATCCTATAATGGTATGAACATCTTAGATTTTAGTCATAAATCACATGCAAACATTTCTTCACATGATCAAACAGTCATTTCCAATGAAAAAATAGATTACTTTACAAGGTTAAAATTTCAAAACCATAAGTGAAGGATCTTAAAATGTAATTTATAATTAATTTATTAGTAGATATAGAATTACCTCAACTTGTAATTCTGATTTAATTAATGATCCAGTTAACAAGATCTCATCATACCATCATTTATCTATAAAATAAACGTGAGAAATATATCTATAGGTGAACCACATGTGCACCACAATCTCTAAATGACTCTATAGAATCATCCTGTCTCAGCACAAATGATCCTCACCACTTGCGTTTTCCATGGTTGATCGTAGAGAGGAAGAAATCTTGATGATATCTCATTGGAATGAGAAAGGAGGTGAAGAGAGCACTATATATCTCTTGATCTCTCTTTAGGTTTTAAGAGAGTCACACTTTATCCATTGTGCACACCAATTGTGTTTTTTGGAAAATTATATAATTAGATATTTATTATGGTAGGTTTAGTGTTGGAAAATTTCACCTTAAACCCTTTATATCTTTATAATTCTTAATTATCCCCATGTCTAATAATAATAATAATATTATTATTATTAATCACTTGATATGTGAACAACTTTAAGAATATATAAATAAATATCATTTATATTATTTCTAATTGGACCATTAAACCTGATACACTTTCCCTTGTCGACATTTACCGATCCTTGAATAATGACTATTTATTTAATAAATAAATATCACTACATTATTCACCAGTAAATATAATAAATATTATATTTTCAAAACTTGTAAACAAATATTTATTATTATGATTTAACTCACTTATTCTTCCAAATAACTTATGATTAAATTATGGAGATTAACCAAACCCGAATAAATATTATTTATTCTAGCTTTTTAAATTCTATACTAGAATTTAATAGAGACTATGGTTACACTTAGTATGGGATCCTCTAGGCCTCTTTCCCAATGGAATTAAGAATAGCTATCTAAATTCAAAGGTTAGTGTCTAATAACACACCAAGGTATCCATAGAGAAAGAAGTTAGCATCACAAAAACGTCCAACCTCTTATGAATGTTTACCATGTAATACATTCCTTTTATCACAATATCTCAAATCAAGCAGGTTGCATGCCAGTTCCATCAACCTATATGATTAATGAATCTTTTTTCAAATATCCAAAAATAAACTCTCCCATCAAACACCATGGAAATAGATTTATTCAAGTAGTTCTATTTCCATCAAAGGGACTGAGATATTAACTTTCATCAAGAAACAAAAAGGAAAAAATCCTTTCTCACATTATCCATTAATGAAATATCACTCATGATGCACCCAACATATCCTAATTCATTGTGAGAATATGTTATCACAATTTTAATCAATACATCAAATCACATGAGTCATGATATCTATTAATTATAATTTTAAATTCTAAGGATCAATATATACATCTATAGATAGAAACATCCAATGACACATGGAAATGTGAATTTCCTTTTTATGGGTATGTTCCCATAACCTCTTATCATGGAGATTACCAAGTGAGAACAAAATGAGAAGTTTTCTCACTTTCTTATAATCCTCATACCCCTAATAGACTAATTTTTTTGTTTCCCATAAGATAATATCATCCAACCATAGAATAAGGTTTAAGAATAATGTCGTAGAACCTCTAGGTTATCATCACAGTAGAGAAATTCCATGACATTCTATTGAAAAAAATATTCTAAGTACATTATAAAATACAAATAGTATACAAAAGAACAATCATGATGTGATGAGAAAACTTATTTAATAATAAAAACATGCAATCATGTACTAAATTAGTTGGTTCTTTGGAAAAAAATCCAATAAACTCCTCCTTTCACTAGAGCCAATTGATAATAACTTTTAGTATACTAGATCTCACATGATACTCATGCTTCTATTGAGATAAAGCCTTCATTAAGGGGTCTTCCACATTTTCCTCCATGGATACTCTATTCACTATAACTTCACCTCATTGAGAGAAATTCATCAAGAGATGAAACTTTTGAATAATGTGATTTGTCCTTTGGTGCGACCTTGGCTCTTTGGAGAGATACACCACTACTGTGTTATTATAATAAATTGTGATATGATATTTACTACTAGGTACCACATTAAGCTATTAGAAAAAGTTTCATATCCATACTTCTTTTATTTCTACATCATAAATTACAATATACTTAGACTCTATTATAGAATCTAAAAAAATGGATGCTTTGAACTCTTCCAGCTCACAGATCCTCCATTGAGACAAAAGACATATCCAGATCGTGAATTCATATTATTTTGGTCTATATCAAAACTAGAATCTATATAAACCCTGATGACTAGTTCTTCATATCCTCTATACATAAGGAACATATCCTTGGTACACCTCAGATACTTAAAGATAACCTTAACAATAGTCCAATGCTATTCACCTTGATATGCTTGATATATTCCTACCATTCTCAGAACATAGTCAACATCAAGCCTCAAACATAGCATGACATACATTATAGATCCAATCATAGAATCATATGATATTTTACTCATTATCTCTCTTTCTTCTTGTGTCTGAGGACACATTTTCTTGGAAAGTTGCATACCATGTGACATTGGAACCAATCCTCTCTTGGATTGTTTCATAATGAACCTTTTTAGTATTTGGTCAATGTATATACCTTGATTTAGTCCAACCATTCTCTTGTATCTCTCATACATGATCTTGACCCTATAATGTATGATGATTCAATCAAGTCCTTTATGAAGAAGCACTTGTTCAACCATGCCTTAACCTCATGTATGGATGGTATATGATTTCCAATTAGTAATATGACATCAATATATACTACTAATAAAACAACCATAATCCCACTAAACCACTTGTAAACACATGGATCCCATTAATCCTTAATGAAATAAAATTCTTTTATGGATTCATCGAATCAAATATTCCATGAAATGAATGATTTCCTTAATCAATAAATGGATCTCTATAAATTACATGCATTTTTATCCTTTTTTGGAGTCACAAACCCTTCTAGTTGTGTCATATACACATACTATTGAAGTTACCCCATAAGGAAATCTATTTTGGCATCCATTTTTCAAATCTCATAGTCATGATAGGTTATTATGGTAAGTAAACTCTTGATAGAATTAAACATATAAACTAGAGAAAAGGTTTCATCATAGTTAATTCCTTAACTTTGTCTAAACCCTTTAGTCACTAGCTATGCTTTATAGGTATTTACTTTACCTTCCACATCCAATTTTATTTTGAATACCCATTTACACCCAATAGGCTTTACATCAACTGATGGATTGATTAGAACCTAAACATGGTTTTTATACATGTAATCCATCTCAAAATTCATGGATTCTTTCCACCTTACATCCTTTGAGATCTCTACTACCTCCTTATAGGATATAGGATCATAGTTTTCAACCAATAATGATTCACCATCACCAGATATTAAAAAATAATATCTCTCTAGTTTTCTTACCTCTCTAGAGATCTTACAAAGTACTTGTGTTTCATGAACAAAATATTTCATGATGACCTATGGAATTGGTTCTTATACCAAATATTGTGTATCTTGAGCATCAAATTCATCAAAGTCAATCTTTCTCCCACTATCCTCCTTGAGTATGTTATCCTTATTAAGAAAAATGGTATGTCTTGTGACAATCACTTTCTTATCTAAAGGGTTTTATAGATAATATCCCCTTATTTCCTTAGAAAACCCTACAAAGATACACTTCAATCCTCATGGTTCTAGTTTGTTTCTTGATATATCCTCAACAAATTCCTCTCAACCCTATACATGAGCATGTGACAAAATAGGATTCTTTCTACTCTATAACTCGAAGGGAATAATATTTTCTACTTTGGTCGGTACTCAGTTTAGTAAGTATAACGTTTTATATAATGCATATCCCAAAAATGATAATAGAAGGCTTTCATGAATCATCATCAACCTTACCATGTACAACAAGGTATGGTTCTTCCTTTTACTAACACCATTACATTTTGGTGTTTAAGGTGGAGTGAGTTGAGATAAAATCCCATATTCCCATAGAAAATCGATAAAGTCTTGGTTAAGATATTAACCACCCCAATACTATTGATGTTTATTTATCTTCTTAACAAGATGATTCTCAACCTCATTCTTGAAATATATGAATTTATTAAATGATTAAAAATTATACCTCAGCAAGTAGATATAACCATACCTGATCAAGTCATTAGTAAAAGTAACAAAGTATGAGAATCCACCTCTAGATTCTACTTGTAAAGTTCCACACACATCAGTGTGTACCAATTCTAGAAGATCTTTGGTACTTTCACCTTGACCATCAAATTGTTGTTTGGTCATATTACCTTGTAAAAAAGAATGACATATTTTAAGTGTCTTAAGCTCAAAATATTCTAAGTAACCATTTTGATAATGTTTTTTCAAATGATTCTCATTTATCTAACCAAGATGATGATTCCATGATTGAATGTTATATGCAGAACACATGTTTTTTTGTTATCTATTAACAATATTTGGTTTTCATAATTTAATACATAAATACCTTTATTTATTTTTTTATACCATAACATATTCTATCTTTATAAAAGTAGAAACATTTATTTCCAAAGTTGAAAACAAATCCATACATATCCAAATAAGAAACATAAATAATTTTCATTGTAACACTAGACACATAATAATAGTTCTTTAAAACCAAAATGAATCATATCAACAATGTTAGATGGTAGTATATAATGGTTAGAGAAACCAACCTCACTCCTTTTATAGCCCATAAATATACCTCATCTCTAGTTATATTATAAAATCTACTTGGTTTATGTATTTGGATACAAATGTGAGCACCAAAAGTAGTATCTAATACCCAACTTGTAGACATGGAAAGATTATACTCGATAATGAATACACCTAAATATTCCCCTTTACTCTTTGGCTAGGTTCAATTCCCCTTCTAGTGGCCCTACTTTACACATGAAAAACATACCACATCTTGTTCATTTCCTTGAATTTGGATCTTCTTTTTTTCATAGGGATGGTGCTCTAGATCCTTAGACTTGAATGAGTCTTCACCCCCTTTACCTTGTTCTTCTTCTTCATATTCACCATAAGGACAATGAGTTTTTCACACCCCATGTCTTTATCAAATTGATGAATAAGTGTAAAAAGTTCCAAAAGTGTTATTTCTATTTCTCATATTATAATTCAAAATAAAACTGGAGAAGTTTTTAGGTAATAAATACAAAATTGGATTTGCGCACAACTCATCAGGTATCTTAAAACCCAAGATATCCAGGTATTAAATAGATCTAATCATCTTTTCTACATGTTCCCTAGCTATTTCCAACTCTCCAAGTTTTCACATTAATAGTAAATTGGAGATCTCATATCTCTTTGATCTCACCTTATCTGTATAGATATCCTTAAGGTGATAAACGATGAAATATATATCCATTTTATCATTTTTCTTTAGAATATCATTATAAATGTAGGATAACATGAAATATTGTACATACATAGCATCATACATATCTTTTGCATAGAGAGATACTTCTTCTTTATTAGCATATTTTCCTAGTGACTTAGGAAGTGGGGTTTTCAGCACATATGACTTATATTCATGGCATAATATAATGTGAAAGTTCCTATACCATTCTTAGAAATTCACGCTAGTGATAAGGTTATCATTATCAATAATGGGTCACATTGTTATTTTCTAAGTTGTTTGATTTTACATTTTCTACAAATTAAGAGCATATAATTTTTATTTTTTATATTACAAAAATAGATTAATGAATTTAAATTTCATAAAGTTCTATTAATATGCCACTATTTTTTGAAACCCAATAGACCTAACCATCATTTTAGAAATATCTTGTTTCTTAGATATTCTAGTGGAAAGGATCCATATTCCCTTTCTCATAACCTAAAATTGGTCCTAAAAAGTTATTTAAAATATTTTATATATGAATAACTTTCCAATTACATTAAATCATATTTCAATGATCCTTTGAGTGGACTCCCCAATCCTGAAATCATGTTTTAATATTTTTTCATCCTTTTCCTCTTAGTTAAACCAAGTATTGATTGATCAATCAACCCTTGATGTAAACTAAGTTAATATAACCCAAAAATTTATGTTAAAAGTTCTATGATAATCTAAATAACCCCAACTTGAGTTGGAAAATCACTTTGAACTATGAGGTCATTTCTAACTTAGGTAGTGGAAGGCTATACCAACTTAATATTTTAGTTGAGGGATTTTTATCCTTATGTGTAAATCCCATTTTATACTTTTACATGCCTTGTTAATATTAATTGGATTTTATTTAATTGATTAACCATGTATGATAGATTATTTACACATAATTGGATTATATTTTATTCCATATTGCATGATTTTTAATTCATTTATTAGGTGATCGCACAAAAATTCACAAACATAAATAATAAAACATGAAACTAATAGAAATAAAATATAAGTGGAATGATCATGATATTCTATAATGGTTAGTTTATCCATTGGATGATAAAATAACCCTTAAAACTAGGGGATAACAAACCTTGAACTATAATTTGGTTCATGTTTCAACATTCCTCCTTTGATCCTATGTATCACCTTGATTGGTTTCACCTCAGAACCTTGACTTGGACTGCCTTCTATCAACTCAAAGATGCATCCTTACATAAGTTTTTACTCACACATAGGTGAGGGGGTTTAATATATTGGATAAATGGGGTTTACATAAAAGAAATTGTAGGCATGAGAACCCTTACATAATAAGGAGGGTATGAAATTCATGCCATCAATAATAATTTAACCATAATAAATTAAAAGAAACCAATCACATACAAGGGCTGGTATAATATCATGATCATCCACACATTAAGAAACAAGTATACATTTTCAATCCATTTATCAATTACATCGATTCATTCTTTAATTAAGATAATCCACCAAGAATTAATCCAATTAATTCAATTTATCTTAATTCCATCCATGCATATTTAACCCACATCATCTATAATTAAAAAAAAAATTAATTTCATTTAAAATTTATGTAGTACACAAGTATACTCAGAGGAAACCTTGTGTGTTTATTGAAAATTTAAACATGAAAATTAATTTAATATATAATTTGAAATCCTATAATATGGAATGTACCATTGAATCAATGAGACATGGAACAAATAATCAATATATTTAATTATAGATTTAATTATTTTTTCTATGAAAATTTGAGAAAAATGATGTAAGAATAATACATGGTGTGTACTTGTCTTCTTACCATGTCCACAACACATGCCTTGGGTCTATTCATTTTCCCTTCCGTAGATAACATTGAGGTACATAACTTGCAGTTTAACTTAAAAAACATAAAACCTCATAGTTACACAACATGCTTATCCCCATGCCATGCATCTGATACATGACTCATTGGGACACCCCATGTTCTTGGCCATGTGAAGATAGGGACTACATGACATGTACAATTGTTACACAACATGTAGTTCGACATGTCGTGTGCTATCCCATCTGAATCTACATGCCAATCCATTTTATTCAGATATCTGATATGATTTTGTTAGATACGACCCAATAGAATGATATACAAGAGAGAAAACATAATACATGATGTGTATATGGGAAGTACATGCTGTGTACTCTAGTTTTCTCCAGGTAGAATCTTTGGCACCTCCAAATAGTGTTCTTCATATGCTTCTTCATTTTTAAACATTAACCTTTTACTAGTTATGTTAGAAATAATTAAGAGAGGTAAAATACGATGTTGTTAGATACTAAAATGAATAAATATAAGTAAAAGAAAATTAAAACACATGTAGAATAAAATAATAATAAATAATTATAATTTAAACATGTAACATGATCTGATACCACTTATAGGTTCCATGAATAGTTGAAGCATCCTATGATGGTATGAACATCTCATATTTTAGTTATAAATCACATGTAATCATTGCTACACAAGATCAAAACATCATGTATAATTGAAATAGTAGATTACTTAACTAGATTAAAATTCCAGAACCATATGATAAGGATATTTATATGTAATTTATAATTAATTTATGAGAAGATATAAAATTATCTAAAATTTTAATTTCAATTTCATTGATGACAATGTTGATAAGATCTTGTTATAATATCATTTCATTATATGATTAAAGTTAATAATCCCTCTAGTAGCAATTTACACATGCATGAAAATCTTTGAACGATGCTATAGAATCTCTAGGTGCTAGCATGGCTGATCCTATTCACCTGTGTTGTTCATGGTTGATCGCAACAGAATTATTCTTGAGATAGGAATAAATCTTTATGATCTCACATTTTATTGAGAGAGAAGATGAGGAGAGAACTTTATATCTCTTGATCTATCTGTAGGTCATGAGAGAGTCTCACTCTATCTATCATGCACACCAATTCTGATTTTGAAAAGTGATATAATTAGTTATTTATTATAGAAGGTTTAGGGTTATAAAATTTCCCACTAAAACCTTTCCATATTTATAATTCTTAATTGAACCCATGTCCAATAATAATAACAATAATAATAATATTATTATTATTAATCACTTGAAATGTAAAACACCTTTAAGAATATATAAATAAATATCATTTATGTTATTCCCAATCAAACCATTATACCCAATCTGCTTTCCCTCTCCAACATTTACCGATCCTCAAATAATGACTATTTATTTAATAAATAAATATCACTATATTATTTTTTGGTAAATATAATAAATATTATATTTTCATACTTATAAAAAAATATTTTTATTGTTATTTAATGAACTTATTCTTTCGAATAACTTGTGATTAAATTATGGAAATCAATAAAAACTGAATAAATATTATTTATTCTAACTTGTTTAATTCAACACTATAATTTAACTAAGATTGTGTATACACTTATTGTGTGACCATCTAGGACTCTTTCTTAGTGGCATTATATATAACCACCTAATGTACAAGGTTATTATATAACAACATGTCAAGGAATCTATAGAGAAATAATTTAACATCACAATGATGTCCAAACTTCTAGAAACATTTACTATGTAACTTAATCCTTTTATCACAATATCTAAAATCCTGAAGGTTTTATATTAGTTCCATCAACCTATATAAACAATGTATCTTTATTTGACTTTATATAAAGTAAATATCCCATCAAAAACCATATAAATGGATTTATTTAGGTGGTTCCATTTCCATCAAAGGTCCCAAGATATTAACTTTCATCAAGAGACAAATGGGATAAATCCTTTCTCACATTATCCATGAATGAAATATCACTCGTGAGAGACCCAAGGTATACTAATTCTTCGTGAGCATATGTTATCATGGTTTTCATCAATATATCAAATCACATGAGTAATTATATCCATTAATGATAATCTTAATGTCTAAAGTTCAACAAACATGTCTACGGAAAGGAACATCCAATGACACATAGAAACCTGGACTTCCTATTTATGGGTTTTTCCTCATAACCTCCTATCTTGGAGATTACCAAGAGAAAAAAATATAAGAAGGTGCATCAATGTCTTATGAGTCTCCTACCCCTAAAATCATGTACTCTGTATGTACCATTAGAAAATATCATCCATCTATAAAACAAGATTCAATAATAATGTCATGGAACCTCTAGGTTCTCATCATAGCGGGGAACTGTTAGGAACTTTTAGAGTGACATATATTATAAGGATATTATCATATAAAAACATTATGTGGAAGAAAAACCATAATGTGATAAGAAAAATTATTTAATAAGAAAACATGTAATCAAGTACTAAATAATTTGGTTATAGGGCACCAACTCCAATAAAATCATTAACAACAATCAACTATTAACCCACTAATCAATTTTTCTAGAGAAATTGATGTTCATTCGACATGGGATGAAAAAGAAGGATTACTCTAAAGAAAACAAATTTACTACCTTAGTTTTGGATTGATCCTTAGAAAATAGCTCATTTTCCTCTTTACTGTTGGTGATATCTAAGAACTCCATCAATGGGGACGATCCTCACAGTACATCGATCCTTAATCCATAACCCATGATCATCACCAAATGCACTTTACACCAGAGCTCTTTCTCCACCCCTTCCATTCCCTCTAAGGTTATATGGCTAACTTGAGGGAATTTTATATAATGGGGTTTATATATAGGTGTCATTAGGGTTTTTCATATAAATGAAAATTAAATTAATTAATTCATTTAATTCTCCCACAACAACGCTCTATCCAAGTGTCTAACATTGATAAGACTTATATCATGCCTAGGGTAAAACCCACATTCCAGATTTAATGGTGGTCTTAGATTTCTCATTAGAGACACCATTCAGAAGATATTCCATTATTTTTAAAAAAATGTGTGCATGTGATATAACATATTCAATATTTTTAATATATTTTCACCAAGGCCCTCTAGGACACATAATCCCATGATGAATCAGTTCTTGGATTTGAAAATATTCCTTAAAATATTCCAATGTCTTACAAGGAAAAAACAGATTCGTCACACTCTCCCTACCTTCAAGGATTTTTTTCCTGAAAAGAAAAAACCTGTTCTCAGTGGGGATACTAAGCTTTCCTATAGGTCTACCACTCCCATTATCCCACCTAGATATTCATAAGCTTCCAATAATCACAAACCTAAGGAAAACACTTTCCCATTAAATATATTCTCATATTGATTCTAAAATGCCATAGGGTCCTTGAAAAGTTAACTCCACCCTTAATGTTCAACTCAACTTAGTAAACATCATGCAATGATTCATTAAAATTTATCTCAACTATGAAATGTGTAATACATCAAGTACCTAGATCTAACTATAGTAGTATAGATAAGTG
Organism: Viscum album; assembly: GCA_963277665.1. Taxonomy (NCBI): domain Eukaryota; kingdom Viridiplantae; phylum Streptophyta; class Magnoliopsida; order Santalales; family Viscaceae; genus Viscum; species Viscum album. The sequence goes on along the minus strand of OY728147.1, from coordinate 1,687,742,261 downwards.
GTATGCCACCTCGCTAACCCAATGTAGTAACTAGAAAAAGTGACTATGAACCTCGAAGATAGCATGCTGCCTCACCCAAATATTCATAATCCTCATTGAGGGGAGATCACTTGGAACTTGACCCCCATAATTAAACTAAAAATGTCTCTATTATTGGTCTATATAGGACTCCTATTGTTAATAGTAAGTGCTCATCCTCCCCTGGATTAACTGCACCATTTTCAACCATCACTTGCATCAACTATGGGCCCATAAGTGATGTTCCCCCTGGATCCAACCAGTAAGAAAATGACCTATAGGGTTTCCCATACACGGACCAAAATGGAGATACACATATGGTGGAGTGGTAACTATATTTATACACAAACTCCACCAATGGTAGATGATCTTCCCAACTATGGCCAAAACTAACATGCAAACCTGAAACATGTTCTTCATAACTTGAATGGTCTGTTTTTCTTGGTCACCTATCTGGTGTAGAAACACTGTAATCAAATGAAGACAAGTTTCTAAGGCCTACCAAATCCTCTCTATGATCATGATATAAAGTGATCATAATGGTTTGAAATTATCCTCAAGGAAACTTCATGAATCCATACTACCTCTTGCATGCATTGGAATATCAAACACTTAATTAAAGCCTTCTATTATATGGTTAGGAAGTTATCCAACTTAGTTTTTTGGTCTATGATCACTCAAATAACTTCGTAACATTTCATTTATCATGGAATCCACATCATGAGAACTAAAAAGATACTATCCCATTTCCACTTCTATCTGGGCACCTCGACCTTTACCTACTAATAGGCGAGGCATCAAGAGATAACTCATAAATTCACCACAACATCCTTGGATACCCAACCCAATTACAAAGGATCATAGTACATCCTCAAATATCCTATATGAAATTATAAATTAAATCATGAAACCTCCCTAGTACTTCCTTTCAAAGCATGATTAGTGTCATTATCAATCCTAAAAAAGGATGGTGTGCTCCCTGCCTTCAAAATATCCATCACAGACATGTCCAATAGAAATATGTTCACACAATATATCACAATATATATCCCTAAGTTGTGAATCCCTAACATTCCGAAGAAGTAGAAGAGTAAAAACCATTGAATGGAGGTATTCTGCACCATCCTTTTCCTTAAGGGTTAATTGCAAGTAGTTCAAATAATTTTTCACCCCACTCAACAAAAGTGAATGGAAAACCTGGTTGTAATAATATTCTACCATTACCACTCCCTCAATAAGATATCAAGATAGTTCCACCTCAACCTTCTCTAGGTCTACTACCATTCCCACTTCTGAGAAGATGCATCTCAAGAAGTGGACCTCTGAATCAAGAATTGATACTTTGAGATATTACTATAAAGCACATACTCTCAGATCATGTATAGAGGCATCCTCCAATGTATTTCATTATATTACACCGATTATAAGTACATGATGGTATCAATGAGTAATACTACCATGAAAAAAATCTAATAAGACCTTAAATTTATGGTCCATAAGTCAAAAAACACTGTTGGGGTGTTCAAAACACTGAAAGGTATCACCAATAGCTCATAGAAACTATAGAGGTATTAGGAAGAAACCTTAAGTATATGATCCTATTGAAACTAGATCTAGTGATAACCTGTCCCAAGGTCAAAATCTGAGAACCACTTTTCCCCAAACCACTAGTAAAAAAATTCATCAATTCTCAGGGGGGTGGATAATCCTTCCAAATAATCACTTAGTTTAGGTGATTTTATTCCACACCTAACCTAAAGAACTCATATGACTTTTGTGAAAATAGCACTGAGATTCCCATGGAATCATATAGGTTCTAATAAATCCCCTGATATATAGATTCTCTAACTACACCATCATTTCTCATAGTTATTATGGGTCATCCGGTATGCTATCATAAATTCTAAGCCACCCCTAGGTGCAAGTCAATATAGAATATTTTTTTTGATGGGGAGGTAAGCCTATCATATCATCAAGGAATACTTCCTCATGCTTCTCCAAAAAATTCATGAACTAGAAGATCACAAAATCTATTTCTCCAAGGGTTATACAAGACAACTAATAAAGAAATCGGTTATATCCTCTTATACATTAGCTTATCTTGATCTTCTTGGAATATCTTCTCACCAAAGAAGGAAAATTTCATCCCACTAACATAGAAATACTACAAACCTCATTGGAAATAGTCATAATATGAATATATAGTAGGCAACTAGTCCATACCAAGTAAAAAATTATAGATCCTCATCACTACTATAGAAAGATTCCACATGAGGCACTCTCTCCACCCAGAGTCATGTCACACTATTGGTAGAAGTGTGATCATTGAATCCTCTCTACATGAGCCTCCAAACACATGGTTTGAGCTAAAAATATCCATTGACATTACTAGGTATTGAATAAGGGATGTATTTAAAGGAAGGTATTGGGACTATGTACCCTAACTGTAGTTGGAGTAGTGAAGATACATGCCACACATCAAAATGAAATCAGAGCCTTTGGGTCACAGGACCATACTGCCTGAATCCATCCTTCCCCTTATCCTCCTATTCTCCTCAACCAAGGCTCATTCCAACACCACAACACACCCAAAAAACCTCCAACATACAAGTCAAAGAATCTCATCCACCACACATCGACACTATCCACTTTGGTAAGAAAATAATCTCCCAAATGGTTTTAAATCATGTCATAAGAATACATCATGGTGGGAGAAGTGTCCCTCTTACATGAATGCCTGAATCCATGTCTAACATCACAAAAATAGGTCTCTACCGACACCCTATGTCAACCTAGATAAGTCTCATTACTAGAGTTACCATAAAGAGGGGTCCTAACCAAGTATGATACTCATACCTCAGGCACAAGCTAGTCCTATATCACCTGAAAAGGGGGTCTGGACCACCATGAAGCCTACACGATCTCTATCTATACAACTCATGAAGTGAACATAGAATAGTACATTATCTACCAGTACTATTATAACTATCTGTTACTCAATGAATAATACTGATCACAAAAAAAACTATATGAATGGTTGGGGTCTACAAAAGTAAGAAAACCTAGACCACCACCTCAATCCATTCCTCTAATGCCCGAGGGATTGGATCACCGTAAAACTTGAACAGTCTCTATCACTAGAACTCATGTAATTTTCTAAGGATATGTGTACCATCATCCTATCATATTAGAGCCATTTACTACTAAAAATATAGAAAATAATCCATCTAGACCACTGGAGGTGAGTCCATGAACTACCCATTAGGTGTAAGGAGTACTCTATGCTCATCTGGAGGGAATACCTCAAGAATAGGTCCCTGAATTGAGGTCTCATCACTTAACTAGTCATCATTATGATACTGTCTTAAAATACTAGATTGTTTTCATCAAAGTGACATCTTGGTAATTATCAAGATGTAACATAGTGAAGGTGTATATCTGGGGAGCTGACTCAAGAAGGAAATGGAAACCACAACCTATTTCTATATGATACATGTACCAATATTTACCCTGTAACTAGTGCCTGGATGTTTTGAGTTAACAAATAGGTTATCAGAGTCTCGATTAATGGACATGTCATCCACCACACCAACACTAGGTTCCCTGGCCTAAAATATGAACTTGAGACTCCTTGACACTGTTTCCCTAGTTCCCAAATCAAACCTCACAACTACACAATATCCAAACTCTAGTCCTAAGATGACCTCCTTTGATACCACTATGTCATGACCTAACCCACTAAGGCCTGGATGGATGGAAGTAAGCCAAGTGTAACACCACAAGCCCTCCTAAATAGGTCAGGGGCTAGAGACTAGTTCAAAGTAGGCATGCCACACACATGGGAGGCATTAGCCTAAAGTATGTGTACACACGCACACATCTTCATACACCAATATAATTCAGAGAGATAAATAAATCATACTATAAATGCATGTATATCAACTATCGCACATCATAGTATAATTATTAGTATAATAAAAGAAAAAGGGATAAATATAATCCCACTGAAAACTGTAAAAGAACTTAACCTGCTAACAATACATTATAAGCTACCCAAAAGAAACTCAAGGATCCACATGAGGTACGTATAGAATAAATAATGTCCAATTAGGATCCACTTACTCCTAGTCCACCTAGGAATCCAATAAAAGTATTTTCATATGCATAATACATGACATGTGTGGGAAGCACCTGTATAGGGGTGAGTATAAACATACCCAATATGACACCCCAAAATTACCAAACACAAAACATTAAAGATAGAGAAATCAGCTCGGCACCACAAAGTCATGTCAATCTGAATATGAGATAACAACCATAATCATCCATATATTCTCAACAAGAATCCCAGATGAAGAGAGAAAAGGGATCTTTATATCCATAACCAGCTAAGAACGATGTACTATCCTGTAAATCTAAATTTCCATATTTGATGTCCGACATCATGCACAACATCATAAGAATCCATGTGGAGGGACCTCACATCATCACTATGATCCACAGTAAAGGGGGCACTATATACTAGCCATAAATCTCACATAACCCCTCAAGAATTCATGTGGAGGGATCATACCTCACCACTGTGCACCACAATCGAGTGGGTACTATCTATAACAGAGGACCCGCTCCCCACTATAGTTCAAAGACGAGAGGTGAAACTTCATAGATAGAAGACCTGCATCCAATATAGTATGGGGGTTTCTAAATATACTCATGTAAAGAGTATGGGGGACTATCACCCTAGTCTAATAGGGGGTTTCCAACCCCAATAACACTATGATGATCACAATTGATCGCTATCACTAGATAAGAGTTGTCGAAAGAAGTGTCAAGATCATAAAACCTCATGTTTTATCTATCATGATATAACCAATTCCTTCATTATATTCTATATAGAAAACTACTTAGAATAGGCTACTCACATGCCCAAATTTATGTCCTAAATTAGGAGATAAACAAGGTGAATGATCGAGGGCTACAAGCCCTGAAAAGATTACAGGGTGTGTCCCATGAGGTACACGACATGTCTCTATAAGTCTGGTGTTGGGAATGTATTTTCTCAATAATAATATATAAATCTTATTGAAATATATGCTCAAAAATACCTTTTTTTTCTAATTAAGTTGATTTAAGTATTTTTTAGGAATATATATATCATGTCTATATCTTTTTGACAAAATAAAAAGCTACGAGTTGTGTTCTTGAAACACTATTCATATCCTACATTCGATTAATGAACGTATGGTTCAACATCCCTATGATGAACTAGTAAACATATGAATCAGAAAACCAACATTTGAATAAATATATGGAATAATAATCTAATGTTGAAGTTTGTAATCACTGTTCAAACCCTACGTTTGGAGAATGAATGTATGGTTAATCAACCCTACGTTTGGAATAATCCTTACACTAGAAGGATGCACGTATGGATTCTAATACCAATGTTACTATTGATACCTATGATCTAATCATATGAAAGTATGTTTAAGGAAAATTATGCTATGAAAAGTAACCCTACTATATGTAAATGAACCCTACGCTATGAAAAGGAATCCTACGCTATAAAAAGGAACACTACTCTATATAAAAGAACCCTATTCTATGAAAAGAAACCCTATTTTATGAAAAGGAACCCTACACTATGCAGTTTAACCCTATATTTGACTATTCAACAATGTAAAAGGAACCCTATGCTATGCAGTTTAACCCTACATTTGACTATTCAGAGCTAGTCGGTTCTACCTTAGGACTAGGAGTCTGTGAGATTGGTTGGGGCAACAATGTTCAGTGTTTTGAGCTCGGACTTCAGGCCAGAGACTCCAGTGTTGGTGTGGCGACCGATGTATCCATACAACAAGACTCTGATAACCTACTTTTCGACTTGGTACGCAAAGACACTGGTTATGGGGAAATAAAAGAAAGGTACATGCATCATATTAGAATGGGTTGTGTTTTCCATGTCCTTTGTGTCAGCAATCCAGATATACTCATTGACTATGGTACATATTTTTTCCTTACAGGATGACTCTATGATGCATACCCACTAGGATGCAGTAGCACAAACACAAGGATGACCCCCTCAATGACGAGGCTTCAATACAAGGGCCATTTCCCTAGGCATTGCCACTAGGTGGTGCACTTGCTATACCACCACCAGTGGAGCCTCCTGTGGTACCCGCAATACTGAACGATGAGGAGCATAGGCTGAGTGCACTCCATGAGTTTTAGATATCGAGACCCCTCAGGTTTCGAGGTGAGCCCAACCCTCAGGCGGTTGAGGACTGGCTTGAGGTAGTGACCAGAGTTTTTCATCTAGTGAGGACACCAGTAGACCAGATGGTGATCCTAGGAGCGAGCCTTCTTTAGGGTTTGGTAGGACAATGGTGGAGTCTGACCACACAGACTCACGATGAGGAGAATATTTCATGTACAGAGTTCGAGAGACTCTTTAGGGAGGAGTTCTCTCTGGTTACACTGAGAGATGTACGCATCCAGGAGCTTCTTTATCTCTAGCAGGGCAGTTTGATGGTAGCTAACTATTCATCGAGGTTCACCAACCTCGCCTAGTACTTAATGGATATGGTCAGGGATCAGTACTTCAGATATCGGACCTTTGAGTGAGGTCTGTGATGAGAAATCAAAGCTAGTGTCATGCCTCTATGCATTTCGACTTATTCTGGAGTGTTCGAGCGGGCTTTGGTGATCTAGAGTTTCTTGGAGGAGTAGAGACAGCTGACGACAGTCAGCAGCAGGCAGACAGGTGCAGAGACCTCGACAACAGGGAGCTGACATCGGACACAGGGATTAGGATGTGAGATATGTCAGAGGAGGACCTAGGACAGGGGATCGATGGTCCAGGGCTCTCAGAATGGATCCAGTCAGCCTTGGGAGAAGCGATGCTATGTGTGCGACGATAGGGGACATCTCGCTAGAGATTGTCCGACCCGTCGAGCTGCTGATAGGGAAGCAGTGGATGGACCATCAAGGCAGATGCAGAGAGTGGAGTATATAGACCCTCTAGGTAGTAGGCATGGAAGAGGAGTAGGGAGAGCTGTGGGTGGTGGAATATGCTTTGACTTAATTCCACCACCACCCCGAGGAGGTCCGCACCAGGATCAGGGAGCTGGGGGACAGGGACGGGGACAACTGCATGCGGTTGAGGCATATGACCTAGGGACTCCAGGGATGATAAGAGGTATTATATGTGTCTTCTCTACCATAGATTACATAATTATTGAAATAGGTGCCAATCATTCCTTCATCTCCACATATCTTGTGCAAAACCTTGAGATTTCAGTAGAACCGTTGACTCGATCCTTATGCTTGGATACACCTACGGGAGGAGACTCGACGATCACATAACTTTGTAGATAGTGTGATCTAACCCTTAGAGGCAATAGTTTCGATTGGAACCTCTTGGTGGTAGCGTCGAGGCCTTACAACATCATTCTCGGTATGGATTGGTTATCTTTGGTCCATGCCCAGATTGACTGTTTTAGGAGAAGAGTGCAGTGTGTCTGTCATGATGGAATGAGGTTTTCCTTTGTTGGATAAAAGGAGACCCATTCAACATAGAATGGGATCATGCATAGGAGTGTGTAACTGATCATTCTTGAAATGGCTAGCCTTACACTTGGAGCAATAGATTTTATGAGATCTTAGTTCCCAGCAGTATTAGCGGAGTACGAGGATGTATTTCTCGAAGATGTTCTAGGATTACCTCCCCACTAGGAAATTGACTTCTGCATCGACTTACACCCTAGGACGACACCAATTTCCTCATCAGCATATCAGATGGCTCCCGAAGAGCTTCACGAGCTGAGGGTGTAGTTGGAGGATTTGCAGAGCAAGGGTTTTGTGAGACCAAGCGTTTCACCCTAGGCGGCCCCAGTCTTGTTTTCCAAGAAGGTAGACAGGAGTCTGAGGTTGTGGGTGGATTACTGGTGCCTGAACCAGGTGATGGTGAAGAATAAGTATCCACTACTGAGAATCGATGACCTCTTCGATCAGCTGAGAAGGGAATGGTGGTTCTCAAAAGTTGATATTCGATTAGGTTATCACTAGTTACGAGTAAGGGATGATTATATACCGAAGATGACTTTAAGATGCCACTACGGTCACTATGAGTACTTGGTGATGACTTTCGGTATGACAAACTCCCTCATAGTGTTCATGGGACTGATGAATCGGATCTTCCAACCGTACTTGGACCGGTTCATAGTGGTCTTCATAAATGACATCCTTGTATAATCAATGTCAGAAGAGGAGCATGCGAGACACCTGCAGATGGTTCTAGATATACTTTGGGAGCACCAGCTTTATGGGAAGCTCTCAAAGTGCCAGTTCTGGATTGAGAAGGTCCACTTTCTGGGACATGTCATCTCAGTAGATGGAGTAGCTGTAGACCCAGCCAAGGTGGAGGCTATGTTAGCATGGGAGCCACCTCGGAGCGTGACGGAGGTGCAAAGCTTCTTTGGGTTGGTAGGGTATTACTAGAGATTCATCCCTGATTTCTCTTGAATATCATCACTGATAATAGCCTTGACCAAGAAGAGGAAACCCTTCATATGGACGGAGAAGTGCCAGTAGGATTTCAAGCAGTTGAGACAGAGTTTGACGAGTGCCCGAGTCTTGAGATTACCAGAGGAGGGTGTAGAGTAAATAGTATTCTACGACGCATCGGGGAATGGGCTTGGCTGTGTCCTGATGCAGAGGCAGGAAGTGATTGCTTATAGTTTGTGCCAGCTTAATAAAAATGAGAAAAACTATGCAACCCATGATCTCGAGTTGGCAGCGGTAGTCTTCACATTGAATATGTGGAGAAACTACCTTATAGGCAAGCATTTTATCATCTACTCTGGCCACAAGAGCCTCAAGTACATCTTTTCACAAAAGAATCTGAATTTGAGGTAGAGGCATTGACTAGAGTTCCTCCAGGACTATGATTTTGAGATCATTTATACTCCTGGGAAGGGGAACAAGGTGGTGGATTCTATTAGCAGAAGGTCGATCTTATAGTTGTTGAGTGAGGCAACAGAGAAGTTATCCGTGTTGCAGTTATCCTTCATGGATAGAGAGGATAAAACTTACCTATAGTCTATACTTGTCGCCCCTCCACTCGTATAGCGGGTTAGGGAGGCGCAGCTAGGAGATGTCGACTGTGTGTATTTACGTGCTCAGTTGTCCACATGACATGCTCCAGATGGATATTCACAAGGTGGGGAGCATGTACTTCTTTTCAGAGGATGCACTATTGTGCCGGTGGTGTTACAAGAGAAGGTCCCGAGGGAGTTCCATACACCCCCCTTGGTGGTACATCTTGAAGTGGAAAAGATGTACCAGGATCTCCGACGACAGTTCTGGTGGTCAGGCATGAAGAAGGCAGTAGTAGAGTTTGTTTCCTGATGCCTCACATGCCAGCAGGTGAAGGCTGTGTTGGAACCACCTTGTGTATAGGTTTGTATTTGTTGTCAATAGTTTTCAATGGAATATCAAAATGAAATAGATCAAGAAGTACTCCAATAAAATGTTGGAATGGAAGCTCACAATGAAGGAGATCATGAAGTACTCTGATGAAGTAGAGGAGTAGCGACTCAGACGATTGTTGTACTGATCGTAAGTTCAAATAACATGTGTAAAAGGTGATACATTGTTTACAACAATGAAGAATGTGGGGTGCGATCCATCTGAGGTCGATTAAAGAAGAATGAGGTGAGAACCATGCAAGAGACTTCTTGACGAATAATATCACATGTTTTGCATGAAGTTGATCATGGCGGTTGAAGAAGAAGACAATGTGCAATGATTGGAATTCTGCGATAGCCATTCACATCACATTGTCATAGAATATGATGATGATAAAGCTATTTCTTCAAAGACTACATATCACAATAGTGGAGGTTGTGATAAAAGCAGAAGAGTTGCTGAAGTATACAGATCACCAAGAAGAAGCGCTGTTGAGGTGATCGTCCTTGTCGACAAAGCAAATAGACGACATACAAATTTTTTGGCAAAAGAGATTCTATGGAGGTAGGTCGAGTTCGAGGACTGTGGATAATGATCCATGTTTCATTCAAGGAATGTCGAAAAAGGAATAGATGAACTGGAGGCGTACAAAAAGAACAGCATTGAAGGTGGCGCCGTTTTCCAGTGTTTGCCAAATTTTTGGGGTCCAAAATTTGGAGGTTGGTGAGCATTGCGAAAAGTGGATTTCTAGGAAGATCATAATTTAATATGGAAAAGGCATGAGTTTCGCGAAGATGGGATGCATGGACTGGATTTTGCGAAGACCAGAAGAATGGAGGCGGTGAGTCTTCGCGATTACATCAAGCTTCGCGAACGGCAGAGGCTGGAGAGCTTCGCGACGATGAAGGGCTTTGCGAGGGAGCTTCGCGGCGAAGGCGTGAAGGAATGATGATGGTGATACTTCGCGATTACGTCAAGCTTCGCGAATGACAAAGGCTGAAGCGCATCACGGTGGAGAAGGGCTTTGCGAGGGAGCTTCGCGGCGAAGGCGCGCGCCGTGAAGGAATGTTGGCGGTGTTTCTCCGTGATTACGACGAGCTCCTCAAATGAAGGCGCGCGCCGTGAAGGAATGTTGACGGTGTTTCTCCGCGATTACGACGAGCTCCGCGAACGGAAAATTGCCGTTCTGCTTCGTGATTTTGAGAGATTTTCGGTGGGAACTTTGGAGCTTCACGATTGGAGCTGACGTGGCATTGAATTCACGCGGAAAGGTCGAGGGTCGGTGGAATCGCCTATAAATAGAGGCCGACCCCCTCAAGAGAAGCAGAGAGAGAGCTCTCAACGAAAAACCATTGCTCTGGGTTCGCAAAGGTCACTCGTGAAGGTAGTTTGCTTCGCGAAAGTTGAGCTTCGCGGTGGCTTTCCTAGCTCCGCGAAAAGTTGTGTGCCCTGCGTTGGCTCAATGAACTTCGCGAAGAGGCAGGAGCTCCGCGATATCCAAGCATTGCGAAGGCTGGAGCATCGCGAGAGTGCTTCGCGATTGAGCTTCGCGAAAAGGCAGGGGCTCTACTAAGAATTGCTTGAGCTTTCCAAAATTGGGAGCCGTGCAAAGTAGGGTACTTTGTGAAGACCCTTTCAGAGGTTGTTAGCCCAGTGGACAGGGAAAAAGGAGTATTCATCAGTGGATGAAATCTGGACTTTGATAGAGCATCATTTATTGAGCAATCACACAAGTGATTGTGATTCAGGCAAACAAGGATAGGGGATCTAGTGCATTCAGTCATTACACTAAAGGGGGATTGAACTGAACAGAGCATCAACTCTGAACTCTGATGCAAGAAAAGTCTCATGCTGAACAGGAGACACAAAACTTCATGTCTATCCATTGAAGAGACCTTCACGTCTATAAACTGAGTGTGACTTCTCCAAGGGCAGTGAGCCAGGGGGAGTAAACGGGATTGACTCGAGGGAAGCAGTGAGCTATCCCTGAACCTTTGTAAAGACAGTGAGCCTGGGCCAGAGTGACTGTGCCCGAACAATTGTATCTGCATCTAGTGAAGCATAGTGGATTTAGGTACGACCGGCAACCTGTCGGTGTATGATCCTTGGACGTAGCCCTTAGTGGTGAACCAAGTAGTAAAAATTTCCGTGTCACCTCTCTGCATGTGAATGTTGCATTGCTGATCATATCCATCATACAGGTTTGAGTAGTTCCTACCAACGTGGGAACAAGATCCACAACTTTAAGAAGAAAAAGTTGACACCCTGATTCACCCCTCCCCTCTCAGGGTGTCCCGGGGTCCCACAAGTGGTATCAGAGGGAGGTTAACGTATGTTGGATATTCTCCAGTAATTCTATAGAGAAGAGGATTTGAGTTTCTTTCCTAAAGTCAATAATGAAGAGCAGTCTTGATAATGACGCAGTCATTTATGAGCAGAAGTCTACATCTAGAAAGACCATGATGAATAGGAAAAAGAAAGAGAATAAGCAGTTGAAGAAGTCCCTCATATCCAAAGAAGATATAGTGTCTTGTTCTCCATGCCATTCCAACAATGAAGAAACATCAGGCTTGGAAAGTATCGAGCAGGTGGCTCTGGATTCTTCCAGAGGAAAGGATGACACCCCCTATTCAAGCTTTGAGGAAAAACACAAAACATATCTGCATGATATTCCTGAAGAAATGGTTGCGATTATTTGCAGCCTATTCCAATCTATGCAGGTTGATATCACTCGATTAGAAAGGGAATCTGACAATATGGAAGAGGGGTTGGAAAGAAAATTTATGGAAAGTATAAAGCTCACCAAACAGGTGAAAGTCTTTGAAGAAAATGAGACAGTCAATAAGACTCTAAAAGAAAGGATCCATGCACTTGAAGCTGAGCTGAAGAAGAGCAATGAAGTCAATAATTTTTGTTTGGAAGAAACTTCCATTAAATTCAGGAAACTTGACTCTTTGTTACAAAACAAAGTTAAGATGCATGAAGATGAGGTTGAAAGGTTGAAGAAGACTTGTGAAGAGAAGATGATCACGATTGAAGATCAGAAGATCATCCTCAATATTGTGGGTCAGAAATTGGAATCTCAGTTGACCAAGATTGAGAACACACATATTGAGACTTCACAAAAGAATGAAATGAGTGATCCTTGCACTCAATGTTCGTTGGAGGAGTCTAAAGCTGAAATTCCTCCAACATGTGATAAGAAGATTATGACAACTCTTGATTATACACACCAAAAATCAGTTGCTGCTAGTACTCAATGCTCAATGGAGGATTCTACTGTCAAAAGACCTCCAACATGTGATAAGAAGATCATGACTTCACTCTTTGATCTATCACAAGCAACTGAGAAAGTGAAGGTACCATCCAAACCATCTTGTACTCATATTTCTAAATACACTCCTACAATCAGTGCAGGGGGGAAGAAAAGTTCTAAACAAGTATGGATGAGGAAAGGTGAGAAGAATAAACCTACCACCATGGCTAGGGTGGATGGGAAGAAAAAGGAGGAAGTGGGTTCCTCAAATAGAGCATAAAAGATTAAGCATATGGCCCAACAGCTTAATACAGAAGACACAAAGAAGAAAAGATTTGTGGGTCAATGTTGGTGCTGCAACAGATTTGGGCACTGTGCACTGGATTGTCTTTATAATCCCTTACATGGAAAAGCACAGAGAATGCCTATATCAAAGAGAAGGAAGCCAGAGAAAAAGAAGCAACATCAGCAGGTCCAGAAGCATCTGTTTACTGCAAACAGATTTGGGATTCTTGATAACATTTGTGATGTATGCAACGACAGTGGTCACAATGAAGGCACATGTCCATATCAACATGCTTTCACTATTGAAAAGAAAAGAAGACCTCTGATGCCGTCAAAGAATGAAGCAACTACCTTGGGGAGAAATCAGAAGAATGTTGTGAACACACATTTCCCCAAGAAGATCTCAAGTAGGGAAGCTGAGAAGACCCAGGATTTTAGATCCATGAAATTGAAGGGTCATTCATCCAAAAGAAACACTAAGTGGGATGAATCTCGGATGAACCCATGTGGAAGACCTAAACCAGCTGCAAAAGTTCCAAATGATATATTGGTCATCTGGACAGAAGATTTTAAAAGAATAAGGAAACTTGAAGATGAAAAGGCCAAGGCTGGTGACAAAGGAAAAGGAAAACTTTCACATGATGAAGACACGGTGTAGGAGAGATTGCAAACAAAGAGAAACACACGTGTCAAAGAAGTTCTGTGTGAGAGATGCAAGAAGTCTGGTCACATTGAAAAATGTTTCCTAACCTTAATACTAGAGCAAGAAGTAGTCCTTAAGAGGAGTAAGAATGTATCATTAATGATGGATTCTAAGCAGAACAATTCTCCACACAAAGTATAAGAGAATGTGAATAGAGCCATGCCACACCGATAGATGTCAGAACATATGTTCAAATGTGCAGGCATGAAGACTGGAGTGAACAGAGGAACTTGGTTGAGAAAAGGACCTCAACCAAGAAAGTCTTCTTGATGAAGCAATAAGGAACCACATTTTTCCCATAATCATTTGTGTATTGTATTTGTGCTAATAATGCAGGGAATTGAAGGTGAAGCATGCTCTCAGGGGGAGAACCTGAGAAGTAGTGAATGCTGTCAACTCTTGATAGCCAAGCTGAAGAAGTTTCCTTCCTTAGTAGATTCTTCAATTGATATTCAAAGATTATGATGATGAAGGATCACTCTTGATGAAGATGATGAGGAGTGTTTCCCTTGAGGGGGAGAAGAATGAAGAAGCTTCCATAATCACTGTTTCAATCAATATCAACTCCAGGTGGACTCAAAAGCAGTTATTATGTGAATTTCTTGAAGAACACACCAATGGAGAAGGTATGTCATTTCTCAATCTCTATCCATTGATTACTCAGATCAAAGATTATTCTACAAAGGGGGACTAACTGAATTGACCAGTGACATAAAGAGAATGGAAGTGCCCCAAGGTCACTTATCCTACCGATTTCACTTGAATATTTTTAGTCTATTTGCTTATGTGAGTGCAGGAGTTTCAGGTTGATTTTTCCTTACCATGTTTGTTTTTCTACCTGGAGTAAAAGTTGTAAACCCTTGAAGACAAGATATATGAGTTATCATCTCATGTTGGTATCATGATCTGTGGATCACGGACAACCTTGTTGACTTAATCAAATCCTCTTGTTTTCTACATCGAGCATTGCTCAAGTAGACTTAGAGTGAAATGATTAATGAAACATTTCTTAAGTGTGGATTGATACCCTCCCTACTATGTGCTTTGTATTTCTTGTCAATAAGGGGGAGAGAAAGTGAAATGAACGTTTGAAAAGAAAAGTTGATTGAATAGAAGATTCTCATTTTGACATTGACAAATTCATTTCAGAAGATGTATAAGGTATTGACAACAAAATACAAAGGGGGAGATTGTTGGAACCACCTTGTGTATAGGTTTGTATTTGTTTTCAATAGTTGTCAATGGAATATCAAAATGAAAGAGATCAAGAAGTACTCCAATAAAATGGAGGAATGGAATCTCACAATGAAGGAGATCATGAAGTACTCCTATGAAGTAGAGGAGTAGCGACTCAGACGATTGTTGTACTGATCGTAAGTTCAAAGAACATGTGTCAAAGGTGATACATTGTTTACAACAATGAAGAATGTGGGGTGCGATCCATCTGAGGTCGATTAAAGAAGAATGATTTGAGAACCATGCAAGAGACTTCTTGACGAATAAGATCACATGTTTTTCATGAAGTTGATCATGACGGTTGAAGAAGAAGACAATGTGCAATGATTGGAATTCTGCGATAGCCATGCACATCACATTGTCATAGAAGATGATGATGCTAAATCTGTTCCTTCAAAGACTACATATCACAATAGTGGAGGTTGTGATAAAAGCAGAAGAGTTGCTGAAGTATACATATCACCAAGAAGAAGCGCTGTTGAGGTGATCGTCCTTGTCGACAAAGCAAACAGACGACATACAAATTTGTTGGCAAAAGAGATTCTATGGAGGAAGGTTGAGTTCAAGGACTGTGGATAATGATCCATGTTTCATTCAAGGAACGTCGAAAAAGGAATGGATGAACTGTAGGTGTACAAAGAGAACAACATTGAAGGTGGCGCCGTTTTCCAGTGTTTGCCAAATTTTTGGGGTCCAAAATTTGGAGGTTGGTGAGCATCGCGAAAAGTGGATTTCCAGGAAGATCATAATTTAATATGGAAAAGGCATGAGTTTCGCAAAGATGGGATGCATGGACTGGATTTCATGAAGACCAGAAGAATGGAGGTGGTGAGTCTTCGCGATTATGTCAAGCTTCGCGAACGACAAAGGCTGGAGAGCTTCGCGGCGATGAAGGGCTTTGCGAGGGAGATTCGCGGCGAAGGCGCGAAGGAATTATGACAGCGATACTTCGCGATTACGTGAAGCTTCACGAATGATAGAGGCTGAAGCGCATCGCGGTGGAGAAGGGCTTTGCGAGGGAGCTTCGCGGCGAAGGAGTGCACCGCGAAGGAATGTTGACGGTGTTTCTCCGCGATTACGAAGAGCTCCGCGAATGAAGGTGCGCGCCGCGAAGGAATGTTGACGGTGTTTCTCCGCGATTACGACGAGCTCCATGAACGGAAAATTTCCGTTCTGCTTCTTGATTTTGAGAGATTTTCGGCGGGAACTTCAGAGCTTCGCGATTGGAGCTAACGTGGAGTTGACTTCACGCGGAAAGGTCGAGGGTCGGTGGAATTGCCTATAAATAGAGGACGACCCCCTCAAGAGAAGCAGAGAGAGAGCTCTCAACGAAAAACCATTGCTCTCGGTTCACAAAGGTCACTCACGAAGGTAGTTTGCTTCGCGAAAGTTGAGCTTCGCGGTGGCTTTCCTAGCTCTGCGAAAAGTCGTGCACCCCACGTTGGCTCAGTGAACTTCGCGAAGAGGCAGGAGCTCCGCGATATCCAAGCATTGAGAAGGCTGGAGCATCGCGAGCGTGCTTCGCGATTGAGCTTCGTGAAAAGGCAGGGGATCTACTAAGAATTGCTTGAGCTTTCCAAAATTGGGAGCCGTGCAAAGTAGGGTACTTTGTGAAGACCCTTTTAGAGGTTGTTAGCCCAGTGGACAGGGAAAAAGGAGTATTCATCAGTGGATGAAATCTGGACTTTGATAGAGCATCATTTATTGAGCAATCACACAAGTGATTGCGATTCAGGCAAACAAGGACAGGGGATCTAGTGCATTCAGTCATTGCACTAAAGGAGGATTGAACTGAACAGAGCATCCAATCTGAACTCTGATGCAAGCAAAGTCTCATGATGAACAGGAGAAATATAACTTCATGTCTATCCATTGAAGAGACCTTCACGTATATAAACTGAGTGTGACTTATCCAAGGGCAGTGAGCCATGGGGAGTAAATGGGAGTGACCCGAGGGAAGCAGTGAGCTATCCCTGAACCTTTGTAAAGGCAGTGAGCCTGGGCCAGAGTGACTGTGCCCGAACAATTGTATCCGCAGCTAGTGAAGCATAGTGGATTTAGGTACGACTGGAAACCTGTCGGCGTATGCTCCTTGGACGTAGCCCTTAGTGGTGAACCAAGTAAAAATTTCCGTGTCACCTCTCTGCATGTGAATGTTGCATTGCTGATCATATCCATCATACAGGTTTGAGTAGTTACTACCAATATGGGAACAAGATCCACAACTTTAAGAAGAAAAAGTTGACACCCTGATTCACCCCTCCCCTCTCAGGGTGTCCTGGGGTCCCACAGGCTGAGCACCAGGTTCCAGCGGGATTGGCTCACCCCTGGAAGTTCCAGAGTTGAATTGGGATGGAATATCGATGGAATTTGTGACATTCTTACCACAAATGTCTAAGGGGAATGATTCCATATGGGTGATCATTGACCGACTCACCAAGTCGGCCCACTTCCTAGATACCAAGGAGCAGGATTCTGTAGAGGGATTGGGATGCCTCTATGTGCTGGAGATAGTTCGATTACATGGAATCCCTTAGATGATAGTCTCGGACTAAGATGCCCGCTTTACATCCTGATTGTGGAAGGGATTACAGGAGGCCTTTGGGACTCAGCTACGCTTCATCACAACGTTTCATCCCCAGACAGATGGTTAGAAGGAGAGGACCATTCGGGTTCTGAAGGATATGTTGTGGGCCTGTATCTTGGACTTTGGTATTAGTTGGGAGGACCACCTACCACTGGTGGAGTTTGCGTACAAAAATAGCAACCACTCCACCATTGGTATGGCACCGTTTGAGGCCTTGTATGAGAGACCCTTTCGGTCACCGCTTTGCTGGACCAACCCCGGAGAGTCAGCACTCATGGGTCTAGAGTTGGTGCGAGTTACCATCGAGAAGGTGCATATCATCTGGGAGCGGATGAAGACTACACAGAGCCGATAAAAGTCTTATACTGATAGACTATGGAGACCTCTTGAGTTCGAAGAGGGAGACCATGTCTTTATTCGGGTCTCACCTCGATGAGGGTTATAGAGATTTGGCTGAGGTGGCTAGCTATCTCCGAGGTTCATCAGACCTTTCCAAATACTGTGCAGAGTTGGCGAGGTGGCATACCTCCTAGCCCTACCACCGAAGTTGCATCGGGTACATGATGTATTCTACATGTTGCAGCTGAGAAGGTACATACATGACCCATCGCACGTCATCGACTGGGGCGAGCTGGACATCGTGGATAGAGTGACCTTTGCTGAGTACCCGGTGGAGACCGAGGATCAGTAGGAGAGGATCCTTTATGGGTGATATATTCCCTTGGTGCGCGTCGGGTGGCAGTACGAGAATCATGTGGAGAGCACGTGGGAGTGGGAGGCCCAGATCCGTTCCCAGTACCCGCATCTTTTTGAGTAGTCTTTGTTTTGGATTTTTGGGGACGCAAAGCTCCAAGGTGGGGAGAATGTAATGTCTCAAATTTTTCTATGTATTTTTTTAAATATTATATGGAATTATTACGAGACCAGACATAGAGACGGAACATCATTCCGAGTCCCGGTGGTCCCGGAATGGTGGTTCAAACCTTTTTTAGTTAAGTGAGTCGGCACTTGTGCACAGTTGTGGCAGTTTCCAAACAGATGCCCGAATTAAAAATCTAAGGGCATCGTTGCGTCCAGAACGACGACTTTACCTAAGAACAGGTCTAACCTCGACCGGTGCGGGTTGAGGGAAAAAGTTAATTTTCAGACATTTTAATTAAAATAAAATAAGATAAATTCGCAAAGTTTATTTTATTTCTTTTTGGAAATATCCGCTGTAGTGCAACAACGAGGCAGCTGTTTCAGTCATTATTATCATGTCATAATGACTCAGAAACAGCAGCACTGACTCATTAATGCCACAGTGTGATGGGATGTCAAATACATTTCCCTTTTTTTAGGATAATCGATTTTTTCTTGTTGGCGACGATGGAGAAAAAAATCTCTGGAGAATCCGCGGAGTGTTGGAACAAACTCTCAGCGAAGAATGATGACAGATCGAAGTTGAGAATCGCTGCGCCAACAAAGTTGAAAGATCTCGACGATGACGGCAGCACGACCCTTTCGTCAATGATCGATCCTTTTTTGGATTTGTGCCTGCTGAAAAGTGCTGATAAAAGTATATTTTATCCCTCCTAAAAACATAAGCGATAATAAGTACCACTTTTTCCAGTGATTTCTTTGTGATGATAAATCATCACTTTTATCAACGCTAAAAAAGTACCAACAAAAGAAGTATTTCTCAATGCTTATATTTTGACGCTCATAAAATACACTTTTATCAGCACTTAAACTAGCACTAAAAAAGATGTAAAAAATGAATTAAAATGAATGAAAATGAACAAATAAATAATATTTATTATATAATTAATAAAATTATTTAAAATAAAATACACTAAATATATAAATTAAAAACACATTGAAAACATTAAAAATTTAAAAAATAAATATTTATAAATAAATTTTAAAAAATGATTAATTTTGAAAATATTAAAAATTAATAAATGTTAAAAATTAATAAATAATATTAATTAATAAATATTAAAAATGAGTAAATAAATTTGAAGAAATTATAAGAATATTAAAAAAAATTAATTTATAACATTAATTATATAACTCACAAGCACATAAAAATGAATAATATGAATAAATAAATAATTCTAACTATATAAATAAAAGAATTATTAAAAATAAATAATGTTAAAAATTTAAATTACAAAATTATTAAAAAATTCATTTCAATAAATTAATTATATAAATTTCAAACATATTAAAAATATTAAAACTTAATAAACAAAAATGAATAAATATTATTCATATAAATTATAAACATATTAAAAATATTAAAATATAGTTAATAAATATATATTTTTTTAGAAAATGATTAAGTTCCAATGAAATATAAATATTAAAATTGAATAAATAATATTAAATGAAAGAATACTAAAAATGAATAAATAAAATTTAATAGATAAAAATACTATTTAAAAAATGAATTTATAAGATTAATTATATGAATTGTAAATATATAAAAATATGAAGAAAAAATGAATAAATAAATAATATAAATTATATAAATAACAAAATTATTAAAAATGAATTATATCAACTTTTTAAATTACAAAAATATTAAATAATCATTTGAATAAATTAATTATATAAATTTCAAACCTTTTTGAAATATTATAATATAATAAATAAAATTAAATAAATATTAATCATATAACTTAGAAACATATTGATATTATTAAAACTTAGTAAATAATTATGTATAAATAAAAATTAAAATGTGAATAAATTTGAAAAATACTAAAAATTAATAAATATTTAAAATGGATAAATATTATTAAAAGAAATAATATTAAAAATGAATAACTAAAATCGATTAAATTACAAAAAAAATGAAAAAGTGAATTTTTAATATTAATTACATGAATTAAAAACACATAAAAATTAATATAAATGAGTAAATAGATAATATTTATTATATAAATAAAAAAATTCTTAAAAATAAAATATATTGATAGTACAAAAAATATTAAAATTAAAATACATTTATATAAGTCAATTATATAAATTTAAAACATATTAAAAATATTAAAACTTAATAAATAAAAATGAATAAATATTAATCATATAAATTAAAAACATATTGAAAATATTAAAACTTGGTCAATAAATATGTATAAATTTTAAAAAATGAATATATTTCAAAATTATTAAAAAGTAATAAATATTAAAAATGAAAAAATATTATTAAATGAAATAATAATAAAAATGAATAAATAAAATAAAATAAATGAGAAAATATTTTCAAAAAAGTGAATTCATAACATTAATTACTTGAATTGTATGCACATAAAAATGAATAAAAATAAATAAATAAAAATAAATAAATAAATAATAGTATCATTTCTAATTATTGATATATGTATTATATTGATTTTATATAAAAAATAATTAATTATTAACCATTAAATTTTTTAATAATAATTAAAATTATTATTATTTAATTAAATTTATAAATTTTAAAAAATGCATAAATAAATATCATAATTGAATATATTAAAAAAATATTAAATTAATATATATTAAAAATGAATAAATATCAAAATTGAATAAATCATAAAAAATACTAAAAATATAGAAATATTTAAAATGAATAAATAATATTAAATCTACAAACAGACATACACATACACACATACATATGAATAGACATGCATGTATATATACATACACATATGCAAACACATATACAGATACACATACATATACACATTTGTAACATCCTGGGCCCAGTTTACTCGTATGTTTTTGAACCTGGTTGGTCACATGGACTTAAGTGCACCTCCCTGTACTCTAAATACTACTGACTAGTAGCGAGGGTCTGTAATGGCACGATGGAGAGAATATACCCTCTCTTATGAGAGTTTTAGCACAATCATATAATATGAGAGCAAATAGAAGAAATATAATAAAAGCGACAATAAAGGTAAAACACCCAAATGTAATAATAATCAGCAGGATAATATCATAACAATAACATAACCAAATCCACTATAGTATAAAAAATCTTGTCATGTTTGTATGATATACAAAATGGGAATACAAGGAAATGAACCAGCTAGCATATATAAAAGGCTATATAAAAATGAACAAAATATCAAAAGTTATCTCCAAAAGCATCATGGGCACAAGACCAATCCTTTGCTCCCGTACTCGATCCTAGTATTGTAAACCAAGAATCTAAATCTAGATACTTCCCCTTATCCCTACCTACATCCATAAAGTTAGTTCAGGTACTGAATGGAGGTCTGTACAAGGTGTAATATAAACTAAGTAGGCCACCACCAATAGTGTCTAGCACCATGCATTCTATGAATATACAACGATTAGTGTGAAGGTATTATAAATAAAGGCAATGGATAAATAAACCATGTCGGTCCAGGTTTCTTATAGAATACATGTCCAAGACTGCCTAATTTGGACAAAGTTGAGAATGACTATGAGCATTGTACATTTTAAATTTATAGTAATAAGGCCACGACCTAAGGTGTACCACATTGGTGTCTATATATGGTGATGGTCACATGAGGTTCCATAATTATTAGGGTTTTAAAAACTTAATAAGGAAGTAAATAAATTCCATCACGTATGTAAATCATAAAATAAATCCAAGCATGTTGTTTGACTTAGAAGATGTGCTAATAGATTTAATTTTCACCCTGAGCCCATCTAATAAGGCATTCTACATAGAGAACTCAAGTATCATTCTAGGTATACTATAAAAACCATAACCACAAGAGTCTATTCAAGGCATTCCACATTGGAATCCAGGTATCACTCAAGTCATGGTATAAAGGAATTTACCACTAAGACCATCTAAGTTATTCTATAAAGGGAACCAAGTATCGATCATGGAAAGGTATAATATCATTTCCCTTTGAGCCTATCCAAGGTAATCCACATAGGGGAACAAACATCTCCCATGGAATAATGAAAATCCATCCACCCAAAAATCCCTCCCAAGGTATTCTATATAAGAATATTTTTTTCTCCCCTAGTATGCTATAATCCATTTATAATTCATTTTATTCACAATTCTTGATGATACTGTACATGGTGTTCTAAGTCAGAACCCTTGCATCGCCCTCAACTTGGCATTTTGGTTGGACGTAGGCTAGTGGTAACCCATACCATGTGATAATTCACATAATTCAATTAGGCTATTTAATTCATAAGGTCTAACAAAACTCACCTCAATTGATGTTTTGATTTCATTTCAACTCATAATGATCATGGGCCTTTAAAAGAGGCACACCCTAATGGGTTTCTTTTATCGAGGTAGACATCCTCCATTGATGAATTTAGGGTGCCAGAACTACCCTAACCATGGTGATACCCAATTTTTTCAGAGTCATCACATGAAAGATTTGGCATGTGGTACAATGTCATAATAATATAAATTAAGACTTAAGAAAACAACTATACCACCCACCTCAGCTTGATATATCACTCCTCTTCCTGTATCAGTTTTGGATTCAAGCTATAATGAGAGAAATCAAAGAAATAGGAAAATACCCTAAAAATATGTCATATTATCTCATATGTATTAGCATTCCATATGATGAGATCAACAAAGAAAATAATCAATAGGATTGAAGAGTTTACCATTATATATCCAATGTGATGAACGACGAGTGAAAATGACTTTAGACGGAGAAAATAAATCAAATCCTAGATTGATGGACAAGGGATATCTTCCATGAAAGAGGAGAGGTGTTCTATGAACAAGGAAGGAAAAATATGGGTTTAGTTTTAAATAAGGTAGGGAAAAAGGTCATTTCCCATAATTTTAACGGGTTCATGGTTTGGATGCATGATTTTCCAAACCATGCACTAATCATGTGCATAAACTATCCAAGTGGAACACCCCCTCACACAGATAGGCACATGGTTTGAAAAACTATGCATAACCCATGCATTCTCACTGTCGAAGAGCCTCTCCCCTTTAAATAATTAGGCACACAGTTAGAAAAATCATGCACATACCATGAAAATCACCTCTGTAATAGGTCTACACCATTTTACACACCCATGAGGCCTCCCTTGCATGGTTTATCAAACCATGATGCCTATTTATAGGGCCACATGGTTTATTCGTATGGTAGATATACATGGTTAGTACTAACCATGCGCCAACAATGCCCCTCTATTTGTTTCTCTAAAAATCAGAGCTCTGGGCACTGAACAAGCTCCGAATGCTCCCTAATCTTTCCCTAAATTGTAATAAAAATTCCAATTGATAAAAAGAAAGTCTTAAAATGAATTTTAAGGGATTTATACCTCATAATAAAAACCAAAATGGTTAAACCTACCCTCCTTAAAACAACTCATCCTCAAGTTTTCTTAAGGGTGGTTGATTGTCATCAAGGAAAAAATAGTTCAGGCCATTAAGCACGTACCTCAACCTCTCTCTCCCAGGTCAAATCTTGTACATGGTTATCCTTCCATAGCACCCATACTATAGGAATTGATCTACCTCAGATATCCTTTATGTTATGATCAAAAATATGTATAAGATGCTCCTCTAATGAAGCATCAACCTCTAACTCAACCTCACCAGGATGAAGAATATGAGTTGGGTTTAGATAATAATGACATAACTAAGAAACATAAAATACATCATGAATATACCTATATATCCGAGGGAGGTCTATATGATAAGTTTCTTGTCCAACCCTATCCAAAACCTCAAAAGGTCCAAAGAACCAAGGTGATATCTTACCTGCCATCTAAACCATCAATGCCAAAATCTAGTTGAAACGCGCAAGAGGACTCAATCCCTGACATCAAACTATAGAGTTTGTCTATGGAGCTCAACATACAACTTATTCCTAGACTAAGGTATATGAATACGATTTCTACTAAGTTGTACCTTCTCCAAGGTCTCCTAAATTAGATGAGGTCCCAGTAGCACTACTGCTGATGGATCTAACTAGTATAGAGGTGAACAACATGACCTACCATATAGGGCCTTATAAGGATCCATCTGTTTAGTCACTTAGAAGATATTATTATAAGAAAATTTTATGAGAGATGTATGTTTCTTTCAAGAACCTCCCAAATCAAGGATGCATTTTTGAATCATGTCCTTTAATACATGAATCCTATTCTTGGACTGACTATTGGTTTGAGGGTGATATGTTTTACTTAGAAGAACCAATAAATCCAGTTCCTTCTATACCCCCTAATAGAACCATGATGTAAGTTGAGTATCCCTATATAATATTATAGTACCTGTAACTCCACGAAGTCATGTAATCACCCTGATATATATTCTTCCTAACTTTTACACTGAAATGGTCTCCCAAATATGCAGGAAGTGGGTGACCTTTATCAGTCTATCGACAATAACCCATACTATGTCACAGTCTCAAGGGGATCTCACCAATACCATCAAAAAATTGATATTGATGTCATCCCATTTCCACTCAGGAATGGGTAATGCCTGTAAAAGTACCACTAGTTTCAAGTGTTGTACCTTCACCTGCTGATAGGTGGGACATCAAGTGACATAGCCAACTATCTCCATTTTCTTACCAAGACACCAATAATTGTTCCTTAAGTCATGGTATATCTTTATAATACTAGGATATACTTCCCAAGAAGAGGCATGAGACTCACACATCAACTCCCCTGATATATCTATGGGTACCCAAACGAATTTATGAATGTGTGATATCATATCCCCATCATCGACCCAACCAGGAGGTGGTTCCTTACCTAAAATGATCTCCCTTAGGACTAAGACTCCAAGATAAAAACTCTACCTCATATCCACTCTATTCAGAATTTAATAGTTTATTAATAATGAAGAAAGTGCATGCTTCCTATAAAGATCACGTACTTGTAAGTGCATTTTAAAAAACAAGGCCATCAACTACCACTCACTACTAACCTCCTGAAAGGCCTATGTATGAGTATTTAATCTTAGAGTATCATCCAATTGATTTCCCTTATTAGGAATATAAGAAATATCAAAGTCAAATGACTATAGGTATTCAACCCATTGACACTGTCTGAGGTTCAAATCATGTTGAGTAAATATATAATTTAGACTATTGTAGTATGTGTATACAAAAACTGCTCTCCCATCAAGTAATGTCTCTAGTGACATGAGGCATATACCACAACTAAAAACATCATGCATCATGTAATACCACTCATTAGGAATTAAATGATGATACCCATATGCCAATACTCAGTCTCCCAACATCAGAATGTATCCCAGTCTGATTTCTAAATCATCACACTAAACCATATAACTTTTGATCAGATCAGAAAAAATTAGGACCAACACTAAATTCAATATTCCTTTCATCTCTTGAAATAATTTTTCATAAGATTCAGACCATGTAAATTTAACACCTTTATTAGACAAGATTATAAGAGATGCTGTATGACATGAGAAATCATGAATATAATTCTTATAATAGTCAGTTATTCCCAAGAAAATCTTTATATAAAAGATGTTCTTGGGATAATCCCACAAAAATATTGTTCTCACTTTATCTAGGTCCATTGATACTCTTTCCTATGAGATTGTGAGACATAGGAAGTTGAATTTATCAATAAAAACTGACATTTTGTGAGCTTAACATAAAACCTATTATCTAGATGTACTCAATATTATTTAAATGTGTTTATAATGATTGTGTAGAGTATTATAATACAACAAGATATCATCCATGACAACCACAATGAAATAATCCATGTATGGGTATAAAACCCAATTCATCAGATCTATAAAAACTATTGGTGCATCTATGTGGCCAAATGGTATAACCAAATACTTATACAAGCCATATCTACTATGGAATATTATACATGGTATATATGAAGATCTGACTCATATATGATGGTAGTCCAACCTAAAATTTATCTTCTAGAAGATTAGAGCTCCCTGAAGTTGAACAAAAATGTTTTATATACAAGTAAGTAGATATCAGTCTTAACCATGAGCTAATTAAATCTGATTTAATCCACACAAAGCCTAAGGGTTTCATCCTCTTTCTTATCAAAAAGAATAGTTGAACCCCATAGAGAATTACTAGGTCATACAAATACCTAGGCTTCCAAACCCTTTAACTACCTCTTGATCTTACAACTTAGTAGTATTCATCTTGTAAGGAGGAATTGATACTGGTGCTGTTACTAGAATTAGATATATTGTAAACTCCACCTATCTCATAGAATGTAATCCATTTTTTTGGGAATACATCACTGAAATATCCCAATATAAGAGGAAAATCTATACATTGTATTCCTTGATCATCTATAAAGAGGCTAGAAATATTTTTTTTGTCAATCTTCCCATCCCATGATGCTTGGGTCTAGTTCAACTCACATGGACATCCCTTTCTTCTTTATAATGATAGGTACTTCCCTTGGGTGATGTGATGGACACTCTTTGGAGTTAGAAACCAAAATAAGTATGGTAGGGAACCAACTGTTCCATCCTAGTAAAGATTTCAAAACCTATAATATTGAGGATAAAGGGGTTTCATATGAAATTATAGCCACCTATATCAAGGGGGAAATCCCTATATTGGCATACACTCTTAGATCACATCCCTAGTGGAGTGTCAAGTGTCATCACCCCCCCAAAAAATACAAAATTTCAAGCTAATGGATTTCCAAAATTTCCACTGAAATAAAGGATTGGGAAGCACCTATGTCAAAAAATAGGCACTAAATTAGAGGCTAGTAAAATCCTATCACATAGTGTAGTAGGCTTAAAAATCTTCTCCACTAGTACATGTTTTATTGAAGGTAGCTGGCCAAATCCACAACCCTAGGCTACTACTTGATGACCCTAAAAAGACCCACTCTACTAGCACTATATCTCATAAGAATAGATTCCACATCCAATTCCACCTTGTCATACTAATCAGTCAGTAGCAGTTCAACTTCCTGACTAACATGGAGCTACAAAACCTGCTCCCGATTGTGGAGTCAATACAGATCCATTCTCACTCATCACTGGAGGAAAATTTCTACAAAAATTCTAAATATGACCCAATTTTTCACAATCTTAACACTAAATTATATCCTAATTACATTGTGTATTTTTATTCCATGACCTACCACACTGGTGACATACCACATAATTATCGATGTGTTTTGTGTGACTAACACTGCCCCACAAAAATACTCAAGGTGATGCCTCCTTCCACTAGACATATCACTTCCCTATCTCATTACTAAACTTCCCTAACCCACATTATTAGCTTCCCTTAGATTCTACTTAGTGATGAGGAATTGTTTCGCTATTCTAAATATAGTAGTCAATCAAAAAATTTCACCTAGGATATGATGGAATAAATGAGCCCATTATCAAACTATTTTTCTTTCGTCAACTCATCACTAGAAAGAGTTGATACAAAGAACTAGAGCTCAGTGAAATGAGCTGAATAATCCATCACATACATAGAACCCTATTATAATTGCATAAACTCTCTAACACGATCATATCTCAACATCATAGGGAAAAATTAGTCATAAAAGACTATCCAGAAGTACTTCTAGGCCATATCCTGATGATGATATAACAGAGTAATAACCTCCCACCAACTCTTGGAATAATTATAATGCATTTACATCATGATATTAACCCTCAAATTTTTAGGAATCTTTAAATACTCGAATATAGATAACATGGCCTCTATCCCTGACTCAGTAGCCTAAGGACCACCTTCCTTTGAAAATGTGGGAGGGTACTGTTACTGGAATTATCACATAAACTCTTCTATAATAGGGGAAGGTCATGGGAATCCCTATATAGACTGCACTTGTCACATGAAACCCTCTAAAAACTAAATATTTGTTCCCAAATCAAGAATATTAGAAGGTTTCATGGGTGGAACTACATGTGGAAATACTGGTGGCTCAGGTCCCACCACCTCTAAAGCATGGTAATTTCCTCCTTAATGGCATACAACCTGAGTTCATCATGGTACCCTATTTCTACAATGCTAAACACATGCCTTAGAATAAAATTTTATAAGAAAATATATCTCAAAATCAAGAAAAGGATAGGCACATAGACTTTCTATATAAGAGTCAACACCATATTCTTTCTCCTAAAGCTAGGTCTAGGTGACATAGATGATTATAAAGGGTTACAAAGGACACTACCACCACCCACTACTAAGGATGGATTTGGGTCAATGTCTCACATATTAGCAAGTTTTCTGGTATATGGAGTGTCAATTACAAGATATGGAGGAAAAAACCCTATAAGTTGTAATTGACATCCCTATTTAACTGCAACCATTTAATTTGTGAATTTTAATTTATTCAAGTTTATGCTCATTTATGTGTATATATATCACAATCTAGTTATATGAGTCAGGAAAAGGGTTTATAAGTTTAAATTGGCATGTCATGTAATGGAAACCAGACCCTTACATCTGATATTAGGATGTAATAAGTTGTATATGATGATTCTATTAGATGAATCACCATTCCCAATTTACAAAGTACATTCTTTATAAATTAAAACTGGAATTCATTTAACTTAAATAAACTAACATTTCAGATTTTGTATCCACATTTACATAGCTCAAACATTTGATGACTGATTAATTAAGGCGTCAACCTCAAGCTATGTAGTAAAATTACATTTAGGTTAAGGTAGACACATAAATAACAAATTATTCATGTCATTATCCTGAAAAAACATGTGACATCCTAACTTAGGTTCCACACATCAATTCTTAGATCTAGTCAGTCACATGACCTCATGCACACCTCCCTGTATGCCTAAGGTTTCTGACTAACAATGAGGGTCTAATATCGATTATTGGGAGACTATACAATCTTTATCAAAGCATAAAAGTAGAAAAAATAAATAATAATAACAAAACTATATAACCAATAACCAAACAAAACCAGTGTCAAATGATGACCAAAATAGGAAACAAAATAGCCGAAACTAAATAGTATATATTTCATGCAAAAAATGTGTAAAGTATTAATATGAAAAACCCAAAATAAATAAAGACACTAACAACTCCCAAGTGTGTCCCAAATCACAATTGGTTCCCTCATACATGATCTATCCAAAATCAGTGATCTAACAAAGTAATCATTCCCTTATCCTATGCTGCAAACATAAAGTCTATTTGGGTACCGATCAAGAAGCCTGAGTGGGGTGTGAGTACAACTTAGTAGGCCACCACCAACCACATCTAAAAAAATTTCCAGTAAATAATAGTGCATGATGTTGTATAAAGAATAAAATACATACAATAAAGTAAATAGTTTACATATGTTCAATTATTATTTATTTTACCACATAAACCCCCAGGTTCATGAGGACACCTAAACCTGAATACCTACTTCGAGCGGTGTTAGAGTCTTAACCATATCACATATTCAATTCAAAAATAATTACAACACATGATATTTCATCATCCATTTCATTTTAGTTTATAGAATGGCTAATGGGAACAATAGTATAATGCTAAAATTTTTGGTCTAGAATTCCATCTCTAGCACCTCATGGGTATTTGAAGCAGCAGTCCATATACCACAATGCATTTATCAAATAATCACACAAGTGGGATTTTGAAGCAGTAGTCCATGTCCCAAACTCAGTTATCAATTTATCACTATGGGATTTTAAAGCATAAGTTCATGTACCACACATGTTTATCAATTTATCACTATGGGATTTTGAACCAGTAGTCCATGTCCCACACACATTTACCAATTAATCACAAAAATCACATATATCACATCAAACAGTATTAATCAACATTAATCCATTTACCAATATTTCACATCATGGTATCATTACAATTTATCATAAAAAACATGGTTCTTCAATTTAATCACATAAAAAAAATATGAACAAATCACAATTAATACATTTATCAAAATTTAACCATATAACCCATTATTCCCTTAATTGTGAAGTCAACCATATCACCATTACCATTTTCAATTAATTCATAATCATATTATTTGACCAATTTCTCAATCCCAATATCCCATAAATTTCACAATTACAATATTTTATTAATTAATTAACCAATTAATTAATCCAATTTCACAAATTTATTTGCCCCAAATTCCACTAAATTCATCATCAAATGACAATTAAATCAAATCAATTCCTTGTTTTAATAAATTAATTAATAAATTAATTTATTAAATTAAATATTTAATATTCAAACATACCAACTAAAATTCTACAATACACACATGAAATTAAAACTCAAGATGGTGGTAATTTAATTTAAACCACCTACCTCAAGATCGATGATGAATCTTCATCAATGGAAATCCCCAATTTGTAGCGGAACAACGAAGATCATGATGAATATTGAGATATAAATCTGAAACATAGACCTAAGATTAAAAGAATCAATATTCAAAAAACTTTGATACAGATCCATTAAAAATAGAGTAAAACAAACCTTCAAAGGATGAGAGAAAGATGAGTGAGTGGAAGGAAACCATACAGGATGAGAATCTATTACTAGGAGAGGTGTATATCTTCAATTCGGGCTTCGATTTTTCAACAATGGAGGTCAAAAGGCCTTTTAATTCATATGGAAGACTATAAAAATGAGAGAAATCATTTAGGGATGATTTGGGTCAAAATAGAGTGATTTTTGGGGGGTAAAGGATTTTAAAAACCAATTTTTAGAATTTTAAAAACCACGTGCACAATTTCCTAGGCAGGGGCACAAATTTTTTCAAACCATGCACTGAAATTGTGCATATATTATGGGGGGGGGGGGGTGAATAGTTACTCCTAAGATGGAATAAAGTTTGAAAACCCATGTTCAAACCATGAAATCCCTCTCTACTTGGGGTTTCATAGTTTTCTAGGGTAGGGTGCACGGTTTGGGAAAACCATGCACTGCCTAAAACTTCTAAAAAAACTTCTAATTTCCACCAAAAATCACCCAAGGTAAAACCCAAAAAAATATACTAAAACAAATCAAAAGATTACATTTAAATGATCTTGATATATCTCTAGAAAAGGTCAGGTTATTATAATCTCCCCACTATATAATAGATCATCCTCAAGATGTACTCCCAATAATCTCTAAGATTCTGAGGTAAAAAAGATTGGTCCACTGAGCTTGCATAAAAACTTATCTCTCCCATGTTTCCTCATAAACACACCCATGCTTCCATAATACATGAACTATTCACACATTCTTCTCCCACAACACTTTCTCACTATGATCCAACACACATACCATGTGATCCTCAAAGGACATATCAGTCTCAATATCAACATCAACCAAAAAGATCACATGAGAAGGGTCGGGGTAATACCAGTGAAGTAGTGACACATGAAAAATGACATGAAAAAACTATATCTCTATAGAAGAGCCAATCAGTACACTACCAGCCCAATCCTCTCCATAACCTCAAACTGTCCAACAAACCTGGGTGCTAACTTGACCTGTCACCATATTCTACAGTGACCCAATCTAGGTGAAACCCAAAGGAATATATGATCACCCTCTGTAAAATCTAGGGGTCATCGATGTCTATCATCATAAAACTTCTATCTACTATTATCCATATCCATAAACTTTAAAATTATCTAAACCTTCTATGATATCTCCTACACAAGAATCAATCCCAACAACTCTAACTCACCTTCCTCTATTTAATATAAAGGTGATCTACATGGACTACCATAAAGAGACTTATATGGTACCATATAAATATTTTCCTGAAAACTATTTTAATAGGAAATATTCAAAAACTCTAAGTGCTTCTCCCAAGACCCACCATAGTTTAGGATACACATCCAAATCATATCCTTAAGCACCTGTATAGTACGATCCAACTTCCTATCTGTGGATGGAAATCCAAACTCAGTAAAACTTGTGTACCAAGTTCCTTCTATAAGACATACTAGAAGTTTGAAGTAAAATATGATTCATGCTCTAAAACAATACTCTTTGGAATCCCATGTAGATGGAATACCTCACGAACCTACAAATATCCTAACTAATGCACTTAGAAAGTATACCGTATAGGAAAAAAATGTGCTACCTTCGCCAGTTAGTCCACAACCACCCAAATGGAGTCATTCTTGTGATGTGTCCTTGGGAGACCAACCAAAAATTACATAGTAAAATCACCCCACTTCTATTATAGAATAGAAAATGACTATATTAAACCACCGGGTCATTGATGCTTGGACATAACCTGTTGGAAGGTGTATCATCGTGTCACAAACCCTAAAATCTCTTTTTTCATGCATGGCCACCAAAACTATCATCATATTTCATGGTACATTTTTATCACACCTGGATGCACCACCCACTTTGAGGCATGAATTCATGCATCAGATCTCCCCAAATTCTTTTTGGTACAACAACTTGATTTTTATATAGACGATATCATCCTCATTTATGGTCCAATTGGAAGGTGACTCCACACCTTCAAGGATTTCCCTCAAAGAAAAAAATTCTAGATCCTCATAATGTCTATATCTAATTTGTATTAAAATTTTAGACTCCACTGAAACTAATATGATATTCATTTTATCCTAGATCTCCTAAACCAAAACATGCATATCATCCAATAAAATCATCATCTTTCACTCAACACTAGACTCCTGAACAACTTGATTTTAATATTTCCTGCTTAAAGCATCAGCAACACTATTTTCCTTACTAGGAATATATGTTATCTCAAAGTCAAAATACTGCATATAATCAACCCACATCCACTATCGGAGATTCAAACATCACTATGAAAAGATGTAATTTATGCTATTATGATTGGTATACACAGTAAAATTCTTTCCCAATAGATTATGCTTCCAACACATAAAGGCATAAACAACTACTGCTAACTTGAGTTCATGCGTATGATAGTTCTATTCACGTGGCATCAACTTTTGTGACCCATATGACACATATTGATCTCCCTACATCAACAATAATACAATTTTGACTCCAGAATCATTAAAAAACACCATTATATCCTCACCTAGTTTAGGTAGGATCAATATTGGTGCCTTTTTCAAATGCCTCTTCAGCTACTGGAAATAATTATCACATTCTATAGACCATTCAAACTCTATCCCCTTCTTGGTAAATCCCAAAATAGGTTATTTCAAATGGAAAATGTCCTAGATTAACCTCTAATAGTCACACACTAACCCCAAAAAGTTGTGTATATCAAAAATATTATTTGGATACTCCCAAGATACAACTGCTTGAACCTTTTTTGGGTCTACAGACACACCTTTATTTGAGATGATGTGACCCAAGAAGTGCACCTAATCAATCCCAAAATGACACCTTATATAACTTGGTTTATAGCTAATTCTCTTTTAGTGAAATCAGGACGATGTCAAGATATTGGGCATGATCTTCACAAGTCTTGGAGTACACCAAGATGAAATCCATAAACACTACCACAAACTGATCTAGGTATAGGTGTAAGATTATGTTCATCAAGGCCATAAACACCATTGGAGATTTTTTCAACCCAAACGGATTCATAATGAAATCATAAAGGTCATACCTAATTTTGAATGAAATCTAAGGTATATCATAAGGACTAACTCTCAAATGATGATACCGTAATCTCAATTAGATCTTAGAGAAAACACAAGATCCTCTCAAATGGTAAAAAAGGTTGTCGATATATGGAATAGGATATCGGTTCTTCACTTTAATTTGGTTAAAATTATGATAATCAACACACAAGTGAAAGGATTAGTCAGCCTTTAAAAAAATAAGACCAGAGAAACTCAAGGTGACATACTTGGATGGATAAAACCCTTATCCATCAAATCTTCCAGTTGAGTCTTCAGGTCTTGAATCTCTCTTGGTTCCATTATATATGGTGGAATAGAAACTTTCTTAACCCCTGGAATGAGCTAAATCATAAATTAAAATTCTTACTCAGGTGGAAACCCTAATAATTATTTAGGAAACACATCCTAAAACTAGTCCAATAGGTTGGAAATACATCCAGCTTTACTCCCCCATCATGTACAAATAGACTAGAAACCTAGGTGGTGAGCTCCCCCAATTACTGAGGAACTGGCATAGCACAATATGCCTTGATATACCACTCTCCACAGTGAATATATTTTCTACCCTATGGAGATGTAAAATTCACTCTCCATATATATAAATCAATGTGTGATCGGTATGATACTCACTTTTATATACCCACAATTAGGTTTAATCCTGACATGTTAAGAATATACATATCCCAAATGAAATGATACTCCCTAACTTTGAGAGAACACCCCTTGCACAACAAGATGTCTCTCGACTGTACTCACAATTGGGTATCAATCCTCATAACCCTGCTCACAAACTCCACTATTAGATTCAAATAGTTCACATTTTTTGAAGATATAAATGAATGAGAGGCACTGGTATCAAATAAGGCACTAGATTGCATAAAAACTACAATAATAGTACCTATTACTATTGATGGTCCAACCTCACTATCCACCAATGTAGGATGAACTACATGAAACTATATAAACCTTCTTCCTTTTTATTAAGTCTAAGTCTCCTGAGTTTCACCACTCTTCTGATATGGTAGCTCTTTCCCAAAAGCACCTCATCCACTGCCTCTACCGTCATGACCAGTAGAACTAAAACTTCCAGATTTATATGATGTAGAAGATCCCCTTCCCACACTCTAATTATGCCTATATACTTCATCATTACCTATCTATCATGGGTTCTTATAGAACCTTTGTAGATGTATCATCCTACCACAGCCTCGACACTCTACCAGTGGTTGGGGGTACTATTCATGAAAGTGAATTTACCTTCCGCACTAGTGACAGGTCACCCGAGCAAGGTCCTGTGTAACTAATCCTTCCCCCTTGCCACTCTTCTTTGTACTACTCTGGTCAACATATTCATAATGATGCTTCTTTCTCTAAAAATCCATTCCTCCTGACCATCCAATAGAAACCAACTATAATCTACCAGAAGCCTCGTTTAGGTTCCCCTCATAAATGAGAACATGATTCACCACTTATGAAAACTTCTTCATCCTAAATATATTTACCTGGGACTTAATTTCATATTTAAAACCATAATGAAACTACTTTTACAAAGTTTCTTAATCTCATTTAAACATTGGAAAAATTTCTAAAAATCTGTAAAATGACTAGTATAGTCCATAACGAACATACTCCCCCAATTCAAATTCATAAGCTCAACTACTCTCTCCTTCTTGAGAGTCTCAGGGTAAAATTGGTCCAAGAAATTCTATAAAAATTCCTACCACTCCATATTTTATAGTTTTCCATATCGAGTCTAGATGTCCCACCAAAAATTTTCTTGACCATGTAACGTATAAGAAACCAGTTTGGCTCTCTTCTCAGTAGGAGTCTCTAAGTGGTCAAGTACAGTATAAATATACTCAATCTAGAACTTTGCTACCTCAGGTCCACCCTCTTCGATAAATTTCAGAGGGTGTTGCAACTAAAACTCCCATTCCAGATTATAAATACTCTTTACAACCTTACTTTATTCTCTTTCTTTTAACTACATGAACTGAGAAATGTTCTCATGAAAATGCCCTCCAACTTCCTCACCCAGAAAGATATATTCCTCAGGTTACACTACTAGTGGTTCATCTCCAGCCACAACCTCTTGTCTTCCTATCAAAAAATGTCATAATGCAGGCATATATCTACAATTCAAAGCAAATTTCTTAGGTAACATAAATTCACTTTAACACATTCACGTAAGAGGGTTTCACAAAAGCCATCATAAGTCATTCCACCTTTTTACCTGCCAAACGGTCAAAACTGAGGGGCTATCACTACCCTTAACCATCCTACATATAGGTCATGGTTAAAAAGGGTAAAATCATTCTCATAATTCATGTTTCTAATTATACACCCATTTATTCACATTTTGTGTCATTTTACCACTTTTAATTATTTTTAGGCACCTTTTTCATTTAAAATTCACAAGTAAGAAAAAACATTTCAATTTCAATCACTTACCCAAAACCCATTTTCTCATATATGCCTAAAATGATTCATGTCACTAAATAATCTTGAATACCTAGAATGATTCATGAATACTCAAATCTCATGCCATACTGGTCCAAAAGTAAAATATCATAAAATCATAGAAATAATAATTCGCATCACACAAAAAGTGAATCACTTGAGGTAAAATAACATTCAACTATAACAACAAACATGAATAACAACTATCCCACCCTGGGTACTTGGATTTTACCCTCGTACATGGGTTAGATACTCCCATGCATGAGATATTAACCAAGACCTGACTCATTCTAGTCTCCTGTATACCTTTCCCAAATTTTAAGACAAAAGAAAAGAAAATAAAATCACCTCTGAAACCACTTTCTGACATCTCAACCCAGGGGCCACACACCAGTTCCCTAAGCTGGTCAATTATATGACCTCAGGCACGCCTCCCCATATTTCAGTGGATGTTGACTAGTAGTGAGGGTATAATATCGATCTTAGGGAGACTATACCTTCTTTATAAAAGTATCACAACAACAAAAATAAATAAGAATAACCAAAATATATTAACAATAACCAAACCAAAAAACATCACATTATGTCCAAAAAAGGAAATACAATATCCAAAACTAAACAGTAGATATGTCATTCCAAAAATCCTTAAAGTTTCAATATAAAAAATCCAAAATAAATAAAGACATTAAAAACTATCAATAGGGTCCAAAATCATGTCTGGTTCTCTCATACATGCTCCATACCAAATCACCCATCAAATATAGGAATCATTCCCTTATCCTGTCACGCCAACATGAGGTCTATTTGGGTACCAATCAGGAAGCCCGAGTAGGGTGTGAGTACAACTTAGTATTCCAACACCAACAACATCTAAAACAATATCCACTCAATAATAGTGTATGCAGTTGTATAAAGAATAAAATAGAAGCAATAAAGGAAATAGTTTACATATGTTCAATTATTCTTTATTTAACCAAATAAACCCCCAGGTTTTCGAGGACACCCGAACCTCAATACCTCCTTCGGCCCATGTCAGACTCTAAACTATATCATATATTCAATTCAAAAATCATTACAAAACATGAGATTTCATTATCCATTTTATTTTAGTTTATATCATATCTAATTGGAACCATAGTCCAATTCCAACATTTTGGGTCTAGATTTCCATGTCTAGAACCCCATAGGTATTTAAAGTAGCAGTCAATGTCCCACAACTCATTTATTAAACAATCAAAAAGTGGTATTTTGAAGTAGTAGTCTGTGTCCCACACTCATATATGAATTTATCACTATAGGATTTTGAAGCAGCAGTTCATGTCCCATACAAGTTTATCAATTTATCACTATGGGATTTTGAAGCAACAATACATGTCCAACACACATTTATTAATTAATCACACAAATCACATATATCACATTAAACATGATTAATCAACATTAATCCTTTTTCTAACACTTCACATCATGGTACCATCAAAATTTGTCACAAAAAACAAGTTTCTTCAATTTAATCATATTAAAAAATATAAATAGATCAAAATTAATCCATTTTTCAACATTTAACCATATAAATCTTTAATCTCTTAACGGTTAAGTCAACCATCTTAACATTCGCATTGTTAATTAATTCATAATCATATTAATTGACCAATTTATCAATCCTAATATCCCATAAATTCCACAATTACAATATTACATTAATTAATTAACCAATTAATTATTCCAATTTCATCAATTTTTAATTTCCCTAAATTCAAACCAATTCATCATCAAAAGGTAATTAGATCAAATCAATCCCATGTTTTCATAAATTAATTAATCAATTAATTTATTCAATTCAAGATTCAATTGTAAAATGTTCTAATTTTAATTCTACAACACACACATGCAATTGAAATTAAAGATTATGAGAATTGGATTTATACCACCTACTTCAAGATCAATGAAGGACATTTGTCAACAAAAATCCCCAATTTGAAGTGGAACAACAAAGATCACAAATAATAACTAGATATTGATACAAAACTTAGATCCATGACCAAAAGAATCATGATAAAAAACTAAATCTATATCCATCACAAATAGAGGAAAACATCCCTTTAAAGTACAATAGAAATAAGAGAAAGTTGGAGGAAACCGTGCGAGATGAGAATCTCTTACCGAGAGAGGTACAAATATTTAATCTGAGATTCAATTTTCCAATAACAGAGGTCATAAGGACTTGTAATGTATCTGAGTGCCTCAAAAAATGATAAAAGTAATTTAGGTCCAAGTTGTGTTGAAATAGAGTAATGGTTGGGGGGTTCATTATTTTAAAATTTTATTTTCAGAATATTAAAAACCGCACGCAAGGTTTCCTGGGTAGGGGTTCATGGTTTTCTAAACCATGTTCTTCTTCTGGGGGGTAGGGTGGGGGTGAATGGTTACTCCTAAGAGGTTGAACATTTTGAGAAACCATGAACTAACCATATAATCCCTCTCTGCCTAGGGTTTCATGGTTTTTTGGGGAAGGGTGCATGATTTGGGAAAACCGTGTTCTAATCTTACACTGCCCAAAACTTCTCCAAAAACATCCAATTTCCACCCAAATGTACCCAAGGTCAAAACCAAAAAAAATATACAAAAAATAATGAAAAATATTTCCAATGAAGGATCTCAATATGTCTCCAAAAAATATTGGTTTATTACAAAACGTCAGTCAGATAAAAGGTATATCAATCAATGAACTATAACATACCACAAACAATGAACATAACAAAATAAATATGGCATGGTATATGCATGGCATGTGAGTACTCTATGTTCCTATAATGATTCATGAGACTATACCTCCTTACCATACCGGGATAAGGCTAAAAAGTAAATCTATAATAATAGTAAGAAGAAACACCACAAATCACTTATGTCACCCAATAGTGAAATCAATAAAACTATAATACTAAGAATTTGGAATAACAAGTCCCATTCTAGGAAATTAGATTTTCCCTATAATTGGGTTAGATACTCCTAGGAATATGCTCATTGCTAATTTTTGAAACATTCTTAGTCTCTAATATAATGTCCCAAATGGTAAGAAAAATGAAAAAAATGATCTGATACCATTTGTAACATCCTAGACTTGGTTTAATCATAAGTTAATGAACTTGATTAGTCATGTGGACTTAAGTATGCCTCCTTGTATACCATAGGATTCTGACTAACAGTGAGGGTCTATAATGTTATGATGGGGAGACTATACCCTCTCTTATCAAAGTAGTAGTGAAACGGTATAATGTGAGAGCAAAGAGTGGAAACATAATAAAAGATACATCAGAATAAAAACACCTGAATATCATAATAATCAGTGGGACATCATCATAAAAGTAACATAACCACATCCAATTTCATATACAAAATGATACCAAGTATGTATTCTATACAATGCGGTAATAAAGGGAAATAGATTAGTAGGAATATATAAAAAGTTACACACAAATGAAAAAAAGACCAAAATTTATCTCTAATAGAATCATTAGCACAATCTCAGTCCTCTTCTCCCATACTATATCCTAGTATATAAAATAAGGAATCCAAAGCTGGACGCTTCCCCTTGTACCTATCTACTTCCATGAAGTCTGTCTGAGAACCAAACGATGGTCCAAACAAGGTGTGAGATAAACCAAATAGGCCACCACCAATGGTTTCTAGTACTATCCAGTCCATGAATATACAATGATTACTGTGAAGGTATAATAAATAAAGGTGATGGATAATTAAACCATATTGTTCTGGGTTTCCTATGGAACACCCATTCGACATTACCTACTATGGACTAAGTTAGAAATTTCTCTGAACATTATATATTTTAAATTTATAATAATAATTCAAGGACCCAAGGTGTACCACCTAGGCATCCATTTATGGTGATAGTCATATGAGGTTCCACAATTTTCCTGGAAATTAAAAATTATTAAGGAAGTAAATATAGGTCGTCAAGTATATATTGCATAGACTAAATCCAAGTATGTTATTTGATTTCTAAGACACTTCAATTAATTCAATTTTCTTCCAGATCCCATCCAAGAAATTCCACATAGGGAACCTAGGTATCTCTCAAGGTATACTATAAAAACCCATCATCATAAGAGTCCTTCCAAGGTATTCTATGTGGGAACCCAAGTATCACTCTAGGCATGGTATAAAGGCATTTACCTACTATCTTGTCCAAGGTATTACACATAGGGAACAAAGTATCGCTCATGGAAAGGTACAATATCATTTCCCACTGAGACCATCTAAGGTAATCCATGTAGGGGGCCAAGTATCACTCATAGCATAATGTAAATCCATCCGCCCAGTAAGACCATACATGGTATTATATATAAGAATCCATTTTCACCCCCGATGTGATATAATCCATTTATAATTCATTTAATTAAAAATTATTGATGAGCCCATCCATGGCATTCTGAGTCAGAACCCTTCTATCACACACAATATGAAATGTTGGTTGGTCATGGGTGAGTGGTAGCCCATACTGTCTGATAATTCACTTAATGCAATTAAAAAATTTAATTTATAAGTCCTAACACAAATCAACTAAATTGGTGGTTTGATTTAATTTCAAGTCATAAGGATCATTGGATTTTAAAATTAGAAAACTCTAAGGGGTGGCTTACATCGAGGTAGAAATTCTCTGATGATGAATTTAGGGTGCTTAGACTATACTAACTAAGGTGATACCTATTTTTTTAGTTTATTTAAAATTTAGGAGGCATAATAGAGAATGTTTTTCATGTGGAACAATAGCGTAATAATATAAAATCAATAATTCATGTGAAAATAACCAGACCACCTACATTATCTTGGTAGATGAATCCTTGTTCGATATCATCTTATAATTCAAGATAAAATAGGAGAAATTGTATAAATAGACAAATAACTTGAAAATAGGTTATATTAGCTTGCACAGATTTAACATTACATGCGGTGAGATAAATAAATAAAAGAATCAAAAGGATTAAGGATTTTACCTTTAGATATCGAATGACATGAACAGTGAGTAAAACAAATGTCAGATGAAGAAAATGGATCAAAGCCTAGCTTGATGTCCAAGGGAGAGAATCCATGAGATGAGAGAGGTGTTGTGAGAATGAATAAGGAAAAAGAGTGTTTTATTTTTAAATAAGTTAGGGAAAAAGGTCATTTCCCACACTTTAATTGGGTGCATGGTTTGGCCACACAGTTTTCCAAACCGTGTGCCACCACTGTAGAAGTGGAAAACCCCCTCACACACCTAGGTACATGGTTTTCCAAACCGTGCGTAGCCGATGAATGATCACTGGTTAAGAGCCTCTCCTCCTTACATTCTTAGGTGCACAGTTAGACAAACCATGTGCACACCATGCGAATCACCTCTACAACAGGTCTGAACTGTTTCTCATGGCCATGAAACCTCCCTCTCATGGTTTATCAAATGGTTCTCCTTCTTTACAAGGCTGCTTGGTCAGTACTAACTATGCGCCAACGTGCACCTCTATATGTTTCTCCAAAAACCAAAGCTCCAGGCTCCAAAAACGTTCCAGACACACCCGAATCCTTCCTTGAACTCTTTATCACACTCAAATAGATAAATGGAAAGGTTTAAATAGAAATTTAAAGGATCTCTACCTAATAAGAAAAACCAAGACGTTATAACATACATATACACATACAAATACACATATACACATACTCAAACATATAAAAAAAGAAATACACATGCATATGTATATATATACACATACAAAAAATTACATACACGTGAATGCACAAACATACACATACATATGCATACATACACATACTACATAAAAATACATAAAAACACACACACACACACACATACATATGAATATATATAAATGCACACACACACACACACACACATACACACATACATACACGTAAACATACATGTGTACACATAGATGCACATACACGTACACAAATAGACATATAGATACACATACAAACATGAAAATACACACATACACATACAGATACAGATACACATACACATACACATACACATACACATACAGATACAGATACACATACACATACACATACACATACACATACACATACACATACACATACACATACACATACACATACACATACACATACACATACACATACACATACACATACACATACACATACACATACACATACACATACACATACACATAAATATACAGATAGACATAGGCATACACATACACATACACATACACATACACATACACATACACATACACATACACATACACATACACATACACATACACATACACATACACATACACATACACATACACATACACATACACGTACACATACACATACACGTACACATACACATACACGTACACATACACATACACATACACTTACACATACACATACACATACACATACACATACACATACACATACACATACACATACACATACACATACACATACACATACACATACACATACACATACACATACACATACACATACACATACACATACACATACACATACACATACACATACACATACACATACACATACACATACACATACACATACACATACACATACACATACACATACACATACACATACACATACACATACACATACACATACACATACACATACACATACACATACACATACACGTACACACACAAATACACATACACATACACGTACACATACACATACAAGTACACATACACATACACATATAGGTACACATACACATACAGATACACATACACATACACATACACATAAACATATACATACACATATACATAGACATACACATACACATATGTTTAAACATATGCATACATATAATTACATACATGTGAATGCACATACTTACACATACATAAATTATAACATCCTTGAAAAAAGTTACTATAACGTCCTGGATTTTTAAGGGGGTCAAAATTCCCAACCTTTTTGAATTTTTTCTATTGGTGGCTGGTCTAAGTTTTTTTTGGGATTCAGTACCTAATTTTGAGGGTTTGAATAGAACAAGACATTTTTAGATTGGGTTTT
Source organism: Viscum album (assembly GCA_963277665.1). Taxonomy (NCBI): domain Eukaryota; kingdom Viridiplantae; phylum Streptophyta; class Magnoliopsida; order Santalales; family Viscaceae; genus Viscum; species Viscum album. Next base: position 1,687,698,619 of record OY728147.1, on the reverse strand, counting down.
AATGATATTAAAGTGCCTAAAGAGTTTTAATGGTTTTTGGAAGCATCAGGCTCCAAAAAACCCAGTTTTAGGAAAAGGTAGATAGGGGTGTACAATCTGTCTAACCATGCGGCCAAAGCCATGAAAACTATTTTAAAAAGGGAATGGATAGATTAAAATATGAAGTAAATTATTATCAAGAATTTATAATGGTGAATGTGTTTATATTCACCATAACAGTTGGCACACAGTTTTCCAAAATGTGTGGTAACCATGTAGCTTTTCAAAGAGGCCAAAATGGCCTTTTTTCCCTTCTTACTTTAAGATTATTTCTTCTTTTTCTATCCTCCCATGAACAACACATATATTACCATTAATGGAGTGCCTCTCATCTCCCTATCTTAGGATTTGAGCCTCCTACCTCATTTGAGATCCAATTCAAGCTCTGTTTGTGGCCACAGATTCCTCTCGATAAGGCCTTTAGTTCATCATCTTATATTTTTTTATTTATCTCACCATACAAATTGGTAAATATATGTAATTTATTTTTACCTATTTTCATGAAGTTTGTCTAAAGTATCATTTTATATCCTTTCATCTAAAGTTAGAGGTCGATTTTTAATGAGCGATCACCTATGACTATAAGGTAGGTAGTGGTTATATTTCTCCTTAATTTTATGAGTTATGTGGAATGCAATCTTAAATACGCATGTGTAGGTTGTTTGAGTGATAATTTTAATTAATTAACATTTATCTTGAAAATTTTAACTTGATATTATGATATATTGATGGGAATGATATAGCCTATATTTAAATTTACTAAGTCGGTTAAGGGGATTTTAACAAACTGGGAAGGTTAGTCAAATTATATAGTTTAATTGATTAAATTTTAATATGATTACTATGGTTCAATAGGAACATGATAGGAATGTATTGAGGTAATTGAGTTGATGTTTATCACTGGGAATGAGGTGACACAATCATCAAGATGAGGGAATGACCTAAGATACATGGGGTAATGTTGATCACTAGGTTGAGGCAACATGGTCATCGAGATTTAGGCGATGATGTTTTGAAGTTGAGGTCATGGACCACAATACTTGAGATGGTGTTGACCATAATGACTTGAGGGAAATGGTCACATGTGGCAACGAGGTTGTAGGATGGTGTAGCTTAAGAAATTTTAGTGATTTCCACTCACTATTGTTGGCCAATGTTTCCATTGGAGTTACATGCACATAGATAAGACTTAGTTGAGGTGTGTTGACCACTCGTTGTGGGTGGAGGCCTTCGTAAATATTGTGGATTAGGGGATAGTGTTGAACATCAATTTTGGAGGAGGTGATCACCATAGAAATCCACTGTTGATGGTGATGGTGTTGAGACCATCGGTTGGGGGATAAGGCTCACCATTATTTTTGAGGTTGATGGTCCATGATTATTGGTGGATATATATAATTGTGCCTTGGGATGTCAGGTTATTGAGTTGATGATTATTTCTTATATATTAAAGGATGGAAATCACCATGCCTTATGATGTCAAGCTACTGAGATGATGGTGTCTATTTTAATGGAGGTCTGAGGGACTTGGTATGATTTGATGGGAATTCCTATAGGATATAATTAATTTATTGATATGTGATACAAGTGGTATCAGATGACACAAGGTGTCAGGTGACATGTTTATTGGTGGAACCTGAGGGTTCACCTGGTATGATATTCATCAAGGGATGCCTAAGTAATAATCCATGGTTCCTCACCACTAGAAATATATATATATATGTAAACATATATTTCATTCCAAATATATATTTTAGGGATTTGTTTTTAGAGATATACCAAAATTGGTCGAAGTAGGTGAAATATTCACTTGTGGATATTGAGAAAAAGTGGAGCTGGTTATTTATATTTATGTGTGAGTTGCTTATATTTATTTATGTATGCATACACTGTATAATTATGGAGGTAAGAAAGGAACATATTGGTGGTGGCCTAATAATTTAACACCCACACCCTAAACATACCCCTTGAGAAGTGTGTAGATTTTTTTTGAGATTTGGTAAGGGTTTAGGATCAGAAGATAGACCTTAGTGATAGAGATATACAAATTTTTCATGGGATAGATGGAAGTGGACTAAGTGGTTCCCTTTTATAGAGTTGGAACTTATTTTGGGTGTCTATATATGTACTTATATTGTTGAAATGGGTGACCTTTCTTATCTGTCTTGTATGACCTTTCAAGACTTGTATTTATTTGAAAATGGTTATTCCCATGGGATTATTATTACTACTGTTGTGGTATATGGTTCAGTTATGTTTATTCTATTTCTTACACTATTATGTTTCCTTTTCCATTGTGTTTCATATATATTGACCACTATTATTATTATCACTATAGAGTATATTCTCTCAACTATCAATTAACCTGGCCCTCACTACTAGTTGGAAGACTTTGGCATATGGGGAGTTATGCTTAAAGCCTAGTTTCCAACCATCCCAGAGTATAGTTAAAGTGGTAAATCAGGTTGGGGCACTAAAAATGGTATCATATGTCATAACCCGTCCCCCAGGGGTCGTGCTGTAACTACCCCAAGCCCACCTTCCATAGGCCAGGGGCTACCAGCTAGTACCAGAAGGCGTATTCCCTAAAACTGGGAAGACATTTCCTTTATAAACTGTATACACAATCACAAACAAGCACACAAAATGATACGATCACAAGTAAACTGTATAATAAAAAGAGTGTATATAGAAAGGAAAATGGGGCCAGAATACAATCCCAACTGGAAAGTACAAGAAAACTGAAATGTACAAGTAAACTGAAACAGCTCCTGTGAACTCCTGCAAAGGATCATACCTGAAGGGTAGGTACAGCTCTCGAACGGTCATCTCTGCGGTACACCTCATCTAAGGTCCACCTTAGAGCTACTTCTAGTACTGGTACCCTCGTCCTCCATCAGTGTTGTCCATCGTCTGCACCAAACACCACAAGGTGCGGGCATCGCCCGTGCATGGGTGAGTATAATGATACTCAGTAGGGACCTCGAGACCCTCTAAGGCCTCATAAAACCCAAAAATGGTAAACCACAAATCATGAAAACACATGAAAACACTACTTAGGTATATGCCCATACATATACCTATGTTATCAAGTAAACCCATCTCATCCATGGGGAAAACACAAGGCCCAACTCATTAGATCAAAGCTCAACTGTTCCACGAAGGAAAGAATATCAAGAAGGTAACACCACAAAGGTAAGTACCACAAGGGTAACACAAAAAATAAGAATACCACCAAGGTATCACCACGAAGGAAAGTACCACACATGTTCACTACATAGAAGAATACCACCAAGTTATCACCACGAAGGAAACTACCACACAGGTACGACACACAGTAGAATACCACAAAGGTATCACCACGATGGTATATACCAAACATGTACGCCACACATAAGAATACCAAAAAGGTATCACCATGAAGGAAAGTACCACATAGGAATTCCACACAGAAGAATACCACAAAGGTATCACCACGAAGGAAATTACCACACAGGTATGCCACACATAAGAATACCACAAAGGTATTACCATGAAGGTAAGGACTAAGCTCACACCAGGTATAACTTAGGTACAGTAACAGAGATTATTAGATGTAACTACTGAATAATATAACTCTATTAAGAGGTAGACCCACGTAGGATCCTAAATCATCAGACCCATGCGGGATCCTAAATCATCAGACCCACGTTGGATCCTAAATCATTAGACCCACATAGGATCCTAGTACATCATCAGACCCACATAGGATCCTAGTAAAACAGACCCACATAGGATCCTAGTGTATTCCCACGTAGATTCTAAGAGTGGACCCAAGTGAGACTCTCGAACACATACCCACGAAGGATCCCAAAGGATAGACCCACATAGGATCCCTTTCTCATGTTACAGCCAGCTACAGGGTTCCCGCACTAAGCTTGCTTGATTCTGGGAGGGTCATCTCCTCAAGCCACAAGTCGATACTCCAACTTCCATGAAGTCCCATGAAGAAGTATTCCAAATCACCTCCATGTAAAAGGGATCTCAGTGCAACAGACGATGCATCAACTGGATGCCCGGTCTGTAAGTTATTGGAATTTTAGTCCTGAGGGCCCGGTTGGATTCATATTCGATCCAACCTAGACATACCCCAAATTTATCCAAAACCCAATTGGGGTATACCAAAAGGACCGTCTCGATCCAAGGTTTCTGGCACCGCAAACGGTTCGTCAAATGGACGCCCGTAGCTCAAGATATGACTGAAAGAATGAAAAGGGTCGAAGTTGGTCCGAGTCCGGTCCGACCCGGTCGGACTGACTCGGGTCTGGCCCTGGGTCTGACCCAGCCCGCTGGGTCCAGCCTAGCCCACGGTGCGGCGGACCACGTTGCAGGGTGGCCCGTGGTGTGGTGGCCCGCCACGCGGCGCAGCACGGTCACGTGCCACGCCTTCACCGGTGGATGGTAGTGATCCAACTGCCCTCTTCTTGCCACCACAACACAAGGCCACGAATCTTCAATGACGGGTGGTGCCGACATGCACCGCCATCCCCTTCATGTGGCCGGTCGGAGTGCCAGCCATGAACCTTGCTCTGCTGCAGCCGATGGGCCGCGACTCTTCTCCGGTGGTGTGGTTGCATCGCCGCTGTCTTCACGGCCGACCATGGTGCGAGCTACCACTCCCGAGTCCCACCGATGCCCATCGTCGGCACCGGTTGCCGTCCTTGTCCATCACGAAGAACATATAAAAAATGTCAATGGATTTCCGAGAGGTCAGGCCATGTTCATTTGGCCCGCACCCTCTGCTTTAGGGCGGTAGCAAACAGCTCAATAATTCTTGTATCATGAAGAACATGTAAGGGTGTATTCAAAACAAAAAACCCTACCTTGAAGATTCTGTAGGAGGAGGCGTGAGGAAGAAGACAAAGTCATTCAAGAGCGTCAACATTCGTCACTCCCACAAGGCGCTTCCGATCTGGGCTCGATGTCGGTTCTTCGTTCTTCGTTGGATCAAGTTCTTCTTCATAGAAGCGTTCTTTATTGGAGAATAAGAGTTCCTCTAAATTCTCTATGGATTTTCCAACCCTATCCAACAATTTTCCCCAACCTAATAAAAAGAATAGCCAACTTATTAAATTAAAGTTGTCCATTAATTATGATGAGGTTGGCATAATTAATTTTGTGGAAACCAAAAGTCACCTCTATCATTAAATAGGGAGTTCAAGGGGGTTGGGTGGTCCCCACCATTAAAAATTTAATTGGGGGGGGGGGGGTTCTTAGATCGGGTGGTCCCCACCATAATACATACAAATTGGAAGGTTTTAAAAATAAAATAAAAGCTGTTCTTTATTTTTTTTCTTTTACCTCTCCCACGAAATTCATGAAAATTAACTTTCACACTCGACCTACTACGGTCAAGATGAAGATATCATTAATAAAATATCAGTGCTATGAGTTCAACGGTTCCCTCATATTTTAATTCCAAGCACCGGTTCAAAAGTTATATAATGCCACTCATGCGTTTACTGAACGTACCCGAAAAAAGTTCAGAAAAATTATAACAGTTACCCTTGACCTGCCCCGGTCAAGGTTAGGATTTTCCTAAGTGAAACACACACCAATGAACCCAATGGTACTCTTGGATTTTTAATCCGAGTTTCTGTTTAGAGGTTATAAATTTTACAATAAAATAATTGTCACTTAATTATTTTATTTATGGCAAAAAAATAACTTTCACTGGTGGCCCGCACTGACCAATGATAGTATCTGCCTAAAGAGAGTATACCCTCACAAGTTCAGTAGTGGTATCAGATTTTAAATCTGAGTTACCATTTGTGTGTTATAAGCATTTGAAAAATAAAATAATTTATTTAATTATTTTATTTACGATTATGCCATTTTTGGGTTTTCTCATAGGAGGCCCATGCCGACTAAAATTAAGTCGCACCTAGGGTAAATCCACCATCCTGAACGCAATGGTGCCCTCATATTTCTGATCTGAGTTACCATTTAAGAGTTATTACACTTTTTTAGGAAAAATGCTTATGCGTGCTAATTAAAACTTAACCAAACTTTGACGGATCATTTCGGGCACTCTGGGCCTCAGAATCGCACCCTGTCAGATTTCGTGGTCTTGAAATAATTCCATATAATTAAAAAAAATTATACGGAATTTTCGGGACATTACATTCTCCCCACCTTAGGGATTTACGTACCTGAAATCCACAACAAATAAAAAACAACCAAAAGAGGGTACTGAGCAAGAATCTGAGCCTCCCCCTCCCATGTGCTCTCCTAGAGGTTCTCGTGCTGCCAGCATACGCGCACCAGAGGTATTGACTACCCATGAAGGACCCAATCTGGTCGATCCTCAATCTCCATTGGAACCTCCAAAAATGTTGCCCCATCCTCGATGTCTAGCTCACAGTGGTCGATGATGTGAGATGGGTCATGCACGTATCTCTTCAACTGGGATACATGGAAGACGTCGTGCACCCGGTGCAACTAAGGTGGAAGTGCTAAGAGGTAAGCCACCTTGCCAACTCTTCTGAGGACCTGAAAGGGTCCTATGAACCTTGGAGATAATTTTCCACCCCGACCAAATCTCTGCAAACCTCGTCGAGGTGAGACCTGTAGAAAGACCAGGTCACCATCCTCGAAATCCAGAGGTCTCCGTCTTCTGTTGACATAAGACTTCTACCTACTCTGTGTAGTCTTCATCCTCTCCTGGATGATCCAAAACTTCTCTGTGGTAGCCCGTACCATCTCTGGTCCCATGAGTTCTAACTCCCCTGGGTCAGTCCAACACAAAGGCGATCTGCAAGGTCGGCCGTACAAAGCCTCGAATGGTGCCATCCCAATGGTGGAGTGATAGATATTGTGGTATGAAAAATACAAAAAGGGAAAATGATCCTCCCAACTATGACCAAAGTCGAGGACACAATCACACAACATGTACTTGAGGGTTTGAATGGTTTGCTCAGTCTGACCATCTGTTTGAGGATGGAAGGCGGTGCCCAGACGAAGCTGCATCTCGAAAGCCTCCTACAACCCCTTCCATAGTCGGGAAGTGAAATGTGCATCACGATCGGAGAAACAAGTCGAGGGTACTCCATGTATCCACACAATCTTCTGCACATAGAGTCATCCCAGGCTCTCTACTGAACCCCTCTCTTTGATCGGTAAGAAGTGGGCCGACTTGGTGAGTCAGTCGATGATCACCCAGACAGAATCATGACCCCATGGATATATGTGGAAGTCCTATAACAATGTCCAAACATCTCCCATCCCACTTCCACTCTAGGACCTATAAAGGCTGAACTAAGCCTGCTAGAACTTGATGCTCTGCCTTCACTTGCTAACAAGTGAGGCAGCATGAGACAAAGTATGCTACTTCCTTCTTCATTCCTGGCCATCTATGCTGACGCTGGAGGGTACATCTTCGCCACTCCTATATGTACTTCTAGAGGGGACATATAGAACCCCCTAAACACTTACTCACATATCGCCACCGGTACCATAGTATGTCCACTGAAGAGGATGACATGATCCCCACCTTCAGAAAATTTACCAGGTTCCTATCATGTGGATATCTGAGCATGTCAAGCCTCAGAGTCAGTGTCCCCACACTGAACCTCCATGAATCACTGAAGAAGTGGGGGAGTGACTGTAAGAGGCTGAAGATAAGCTTCTCCATCTCGATCCACATAGGATATCCATAAAGCGGCTAGCTGCTCTATCACCTCACTCAGCAGTAGCAGGTCAGACCTCCTGCTGATTGCATCTGCTACCACGTTCCCTTTCCCAGAAGTGTAGACTATCTCAAAGTCATAGTCTTGTAGGAACTCTAGCCACTCCCATTGGGAACTGAAAACTCAAAACTCATACTACCATGATGGTAAGGCTGGTCGACTCATGAGTGATTGGATGCACCCCCCTATGCATGATTTTATCATGTGCTCCCTGGGTTTCCTTTTTCGCCGACTAAGGAAAACCTCATCACAATGTTGTAGCTAAACCACAACCTTTTTTCATAATACAGTCAATATGAGTATGAATTGTGGATGTCTAGTCATACCCAAACTAACGTCGTAAGGCCTCGACGCCGCCACCAAGAGGTTCCAACTGAAACACTCGCCTCAAGGTTCAGATCACACCATCAGTGTAAGTGTGATTATCGAGTCTCCTCCCAAAGGTATCTCCAGACGTGAGGGTCAAGTTAATGGTTTAACCATAAACTCTAGGTCTTGTACAAGATTCGTGGAAGGAAGGAATGATTGGTACCTATGTCTATTGATATGTCATCTAGTAGTAGACATAGACCATACCTCAAATAATTCCAAGATCCCTTGAGTCTCACTCCATGATCGCATGTAGCTACTCTCTTCCCCTGTCCTCTAGCTTTCTAAGCCTGACAGGGATCACAATAGTGGGTGGTTGTAACATGTCGAAATGTACACCACCTCATGATGCTCCCCTAGCTCTGATTCCACATATTCAACCCTACAGATTCATCTATCCCTAACAATTCTTCTCCCCGAAACATTTTTACATGCCCAAGTCTCTGAGACTGGCGTCAATTTCCTGTTTTCCCACTACTAACATTCACTGGCTGTATCCGCTCAACCAAAGAACATTCTACCACAAAGGTACTCTCTAGTACCCCAACATAAGTAGGATTACATAGTGGAATAGTGCTGGCTCAGACGTACTTAAACACACTACACTCGAAAGTTTGAGCCCCAAAGCACTGATCATATCGTATTTATCGAGTACCAGGAATGATCGGTACGCCTCGATAAATATTCAACTACCGACATATTATCCTTATGAAGCTGTAGAAGCTCTAGAGAACTCTTATCCACCTTCTCAAGCCAGTCCTCAATCACCTGTGAGTCAGGCACGCCTTGGAATAGGAGGGGTATCTGATGCTGAATCATGCATAAGGAACTAAGCCTATATGTGTCCTCTACCGGTACCGCCAATTTTAACTGCTGACCAACATGAAATGATATAGATGACACACTACCTGAAGGTACTATCTCGGGTAATGGTCCACGTACTGAATCCACATCACTATGCAGACCATCCTCATAGTCACTCACTGAAAAAGACTAGTATCTAAGATCACAATCTTCTCTACTAGTGTCTCAACTAGGTGGAAAACTCTAGAAACTGCATCTAGCCAGCCCTCAACTGCATGGGAAACTGTATCGCCTCGAAACCTCAGAGGCCTCTACTACTAGAACTTGTGCAACATGCTCAGTTGGCATGCACAATCCGCCAGTGCAGATAGTGGTAACTTATGCCCAATGGGTGGTGGTAGTGCTGGTACACCACCTGAAGGTGCCAACATAGTAGGAGGGCCTTGCACTGGAGCCTCATCACTCGGTGGGCCATCATCGTGTACTCTTTTGGGAATCCTAGCAGGCTGTGTACGCAGCAGCATCCTGATTAGGAATAGGTGCACCATGGTCATTAAGTTATACCTGGAGAGATGACTCAAAGAAATCAAAAATAAAACTTTTCAAAACACACACAATCAGTGTTTTTGCACACAATGTCAGAAATCAGAATTCAGGGTCCTGGTGTATGGATACGTCAGCCGTCACGCCAACAATGGATTCCCTAAACTGATAACCACACTCACTACAATTAACATTATTGCCGTTAAAAATATTAGAGTCCAATGTTCTATGGTAGAACCAACTCCTCTGATACCAATTTGTCATGACCCATCCCTAGGGGGCCCGTGCCGTGACTACCCCAAGCCGGCCTTCCATAGGCCAGGGGATGACCACTAGCACCGGAAGGCGTATTTGCTAAAATTGGGAATGACTTTCCTTTATAACCTGTACACACACACAAAACAAAGCACACATCAAGATACAATCACAAGTAAACTGTATAGTAAAAAGAGAGTGTACAGAAAGGAAAAAGGGGCCAGATTACAAGCCCAACTGGAAAGTATAAGAAAACTGAAAAATACAAGTAAACTGAAATAGATCCTATGAGCTACCTCCAGTCCTAGTACCCTCATCCTCCATCAGTATTGTCTGTCATCTGCACCAAACACAATAAGGTGCGGGCATAGCTCGTGCAGGGGTGAGTATAACGATACTCAGTAGGGACCTAGAGACCCTCGAAGGTCTCACAAAACCCACAGAGGATAAACCCAAAAGCATGAAAACATCTGACAACCCTACTTAGGAATATTCCCATACATATACTGAAGTTATCAAGTAAACCCATCTCATCCACGAGGAAAACACAAGGACCAACTCATTAGCTCAAAGATCAACTATTCCAAGAAGGAAAGAATACCATGAAGGTAACACCACAAAGGTAAGTACCACAAAGGTAACGCCACATAGAAGAATACCACAAAGGTATCACCACAAAGGAAAGTACCACACATGTTCGCCACACAGAAGCATACCACCAAGGTATCACCACAAAAGAAAGTACCACACAGGTACGCCACACAGTAGAATACTACAAAGGTATCAACACGAAGGTAAGTACCACACAGTTAGATGGTATCACCACGAAGGAAATTACCACACAATTACGCCACACAGAAGAATACCACAAAGGTATCACCATGAAGGAAAGTACCACATAGGTACCCCACACAGAAGAATACCACAAAGGTATTACCAAGAAGGTAAGGACTGGACTCACCCTAGGTATAACTTAGGTACAATAATAGAGATGATTAGATGTAACTAGTGAATCATATTACTCTATTAAGAGGCATACCAATGTAGGATCCAAAATCATCAGACCCACATAGGATCCTAAATCATCAGACCCACATAGGATCCTAAATCATCAGACCTATATAGGATCCTAGTACATCATCAGACCCACATAGGATCCTAGTACAACAGACCCACGTAGGATCCTAGAGTAGTCTCACATAGATTCCTAGAGTGGACCCTAGTGAGACTCTCAAACACAGACCCACAAAGGATCCCAAAGCACTGACCCACATAGGATTCCTTTCTTATGTTACAACCAGGTACAAGGTTCCTGCACTAAGCTTGCTTGATTCTGGGAGGGTATGCTCCTCAAGCCACATGTAGATACTCTAACTGCCAAGAAGTCCCATTAAGAAGTATCCCAAAGGACCGCCATGTAAAATGGGTCTCAACACAATAGACTTTGTGTCAATCAGATGCTCGGTCTGTAAGTTATTGGCCTTTTAGTCCCAAGGGCCCAATTGGATTCATTTTTGATCCAACCTAGACATACACCAACTTTATCTAAAACCCAAGTGGGGTATTCCAAAAGGACCGTCTCGATCCAAGGTTTATGGCACTATAGATGATTCATTAAACAAACACTCGTAACTCAAGATATGGATGAAATAATGAAAAGGGTCGAAGTTGGTTTGGGTCCGGGCTGACCCAGCCTGGGCCACCCTCCTCTTGCCGCCATGAAACAAGGCCGTGTGTAACACCCCGACCCCTCTAGGATGGAGCCGGTGTATTACTTGTGATATTGGCATGGTTATAAGGAATGAAAATCCCGAAGGAACGATTAGTTTAGTAGTCTTGAAGAAACTAGATACATATATGTTACTCAAATTACATTGGATAAGTTTACAAAATATAATACATAACAAAAACAGAAAACAAAATCCCCAAGAACGCAATAAAATATCTTATCTTTATCACTTGTTGAAGGTAGAAAATGAAAGAGGTGAGCTCAAATGCTCAGTAAGGGTTACAAATAGCGGAAGCACGAGTACAATAATAAGTGATTCACAAACAATCTGACATAATCAAAATGGAATAGTGAATAAATGAATAACTAATTCTATTAATAAACTAAAAATGAAACTGCATCCATATATTTTGTCATAGTGAAAATATCATGGAAAATAATAATAACTAATAATGAATAAAGAGAATTATTATTAACTGGATGTCATGTATCTGGAACATGAAACCATAATACCGTAAAAACGGTTTAGTTTTGTGGGTAGAAACCCGTCTGATTTTTGGAAACAAACTTGAAGGGTTTGTAGCCAAACTGTTTTGTCTCATGAGACCTACTGATGCATCGAGGGGCTATAGAGGGCCCCAAACACCACTGCATGTCCAAATAATTATTTATACATTGATTAAATACAAGAGAAATATTCCCTTTCAATATCCATATAGAGTAGAGTATACAGATTCATCAATATTTCCATAATTAAAATAACTTTCCAAATAAACACTGTATGTAAAATGGTATAAAGTTTAGAAAACAAACATATCCATGAAATGAGATTATGGATATTTAATATAAATATAATTTCAAATGAAAAGTGATCTCAAATGGGCAGTAGTTACCCCACATAAGGATTATTAGGTGCACAATACAAAGATAGTCACAACGAAAATGGCAGCTGAGACAAAGTGCCTTACCACAATGTAATCGGTTGAACCATATGACCAGAACTTAATAACCATAAAGTGAATAATTTAATAACATAAATATAAGTAGAATCATGTTATTATATATCAAATTTAAGTTCACATATACCAAATATATGGAATAATTGGTGAATGATGGAAATATCACAGAAATGAAAGTGAGATGAGAAACCCCTTACCTTATGCTCGAGTGTGTTCTTTATTTGTTTTAATAACCTGAATAATAAAATTTAGATTAATTAATTAATATTTACAGAACCTCTTATACATTTAATTGATTTATTATAACCTTATTAGGTTCATTCATGGCTCTTTATATGGGTTCAATTGGTTCAATTTTCATGTTTTGGAAGCATTTTCTTCCTTGGTTTTCATGGTTCGTTTACTTGTTTCCATGAATGGAAGTTCATTTGAAACATGGTTAAACATATATAATTGTTAATACATATTATTAATAAAATTATGGATATGTAAATGATCTTATAATGATTTTTGATTATATACCATGATGATTATTTGTTAGTTAAAACATTAATGATGTTTGTTTAGATCGTTTTAATTGTTCTTTGATAATAACTACCTCATTTTGTCTTATAAATTAGAACCATGAGTAAAAAAGAATTACAGAACCATGGGTGAGTCATAACACATATATTATAACCTATTTAAACCATATAAATGATATCATGACCAGACTTGAAGGAATTAATGTAAATTGAGATTACATCATCTATAATGTCGGTAATTCGATACATCACAGAAAATGTTTTAAATTTCTTGAACATGTGGTGGAAAAGAAGAAGATTGATGATGAATTTCTAGTGAACATGAGAAAATCCAGAATATAAAAGATTATGGAGATTTAATTCCTCTTGGATAAGAAGAGATGAAGAACAAATAAATAAAGAACTCAAAATAAAAGAATAATTTTGAAATTTCTTACAAACATCTCGCAGCCTAACGGCTGCACAACATGGTTTTAGAAAATATTAAAAAGAGAGGGGAAAAGGGTCACCTATCCAGAAATGAATAAAAATATAGATTATATCAAGAATAATAATAAAAATAAGAACATGGTATGGAAACTTTAAAGATATACCACATAAAAGAGAACTTGAAAGGAAAAAAGAAAGAAATTGAGAATTTTCTTACCTTGTTGAATAACCCTTAGAACTTGAATGTTGGGACCTTGGGGGCTTGGGGAAACCTTGGGAGGAATAATATTGATCTAAGGAGTCCAGAAATTCATTGAGTGAGATTTGGGAATGAATTAAATGAAGGGAAGAGTTGGTATTTATAGGAAAAGTGAGGGATTATTTTAATAATTTCCAAGGGACACCTCATGGGTGGTATTTGCAAAACCATGGGCTTGCCCATGGTATTTGCCCATGGTTAAAGCCACTTGGGAAACCTTACATCTTATTTAACTATAAAAAAGTAGACCAGATTTATGACATCATTATGACATCATTAATGATGTCATTAACATACCGAAACTAAAAACTGTATTTTTTACTATTCACTAAAAAAATCAACTGTTTTAGAAAAATTCCCAAAATTCACCCTAACCATTTTTCGACGTGTAGAATTCAAAAGTGAAATCCATTTTTTAAAAATAATTTTCTAAATATTATTAATTTAATTTTTAAATATGGTCATAGTTAATTTGAAAAATAACAATCTTAAAGTGCAATTCGTTTTATTTCTCATTGAAAAACTAATTAAGATCTCATTATCTTATTGCCTTAAGAAAATAAAATAATAATATTATTTACTATTCATAAGGGTCATATTACTATTCATATTACTATTCATATGGATAAGTAACTATTCACCAAAAATCATGTTTGTTTTATCAGACTCCAAATGACTTACTGAACACAACTCTAGATGACCATTTTTCGAAGTTCAAAACATAGAAGAGGCAAAGTTGTGTTTAATAGATAGATTATAAAATTGAATTCTATATTTATTTTCAAAAACCTTGGGGTGTTACATTGTCCACTCCTTACAAAAATTTCATCCTCGAAATTCCCAAAATATTACCTAAAAAGATTCGGGTATGTCTTTAACATAAGCTCCTCAGGATCCCATGTTGCTTCCTCCATCTTATGGTTCCTCCGTAGAACCTTTACCTGACGAGTCGTCCGATTTCTCAATAATTGTTCTCTAGTATCAAGAATCTTGATAGTCTCTTCACAATAAGATAGATCTGGATCAAGTTCTACTTCTTCACAAGTGAGTACATGTGTTGGGTCTTGCATGTACTTTCTTAACATTAACACGTGGAACACATTGTGAACCTTGGAGAGACTTGGTGGCATTGCCAAATGGTAAGCTACGGCTCCAATTCGGTCCAGAATTTCAAAAGGTCCGATGTACATGGAACTTAATTTTCCCTTCTTACCGAATCTTATAATACCCTTCCATGGAGATACCTTTAAGAAAACGTTATCACCTTCTTGAAACTCCAAATCCTTCCTTTGGTTATCTGCATAGCACTTTTGCCTACTTTGAGATATTTTGATATGGTTCTGGATAATCTTCACCTTTTTCATTGTTTCTTCAACAGGTTCTAGGCCCATGAGTTTTCTTTCACCAACTTCATCCCAGCAATTTGGTGTACGACATCTCCTCCCATATAATGCTTCATATTGTACCATTTGAATACTTGAATGGAAGCTATTGTTGTAGCAAAATTCCACGAGTGGTAAATACTAATCCCACATGCCTTGAAAATCAAGTGAAAAAGTCCTCAACATGTCTTCCAATATTTGAATAGTCCGGTCTGATTGTCCATCAGTTTGTGGGTGGTAGGCAGTGCTCAAACGAAGATCAATATCTAGGGCCTTCAGAAGACTTGTCCAGAATCTTGATGTAAAACGTGGATCACAATCAGACAAAATCAATAGGGGTACTCCATGAAGTCTCACAACTTCATTAATATATAGTCTTGCTAGATGTTCAAGTGGTAGATCTTCTCTTATAACAAGACAATGTGATGACTTGGTAAGACGATCAACAATGACCCATATTGCATCATTCCTTCTAGGAGTCTTTGGTAGTCCCATGACAAAGTCCATCATGATATTATCCCCTTTCAACTCAGGTATGGGAAGTGGTTGCAATACTCCTCCAGGATGTTTCCTTCCAGCTTTCACTTGTTGACAAACCATACATCTTGACACAAAATTAGCAATCTCCCTCTTCATATTGTCCCACAAAAAACGTTCCTTCATATCTCTATACATCTTAGTGCTATCAGGATGTATAGAGAAATTGGAACTATGAGCATCATCCAAATATTCCCTTTTTAGATCAGGTATATTGGGAACACAAAGTCTCTTCCCAAATTTCAAAATTCTATCATCATATACGAAGTCACTCAATCTACCATCATTCACAGCTTTAATCTTCTTTTGAAACTCCTCATCATCAGCTTGAGAACTTTTTATCCTTTTTAGTAAAGATGGTTTGGAAACCATTTGAAAAATCATTGATGTTTCACCTTCCATGGTTATTCCCATATCCATCTTTACTAGATCCATGAAAATAGGATCCCTTTCAACTCTCATCTTGTTCAAAACTCCATGATCCTTTCTGCTCAAAGCATCTTCCACCTTATTTTCTTTCCCTGGGTGGTAGTGTATCGTGCAATCATAATACTTGAATAGCTCAATCCATCTCCTTTGTCTCATGTTGAGTTCTTTCTGTGAGAAAATATACTTCAAACTCTTGTGATCAGTATAAATCTCACATTTTTCACCATAGAGATAACTTCTCCATATCTTCAAACCAAATATTACAGTAGCTAACTCAAGATCATGAGTAGGATAGTTTTTCTCGTGAACTTTTAGCTATCGGGATGCATAAGCAATAACCCTATCATTTTGCATAAGGACACAACCAATTCCTTTCTTTGATGCATCACTATAAATAACAAGCCCGTCATTACCCGATGGTTGAGTAAATATAGAAGAATTGAATAATCTTCTCTTCAGTTCTTCAAAACATTCTTCACAATCTTTTGTCCAAACAAATTTAAACCCTTTATGTGTGAGCTTCGTTAGCGGGTTAGCCAGTCGAGAAAAATTCTGCACGAAACACCGATAATAACTTGCTAAGCCAATAAAACCGCGTACCTCACTTATGTTTGTTGGCATGGGCCATTCTTGGATTGCCTTTGTCTTTTCAGGATCAAGTAGGATTCCATACTTAGAGACAATATAGCCTAGAAAATGAACCTACTGAAGCCATAATTCACAGTTGCTAAACTTCCCATATAATTGATTTCTTCTAAGAGTTTTCGGAATAGTTCGCAAATAATCCTCATGGTCTTCATAGATTTTTGAGTATACCAAGATATCATCGATGAATACCACAACAAAGTTATCAAAATATTCCTTGAAAAATCTATTCATTAAACCCATGAAAACAGAGGGTGCATTTTTCAGTCCAAAAGGCATCACTGTAAACTCATAATGCCCATACCTGGTCGAAATGCTGTCTTTGGAATATCTTCCTTCCTCACACATAGTTGATGATATCCGAATCGAAGGTCAATATTTGAAAAGTATTGATCTCCATAAATTTGGTCAAATAAATCATCAATCTAGGGCAGATGATACTTATTCTTTATTGTAATATCATTGATTTCCATGTAATCAATGCAAAGCCTCATGGATCTATCTTTCTTCTTGACAAAGAGAACAGAGGCTCCCCATAGAGAAACACTAGGTTGAATAAACCCCTTTTCACTCAAATCCTCTAGTTGTTTCTTTAGCTCTACTAATTACACAATGGATATTCTATAGGGAGTATCTGATATAGGTCTTGCATCAGGAATTAAATCAATAGAGAACTCAAATTCCTGCTCTAGAGGATGTTTAGGTAAATCCTCTGGAAATACATCAATGTGCTCTTTCACTATGTGAACATCTTCAATTTGAAGATTTCTTTCCTCTCCCATAGATATTGTTTTATCTTTCTCTCTAAGTATTGCATTCAATAGAGCTACTGGGGGTGGTTCTAGATAAGAATCAGGTGGAAAATTTTCTACCCTAAAGACAAGGTATTCTACACCATTTCCAAAAAATGTAACTTATTTTTTCTTGTAATAAATCCTCGCATCATAATTTGATAGAAAATACATACTGAGAATTATATCAAATTCAGTCATGGGTATGATGATAAGGCTAGGAACTAAAGCACGTTTTGGTGTTTGGAGGGGGACTAGTCGACATTCCTTTGTTGCAATGATACATCCCATGGGAGTTTTGACTGACAAATCCTTTCTTAAATCAAATTGGACATATCTAATTTTCTTGGAAAACTGAGATGATATAAATGAATGTGATGATCCAGAATCAAATAAAGTGTTGGCTATGTTTGAGGAAATAATTAAAGTACCTGCCACCACATCACTAGGAACTTCAACTTCCGCGGTTGTAATCGCATAGACTCTCCCTTACTCTCTTGGATTTTTTCTAAGGCATGTTTCCTTGGTGCTTAGGACAATCATTTTCATAGCGTCCCATCTCTCTACAATTTTAGCATTGGAAATCATTGAATTGTTTCTTCCACTTGCATTAATCAGATCAATGACCCTTTTCCTCTGCCATTATAGCAGACTCCCTTTCCTTTCAAGCATTTCCTAGGATGATTCCTTCCATAGTTCTCGCATAATGGGAAACTATTCATTCCCTTGCTCTTCTTTGGTGCTTATACTTTTCCTTTGTTATCAGAATGCCACTTCTTCTCTTGGTTTCCTTTGAAAAAATTTTATCTAGCAAATTCTTTCTCTGTTTTTATGGCACTTGATACAATTTCATCATATGAAGAAAATGATATAGAATCCATTGCCCTTCGAAGACTTGGATTAAGACCTTTATAGAAATGATAAATATTTTCCTTTGATTCACGAACGTAATCCACGACATACCTAGCTAGCCTTGTGAAGGTAGCCTCATACTCTGTAACACTATCTTCTTCCCTTTGTTTCAAGCCAAGGAATTTCCTATTCAATTCAGTTCATTTCTCACGATGGAAATATTTTTCGTAGAATATTTCCTTAAAAAAAGTACTCTATTCCATATACTCTATCTCTTCTTCCTCCATGGTATTTTGAATCAAGGACCACCATTGATCAACGTCTCCCTTGAGACAATATACTGCCAGTACTACCTTTTCATTTTCATTGCATCTTAATGCCATGTATATATTTTCAAGGGAATTTATACATTTCTCAGCAACCACTGGATTAGTAGTCCCACTGAAATATGGGGACTTCTACCGCATGAAACGATCCAACACAGGTGTTGAATGGTTATTTGTTACAACTTGAGTAAGTTGTCTCAATATGGTCATGATCTGATCTACTCCAACGTTGACTGTGTTGACATGCTCAGTAGGGAGATCCCTACCTTGACCACGAGTATTGATTCCCCTTATTCCATTAGATTCCATTTCTAAATAATGGGATACACTAGATTAGTTTATGAATCTCAAATAGAAAAGCACTCAACATAGATTGAAATTCTATGCATAGATAATCTTATAAACATGGTTCCTCTAAGGAAAAATTTACATTAACTCCTTCATAATGGATTCTAAAGAAAACATGAAATATCCTAAGCATATCCCCTGGGAGAGTCATAACCAAGAGTGCAGCAAGGCCCGTTTTCGTGCACTAGTTCCCATTTGAGTCTAGCTCAAAATGCTGTTTTTGGGTTTTACCCCTAGATACATCTATGCCAGAGCCGCCTCTACCTGCTCGTATCCAGACAGAGAAGTATTGCTTAAAATATCCACATAATTTATTCGTTACCAAAATACCAGGACATTCTTTTATGTTAATCATTATATAATACTTTAGGGCTTTGTTCCCTACTATACATTTCCTACTCTAGTTTCCAAGTTTTCTACTAAACTTCCTCTGATACCAACTGTAACACCCCGACCCCTCTAGGCTGGAGCCAGTGCATTACTTGTCATATTGGCATGGTCAGAAGAAATGAAAATCCCAAAGGAACGATCATTTTTGTAGTCTTTAAGAAACTTGATACATATATGTTACTCGAATTACATTGGATAAGTTTACAAAATACAATACATAACAAAAACTAAAAACGACATCCCTATGAACTCAATAAAATATCTTCTCTTCATCACCTGTTGAAGGTAGACAATGAAAGGGGTGAGCTCAAATGATCAATAAGGGTTAAAAATAGCAGAATCATGAGTACAATAATAAGTGATTCACAAACAATCTGAAATAATCAAAATGGCATAGTGAATAAATGAATAACTAATGCCATTAATAAACTAAAAATGAAACTGCATCCATAGATTTTGTTATAATGAAAATCTCATGGAAAATAATAATAAATGATAATGAATAAAGTGAATGCTTATTAACTGGACATCTTGTATCTGGCACATGAAATGATAATATCATAAAAACAGTTTAGTTCTGTCAGTAGAAACCCGTCTGATTTTTGGAAACAAACTCGAAGGGTTTCTTGCCAAACTGTTTTGTCTCATGAGACCTACCAATACATCGAGGGGATATAGCAGGACCCACCCACAACTTCATGTCCAAATAATTCTTTATACCTTGATTCAATACAAGAGCAATATTCCCTTTCAATATCCGTATAGAGTAGAGTATACAGATTCATCAATATTTCCATAATTAAAATAACTTTCCAAATAAACATCGTATGTAAAATGGTATACGGTTTAGAAAAAAACATATCCATGACATGAGATTATGGATATTTAATATAAATATAATTTCAAATGAAAATTGATCTCAAATGGTCAGTAGGTACACCACATAAGGATTATTAGGTGCACAATACAAAGATAGTCACAACGAAAATGGCAACTGAGATAAAGTCCCTTACCACAATGTAATCGGTCGAACTGTATGACCAAAGCTTAATAACCGTCAAGTGAATCATTTAATAACATTAATATAAGTATAATAATGTTATTATATATCAAATGGAAGTGCACATATACCAAATATAATGAATAATCGGCAAACAATGGAAATCTCACAGAAATGAAAGTGAGATGAGAAACCCCTTACCTTATGCTCGAGTGTGTTCTTGGTTTGTTTTAATGACCTGAATAATCAAATTTATCTTCATTAATTAATATTTACATAACCTCCTATAAATTTAATTTATTTATTATAACCTTATTAGGTTCATTCATGTCCCTTTTTATGAGTTCAAATGGGTCAATTTTCATGTTTTGGAAGCATTTTCTTCCTTGGTTTTAATGGTTCATTTACTTGTTTCCATGAATGGAAGTTCATTTGAAACATGGTTAAACATCCAGAATCGTTAATAAATATTATTAATGAAATTATGTTGATATAAATGATCTTATAATGATTTTATGTTATATACCATGACGACGATTCGTTAGTTAAAACATTAATGATGTTTGTTTAGATCATTTTAATGGTTCTTTGATAATAACAACCTCATTTTGTCTTATAAATTAGAAACATGAGTACAAAAGAATTCCAGAACCATGGGTGAGTCATAACACATATATTATAAACTATTTCAACCATATAAATGGTTTCATGACCATACTTGAAGGAATTAATGGAAATTGAGATTACATCATCTACGATGTCAGTAATTCGATACATCACAGATAATGTTTTTAATTCCTTGAACATGTGGGGGAAAAGAATAATATTAATGATGAATTTCTCATGAACATGAGAAAATACAGAAAATACTAGATTCTGGATATTTCATTCCTCTTGGGTAATAAGAGATGAAGAAAGAATAAATAAATAACTCAAAATAAAAGAATAATTTTGAAACCGCTTACAAAAATTCGGCAGCCTAACGGCTACGCAACATGGTTTTAGAAAATATTAAAAAGAGAGGAAAAAGGGTCAACTATCCATAAATTAATAATAATATATATTAGTTCAAGAAAAAGAATAAAAATAAGAACATGGTATGGAAACTTGAAAGATATACCACATAAAAGAGAACTTGAAAGGAAAAAGAACGAAATTTATAATTTTCTTACCTTGTAGAATAACCCTTAGAACATGAAGGTTGGGACCTTGGGGGCTTGAGTAAACCTTGGGAGGAATAATATAGAGGTAAGGAGGCCAGAAATTTGTTTAGTGAGAATTTTGAATTAATTCAATGAAAGGAAGAGTTGGTATTTATAGGAAAAGTGAGGGATTATTTTAATAATTTCCAAGGGACACCTCATGGGTGGTATTTGAAAAACCATAAGCTTCCCCATGGTATTTTCCCATGTTTAAAGCCACTTAGTACATCTCACATATTATTTTACTATACACAAGTCTACCGGATTTATGACATCATTATTACATCATTAATAATGTCATTAACACACCAAAACTAAAAACTGTATTTTTTACTATTCACTGAAAAATCAACTGTTTCAGAAAAATTCCCAAAATTCACCTTAACCATTTTTTGATGTGTAGAATTCAAAAGTGAAATCCATTTTTCAAAAATAATTTTCTAAATATTATTAATTTAATTTTTAAATAAGATCATAGTTAATTCTAAAAATAACAATCTTAAAGTGCAATTAGTTTTATTTCTCATTGAAAAACTAATTAAGATCTCATTATATTATTTTCTTAAGAAAATAAAATAATAATATTATTTACTATTCATAAGGATCATATTACTATTCATATGGGTATGTTACCATTCACCAAAAATCAAGTTTGTTTTATTAGACTCCAAATGACTTACTGAACACAACTCTAGATGACCATTTTTCAAAATTCAAAACATAGAAGAGGAAAAGTTGTGTTTAATGGATAGATTATAAAATTGAATTCTATATTTATTTTCAAAACATTGGGGTGTTACACCATGAATATTGCATTCCGGGTGGTGTGGACGTGTGCCGCCATCCCCTTCATGTGGCTGACCGGAGTGCTGGCCACTGCCCTTGCTCCGCCATAGCCGACGGGTCGCGATCGTTCTCCGGCGGTGCAGTTGCGTCGCTACCATCTTCACGGCCGGCCGTGGTGCTGGCCACCACTCCTGTGTCCAACTGGGGCCAATCTCTGGCATCGGTCACCATCCTCCATCACAAATAACGCATCAAAAACCTTAAATGATTGCAGAGAGGTCGGGCTATGTTCGTTTGGCCTGCACCCTCTGCGTTAGGGCGGTAGCAAGCGACTCAATAATTATGGTATCATGAAGAATTTCAAGAACAGTTAAGGGGGTATTAAAAACAACAAACCCTACCTTGGAGGTTCTGTAATAGGAGGTGTGAGGATGAAGATGAAGTCGTTGAAGAGTGTCGACGTTCGTCGCTCCTACAAGGCGCTTCCGATCTGGGCTCGGGGTCGGTTCCTCATTCTTCGTTTGAGCAAGTTCTTCATCAGAGAAGCATTATTTGTTGGAGAATAAGAGTTCCTATAAATTCTACAAGGCTTTTCCAACCCTATCTAATGATTTTCCCCAAACCAATAATAAGAATAGCCAACTTATCAAATTAAAGTTTTCCATTAATTATGATGAGGTTGGCATAATTAATTTAGTGGAAACAAAAAGTCACCTCCATCATTAAAGAGAAAGTTTAAGGGGGTTGGGTGGTACCCACCATTAAGAATTCAATTTATGGGGTTTCCTAGCTCATGTGGTCCCCACCACTGCATGTACAAATTAGGAGGTTTTAAAAATAAAATAAAATTTGTTCTTTATTTTATTTTTATTCTTTTAACTCTCCCATGAAATTCACGAAAACTAACTTTCACCCTCGATCTACTGCAGTCAAGGTGATGGTATCCTTAATTGAATATTGGTGCTGCGAGTTCAATGGTGCCCTAAGATTTCAATTCTGAGCACCAGTTCAAAGGTTATATAACGTCGCTCGCGTGTTTACTGAATGTACCCAAAAAAAAGTTCGGAAAAATTATAACAATCACCCTTGACCCACGCTGGTCGAGGTTAGGCTCTGCCTATGTGAAACATGCCCCAACGAACCCAATAGTAATTTCATATTTTCAATCCGAGTTACCATTTAAATGTTATGAATTTTACAATAAAATAATTTTCACTTAATTATTTTATTTACGCCCAAAAACTAACTTTCACTGGTTGGACACTCCGACCAATGTTATTATCTACCTAAAGAGAGTATACCCTTATGAGTTTAGTGGTGGTCTCAGATTTTCAGTCTGAGTTACTGTTTGTGAGTTATAAGCGTTTCAAAAATAAAATAATTTTTTTAATTTTTTTATTTAATATTATGCCATTTTTGGGGTTTCTCACAAGAGGCCCCCGCCGACTAAACTTAAGTCGCGCCTAGGGTAAACCCGCTAGCCTGAACGCAACAGTGCCCTCATATTTCTGATCTGAGTTACCATTTAAGAGTTATTCCACTTTTTTCAGGAAAATTGTTTAAGCGTGCTAATTAAAACATAACCAAACTTCGAAGGATCATTCCGGGCACTCTGGGCCTCAGAATTGCACTCTGTCTAATTTTTCGGTCTCGAAATAATTCCATAAAATTAAATAAAAATTTATATAGAATTTATGATACATTATATCATAGGGGTTTATTTTCCTTTTTGGTCTTACTATTTGGATTATCATAGACTGAGGACTAGGGTGTAGTTGAAAATGGCTAAAGAGCACATGTTTAGATTCATGTACCCACATACAGAGGGGAGAGACCAAATTTACATGGGTGAGAAATTAATGTTATGATTTTCACTTTTATAGTTGATTGATTTCCACCTAGAGTGGCACACTTGGGTGTGATGTTATAGGATTATGAGATTTTGATCCTTGGCTCAACATGGAGAGGGAGTATTATTTATGCATCATGGTAGGCACTTAGGCTCATATAAAGTATGTTTATACTTGTGATTGTCATTGGGAACCTGGAATGCACTAAGAGGTTTTGGTTGTTTAAAATGTCAATAAAAAGTGAAATAGAATTTTCCTACTTAACCTTTTTGGTGGAATTCTACTCAGCCTACCTAGGTATGTGGTTCCTAATGAGATCAGATGTGATGCTATGTGTATATAGTATTCATGGTTATGACTCTGTTATGCGTATACATGGATGATAAGAAGGGGGTGAGTCATTTAAAGTGTCAATAAGAATATAAAAATCATTTTTATTCTTAGAATTTAGGTGGAATTATACATAGAACCCTCAGGTTTATGATATAAAATGTGGATGATATGTGATTCCTGACTCTGATATGGGTAGGTAAGGGGCCATGAGGCTTGATGATAAAACATACTTGACTCTATTATGGGTAGGTAATGGACCATAAGGTAGGTTGTCATGTGACCTTGGTGCGGTAGGGGAGTGTAAGGGTGGTGAGATGCACTACATGTTACAACTCTACCTGTCTATGATTTATATATTAATTTTATGTCTATTTGACCATTATATTTGGTCTTTATTATGATTACACCTAAATGACTTCTGATGGAGAATCTGGAGGGTTAAGATGTGGTTATTCATGATAATTCATAGGATGAGTTCCTTGAGGGTCAGGATGATCATGAGCTATAGGTACATGATCCATTAGAGGTGGGGTGGCTGCAAAAGATGGAAGATTTTGGTCCTTGGAAAGATGAGAATCTCAGGGTGATCTTGGTGCAAGTCATACACATCATTTCCAGGGGAGATTAATGAGATGAAACATTCATGTCTTACTTAACTTGTGAGTTATAGTCTCATCACCCACCTTTATTTCAAGGTGAGGGTGGAATGCAAGAAACAAATAACTGGATCAATTTGATCCAAGATATTTTTGACTTGCTCAAGACACCCCTAGGATAGAGGGTGAATCTAGATACTAACATGATCATAGGATTGGAAAACCATTAGTAGGACATAAATGTGTAGGATAGAAGACATAAGGGACTGTCTTGGAAGGATTTTGTGGATAGGTTCTTCAAGAACTTCTTCACAGAGAAATTGAGGGAGGATAGAGCCCACGAGTTCATGAATATAAAACAGGGGGATACATCCTTTTGGATTCTGTGGTTAACTTCATTGAACTGTCCTAATTTTTTTCTTCTTTGGTGGGTGATGACACCACTCGAGTGAGGTGATTTAAAGATGGATTGCAGCTTTCCATTAGGGTCCAGGTGAATATATTCAAACTGAACTCATTCTCAGAGGTAGTAAATTGGGCCCTGATAGATGAGGGTAATTTTACAGACCATTCCTACTCGATACAGGTGATATAATTGGGTTAGATTAGAGTTATTGCTATAGTCATATAAAATAAGGACCTTGAGGATTCTTAGTAGGGTATTCATGACATAGATTTTGGATGGCCCCAATGAGTGTTTTTTCAATAGTGTTCTTCGATCGTGGGAATTCTTGGTATGTTCGGACCTAGTGTGATTATGTTTCTAAGGAGTGTTAGGTGTTTAGCTAGATGGGGAATCTGGAGAGGTTCTACAGGAATCCTTCTTAAATATCTAGGATCTAGGAACTAGGGTAGACTCAGGGACCTAAATTTAGACCGAGAGTGGTACTGGGAGATGGTGGCCATGATTATACTACATGTGGAGGTCATGGAAGAGAGAGACCCAACAGTGGTGTCAATGGTCGGTAGCTGGTGGAGCTCTGCAGGGAGGTCAGGCCCCAGGTAGTTAGTATTTAGGCCAGGTGCATGTTGTTGGGATACCAAGGTAAACGTAAGCCGAAGACAAGATAATGTTTAAAGGTATGCTATGATTGTTGTCATGGACCTTTTATTTTGGCATGACCAGTTTTTGTGAATGAGGTGCGCATAATGTAACTAAACTATCAACACGCTGGTTAGTATGTGGGCATCAGATATGATGTGTGATATGTATGAGGTTCATAACCATCAAGAATATGATGGTAATTCATATATATATATGATGCATGATTATTTTTGAGCATCTGTTGAGATGCAGGACTTGTGGGCATCTGATGAGATGCGAGACTTATGGGTGTCATGTGTGGTAGGGGTATGAAATGGGTATCTGATGAGATGTGGGACTTGATGGGTGTCATTCATGAAATAATTTTGGATTGATCACCTAATGTTATATATGAATGATGATATGTCATGGGAGGAATTTTTTGTTTGAGGATGGTAATTAGAACCATCAAATATTTAATTTTGGGTCGAGAAGAGTTTGAATAGGTAATTTATAAGGTTGGCAGTTCCAGAAGGGGAATTGACCAGGTCTAATAATTGGGGTAGAATGATATAATATAAATAATATGGGTATGTTCAGAACCATATTTGGGTAAATCTTGATATCTCAGGTATGGGTTATTTTAAGGTGGGTAGATTATAACGTCCCAGGTTTTTGAGTGGGTTGAAATTCCCAACCTTTTTGATTTTATTGTTAATGGTTAGGCCAAGTTCCTTTTGGGGATTCAGAACCTAATTTTGAGGATTTTAATTCCCCAAGGATTTTTTTAGATGAATTTCAAGGATCATCAAGAGCCTCAAGAGTTTTAATGGGTTTTGAAAGTTTCAGGCTATGAAAAACAAGTTTTGGGAAAAGGTAAATAGGTGTTCATGGTTGGCACACAGTCTGTATAACCAGGTTTCCGAAACTGTAAGGCCTATTTTCTAAGGTGAATGGATAGATTAAACTGTGTATCCCCATCCTATCAAAAATGTAAAGTGGTTCAAGTTTTCAGAGTCACCCACATGATTAGTGCACGATTTTTCAAAATGTGTGACCAAACTATGTGAGGTGTCTGACCTTGGAGAGTGAGCACCGTGCGATTGACACACAGTTTGTTGAATCATGCAGTAACCATGCATCATTATAAAGAGAAAAAATGACCATTTTCCCCTTCCTCATTTAACATTATATATCCTCTTTATATCAACCCATGCACAACACCTCTCTTCCCATTTGTGGAGCTCCTCTCCCTCTTCTAGGATTTGAGCCTCCAACCTTGTTAGAGATCTGATTCAAGCTCTATTGGTGGCTACAAATTCCTCTTGGTATGGCAGTCAATCAGTTAGCTTATATTTATTTTTTATCTAGGCATACTGAATTCTAAATCCATGTGATCTATTTTCCCTATTTTCTAAGAATTTATCTAAATGCTATATTTCTCTCATTTAATCTCAAGTTAGAGGATTATATTTGATGAGCTAGCACCTATGAGTATAATGTATGTGGTTCTTAGATTTCTCCTTAATTTTATAGGTTCTATGAGGTACATTCTTAAATACACACGTGTGGTTTTTCCAAGTGAGACCATTAATTAATTAATTCTTTTATATAAATTGATAACTTGATATTCTTAGATTCTAATGGGTATACTTTAGCCTATATTTAAATTTATTAATATAGGTAAGGGGATTTTAACCAACTAGGAAGGTTAAACAGGTGAAAAAGAAAATATTTTCAATAATTTTTCTTTTTAATTCATATGGTTCTAATCCCAAATAAGTTTTATTTTATAGGTAATGTTTAGATTTTATGGTTTTAGAAGCATTTTGAACTTAATTTTAAAAATTGACTAATTTTGGATTTTAACTAATTTAATTTATTTCTTTATTTGAGCCATAATTTGTTATAAATTGATCCAAATTTAAAATTTATTCTTTTTTAACTTTATATGTTCATTGGGATTAATTTTATTCTTATGGACCCAAATATCAATCCATCATTTGAAGATCCAAAACCATCTTATAAGTTGGGCCCCCAAATCTATGTACAGATATGAATACTTTTGAAATGGGACCATATCTCAAAAATGGACTATCCAAATGAGCTGAAATTTACATAGAGAAAGAAATCATCTGAAGGAAAATCTTTTATTTTTGCGTCCATGCATGATTCCCTATTTTTAAAATCCATAAATGCATGGGAAATTGGATTTCGGGAATACGAAGAGTCTACCTGGCCAGATTAATGTTCTAGAGTAAATTGACTATAATGCATTAATTACATGTAAAATCAAGCTGATTTTTTTCATATATAGAGTTGAGATAGAGGAACAACTTTCTAGAATACCACTTGTTCCAATTTGATCATTAATTATGTATACCATGCATAATGTTTTGGAGGAAGATTATGAAGCCAAAATATTTCACTCCTCTCCCTATAAATTTTGAATTCCATAACCATTAAAAGGATTGGAAGCTACACTGAATATTTGGATGAAGTTATGTTGTAGTTTACTACCATGTTGTCTTTTATTTTCATTCTATAATTTCATTTCATGTTTTAATTTTACAGCCCCTATTCCACTATTATTTTCTCTCTCTCTTCTGTTTTCTCTTCCTGTTTTCTTCTTCACTATGAACTATTATACCCATGATCATGAGTAGATAACCCAAGGAAGTTACTAGGAGAGTAATCCATTAATGAAACCAAGTCTTTGAACATTCATGCTAAATGATTCTTATTTTCTTAGAGATTGGCTGGGGTGGATCTTAGTGGGTAAGGGACCTCAGTATCTCCACTTTCCACCTGAGGTTTATCTTTTACTTATACAATATTCTCTCTTTATAAATAAGGTGTATGTATGGTGTAGTCGATCTAGTGAATTGTATATTCACATCTATAGGTTAAAGAGTATGTGCACACAAATTATGGAGTGTGTTCATTAAGTAAATTTGTAACTAATAATAAGACAATTAAGGTTCACCTAAGGTGATAATCTAGGTAATATATTCTTTCTAACTTCATTTTGTTTTTATTAATTGTGTTTTCATTGCATTATCTCAAAAATATTTTAACTAAGTGAAAAATAGGGGTTTAACTAGGTCGTTCTCTTAAGAAGATGTTGCGGTAAATCACTCACTACATCTAATTCATTTTTTATTTTTTTAATATTTTTTTATTTATGAAATAAAAATAAAATAAATTTATGTTTAAGAATTTATAATGAAATACTATAATTAAATATTCATATTAAAGGAAAACTTGATTAATGTAGAAAAATGAAGTTAGAAATAAAGGATATATTATTGATAGAATCAACCATAGTGAAACTTCATTGTCTTAATATTAGTTTCAAATTTACTCAATGAACACACTAAATCATATGTTTGAACTTCCAATTCTTACTATGGATGTGAATATATTGTGTACTTGATTGAATACACTGTCCATCCACCTGCTCGATCAAGGGAAAATATTACAGAAGTAAAAGCTAAACCTTAGGTGGAAAGTGGAGACACAAATTTTCCTTACCTAACAAGATCCCCCTAAGACTTACTCTAAGAAAATAGGAAACATTAATAATTAAATTTCAAATAATTGGGTTCATCACTAGATTAATCCCCTAATAACTTCCTTGGGTTATAAACTCATGATCATGAGAAAAGAGTTGACATTGAAGAAAAAAATGGGAAGAGAAAACAGAAGAGAGATAGAATAAGAGAGGAACTATAACACTAAAATTAAAACATGAAATGAAATTATATAAATAAAATAAAATAAAAATAAACTAAAATATATCATAACTATGGCCAAATATTCAGCTTAATAGCTGATCCTTTAAAAGGTTATGAAAATAAAAATTTATAAGTAGATTAGTAGAATATTTTGGCTCTAAAATTTTCCTTTGAAAGTGTATACATGGGATACATAGTTAATGAAAAATTTGGGAAAATTTGTCTTATTTAAAGTTGTTCCTATATATCTCTTATATCTACTAGAAAAATTTAATACTGATTGGACAAGTAATATATTAGTTATGATTGATTTACTATAGAAAATTATCTATCCATAGAGAATTTTTGTATTCCCCAAATATTATTTCCCATGAATTTTTATCCTTGATAAAGAGGGAATCACCTGTGGTCACAATAATAATAGTTGTTCCTAATAAATATTTCATTATCCTTTTAGAATTTAATATTATTTGGGTTGTCCATTTGTGAGATATGGTCCCATCTTCAATAGTACCTAGATCTGTTCATAGATTTCGAGGACCGACTTGTGAGCTGGTTTTGGACCTTCAAATGATGGATTGAGCTTCAGGTCCAAAAGAATAAAATGATGCAAAAAATTATAGAAACCTAAGAAATAATAAATTTTCAATTTCTTTTAGTTTAGAAAAAGGCGTGGCCAAAATAAAGAAATAAATTAAAACAGTTAAAATCCAAAATTTGGCTATTTTTGAAATTAAGCTCAAAATGCTTTTAAAATCATAAAATATGGAAATTATCCTTAAAATAAAACTTTTGTGGGATTAAAATCATTGAAATTAAAAGTAAAATTATTTAAAATATTTTATCTATAAATTCCTCGACACTTAAACATTTAACTCATGGTAAATCATCTAATACCAAGGTCAAAATAAACTTCTCAAAGCATAAATTAAAACACATATAAATTGTTATATCAAAGTAAATATCATTCCTCCTACATGGATACAAATTTTTTAACTCCTAAAAAATTATAAAAATTCATTCAATCAGATGTTAATCCTTACATACATGTCATATCTACCTCCCTAGAAAATTATTTATCTCTTCACTCAATGATTTTTATGGAGTTTTTCTCATTCACAAGAATATGTCTGATCTCCATAGGCTTTATATATTCCTAGTATATCCACTTCAAATATTAAAAGATATATCAATCACGAGGTATTTTTCATGGGTTGTTTTGAGGCTAAGGGTTAGTATGCTTTAAATGTAAAAACATATGAGCCAGAGGGAGGATTAACCTCTAAAGTGAATTAAATGCATGAAAATAGCTCTGTACAGAAAAACTGGTCGACCATCCTTGCGAAGGTGGAGTGATGATATCATGACGTGTGGTAAGTAGGAGTAGTTCCAAGTTGTCTTGTTTGGGTGATTTCCTCTAAAACCTATAGGTCATGTAATTGTCTCTAAGCCTTCGAGCACTATAAGGGTTTTACATCACCCATTGAAAGGTGGAATATAAAAAAAAGGCCTTTGGGACATTCATTCCTTAATCAGATTGGAAATTAATCACCTCTACACACCTCATCCTTTTATTGTGAAGTTTACACTTAGAATTTCAGTATCAATGATAAATTTATTCCCTCTTTTCCCCAATTTGTAAAATTGTTTCATCTTGAATTCAGATCTAGATTTCTCTTCAAAATCATATTTTTGAGGAAAAGTAAGGTAGCTTTTGATCATAAAATATTGGAGAACACTTAGACTATATTTTTAATGATATTTGGGTCACCCATACATCTGTCCATAATGAGATTTTTTACACCAAATAAGTAATGGAAACACTTTTTTTACAATTTTAACTCCAACAGATTCTTTAAGAAATCAAAATAAAACTCATCTTCTCCCTCCCCCACAGTTTAGATTAATAATAATCATGAATTTAACTTATAGAGAATGCTGGAAAGAGATAAATGGATTGTAATGTGGCTACCTAAAAAATAATTTCATAGATAGTAGGGGCTTAATAAATGTTAGAGGTAAAGGTATGCTAAAATTAGAGTTCAATGTAAAAACATATTTCAATATGGTGCCTCAATCATACTTAACACATTACATAAAAAATATCTTTGGAAAAGATTAAAACAAAAAGTTATGGGTTAAAAACATTTGTAAAGATTCTTAAGAAAAAAATAAATATAAAGAAGATATAAAATGGGTCTAGAAACCTCTCAGGTTGGGAAACATTTTCAATTCAGATTGTACAAGAGCACCTGAGCTTCACAATAGATCAAAATTTTTTAAATGAAAAGATCAAATAATCATTTAAGTCATCTAACATTCAAATCAATCAACATTCAAAAAACACTAATATGGTTTAAATTTTACAATGTATTAAATTCAGCTCAAGAATCTTAAAAACAAACCAAAAATAAAAAAATTAAAACATGAAAAACAAAATAAAATCACACACAAAATTCCTAAATAAAATTCACCCCTCACCCAGAATAATTCCATTTACTTTATTATTTTTAGTTAAATTAAGAAAATTATATCAGACAAAATTTTAATTGGTTGAAAAACATAATAAAGAAAAGTAAAGAAACAACTTGATTTATTTTTCAGTGTCAACCTTGAGTAAAGCTCCTAACTGAAACCACTTTAAAACTACATGAATGAAAAAAACATAACATAAGAAAAATAAATAAATAGAAATAGAAATGAGAAAGAAAAGGGATAATACTAATTTTAGACCCCCAAGAGGGTGCTAAGTTTTTACTTCCCCTACTAAGGTAGTTATAAAGGATTATCGCTAATCAGAAGGTGGATGGGGTTTCTTCGAGATGAAACACCACGTGTGATGTTTTTTAGTGTCCTGAGTAGACTCTGAGAATAGAGAGCCCCGAATAAGAAAATAAAATTACCACCCAAGAATAACGAATAAATATATAATTGGAGGTCCACAGTGGGAGGGAAAAGAACATAGGGGTGCTCTTGATTAATATTTTTGGTGTCCTCCTCCAATGGTATAAAAGTTTTCCTAGAGGAGGTAGTCGCACCACCACCAGCTTCTTCAAATCTTCTTCTATAACCACTAGTTGGGTGGTATCTTTCCAGAAATACAAGGTCTTATGCATTTATATTGTGTAAAAAATATCCTAAAAGGCTAAGTCAGAAAATAATTCAACTTGAATATGATTAAAACATGAATAACCAGTAAAGAAATGTTCTCTTTCAAGTAATTCATCTTAGAAATTGATCTCTTATGGAAGGAGCATTGGAAACTAAATCACATTTGGTGCATATCAATTATATTATTCCAAATAAAGAGAGAGGAAAAAAAGGTACTCATTTTTCATTATCAGGTATAGAAAGATCAATTTTCAGGTTATCTTTAATAAAGTGATTCCAAGATTCTTCCAAAAAATATTTATCTCCCATAAGTACATCAACTAGAATATTTTCTTCAAAGACCTCCTTGATAAATGGTTGTGTACGGAAGGATATTATTAATTACTTTAGTATATATTTATTAACCAAATAAGTTTATTTAATATAAAAAATGATTTGTGAAATCTCATCCACCACACATTCTTATTTAGGTTCAGATTCAGGTTTAGGATGCTCCATTAGAGCATAAATATATTCTTATACCCTTTCTATTTTTCTCTTTAGTTTTTGTATATATTATTTAAGTTTTTTCATTTATGGTTCATGGTAATTTTGAACTTATTATTGCACCTATGACTGTTTAGTCCATTCTTAATAATTTGAATTGAAATACATCACAAACAAAGATATAATTTTTTAGTTTTTTTTTGAAATTTATGATTTTATTATTATTTTTAAATAAAAAGAAAGGAAAATTATTTAAAAATTGAGAATAAAAATAACAATTAATGACTAAATGAATCCTCATAAATGGAACCAATTTCATGAAGTGTTGTTGTGCACTATCAAAATAGTTTAACTAAGTGTGGCACAAGGGCTGACTTAGGGCATTCTCTTAAAGAGATATTGTGGTCAATCACTCACTAAATCAAATTCACTTTTTATTTATTATTTTTATTTTTATTAATGAAATAAAACTAAAAGAAATTTATTTTTATGAATTGAGAATTTAATGATACAATTAAACATTTGGATGTAATGAAAGCACAATGAATTCAAACAAAATGAAGTTAGAATGAAAGGAGATATTCTCGAGAGAATCACCCCCAGTGAAACTTCATTATCTTCTTATTATCTTGAAATTTACTTAATGAACACACACCCTAATATGTTTTAAGATCCTATTATACCCATGGTTGTGAATATACAGTGCAATCGACAAACTACACCATACATCCACCTCCTCTATTGAGTGATACTATTTTATAAGTGAAAGACAAACCTCAGGTGAGAGATGGAGACACAAAGGTACCTTACCCACTATGATTTGCCTCAGCCTAAATCTAAAAAAATAAAAAAATTAAGCATGAATTTTTATATACTTGGTTTAATCACTAGATTAATCCCCCAATAACTTTCTCAGGTTAGTTACTCATGATCATGGGTATATGAGTTCACAGTGAAGAATAAAACAGGGAATGAGAACAAAAGAGTGATAAAATAAGAGAGGAACGAGGACACTAAAATTTAAAAATAAAATATGATTATGTAATGAAAATAAAATAAAAATGAGATTAAACTACAATATAAATTTGGAAAAATATTCATTGTAGTGTCTGATACATTGAATAGTTATGGAAATACAAATTTATAGGGAGAGGGATGAAATATTTTGTTTCTAGAATCTTACTTCAAAAGTTTAAATGTGGGAGACATATTTAATGGCCAAATTTTGAGAAATTTTCTTCCAGAAATTTTTTTATCTATATATTCTATGTAGAATTAAAAATTGAAGCTATATTGGCCCCTTAATAATTAAGTTATGGCTGATTTAATTTGTAAAATTAATCTATCCAGGCAGATTCTTCATATTCCCCAAATCAACATTCCCATGCATTTATATCCTTAATAAGGAGGGAATAATTAATTTACATAGTAATAAAATCTATTAATATAGATGATTTATTTATACATATAGAATTTAAGCCCATTTTTATTGTCTATTTATGATATATGATCCCATATTCAATAGAACCCAAATCCATGAATAGATTTTGAGGCCTGACATGTGAGTTGGTTTTGGACCTTCAAATGATGTATTGAGGTTTGGGTCTAGAAAAGTGACATGAATCAAAAAATAGAAACCTAAAAAATAATAATTTTTCAATTTGTATCAGTTTAGAAAAATTTATCTACAAAATGTATAAATAAATGAAAATAATTAAAATCCAAAATTAATCCATTTTTGTAATTAAGATAAAAATGATTCTAAAACCATAAAATGAAACAATTACCCATAAAATAACACTTTGGTGGGATTAAAAATATTGAAATTAAAATTAAAATTATTTAAAATATTTTATCTATCAATTCCCCACACTTAGATATTTCACTCATGTGAAATCATCTAATGGTAAGGTCAAATTGTACCTGTCAAAGCGTAAATGACAACACATAAAAAATTTAATATAAAAGGAAATATCATGCCTAATACATGGATAAAAATTCATTAACTCCACAAAAATATTAAAAATATATTCAAAATCATGTTAATCCTCACATGTATTCTATATCTACCTCCCTAGAAAAATATTTATCTCTTCACATAAGGGTTTTTATATGTGGAGTTTCTTTCATTCTCAAGAACTTGTGTGATCTCCGTAAGATTGATATACTACCAGTATCTCAACTTCACAGAGTCAAAAATGTTTCAATAATGGGGTATTTTTCATAGTTTTTTCTGAGGATGATGGTTGACATGTTTTAAATGTAAAAACATCTAGGGGAGAATGAGGAGAGTTAAGCTCTAAAGTGAATTAAATGCCTGAAAATAATTCTGCTCAAGAATGGTGTGATCCTCAATCATATTGAAAATTAATTAGCTACTAACACATCTTCCATTTATTGGGAATTTCACACTTTTAATTTTAGCATCAATGATAAATTTCTTCCCTCTTTTCTCCAATTTTTAGCATTGTTTCAGATTGAATTGAGATATGTATATCTCTTTAGAATTATATTTTTGAGGAAAAGTGAGACATATTTTAAACATCAAATATTGGTGAACACCTGAACCATATTTTTAATGATATTTTAGTCACCCTTACATATTTCCATCATGAATATTTTCTACCAAATCAGTAATGTAAACACTTATTTATAATTTCATCTCAAATAGATTCTTTTAGAAAGAAAAATAAAATTTATCTTCTCCCGCCTTCACACTTGAGCTCAACAATAATAATGAATTTTACTTATAGAGAAGTTTGGAAGGGGATAAATGGGTAGTAATGTGGCTATCTAAAGTAGAATTTCTTAGATATTAGAGGATTGATAATGGTTAGATGTAAAGGTAAGATGGAATTAGAGTTCAATGTAAAAAGGGCTTTAAAAGTGGTCCCTCAATCATACATAAAACATTCCATAAAATATATCATCTTTAAAAAAGATGAAAACATCAAATTATGGACAACATTACATGTCTAAATACTTTAAATAAAAATAAAAGTTTAAAGAAGATATCAAATAGGTTTATAAACCTCTTTGGTTTGGAAATATTTTTAATTCAGATAGTACTAGCTTACATGGGTTTCAAAATCAATCAAACATTATTAAATGAAAAGATCATAAATCAGGAAAGAAAATCCATTAAAAAATCATTCAAAACCTAAAATATTCAAATCAAGTAATGTTCAAAAAACACTATGATGGTTTTGATTTTAAAAATTATTCGTTTCAGCTCAAGAATCATAAAAACACAATAAAAATAAAAAATAAAATCATATAATATTTAGAGAAAATGAAAAAAATGGAACTACACCAAAAATTACTAAAAAAAATTACAACCCTCCCCCATACGTTTTTCATTTACTACTCTATTTTAGTTAAATAAAGATAATGATTTTCATGCTGTATTTTAATTTTCAAGCAAAAAAATAAAGAAAAGTAATGACACAACTTGATTTATTTTTTAGTGATAGCCTTGAGTTATGCTCCTAGATCCCACCGCTTTAAAACTACATGAAATAATGAATCAAAACATAACATAAGAAAAATAAATGAACAAAAAGTGAAAGATAAAAGAAAAGGGATAATTCTTGGTTTATACCCCTAAGAAGTTGTTAAGTTTTTACCACCCCTAGTAAGGTAGTTGTAGTGGATTATCACAGATTAGAATGTGGGTGAGATTTGAAATAAACCACCACATGTAACGTTTTTTGGTTTCCATGATTATATTCTAAGAATATAGAACCAAAAAGAATAAAATAAAATTAATAACCCATAAAAAAGAATAAAGATAAAATTTGAGGTCCAGTGTAGGAGGGAAAAGAAGATATGGGTGCTCACTATTAATATCTTTGGTGTACTCCTCCATATGGTATACAAGTTGTTGTATAAGAGGTAGTAACACCACCACCAACTTCTCTATCTCTTCTTCTACAGCCACTAGTTTGGTGGTATCTTCCCTATAATCCAAGTCCAACTACATTTGTGTTATGTTAGAAATATCAGAAAAGGATAATTTATAAAACAATTCAATGTGAATGATATTAAAACATTAAGAATCAATAAATAGATATTCCCTTTTAAGTAAGTCATATTGGAAATTGACCTTTTCTGGAAGGACCATTGACAACTAAATCTCATTATGTGAATCTTCATTATCTTCTTACAAAAAAAGATAGAGTTAGAGAGGCATTAATTTTTTATTTTCAAGGATAATAAGATCAAGTTTTAAGTTATCTTCAACAAAGAGATTATAGGAATCTTCTAAAAAACATTGATCTCCCATAAGTATATTAGATGAAATATTTTATTCAAAGACCTCATTGATAAATAGCTGAGTGAGGGATAATATTATTAATTCATTTATTATCTATTTATCAATGGAATTAGGTTCCTTAATATAAAAAATAATTGGTAAAATCTCTTCCACAACTACTTCTGGTTCAAGTTTAGATTCAGGTTTGGGTTTCTCTAGCAGTGCATGAATATATTCTTATTTTCTCTCATATTATCTTTTTATTTTTTTATATGTATTATTTAAGTTCTTACATTTGAGATTCATGATTATTTTGAAATTATTTTTTCACCTATGATTGGTTAGTCAATGTATAATAATTTGAATTGAAATACATTACAAACAAAGCTAATGTTTTTTAGTTTTTTTGAAATTTATTATTTTTTTATGTTTTATTAATGAATGAAAAGAAAATTATTTACAAAATGTGAATAAAAACATTGAGTGAATAATGATTTTATCCCTAGATAAAATTCCAAATTTATGAATCATTTTCATGAATGCTCTCAAAATATTTTAACTGATTCAGCACAAGGGATAACCTAGGTCGTTCTCTTAGGGAGCTATTATGGTAAATAACTTACTAAATCTAGTTTAATTTTCATTTTTTTTATTTTTATTTATGAAATAAAACTAAATGAAATTTAGTTTTAAGAATTGAGAACTCAATACTAAATTTAAATATATAGATTTAATTCAAACACAATGAATGATAACATCTCAGGGTGAATGGAATCTGAGGTCGATTCATGAAGGACCTTCCCCACCAGGGCTCAAAAGTATATTTTCTACCATTAAAGTTGAATCTAACATTGTTTCATTTTTTAGAGATCTTCTCATAGTTGTCTTGTCATGGGAGGATCCATGGAATATCTTCAAGATTCAAATATTATTAGGTCTTGTTAGATATTATTGGATGTTTATCAAGGATTTATCAAAATTAGCATCACATTTGGCTGATCTTTCCATTAAAGGGGTTAAGTTCAAAAGGGATTCTAAGTGTCATACATCATCCTATAAGATGAAACAACTTCTAAAATCCACCCTTATATTGATCTTATATGAGCCTAGTAAAGGATATGTGGTTTACTATAATACTTCTAATGATGGTCTGGGTTGCGTGCTTACGCAAGATGATAACATTATAGCCTATTATGATCATTAGATTTGGACGCATGAGTAAAATTACCCAACTCATGGTTTGGATCTTATTGTAGTTATGGACGTGCTTAAGTATTGGTGGCAGTATCTTTTGGGGAGAGGTTCATATCCTTTTTCGAACCATAAAATTTGTTATGTGTTGTAATACCCCAAGGTTTTTCAAGTAAATTTAATTTAACGCATGAAAAACTGAGTCACTATATAATGACAATTTGTTTTAATGATATAGTTTTAAAATAGTGTTTAAACATAATTTTTCCTCTTCTGTATCATGAAATTTAAAAAACAAACAAATACGGTTGCGATCACTAAGTTATTTGGAGTATGATAGGACAAACTAAAATTTTTGGTGAACAATAACATACCCTTATGAATAGTCATATGAACTTTATGAATATTAAATCGGCCAAATGTATAGTAACATCACCCATGAATGTATAAATAATATTTGGGTATCTTATAATTAAAAAAATGATCATAGTATAAGTATTGATATTTTTGTAAATAATTAATATTTAATTATGATTTTATGATTAATATAATAATTTAAATGAAAATTTATTTCCATGATATGTAATAATAAATTATTATCTTAAGGTTATAAAATAATTTTATGATACCTAAATTAAATTTTGAAGGTGTTATAAAATTAGTTATAATTTTTTAAATGGTTATTTTTTGAATAAATTATGATTTTAATTAAAAATTAAATTTATATTATTTAGTAAATTATTTTAATACAATGGATTTTATTTTTTAATTCTATATATTGAAAATTTTTTTGGGTGATTTTTTATAATTTTTCTGAAATACTAGAATTTTTGGTGAATAGTGAAATTCGATAATTTAAGAAATGTGCAAAATAAATGAATTTTTTCCTCATGCTTGAGTCATGAACGATGTAAATAGAAATTGGTTCAAACTCATATGTACCTATTTCTATTTTTGGTCTTAATAATCAATAATATTCATAGTATTGAGCAAAGATATTAAACTAATGAATAAAATATTGGAAAAACCCTCTTCTCCTCCATTATAAATACCACCCCTACCCCCCTCTTCGTCTCACACCTATCTAGATTTTATAATTGTATAAATTTTTCCCAAAACCCTTACCAATTCTCTTCCTTATGTCCAAGACCTTATGGTATCACCATAAGGCCAATACCAAAGGCCTTAAGGAGGATCTCAAGCGGAAGAGATCAAGAGGTAAAAATCCTCTTTCAATTTCCTGTTTTTTCTTTTCAATTATTTTCTTTTCTTATACTCTATTACCATACCATTATCCAAGAGGAATTAAAGAACCATTATCACATATATACTATATATTTATCATGTTTATGGAAAAATTTATCATCATACTTCTCATCTCTCACTTATTCTAAAAACAAAAACATGATGTGTCGATTTAACGACATCATGGACGATGTATCTTCAATTTCCATCACTTCCTTAAAATATTGTCATAAAACCATTAATATGGATAAAATAATACTTTATTATACAAATTTTATTATATATTATTTTTTGTAACCAGTTTTCATGCATACTATTAATTGATAAAACAAAAATGTTTTGTATTGATCAAAATTCACCAAAAATAAACTAACGATTATCCTTAACAATTTATATAACGATTCATACCCATAACATATAAAAAAAAGATTTATGGAATAATTTAATATTCAGGAAGCATGTTTATGATTTTTCATTTCACTTCTAGAGTTTATTTTCCATTCGAAAATAAAATCCATTACGAACGGATCATGGTAACCACGTAAAGAACACACCCAAAACAATGTAAATAACAAAATATTATTAATAAATGCATGGAATGATGTTATAAAATGGTCATATAAGGTGTTATAAAAAATATTATTCTTCTTTAAAGTATTAATAAAACTCTTTTAATCATTATACAAGAGGTTTAATCATGTTATAATTAATATTAATGTGAGGTAAGAGAATTCACAACCCAATTTCAATTCTTTGGGTTAACCTTCTACTCTATTAATTATACGGTATTACTATTATTTATGTGATGATTTTTTATGTTATTTTATATTATGTTTATTTATATTGTATCCACATATCCATACCATTATATTTATTCTCACTCTAATTATACTTGTAAGGTACTTTCCTTTTAAAATTATTTTAAAAGTCTCTTTAATAAAATTCAAAAAGATTATTTTTTTATATATATGGAATGAGTGATTTCTCCTGATATCATGACGATTTATTACTATGATATGTTCCTTGGATATAGTTATGTTGTTTTGATCCCATTATAGCTCAAGATATGTTGGGTTGATCCCATTATAGCTCAAAATATGTTGGGTTGATCCCATTATAGCTCAAGATACGTTGGGATAAGCCCATTATAGATCAAGATATGATGGGTGAGCCCAACTGTAT
Organism: Viscum album; assembly: GCA_963277665.1. Lineage (NCBI taxonomy): Eukaryota > Viridiplantae > Streptophyta > Magnoliopsida > Santalales > Viscaceae > Viscum > Viscum album. The sequence goes on along the minus strand of OY728147.1, from coordinate 1,687,657,284 downwards.
CTCTCCAATGCATTGAATACTCCATATATAGAATTTTACTGAATGGTTATTCCATGTTTAAGGGTGATTTTTAGGGTGATATGGAAAATATATCCCAAGGAAACTACATGACATTTCTATGCATGCTAACGAGTTTTATATGAAATGGGTTTTATTGAATTTCATGTTATCATTTGACTAATGATTTATTTATTTATATCCCTTACTAAGACTTTTTTTCTTGTTCCAAGTTTTTAAATGCTTTTCACAGGTTAAAAAGACGTGTAAGAGAAAGAAGAAAGAAAATTTAAATATTATGAAATTTTTTCAAAAAAATTATGTTTTATTTGAAAAGTTTTATATTTTGGAAAAGTGGATACTATTTTACTAGTATCCTCATGTATGATTATGGGATGTTGTGTATGTTTTATGTCATGATTATCTATAACACTAAACCTAAAAATACCCTTAATGTGTAAGAATTTATGTTGTTGTCTAAAAAATCAAGAGTATTTAATGTTTTAAGGACGAGTCATTATAGTTGGTATTATAGGATGGTTTATATAACTTTAGGTGTTATGATGATGTTAATATAATACCATAAATGATTTTTTTTACTTTATGGTTGATTTGAAATTATATAGTATTTAATGATTACCATGTTTATTCGTCTAAGATATGCCTGCTCAGAATGGTTTTTTGCATAATAAATAGGGAAGATGAAGTAGGAAGGAACCAAGGGGATGATATCTGTCTAAATTTGTAGCCCGGAATGGTGGAAATCATAACTGAGATGTTTATGAAAGAAATGACTCATCAGAATTAGGTGATAAATGGCGGTGGTTTCCATTATAGAGAGGAACCTGATTCACTATAAAGAAACATGTCTTTTGTGAAGCATTTTATGAGGCAAAGATCTCCAGTATTTAGTGGGTCCAAAAATACCTTGATAGATGAAGGATGGATCAATGCTCTATAAAAGATATTTGATGTCATGGGATATTTAAAATGTAAGATGGTAATACTATCCATTTACGATTTTGAAGGTGATTTTTTTAACTGTGGTCTCTAGTTAAGAATACAAGAGAAAGAGATAATATTGATAGCATGAAATGGGATGCTTTTAAGAGTATTTTTTTGTAAAAATATTTTCATAAAGTTTCTCGAGTTAGAATGGAGAAAAAATTCTTAAAACTAAAGCCAAAATATGTTGATTCTGTGGTAGTATATAAATACAATTTTACAAGACTGTCCAGGTGCGTACCAGATTTTACTTGGGATTTTTATTGTAAAATTAATAGATTTTACTGCAGTTTGAAACCATTTTTACGAATAGTTTTGGATTTAAAGGAGTTTATAATCTATGAGAAACTTGTTAAATGTGATGAAAAAGTTGAGTTTTCTAAATTGTATGTTCCTCGTGATGAAAAGTATAAGAAGTGGTCAAGTTGGTAGGCTTTTGTGAAGAATTCATCAAATAAATATGGAGGTAAGAGAATCAATTTCACTTCTTGTGAAAAGTGTGGTAAAAAGAATCATGGTGAATGCCTTATAAATTTTGGGAAATGCTACTGATTTAGAAATTTTGGGAACATGTCCCATGACTGCAAGGAAAATGATCTAAAAATTAATGAGAAGCCGATGGTGAGATGCTTTAACTATAAGGAATTGGTTCATTTTGTTAATGTGTGTCTGAAGCTAGTCACTCAGGCAAGAAATCAGCAAGATTGGAAGCATAAGGGTGTGGAAAAATCCTTTGAAACCACATCAATAGATGTTGATCCATAAAATGAGGTGGTATCAGGTAAATTTATTATTTTTATAGATTTTTCAAATGTGGTTTTTGATTTAGGGTCTACACATTCCTTCATTTCAGATAAATTTTCTGCAAAATTGTGAATTCCACCTCAAGAAATGATCCTAGAACTAATGGTAAAAACACCCGGAGGAAATAGTATGGAAAAAATAAATTATAATAATCTACCTATCTTTTTATGTGGAAAGAGTTTACGTGAAAACCTTTTTGTATTACCTCTAGTGGAGTTTGATGTTATTCTGGGTATAGACTGACTTTCTTTTTATCATGATAAGATAGACTGTAGAGCAAAAGAAGTTTTTTTTCAAAAAAGGTTTTATTTTGTGTATAATATTGAACCCATACCATTGATAACATGTCAAGAAGCTAAGAAACTAATAAAATATGGAAATGAAAGTAATATTACTCATATTTTGAAGATAAGGGAACTATCTAGATTAATTATGTTCAAGTGGTAAATGAATACCTAGATATTTTTCCTAATGATTTGCCCGGTGTTATTCCTGATCGAGAGGTTGAGTTTACTATTGACTTAGTTCAAGATGCTAATCTAATTTCTAAACTGCATTATCGAATTTATCAAAAGGAACTTTTAGAATTAAAAAAAAATTGTTGTATGAATTATTAGATAAAATATTTATTCAACCTAGAACTTCACCATGGGGTGCTCCTGTCTTGTTTTTTAAAAAGAAAGATGGTTCAATGAGAAATTTCATTGATTATAGAGTTTTGAATTAAATCACTATTAAAAAAGTATCTTTTACCTAATATTTCTGATTTGTTTGAACAACTCTAGGGAGCACTATATTTTTTGAAGGTTGACCCAAGGTCGGGGTACCATCAATTGAAAGTAAAAGATGTAGACATCCCAAAGACTACGTTCTGTACTAGATATGGTCTTTATGAATTTGAAGTTATTCCATTTGGGTTAATTAATCTACCTTCTTTATTCATGGATCATATGAATAGAATATTTCATGAGTTCTTAGATAAGTTTTTGGTTGTGTTTTTTGCTGACATTTTTTTTATTATAAAAATAAAGAGAAGCATGAAAAACTCTTAAATGTTTTTTGAAAACATTAAAATAAAAGAGTCTATAGAGAAAATTCAAAAAGTGTGAATTTTGGTTGAAAAAATTTCTTTCCTTGGTCATGTTGTTTTGAAAGATGACACAACTGTTGATCATTCTAAAACAAAAGTTATTAAAGAATGGACAAGACCCACAAATATAACTGAGATTTGTTATTTTCTTGGTTTGGTTGTCTATTACCAGAGGTTTGTTGAAAACATTGTATGGTTATTCTAACGACCCAAGATTGAAGTAAATGGAAATTACCTTAATTTTTCAGAATACTTAATACATGAAATGAATAGATTCCCAAAGACCGTATTAGTTTAGTGTCTTTAGAAACATGAAACATAATATTTTAAATTTCTGAAAGATATTTAACATATCCCATAAATAATTTCCCATTTTTTCCTAACTAAAACCTTTATTTATATCATGGGGAAAATAAAAAATAAAAAGGGTGAGATCAAATGCTTAGTAAGGGTAAAAATTGAGAACGTAAAACAAACCATAAAAATAATAATGTAACAACATGAACATAAAGTTTAAATATCAAAATCATGAGTCATGAAATAAATCGTTTCTGTTTGTAAGGCATAGATCATAAAGTAACATTAACCATGATAAAATAGAATTTTCATAAAACATGGAATTGTGGTAAAAAAATAACCACATAATATGATTTCCATAGTAGCCAAGGCATTTCTTCCAAGACCATCATAGTGGATAAACTCCATTACTGAACCAGGTTTACATGCCAATCTATCTATGTATTACTAAACTGGATTAGCTTGCCATTGTATCACTTTATTACTGAACTGGATTTACTTTCCATTCCAGTCATTTTTATCTCATGATATATAAATATTTTCTCAATTCATTGGAGGGAGATATAGCTCCCACCCATCTCATAATGAAACCATTCTTATGTGTGGCACAAAAAAATAGTTCTTATAACCCATGAAATAAAATGGGTTTCTTAAAAATCATTCCGCCATAATAAATTTAAAATAAATATATTTCATAAAAATAATTCCATTATAAACACAATAAAATAAAATTAATAATAGGGATATAAACATAACCATATGTAATCTTAGATGAAAAATAATTTTGATAAAACACTTGAACTTAATTCATGAAGAAAATATTCTTTCTTTTTCAAAAACATTTTCTTTTTTTAAAAATGTCAAACAATTATTTTTTGATAACATTTATTTGAAATATCCATTAATAAAATAATTACCACAATTATTTTGTGTAATTATTTAATATACTTATTTATGGAGTAAAAATAAAAAATAAAACAAAATAATGATGGTAAATTTAATATATTTATTTATAATATATTTAGTATAATTTATCTTCTATAAAATCAAACATTAAAAATGTTATACTTATTAAAGTATGAATGTGAAAACTTTAACATTACTTTAAATAAAATAATGTAAATGTCATAATCTATTCTATAAAGATTGAAATGGTCACTATCTTGACCTTTGGATGATTATGGTCTAGATATACTCTAATAATAAGATTTGGTCATGTGTTTGAGACTTTTTATGGTTATTAGGATTTTAATAAAAATTGTTTTGTTGATTTCTCATCAATTAATTAATTTTTACATCATTAAAGTATAAGACTTTAAGGTATTTATTTATTCCCTAAAAATTAAAAATAAATTACAATGATTTATTTAATTATTTTATATTTCCATGTACTATTTATTTTTTAATATATCACCAAGTTATCCCTATATTAAAATTATTATACTTATATGAAATGTGAGTTTGACATTTTGTCACTTTGATTGGTCTTATTAATATCTATGTACTTTTCATAGTCAAGTGGACATTAATAGATAATTTTTGAATCAAATATGTTAATGGTAGAATTTTATTCTCCCAATAGTATTTTGGTAGGTTTTAGGATAATTTTATAGTTCTTATCATATTATTTGATACACTAATTCACTCGATTAACCTTTAAATTCGGTAAATAAAAATTATTGTACTTACTATTCCTATTATGAAAAAAATAAAAGGGACCTATTTATATAATTTGGAAATTATGATTCCAAATATTGAATCCATTTTTATAAATTTAAAACACCGAATTGGCAAAAATTAATTTACAATTAATTCCTATTTTCAAAACTAGAAAGTGGGTTTTAAGAAGTAAAAACTATCAAAAGATTGACACTTGTTTACGTCCAATTTAAATGTGAAATTACTTACAATGAAAAAAATTGGATTAAATGATAAAACAAATTCCAATTAAAATTTAAAATCAATTAAAAATATAATCTAACTATATTAATACATTAGATGAATAGGCAGTCTTGAATTAAAATATAGTATTTTTTCACTATTCTTTAAAATATGAATTTTATCAGAAAAATACAAAAAATTAAACCAAAGTAAAATTTTGATGTCCTGATTGCAAATAAGATGTTTATTTTTTCAAATATAATATATAAAAGTGTTAAAAACTATATTTGAAATGGGTGCACCATCAAAAGGTGGAAAAACTTCATTTTTTGAAAAAAAAAATCTTTTATCTGAAAAATTGGATTTATTCTTATATCATGTCCTAAAAAATAAATAAGATGAACTTTAATGTTATATAAAATTCAAAATGTGGTTAATAATATTCATAAAAGATAGTTTATATCCCATTAAATAATAATATATCGTTTTTAGTGAAACTTAGTATTGCATACAACTCAAGCTATCAAGAAAGGCCCCTCTTGCATGTAATGCAAGTGAAGTCAGTGTTACGTTTAGTGAAATATTACTCTGGTGTTGTGTATAACATAATCTAAACATATTTATTTTATAAATTGAATAAAATCTATACCCAGTGTTGGATGAAATAAATTCTATCAAAATAAATTGAAATTGTGTGTAATGTAAGCCAATAATAGTGTTGTGTATACTGCAAGCTAATACGATGTTGCGTGTAGTACAAGATAATCTTGGTGTAGCGTAAATCACACAAATAAAATAAATTAAAAAGAATATATCTCATAAAATATTAGGGTGTAACATTATACCCCCCTTAAAATGAATTTCTACCTCGAAATTCATCGGGGTTATAACAGGTTTACTACTTGAAAGTTTCATTCATGGAAACCCACATCATAAAAAGGGATACTAAAACTTCATTTTAAAAAATAAGGTTAGAAACATAATGGTTAACCTAAGTAACTCATCATTGGGTTTCCACATAGGAGAACATAGATGGGAAGTGAAAACATGGATATGGAAGAAAAAAATGTAACCATCAAGTTCTGATGGATAGTGATAGAAAACAAGGTTTGGATAAAGTTAACCACCAAAAAGACATAAATCTATAATGATTTAAGGGACCATATGATTCATCGAATATAAAGGTACTAAGATAAATTTTTTGGTTTTCAATATCCTTTCCCTAAAGTTGAATAATTTTTCATGAGAATAAATACTTACTTGATTTTGGTAAAATCTCATCATTTTTCATGACTTGAACAATTTCCATATCATCTCTTATTTAAATAAATGTTGAATTTTATATTCTTGAAGTGTTTTTAGATCATGCAATCTATAGAAAAAATGATAGGTCATTCCATCTATCTCAACAAAATGGTTAACAAAGGTTATCAAATATGCACGAGTCTACCTATAGTGAGATAATATTTTAATCTAAATATATTCAACCGAAGTATTACTCATACTATACACAAATTAATAACCTTAAAATCCTTCAAAAAACTAAAAATATAAAACATTAGAAATAGGTGAACTAAATTGACTTAACATTTATCTCCCATATCTCATAAGGTAGTTCTTGGTAGTCACATTCCAAATATGTGAAAACCTTAATCATGTATTCTCTTAAAACATTTTAATAAAATGAATTACCATAAAAATTTAGTGAAAACAAGAATTATGTCAAAATTAACTCTTTCCACACACCAAAAAAACCAAAAATTTTATATAATCAAACCATGATATCACTTTGTCCTTATATCAGTACCAAGGTCATTAATACTATGAATTAACTCATTATCTTCTTATCCCATCATTATTCATATATCTTGTGATTTACCCTAATATATGAATATATTTTCGTGGTTACCAATACCATTCAACATATACATTCAAATACTTAAGGAAAAACAATAGTGTAACTATCCTTAGATTTTTTGTTATTCTACAGTACCATAAAATTACTTAAACAACATTATTCTTGATAAACATGTAATCATTACACTACCTTCTTAAACCATTGGACGATCTTCATCATTTTATTCCTTAACACAAATTTAATATCATATATCATTTGTAGTATCTTAATCATCAGTAACATAAATACTACCCATATGACCATGCCAATTCTCTTCGTGATATTTTCCATTAGGGAATTGATTTTAATAATTACTATACATTCCACATTTAGAACATTTAATCATCGTTGATGTCTTAGTAATACACACAAGTGCCTCAAACCAGTTGGTGAGGACTCAAAAAGTTCATCCAAGAGACTTGAGATCAAAACCAAGTGGAGGGATAATTTCTGGGTTACTATAGCTATACGGTTGCAGTACTGTAGCGGGTACTGTAGCAGCCATAACTATTCACCCATTTGGGATTTTGGGCCTCTAGTTTGGTATTCAGGCCCTTCAAGGACTTTGGTCCACCCATGTACTTCATACCACTAAGGACTTCGGGCCACCACAAGGCCTTCAGACCACCCCAAGGCCTTCGGGCCACATGATTAATGTAGTTTCCCCAGACAGACTCTACAAAAAAGAATCATCCCTAGAGGAGGATTCAAAGCAGGCACACCCACCAGAGGAGAACCAAAAAATTTGGAAGAATGAGAGGGTATGGAAATGCCATCGGGAACAGCCTGTGCTTTCACATGAAGCTTTACCGGATGTCCATGTGATGGTGGAGAGCTACCATCATGATGCTGTTGATGGGGAGGGGAAATTCCTTGTAGTTATAGTTTGGTTGAATTCTCTAAGACCTTCGGGTCATGTAATGTCTCATAAGGCTATATTCCATGTAATCTTTAAGCCTATGGGACTTGTAAGGGATCCCCTTCATACCTTGAAAGCGGGGTTATCAAAAATCAATAAAAAGAAAGCATTTAGGCTATTCAGGTCTTTACAAAACCATTATCCTTGTCCATTGTGTTAACTTGACCTTTTAATTTTCAATTACTAGATTTCTTCCCTTCTTTTCCACACCCAAAGAATCTTCAAGTTCCTTTGAAATATTCTCCTTGATACCACTTACCACATGATTTAAACGAGGAAAATTAAACTTTATTTCCTCTATGATCACCATGAAACTCCATCTTTCTCTTATTAGTTGGGTCATAAAACTCAAAAAGTTGGGATTATTGATCATATTATGAGATTTATAATTAGGAATAATAAAAATGTTTCACCTTCAAACTCCCATTTCATTTGGTTTCTCATGAATAATATCATTCCATTTTCCGTCATATTCTTCATTAACCTGAATCCTCCCGTTTCCAGCCATTTTCTAAAACCCAAAAATAATAGTTTGAGAGGCGAAAATCATACTAGGAAAACAATATAATCAATGGGGTGTAATTTCAATCACTAACATATTAGTTTTTATCCTAGGTTATTCATGATACTTACCATAATTATAGGGCTGTAACCTATAGTTAGACCTAGCCTTAGGGACATCCCTAGACAAACCTTAGAAATATATCTAGGGATCTCACTAAAGTTTTCTCATCCTAGTTTCCAAAGGTTGACTAAACCTTGGATCTGATAAAAACTCTAATAAACCAATATTGACATTCATGGAGATACATAACTTTTGAAGAATACATAATACATGAAACAAACAAATACCCAAAGACCATATTAGTTTAGTGTCTTTGAAAACTTGGAACATGATCTTCTAACTTGGTGAAATATCTTTAACATCTCCCATGAAGATCTTCCCATTTTTTTTCCTACCTAAAACCTTTATTTATATCATAGGGAAAAGAAAACATAAAAAGGGTGATCTGAAATGCTCAGTACAGTTAAAAATTGAGAATATAAAACAAACCATAAACATAAGAATTCAAAAACATGAAAATAAAGATTAAATATCAAAATCACGAGTCATGAAATAAATATTGGCAGTTTGTAAGGCGTAGATCATAAAGGAACATTAACCATGATAAAATAGAATTGGCATAAAACATGGAATTATGGCACACAAATAAGAACATAAGATTATTTCCATAGTGTCTAAGCCATTTCTTCCAAGACCATCATAGTGGACAAAGTCCTTTACTGAACTAGGTTTACATGCCGTTCCAGCTTTGTATTACTAAACCAGATTTACTTGCCATTCTATCCATGTATTACTGAACCAAATTTACTTTATGTTATAGTCATGTCTATCTCATGAGATATAAATATTTACCCAATGCATTGGAGGAAGATATAGGTCCCACCCATCTCATAATGAAACCATTCTTACATGTACTAGAAAAACATAAATCATATAAACCATGAAATAAAATGGGTTTCTTTAACATCATTCCATTATAATCCATTAAAAATAAATAGATTTCATAAAAATAATTACATCATAAACACAATTAAATAAAATTAATAATAGTGATAGAAACATAACCCTATTTCATCTTAGATGTAATATAATTTTTATAAAACACTTGAACTAAAATATTGAGGAAAATATCCATTCTTTTTCAAAAAAATTTTATTTTCTCAAAATGTAATTCAATTTTAAAAGAAAATAATTTAGTTGAAAATAATATTTAAATAGTGTAGATTAATCTTCATGGAAATAAGGTGTCATGAAACTGTAAAAATTTATTCATTCTGTATAAGTTAAAAAAACATTTTCCTCATACTTTTTCTAAAAAATTCAAAAAGTACAGTATATGGTAAACAAAAGAAAGATTCGTTCCATTCCATGAAGTAAAAGTAAAAAATGGGTTAAAATGACTTTAAACATAAATATAAGAATACTAAAAATTTTATGAAAACATTTTTAGAAAACAAGTACATGGATGATAAATATATCCCTAGTAAATACTTAAATATAAACAATCTTAGATAAAAATGAGATTACAAAATTATCCCTTAACTTAGGTAAGATATGAATCTTATGTATCCAAAACTATTGTGTAATGATTTAGATAATGTTATTAACTTATTCCAGAATCATGGTCATCATATATGGTCATATCCTTCTTCGTTTTTTTGTAACAATTCATTGTACTCGTTATTCAAGCTTTAACTGCTTTATGATCCTATGCATGTTTTGTCAAATAAGTTCATGTTATCCTTCTTAGGTCATATTTATATCATTATAAAATGATTTTAACCTAATAAATACCATATTTATTCATTATGTACATTTATATAATCATTCTTGAGTGGTTATCATGTAGAATGAATCAGATCACATCGTGGAGACGGCAGGCCATACGTACGGATCAACGACGATATCATTCCCATAATTGTATAATGGTATTGATTTGCATGTTTTACTATATTTCAGAATTAATACCATTTTATAATAATCATATATAGTTATTACATCCATTTTTATACCCATCAAACTAAGTTGGTGGTGAAAAATAGATTACACTACGACATGGAGACGACAAGCCGTACGTACCCACGCGTGGTGATTGCATCTTTTTTAGGATGGATAGAAAGTTGAATATGGTTGTTTCATATTTATAATAACATGTTAGTATATAAGTACTACTGGAGTTATTATTATATAATTAAACAACTTCTAAAGTTGAAGTATAAGTATAAAGAAATATGAAAGAATCGGTAGAAAAGATTACCTCTTATTTGACGTGCTCTCTTTTGATCTCCTCTTAATGGAACTAGAGTTGGTCTTTTGAGAAGACCAGACCCTCTATAATTTAACTAGAGAAGTTGAGAAGAGAAATGTGCATGGGATGGATGAAATTTACGAATTAATTAGTTGTTAATAAATGATGGAGGAGGTGCCCTTTTATAATTGAGGTGAGGGTCACTTTTGTAAACCTCAAAAATATCAATTTATAATAAAATAAAACCCAACTCAAAAACCTAAAAATGAACTAATTTATAATATGAGATGATATGGGGTTTTAATATCATCAACCAATAAATTTTATACAAGTTTATATGTCCATTCAAACCATATATTTTCAATTTAACACTTAGTTATTCTATTTCAATTTAACTAGGGTAACAAATATTTCAATATTAAAAGGGTAAAATATTTACTTAATTGAAGTAAATTAGATCATAAATAAATAATTAAGAACATTTTTACCATGTAATAATTATTATATATTTTAAAAAATGTTTTATTATTTCTAAATAATTTAATAAAACACTATTTTAATAAACAATCAATAGTGTCAATTTTGACACTATTTAATTTATTGATTTTTAAAAATATAAATATAACAATTTAAGTTCATTAAAACTATTTTATTATATTACTATGAGGTAATGGTTATTTAAAAAATTAAAAATAAAAATTAATTATTCCAAAATATATTTATTTTAATATTGTTAATAACATTTACTTGATATCTTCATTAACAAAATACTTACCACAATGATTTTATGTAATTATTTAATATAATTATTTTTTGAGTAAAAATAAAAAATAAAATACTATTATGAATATAAATTTAATATATTTCATGAAAATATATTAATTATAATTAAACTAAAATAAAATCAAACATTAAAAATGTTATACTTATTAAAGTATGAATGTGACAACTTTAACATTAATTTAAATAAAATAAAATAAATATCATAATTTATTTTATAAGGATCCAAGTGGTGACAATCTTTACCGTTTGATGATTATGGTCGATATATACTCGACCAATAAGTTTTGTTCCTGTGTTTGGGACGTTTTAAGGTTATTATGATTTTAATAATTTTTTTATTGATTTGTTATCAATTAATTAATTTTTACATCATTAAAGAATAAGACTTTAAGGTAATTATTTATTTCCTAAAAATTAAAAATAAATAACTATGAAACGTGAGTTTAAAATTTTGTCACTTTCATTGGTTTTATCAATATATATTATATTTTTATTGTCAAGTGGCCATTAAATGACTATGTTTTGAACCAAATATGTTAAGGGTAGAATTTTATTAATCCAATAGGATTTTTTCAGGTTTTAGGATAATTTTATTGTCCTTATCTTATTATTTTTTACATTAATTTACCCGATTTACCTTTAACTGTGGTAAATAAAAATTACCGTAGTTACTATTATATTATGAAAAAATAAAAGGAAACTATTTATATAATTTTTTCCTTATGATTCAAAATATGGAATCCAATTTTCTAAATTCATAACACCTAATTAAAATAAATTAATTTAAAATTAATTGTCAAAACTAAAAATTGGGATTTTAAGAAGTAAAAACTATCAAAAGATTGACATGTGTTTATGTCCAATTTAAATGTGAATTTACTTACAATGACCAAAATTTTATTAAATGATAAAAATATATTCCAATTACTCTTTAAAACCAATTAAAAAGATAATATAACTATATAAATAAATTAGATGAATAAGCAATTTTGAATAAAAATGTAGTATTTTTTCACTATTCATTAAAATATAGGTTTTCTTAGAAAAATACCAAAAATTCAACCAAAGTAAATTTTTATGCCCATATTACAAATAAAATGTTTATTTTATCAAATAGAATATATAAAAGTGTTAAAAAATAAATTTTAAATGGGTACACCATCAAAATGCGGCAAAACTATATTTTTTGAAAAATAGTTCTTTTATCTAAAAAATTGAATTTGTTCTTATATAATGTTATATAAAATACACAAGATGAACATTAATGTTATATAAAATTCAATCTGTGGTTAATACTATTCATAAAAGGGTATTTTATATTCCATTAAATAATAATATATCATTATTTAGTGAAACTCGGTATTGCGTACAATACAAGCTATCAAAGAAGGTCACTCTTGCATGTAATGAAAGCCAAGTCAGTGTTACATTTAGTGAAAGTTTCCTTTGGTGTTATGTATACCAACATAGTTATTTTATACATTGAAAAAACTCTATACCCAGTGTTGCGTGAAATGAATTCTATCAAAATAACTTGAAATTGTGTGTAACACAAGCCATGAATAGTGTTGCATATACTACAACCTAATACAGTGTTGCGTATAGTGAAAGATAATCTAGGTGTAGTGTGAAACATAAGAAATACAATAATTTAAAAATAATATATCTCATAAAATATTAGGGTGTTATAGTTATCTATCCCCTTGACTAAGTTAACTCGAAAATGAGTTAAATTCATCTCAACAAAAGAATGTGATGATTATTTTTTAGAATTGAAAAGAAGATTGGTGAATGATCCATTTATGACCCTACTATTTAGAAGTGGCGATTTTATCATCTATAGTGAAGATTCTTTTAAGGGACTTGGTTGTGTTCTAATGAAGAATGATTATGTAATTTCTTATGCCTCACGTCAGTTGAAACCTCATGATTTAAATTACCCTACAAATGATTTGGAATTAGCTGTTGTTGTTTTTTCATTAAAAACTTGGAGGCATCATTTTTATGGAGTAAAATTTTAAATATATATAGGACATAAAATTTTGAAGTATATATTTACTCATAAGGAATTAAACATGAGATAGAGAAGATGGCTGGAACTAATCAAGGATTATGATTGCATGATTCATTACCATCCTGGAAAATAAAACAAAGTGATTGATGCATTGAGTTGGAAAAGTAATGATACATTAACCATGATACATTTAGAATGAGACTCTTTGGTTAATGATTTGTTAAATTTTGTATAGGATATTTTTGGTGTAGGAAATTACTCAATTTTGTTTTAGCTTTCAGTGTGGTCATCTCTGTTAGACAGAATTAAGAATGCGCAGAAAGAAGATGATGAGTTACATAAAAAGTAGAATTGGTTAAAATGGGTAAGTTTCTATAATTTAACATTGATAAGGATTGTGTTTTGAGATTGGGAAGATATTATGTGTTCCTTATGATTATTAGTTGAGGAATGAATTGTTATGTGAAGCTCACGGTTCACCGTTTTCAATTAATTCTAGAAAAAAAAAGATGTATAGAGATCTTTGAGAGTATTACTGGTGGGGGGGGGGATAAAAAGAGATATAGCTAATTTTACCATGAAATATTTGACATGTAAACAGGTTAAGGAAAAGTGGCTGTTACTGAAGGAGATGCTTCAACCCTTACTAGTTCCAGAATGGAAACGAGAAAATATATCCGTGGACTTTATTGTGAAACTACCGAAGACATCTCAAGGTAACAATGCAATCTGGGTTATTATAGATTACATGGAGTTCCTATTTCCATTATATCTAACCATGATCCCAGGTTCACTTTTATCTTTTGGAATGGCCTTTAGAAGTCTTTGGGCAAAAAATTAAATTTCATCACTACTTTTCATCCTCAATCTTATGGACGAACTGAGAGAATAATTTATACATTGGAGGATATACTTAGAGCATGTTCAATGGACTACTAGGGAAGTTGGGATTAACATATTTCTTTAGTTGAGTTTTCTTATAATAATTGATTATATCCCAGTATATAGATGACAACTTTTGAGGCACTATATATAAAGTGATGTAGAACTCCAACATTTTGGGATGAAGTTGGTGAACTAAAGTTGATGAGACTAGAATAGTAGAGGAAGTAGCAGAAAAAGTTCAGATTATTTAGCAACACATGAGGATAGATTAGAGCATGCAAAAAAGTTATGATGATAATAGGAGGAAAGTCATTTCATTTGATGTAGGTGATCATGTTTTCCTTAAAATCTCTAATTGAAAAAGTTTTATGTGTTTTGGTAAAAAAGGAAAGCTTAGTCTAAGGTTCATTGAACCATATAAAATCATGGAGAAAGTTGGACCAGTCACCTACTGAGTATATTTTCCTTTGAGTTTATCTTAGGTACACAATTTTTTTTCATATTTCGGTGTTGAGAAAGTATATGCTAGATTTATCTCATGTTTTGAACCTAGAAGTTGTTCAGCTGGAGGAAAACCTTTCTTATGAAGAGAGACATGTTCAGATTCTTTATTGTAGAGAGAAAGTATTGCAGAATAAGGTAATAAACCAGGTAATGGTTTTTTGGAGAAACCACATGGTTGAATAAGCAACATGGGAATCTAAAAATTCTATGAGTTAAAGGTACCCTCACTTGTTTAATAAGTAAATAAAAAATGCGAGGATGTAATTTCCAGAAGGTGGGGAGAATGTAACACCCCAAGTTTTTTAAAATAAATTTAATTTAATGCATGGAACACCGAGTCCCTATATAATGACACTTTTTTTAAGAACATAGTTATAAATGATTCATTCAACATAATTTTTTTGCTTCGGGGTCACGAATTTCGAAAAACAGACATCCACAGTTGTGATCAGTAAGTTATTTGGTGTCTGATAGGACCAACTTATTTTTTAGTTAATAGTAACATACCCTTATGAATAGTAACATACCATTATGAATAGTAATATAAACATTATGAATATTAGATCAACCAAGTGTATAGTAACATCACCTATGAATGTATAAATAAGATTTGGGTATCTTATAAGAGATAATATGATCATAGTAAGTATTGGTATTTTTTTAAATAATAAATATTTAATTTTGGTTTTATGATTAATTTAATAATTTAAACAAAAATGTATTTTCCTAAAATGTAAACATAAATTATTATCTTAAGGTTATAAGATAATTTTATGATACCTAAATTAAAATTTCAAGGTGTTATAAAATCAGTTATAGTTTTTAAAATTTTTATTTTTCAAATAAATTATGATTTTAATCAAAAATTAAACTTATCATATTTAGAAACTTATTTTGATAAAATGGAGTTCAGTTTTTAATAATACACATAAAAAAATGTATGGAGTAAATTATTTGTAATTTTCATGAAATACTTCAATTTTGGGTGAATAGTGAAATTCAATAATTTAAGAAATGTGAAAAGTAAATAAATTTCTGCATCATGCTTGAGTCATGGATGATGCAAATAGAAAGTGGTTCGAACTCAAATGAAATTATTACTATTTTTTGTCACAAGAATCAATACTATTCATATTATTTAGCAAAAATATTAAACTAATGAATTATATATTGGAAAACCCCTCCTCTCCTCCACTATAAATACCACCCCAACCCCCTCTTCCTATCACACCTCTCAAGCATTTAGAATTGTCTAAATTCTACCCAAACCACTTCCCAAATATATTTATCAAGTATAATACCTTCTGGTATCACCAAATGTCCAATACCAAAGGCCTTAAGAAGGATCTCAAGGAGAAGAGATCAAGTGGTAGAAATCCTCTTTCAACTTCATGTGTTTTCTTTTTAATTCTTTTCTTTTATTATACTCTATTCACATACCCTTATCCAAGTGGCATGAAATCTATAGTATCTTATATATACTGGATTTTAATCATGTTTATGTAACAATTCATCATCATACTTCTTCTCCTCTCCCACTTATTCTAAAAATAAAAACACCATCCGTGATGTGACAATTTACCGACATCATGGATGATGTGTCTTCAATTTCCTTTAATTACTTAGAATCTGGTCATAAAACCATTAATATGGTTTAATAATATTTTATTATACATATTATATGATATATTATGTTCTGAAACCAGGGTTTAGGCATAATATTAATTGATAAAACAAAATTGGTTCATAATGATCAAAATTCACCAAAATAAACTAATGATTATCACTAATGATTTATCTAATGATTCATCCTCATACCATATAAAAAAATAATTTATGTAATCATTTATTATTATGGAAATTTTTTAATGACAACTCATTTTACTTCTGGAGTTTCTCTGCCATTGAACAAGAGAACCCGTTACGAACCGATCATGGAAACCGTGTAAAGAATGCACCCGAAACAATGTAAATAACAAAATATTATTAATAAATGTGTGGAATGATGTTATAAAATGATCATATAAGGTGTTATAAAAATTATTATTATTATTTAAAGTATTAATAACACTATTTTAAACATTATAAAGGAGGTTTAATCATATTTGAAATAAGACGAACTCGAGGTAAGGGAATTCATAATCCAATTTCCATTCTTTGGGTTAACCTTCTACATTATTCATTATGTAGTATTAAGATTATTTGTTTGATATTTTTTTGTTTATATTATGTTTTATTATATGTATTTATAGTTTAAAACTATATCCATTCAATTATATTGATTCTCACTCCAATTATATTTGTAAGGGAATTTCCTTTTAAAATTCTTTTAAAAGTATCTTTAATGAAATTAAAAAAGATTGTTTTTTATATATATATGAAATGAGTGATTTCTCATGATTTTATGATTCATTATTACTATGATATTTTCCTTGGATATATTTATGTTGGGTTGATCCCATTATAGCTCAAGATATGTTGATTTGATCCCATTATAGCGCAATATATGTTGGGTTGAGCCCATTATAGCTCAAGATATGACGATTGAGCCCCATTATGGATCTCCAAAGCATTAGGTAATCCAGAGATAGAAGTTTACCTAATGTTTATTACTTTTGTAATGGTTATTATATGAGTGATATGGTAAATATGTCCCAAGTAAACTACATGATGTTTCTACGCATGCTAAGATGTTTTATATGAAATGACTTTTATTGATTTTTATGTTATCATTTGACTAATGATTTCTTTCTTCATATACCTTACTAATATTGTTGTTCTCATACCAAGTTTTTAAATGTTTTTCCACAGGTTAAAAGTATTTGTAAGATAATTAAGGAATATAATTTAAATTTTATGAAGATTTTTCAAAGAAATTATTTTTTATTTTGAATTTTTTTATATTTTGGAAAAGTGGATACTGTTTTAGTAGTATCCTCATGTATGATTATGGGATGTTGTGTATGTTTTATGTCCTAATTCTATAAAACTATAAAACTAAAAAAATCATCAATGTGTAAGAATATATATTCTTTTTTAAAACTGAAGATTGTTTAATTTTTTAAGGATGGGTCTTTATATATATATTTTCTCAAAAAGACTTGAATCTCAGGTAGAGATAATGGGTGGAATACCTTTAGAAGTTTGTTTTAGCACAACTAGTTTAAATAACATGAAGGGAGGGGGGTGAATTAGGGTATGATAGATTAAAATAAATTACCCTTCATATATTGTTTCTTTATTAAACAAAATAGTATTCTATTGTAATATATGAACAGAAATGAAAGAATGCATGAGACATAACAATTTTACATGGTTCTTCCATAATAAGATACATTCTAATGATTATATAGAAGAAATGTATCTATGTAATAAATCCACTAAAGTGAAAAGTTGTTACAATGTTAAGAGCAGAATCACTATCCCTCATGGTTTACTACCAATCACAATATGAAAGATCACTACTCTCTCAACTAAATTATTCTAACTGATTCTTCATAAGATCCACCTTTGATTACTTGAATCAATATGTTTTAAACATAATTTATTATACAATTAAGGTTCAATTTCATCCACAATATGAATACCACTTTACCATATATTTACTTGGAAATCCCTTTTGGTTCACACTTTTTCTTTAACACAAAATTTAGATGTCTTGCACGTAACTTAAACACTTTTTGCATAACATTTATCCTTTTTGTGTAGGTCCAAATTTCATGTAACTATTATTATTTTCATGCCACTACCTTGTTCATTTAGAATCAAGTACATTTTTGTAAAAAATAAATATTTTATTCATTCCTTCATTTAACTCTACTTGTTTACAACTTTACTGCCGTGCATGCAACTCTTACACAATTTAGAGACTTGATTTTATCTAAAGATTGGGCTAAAAAAAATGAGGGGCGAAGCCATCAATTTATATACCCAACTAACCCTATGTGATAATATCTCACCCTCCATACAATTTGCATGAAACATTTACCCAAGATGGGTAGACCATTTTTTGACATAACATTTGGTGCGTAACTCTCTTTTACGCAGACCACTTTTTCTTTATTTCACGAGTTCACATAAATTAACCCGTGTCACATAAGTTTGTCTTTTGTACAAATTCAGATCTGGCATGTGACTCTTTCCTTTGATGTATTTTGATAAGATGATTCTAAAACCTCAACTGTGTGTAATATTTTAATTCACCTTCATTATTGTGCACAACTTCCTTTTCCAATAACACCTTTCTCCATTATCTTAATTTTGGACCCCAAAGATATTAAAAACACTAGGAAATGGTGCCAACTTATATAAAAATCTTTCTATAATGCAACCAGAGTATCCATTATTTTTTCTTGGATCTTTTTCAACATATATTTTCAGAAATCTATCTATAACTCCACAAATAACCATGGAAATATCCTTTTTCAATAAACACAATCAACCCAAAACACTACAATGTTACCTTGAGGTATTTTTTTCCCAATAGTTTTACTTCAACATTACCTGCACCTTGGAAAAAGGGAAAATTGTTTATTATTCTCTAAATAGAAATTTTCCACCACAAGCTATCTTAGAATCGAAGGAAGAGTAAAAATTTCACTCAAATGCATCTGGACGCTCAGGGGGATGATTCTGATATCATTCTGAAAAGTTCTTAGTTATCATCTTCTCTCATCAAGTCTATTTTATTGGTCCAACAGTAGGATGATGACTCCCATGGAATCAAGAAAAAATTTTATAGTAAGGATACTATTCCTTATTAGTCTATCCCTTCTAATAGTATTCTCTAATTTGGGGATTAGTTTTTTGTCCCATCATCCATGAAAAATTTAGTTTTTATGAATGTAATGGTTCTTTGTGATCCATTCATTTAGGAATTATAAAAATATGTTATGATATGAGATGATGATTCTAGTGGCTGAGTGTGAAGTGTAACATTTATGGTTATGTTTTCCACTATTTCACCTTCTAAAAGATAAATAATGATCATATAAAACCTTTTAGTTTACTCTAGCTCCTTCCAATGCTGGTTTGGAAATGGGATAATGTGTCCATGTAATTTGTTCTTAGATTGACATAGATTCAATGAGGGAATGATTATATTTGGTTTGTGATTGATAGATAGATGAAATCAGCCCATTTTATTTTGATTAGAGACACCACCAAATTTAAATATCTTGATACGTTATATGTATAGGAGATCATGAAGTTACATGGTGTTCCTTTTTCCATTTTCTTGGAATTGGAAACTTGGTTCACTTCAAAATTCTGGAAAAGTAATCAAGTGGTTATAGGAACTTTGGTTTGGTTGAGTAGAACTTACCATACATAAATGGATGATTATATGGAGCATGCTATTCAAATCCTAGAGGACATGCTCAATGTCACTCTTGTATTGTTTTGGATCATGGGATAGAAATATGGGACTAGTCATGTTTTCATATAATAATAGTTATCATTCATCTATTAGAATAGTGACCTTTAAATATTTTTATGGTTACCCATGCAGGTCACCTATTTCATGGGAATTGGTTTGTGATGAATATCTTATGGGGCCTAGTCTTGTTTAGGATATATCTGTAAGGATCCAGGATATACATCAGTTCCTAGCTACAATATAGATTCAGAAGAAATCATTTTCTGATCATCAACATGATCCTTTGGAGTTTTCCATTGGTGATTAAGTTTCTTTGAAATTTTATCCTCAGTTGGATCACTGTCAGTTTGATAAATAGGGAAATATGGCTCTGAGATATGTTGGAATATTTGAGGTTTTTGAGCGGATTGGTCTAGTTTCTTATCATTTGGCATTTCTAGCTCAGTTGATAGGTATCCATGATGTTTTCCACATATCTTAGTTGAGGAAGTTCCATCATAATCCTTCCCATCTTCTGAGTTGGGAAGATATTGAGTTAGAGGTGAAAATTTATATTTTGGAGAAACTAGTGTAGATCTTTGATTCAAAAGTAAAGGTATTGCATGATATTTCTATTTTGGTGGTCATAGTGGTATGGAGGCACGATTCAGATTCTTATGAGACTTGGGAGTGTGAATCCTTAGTGAGGGAGCAATGACCTCACCTTTTTCTGGATTACCCCACTTCTATATGACTTCCCAAGGACGAAAAGTCATATAGTGAGGAGATTATAAAATATTGGATATAAGGTATGCTCTATTTTTAGATTTGAGGGTTTGTTAATTGGGTTCATAGGGTATAGGATACATTGTGGTACTTTATGCAGGACTTGGGTTGGGTAGTACTTACATGGAACTTTTATGTCGTAAATGTATAACTTACAACATAAATATGTCACTAAGAACAATCCATAAAAATAATTTCATGATTTAAACTTAATTTATGCTATAAAACCCATTTTACATCATAAAATTTTCACTTTGGATAAAGTTACCTGAGGTGACACATTTTTCAATAGAGTATGAAAAATGAGGAATTTACACTGTAAATCACCAATTTAGGACATAAAACCATTATGGCCAGTAGGTTTTATTCACCACTCACGTGAATCCCTCTTCTTTTGTTGTGAAAACATATCCCTCAAAAACCTACCTCTTTTCCAATTGATTTTGGGCGATCTCTTCTCTTATGTGTTCCTTCATTCGATGATCGATTTCTGACTTGGTTGCATTGCTTCCCCTTAGGTAAGTGCAACCTTTCTTCTTCTTAATTACTCTTGGTTATGACAGAAACATTGGACTATGTCTATTTTATATGTTGGTCATATTAATATGATTGTTTAATCCCTTTAAGATCCATTATGCAATCATCTTATGAGGGACAACCCTTGTTTTGGTTGTGGTGTGGTGTGTGAGTTCCTTGAGGTATGTTTTGATCTATCCTCTCTTTCAAATTTTTTTCTTATGTAATTAAATTTTGATTTGTGGAAATCAATGTTAGGGCCTTCATTTGTTATTCTACATTATTCTTGGTTTATGGATCTTATTGTGGGTAGCATGTGACCCGAGTTTGATGTATTTGGTTGCATCTTTAGCCTACATTGGGTGAACTATAATTAATCTTGGTTTTAAAAATTATTTTAAAAATAAATTGGAATGATAGATTTGTGTATATAAATGGATTTGGGATAAAATATGGGTTTCCCATTGTTTTGGTAAGATAAAAGGTGTTTTCAAAGAATTGTGAAATGGATTGTGGAATTGATTTTCAAAGAATGTTTTGGATTGAACAAAGCGTTGTTTGAAATTGTTTTTGAAATGTGAATCCCCTTGGAATTGATTTGATAAATGTAGCACATGAGAGGCCTTGGGTACTTAGGTTGAAGGTGTAGTATTGGGCCTTGTTCATTTTACTGTTGGGGGGGGGGGGTTCACTCATGGGGTCCTCCTATGCTCCTAAAGACTGTGTTCCTGGGAATTAATCTTGAAATTGTCAGTTGGTTCACTCATCGGGTGTTCCTATTCTCCTTAGACCTGTAATCTATTTATTTGAGCGCTTACTACGCATTGATTATGATACGAGTAGTTTTCTAAACCGACCTGTTGTGAATCCTTTCCTCGTTTACTATTAGGATTTGGTTTTGTACTACTTTGTCTTTTATATACATGATTTGTGAAATGTGGATCTATAATTTGAAATTGTTTTACCATCCTTTGTTTTAGGATTGTGGAAAAAAGGGAAATATTTACCATTATTTAGATATAAAACTACTTTACTAATTAGAATGCCATGTTTTATTTGGAATGAGAATATTTAGATTATTTATATAGAGACTTGATATAGAACACTTGGGTGAGATACTACTAATTCTGTTTAGCTCACACCCTATACACCCCTTGGGTGGTGTGTAGACCTGATATTGTCTTTTGATACAAGAAAAGGCAAGGCACCACAGTGAGGTGGTGGGGTTTATGTCAGCTGGGTACGAGTTTCTAGTGGTGAGATGGTGGGAGATTTCCCACATATAATGTGGAGTAGATGTTTTCAGTTGTTATTTATCCTTTATAGTATTGTTGGACATATACCATTGGTTTTTATCTTGTTTTCGAGTTGTATCACTACTGATGTTTCTCTTTGGTTATGACATATATTTCTTCTAGTTTTCTTATGTTGTTTCCTTCCGTTGTATATATACATGTCATGCAGTTTGTTTTAGATTGGAGGAAATCGTTCCCTCTGGTTGTTGTTTGATGGCCAGGTGCTAGTCGCCACCCAGTGGAGATCGAGAACGCCCTTCGAGCATGTAGCTATTCGGTACGGGTGCCAGTTGGGAGGGTAAACCAGTTCGGTTCGTTACATGACATAAACATACATACACATACACATACACATACACATACACATACACATATACATAAGTATAGACATACATTTACACAAGCACAGACACAAAGACACACACACACAGACACAAATACAAAGACACATACACATACTCATTCACATACACAGACAAAAACACATACACATACACATACACATACCCATACACATATGCATACACATACACATAAGCCTATACATACACATACGCATACACATACGTATACGTATGCCTATACGTATACACATACACATACAAATACAAATACACATACACATACACATACACATACACATACACATACACATACACATACACATACACATTCACATACACATACACATACACATACACATACACATACACATACACATACACATACACATACACATACACATACACATACACATACACATACACATACACATACACATACACATACACATACACATACACATACACATACACATACACATACACATACACATACACATACACATACACATACACAAACACATACACATACACATACACATACACATACACATACACATACACATACACATACACATACACATATACATACACATACACATACACATACACACACACACACACACATACACATACACATACACATACACATACACATACACATACACATACACATACACATACACATACACATACACATACACATACACATACACATACACATACACATACACATACACATACACATACACATGTACATATACATGCACATGCACATACACACAAATATATACATACACACACATAAACATGAACATACATATACACATACGCATACACATACGCATATACATACACATACACATACACATACACATACACATACACATACACATACACATACACATACACACACGTACACATACATACACATACATGAATATACAAACATATAAAAGTATACACATGTATACACATACACATACATTCAATTATATACACATGTTCATACATAAACATACATATGCATACATGAACATACTATATAAATATACACTCACTACATAAACATACATACACATACAAAAAAATGCATATCATATACATACATACACATACATACACAAACACATACATACACATGCATATACATCCACACACACACAGAAACTTACATATGTATATGCACACACACACACACACATCTGTACAACTGGAAACATAAAAATACACATACACATACAAAACAACACACACACACAACAGAACACATGCATACACATACAACACATACATACATGCACATACAGACATGCATATACATCAAAAAACATACACATGTATACATATACATACAAATACATGTACGCTTATTTTAAATTATTTAATATGAATATAAATATATAAATTCAAATATAAATCAAATATTTAAATGAATATATTCATTTATATATTTATATAATTGTAAAATATTAATATATCATATTTATGTTAATTGTCTATAAATTTTTTAATTAATGTATATAAATATACCATTTTTTATTTATTAATTTAAATTTGATAATTTATTTCTATAAAATAATGAAAATAAGTTTGACAATAATTATTTATGATAAATTATATAAATCATATCTATATATTATAATTACATATATAAACATATTGTAATATAAGTGTTATTTAAAAATATATAAATTATATTATTCACTATTCCCTTTATCAATGTTTTTTTCATGTTGTCAAAGGTATAGATTTTATCAGCGCTAAGAAAAGGCATCGAAAAAGGGCACCCTTTTTTCGTTGCTTATTTTAGCGCTCATAAAAGATGTCTTTATCATCACTTTTAGCCAACATTGTTAAAAATACCTCATTTATTTGCACTGATAAAATTAAATGTTGAATATTCCATGATGTTTTGTAGTGAAATATGATTTTACTATGATTTCATGTCTTTTGGAGGTCATTTTCTTTGGTTTTGACTCTCACATGCACGTTTTAGTGTTTTTAAAACACTAAAAGTCTGTGTCTGGTCACCCCAATCAAAAAACACATCCTATTGATGTGTCATATTCTCTAGTATTTCAAAAATAACTCTAAAATCATTTTCATTTTATTTCATGCCAATTATAGGTTGTTTCCTCAATTTTGACCCCGTGACACATGTTTTTATACGTCATCAAACTATTACAAACTTCTTATTCAGTTTTTTCGATCACACTACATATACGATTTCTATTTTCTACCTATAAACACACAAAGTAATATAAATATTATTTTCATGTGATTTCATGTTATTCATCAGTTGTTTCATTGGGTCTTGATCATTACATGCACATTTTAGTGTTTTTAAAACACTAAAAGTAAGTTTTTGATCACCCTAAGAAAACAATGCATACGATTGAGATGCCATATAATCCAACATTTCAAAAATTACTCGATGGTTATTATATTCTGATTTTATTGTAATCAGATGTCTTTTTTTTTGGTTTTGACCCCCCGACATATGTTTTTAAAGGTTTCCAAATGGTTTTAAACTTCTTATTCAGTTAGTCCGAGAACACTACACATCCAATTGATATTTAGTCTGATTATACATGTAAAAAATAAAAATAATATGATTTTTCTATGATTTCATGTCATTCATAGGCTGTTTGCTTCAGTTTTGACCATTACATGAATGTTTTTTTATTTTAAGACATTAAAAGTTCATTTTCCTTCGCCCTGAGAAAATTAATTGTTTAATTGAAATGTTTTATAATACAAAATTTTAAAAAATATAATCGATATTTGTTTTTTAAATTTCATAGAAATCAAAGGTCATTTTCTTGGTTTTAACCTCCAATACATATTTTTAATGGCCTCCTAACCATTAAAAATGATTTTTTGGCCAGTCTGAGTACACTGCACGCCCAAATATTCTGATGTATACTCATACACATAAAAAATAATACAAATATAAATTTTCTTTTATTTCATATCATTCAAAGGTTTTTTCTGTAGTTCTAACTATCACTCATTTTAGTGTTTTTAAAATGCTAAAAGTGAATTTCTAGTCACACCAGGAAAATAACATGTTCAACTGACTTTACATTAACTAAAACATTGAAAAAATATACTATGGTTGTTTTTCTATGATTTTACAACAAACAAAGGTCATTTATTGATTTTTACCCCTTGAAACACATTTTTAAAGGTGGCTAAAACTTTAATAAATGATTATTCAGTCCGAACGATCACACCACATGTTTAATTGATGTTTTTTATACTCATACATATAAAAAATAATATATATAATGAATTAATTAATAAATTTGAATAATATTTATAAAATAAAAATAAATTTCTTATTTTTATTATTATTATAATACTGGAAACATAGAGATCACCCACTCGATGTGTCCTCATCTATATCGACATCTGATCGATCAACTCAACTTGTTGTTTTAACTATAATAAAGGTGAACAAAAACTACATATTTATATTCATTATATGCTAAAATATTTTTAATATATGAATTGAAATGGAATTATAAACTTATGTCTTGTCTAAGATGAGAAACATGATGAGTTCCAAGTTTGGAAGGTGTGCCATGCATCACCTGATTATAGGAATGAAAAGTAGACTAGGTATAAATTAAATGTATTTTATTAATATACATTTGAAATATTATAATCATTTATATATTAAAATAAATAAATTTTACCATTGCCACCTCACTCGACCAAAATGCAACCAAATCCTGCCACTGCATGGGGAGAACATATGGAGTGATTTGTTGTGGAATGTTTAGAACACCCAAAAATGTTTTCCAATGAGATATATTCACACTTAAATTTAAAACCTTTAACAATGTTCATTACTTGGTGATTTATACTGCCAATAATTCATCTAAACAAGTTATAAAATTATCCTATTAAAAAAATATTATTAGTGGCTATGATAATAATAAAAATAATGTAATGAAAAATTGGATAGTAAATTTACTTGAACCTCCCTCCATAATATATTAATTGAATCATGGGGGAATAAAGTCTATTCATGAGCTATCAGAGAATTTTTTTGGATCTTATATCATATGAACCAACTGATGAATCAATGCCCTCGCTATTGAAGTTGGTCCCCTAAAACTAAATTCAATGTACTTTATGGTAACATATATTCATTGTTTTTAATATTAATAAACTAATTTTCACATCATAATTGTTCCTATTTATAAAATAGTATGTTGTAATGTCATAAGAGTAGCTGTTACACAAAAATGTAATAACAGTTCCCTACTATGATAAGTACCTAGAAGTTCCATGAAAGTATTATTAAATAGATATAATATAGTCAAATTATATCATTTGAGTGACACAAATGATATAGGCTATAAAGTTTTGAGACTCATAGGACTTTGATTAACCTTCTTATGGTGTACTCCCTTGGTAATTTCTAGTATAAGAGATTATGAAAATGAGACCCACCAGTAGGAAATACACATTTATATGTGTCATTGGATGTTCTTATCTACGGATGTGTGTATTGGTCCCTAGACTTTAATAACATTATTAATGGATTTTATGAGCCACCTAATTTGATTTATTGATGAAAACTGTGACGACATATGTTCATGTTGAAGTAAGATGAATTGGTGTGTCACGAGTAATATTTCACTAAGGAATAATGATTTAAAGGATTTATCTCTTTTATTATTTAACAAAAGTTTATATATCAGGACATTTGAAATAAATTATATATATTAAATAAATCCATGGCCATGTTTTTCTCTAGGAAAGTTAAATTTCCAAAAATTCAAAGAAAGATACGTCAATCACATAGGTTGATGGAACCTGCATGCAACTTTATTGATTATAGATATAAAAATAAATTGATTACAATACATAATAAACATTATCATGAGGTTTTATGTCATTGTGAAATTAATATCTTTCTCTATGGGTGATTTGTAATGTTACAAGACATTAACCTTGAAATTTGGTCCGCTTCACCTAATTCCACTAAGAAAGAGTTCTAGAGGGTCACACACTAAATGTAACCAAAACCTTAGTTAAATAATAATATTATTTATTAGTTAAAAATTAAAATAAATAATATTCCCGCACATGGTTTAATAAATATTCATGTTTTTTGATTGCATATATTCCATCACCAGTTATTTGAGAGAATAATTTGTTATTGGAATATTTAATAAATAAATATTTGTTATTTAGTGAATACAATATTTATTTATTTATTAGAGAATAATGTAGTGATATTAATTTATTAAATAAATAAACTTCTGATAAATATTGTAGAGTAATGGAAAACTGATTCTAATGGACTAGTGAGAAATAATGTACATTGAATATTATTTTAATAAATAATATTTAATTTTATTCACTGGATTTGCGCATATCAAGAAATAATAATAATAATAATAATATCATAAAAATGGGGTTACAAAGGAATTAAGAAAAGTAATAAGGGCATATGTGTAATTATTATTTTATAACCCTAGATATATATAAACCCAATTATATTATTTCCTTAGGGTTTCTAGTTCACTAGTTATGGAATATGACATCAAGAGATAATTCTCTCAAAGCCCTAGAGAGCTCCCTCTCCAAAAGCGCTCTCAAGAATGAAGAGTGATCCTCCTCCACCACCACTCTTGATTCTAGAGAGATCAAATAGAATCCTTCTTAAATCGGTTCTTAACACAATCAAATGTGAATAGTGAAAGCATTATGATCTATCATGATAGCACCTATAGATTTCTATGATGATGTTTAGAGGTTTGTGGAACACTTGTAGATCACCACTAAAGGGAATCTACTCTTGATTCCTACAAAATAAGGATGTTAGGTCGTAGTGATGTTGTTAGATCCATAAAAAAAGAAATAATTCATCACAAGGTAGTTATTTAATTGTTTAAATTAATTATCTATAACATGTGATGATCCTACATCTTGGATCTGATGTTCAATCATAAATTATTATTTGATTCATTTTCATTGATCATGATGTTTATCATTATATAAAACTAAGATTAATAATCAATTATAATGAATATCCAAGTTAGGTATGTCTCATATAGTGCTTCCACTACACCTAGAACCTTCAAATGGTATCATAGTGGTCAGATAATTATTTATAATTATTTAAATATCATTGATTCATTTACTCATTTAGCGTTAGTTTTCAATTTTTATTTAATCGTTATTCAATCTGAATCATGAGATCTTCTCATATTCTTATTCTTTATCACAAATATAATCTAATATATTAATATTAATAATGAAATACATTTTTATAACTCATTTGGAGGTGTATAGGATTATGGACAGTTAACACAAGAGTGCATTCCATGTATCTCAGTGGTATATGTCATGTAATCATGTTCAATGCACTAAGAATTAATTCAAACCATTTACATTTATTACACATGGTGTGTATTTAAATACATTTTATGTTGAACTAGCTATCTTGGATAACATTTATTTAGATTACATGGTGTGTAACATCTGTACATGACGTGTAGTCCATTAGTCAAATATGGTCCACGTATTTATGTAGATAAACTATATGATTGATGAGCATTTAATTTTGAGACCACATGATATGTATACCATTTACACATTGTTTACTCCATTATTTTTCATAAAATGATTACACACCAAGTCCCTTGGTGTGTGCTATGAATATATGGGGAGAAATATACATGTCATGTAGCTAGATAGTACAAGATGTGTATATTACCAAATTTCACAAAATTAAAAATTAATTTATTATAATACTCAAAACTTATAAACATGTGTTATGTGTGGTCATTAAGTTGATATTACACTCCATGTAATGGGATATATATGTATATATATAAAATGTCTAATTAATTTCTATGTAAGGTTAGAAACTATGTATCATGTATAAGTCATAATATTGTCCTTACACTATGCACATTGAAACTTAACACGCTACTTAAATACCATGTGTTACATGTGGTCATTAAGTTTATAGCACACACCATTAAATTACATGTTAATAAGTGTATACCACTTGTTGAATGTGTAAAAGGTATATAAATATAATATACGTTAGGCATTTCAGACAGGTACTCACCATGTTAGATCAAAGGTAACCTTTTTACATAGTAAATTTTTAATTAATTAATTATTTTTTTTTAAAATTATGATGGTTGAGAATCTCAAGAAAATTTGGATGATAATTAAGATAAAATAATTGATTAAATAAATAATATAATTAATTTATTCAAGCATGACTTATCTTAACTAAGAACAATTTGAATTAAATGCTATTTATTAAATGTATAATTCATTGCATGTTTGTGGATGATTATGAGCATAGATAAGAACTTTTTATGTTATTGGATTCCAATTAATTTATTATTAAATTAAATCATTTTCATGTGTGTCATACCTCCTCTCATTCTGTAAGGGCCTAGGAGCCCATGGTTTCTTTTACGTAAACCCCTTAAATAATATTTATATTCCCCTCACCTATGAGTGATTTAAAGAATATGTAATGGATAGAGATCCCAAGCTCATAGAGTTGGTTCAAGTTTGGAGCCAAGGTGAAACCAAACCAACAGGTACATGGTTGGACAGGTGGAAAGATACAACATGAACCATTAAATAGTTCTAGGTTTTTTCCCACAAGTTGATGGTTAGTTTATTATATACTAGATAAACTACCAATTGATAAAAGCTCATGATCATACCACTTTATTATTTTATTTCTATTAAGTTTCATGGTTATTTAATTGTGGATGTTTTTTCACGATCACATAAATTAATGAATTAATGAGAATGAAATACATAACTAAAATAAATTAGATTATACAAATTTTTTATCTAATACATAGTTAATCACTTAAGTAAATCCAATTTATATTAACAAAAATGTAATAAAGATAAAATGGTAAATGAAAACATAAAGATAAAATCAATCAATTATATATATGAAGTTAGTATAGCCTTCCACTACTTAAGTTAAAATCAAACAATAATTCAAAGTACTTGATTGACCAAAGTTGGGGTTCTTTTAATTATCAGGGAATTATAAATTGAAATTTTGGGTTGAATTAAATTATTTCACATCAAGGGTTGGCTGAGAAAGTAATAATTAGTGTAACTAAGTGGAAAGGGTTGAGTAAATACAATTTTAGGTTTTTAGGATTTGGTGAGTCTACTTAACAGATCAATGAAGTGTGAGTTAATGTTGTTGTCATTTGGAATACTGACCTAAAACCCTTCTGATTGCTTAACCGGACAAAGTTAGGTTTATGAGAAGAGGAATATGGAACCTTTACAATTGTATGTACAAGAAAAAGGATATCCAGAATCTAATGGAAATTTCTATTGGGTTTTGATAAAATTGTGAGGGATTAATAAATATAATATTTATTTGTTTATCAAATTTTATCATATAAAGTACTAATTTTTTTCTTCTTATTTTTATAAATGATAATAAATATGAATTTAGACATATCACTATGATCCATACTTTTAAATTATAATCTTATCACTAGAACAAATTTCCAAGAGTGGAAATGGTTCTTATGCGTTATCCTACACCATGAAATTAAATTATATATGCTAGAAGAAAATATTCCTAAAGCACCTAGCCAAGAGGATAGTGAGGAAGAGTTATATCTCTAAGAGAATCATTTAAATTATGCTAAAAATGTTCAATTTTTCATGATATCATCGATGAAAGATGATCTTCTTAAGAAACATGAGGACATGGATACATATGGTATGATGTATCACCTTTAGGATATCTATCAAGAGAATATGAGACAAGAGAGTTACAAGATCTACAATGCTTTGTTTACAACCAATATTGTAGAGTTGGTTCCATCTAGGCCTCATTTAGTCATTCTTATTGGATACATTGAATTCTTATAAATCTTAGGGATTAAATTCCTAAATTATTTGTGCATATATCTCATATATTTCTCAATACCCAAGACCTTTTCTAGTTTTATTGCCAAATATAATATGATAAATAATGATAAGAGTATTTTGGAACATATTACTTTGATTGTACAAGTGGAAAAGCATATGTTCCATGAAAAATTAATAGTACTTATGGTGAATAAGAAAAGGAAGAACAATGAAAAGGGGCCTAAGACTGATAACAAGTCTAAATCTCATAAGCATATTCCTTCCAAGAAGAGAAATATCTAAATGCAGTGAATGGAAAAGGGAGAAGTATGTATTTCATGTAGAAAACAAGGCCAATGGAAGAGTAACTTCACCAAGAAGAGAAGGGAAGCTAAATGAGTGTTTGTTATCATATGTAATCTTTCAATATATACACATTTGTTATTAAATATTGTTTGTGGTTCTCACATCTATATCCAAATGTAGAAACCAAGTAGATTCTAAAATATTTCTATATGATAGGTGGATTTTTGATCTTCCAAGGGTGCTAGGATAGATACTATATCCATTAGAGACTACCAACTTCCATTTACAATATGAATGATACCGGTTTTAAGAGATTTTTATTATGTACCAACTATTACTAAAAACATAATTTCTATATCCTTCCTAGACAAAGATAGTTTTATTTTAAAATTTGTAAATAAAATTTGGTTATTTTATAAAGACAACATATTTTATTGTACATAACATTTAAATAATGGTTTTTATGTATTAAATTATAAAAAACCAATTATTGGGAATAGATAACGAATTACGTTTTCATGAATCATATAACACCCAACTATGGAATCACCCTATTGGTCATGTAATTGAGAAGCATTTAAAAATCCTCTATCAAGATGGTTGTTTATACTCTTTTAAGATAAAACCAATTGAAAGATTTCATGATTGTTTATATGAAAAAAATAATCAAACCACTATTTAGTGGATAGGTTGAAAGAGCCACAAAGCTTCTAGGATTGGTATACACTGATGTGTGTGGACCATTTCAAGTAGAATATAGAGGTGGGTATTATTTCTTCATAACTTTTAGGGATTACTTTAGTAGATAAGGCTATGTCTAGTTGATGATGTATAAGTATGAGACCATTTAGAAGTTAAAAGAATTGAAGAATGAAGTATATAATTAACTTGGAAATAAGACAATGATGCTTTGATCAAATCAAAATGAGTTTTGGATTATATCTAAACTCACTTCATCTTACACTCCATAATGGAATAGTGTCAGTGAAAGGGGGAATCATACTTTGTTAGACATGATAAGTTCAATGATGAGTCATGAATATATTCTATTATCCTTTTGGGGATATTCATTACAAATTTCAGCATACACACTAAATCGAGTACCAACCAAAAAAGAATACATAACTCCCTTTGAGCTATAGAGTGAAAATAAACTTGTTTTGTCGCATACACATGTATGGGGTTTTTATGTGTTTGTTAAGTCCTTCTTAGGAAACAATCTAAAAGTATGAGGCACATAGTATATCTTTATAGGATATTATAAAGAAAAATGGGATACTTCCTATACAACCCCTTAGACAAGAACGTGATTGTCACAATACAAGACATATTTCTTGAAAGGAATAAAATCCTTAAGAATGAAAATGAGAGAAATATTGATTTTGATGAAGTTAATGCTCAAGATACATAAGTGTTGGTACAAGAACATATTCCATAGGCCCCTATCGAAGAAGTTGTTCTTGAAACAAAATTACTGTGTAGGAGAACCAGAGACATAAGAGAAACAGATAAAAATATTTTTCTAGTTACCAAAGATGGTGAATCATTATTGGTTGATAATAATGAATCTATCTCCTATAAAGAAGTAGTAGAGAGATTATGATCTATAAGATGGGATGATGCTTTGAATTCTAAACTGGATTCCAGGTATCCGAAAGATGTTTTTGTTTTGGTTGATCTGAAAGATAATTAAAGTTATATAGTATGAAAATGAGTATTCAAGAGAAAACTAGGCATGGAATGTGAAGTAAGTATCTATAAATAATGGATAGTGACTAAAGGGTTTAAAAAAATATAAGGAATTGAATATGATAAAAATTTTTCTATAGTTTCCATGTTTAAATCCATAAAAAATTATACTTTATATAGCATCTTACCAGGACTATTAAATTTAGAATATGGATTTCAAAAAGGATTTACTTAATGGAAACCTTCAGGAAGATGTCTACATGACACAAATAGAAGGGTTTTTGACTTCGAGAGATTCTAAAAAGAGATGAAAGTTGCATAGATCCATTTATGGATTGAATCAAGCATCTAGGTTAGGGAACATTTGATTCAATGAAGCTTTAAAATATTTTGTTTTAAATAAGAATGAATGTGATCCATGTGTTTACAAGCGGTTTAGTGGGAATTTGGTCATTATCCTAGTATTATATGTTGATAAATAATACTAATCAGAAAATTAGTACCTGTCTTACAATTTGTTAAGGATTAGTTAAACAAGTGTTTCTCCATGAAGAACCTAGGTGAAGTGTCTTATATTCTAGGGATAAATATCATTCATTATATATCAAAGAGGCTTATTGGACTATGTCAAAGTATATATGTTGACCAGATACTAAATAAATTTAGTACCGAAAAATCCAAGAGTGGATTGGTTCTATTGTCACATGGTATACATCCTTCCAATAAAATGTATCATTATAAACAACATAAGAAATAGAATGAGTAAAATATCATACACTTTAGTGATTAGATCAATCTTATATTCCATGTTATATACTAGACATAATGTTACCTATGTAATGAGCAATGTTAGAAGATATCAAGTCGATCTAGGAGAACAACATTGGTCTTTGATTAAGGTTATCCTTAATTATCTAAGAAGAACTAAGGATATGTTTAGGGTGTATGTGGAAGATTAGGATCTAGTCATAAGTGGTTATACCAATGATAGTTTTCAAAAAATATAAATATATAATATCACAATCTAAATATGTTTTATTTATCAACAGAGGAACTGTGAACTGGAAGAGTTCATAGCATCCAGTTGTCACTGATTCTATAGTAGAGTCTAAATATATGGTGGCTTCTTATGTATCCAAATAACCCATTTGAATTTGAGTCTTTTTCAAGGATATTGATGTGGTACTTAGTTGTAAATACCCTATCACATTGTATTATGATAATACTATAACAGTGTATCCTACAAAAGAGCCAAGGTCAGACCAATAGACAAAGAACATACTAAAGAAGTATAACCTCTTGAGGGATTTTTATCTTAGGGGTGGATTTATAGTTAGCATAGTTCTTACGAATGAAAAATGTAAAACCCATTAACTAAATGTTTATATCATCAGAAGCATGAGTATCATGTGAGAGCTAGAAAACTTAAGGTTGTTGATAGTTGGATCTAATTAAAGTGAGATTATATTAGAGTTGGTTATCTAGAACCAAATTATATGTACTTTATAATAAATTGTATTCATTTTTTTGAATAATAATTAACTACTTATCACATCATGATTTTTCTTTTGTGTAACATAGTATGTGACAAAGTCCTAAGAGTAGCTATCACAAAAAAAGTTCATAGTAGTTCTCTACTATGATGAGAACCTAGAAGTTACATTATAATATTCTTAAATATATGTTATATAGGAAGACGATATCATTTAAGGGATACAAATGATATAAGATATCATGGGTGTAGACTCATAGGAATTTGAGGCACCTTCACATTGTGTTCTTCCTTAGTAATTTCTAGTGTAGGAGATTATGGGAACGAGACCCGCCAATAGAAAATCCACATTTATATGTATCATTGGATGTTCCTATCCATGGATTCTGTATTGGTCCTTAGACTTTATGAATATTATTAATTTATATTATGAGTCACCTAATTTTTTGTATTTATAAAAACTATGATGACCTATGTTTGTAGAAAATTAGGATACATTGGGTGCTCCATGAGTAATATTTCACTAATGAATAATGAAAGAAAGGATTTGTCCCTTTTTTATTTAACTGAAGTTGATATCTTGGTCCATTTTATGGAAATTATATATCCTAAAAAAATCCATGGAAATAGTGTTCTCTAGGAAAGTACAATTTCCATAAAGTCAAAGGCAAATACATCAAGCACATAGGTTGATGACACCTACATGTAACCTACTTGATTTGAGATATAATGATAAAGGGATTATGTTACACATTAAGCATTTGTATGAGGTTTTATGTCATTGAGATATTAATTTCTCTCTCTATGGGTGCCTTGGAATGTTTCTAGACTCTAAAATTATACTTTGAGTTGCTTCACCTAATATTAATGATAAAAAGGCATAGAGGGTTACACAATAACTGTATCCAGAAAATAAATTAAATATTATTATTATTTATCATTTAACAATTTTAATAAGTATTATTCTCTCACATAGTTTAATAATTATTCATGTTTCTATGGTCTCATATATTCTGTCACAACTAATTTGGGAGAATATTTTATTTTTGGAATATTTAATAAATATTTTTTTAGTGAATATAATATTTATTTTTTTGGGGAATAATGTAGTTATATTTAATTTTTAAATAAATAGTCATTATTAAAGGTTCTATAAATATTGTGGAGTAATGGAATACCAATTTTAATGGTATGGTAAAAAATAATATACATTGAATATTATTCTAATAAATAATATTTAATTTTATTAGTAGGCTTTATGCATGTTAAGAAATAGTAATAATAATAATATTATCACAAATTTTGTGTTCTGTAGGAATTAAGAAAGATAATAAAGGTGCATGTGTAATTATTATTTTCTAACCCTAGAGGTATATAAACGCAATTATATTATTTCCTTAGGGTTTCCAATTCATTGGTTTTGCACAATTACTACCAGAGAGAATTCCCTTGAAGCCCTAGAGAGCTCCCTCCCCATGAGAACTCTTGAGAATAGAGAGAGAGCCTCCTCCACAAACACTCTCGAGTCTAGAGAGATCAAATGGATTCATTTTTCAAGAAAATATCATGGTGATCAAAGGAGAATGAAGCAAGTTTTAGGTTCTACCATGCAATAACCCTAGGATTCCTATGACAACATTTGGAGGTTCATGGAACACACATGGATCACCACTAGAGGGAATTTACTCTTGATTCCTATTACACAACTATAGTGCAATGTATAGATGTTGTCAGATCTATCAATGAAAAAATAATTCATCCCAAAGTAATCTTTTAATTGTTTAAATTAATTATAAATAATATGTGATGATCTCACGTCATTATTCCATCATTCAACCATGAATTATTATTAGATTCATTTTTATTATAAAATTTATCATCATTTAAATCTCATATTAGTCATCAATTAGAAAAAAATAAAAGTTGACCATGTCCCATCTGGTGCTTCCGTTGTGGCCGGAACTGTTACTCACGTCCTCTCCAACTGGATGAAAGGTATCATAAAATAACACATCCAACCATGCAATAGAGTTCCAAGATCAAACCCCTTTACTAGGACCACTATTTCTTCTAGAATATTCCCCATATTCTACTAAATATTAATTCATAATGTAGTAAAAAATAACTAATTTTTTGAATAAAATTTATAAATATATAGGGATCATACTTTTAGAAAATTACAGTGAATTAATATAAAAAAAATGAAAACATACACATTGGAAAGGTCAAGTGAACCACACTTAACTTCTTGTGACATATACACATTCCTAAAAAATATCATTAAATCAATTAATTTTTGTACATATAATTCATAAATATTTTTACAAATGTTATGATTTTATATATAACTAAAAAAATATTAAAGAAATTATTTCACTGATCATTCAAATCTGTCGTATCTCCTTCAATTTTCTTCCTGAATCATTGTATATATTCTTTTTGTAAAACTGTAGTGGTTTGGTCAAGTGTTTGATTAAGAAACATAGTAATATCTGGTTCTTCTTGTTTAATAACTGCCTCTTTTGTATATTTCCACCAAAAATTTTAATTTTGAATAAGTGCTAAAAAAATAAACCTACTATGACTACAATGCCAATATAAAGGTATCATTTCTTACTCGATCATCTTTATATATAATATTGTAAATTTTTACTAATGTAAATTGGAAATGTAAAAATTTCCTTCCATGAACCAGATTGTTCCAATCACACTGAAACAACATATGATTTAATACACGATTGTAAATAACCTCCATAATATCCCTAAAAATTTCACAGTAATAACTCAGATCAACATATAAATAACCAACAACATTAGTCTTTGTTACTTAGTTGACATAAAAATTGCTAATCTTGAATAAAAATCCATTAACATCCTAAAATATATAGCGATGATCCATAAGAAACTGACTATCAGCTAGATGGTTGAGTTTTTTAGTCACTGTATGAGCACATAATTCATGCATATTTTGAATCTTTATATTTCACATAATTCAATGGATAGAGGGTTTCCAAAATCCAGCTCAATTACATTATATAAATATTTAAACAATTATATATATATATATATATATGTGTGTGTGTATCTTGAACCACTGATGAAATGTGTTGAAATTAAGTTGTTGGATCTGATGATTAGTTGAACGAGGCCTTTCCCATTTCAACATAGTGATATACATCCTAAATTATAACAGAATAAAAGACAAGGAATAAATTAATTACATAAATACAAGGAATAATAGATCAACTATGAAACATAATGTATCAATGGAATAACTGATGGAGTGTTGAAAAATACATATCTATGAGCTTGAACCCAATCATCGTTGAGCATATCATTTTTTTTCTTATCCAATTGGACATTCATCAATTCGAGTGGGTTTTTCTAACTTTTATCCAACCTTATCAATAAATAAATTAGAAAAAGTATTAGACTCATCCATAAAATATCCCTTGTAAATTAAAGATTCCAGATAAGCTCTGTTGCACACATATAATTTTAATGTATTTAAGTATCAATCTATTGGATATGTACACTAGAATTGGACAGGACATCCAACAATGACTTCTCCAGTAAAATTTGCACTAAAAAATGATTTGATCTCTTTTTCAACCCATGTAATGTCATGATATCCATATTAACACACTTGGAAATATTCTAGAAATAACCATCAGACAACTTGATGATCTTTAAAATTGATAAAAATGATTTGATCTCTTTTTTAATCATAATTTACTATGCAGTAGGCATGTATTCCCTATTACTATCTCCCAAATGTAAATTTAATGTTTTTCTCGATACTTTTTCTTATAAATAATGTCAAGTGTTGGAATTTTACTCTAATTTCCCCCTGACACCCAAAATGGTGTATAGTATATTATCACACACATTTTTAAATGTGAATCACATCCAAATTATGTTTTAAAAAACTATATTTCCAATAATACAATTCGATGAAAATATTCAATTTCTTCCAATTATGACTAAATTGTGTATGTATAAAAAGAATGGAAGACAATGAAGAAGCTAATAAATCTTGAAAATCAGAGGTTATGAAAATGCTTTCGTGGTCAAGTTGTGATAGAATTTGAACCTTAGAAATTATTTAAGGTGTTGGGTTGTCCTTTTTATTCCTATCAAATAAAACACTATCTTTTTTGCAACTTTTCATCAGAGAAAGAAAGAATATGTGGCCAAGTTATACCCACTTTCTACGATTCCTAATCCATATTTATTTCTATTTTTTATTAAAACAAGGGTAGGTGGATTATACTTGTGTACTATAACTTGATAAGTTAAAATACAATGGGAATTAATTAATTATCTTTAAAAATGACTCAAGAAGTCTAAAAATTTCATTAGATTCCAGTTCAAAATTTATTACACCATATACCCAAATTTTTTACTGGTCACCAATAAAAAATTTCATATAAACATTAATTTTTTCACCAGGTCCTCTTGGTCCATCAATAAGAGTTGAAAGTAACAAAAATGGTTTCTTCGTACATAACCATGAGGGAAGATTATAAAAACCAACACCAATGAATATGTACGATGTGTCATACCAATCATTGACCTAAATGGGTTAAAACCATGTGTTTCCAAACCTAGTCAAACATTAAAACTTTCATGTGAAAAAATTGAGTGTATCTTATCAAACTCCTTCTATACCAAATAATATTCCAGGAGATTTAACCTATTAGCCTCTTTATTTAATTTTAAATGTCATATCATTAGTTTATAAATTTTATCTGGCATGAAAAACCTCTTCCACCTCAGTTTTTGTGGGAAGTAACACATATTCTTAGAAGCAATCTGTTTCCCTTGATTTTAGACTCTTCCAAGAAGAATTTTACTACCATGATTAATATCATAGTCCTTCCACATTGAAGAGTAAAAAATAGTACAACTATTGAGTTACACATTCTATTTTCTAAACAACATACAATTGTTTCATCCTACAAAAATGGTTTTACATGTGTAATGGAGGTCATCGGTCAACTTCTAATATTGATAGTATGAATCTGGAATATTCTCTCTAGTAGGGATTACCTTCTTCAATAGCACCAAAAAAACATCAAAGGAGGTATTTTCCATTGATTCAAGGTCTTCAAGTGTAACAATTCAATGATGAATGAAAATTTATTTAATTTAGTTCATCTATAATGTAATTTAATACATGCATAATCATGTATTTCAATGAATTTAAATGTTTCTCTATCTGTCGTAGAACTAGGATTACAACCTCCAACTTTATCACTTACTAATTTATGCTCTTTAGGTTGAAATGTGAATATTATATCGTTGAGAATTATGTTCATCAAATCAACATACATATGCATACTTTTTGACTGGTGATAGGTAACAGAATCATCCCCATGATGTGTCTATCTATTATGCTTTTTCAAAAACCCATTCAGAAATATATGTTCCCTAATAATATCTTATTTGATGATATATTTGTTTTAACATTTTTTTACAATGAAAACTAATCAAATCACCTTGAAATCTACTAGTGAAATCAATAAATTGTTGAATCCCCCCATTATATTCAACAGAAAACATACTTGGTAGATCAATATATCTCTTATCCATATTTTTATCTATAGTAAACAAATAATTAAAATATATAAACAATAATAATTTAAATTATACTCTAATAAAATAAAAATAAAATAATGTATATGAAAGAATAATCATTTGAAATTCAAAATGATAACAATTATAAAAATTAATTTCAATTTTTGCAAAAAATAACTAATCAGTATTACTAGAAAATAAAAAATGTTTTCCTTATTTATTATGTATAACATAGGAAAAAAAACTCAAACCATTCTAACCTAATAAAAATATAACATAATTAGTTTTTGAGAAAAAACAAGAAAAATATTGATTAATAATAACAACCATTATTTAGTGAATAAATTAAACATATTTTTAAATACATGTCTTTTATTAATATATATATATATATATATGTATGTATATAGGGATATTTTTAGCTAAATTAAATCTTACTAATATATTTTTAAAGTACATTATATATACACATATGTTTAAATCCATATATATATACATTACACAACAATCTATAAACAAAAGATTCAAGAAAAAAATACTGATTAATTAAGATTTTTTTTAAACTTTAGTTGAAAACATTTTAAAGAAGTATATATATTTTTATGATTATGAGATAAACTTATTTATATATTTATATTGTCATGATATTTAATAAACTACTAAATATAGTGCATTTATAATTCTACAGTAAAAAATAATTCTTTTTTTCAATATTTTAATAATATTTACAATCAATATAAATTTAGCATGGCTAAATGTAATACATAATTCTAATAATAATAATGAACTTAAAAATTAGAACATTATAAATATTTTTTTTAAATAAAACAACCATTAATACATTTAAACCCATTCAAAACAACCAAACTCAAAACTATAAACCAACAAATATATCATATTTCACATTGTAAGTTAAATTTCAAACAAATAAAGTATTTACTTTCCAAACCAAATATGAGTCACAAAAATGAATATTAATAATATAAATAATTTGAATCTAAAATTACCTAAACATAAATTCAATAAATTAATAAATTCATCAGCATTAAAAAAAGAGGGGATTATGTTTATACCTTAGATTACTTGAAAAATTGTCTTAAAAATTGTATGTGTTACTGTTTGTGGCCTATAGGATGTGTTT
Organism: Viscum album; assembly: GCA_963277665.1. Classification (NCBI taxonomy): domain Eukaryota; kingdom Viridiplantae; phylum Streptophyta; class Magnoliopsida; order Santalales; family Viscaceae; genus Viscum; species Viscum album. The sequence goes on along the minus strand of OY728147.1, from coordinate 1,687,615,004 downwards.
ACGATAAATAATTGGGGGCCTAGAAAGGGGTTGTGATGGGAGAGGAATGCGAGGAGGACTGATTAATGCATTTCTGATGGGGAGGGCATGATAAAGCTCAATTATGATAAGGATAGGGCATTGGGAAGCCTGAAAAAATGGTAGAGAGGGTGCGGGGAACCTCAATAAAATGCAGGGGAGGTGAGGCTCGATGAAATAAGGGTTTAACAAAAAGGGGATTGATAGATGGGATAGATTGAGTGGGGATCAGTGGCGTGGGAGGGGGTGCTCGATGGTATGGATATGGTATAGGGGATCTGAAAAAATGATAGGGAGGTTTCTGGGAAGCTTGATTAAATGAACGAGGGGGTGGGGGTGGTGAAATAGGGATTGAACAAAAGGGGGATCAGGAGAGGGGTTGATGGAGTGGGGATTGATATCATGGGTAGGGGAGGGGGGGCTCGATGGTATAAGGGGAGATCAAAGGTAGGGAGACGGTGTGAGGAATCCTAACAAAAAGGTATGGAGGGCGAAAGAAAGATTAGAAGAATGTTGGGGATGGGTGGATCAACAAAATAGAGGTCCTCTAAAAGGTGGAGAGGGAGTAGGATCAATAAAAATAGAGGGGGGATTGATTCTGCAGAAGAGGGGGAGTGGGTATCAACAGTGGTGAGGGAGAGGGGGCATGATGACAGCAAGGCTCAATGATGTGGGAGAGGGGAGAGTGGGCAGGAGAGGGGGGAATGGGTAGTAGAGGCTTGATGATGGTGGAATAGGGGGAATAAGGTGGGTGGGGATCAATGAAAGTGAAGGTTAACAACACATGAGAGGGGTGAGTGGGTGACAAGGGCTCAACGACAACAAGAGAGGGGGGAGCAGGTAGTGGGGTTCAATAACACAAGAGAGGGGGAGTGGGCGGTGGTTGTTGGTGGTGCATGTGAGGGGGGAGAAAGCGGCAGGGCTCTCTATTGAGTGGGTGGAATGGATCGATGTCACTGGAGAGGGGGAGTGGGGTTGGGAGGTAGTGGGAGAGTGACTCAGGTGGTTGTGGTGGGGGGGATGCTCAATACAAGAGTGTGAAATTGGGGAAAAATAGAATTACTTCCATTTGACTATCACTAAAACTGTAAATAGTATACCACTAAATGGTGGTCACTTGAATCTCCCTCATGTGAAAAGAAATGACACCAATCCATGCATTATTGGGGGAAACAACAAGAGGATAAAAATAGTTCTATAAGAAGATAAATTATTTTCTTTATACATTAAAAATACATGTACATTACTTCTAACACAAAAATATTTTTTGTGAAACAATAAAGTTTTTGAAAGGAGTTAGAGTAAGCAGTTGTGTGTGATGACTTTGGAGAAAAAATATCAGATTTTTTAGAAGCATACCTAAGTTTTAATTATTTAGACCATCTCTAACCCATTACTTCATTTTGAAGTGAGGTTACTCCAAAATGGTGTATGAATATTGAAATAAAATCTCACTGGTTTACTTCATTTTATACTCTAAAAATAATATTTCATGTATGAACTTGATTTTATGTGTTATTTTGGGGGGGGGGGTTGGAGATGTTATTACTAATCTTCATTAATAAATTGTTAATTTATTATCATTAAGCTCAAGAATAAAGAAGAGATAGAAAGAAAAATGATCTTTTCTCTTATTATTTTGTCATAATTTAGAAGCCTTCAATATATATAGCCACAATTAAAATATATTAGTTATATAAGAAAAGGATAACAAGCTAACTAATTTGAATATTAACAACTAATCATTATTTACAATATTTACACCCTAATAATTAGGCAAAATTTGAATATGGGGGGGGGGGTATTTAATTAAATTGGTGTAGGATTTTATTATTCAGGGATATAAGTGTGTCACATGCCAGATGAACTATCATTTTCGGGTTTTATCCCAAAAACACCAGCTTAGAAGACACTTCTATGGGTTTTACAAAACACCACATGAAGGGGAATTTTTCTCCCTGCCCCATTTCCACACCCCCATTTTCTATTTTATAATTAATTATATGTTTAAAAATAATTTAATTTTATTTATTAATAAATACAAATTTATAACTATATAAATATATATTTATAATTATATAATTATATAATTATAAATAATTTCATATTATATGTATATATATAAAAAAATTAAATTTAAAATTATTAGGTGTTTAAATGTATATTAAATTTTATAATTATTAATATATTTTAAATGTATATATAAATATATTCTAATAATTATAAAATTATTAATATATTTATATTTATAAAATTATAAAAATTTATTTATATAGATAGATTTATTATTATATAATTATAAATATATGCAGCATATATACATAGACATATAGATATATTTATATAATTATATATAATTATAGTTATAAAGACAAACAAATATAATTATATAAATATATTTTAAATTATATAATTAATAAAATATATTTACAAATAAATTTAAAATATATATATTAATATATACAAAATGTATTTTAATTTATATAATTAATATAATTAATAATTAATAATATGATAAAGAAAGTGAAAATGGGGTTAGTTCTTCGAGAGCTCCTCTCTCTCCGCATCGATGGAATCTAGATTTGATTTTGGATGGATTCATCATTTTTTTATTCCTTGGCTGATTTTCTTGTACATAGACACTTTGATTCCCATAAGAATGTGGGAGTTAGTTCGTTTAAGAAATCTATCTAAGAAGGGCCTTCAATCGAGAACGAAAGTGCTGTCAATCAATCTCTCTCCCTCTTTGAGGATTCAACAGAAGGCATTATCCATCATAAGTTAAATATTTCTCACATCAAGGCATATCTAGAGGTGATCTTGGAGCTAATGGAAATGGGTGAGAATTCATTAATTTTTCGTTTGATTTTTCCTATAGGGTCGCTGCCTTGGAAACTCAAAGGTTTGGTTGATCAACTTTCCACAATTTGGGGGTTTATGGACTGGAAATGTATTTATCTTGGATGAGGATTTTGTCACCTTATTTTTTCCTCAGAGGAGTTGAAATCTTATGCTTGGGGGCTTGGTTCAATTGTACTTAAACCAGGTTTTCTTCACATCCATGAGTGAGATAGAAGATTCAATCATTTGGATATTGGAAACTCATCTGTGTAGCTATGGGAAAAGTTCTATAGTCTAAATTGAATACTTTTTCCAGCCTAATCTATTGTATGACATTGCAATGGTGATTGGAATTCTAATAAAAATGGATAAAGAAACCAAAATTGCTAGGTATGGTCACTTTTCACACCTTCTAGTTGAGGTAGATTTATGTTCTATGTTAATTGACAAGTTTTTTATTTCTAATTATGATGAGGATATTACATTGAGGATTGAACATGAAAATGTTCCTAAATTTTGTAGAGAATGAAAGGTCTTTGGACATGAGGTTTTGAATTGCAGAAGACTGATTGTTTGTGACTTTTGTTCCGTAAGAGGTAATGATGGAAATTCATGCTCTAAAAAATCCAAAGGCGTCCCAATAATCTAAAGGCTCTTGGGAAAGTGGTCTTGATAGGAAGTGGGAATTCTAGTAAGTCTAGGAAAGAGGGGATCTTGTTGAACACAACTATTGGTGCCGCACCAATGTAGTTTACTCATCCAATTAGGGTTTTTTTTTGGGTTAGAATAATGGTGCTAGTGGGTATAGATAAAATAATCTTGGTACTAGTATGAAGGCTCCCACATCTTGGGCACAAATCGTTGAAGCAGAACAATTTGAATCTATAGATGGAATGTCCAAGGTTTCAGATGAACCTGAGAATATGACTGTTTCAGGTGCTGTCACTCAGATGGAAATAGGAGATGTTGAGGTAGATCCAGCCTCTGGTTTTCTTACAGGCTCCTCATCTCCCCGAGTGAAGGCGAGGATTTGGCTTGGGGTCATGGGGAGGTGTATTGAATGAGTGTGCTACAAGAGGCCTCCATGTATAGTGTGGGAAGTCCAACAACAGACCTTAGTGTTCATGCTCCTGTTGTGATAGAATGTGATCCATCCAAGTATGTTACAGGAGAGCAGAAGCATATTGCTGCTGGTACTGATTCCGCTGGACTCGAGAAAGATATTCAAGCTAAATTTGACATGGAATTGACCCAAGAATGAGCTTTGTCTCCATATAAGATGAAGGTTAAAGATAATTTTTCACCTAATCCTTTAATGAGGAATGTAGTGAATGCCTCTGAATCCTCACAGTGCAGGGTTATGATGTAGAAAAGGGATGAAGCAACAAGTACTGATGATGTCCATTCTATTTTGGAGAGGGAAGAGATAGGAGGTGCCTGGAAAGATTCCAAGACTTGGCAGTGGGTTCTACACCCAAAAAATTAGGGTCGCGGACATGGTTATGCTGTCATGGAAGGTGGGCATGGTTGTTCTAGCAGGTCAACTTCAAGTTGTCTCACCTTTGAGCAGCAAAAGATTCAGGAGAATACTCCGTGCTCTTAAAAAAACCACCCTCAATCAGAGTGGGAAACTACTGATTACACTAAGGACTCTACTAATGATTATGAGAATGATCTTATTGTGGACTTTTAATTTTCCTTTTTGGATGAGGGTATGTTGCTTTGTGTGACCTATTTTTTTCTTTCCATTATCATCTTTTTGTTTTTAATAAATATTTAGGAGTAGGATTGCCTATCGTTGGATCCGTTTGAATTATAAATAATAAATAATAATAGAATAAGTATTTAATAATATAATTACTATAATTAAAAATTTAAAATAAATAATTAAATTTATATGATTATAATAAATAGAAATGTATATAAATATATATCAATATTTTTATAGTTATAATTATATTTAATGAATTGAAAAATATGTATTTATAAATTTAATAATATATATATATAAATATAAATAAAAAACTAGTTATATAATTATATATAAATAATTATAAATATATAATAATAAATATATTTATTATTGAAATATTTTTATTATAATTTTATAATTATTTAAATATATAATTTTTATTTATAATTATATAATTTTTTTTAAAAAAATTATATATACTTATTTATATTTATAAATAAATAATTATATATATATCGAAATTAATAATAGTCAGTAGTAATAATATAATTAATAATATTTCATAATAATTTAATTAATAATATAATACTTAATAAGAAATATGCCCAAAAATTATGTAAACTGTAAATGTAATGTTTTTAAACAATAAAGTTTGTGTCACGTAAATTATTATTTTTACTATATTTTTGAGTTTCTTTTCATTTTTCAAATAATTTATTATATTTTTAGTCAGTGTTACAAATTTCATTTATATTGTATTTATAATTTATAATTTATATGGTTTTGAATTAACCTATATGAAACATAATAATGTTACAAGTATGTGACTTTAAAAGACTATAAATTAAAAATTATAAACATGATCTAAATTAAAATTGTCATACTGAATAAAAATATAATAAATTATTGAAATAAAAAAAAATTGAAAAAAATTAATGAAAAATAATTTTATTGGTACAAAATGTTGTTGTTTCAAAACATTTGTACATAATGTTTTTGACATTTACTTGACTACTCGAAATGAGATCTTTAGAAACAGAATAAATCAATGTTAATGGTATAAATATCATTTCAAGTAGTGAAAAGAATGTCAAAATAATTTACAAGTACAAATTTTATGTTAAAATTAGTAAACTTATAAATTTTATAAGATATAAACTATAAGTACAATATAAGTGCAACTTTAAAATGTTGAGATTTTATTGTTATTTATTAATAGTTTAGGTAAAATAGTTTTTGTTTACTATATCATTGAATTTAATTTAATTTTTCTAAAACAACATTAAATTTTATAAATAAATAGTTTTTTAAATATATAAAATGTGACCTCATAATTCATCAACATCAATACCCCTCAATACCATGACATGATGTATGGGCCTCACACCCACTACGCATCTGACATCTCTACCGCTCCAATGTCTGGGATATTGGCATGAGTTTTTCCTCTTACACAATTGTGCATGCATCCTCATGGTACTATGTAGAGGACTACCTAGAATTATATTTGGAGGACTGCCCAACATCATATGTGGAGCCATATGGCCCCTGAGCACCTAAATATGGCAGAAGTGTGATATCAAAGAATTCATTGTCGGTGGGGGTGGGGGCCACCAAAAGCTGGGTTAATCCGCCCAGGTCGAAGCCTATCATTGTTAGTTGAGATAGAGACTCTATATGAGATATATGAGTAGGCATGTGTGGTATATAAACCTCTACCGACTGTGAATGATCCTTAGTCTGCTCTGCAGGATCATCTCTCTATGGTGTTGAAACATCTGTAGGAGCCTCTCTTGGAAGTCTATGTCCTTGCTTCCACCCTCACTAATTTCCTTTTATTTTTCCTCTTTCTACCAGTGGGAGTGGTGGTGCATCATCCTCAGCAGGCACAACAGGTACATCATTGTCACGACCCGCCCTCGGGGTCCGTGCCGTGACTACCCCAAGCCCGCCTTCCATAGGCCAGGGGCTGGCGACTAGCACCAAGGCGTAAATCCCGGTAAAAAAGGAAGGCATTGCCTTTGAAAAGTAAACACACACCACAGAGTAAACAAGCGGAAAGTAAACACTAAACAAGCAGAGTACGACTGAAAGTGCGGAAAAGTAAATGGGCCAGAATACAAACCCAAACTGAAAGTAAAGTACAACTCGAAAAGGGAAAAACAGCAACTGAAAAGTAAAAGCCGCTACTCCGAGCTGTCCACCGGAAATCCCACCTGAAGGGTGGGTACAGATAGCTCCTCTGCTCCACGGGTCCCGCCGTCCGCTCCGTGCACGTCCCGCCCAGTGGTCCACCTCCGGGTACCGTCCCGCTCTACAAGCCTCAGCTAAGTCAACGCTGTCCGTCGTCTGCAACCAACACAACGTAGTGCGGGCGAAGCCCGTGCAGGGGTGAGTATAAGCTACTCAGTAGGGACCCCGATACCCCTGAAGGTCTCTCAAATCCACAAAGGATAAACCACGAAGAAAAGTACAATCACGAAGTAACAACCGACACTGCTTAGGTATATGCCCATACATATACCTAAGTCATCAATTAAAATACGCTCCAACCTCCGAGCCCAAGTACAACTCAGTCCACGCAGGAAAGTATACGTATTCCACATAGGAAAGCAAAACATAATCCACACAGGATTGCACAACACAATCCACACAGGAAAGCAACAGGATTCAGCTCACACAGGTATACTTCTTCAAGGACGATAAAGATGATCACTGATCCATCTAAGTCGTCGGACCCACGAAGGATTGATAGGTAACTAACCCCCGCAAAGACCCACACAGGATCGGGCTCACACAGAACCTGTAGGCGCTGGCTCACACAGAACCGCTGAGCGCAAGGACCCACACAGGATCGGGCCCACACAGGACCTGTAGCACTGATCCACGTAGGATCGCTGAGTGCTGAAGTCGTCGTCGTCGAATCCACACAGGATCTCTGTACTGTCGTCGTCGAATCCACACAGGATCTCTGTACTGTCGTCGTCGCAGTCACAGTAGCAGTCGTAGCAGTAGAACAGTCGCAGCCAGCACTAGGGTTCCCGCACACAGCAAGCTCGTTCGGAGGGTCCGCTCTACGAGCCGAGAGGCTGATACATCAACTGTCACGAAGACCAGAGTTGATGTATCCAAAAGTTCCGTATCGTCAACAGGAACTCAACGTAACAGACGGCGCGTCGATCGGACGCCCGGTCTGAGAGTTATTGGCATTTTCGTCTCCGGGGCCCGGTTGGTTTTTAAGGGAAAACCAACCCGACCATACTCCACCTGCGTCCAAACCTCGGGCGGAGTATGCCAAAAGATCCGTCTCACTAAGAGGAACACAACGCGACTGATGGCGCGTCAATCGGACGTCCGTAGCTCAAGATATGAGCGTTTCCGCTCCGAAGGCCCGGTTGGTTTCGTGAACGAACCAACCCGGCCGAACTCAAAGTAAACCGAAACCTTGAGTGCAATATACCAAAACGACCGTCTCGATCCAAGGATCGCGTTGCCGCAGACGGTTCGTCATTCGGAGGTCCGAGGCTCAAGTTATGAGCCAAAACCAATTCTGGTTCGAAACGGGGGGGGGGGGTCCGGGTCCGGGCCGACCCGGCCCGACCCCCCCTTGGGCGGCGCGGTGGCCGGCGGCGGCGCGGCGGCCGGCGGCGGCGCGCGGCGGGCCGCGGCGGCCTGGCGCCGCGAGGGGGCTGCGCACGCGGGGGGCTAAGCCCCCGCTTTTCCTCTGGCGGCGCGGCATAGCCGCGCCGTTTTTTTTTAAAAAAACGCCCCCCCGCCACGTGGGGGGGGCTTGCTGGAATGGAACCGGGGGGCCGGCTGCCCCCCCTTCTTCAAAAAAAAACCGCCCCCCTCTTAAAGAGGGGGGGGGGGGGGGGTTTATTAGGTGGCCGGGGGATTAATTTCCCCCGGTTTTAAAGCCTTCCGGCCGGCCAGCTGGCCGGCCGGTTTTTCTCAAACGGGACCGGAAATTCCGGTCCCCCCTTCGGCTTCCGACGCCGGCGGCCCGGCCGCCGGCCTTCTCTTCCGCCGCGGCCCGGAACCGGCCGCGGTCTTCTCGTCCCGCTGCGGCCCGGAACCGGCCGCGGTCTCCTCGTCCCGCCGCGGCCCGGAACCGGCCGCGGTGTTCGTCGTCCGGCGCGGTGCGACGGCACCGCGCCCCTTTTGCCGTGCCATGATATTTATTCAACGCGGCGCGACGGCGTCGCGTTCTTGTTGTTTCTTCCATGGTGCGCGCGATGGCATCGCGTAAGATATTTGCACGTTCATCCGCGTGGTGCGACGGCACCACGCCACTTGCCTTCCTCCGTAAAATAATTAAACAAGAACGATGGAGGGGGGGGGGGGGGGGGGGTTCGGCCGTGTTCGTGCGGTCCGGCCCCCCTCTCGTTAAAATAATAACGCAACTTAAAACATTTAAAAGTCTCATGTTTGACATGCGAAATCCAGGATCAAGAAACGGAATAAATAAATAATGAATCAACAACCCCTACCTCGGGTTTAAGATTCGAAGATTCGTCTACGTTCCGCGGAAGACGGCGTCGCGGAGATCGGGCGTCGCGGTCGTCGTTCGTCAAATCCGTTGACGAAGAGTTATGCCCGAAGAGATACGTCGTTGGCGAATCTTCGTATGCCGACGAAGAAGGTCCGAGGAGGGTGCGGCGTTCCCTCTTTTTGACACCGAGGACGAAGAAGAGAGGCGTCGTTCTTCGTCGGAGTTTGGGCGTTCTTCGTTCTTCGTCAGAGCTTGAAGATGAAGAAGAAAAGCTTCCAAAGCTCTCAAGAAATCCTCCCAAGGTGGTAAAAGAATCCCTTATAATAATATAAGCTTTAACTTATATTATTACATAACTTAACCACAAGAATTTCAAAGGTTTGAAATTCAAAAAAAAAAGGGTTTAACTCCCTTAATTAATTAAGTAACTTAAGCCATTAAAAGAGGGGGTTAAGGGAACTTGAAAAGTCTAGGGGTTCGTGTGGGCCCCACCACACTTAATCCTCCCAAGGGAGGTTAAGTGGGTGTGGGTCCCACTTCCAAACCCCTTTGGTAGGTTTTTAACAAACTAAAAATAAAATTTGTCTTACACAAATTTTATTTAACTCAACTGAAAACCCCAAAACTTAACTTTCAACCCGCAACAAACGCAACTCCCGAAAAGGTCTCTTTAAGCGAATATCGGCGCTGCGAGTTCATCGGTGCCCTCGGATTTCAATTCCGAGCATCGGATCAAAAGTTAGGAATTCCCGCTCGTTCGTTCACTGAACGTACTCGAGCCAAACTTCGGAAATTAATTCCGGGCACTCCGGGCCTCGGAATCAGGTTCCGTCTGAAACCGCTCTCTTGTAAAATTCTAAAAAAAATTAAGAAAAAATTTCCCTTGAATTTTACGGGTCTTTACATTACTCCCACCTCAGGGCTTTACGTCCCCGTAAAGATACATCAAAAACTAGGGAAACAAATGAGGGTACTGAGCACGCATTTGAGCCTCCCGCTCCCATGTGCTCTCCTGGAGATTCCCGTGCTGCCATCTGATGCGCACAAGAGGAATCGATCGCCCACGCAGGACTCGCTCCTGTCGATCCTCTATCTCCACCGGGACCTCCGTAAAAGTCGCCCCATCGTCAACGTCAAGCTCCCCATGGTCAATGATGTGCGTCGGGTCGTGCACGTATCTCCTCAGCTGGGATACGTGGAAGACGTCGTGCACCCGGTGCAACTGAGGTGGTAGAGCCAGGCGATAAGCCACCTCGCCAATCCTGCTGAGAATCTGGAAAGGTCCGATGAAGCGCGGAGATAACTTGCCGCCTCGGCCAAATCTCCGAATACCACGTCGAGGTGAGACCCGCAAGAAGACGTGGTCGCCATCCTCGAACTCCAGTGGCCTCCGCCTTCTGTCAGCGTATGACTTCTGCCGGCTCTGAGCTGTCCTCATCCGCTCCTGGATGACCTGGACCTTCTCTGTCGTGGCCTGGACCATCTCCGGTCCCACCAGTGCTGACTCCCCAGGGTCTGTCCAGCACAAAGGAGATCTACATGGTCGGCCGTACAACGCCTCGTACGGTGCCATCCCGATGGTGGAGTGGTAGCTGTTGTTGTACGCGAATTCCACCAAGGGTAGGTGTTCCTCCCAGCTACGACCAAAGTCAAGGACACATGCGCGGAGCATGTCCTCGAGAGTCTGAATGGTCCTCTCCGTCTGACCATCTGTCTGAGGGTGAAAAGCTGTGCTAAGACGTAGCTGCGTCCCGAACGCTTCTTGTAACCCCTTCCAAAGCCGGGAAGTAAAGCGGGCATCTCGATCGGAAACGATAGATGATGGCACGCCGTGGAGCCGCACAATCTCCTGAACGTAGAGACGTCCCAAGCTCTCCACCGAGCCCTGCTCTCTGATGGGTAAGAAGTGTGCCGACTTGGTGAGTCGGTCAACAATCACCCAGATGGAGTCGTGACCTATGGAAGTGCGTGGAAGTCCAGTCACGAAGTCCATAGATATGCCGTCCCACTTCCACTCTGGAACCTCCAAGGGCTGTACCAAGCCTGCTGGTACCTGATGCTCTGCCTTCACCTGCTGACAGGTGAGGCATCGAGAAACGAACTCTGCTACAACCTTCTTCATGCCCGGCCACCAGTGCTGTCGTCTGAGGTCCTGGTACATCTTCGCCACTCCAGGATGTACCACCAAAGGAGAAGTGTGAAACTCCCTCAGCACTTCCTCTCGCAATGCGACTGGTACCATGGTACGTCCTCTGAAAAGGATGTCGTGCTCTGCTCCAAGGGAGAAACCATCAGGTGCCTGTCCCGAGGATATCTGTGCACGCCGTGTCTCACAGTCAGCGTCCCCATGCTGTGCCTCCCTGACTCACTGCAGTAGTGGAGGAGTGACTGTGAGAGACTGAAGAAAGGCTGCTCCATCTCTATCCACGAAGGATATCTGCAAAGAGGCTAGCTGCTCCGTTGCCTCCTCAAGTAGCTGAATGCCCGTCCTTCTGCTGAGGGCATCGGCTACTACGTTCCCCTTTCCAGGAGTATAGACTATCTCAAAGTCATAGTCCTGGAGGAACTCTAGCCATCGACGCTGTCTCAGGTTCAGGTCCTTCTGCGAGAAGATATACCTGAGACTCTGATGATCGGAAAAGACTGTAAAGCGCTCGCCCATCAGATAGTGTCGCCATGTCTTCAGAGAGAAGACCACTGCTGCTAACTCCAGGTCATGGGTAGCGTAGTTCTGCTCATGCGGCCTCAACTGACGTGATCCATAGGCGATCACGGCCCGCTCCTGCATCAGAACACATCCGAGTCCGGTCCCTGATGCATCGCAGTAGACTACGTACCCTACTCCCTCCTCAGGCAACCTCAAGATAGGTGCGCTAGTCAATCTCTGTCTCAGCTCCTGGAAGCTCTGCTGACATCTGTCAGTCCATACGAAGGGTTTCCCTTTCTTCGTCAAAGCTGTGAGTGATGCTGCAACTCTGGAGAAGTTCGGCACAAATCTCTGATAGTATCCAGCTAGTCCCAAGAAACTCCGAACCTCAGTCACGCTCCTGGGTGGCTCCCATGCTAACACAGCCTCAATCTTCGCGGGATCCACTGCAACTCCCGCCTCAGAGATAACGTGTCCCAAAAAGTGGACCTCACGTATCCAGAACTGGCACTTCGAGAGCTTACCATAAAGCTGGTGCTCTCGGAGTGTGTCAAGGACAACTCGCAAGTGATAGGCGTGCTCCTCCTCTGTCGTAGAGTAAATCAGAATGTCGTCGATGAAGACCACGACAAACCGATCGAGGTATGGCTGAAAGATCCTGTTCATGAGAGCCATGAACACTGCTGGAGCATTGGTTACACCGAAAGGCATAACCAAGAACTCATAGTGGCCATACCGACATCTGAAGGCCGTCTTCTGCACATCCTCGTCTCTGACTCTGAGCTGATGATAGCCTGACCTGAGGTCTATCTTCGAGAACCACCGTGCTCCCTTGAGCTGATCAAAGAGGTCATCAATCCTCGGTAGCGGATACTTGTTCCTCACTGTCACCTGGTTCAAGCGACGATAGTCAACACAAAGTCGTAAGCTCCCGTCCGCCTTCTTGGCGAACAATATTGGGGAAGCCCAGGGTGAAACACTGGGTCAGATGAACCCATTGCCCTGCAAGTCCTCTAACTGTACCCGTAGCTCTCGAAGCTCGGCGGGGGCCATCCGATATGCTGGAGTGGATATCGGGGCTGTCCCGGGGTACAAGTCAATATAAAAGTCTACCTCTCTGCGAGGAGGTAGCCCTGGAACGTCGTCGGGAAAAACGTCCGCAAACTGATCCACCACTGCAGGAAATCCAGGACTCCGCACGTCAACTGCTCCAAGGATAAGGCTAGCCAACTGATGAGTGATGGGCTGTCCTCTCCTCCGCGGAAGTCCATCCTGTGCTGCTAAGGCTCCCTTCTCGCCGGTGAAGGTGAACCTGCTCCCGTCGGTGCGTACACATCGCACCTTGCGCCCAAAACAGTCAATCTGTGCATGGACCGTAGACAACCAATCCATGCCCAAGATGACGTCGTAAGGCCTCGACGCTGCTACAAGAAGATCCCAGCCGAAGCTCTCGCCTCCTAGAGTAAGCTCACACTGCCGGCACCAGTGCGTAATCGTCGAGTCTGCTCCCGTAGGAGTCTCTAGCCGTAAGGATCGAGCCAACGGCTCTGTCGGAATCTCCGAGCTCCGAACAAGGGCAGCGGCTATGAAAGAGTGACTCGCTCCTGTGTCTATAAAAACTGCAACAAGGGTGGAATAGACACAGATAGTACCTCGAATCATCTCGGGTGCACCGTGGTCGTAGGCCTCTGCTGCCTGGAGCTGTGCCTGTCGCTGCCCGCCAGCTCCCTGTGGTCGGGGTGGACCTCCTGGTGGTGGTGGTGGTAGAGCCTCAAAGCGTCGGCCACCACCAGCTGCTCGTCCAGCTCCTCTGCCTCGTCCGCCTCTTCCCTGCAGACCGCCACGGTCGACCCTCTGCCTCTGCCTCGGTGGTCCATCAACTGACTGCTGCTCCTCGGCACGACGGGTCGGGCAGTCGCGAGCCATGTGGCCCTGCCCGCCGCACGAGTAGCACTGTCTGCCTCTCGTAAGACTGGCTCCGCGCTGTGTGCCCCGCACTGCTGAGCCAGTGCCCTGAGATCGTCGGCCTGAAGGTCTGGTCTGTCTGGACCCCTGAGTCATCCGTCGACTGCCTGCTGCAGATGACTCTGCCACGTGCCGCCCTGCGGTGGGTCGCTGTGCTGGTGTAGACTCAGCAAGGAAGCTCTCGATCAGAAGGGCCCGCTCCAGTACTCCTGTCTGAGTCGGTATGCTGAGGGAGATCAGCGATGCCCTGATCTCGTGTCTCAAACCCTGCTCGAAGGTCCGGGCCCGGAAGAATGGGTCCCGTACCATGTCGGTCGAGTAGCGCGAGAGATCGGTAAATCTCGCCGAGTACTGAGCGACCGTCATGCTGCCCTGCCGCAGCTGTAGAAGCTCCTGGATGCGCACCGCTCGGAGGGTGTCCGGGACGAACTCAGAGCGGAAGAGGCTCTCGAAGTCCGTCCAGAGCAAGGATGCCTCATCGTGAACCTGGAGCATCAAGCTCCACCATCGTCCTGCTGCTGCGTGTAGTAGGCTCGCAGCGAGGATCACCATGAGGTCTGCTGGTGTCCTCACTAGCCTAAACACTCGAACCACTGCCTCCAGCCAGTCCTCTGCTGCCTAAGGATCCGTCTCCCCGCGAAACCTGGGCGGTCGCTGGCGCTGAAACTCATGCAGTGCGCTGGGGCGACGTGCATCATCAGCGGCTGCTGCTGGAAGCATCGGGGAATCGGCGGGTAAAGCTACCGCCGGTGCCACTACTGGAAAAGGGCCCTGCACCGAGGCCTCGTCGCTCGGTGGGCTGTCGTCTCGCTCGACTCTCGGAACCCTAGCTGGCTGCCGTCGTGGGGCCATCCTGAAAAGGAAACAGGTGCGCCACGGTTAGAACAGTATACCTGGTGAGCTGTTATAAGTAATCACAAAGAAAACTTTGAAACACACACGCAATCAATGTTTTCGTGCATTAAGTCGGAAATCAGAAGTCAGGGTCCTGGTGTACGGATACGTCGGCCGCCGCACCAACACTGGACTCCCTGGACTGATATCCACACTCAATACGCTAAACATTATTGCTTCACAAAGAAAAGATCAGAGTTCGCGGTAGAACTGAACTCCTCTGATACCAATTTGTCACGACCCGCCCTTGGGGTCCGTGCCGTGACTACCCCAAGCCCGCCTTCCATAGGCCAGGGGCTGGCGACTAGCACCAAGGCGTAAATCCCGGTAAAAAAGGAAGGCATTGCCTTTGAAAAGTAAACACACACCACAGAGTAAACAAGCGGAAAGTAAACACTAAACAAGCAGAGTACGACTGAAAGTGCGGAAAAGTAAATGGGCCAGAATACAAACCCAAACTGAAAGTAAAGTACAACTCGAAAAGGGAAAAACAGCAACTGAAAAGTAAAAGCCGCTACTCCGAGCTATCCACCGGAAATCCCACCTGAAGGGTGGGTACAGATAGCTCCTCTGCTCCACGGGTCCCGCCGTCCGCTCCGTGCACGTCCCGCCCAGTGGTCCACCTCCGGGTACCGTCCCGCTCTACAAGCCTCAGCTAAGACAACGATGTCCGTCGTCTGCAACCAACACAACGTAGTGCGGGCGAAGCCCGTGCAGGGGTGAGTATAAGCTACTCAGTAGGGACCCCGATACCCCTGAAGGTCTCTCAAATCCACAAAGGATAAACCACGAAGAAAAGTACAATCACGAAGTAACAACCGACACTGCTTAGGTATATGCCCATACATATACCTAAGTCATCAATTAAAATACGCTCCAACCTCCGAGCCCAAGTACAACTCAGTCCACGCAGGAAAGTATACCTATTCCACATAGGAAAGCAAAACATAATCCACACAGGATTGCACAACACAATCCACACAGGAAAGCAACAGGATTCAGCTCACACAGGTATACTTCTTCAAGGACGATAAAGATGATCACTGATCCATCTAAGTCGTCGGACCCACGAAGGATCGATAGGTAACTAACCCCCGCAAAGACCCACACAGGATCGGGCTCACACAGAACCTGTAGGCGCTGGCTCACACAGAACCGCTGAGCGCAAGGACCCACACAGGATCGGGCCCACACAGGACCTGTAGCACTGATCCACGTAGGATCGCTGAGTGCTGAAGTCGTCGTCGTCGAATCCACACAGGATCTCTGTACTGTCTTCGTCGAATCCACACAGGATCTTTGTACTGTCGTCGTCGCAGTCACAGTAGCAGTCGTAGCAGTAGAACAGTCGCAGCCAGCACTAGGGTTCCCGCACACAGCAAGCTCGTTCGGAGGGTCCGCTCTACGAGCCGAGAGGCTGATACATCAACTGTCACGAAGACCAGAGTTGATGTATCCAGAAGTTCCGTATCGTCAACAGGAACTCAACGTAACAGACGGCGCGTCGATCGGACGCCCGGTCTGAGAGTTATTGGCATTTTCGTCTCCGGGGCCCGGTTGGTTTTTAAGGAAAAACCAAACCGACCATACTCCACCTGCGTCCAAACCTCGGGCGGAGTATGCCAAAAGATCCGTCTCACTAAGAGGAACACAACGTGACTGACGGCGCGTCAATCGGACGTCCGTAGCTCAAGATATGAGCGTTTCCGCTCCGAAGGCCCGGTTGGTTTCGTGAACGAACCAACCCGGCCGAAATCAAAGTAAACCGAAACCTTGAGTGCGATATACCGAAACGACCGTCTCGATCCAAGGATCGCGTTGCCGCAGACGGTTCGTCATTCGGAGGTCCGAGGCTCAAGTTATGAGCCAAAAACCAATTCTGGTTCGAAACGGGGGAATCCGGGTCCGGGCCGACCCGGCCCGACCCCCCCTGGGCGGCGCGGTGGCCGGCGGCGGCGCGCGGAGGTGGCGCGGCGGGCCGCGGCGGCCTGGCGCCGCGAGGGGGCTGCGCACGCGGGGGGCTAAGCCCCCGCTTTTCCTCTTGCGGCGCGGCATAGCCGCGCCGTTTTTTTTTAAAAAAACGCCCCCCACCACGTGGGGGGGGGGGCTTGCTGGAATGGAACCGGGGGGCCGGCTGCCCCCCCCCTTCTTCAAAAAAAAACCGCCCCCCTCTTAAAGAGGGGGGGGGGGGTTTATTAGGTGGCCGGGGGATTAATTTCCCCCGGTTTTAAAGCCTTCCGGCCGGCCAGCTGGCCGGCCGGTTTTTCTCAAACGGGACCGGAAATTCCGGTCCCCCCTTCGGCTTCCAACGCCGGCGGCCCGGCCGCCGGCCTTCTCTTCCGCCGCGGCCCGGAACCGGCCGCGGTCTTCTCGTCCTGCTGCGGCCCGGAACCGGCCGCGGTCTCCTCGTCCCGCCGCGGCCCGGAACCGGCCGCGGTGTTCGTCGTCCGGCGCGGTGTGACGGCACCGCGCCCCTTTTGCCGTGCCATGATATTTATTCAACGCGGCGCGACGGCGTCGCGTTCTTGTTGTTTCTTCCATGGTGCGCGCGATGGCATCGCGTAAGATATTTGCACGTTCATCCGCGTGGTGCGACGGCACCACGCCACTTGCCTTCCTCCGCAAAATAATTAAACAAGAACGATGGAGGGGGGGGGGGGGGGTTCGGCCGTGTTCGTGCGGTTCGGCCCCCCTCTCGTTAAAATAATAACGCAACTTAAAACATTTAAAAGTCTCATGTTTGACATGCGAAATCCAGGATCAAGAAACGGAATAAATAAATAATGAATCAACAACCCCTACCTCGGGTTTAAGATTCGAAGATTCGTCTACGTTCCGCGGAAGACGGCGTCGCGGAGATCGGGCGTCGCGGTCGTCGTTCGTCAAATCCGTTGACGAAGAGTTATGCCCGAAGAGATACGTCGTTGGAGAATCTTCGTATGCCGACGAAGAAGGTCCGAGGAGGGTGCGGCGTTCCCTCTTGTTGACACCGAGGACGAAGAAGAGAGGCGTCGTTCTTCGTCGGAGTTTGGGCGTTCTTCGTTCTTCGTCAGAGCTTGAAGATGAAGAAGAAAAGCTTCCAAAGCTCTCAAGAAATCCTCCCAAGGTGGTAAAAGAATCCCTTAGAATAATATAAGCTTTAACTTATATTATTACATAACTTAACCACAAGAATTTCAAAGGTTTGAAATTCAAAAAAAAAAGGGTTTAACTCCCTTAATTAATTAAGTAACTTAAGCCATTAAAAGAGGGGGTTAAGGGAACTTGAAAAGTCTAGGGGTTCGTGTGGGCCCCACCACACTTAATCCTCCCAAGGGAGGTTAAGTGGGTGTGGGTCCCACTTCCAACCCCCTTTGGTAGGTTTTTAACAAACTAAAAATAAAATTTGTCTTACACAAATTTTATTTAACTCAACTGAAAACCCCAAAACTTAACTTTCAACCCACAACAAACGCAACTCCCGAAAAGGTCTCTTTAAGCGAATATCGGCGCTGCGAGTTCATCGGTGCCCTCGGATTTCAATTCCGAGCACCGGATCAAAAGTTAGGAATTCCCGCTCGTTCGTTCACTGAACGTACTCGAGCCAAACTTCGGAAATTAATTCCGGGCACTCCGGGCCTCGGAATCAGGTGCCGTCTGAAACCGCGCTCTTGTAAAATTCTAAAGAAAATTAAGAAAAAATTTCCCTTGAATTTTACGGGTCTTTACAATCATCACCCCTAGGAGCCTCAAATAAAGCATGTGGATTTGGAAATAACCATGGATCCTCATCATAGACACTCTTAAGTATGAAATGGAGAGGATTCTAAGAGCCACAAAATATGGGTGAACTACATCCTACCTAATAAATTACTCCTTCTAAGTGTCTATTATATTTACAATTTGATCATGGTTGTTTTAATGTATATCCCATGGAGTGTAAGGCACATGATCATGTATCATCGATATAAGTCTGCATAATCCCCCTAATCATCTAACTGATAGCATGTTGTGGGAAATATGTGCTAACATATACTGTATTGGGCATGTGTGTCCCAATACCCAATATAACATGCATGAAATTATAGCTAATATTTCATCTATCTACCTATAAGCATAATGGAATGAAACCTATCAACCTATCATGGTGTCATAGGGATATGATGTATATATCCAAACAGATAGATGAATTGGTTTGGCTGGTGCCACTCAATGATGTGGATGTTGATGAGTGGAACCACTTCACTGTGATATCCAATCATAGTTTTGTAGTATGGTGGAAGCACTGCATAGAAAAATCCTGTATATGGGGTCCATGATACCTAAAATGTAAACTAACTAAAGAGTTCATAAATTAGCATGATAACATTACTAAACTAACATTGAAATATATTAAAAACCAAATAAAAAAATTAATTTTCATACAAAAATTAAATGTTTAACTTACAACAGTGTGATATATAACATCAAATATCTATCGAAATCTAGGAACACTATGTATCGGAGTATGTGAATAACATTGAGCCTGAATCAACCTGGTTAAAAACAAGAAATATATATTAAGTTTATAAATTATATTAAAATTTTTACTAAATAACTCAAATTAATGATGTAAACACACCATAATTCCTGAGGATTGTCTTGAAATAGGTACTATGGAAGGGGTGTCATAACTCTAGGAGCAATGTGTGAAAAACACCCCCATGCCCACATCTTTACCAAATCCATAAACCTTAAAATGTTTTCTACATCAGGTTGATAACTGGTACATAAACATCAATACAGATGTGAAAATTCAGTGGACACCCAACTGTATCTATCTATCTAGTCAGGATCCTCAAGTAATGGTAGGTACATCATGTGTACCAAGGTGGTGGAGTGGCCAACACACAATATTACTCTGATTAGTATAATAATATATGAACTTGCATTCCAAATAAGCATATCCTCATTTGAATCCTTAGGAATGACTATGAAATGTTCATCAAGACACCCTATGCACAAGCGGGAACCCTAGAGGGAACACGATATGAAAACAACATCAAGGCCAAATAAATGGTGCATGATCGTACACTAGTCGATAATAGTGGAACCTATAAATTCCTTTCTATGGATGGGTTGGCCAAGCATGTAGGCATTTTCCTCTAAATTAATGGCCATCTCCTCCTTAGGGAGATGAAATGTTCATCTCTATGGCCACTATCTCTCAACCAGTGTAAAAATTAAATGGCGATCAATGGTATTGAAGTTTCACAAGGAAACTCTATAAAATCCATCATGTCTAAGGTATGAAACAATGACTACTAGAGGTGCATCATGATGAAAATTTTAGGTTCCGGGGACAGTTGAAGCAGAGTTGGGCCGACACCCAACTTTAATTTGTACCATGATCAATGATTATTCTGGGATCAAAATGATGATGAACGCCAGTCTCTATAGAATAGAATCAAAGATTTAGATAAAGAAGTAAGAGGCCCGAAACCTTTAGAGGGGATCATGTACAAAATTTTTATAATTAATTTTATTAATTTCATAAAGGAAGGAATACCTGGATCTTCGATATTTTTTTCGTTGATCATGTTGATTGTCTAGAATGACCCTTCTGAATTATCTCGTTGTGCTTGTGAGGAGCCAAACTATAATCCCTCTATCAGTGATCCACATGTGCTCTAATGTCCTCTAATTGACACCTCTCATTCTCCAGGTGCTCGCACGATGAAGCAAGTGTCTTGTGTCAATCGTTCTTGATCACTTTTTCTTCGTCCTTGAAGAACGTATCTCATTCTTGAGAGGGGTAGGAAGAGGATTAGAGAGAGTAATTGTTTAGCTCATCAATTCTCAATTCACCAGGTGTGTAGTTCAGTACATTGCACAATAAATGTACGTGTATATTTATCAACATGGGTATTCAATTACAATATTTTATTACATAACAATAATTAAATACATTCATAATATTAGAGAAACCCCATGCCATTACTAATAATACCGTGTCATTATTTATTATTGGCCAACTTGTGAAACAAAGAATTATAAATAAAATTCTATATCATAAAATAATATTAGCATTATTATTATATTAATTTGTACTAACTAGTTAAATACTTACATACCTTCTTTTAAATAATTATTTTACTACCGGACTTGCCTTGGTCTTCTCTAACTCCACTTATATTTATTAAACACCCAAATAAATAAATAAATAATTTATTCTCTTAAATAAATATTTTATTAACAAACATGTAAATAAATATTTATTAAATGTTCAGTAAAATAAATAAATATAATTTACCCACAATCGAGTGAATAAATATTTATTTAATTTATGCAATCATTTTAACTTGAATAAAATTATTCCACTTTCTTGAGAATAAAATTTATTCCATTAATTAAATTCAAATAGAATTTAACTGAAACCACTAAAAACACTTAGTGTGTGACCCTCTAGGATTATTTCTCATTAGTATTAGGTGGGATTTCCTAAAGTCCAAGAGTACTATCTAGAAACTTTTCAAGGAACCCAAGAGAAAGAACTTAATGTCGCAACAATGACATCCAAATATAAACACTCACTATGTAATATAATCCCTTTGTCTCAATATCTCATCAAGAAGGCTTCATGATAGTTTCATCAACCTTTGATCTTGATACGTCATTATTTTACTACCTAAAATAAACTCATCATTACAACATGGCCATGGAATTTCATGTGATACTTCTATTTCAATCAATGTGTCGAGATATCAACTTCCATAAATAGAAGGGACAAATACTTCCTCAACTTATCCATTAATAACATGCCACTCGTGACTCACCCAAAGTACCTTACTTCCCGCCAACTGTCAATATGATGGTTTTTTTCAGTAAATCAATGTGTGTATGTCGTGACACATGTTGATGATAATATTAAAGTCTAAGGATCGTTACATATGATCAAAGATAGAAATATCTGATGAAACCAAAACATGTGGAATTCCTACTGGTGGGTATGTTCTCATAATGTCATGTCTTGGAGATTACCAAGTTTGAACTTCATGAGAGGAAGTCCCATCTGCTTACGAGTACTCACACATGACAGTCTATATACTATATGTCCCATTATAGTATGCCATCCAACTGCAGAACTATATTTAAGAATATTTTTATAGCACTTCAAGGTTCTCATCATAGCAGGGAACTGCTATGACCTTATTAATGCGATAAATACTCTAGGACATTATTAAACTATAGTCATGAAGAAAAATGAACAATATGTAATAAGATGTTTAATATTTAAATATATTAAATATTCATGTAATTAAAGTACAACTAGTTGGTTCTAGGACACCAACTCTTACAAAAATAATATTCTCTCCAAACAGAAATATGTCTAACAGGACCCTGCACCCACAAATCGCATATCATGCGTGACTACTAGCTAGATAACAGAGCCTGCTCTATATTAATGTATGAATAGTAGAATATTAATTTCAAAAACTATTTTACTCTTTCCTGATTTTATGATTTAGTGTAAAGTATATTTTATGATTCTTTTTTATTTTTCATAAAAATAAAGTATGTTATTTTAAGTGGATGTTTTTTTTTACTTTGAGATGGAGTTATTTTTAAGTAAAAGTAATGCTTATGGATCAAAGGATATATACTCTTACAGAGAACAATAGAGAAACATATGAATGTGGCTATAAATTAGTTTCAAAAGTTTGAAATGGTTTTCACACTTTTTTATAACTGAGTTTTAATAAATTTGGTGAGAACATTTTTGAAACATCAAATTATATTAATCTAGGGTTCTAGTTAATTGTACATGTTTATAAATTATGTATTTTAGTTTTAAATTATTTTAACAAAAATTTTTATTTGTAAAGTGAATTAAACCACCTCTTGACTATTATACTCCATTAAACAAATTATAATAATTAAAAAAATAATTACATGTGGAAACTTTTACATTAACTGATAGTGTACATCAACCATTTTAGCTATTAAATTATTGTATTATACGTCTAGGTAAATGTTTCATATGTGAAATTCTTGAATATATATGTTATATCTCTTTCTAGGTTCTTGTTCACTGGACTAATCCATCTCATTTCAAATATGAGTCGACTTTGGCCTACCTTTTGGTTGCGATCTAGTAATGTTTGGTAAAAGCATGGGTGTGACATTAGACATCCCATAATTATGAAATTTTTCAATAGAAATCCATAGGGAACTATAGAATTCATTAATACTCTCTAGTCAATAAATGGGGTCAACAAAATGCTCCCAAGATAAGTATAGGAAAGCACATGATGCAATAAAATGGCCATAAGGATATCGTAATGCTTTAAAGTTACCTCAATAATAGTAATGGTGCTCTAGTAAAATGACTTGTACACAACCACTGCTACCATTCATAGGATCACGGGGCTCAATGAACTGAAATATTTTTTCTAAATGCTCAAATGAAGTGACTCAAAATGTTACAACCTCTTGGAGAAATCTATCTATCTTTCAATAGAAATGGAGACCATATTGCATCCCTCTATTTAGACCATCTTCAAACTTCTTTCCTCATTCCATATAATACTTTACACTATGATAGAAGGTCTCTTGTACCAAACCTATAATTTAAATTTAAAAAATTATTCTAATATTATATTATAATTGAAGCTATTATAATTAATATATAATCTAATATTCTTAATTACTAGTGATAGGTAATTTTTTAACTCCCTTAAAAACTCCATTTATAAATTCTATGATGTTGGTCATCATATATCCATATATCCTCCCATCATTATACACCGACGACCATTTATGCTTTGGAATTTACATCATGTAATCATAAACTTCTGGATTAGCTCTGTGAATATCTTTAAGATGCACATACATCCTTTATTTTTTTGGCTTGTAATGAACCAAAAAAGAAATAATCTGGACACATTTGATAATAACTATGAATATGTGTTTTAAAACAAAAAATGATATTAATAAAATATTTTATGATTGTTTTCTTCATTGAATCATCCTTAAACTCATTTCACACATTTTGGAAATGTGTCGAATACAGTTTTGATGATGAGAATATGGTGATATCCATGACAGACCCTTATACTATACTATCTCCTTGATTTTTCAATGATGTTTTGAAATAAGATAAATTACTTCTACGTCTATTACAAACTCTCGAAAGAAACTATGGAATCATTTTCATGATGAGAAGTTCTAATTCTAAACAATAGAAAATTTCAAAGGTAGAGGGGATAGATTACCATATTGTGTGATAGAAATAAATTGTGTTCTAGTATAATTTTCATATAGAAATGTACCATCAATCTGTATAAACTAATTTCAATGTCTAAAAGTAGTCACAAATGTTAAAAATGTCTAAAGAAATATATAAAACATAACCATCGACTGATCAACTTGGTTGTGTGGGTTAACATATTCAATACTATGGAACTGATAGATAACTTGATTTTTGTGCCATAAAAGCTTCATAATATGTGGTAAAACTCTATAAGAGTCATCTTAATAATTGGAAGCATTCACAATATCCTTCTTTCATGCCACCCATGCCTTCACGTAAGTGATTTTATAAACAAAAATCTTTTTGATTCTATCCACCACAATAATTACCTGAGAGTATTGAAATGATCTTATCATTTTAAAAATAATATTTAAAAAAAACTCAGCATCTAATGAAATTTTTTCCTATGATAAGATTGGGTTGACACATGTGTGTGGAGTAAATCTAGTAATGCATCAATTGTTATCAATTATATCTCACAAACATATCTGATAGTATAATCATATTTTTCACACTAAATCAAATAATGAGATCTTTTTGACTCATCAACTACACACCTCTAATGTATTTCAATGTGATATTTTTTATCACATTTTCATTAATTCTTTGCTATCAAACTCTCCTGAAATATACAGAACACATTCATCAAACACTGGATTTTTTCCACAAATAATTCTTGAAAATTCTATACTATGAGTCATAATTGACCAATTAAATTGTGTCAATCATTTCATGCCTTAAGTAGAACATGATTACAATGGAAGGGGATGGTTCATAGGTCGGTTGAGCCTCACATGAGTGGGAAAAAATGTTCTTCAACATGCTATTATTCTTCAACTTCATCATCATCTTATTATTTTAAATTTTCACCATCCTCAAAATTATCAACCAAAAGATCTAAAGTACGTACTATCCATGGAAACATCACTTCCCATATGAGACATCTCAATTTGAGGATACAAAAATATGGCATGAAGATATAAAATAACAACTACCATTTGTGGTGGAACTTCTTGAGGTGTTATAACATTAGATTATGATATTGTATCATGAAGTTGTGATGGACCAACTTCTATTATCGATGAAACCTCCGTTGTAACTATAGTAAAATAGAACTCTATAATTTGATTTTGAGGTTGATACTTAACCAATGATAATACATGTTCCCAATCTTCATCATTAGTTACTCAATATTCTATATGCCACAACCTATCATTAAATTATAAATGCATTTATATGTTGTACTCTATCACTTGATCCACTATCAGTTTTAACTTTCAATGATTTTTTCCTTGAACAAATTCCAATGTTGTACACTCTCCAAGTATCAAAACTCTTAATGGTCATATACTATATCTACATCCTCGTTAAATTTCAATTATTTGATCATTGTAATTAATATAGTCATGCATCTTTTTTATCTAAAATAAAAAATTGTAATTAATTTAATATGATCAGAGAAAAAATATGAATTTGAAATATTTCAACATTTCGATGGAATCTCACATTTATTATTTGATGGGGATTTAAGCTCACCATCTTATATCATGTTATTATTTTTTACATATACTTCATTATAGTAATTTAGGTTGGAAACATATTCCCTCCACCGAATCAATATGTTCAAACCATATAGATGTGTAAATATTTACACAACCCATGAGTTTGTGTTAACCACCCAAAAATAAAAGTCAAACATATTCATACATATCCACATGCATCATATTCATGAGGTACACAAACACATCATGTAAAATAATAGGGTTATATGATATTGAAAATCTTCACATGAGTAAGAATGTAGCAAGAGATAGCCAACCACATCCACTTTCCCACTCAAGGAAAGCCTCCGGGAAACTAGATGGTCCAAACCAAGGTCCCTCTACCCTTGGAGACTTTACTCAAGAGTGAATTAAATTCACGAAAACTCTAACACTTAATATGCACAAAATATATTCAACAACTAAATTCAAGTTCATAACATCAATTACAAATTGAGTTCACCGTAGATGAAAACCTAAATTCATTAGCATACCTAGAATGTAATACAAGGTTCTATTCTCGAACTAATATATCAAATATACTCTCCTATACACTTATTTATAATATAAACTATTTATAGATATGAAGAAAAATTATTAATTAATTATTTTAGAAATTATAATTAATTAATCACTAATAATTACTTACTCAGTATATCAGAATTTGTGAATCCAAAGTTATTCATCCCTTAATCATTCATTAATTATTTATTTTATTATTAATTAATTATTAATAAAATTTTAATTCAAATTAAATTTTACATTATTATTAATTAGTTATTTGACTAATTTGAATGAATTAATTACTAATTATAATTTACCGATTACTAAGTACAATCAAGTAATATTAAATTAATTACTAATTCTAGTTATGTAATTACAAATTATAGTTATTTAATTAATGATAATATGAATGAATGAATGAATGAATTATTAATTATAATTAATAAAGTACTAATTAAAAATAATTAATTTCTAATTTGAATGAATTAATTACTAATTACACTTTACTAAGCACTAATATTAATTAAGTAATCCTAAATTAATTAATAACTATAATTATGTAATTAATAATTGTAGTTATTTAATTATTAATTATAATTAATTACTTCATCAATTAATTACTAATTACAATTAATAAAGTACTAATTATAAATAATTAATTGATAATATGAATGTATTAATTACTAATCACACTTAGCTAATTAATAATTATAATTAAATAATACTAAATTAATTACTAATTACAGTTACGTAATTACTAAATAAATTTATTTAATTACTAATTACAATTAATTAATTAATTAATTACTTTCTGATTTAAATTAATAATGTAGTAATTACGAAAATTTAATTACTAATTTAAATTAATTATTTTTTAATTACAGTTAATTAATTACTAATTATAATTAATTAATACTAAATTAATTATTAATTCCAATTATGTAATTACTACCTATAGTTATTTGATTACTAATTACAATTAATTACTTAATTATGTAATTCTTAATTTTAATTAATAAAGTATTAATTAAAAATAATTAATTGCTAATTTGAATGAATTAATTTATAATTACACTTAACTAATTTCTAATTAAAATTATGTAATACTAAATTAATTACTAATTAAAATCATGTAATTACTAAATAAAATTATTTAATTACTAATTACGTTTAATTAATTAATTTATTACTAACTACAATTAATAATGTACTAATTACAAATTATTAATAGCTAATTTGAATGAATTAATTAATAATAAAAATTAAACAATTACTAATTACAATTAAGTAATACTAAATTAATTACTAATTACACTTATTTAATTACTAATTATAGTTATTTAATTACTAATTACAATTAATTAATTAATTAATTACTAATTACAATTAATAAAGCATTAATTACAACTAATAAATTTCTAATTACATTAAATTGATTACTAATAAAATTTAACTAAATATTAATTACAATTAATTTCATAATTAAGCAATTACTAATTACAATTAATAAAATACTAATTAAAAATAATAAATTTCTAATTACAGTAATTTATTTACTAATTATAATTAACTAGTTACTAATTATAATAAAGTAATACTAAATTAATTACTAATTCCAGTTATGTAATAACTAATTATAGTTATTTAATTACATATTTTAATTAATTTGTTAATTAATTAATTACTAATTACAATTAATAAAATACTAATTACAAATAATTAATTGCTAATTACATTAAATTAATTACAAATAAAAATTAACTAATTACTAATTACAATTAAGTAATACTAAATTAATTATTAATTCTAGTTATATAATTATTAACTAATTACTAATTAGAAACAAACTATTAAATTAACTAATAATTAAGATTGTACAATTATTAGGTTCTAATTATAACACATTAAATATTTACAAATTATAAACTAATTACTAAACAATTAAATAATGAAAAAAATTAAACAAATTTAAATATAAATATAATTACCTCAGTATCAAATGAAAATGTCTAAATGAGGTAGGGGAGGGGTTTTAGTGTGGAGGGTTGTTAAGACTTCAGAGGAGGATCTCAAAGGTTCAAGGAGTATCAGGCTTTTTGGGATGAATAAAGGAGATGGGGGGCTCACCATTTTATAGGATTGAAAGTTAAAGGCATCACTTATAGTGGTGCCATTTTTTATTTTAATTTAAGAAAGGGTTTCACTTCATGTGTTGCTCTTCCTTTAATAATTTTACAGAAGAGCACCACATGTAGTGACACTTTGTTGTTTAAATCCCCAAAGTGCTTTGTTGTTCGAAGCCCCAAAGCCCTAGATTGAACTAGCACTTTTGGGGTAAAACCCAAAAACGCCTGTTATGATGATTGACACACCCATATTCCTAAATATTAAATCCCTAAACTCATTTAATTAAATAAAAAAACCCATACTAAAACTTTTCTTTAATAATTACCCATATAATCTTAATCTCCCTGGTACGGCTCACATACGACTAGATGCTTCTCGATTGACTTGAAAATCATGGATTTAGGATATAAATTCTTGAATATGGTCAGTGGAGATGTAAAGAAATTATGAATTGGGTGGGAGGAGATGTGAAACAACCCCCCATGACTGCATCCTGAAATCAAAGCACTCATATTCAAATTATCTATTATTGATGTGTGAAAAAACCAAAAACACCAAAAAATTCATGAATATAGAGAAGATCGAGCCCAAAGTTCCCAAGAAGCGAGGGAGTAAACCCTGAGTTGGATATGAGGCACCACAAAACCATGTGGAGGTAGTGAAACAATTGAGAGAAATTGAACTGCCGATTCTACACACTACGACGGTAGAGGAAAGTTTTAAAATTAATTCTGATTAACATGTTTGGGGTTGAATTCTTGGATAGACCTACTACATCGAATTGTTTAATTTTATTTGTGTTTAGTTTTTATCATTGGTTTTGTTTTAATTTTGTATCCCTATAAATAGGGTATATTTTTTGGGTTGTAAGATGACCTGAGACTAGAAATAAATTGGTTTCCTATCACACCTAATTTTTTCTTTCAATCACCTCTAGTTATCTGATTTTGCTTTTAATTCCACTAAATCCACCTTCAGTTGTATTAAAGAGTTTGAAGGTGAGCTATATCGATAGAAGGTCCTCTGATAATAAGTTCTAATCAGTTTTCATCAAAACCTACTACCGATCTATTATAGTGGAGAGAGGACCAAGAAGATGAATAGTTTATACTATATATTATCCAAAATAATTGGTGTTTGGTTTTTTTAATTCCCACATCACTTTTCTTTCTCCATTTATCAAAATAAGGGTTGAAAATTTGCAAAGTTTTTTTTCACTATTTTATACGCCACCTTTTATTAAAGGATTTCCCATGTCTTTTTTGTGAGAGACAATGCCATCTCATTTAAAAAAAATCAAACTTTTCTCATCACCACACCTCATCCCATTTTTCCTCCCATCCAAAAAAAATTCATTCTCCATCATTTCCCACCTCACTCAATTTTTTTTTCAAGAAAAATTGACAATCCATTTTTTGTGTTACTGAATTCATCCCCTCATAGAATTTCTAAAAAAATACACCAGTCTTCAGTTCTAAAAAAATTTGTAGTCTGCACTTGAAAAAAAATAAAATTTTCCTATCCCAGTTTTTTTGGTAATATGTACTGCTAAAACAAAAATATATATAGGAGTTTGAAACTCGAAAAAAATAGTCCACACTTCCGGATATCTACATCTACCATTTTACCTTAAAAATAATAATTTTTCTCCATGGTGAATGCAATTGCACAAGTTGTGATCTGAAACAAAATTAAGAAAAATTGTGAAAATTGGTGCATCCAAATTCAAACACTCTTTGGTACCTAAGAAGTCATGGAAATTGTGGAGGATGGATAAACCAATCCAGAATCCAAAGTACCAAAGGCTGACCATTTGGATGCTTAAAAATCCAGTTTTTAGGTGGAATGAAAACATGATTTCAAGGTGATATCCATCATTTATTAAGGCATTTAAAAGTGAATTTTTAAATAATCTATTCATTGAAACCGTAAAATTATATCTTGGAAAACCATCACAAAAAATTCAAAGGGGAAGACAAGGTGAAGAAAATTCAACCTCAATATTTGCGAGGTGGGTTTTAATTTCAATTTATGAATTATTCTGAAACTGTTGCTGAGTATCATACTTGTGTAATGATTTTGTGGAACCAATTTTTAATACATGGAGAAAATATTTCCTACTTGTGGGTATATTATTTTTTTGTGATCCTTAGATCCAAAACTTGATTACGTAGTCATTTCCTTAGAATAAACTAAATACCTAGAGAGAATATCTATTAAAGAACTCGTGGGGTCTGTATAAACCCACGAACTGAAGGTGAAACACCAAAGTAACACCAAGGGAGTGTTATGTCCCCTATAATCAAATTTATATCTCAACAACTCTTAAAAGGGGAAAGGGGGACATTTTGAAGTATCCAAGGTAGGATATTCCATGGAAATAAATCGATTCAAGAAGAGGAGGATGTGGTTGAAGAAACCAAAATCAAGAAGGTTGTGATTATTTAAACTATAATCCATGATAATGACGATGATGATGAGGAAGAAGAGTAGGATTCAAAAATTTTCAACCGGAAAAAAGAAGCGTTCAATGTTATAATTGTAAAAAATATAGACATTATAGTAATTAACATTGTAGTAAGAAACCCATGGGGAATGATATCGATGATACATATCATCAAAGAAGGAGATATATTTGGTGAGTCCCATGTGTTGATGGAATAAAAATTATTAAAAAATCAAGATATGTGGTATCTTGACTTCAGAATTAGAAACCACAAAAAAAACATAAGCACTTTTTTTACAAACTTAAAAGAGAGGTTTTGAGGTGAGATTTTATTTGGCGATCTCTTAGTGATATTTGTCTATAGAAGAGGAGATATTTTGATCAAGAAAAAGATGAAAATCATGATTTCATCTCAAATGTCTATTATATACCCAACATGAAGACCAACATCTTGAGTCTCGGGAAATTGGTGGAAAAATGATTTGACATAAGCCTACAAAAAAACAAATGATTATTGTTTATGAAAAAGGGAGGATGATCAGAAAAGTACCGATGGTGAAGAACAAAATGTTTCTTCTTCTTATTAAACCTGATGTACCATGGTGTTTGGTGACTATACTTGATGATAAATACTGGATATGGAATCTTGGGTTTGGGTATTTAAACGGTGAATGTTTAAGTTTATTAGGAAGCAATTTGTTGGTGAATATAATTCCTATCATTTGAAACCTAAATAAAATATGTGAAAGCTATGTTCTAAACAAACAACACTGAAACAACTTTGTAATGAAGGCGAACTAGAAAAATGCAACGCCACTAGAGCTAGTTCACCAAAATGTGTGTGGTCCATTGAATTAAAAATCCAATGGGAAAAGGAGGTACTTTTAGACATTTATTGATTATTATAGCAGAAAAAAGGATATATTTTCTTAAGATGAAGTTAGAAGTGTTTGAAATTTTCAAAGAATTCAAGGCACTAGTGGAAAATCAATGTAAGCATTGCATACAAACATTTCGATCTGATCAACGTGGGGAGTACACCTCTAATGCTTTTCAAGAGTATCTCACACAAAATGGAATTTAACAATAGCTAACACCGACTTACGAACCCCAAATCAATGGAGTAGACAAAAGAAAAAAATCACACTATTATCAAAATGGAAAGAATCCTATTGAAAGACAAAGGAGTTCCCTTGATTTTTTGGGATGAAGTAGCCTTATGCACGGTGTAATAACTCAGTAGATTCCCAACTAAAAATCATGAACAAAATAGGCCACATGAATCATGGAGTAATCATAATCCAAGTGTAAGTAATATTATAGTTTTTGGTTCCATTGCCTATGTCAAAATCCTTGAGGAAAACAAACAAAGCACAAGGAAAAAGTATTGAAGTGATCACTTATGGGATACAAAGACCATGAAATAGGATATCATTTGTATAATCCCATCACCAAGAATATTATATTTAGTAGATATATTATATTTGATGAAAAAGAGACATGGAAATGGAATCATGATGATGATTCCAGAGAGGTATGACTCACTCCAAAAGATAAATAAATAGTTGATGAAGTACCATTATAGGAATGAGGAATTAAAAAACCACAGACACTGTCACTACATACTCCTTTATCTGAAGATATTGAATGATAAATTTCTCATATACATCCCCAAAACGTTCAAAGCCTTACAGATATATAGGATATAATTAAACCAATGGAGGAGTATGTAAATTTATATTTTCTCTTTGTAACTTATGATCCAGTTAGCTTTGAGAAAACTAAATATGAGGAAATATAGATGAAATTATTAAATGGGAAAATCCATTCCTTTGATGCCACCAGAGTCTATAAGAAAAAGGAAGGTATTGGATATGGAGAATTCATTGCACCCATAGGTTAACCACCAAGATATGATGCAGAAACCTAATTCAAAAGGAAAATAAGTTTAAGGGGAGTTGTTTAATAATAAAATTATTTTACCGATGACACTAACTATCCATTACAATAATAGAGACATTGAGTTTTCAAATGAAGGTTGCATGACATGTTTGGAGATGGATGCTTAGATGACACCTACTCCTCCAAACTAAAGACTTTATTTTTGTTTGGTTTTGATCATTTTTTGTTGTAAGTTTGTATTCTTATAAATAGGGTATGTTTTGTGTGTTGTAATATGATCTAAGGCTAGAAATAAATTGGTTTCTTACTACACCTATTTTATTCTTGCAACCACCTTGAGTGATCTACTTTCGATTTTATTTCCTCTAAATCTACCTTAACTCTAGGCTAAGGTGGTGGACAAAGATTTGTAGCTGGACCAGTATTGGATGAAGATGGAGAGAGTGACCATCGATGCGGCTGGCTCCATTAGGATGATAGAGATGGATAACTAGGGAACTCTCAATATAGTGGAGGTTGGTGGGAAGCATAATCGACCACCAGAAGTGGAAGTTCAGAGCATGGGTGGGTAGAAAATCCAGAGTTGTTTCAACATATAATAAGGATATTAAAACATATTACTAAAATACTATAGAAGGTAAAAAAAATTTTAATATAAGGAAACAATATTTTGGTCAGCAGAGAATGGAAGGTGTTTTAAGGGAAATCACCGTCATTGAAATTTATGTTCAGAAGGTTCCTTCCCAATAAGCACAATATTAAATATTTGTCTTAGAAGGTTCTATTTTGAAAATCACTTTCTTCATAAATATTTAAAGGAAGGATCTTTCTTGGAGAGTTCATACTTCCAAATTATTCTACAGAAGGCTCTTCTCACAGTAGTGCCTTCTTAGAAAATTTGAAGAACAAGATGCTCTATGAGAAAGAATATTCTACTCAACCTTAAAACATTGATCGAACCAGGATCTCATCTATTCCAGTCAGCCTATACTTTTCATACTTCTCTCATCTTATATCATGACTTTTCCCATTGTTGACCTATTACATGAAATACTTAACTCCACTCTTGTCGCAAAATCAAAGTCCCATTTCGGCATACTTGAATTGAGTTACCACTTGTCAGTGAAGCATAAATCTAGTTTTTTGAAACCAATTTTTAAAACCTAGAAATGTGGATGGTCAAATTTCCAATTCAGTATACTCTAATTGAGATCCCACTTCCTGCAGAAGCATCGGTTTGGTTTTTCAAAACCATTTTACGCAACCCGTGAATGTTGATTTTTAGTGACATCCCATGATACTAAGGCTACCTGTGGGAAAATAGTTGTCTCCTACCATTTCTTATGGCACAAAGGAACCCCTCTAATTTCCATTCACGATACCCCATTTGTGAATCTCCATTTGTAAGATACTATTTACCAATCTACTTTCGTGAAGGCTTCTGATCCACAATAAGTACTTTTTAAATTAAATTTAATATTTGGTTTATTTTATTGATATAATATTTATTGTAATTATGATATTATTTGTTTAAAGTTTTATTTGATGTGTTATATTATTGATTTGATAATTGTATAATATTTCCTTGAAATGTGATTTTTATTTTTTATTTTGTTGTTTATATTTATGAAATTCGTCTTATTAAATTATTTGGGTTCAATTATTTGTATTGTTTTATGGTTAGATTTTTAATTTTTATAATATTTTTATTGTATAATAATTATTACATTTTATTAGCTATATATATATTAATTTATTTTGTTAAATAGTTTACTAAATTAATAATAAATTTTTAATTAATATATTTATTGCATTGTATAATATATATATTAATCTATTATTATAATTAATATATATGTTATTATATTGTTAAAAATATATTATGTGTTAGTTAATTTGTAATTTTGTAATTAGTATAATATTACATTGTGAAGAAAATATTAATTAGTAAGTTAATTGTATGTTTATATTTTATGTTAGCAAAATTAATTGTTTTGTAATTAATTTCAATTAATGAAAACATTAAATCAAATAATTCAAATTGATATTTGATGATAAATTAAATAATTTTAAAATAAAAATTAATTTTTTTTATTTTAAATATTTATTGGTAATTTTTTTATATATAACAAACTTTAATTTGTTTATTATTGCTTTGTCTAGTATGTATATATATATATATATATTATTTCATTATATAAAATAAACTTATAGAATATATATATATATATTAAGTGAATATTTTTGAATGAATTATTTCATTCTATTATGCATGTTTATATATATATTTTTTAATTGTATAAAATTTATTAGTAAATTAGTTAGTAAATTTTAATTAATATATTATTAGAGTGTATGATATATATATATATATTAATATAAAATTGCATTGTAATTATTATTTTAATATACATTAATATAATACTATAATAATCGAATAATGTATTATTATTATATCATTTTATCATAAATAATATATATATTATTTAATTATATGAAATATATTATTTTTTAATTAATTAATACATTTAAATTTAATATATTATTGCATTATAAAAAAATATATTAATTAGTTTGTTTATATTTTGAGTTAGAAAAATTAACTATTTTTTAAATTTCAATTATATAGTATATATATATATATATTTATATATTATTGTATTCTATAAAATAAACATTTGTATATATATATATATTAGTATAATTTTAAATTGTAAATAAAATATTATTGCTCAATATTTAATATATTAATAAACCGTTCTCTACTGTATCATGATTACTCATTATCACTTTCGGTTTTGTCTATTCTCTATTGAATATAATAATTATAATTGAAATAATAATATTTAAAGTTAGATGGTTTTAGATTTATCTGAAGAAATGTCAGTGTATATATTTAACTAGAAGTTTAATTTCAAATAAAATTTCAGAAATATGGCCAAACAGCTGTGCGTGTTTGTATATCATGGAGGTGAAATAATAGATAATGAACATGGTATATCATATATTGGTGGTCCTATAAGATTTGTAAATCTTATTGAATGTGATTCTATGAACACATTTAATAGTAAAATTCATGATCAATTGACGGTTGCTGGGTATAAGTATATATCATCTATTATTTATATATTTCCTAAAAGTCAAGATAATCTAGATTAAATTCATGATGAAAATTTGATGCTTTCTAATGATACATATCACAATCATGGAAGGCTTAATGCGATGGAATTTTATTGTGATGTTAGTAAAATTAAATATACCACTCAAATTAAACAAAAAATCTTAGACGATGGGGAATTATCTAGGGGTATATGTTTATATATGGTCAAGTTGTTCAAAGTGGATCAGGTGAAGAAAATATATATATAAAAGAGAATATATTCAGATGGAAATGCATGTATATGTTCCTATAACATCTATTTTTATTGTTGATCCACATATGTGTGCACTCAATGATGCCTATGATGATTATTTGGAGGATGAGGAAGTATCTGACAGTGAAGATGAGTTGAATCCAGCCAATGATCAATAAATACAACATGCATGATTGCTGAAAACATTACATTATATTAAATCAGTGGTGCCTGAGTTTTATTGGGATGTAGTGACACCAATAACCGAGTCCCCAGGTATTTTCCTACAATGAAATGTTGGAAGGATTGATGAAGAATTGTTTATTGGAAGAAAATTTGAGAGAAAAGAGGCATTACAAATAGTTGTAGAGAATTACCATGTGAAGTGGAATTATAGTTATCTCATGGTTGAGTCTACAATATCAACATTTTATATAAAATGTCAGTAGTTTGGTGACACATGCAAGATATGTTTGCAAGATACCCTTGTTAAAAATTCAATTTGTTGGAAAATTTAAAAAATTTCTAGGCCACACACTTTTTGGAATCCAAGGAAAACTCAAGATCATAAACACCTCAACTCAAAATTCATATTGTATGTTATTATTGGTTTGATTAGAGTTAATATGGATGTTTGTGTCATGTTAATATAGGAACACATGGAGAGTGATCATAGATATAAAATCTTATAAAATAAGGCTTGGATTGAAAATAATAAATCTATTAATATGGTTTAGGGTTTTTTATAAACATTATTTAAGGTTTTTATTTATTGGATCAAGTGTTTGGTTCAAATTAGTCAGACTATTTATCAATTTGAAATAGTGGAGCATGTGGTTAAAAATCACATCTCTGCAGATAATGTCCAATTTCATCGGATATCTGGGCATTCCTTCTATACATCGTAGCATTCCCACTCTGAAAAAATTCATACAAGTGGATGAAACTTTTCTATATGGAATTTATAATGGATTTATCTTGATTACTTCCAGTCAGGATTGAAAAATATGTCTTGTTCCATTGGCATTTTCAATAGTAGAGAAGGAGAATATGGACTCTTGGAGTTGGTTTCTATATTTTTTTCCTGTTTATGTCAACGATAAGCATGGGAAATGCCTTATTTCATATCACTATTTTGATATCAAAGAAGTAATGAATATCGAGGATACTGGTTGGTTACCCCATTTCTTACCATCATTACTATGTGAGACATATTGCAAGCAATATATGGACAAAATTTCACAATGAAAAAATGAAAAAAGAAATCATCAACTTAGTTATTGGATCACATTTTCTACATATTTGGTTTGTATGAATAATTTAAATCAATGGGAACTTTTTTAAATGTTTCGTAGATGACTTTGTAGCACATGAACCAGGGAAAAAGGTTTTCCTTCAAATAAAAAATAGAATAAGGGGAATAAATTAGGATGTCTACAAGTACATGATGTACATCCCGAAGCAAAAATGGTCATTGGAATTTGACGAAGGTAAGTGATATGGGCATATGAGGTAAAACATTTTTTAATGAATTGAAGATGTCCTCAAGGGTGTTATAAAATTACCCATCATGGGTATTGTTTCCTAGAATGTTTATAGATACATCAAATACTTTGTTTAAAGACCAAAAATTGTAGAGAAAGAACAATTGTAGGGTCATCGATAATTGAAATGTTTTAAGGTTAATCAAACCCATGACACATTATATCAGGTGCACCATTTTCATAGAATGTGAATTCGGGTTGATGTTAAGGAGGGTCAGTATGGTCTGGTGATGAATATTTTTCTTGAGAACTAGACATGTGAATGTGGCTACTTCCTATCATATAAGATGACTTACTGAAATGTACATGCAATATGTGATCATCTTCACCTCTCATGGGAGAGTTATGTCGATCCATTGTATAGACATGAAATATTGAGTAATTACTACAGTGAAGAGTGGTTCCTAATTGGAGATGTATCAATATTAAATACCTCTTTTAATCTTCCAATTTATATTCTGAATCCATCTTGGTTACATGGAAAAGATCATTTAAAGTCTACACATATGAGAAATTAAATGGATTGACCTTAGGATAAAGGGATGCATCGATGATGTGGAAGGTGTATGTAAGAAGGACAAAATCATATATAGTTTTCTCACAACAATATCATGGAAGGTTCATCATCACACCCTACATGTTTTTTATAATGGGTTGAATATTATAATTATTTTACCTTCCATGTATAAAGGTTTATTAGATGAATAATTTTCAATAACTTAATTTTTGTTCCACTAAAAATACATATTATTTGAAATATTTCTATATTTATCATTTATTTATCCATGTACATAGATGGAATCCACATATAAATATCCAAGCCTCAAGGATCCATCTCTTCTTATTGTACATAGTGAGAACATATCACAATATTTATGGTATAATATTAAAGAGCAGATACTGAAAGTCTGCAAGGCCAACTAATTTCACCATGAGAGCCCACCATAGCCTATCATGTATTATTTTCATTATTTTGGGTTCTATGGGTTGATCATGTGTGGGTATTTACCCATTGATAGTTTACTCATTTCTTCTTTGGTTGAATGATGGAGACTAGAGTTGTATACATTTCATATTCCTCAGAGGGAGATGAATATTACATTACCTGATGTATCTATATTATTGGGTCTTCCTATGGATGGAGATGCTGTCAAAGATATGATGACATATAAATGGGATTACATTTTACAAAGATATTTGGACTTACTGTTGCCAGATTCACCAGGGACACTTAGAAAAGGTAGTTTATAGATATCCTGGCCAGACACTCATTTCACCCCATTGATCTAGATGCGGATGAGTTGACATTGTAGGGATATGAAAGATCATATATTTTGTGATTTATTTGGGGTACTTTATTTCTAGAGCACTATGGATCATATATTCATAGGACGAACCTACCTATTCTTTCATATTTGGATTGTGATGGGTGTTATAATTGTGGTTCATTGCGTCTTTCACATTTTTATAGATAAATATGTAGGGTATCTTACATGAAGGTGAATGAGATAGGTGGTTGTTGTTTTCTATTATAGGTGTGGGAATGGATATGATTCCCTCCACTTACAACTCAAGTTATCTCCAATTTACCAATCAATACATTGAATTTGGTTGTAGGTACATTAAAATGTTAATATAAAATTATCATCCAATATCATATTATAATTATTTAATTTAGGAAATTCTGTTACTTGAAATTCATAGGTGGATCTACTAAAAGAAATATTTATATTTCCCCACACATCCCATTTAAAATTACTGTCTTATGTTTGATTAATTTTCCATTAACGAGTTATGAATCACTATTGATATACTTGTGTGTTCTATGTTTAATGACAGATCAAATTTATTTCTCTGTGTAGATTAATTGGATACCATATATAGGTGATCTTATAGGATATAATCCAGATTATTGTACGATGGGGCTGCATCATTATAATATCATGGTTTTACTGATCGATTTTCATATTTTTGAGTGGTACCAACCCGTTAGGGTCATGAGACACTTCGTATATCGATAGACTATTCTGAGGCCACCAAGGAATCTTATAGAGGTGTATGGTATTCGAATTATAGGAAAAAATGCTCAGGATTTTCATATTATACGCGAACCATAAATATGCTTGTGGGATTCACGTGAGAAGTGTTGCTTCACTAGATATTTTAGAGGATTCCTTCATCATGGAACCTACACTGAGTACATGATCCAGTTTATGTGAGTGACTAGATGATTTATCACTCATCTTGGAGGGTCATATTATTCCTTGGTAATTAAATTTTATCACAGTTATTGATTCTTTATTATTAATTTGTTAATATGTTATTTAATGTTTTTTAGGATGATGGGATTGATCGAGTCTGTGATATGATCACACCCAAGACATGATATGTATTTAGTATTTATGAATTGAGTTTAGTTCTTGATTTGATGATAGGTGTGCTACACAGTACTGAGAGAATCTCTCTATATTCAAAGCATACTCTTCACTATCATCCCATTCCACCTCAGGCCGCACTCGATCCGTCGGACATTGATGAGGACTGACCTTCACTCCAATGTCATTCGCATCATTACACTTCTTAAAATTCTCCAGATACCACTACATAACCACCAATTGGACCTTATTCATCATACATGGTTCCATTTTAGACATAAAAAAACTACCTTCTTTGGAGTGGGGCACCACTACACAACCATTGATTGGACCTTCCACATCATATATGACATCATTCAAGACATTCCCCACACAACCTTCTTCATTGGGGGGCATCAATTATGAAACTAAGTTTGATATTATTACCTATATTCCATATGAATATCATGTAGTTCCACATTCCTCAGATTGGGGTAATGGTTGGGTTATTTTTCTTAGGGGATTTTCCTT
The DNA here is from genome assembly GCA_963277665.1 of Viscum album. Classification (NCBI taxonomy): domain Eukaryota; kingdom Viridiplantae; phylum Streptophyta; class Magnoliopsida; order Santalales; family Viscaceae; genus Viscum; species Viscum album. The sequence continues at coordinate 1,687,574,881 of OY728147.1, read as the reverse complement.
TCCCAAATCCTACTACCTTCTAGTTGCCTGTATAACACTCGAGTGGATGGGAGATTCATTTTTATTCTGCTGATATACCCACTGCTAAGGAAATTGCACGTGGGAATGTAGCTAATAATATCTCACTTGGAATTGTAGCTTAAAACACTCTGGAAACTTCTATACAAACTAACTAATATGGGCGTACTATTAGAGATCCAATGTGTAGAACTACATAAAACTTATGTACCAATAAGAATAAATGACGTACTACTTTCACATCTCATTTAATTTAACATTTTAATTTTTTTATAATAATTTATATTATTTAATAATCATTTGTGCAATTTATTGTTTAAAAAAAGAATATATTGACTCTCATTTTTAAGAACTTCTTATTTAGTCTATTCAAGGACATCACATGTCAGATTGACATGAGTTCTGATCTCACTAATTAAAAATAATTCTAAGACCACATTCTTAAGATTTCACATAAATTGAAGATCATTTTCTATGTTTTTAATAGTCAAACACATGTTTTAGCCTTTTAAATTCATTAAACTATGCTTTCAATTATATCAGGAAAACAAAACCTTGATTTGATGCACTAATTGTTCCTAAAATTTAAAAATCAATCTGTAGTTGTTTTCTTGGAATTTCACTAAAATCTGAGCTCATTTAACTAGATCTCCCTATTTGGGGTATGTTTTTTTAATATTATCATTTTCTAAAAACTCATTATTTTATTAGTTTTCACACATCACACTTTGAATTGATGTTTTTTCTATAGAAACATATCAAAAATAATTCTAAGGCAGCTGCTATAATATTTCATGTTAATGGGAGATTGTTTTCTATGGTTTATAAAGTAAAACATTTTTTAGCATTTTGAATTACATAAACTAATTTTTCAATCATCTTGTGAAAAAAACACATCGATTTGATGTTCCTTTAGTTACTATAATAAGAAAATCAGTCTATAGTTATTATAATTTGATTTAATAGTAATCTGATCTCATTTTGATGGCTTTCCCTTTATGGTGCACATTTTTAAAGATGGTCATTTTATAAGTACTTTTTATTTAGTCTCTTCGATCACATCACACATTAGATTGATACTTCTTCTTATAGAATATTTAAAAAATAATTTAGATACTTCTTTCATAAGACTCCACATTAATTACAATTCATTTTATATGGTTTTAATAGTCAAAAACACATTTTAAAATTTCAAATTTTTTAAACTGCTTTTTTAGTTGTCTTAGGAAATTAAAACCTCAGTTTGACATGCCTTTGGTTTATAAAGTTTAAGAATCAATCTATGGTTTTTGTCCTATGATTTGAAATCAATACATGCTTATTTGGCTAGATCTTACTTTGTGGAGCAGGTTTTTAAAGGCTATCATTTAAAGGAACTCCTTATTTAGTCAGTTTGAGCACATTGCTTGTCGGATTGATGACCCATATACTCAAACACATCAAAAATAATACTAAGACTAATTTTATAATATTTTTGATTAAATATAGAGGGTTTTCTATGTTTTTAAAAATAAAATACAAATTTTATTATTTTTAATTACTAAAACTATGTTTTCAATTGTCTCACAAAAAAGACACACTGGCTTGACGTGCTTCCAGATATTATAATTCAGAAAAAAAATATGTGGTTGTTTTTTTAGTTATTTACAAGAAATCCAATCTCATTTCGATAGCTCCCCCTCTATGGAGCATGTTTTTAAAGACCAAAATTTTCTAAGAACTCTTTATTTAGTGTTTTCAAGAAAGTCACGTATCAGAATGGTGCGTCGTGTTCTTGAACATTTAAATTTTTTTTATAAGACTTATTTAATAATATTTCATGTCAAATTGTGATTTTTTTATATGGTTTTAACATTTAAATTCACATTTTATTGTAGTAAATTATTGAAACCGCATTTTTGGTTGTTTCAGAAAAAAGAAACATCCTTTTGATGTGCTGCTGATTCCTAAAATTCAAAAATCAATCTAATATTTTTGTCCTATGATTTCAAAGAAATCTGAAGTTATTTGGCATACTCTACTCTATAGTGTGTCTTTATAAAAATATTCATTTTCTAAACACTCTTTATTAGTTTGTTCGAGCACGTCGCATGTCGGATTGATGCACTATATTCTTGCACACATCAAAAAAATTCTAAGATAGATATAATAATATTTCATGTGAATTTGAGATTTTTTTCTCGTGGTTTTAACAGTAAAATGAACTTTTTAGAGTTTTAAATTACTAAAATTGCGTTTTCGATCATCTCTGGAAAGAGAAACCTCAATTTGATGCACCATCAGTTAATAAAAATCAAAAAAATCTACATGTGTTTCCCTATAATTTCCTAGCAATACAAGCTCATTTATAGAACTCTCCATCTATGGCACATGTCTTTAGATAACATTATTTTCTAAAATATTTTTATTACATTTCAAGTAGCTTGCTTTGGAAGCCCATAGAAAGAACTATAGAACCATCTAAATGAAATGTAAATCATAAACTAAACATATAAGAAAATGTTTAATTTTTTTTCATAAATATATCAAATCAAAATTAATTTACTTGACACAAACTTTATTGAATCAAAACATAATATTTACAGTGAAAAAAAAATTATGCTCATAAAATATGGTATAAATAAAATCTATATGAAATTTAAAGCAGCGACTATGAAAATAGAAATTAATTTAAACTAAACGGAATGTAAAAAATAGCTATTAAATATTAATTATGCTATTATTATTAAAAATTATGAATTAAATTTTTAATAAATAAAAATTATATTTTCAAATATTTACAATAATTAGAAATATAATTATGTATAATGATGTAAATAATACGTTTCTTAATTTAACTAGTAATGTTTTTAATAATATAATTAAAAATAAATATTAATTGAAATTTTAATATAGAAAATATAATTGTTAATAATAATGTTATTATAAAAAACTTATACTATAATTATTAATCATTTATAATAACCATAATAACAATATAATTAATATTTTAAATATAAAAAACAAACATATAAATTTTTTAAATATTATATTTAATCTAATTATTTATGTATTTAATAATACTAAATAATAAGATAATTAACAATGTTATTAAGTATAAATAATCATTAAGTCAAAATTATAATATATGAAAATTTATTATTAAATGATAAAAATATTTAATGATATTAATATTATAATTTAATTGACTATAAAAAGAAAATATTAATTATTTTAATAAATAAAAATATTTATTATATTTAATAAAAATATTTATTATATTTTTTATATTTAATAATAATTTTTTATTAACTAACCTTTTAATAAAATAATTAATATTGATTAGACTATTAATTATTGCTATTACTTTTTAAATATCAAATTATATATATTGTTTATTACATTATAAATATTCACTATTGGAAATTGTTAATAATTAAGTTTTTGGTATTAATTACATTATGAAACACATTATTTAAAAACCGTTAAATAATGTTTAATTGTTTTGTTTATTTTGTTTATATATATACATATATATAAAACAAAAAATTAAAATTAAAATACATTTTTTTAAAAAAAATGGAATGGTGGGAAATTATTTGAAAAGAATCTTATTGAATATTTTTCTTAAGAAATATCTTTTTAAGAAAGTTCCTTAATATATTTTCTGCAAAAGGAACTTCATAAGTAAGTTCCTTCTTTAATATTACTTTTAAAAAGGTGCTTTTATATTTAGCACCTTCTTTACTGAAAATTTTTAGAAGGCTTGTTTTCAAAAAGAAATTATCTTTCAGCGATCCCCTTATGCTGAACAGTTGATTGAGAATTTATTTTCCAAACTCTATATATTAAGAATTTGTTTCTTATTTCTAGGTATATTGTAAAAGTTGTTGCAAATCCATGATTTTTCCCCAGTCTTGGTGGATGCGATGACAGTTGCTCGTTGGTGGGGCGTGGTGGGTGTGGGTCCCTAACATGGAAGATTAGAGTTGGAAATGGTAGCTCAGGGAGTGGTACATGGAAGTAGAGATCCTGCTTAATAGTGGGGAGGGATCATGCCTGTGAGGATGTTAGGATTCCTGGCTGAGGTAAATGAACTGCTTGGTGTCAGTTTTCCAGCGATGTTGTGTGGAGAGGGCTAAGAGTGACCTCTAGTGCTGGAATGCGATGAAATCAAGTAAATTTTGGTGTTTCACTCCCAGAATTCACATGGTTGATGCTGGAGGATTCTATTTGGAAAATTATTTGCAAGGTGGAGTGTGTTTTTCTTATTTTCATTGGAATTATGTTGGGACTTAAAAAAATAGTGGGCCATTAGACCAATATTTTATGGGCCTTTCCTTAACACAATCACACATGACCATGGGGTGCTGGGGTCCCATTTACGGAGGTTGGGGATAAATTTAATCTACCTTAATGGCGGGGGTATTTTGATATGATGTTCTGGTGCAATGATAGCAACGAGAGCGACTACAGGATGACCGACAATGGTATGGGAAACCAACAGGTGTGATGTTCTTGGGTACCACAGGCTGTCCGTGGTATGGGACATCGATTATGAGAAACTCCCATCGATGATGTGTAAACACCAACACCTCCAATGATGGGCATCGGGGACACCCACATTCATGAGATAAACAAATTGGACGGGCACGATGATATCCTTCCAAGAATGTTTAGTTGATAGTCATCTGATGTCGACGCTTTGTCCAAGATGATGATCTTGAGTGGAGTTCTCTTGGCTATCCTCGTCGATGTGGTCAGGTGTGTGAGGTCTTTGAGGTCGGTAGATGTCATCTTTCATCATGGCTTTATCAATAGGTGTAGGTGTTTATGGGCCTTTGGGCTAAACAATGTGGGATTTCGGGCCAAAAACTGGCTCTACGAACAATGATGAGTGGGTCTTTAGAAAAACATGTTGTGCGTTTGGGTGGTGTGACTTTCCAATTTCATGGATTGATATTTCTTTGTGTGTCACAAGCTTTATTATTTCTATTTTTTCAGCTTTATTTTTATTAATAAATTTTAGCGTCGAGTATGCTCGGTACCTAAATATTTTTGGTATAATTTTTTAAGTAAAATTTTATTTAATGAAAATATTTTTTTAAAAAAAAATTATAATAACGTTCTTAAAAAATAAAATGTCTCAAAAAGTTTTTAAAAACTTTTATAAATATATTTAGAACCTCCTTTAATATATATTTATATATAATTTGTAAAAGTAGATTGAGCCCCTTATTTTGGATTTTTATAAAACTAATTTTGAGCGTGGATGTATAATAAAAATAATAATTAAATGAATTTAAGACATTATGTATTGTGTAAATACATTATCTAAATATAATAAATTTTATAAATTCATTTACCAATATACTATCTGTAATTTTTATAATTAAAATATAATTATAATAAATGTTTAAATAAACATACTATATTGCATTTTTTACTATATGTGTGTATGTGTGTATGTGTGTCTATATACATATTTTTAGTGCATTTACAACAATATATGAATAAATATTTTTTAACCCCCTTCTAAAATATATACACTATTTAATTAAAAAAACCAAGTTTAATATTTATCAAAATACAAATAAATTTATTTATATAAGGTGATGGATATTATAAGAAACAAAAAAAAACACACACAACTCCTAGGTCAGCAAGGATAGATCACAACCCATCCAAGGGTTGAAACACCCTATAGCTTGCTCATTAAGATTTTTAATTTCTGAAGGCTCTCCATTTGATGGCCTGAATGCCCCTTCTCCTTGTTCGAAGGCCATCTGCACAAGTTCTACAGTGTGTCACCATATACCTAGATATACACCCCCATTTTCATAATCACATGTTTCATCGGCCATATATGGACCAAAAATCCCCCATGGGAGGCTGTCAGGATTTGAACTCTAGTCATATGCATAGTAACAAATTAACTTTACCAATCAAGTAATCTTCCAAAAAAACAATAATAAGTAATATTCTAATTTTTTAATTTCAGTCAATTTAAACATATAATAATAAAAATAAATGTATTTAAAACATTATATATTATATGAATACATTATATAAAGCATTTATATAAATATATCATTAAATTCTTAATATAAATGTATTTAAATATATTATATCAATTTATTTGAAATAAATGCATTAACGTATTATGAAAAAGTATATGTAAATATATAAATATATTATATATATGTACTTATAAATAATAATATAAATATATGTAGTTATATGAATAAATATATTAATATAAATAAATGTGTTTAAATAAGCACACACACACACACAAATATATATATATATATATATATAAACCACTGCCAATGAGACAGTACATGAGTGGTAAAGGCACTTGCTTGACATCCTAGAGATCTTGGGTTCAATACCTATTGGGCACTAGTAATATTAAAAAAATATGTAGGTGGTGACACAGACGATGACATAGGTAGGTGGTGACACAAGAATGTGGCAAGGAGGTTGTGAGGCAGGCATGATGCAGACATGGCACTGCACTGGGCTTTTGGTCCATGTAATGGGCTTAATGCCCACTGGCCCTATGACTCATGTACTAAATAGATAAAATTTAATGAGTGTACTATCCCCTTGGGTGGGAAATGATTTACCTTTTCCTATTTTGTGTGTGGTGTGTGTGTTTGAAAGTAATTATACCCCTCCACACCTAATTTATAATATATAATCCTTTTTATAAAAACATTGGTTAACTGGTTTAGAGCTTAATGATTTAAAAAATAAGCCAGGTTCAATTCCTTACTAGAGAGAATATTATATGGATTTTCCTAGATAGAAGATTGGGATTTAATCTTCCATAGATGAAAACAACATGTTTGTGGGGAAGGTGAAAAATCTAGGAAAATGAAGATGGAAACAAAAATGGGAAATCTCAAGCGTGTGTAAAAAATTGTTTTTAGAGATTTTTGAGGTGACCCAAGAATGACCTTTATATATTTGTATAATTTACTAAAAAATTAGTGGAAGTTTTAAAAATTCATAATATATTCACATATTGCAACATGATTTTCAAATTCATGAATAAAACCACCACATCGATAATTTATAGAATTTGACCACAATTCGATGTTTATATTATAACATTAACTATATTAATCAAAACTTTGAAATTACTTTTTTGTTAGATTCTATACACAGGGGGCTTCAATTCATGATGTATTCACATGCTTCACCATGAGTTTTAACTTATATTATTAACAGATGGAGTTTTTCTACCATAAAATATCCCCATTGGTAATACATATAATTTGACAAAAGTTCAATGTTTCTACCATAACATTAACTATACTGATCCAAACATGAAAATCACTTTTTTTAGGATTCTATGATCAATGATATTAAATTTATATAACTAAATCAAAGGTCAGGTCCAAGCACAAGAGGCCTAATAGAGGTCAATAACTACCATAAATCATTTTAATAAATTATACCCAAACACAAACACACACACACACACACAATAGTGGTTCTTTATCCACCTCTAATTTCTCTAATTTTTTTTCATGCACCTGATATTTCCCATTTTTAAATGCACTACTATTTTCTTGGATTTTACACTTTTACCATGCGTTCTTTCCTATCATCCATGGCATATGAAGGGTTTTCCAGCCAACAATGGCCACAAATCATTTCAATTTTTTTTACAAAAAATCGATATTGTATATTTCAATAATAAATTTTTATTTAAAAAATTATAATGGTTTCTAACCACATCTTACACAACCACTATTTTTTTAATACACTGATGCTTATTGACAACCATCACCAATCAAAGTAGGCAATCATATTAGAAGTTATTTTTTATAACCACCGATAAAGTATTTAGAGAGGGTTATAATCATCGCAAACTGAAAAAATATCCTACTTTAATGTCTGTATTGTTTTTTTGATGGGAGTTCCAAGACTACATAAATACCTTCCACTAATATAACATTGACTGAGTTGAGAGAGCTATATATACAACTTTAGGATATTGAGGTTAAGGGGTTTGTCATACTAAGTACTTATAGTTGGGGTGATTCGGTCGTGGTATCATAGAAGGTTAAAGATATCTTGATGTTATATGTGTATTACTAGAAGATAAGATAGGTTATTGTAAAAACATATATCCATTACCTTAGATAAATCATTTTTTGAATGGTTTATTGGATCTCAATGGTTCTTTAATTAACTTTCAATTGATCTATCATCAATTATGGGTTAGGGTGGAGGATATATCAATAACAAATTTTCAAAGAAGGTATGAGTTATACAAGTATCTTATGATTCCATTCGGTTTGATGTATGCACCAATGGTGTTCATGGATCAGATGAACCATATTTTCTATCCTTGTATGGACTTCTTTATGGTGTTCATTGATGATATTTTTGTTATATTCTAAGAACCATTATTTTCAGGTCAAGCACTTGGAGATTGTTTAGAATACTCTTAGTGGGAATTAACTTTATTCCAGGTACTCAAAGTGTCACTTTTTTATATAATAATTTTTATTCCTTAGGAAAGTAATATTAGAGATGGTAATTTATATTGATCCAGAGATGGTGCAGGTAGTGATATATTGGGCTTGGCCCAAGATTGTGTTTGAGATTTGAAGTTTCCTTACCTTGATTGGGTATTATATGTGTTTCATTCAATACTTATCTTACATGGAATTGATGATAAAGATATTAAACGAGAAGTGGGTGATGTTTGAGTGTAATAATTAGTGTGAAGTTTCCTTTTAGTATTTTAATTCATGATTGACATCAACTCATGTTTTCATTTTTATGAACTTAGGGAAGTGTTATTCTATATGTTGATACGCCTCTATGTTTGGTCAAGAGATTTTTTGATGTAGTGAGATTAGGTGGTCACTTATAGGCCTTTTTATCTATGGCCTCATGGGCAGAACTACCCTACAAATAATTTGGATCATGTTATTTCAGCCCACACCATAAAGTGATGAAAACACCACATGAAGGTTTTGAGTACCATAGATGCACCTATTATGCATAACTAACACACTTCTTTTAAATTAATAAATAATCCAATATATACATTATAAAAAACATCATGAGAAATAAAATTAAATCAAATATCAATTGACCTTAAGAACACCAAAACCAAGAAGGATAAATCATCACATGTAATTTATAATTAATTTATAGATAGTTTTAAAAATACCATGTCTTGTAATTATTTCTTCATTGATGAATCATAAGACCCCTCACATTGTACCTTCATTGCATCATAGGATCCAAGGGTGGAATCCATATAGTAGTGATCCAAATGAGCTCCAAAATCTTGAAACATCATTGTAGTATTGTTAGGTGCTATCAAAGTTGATTTTGATCACTTGAATCATTTTTCAGTGATCACAATAGGAATCTCTTCATGGAATAAATATTCTTTATATTCTATCTAAGGATTGAGAGAAAAGAGGATGAAAAACTCTCTATTTCATGAGCATGCTCTTTAATGGATTATTTATAGGGATTAAGAGAATGATATCTATGTTTTTAGTGCACAACAAGTGGACAAACCTGAAATGTGATATAACTAGGTATTGATTGAGGTAGGTTAAGGTTGGTAATTTCACATAAAACTTTAACCAATTCCCTGTTAGTTAGAAAACCCCATCTCTAATAATATTATAAATAATAATATTATTTTATTAACATGAATAACACCTATAAATAATTAATTATCATTTCTAACTGAACCATTCAACTCAGTCCACAACCCTCCTCAATATTTACCAAGACTTATGTAATACCAATTTATTTAATAAATAATTATCACTACATTATTTTCCAATAAATATAATTAATATTTTATTCATTAAATATTTTGAATAAATATTTATTTTTATTTAATTCACATGATTATTCTTCTGATTAACTGATGATTAAATCTTAGTGATCATCCAATTCTGAATAATTATTAAAATAAAAAGTGATTATAATTTTTATTCTGACTTGTTAAATTCAAACACAATTCAACTAATATTCAAGAGAAACTTATTATGTAACCCTCTAGGCCAATTTCTCAGTGGCATGAGGCAGAGCTGCCTATGTTCCAAGATTAACATCTGACAACATACCAAATAACACATAGAGAAATAATTTAATGCTTCAATGATATAAAACATCATATGAATGATCAACATGTAATATAATTCCTTTATCATAATATATTAAATCAATTAGATTTCATGATATTGTCATTAATCTATGTGATTGATGTATCCTTTTTTGACTTCTTAGAATTGAACCTTCCAATAGAGCACCATGACCATGGATTTATTTTGGATTATATATTCCAATCAAAGTGATCAATATATCAAATTACATTAAATAAAAGAAGGGAAGACTTATTTCTCACATATTTATTAATGAAATATTATGCATGACACACTCAACATATCCTACTTAGCCACAAACATATGTTACCACAGTTTTCATTAGTACATTAAAGCCCTTAACTAATGATATCCATTAATAATGATCATAAAGTATAAAGATCAATACACACATCCTTAGGCAAGAACGTCTAATGAAAGATATAAATGTTGATTTCCTACTAGAGGGTTGTGTTCTCATAATCAACAACACTATAAATTACCAAGTGAATTCAACTTGAGAAAGTGGATCAAAGTCTGATGAGTATCCCCCCTGATTGACTGTATTATTTTCACCTCATAAAATGATATTATTTGGATATATAACATATATTTTTTATACCATCATGGCCCTTCTAGGTTCTCATTATTTCATGGAACTTCTATGATCTTTATGTGTGATAGTTACTCTTAGGAAATTGTCACATATAATGTCACATAAAAGAACAATAATGGTGTGATTTTAAGTTTATTAATATTTAAAAAATGAATACATGTAAATATAAATTAAATAGAAGGTGGTTTTAGGTCACCAAATCCAACACACTCCCACTTTCAATAGATCTAACTACTAACAAAATCTAGTCTTCTAGCTCTCACAGGATACCCATGATTTTTCTTGGATAAGGGTTTATCTAAAGGATCTACCACATTATCTTGAGTGGGAATTATTACCATTAAAACTACACCATTTTCAGAAAAATCCATTAATATGTTTATCTTCTAGAGTACGAGATATGTTCATTTATGTGACCTCAACTCCTTTAAGAGAGTCACCACTGTAGTATTATCACAATTTAATGTGACCAAATCATTATTTATAGGAACCAAATAAAACTCTTGGACAGATTTTTGTATCCCAATAGCTTATTTTTCCATATGATAAGCCTCTATATACTTGGAATCCATTATGGAATCAGTGAAAACTAGTTTATTTAAACTCTTCTAGCTCACATGTCATCTTTTGAGAAAAAAAGTATCCTAACTATGACTTTATATCATCCCAAACCATCCAAAAGATATCATTTGTTTAAAACCCTATGATTATCTCCTCCTCATCTCCGTATACCTGGAATATATCCTTAGTTTTCTTTAGATACTTAAGGATAGATTTAATAGTCTACCAATACTATTTACTTGGATCATCTTGATATCTTCATACCATTATTAATGTATTATAAATATATTACATAGTATATAACATGCCAGAAAATAAATATCCTATCATAAAATCGTATGAGATATTACTCATTCTCTATCTTTCCCATTAATGTCTAGGGTACATTTTCTTGAAAAGATTTATACCATGTTATATTGGTTCCAATCCCCTCTTAGATTGGCCCATACTAAATATATTTAGTATCTTGTAAATGTATGTACTTTTACTTTTTCTAGAAGCCTCTTGGATCTATCATAAATGATCTTTATCCCTATAATGTATGCCACTTCACCTAAGTCCTTCATGGAGAAGAACTTTTTCAACCACTCCTTAACAAATTATAAAACTGGTGTGAAATTTCTAATAAGAAATATGACATTGACATATACTACTAACACAACAACCACAACCCCTTAAACCTCTTGTAAACAAATGGATCACATTCATTCTTAATGAAAAAAAATTATTTTTTAGCTTCATCAAATAGTATATTATACGAATTGGATTCCTAATTTAATCCTGAAAGGACCTTTGAAACTTACATACCTTTTTGGAAATATATAGTGTCACAAAATCTTTTTTTGTGACATATAAACATATTCCTAAAGGTTCCCATTAATAAAGTCTATTTTGACATCCATCTTCCAAATATTATAGTCATAAAAAGCTGCTATAATGAGTAATATTTTGATGCATTTGAACATGGTTATAGGAGAAATGGTGTTATCATAGTCAATTAATTGATGAATTTTAATCTCTTAATCCACTAACTATGGTTTATAGGTAATAAATTTACCTTTTAGGTTGGGTTTTCTCTTGAATACCTATTTTCATCAAATGGGATTTATATAAACTGAAGGACCAACTAGACCCAAACATGGTTTTGATACATTGAATCCATATCTGAATTAATGTATTCTTTCTATATTTCAAATTTTGAGCTATCTACTTCCTCCTTATAGTAACGTAGATCATTATTGTTAATCAATAATTATTTACCATCCTTAGGGACTAGAGAACCATATCTTTCAGGTTCTCTAACATTTTTGGTTTTCTTACAAAATTATTGTGTTTTAGAAACACAATCTTCTATCGGGACCTATAAAATCTTTTCATATACTAAATATTGTGTATCTTGAGAATCAACTTTCTTGAAGTCAATCTTTCTCCCACTATCCTTCTTGAATGTTACCCCTCTCAAGAAAAATGACTTGTATCATGATAATTACCTTATTGTCTGAGGAGTTATATAGGAAGTATACTCATATTTCCTTGGGATACCTTATAGATATACAATTCATGTCTGGTGGTGATAGTTGGTTGCCTAATATTTTCTTAGAAACTGCTTTGTATCCCTATTCATGAGCATGTGGTGACACATATCTATGTCTATGTAACAATTCACATGATATTTCATTTTATACATTATTTGGTACTCAGTTTAGTATATGTGCCGTATCATGATATGTATATCCCCAAAAGGACAATTGAATATTTTCATGAATCATCATTTAACTTACCATTTCAATCAAGGTACATTTACTACTTTCACTAACACCATTCCACTATAGTTTATAAGGTGGAGTAAGTTGAGATAGAATCCCAAATTTTCATGGAAGGTCAATAAACTCATGGCTAGGATATTCACCACCTAGATCATATTTAAGTTTCTTTTTATTTTTACCAAGTTGATTCTTTAATTATTTATTTAATTCTAGGACTCAGGATTATACCTCATCTTATAGAAATAAACATATCCACTCAAGTCATCAATAAAATTTATGAATTAATAATACCCACCTCTAGATTCAACTAGAAAAGTTCCACACATATAAGTGTGAACCAATTCTAGAAGCTATGTGGCCCTTTCACCCTATAAACCAAATGATGTTTTGGTAATCTTTCCTTGTAAACAAGCATGATATCTATCAAGTGGTTTTATCTCATAAGAGTCTAAATAAATATCTTGATAGAGATTTGTTAGAAACATACTCTTTACATTATCATGAATGTAATTATAGTTAGGCATAAAATGAGTTATGAAATCTTAATCTATTATCAATTTCCAAATCTTGGTTCTAATAATTTAATACATAAATAATATTATTCAAATGTACTATATCATAAAAAATGATGCCTTTATAAAAGAAAAAAAATCTTATTTCCAAACAAGAATATAAAACCATCTTTTCCTAAATAGGATACATAAATTATGTTCTTATAAATAGTTGGTATATAAAAAAAATACTTAAAAAAAATCATGTTGGTTAATAATGGAAGCTGGAAGTCTCCTATAACCAAAGCAGTAAGACACGTTCCATTGGCTTCTTGAATATCTTCCCATCCTTTAGAAATCATCTAAAATATGGTTGGTTCCCATATTTGGATACATATTTGAGAACTTCAAGCTATTTTTAGTATACAATTTATATATATAAAAATATTACACTTGATAATGAACACACATTGAGATTACCATTGCTTCTTTAACTAGGTTTAGTTCTTCTTCCAGTGGCCTAGCTTACCACATGAAAAATATTTTACATTTTTTTCTTTTGATTACCCTTTGATATTATTTTTCTTATAAGGGTATTTCTCAGGAGACTTAGAATTAGTATGAGTGTTGGGGAAATTTTCCCCATTATTCATTTTATTATTCACTATAAGGACCATATGTTTTTTACACCCCATTTCCTTATCAACTTAGAGAGTCAGAGTAAGAAGATTTGAAGGTGTCGTCTTACTATATTACATATTATAGTTTATAATGAATCTCTAGAATCCTTTAGTTAGTGAGGATATAATGATACATCTGTGTAGCTCATCAAGGATAAAAAACCCCAATATGTTTATGTTCTCTTTATATCCAATCATTTTGACTACATGAGGTCCAAATCCCACTGAATCTCTAAACATTTATGTGAATTGTGAACCAGAGATATCATATCTCTCTTGTCTTTCCCTCTCTTGATAAATATAAAAAAATTGACACATGAGGAAATAACCATATATATCCTCATATTTCTTTAAATTCCCACTATATGTGAAGGATAAAATGAAATAATAGACATACATTGAATCATTCACATGTTTCAGGTAGAGGGGTACTTCTTCCTCAATATCCTCTTTATAAATAATCTTAAGAAGTTGGATTTTCAACACATATAATTTTATTTTATGGACTATTATAATTTGAAAGATCTTATACCATTACTAAAAATTTGAGTTGGTGAGAAGTTTATCCTTAATACAAATGGATTGTAGTGATATAATCTAAGTCATGTGGTTTTACATTTATAAAATTAAGTAAAATAAAAATATTAGTACATTATCTGGATTAAAAAATTAGATAATAAATTTTAAATTATAAATATCACACTATTTTAAAAAAAATAATATCCCACACCATTGGTTTTGGAATATCCCATTTCGTCAACATTGTAGTGGAAAAGAGCCATATATCCCTTTTCATAACCCGAATGGAGGCTTGACAAGATATTAAAAGGTATTTAGGTATGTTTAACTTTCCAACCACATCAACTCATAGATACTTAATCCATTGAGTAGATTCCCCAATCCTAAAATTATGGATAATTATTTTCTCAACTTTTGTCTACTAGTTTCACCAAGTCTCATAGAGGTGATTAAACCTTAATTCAAACTAAGATAAGTCAACCCAAAACACAAGTTAGAAATTCCCAAATAATTGAAATCACCCCAACATAGGTTATTCAATCACTTTGAACTATGGTTCGATTTCAACCTAAATAGTTTAAGGCTATACTGAAAAAATATTTAATTATGAGGCTTTTTTTATCTTTATAAATAATAAACCATTTTATATTTTTTACATGACTATTAATATTAGGTGAATTTACATAAGTGAGTAAACATGTCTTGATAAAATCACACATAATCTAAATATTTAATTCCAACCTGTATGCTTTGTTAATTCATCCATTTAATGTAGAATACATTTTTTAAAATAAATAATTAAGCATTAAAATGAAATAAATATATAAATAAAATTTTATGATCTTGAGGTTTATCTAATATTTGGTTTATTTATTTAAGGATAAAACAACTCTGATCCTAGGGTAATAAATTATCGAAGTTACATTGATTTAGGATAAAATATTTCACCTATGATATTATGAACCTTATATATTGGTTTTTTGTCAGCTCTGAACTTGAAATACCTTTAGTTACCTTAGAGATCCACCCATCACATATGATTTACTCACATATTGTTGAGGGTAACAAAAATATTTGTTTAGGAGTTTTATATAAAAGAAAATGTGGGAACACACGCCCTTATATAATGAGAGGATGGGATGACATGTAATCCATCAATTTAATTTAATAGTAATAATAAATTATAAGTAAACCAATTGCATACACATGTCTATTCTAATCTCATGATCACCCACATAAATACAAAGAATACACATTTTCAATCTAGCTAGAAATAACTTGAATCTATTTTTTAATTAAGATAAACATTTCAAATTAATTATCTGATTAATTAATTTATTCATTTATATTAATTTCATCCAATATATCTTGAAATTTTCATTATCCATAATTTTAAACAAATTAAACAAATTAATTTTATTTAAAATTAACAGAGTAAACATGTGTACTTCAAGTAAACGACATATACATATCCAAACTACTCATCATGGTCCTTGTATTGTGTATTCACAAGGAATTCGACAAACAATTAGAGGCCTGTAATTACAAGGACTAATTTTTTTAATAAATTATGCATGATAATAGTAAAATTATGATACATGTGATGATATTAACATAATTTTATTACACTAAAATTAAATACCATACAGAACTTGTAGTTCATAATTTAACATTGAAACTAATTTAATATAAAATTAATAATCCTAACCCATGAGGTACAATGCATGTATTCCAGAAACACAACAAATTTACTTGAAGTTTCATTTTTTCCATTCCCTATGTCATGTAGTAAATACCTTACATAAATTGTACCTGAAGTGTTTTCCATCAGGAAATCACATGTACTATATGACGTATAAGTAGATTACACAGTGTGTAGTCTGGTCAAACCACATTACATCCTAGTTCAGTCAATATGCAATGTGAATTAAATTCACCCCACATGTAGTTAATGAATGAAAATTATTTTTTAATGTGATTCATCTCGGTGCATTGAACATGGGTACCTAATGTGTACCTACAGAATACATTCCATGCACTCTTATATTATTGGTCTAGAATCCTCAACACCTCTTGATGGAGTATTTAGATATTCTTCATCTAAATTTTACTTCTTTTACTTATATGAGAAAGAAAAAAATACAATATAGTATTTTTATATTCAGATTTAAATAATGAATAATCAATAAATAAGTCTATTAATGAATGAATTTTATTAATCAAAGATAAATAAATAATCATAAATTAGTTATGTGACCACTCCAATACCACTTAAAGGTGATAGAAATTGAAAAAGTGCCTATTAAACATAAACAACTCATATTTGTTTTGTAATAAATGAATAATATGAGATATATATGATGAAGAACATCATGACCAATAAAATTAAATATAAGATTAATTGAATTTAATAATGCTTGAACCACGAAGGTAAGATCATCACAAATTATTTATAATTAATTTATAGATACATTGAAAATTATCTTGTATTATAAATCTTTCCTTTTTGATGAATCAATAGGACAATCTCAATGTACCTTCATTAAATCATAGGATCCAAGGGTGGTATCCCTCTAGTGGTGATCCACACATGGTAAAAAATACTAGAATGTCATTGTAGAATCATTGGGTACTAGCGTGATCAATTATGATCACTTACATCTTTTATCATTGATTGAAACATGAGTCACATTATGGATGAAATATTATTTTTGTTTTCTTTAAGTATTTATATAAAGGTGGAGGTTTATCACTCTAGTTCTTGAGATAATTCTTGAGAGGATTCTCTCCAGGTATTGAGATAATTATCTATATGTTTATTGTGCACAACAAGCATATGACCTTGGGATGTGATATTACTAGGTATTTATAGGTATAGAATGGGGTTAGTAATTTCACATAGGCCCTAATCTAATTCCCTCTTCCTTAGTAAACCCCATTTCCAGTATTAATATAAATATTATAAGTATTTTCTTAACATGAGAAACACCTACAGATAACTAAATATCATTTATTAAATAAATAAATTATTATTTATTAAATGATATTTAATATATTATTTCCATCAAGAACATTAAAATTAATCCACAAACCTCATCAATATTTACATGGTCTTAAATAATGACTATTTATTTAGTAAATAAATATAACTATATTATTGGTTGATAAAGATAATAAATATATTTTATTATTAAATATTGTGAATAAATATTTTTTATTTAATTCACATATTTTTTCTTCCGAATAACTCATGATTAATTCATGGGGATCAACCAATCCCAAATAGTTGTTAAACCAAAAAGTGAGAATAATATTTATTTCAACATGTTAAAACAAAATATAATTTAATGAAGATTTCAGAGACACTTAGTGTGTGGCCCACTAGGATTCTTTCTTAGTTGTATTAGGTAAAACCTATTAAAGTCCAAAGTTATCACCTGAAAACATTCTAAGACATCCATAGAGAAATAAGTTAATATCACAATGACATACAACCTAATACGAACACTCATTATGCAATATAATCCCTTTATCACGATATCTCTAATAAAGTAGGTTGTATACTAGTGTCATCAATCTATATGCTTGACATCACATTATTTGACTTTCTAGAATTGAACCTCCACACTGAACACTATGGACATTGATTTATTTAGGCTATTCCATTCCCATAAAATAGACCAAGATATCATTATTTTATATAGAATATAATGGAAAAATCTTTTTTTCACATTATTCATTAATACAATATCACTCATGACACACCCATCATATCCTACTTTTCCATGAACATATATGGTTATAGTTTTCATCAATACATCAAAGTAAAAAAATAATGATATCTATTAATAATAATATTAATGTCTAAAGATTAATAGACACATTTTAATATAGTAACTTCCAATGACATATATAAATATGAATTTCCTATTAGCAGGCCATGTTCTGATAATGTTATGCACTGGAAATTACCAATGGTGTACACTATGAGAAAGTGATTCAAAATACTATAAGTATCCACCCCTGATAGTCTATATCATTTAAATTCCCTGAAATTATATCTTCTATCTATATAACATATATGTAAGAATACTTTCATGTCATTTATAGGTTCTCATCATAGCGGGTGATTTCTATGACCTTTCAATGAAACTACTACTAATATGAAATTATCACATACATTTTCATAGAAAAACAATCATGATGTGATAATATGTATATTAATATTAAAAAAAGTAATACATGTAATCATAAAACACACAAAAGTTGGTTCTAGGGAACCATGTCTAACACTATATCTCTGGATAGAGGTTTTCCATGTACCCAGTCCCTAAAATCATGTAATACATATTGTAATAGTAGGAAATGAACATGAAACATAAATATTGGGTTGAATACCTCCCTAAATGTGATTTAGAGATATAACAAACCAAGTAAAAGGAGAATATAATTGAAGATGATTTGAGACAAAATAATCATAGGAAGGTGGTTAGAGAATCTGTCTAGGAGTGGAAGTTAATGAGCTTGTATGCTGAGTGATTGCTAAACATGATTGAGGGTCAAGGGGAGAAGAATTTTTCTCTCCTTTATGTTACCTTTCCACTTATGGATCAACTATAAGAAAACTAGAAGCTTGATTCTTATTGTCTAATGATATGAGAATGAATCATGAATAATGATTCAGTTTAACTATTGTTTCAAGTTGAAAATGGGGTGTTGTATTTCTATGGAAGGGTAGTGTTAATTACTTCTATAAGGAAGTATTTAATAAGGGATTCCTTGCCTTTTGTTGTGTGGTGTTTTCACAAATGACTAAGACAATCCATGATACTAGGTGTCACTTATGGTGGCCTTGTATGAGGAAATATATCATGGTATTTGTGGTTTATTTCCTAACCTATTAGATAATTAAGGAAGAGTATCAGAAAATATTTAGGTTACTTTATCCCCTTTCTAATGCCGATGAAGAAGTGAGATTTGGTGACCCTCCATGGAGTGTTGTCAAAACCTTTCCTATTTTCGACTCACTACACCTTCCACCATGGCATGGTGAGGATTTTATATTCATGTATTATAGGTGGGATTATAGTTCTATATTCCTATGAACACACCCATACATGGGAATTTTTATCAACCCATTTCACACAGTCATGTTCTAAGAATAAAATGATCAACTCCCTAATGTAGTTCTGCCCAATGTTAAACTAAAATTCTTAGAGCCTTGTTTAAACCATCATAACCAAAAAACTATTTTTTAATTTTCCAAATAAAATCACTTTATATTTAAGTGAGAACCATACAAAGACGAAAAGTAAGATGGGGCCACATACCCAAGGGGATCTACCATTGAAAGAATGATCAATCCATTTTCGGGGAAAATGGAGAAACAGAAATAAAACCAAGTAACCAAAAAGGCAAGATCACCAAATCAACCTAGATATTCATTAGGTTGGGAGAATAAAAAAAACCCTCTGATCCATGCACCCCTGATGTGCCTGCACACACTACACCACCTCAGGAGACAGTCACTAGACAACAACCTTTAGAATGTGCTTTTTTAAACCATTATACGACCTCCAAAACATCCTGAACCCAAATTTAACCATAAAAGGATTAATATTACATACCATTAAAATTGATGATGATACATAAGTTATTTTCTATTTCATAACAATTCATGATGTCATATAAACTATAAGAGAAACCTTCCCTTGGGCGATGAGATGGTTGGATTTGTTGAGGCACTATCTAGGTTTCTTTTTGGAATAAGTCCATAAAAACATTGGGATACCTTCAATAAGGGAACAGTCTCTTGATATTTATCAAGATAGGAGATAATTATTCAGTATTTTTATTTAGTGGTTCTGGGTTCATGTGATGACCATTTAACCTCCTTATCTCATTATAGGAGGAATTCATGGTTTTCCCCAATGTTTGAGGCAAGAGTTATTTCTAGTGTTCTTTGATTAATGTATTAGTATATATTCATAAGTTTTATACCTAGTAATGTGATGAACCTTTTTATGGATCTTGAGATAGGTTAAAAAGACAAACTTATCTATATTATTGAGAGTAGGATGTAAAGTTTCTCTCCAGATCGAAATGGGATTTTCCATAAAAGACAAAGTGAATAAGAACATAGAATGAGAGGTAGTGGGACTGGCATGATAAACCTCTTGACTGAGTATTAATACCCATGGGAGGTGAAATATAAGATGACCTTTAGGATAGATGATCAAATCAAAGATAAGTACTATATTTTATTGGGAGTACATGTACATTATTGATTTTACTAGTTGGGATTTATCCTATCAAAGATGTTCACTTCCCCATTAGTGTAAAAACATACAGTGATTATCGATAAGGAACTATATGGAATGGTGGATAACACTTAAAAGTCAATGTAAGTCTGTATAAATCATACCTAACTCATATCCTTCTAGGAACCCACTTATGGTAAGACCATGGTTATGAAACTCACTTGTTTATGATGTTATTTTTGGTGTATGATCTGATTGATTTGGGTGGAACTGGAGAGCTATACAATTTTTTAATGGGAGATATCCCAACTGACGAATTACAACATTTGTTATAAATCCAATGGTGTTATGTGGGTATTCATGTAGATAATTTTGATAAGAAATAGGGAGATAATATAGGATAGGGAATGGGTGACATGTTTTTATTTATTTATTATATTTTGGACTCATTTTTTAGTTTTTATTATTTTTTATATCATGGGATTATTGTTCATATATGATTTAATTCTTTTTTCCATCTCTAAATTCCAAATTTTTTATTATTGTTTGATAATATTATTATTGGTTGGGCCCTATTTCATTTTCTATTTTTGTGATTTTTCTTTTGAAATTTATTTACCTTGATATTTTAGGTTTTTTAACTTGTGAGAATTAAGGTGGCCAATGGTTTAGATTGGAATCAGATGTGTGATTATAGGGGATATAATGAGACCAAATTGAGTTAAAAATATTGATATGTGAGATACTAAGGTATAACTAATTGAATCTTGAGGGTATATGATTTATTGATGTAAAATAGGATGTATTTGTCTATAGTTGGGTAGTTTAATTGTGGATCATTGGGGTTTTTGATTCATCTAACCATACAAGATATAGTTTGTTGTAAGTACATATATGATATGTTTTTGTGTTAGTGAGTTACAATAGGTATCAATTTTTACTCTCCCATGATTTTCATGTACTTTTAGTTGATCACAACTACACTTAGTGTGTCGAGGTAAGTGGGGGAATCCTACTAGTTCATTGGACACACCCTTTCCCACATCTACGACATGGGTTTTGATAGACATGGGTAATCTTCATGTTTTATTTCAAATATGGGTATCAAGTTAGAGAATGGGAAATAATGTTTGATTAGTATGGTATGTATTCCAACACATTGATAATAAATATATTGTGATTTGGGATAGAGGCCATTATATATTCCACTTTATAGTTATTGTTCTAAATTTATATCAAACACTGTACTTTTTTTATTATCCATTATAATATACCTAATATATATGAGGTTCTTATATGGTTATAATAATATGTTATATTATTATGTGTCATATATAATTTTAATGGTTTAAATTCTATACCATAGGTTCTGTCTTTTATCCATATTTTTTGACTATTATTTTTTCGGTTGTCCATTATACAGATGGGTCATGCTAGTTTTTCTTATAGATTTAGGCATGACCCTTAGGATTTATTTTGAGTGTATTGTATCCCCATGACTGTTTTAGGCCCTTGATACTATTCATATACCCTTGGAATATCTGGAAGAAAACCCAAGGTCTTGCAACACCCCCTATTTATGTTTGGATTAGGAAATCTAGGTTGGTGTGTTAAAATTTTCACTCAAGTATAAGAGTAAATAAATAAATTATCAACATATTAAACATTATATACATTGGAAACTAACCAAGATGAAAATTTTAAAACTAATAATTATATCTTATAATCCTTGGTGACTTGGACTTATTCCATGTATGTGCTTCCTAAATAAAAATATGAATTTCATCACAATTTTGGCTATTTAATTACTATCCAAAAATTACCAATTAAATCAAATAAAAACAAATATTTGATATTATATTATAATGTACTAAACCATAAACCTAACCGAATAATAGAACTAAAAAACTATATAATATCAAACACACTTAGTACACAACAAAGGCTAGCGATTATCTTAAATGGATTCTGAGTTCATTGTTTAGGATAGATTTACCCATAAATATTAGTACCAAATGAAAATAGATAACATAAAATAGATAAAAAATCATAAAATACATGTTAAAATTAGTAAAATCACATTATAAAAAAAACATAACAAATAAATAATCATTAAACAACATACCTCACATTTCATATCACACCACACATATCGTACAAAAAATTGTTTCCCCAAAGGTTTATGCATATATAGAGAAGTATATAAAAGAGATAAAACAAAATGTAGATGAATTTTTTCCCATAAATTTCATTAACCATTGCTCAATACCTTTTATCCACTATGTATTGTCAATATATCACCAAAAAAACCACCCAGCATAGGGAATTTTACCTTTCATGTATCACGAGACATAAATTATATAGACACACCAAATTGTGTATATAGGTTGTACATATAAAACTAAATAAGACACTACCAATGGGACATTTACATTTCATTAAATAAATTTGTAGGTGTATGAATGGTAATGTTAACATTTTAAAAATAATGATGCATATAATTAAACAATATAACATGGTTGAGTCCTTGTGTGCTTATCAAGTTACAAGGAATCCCAACACCACATGATTTGTTTATTTTCAATCTATCATGTTGCATGTAGTATCCTAAAACCACATTAAATGTAGCAGGAGTCAAAGTATAACATAAATGACATATGGAATCAAATGGATTCCCACTAAATACCTTATCATGATATAATTTAGTTTTATTTTTTTTTATAAAAATAGAGGTTGTTATATAACTTAGTTGACTTATGGTGTCAATTCACTATCCCACTAAATACTGGGTTATGAAAAAAATATTCCACCCAAGGTATAATAATAAGGGTTATGACAAAACATATTTTATTTATAAAACCATGTCTACTTCCCAATGAAACAAGAAATATTGTACAATATATACTTACATTGGTCTAGTAATGTCTCTCTATAATCTCTAAATAACATGTCTATATGAAAATTAATAAAAATAAACATTTCAATATATAAACCCACATTAACCTATCCTTTTACAAGTACACACCTCATCTCATGGTCTAATGTATCAAAACATAACCAACTAAAAGCATAAACTTCCTATACATAACTCACTATTTCCATAGATTACCAAATTTAAGTACCCAAGGACCATAACCTATTAATTCATAGTTTTACCCAACCATATAATATAACACTACATCATTGGATGATGGATACTTTCACCCAACCCTTGCTGATCATTACCCAAAATTATAAAAGACTGCACAAGTCTATTTATCAATTATTACATACCCTAACACCCATTTTTGGATTTCTTACACAATATTATAACAATTCTAAAGGTTTCACATAGTTATCTAGAAACCCAAAATTAAAACTACCCAAGGTGAATCATACAGCATGGATGAAACAATATTCATGATTTAACTACTAGATTTTAGAACATTAAAAGTCCTTATTTTGGTCCCTTGTGTCTAATCACCCATCCTTGAAAAAATCAAATTTTTATTATTTTCAAGGAAAAAAAATTTAAGGATTAATTTTGAAACTACATAAGATAATATTGAACTTGAACAAAGATATTACACCATTAAGTAATATTGAAAATCATTCCAAATATCCCTTAAATAGTTGGAACCATGAATCAATATGAATCACTAATTAAGGTGGAACATATCTTATTCCAAATCATTATAAATGATATCCTAAAAGAGGGTATCAATCTTATATCAGGTCTTTAGGTAATCCTCTATGTTAATATTAACTTCATTGAATAAATATAGTAGAATTTGATCTTAGGTTTCAATCCAATCCGATTTTTATTTATTAATATTGAATTGGTGGTTTCTTTCGTACATCGTGTTTACATATTTCTCTATTTCTTGAATTGTAAATGCACCATCCACTATTTACTTAGAGTGAAAATACATTTTTTAGTAAAATCATGGGTTAATATTATTGAGAGATGAATAATGACATGAATAGATCAAATATTTTTTATTTTATAGGAATTTTGGTTTTAAGAGAAGGGTGGAAGAGTTGAGAGAATGATAAGGGACATATATTAAGTCTTATATCCATGTTAATAAATTAAAAGGGGTATTTTTAAAAATTCAACCCAAAATATTTAAAATTACCCGATTTTGAAATAGAAATTAAGAAAATTACTAGAATCTCAATGATACTCACTAAAATTCTAGTGATCCACCAAACATACCATTCTTACCACTAAAACTCTGATGGCAGGAATTTATATGAAAGTAGCTATCAACGAACCAACATAATTTTGATGGGTTCTACTTGAGTTCCATTTGTATAAAAACATATTTCATTTAGTCCAATTTATCTCCATTTTTTCCTTTTTCCCATCTCAAACTCCTATAGTAACTTTCCAATTTCAATACACATAATTAAATATGAAAATAGTAAAAATAAAATAAAATTACTAACCCAAGACCCATAGTCCACTACATTAGCTTACTTGATTATTTATTTATTTGTTGTGTTTCATTTATTGAGATTATAATAGGAATTAAATGCAAAGTCATTATTTAAAGAGAGAATATATATAATTTAATTTCATATAAAGATCCAGTTCTGTAGGATGGCATTGTAATGATTTTATAATTCATCTTATTTGAAGGTGGTAACCTATATTGAAAAGTGTGGTTTTAGTGGTTTCATCTCATTGTTATGTTAGCATTATATTAGTTTTCATATATCTAATACAATTTTTTTATTTTAAATTTTTTAAAAATTGGTAATTTATCTTCATTTATTTTCCAACACCTCAAAGTTCGGGAGCTTATTTAAAATTTATTGGAAGAAAAATTGTGAAAGTGTGGGATTTTATAGATCATTTTGTTGATTTTTTTTCATCTTCTAGAGATGATAATTTTTTTTGTGTTTTGTCATTTTTTTCATCATGGTTTTGGTTCAATCATTTTGAGTGAAAATAATTTGAATTGCAGCAAGAATATAATAACTAGTGAAATCAATATTTTAAAGTTTTTTAAATTTAGTGAAGAAAATGTGAATCTTGATTTCATATAATGATCAATCATTTTTTCTAATAAAAAATAAAGAATAAATATTTAAATATTCATAATTTTTAAATAATAATAATATTTTTTATTGAATTAATATTTTAATTTAATATTAAGTAAATATTTTTTTATAATTTTAAAAAATTATATGTTATTTAATAAGTATAGTGGTAAGAAATATGATGATAATAATGTTGTTAACATTTAATGATTTTACTAATATTTTAAATTAATTATGGATACATAATTATATGATATGTGGAATGGAAAATTTTAATTATGGTGTGATATAATGTTATGTGGTGAAGTATAATGTTTATAGAGATCGGATTATTAAAAATTAGAAATTAAAACTATTTAATTTAGTTTATAAATTATGGATTATTATAAATATTATATATGTGTGTGTTTGTGTGTGTAGATTTTTTGGTTGATAAATGATTATTATATAATATAAAAAACATTGATTTATTTATTTATAATTGTTTTTAAAAATGAATATAAATCATTTAATTAATATTAGAAGAAGTGGTATAATGTTTAGTGGTGGTTAAATGATCAAAGTAATTAAGAACCCGTATTGTAAATTCATTAATCATTTGATACATTTTTATTTCGATCATGTAAAGTTATTATTTTTCACTTTTTTAATAAAATATGAGTGTATGTTATTGACATAAGAAATTTATAAAAATAATTTTATGTGGACATCGTTTAGAATTACTATTACTAATGGAATGTGATTTCAATTATCATGATATTTTTTTATAATAAAAACCATGCATGTGATTATTTTAATGAAAATATTATAATTTAAAAATCAATTTTAATGATGGATGGAATTACCATACTTTTTTGGTAGAAGTGAACTACTAAATTTATAAATTTTCATAATAATCAATTAAATATTTATTTTATTAATGATTCAATATAGAACCAACACTATAAATAGAGGTGGTTAAGATGATCAATATCATTATATTTATCATTTTTACCATCCTCCTATTCACAGATCTAAATATTGTTTATACATTTAATTTAGAGTTTGATGGTCATTTAGAATTCAATGAGTGGTAGTAAATAATTGTATCCTCATTATGGTTATTGATTCATGAGGTGAGTTAACTTCAATCTCTATTTTCAATATTTTTAATGATATATTTTTCTTCATTGGGTGCACTATTAATTTAAACTTCATGGATATAATATAAAATGAATTGGAATATGATAAATTAGGGAATCATGGTTTAATATTTTATTGTTGTTTTTTCTAATATTAATTTATTCATGGGTTTGAAATAAGTTTATAATGATAATACCATATTTTGTTTTTTATA
Source organism: Viscum album (assembly GCA_963277665.1). Lineage (NCBI taxonomy): Eukaryota > Viridiplantae > Streptophyta > Magnoliopsida > Santalales > Viscaceae > Viscum > Viscum album. Next base: position 1,687,547,488 of record OY728147.1, on the reverse strand, counting down.
TTTTAAAAGATCACTTGTTTTGGACATTTTATTTGATCATGTTGAATAAACATGGTAGCATGTTAATACGACATGTGGAGCATGAATTTATCAACTGTTTGAATGGTTCAATTTTCATTTTTATAAAAATAAATCATGTTTTAGTTAATTATGTTATTTTCCTTTTCAATTATCATGACTATTGTGTCACTTATTGTTATATTTTTCGATAGTTTTTGTGTGTAAAATGGGTGTATTGGAAAGTTGTTATGGGTGTCATCAACTTTTTAACATTCTATATTTTCTTGAATATTTAAAATGGGAATGTGCTAAATCAGTTTAAGGATTTTGTAATCTTTTATATTGAATACTAAAATCAACTTAATGTTAATAAATTCATTTTTAATAAGTGTTGTTGTGTAATTAATAAGGATAGGTAATCTTGAAAAAATTTGGACTGAAAATTTTCAATGATTGCATGTTTTCCTATTTTATACGTTTTTAATTTTATGATAATATTTGAGATAGATATTTATAATATTCATCATGGTTTTAATTGTAACTATTAATAATTATAGGATATTTGATTAAGAATAATGATTTGTGTTATATATGTTCTTAGGTCTTTTCATTGAACTTATTTTCCATATAGGGCGGTGTTATTTTTTACTCATGTCATGGGAAATTTATTAGACCTTTTATATATATACTAATATTTGAGTGTGATAGATATGATTTTAAGGATTATTTAATGGTTGGTAAATTAGTGATGGATGATATGATGGTTGGTAGTTGGAATGGTTGTGAACTATAGTAGTTGATGCAGTATATGTATAATTGATTGTGTGGTAGTCAATTTTATGTTAATTTATTTTAGAATTTCCTCATTTATTGATTGAGAATCTTGATGTTATACCATTTCAACTATCAAGTTCGTATTTAGATTATTTATATTTCCTTATCCATCAATCCATAATCTAGGCTTTGAATCCTTTCATCCATCAAGTGGGTCTTTTGGAGACATTCATAGAGTTGGTATTTGGATAGTCATATCCATGTATAATTAATTAATTAATAGGTGTAAGTAATGTATGAAAGTATATTGAGATAGTATTTAATTTAATGCCTTATATATATGATTATTTTATTTCAAAAGAAATATTTGAATGAGTTACTTAACATCTATGTTTTAAATCATTTATAACTTTTCGAATAATGCTAATGGATTTATTAGATGGAATCTTGTTGGATAATTATACGGTAAAAAATATGATTAAATAGTGATGGTTTTAAGAGTTAGTTTATAAAAAACCACTACTAAATATGATATATAATGGTGGTTATTAAGACACTATCACTATATGTTAAAATAAAAATACATAAATCCCAAATCCCCCATTTTATATCATTTATTCTCTACACTCACTTATACCACTCACACTCCCTCCACACACCACCTATCACTTGTACCCATCTATCCTTTATGCAGTTGATGATGAATCCCCTCTCACATTTTACCACGCTAGCCCCACTTTAATCACATTGTGACACTGGTCCTTAGTCATGGATTCCCTTCACATTATGCCTCCTCATTCTTGTATCTCTCACAATGCCGACTCCCTACCCATCTCTCAATTTAAAACCTCCTCATTTTCATGATCTATCACCGAGAATAACTTTTTCAAATTTTACTTCTTTATAAGTAAAGATTTATAGTTGAGTTTATTATTTTTTAGGATTAAATTATTGATATAGAGATTGATTGTTTGTTCTATATGTTTTTAGTTAAATTAGGGTTGTTTATTGGATGAAATTCCTTATATATTTTATATTTTTGATCTCTCTTTAGTTTAATTTGTGATAAATCTATGATTAATTCTTGGATTTTTGAGTTGGTTCAATTATATATATTTCTTGTAAATTGACATTTTAAAAGGTGGATTTGAGTTAAGATATTTTTTATTTTTGATCATTTTTTAGTAATATTTGTGCGTTGAATATAATTATTTTATTTTATATTGGTTATTTTTTATTCTATTTTAATTTTATTACATTTTACCTATACATTTTTTTAATATTATAAATATAAATTTAATGCTTATTTTTTTCATTATGTATATAAATGAACATATATTATTATCATTTTATATCTAAATGCACAAATTTTGTTGTTCCTTTTAAACTCAATATGTAGTTTTGAAATTCATTTTAATGGTTGTGGTGTTTTTAAATGAATTATCTAAAATAAAATTATCTTTCAAAATAAAACATTTTATTACTAAATAATTTGTTTATAGTGGTTTTGATTAATGTTTCGTGGTTAGCCGAAGGTTAGTGTCCCAATTTCTTTTATTTGGTTTGTGGTGTGTTTTTATTAAGTAACATTTCCTTAAAAAATTATTTTAACATGATTTTTAAGGATGAAATTATAACTTGCTAGATTTTTTAATCGAGTTGAAAACTTCTCATATTTTGAATTTTAGATTTAATGGGTTTTACCTTTTCTTTTTCAATCATCAGAACTAAATTATGAGTATCCCATTAACCATATATCATGTTTTTTGATGGGTTTAGAGGTTTATATGATGACTCAATTTTTCAGAATGGGGTTCAACAACATTAGAGGCCAGAAGGCCTATTTTGGGGTTGCAGGTCAGGGCACATAGTTTGAAGAAACCTGTGCAACCCCTTTTTGCACTAAGCATGATCTAGGGGAAACCGTGTGTGTGGGGTGAACAGACATGTTACCATGTATACAGTTTTTGCAGAGGATTTTTCATGGTTTTTGGATGGTTAGGGAAAACTTGTGGAAATCCTCATGGGTAGTTCCACTTAGGCACTAGCCATGCACTATAGCTCACACGGTTTTCCAAACAGTGTGAGCTAACCATGAAACCACATTTAAGGGGGAAAATTACATTTCCAACCCAACATCATATTCTTTTTTTCCTCATTCTTTTCTCATGGGTTGTGAACAATAGGAGGAAATCCACCATTTTACCCCCTCTGCTCGGATTTCTCTCCCTCCTCCATTGGTGATATGTTTTTAGATTTTTAAAGTGTGTTTGAACCATGTTAGTAAGGATCTCCTATCCTATATCTCTATTTTTTTTTCTTACACCTCATGGAGTGATAAAACCATTTGATTCTTTTTACACTATTTTCAGGTAGCTCGATAGAATCATCAATTTCTTCCAAACCACCTGGATTTAGGGACTAATACCGGATGCACCTATCTCTCTGAGTCCATGGTAGGTGGTTCATATCTTTCTTTGTGTTTTCATGGTCATTTGTGGGGGTTTATCTTTTAGCACATCGTTCGGTAGATGATTAAAACCCTAATTCTTGTTGTAAAATTGATCATATAGACTTATGGGAATCCTTTGAGCATAACCTATCCAAATGTAAGCATGTGAGGCTGGGTTTGAGGCTGTCAAAAACCTTGGGTGTCTAATATGGGTGTGTCTGTTTAATTAATTTGTTTTGTTTGCTTTTGTGGAGTTGTTTCTTTTAAATTGACCAATTAAATTAAATTAAATTAAATTGATTTTTTAAATTGATTTTTTTTTCATTTTAATTAAAGTGAAATATGTATATATTATTTATTATGATATGATGATGTTATCTATTGAATCATGATGGTTTTGTACATGGGATTGAGGTTTATTTGCCATTTGGATTGAGGTGATGTGGTCATATGGTTGGGATTGGCCCCGAATTTTGATTGATGTTGATCACATGATTGGGAATCATGGACATTGGTTTGAGGTGGAAAGACTGTCAGGATGACGGAATGACCCATGATATTGGATTTAATGGGAATCATACATGAGAGACGTGGTCGTAAGGGAACATGGTGTTATTTGGATGTATATTAGGTACTATTTTGGTGATGTATCTCACCTTTGATGGCTAAAGTGCCGATTGGATTCATGTGCACATTAGTTTACTCAGTGATGAGGTTTTTTGACCAATGGTGTGGGTAGATCCCCCCTGTATCACAACTTAGGTAAATGTGTTGGGGGTTCTTGCTATTAAAAGCCACGAGGAAGGTGAGGAGCCTTCGGTTGATATCGATGAGGCTATTGATTGGGGGTTGAGGCTCACTATTTTGAGGTCATTAGGCCAGGATAATTTTGGGAGGATGAAGATCACTGTTCTTTGGGAAGTTACGGTATGAGTTGATGGTGATGTTTATTTGAGGAAAAATATCATCGTGCCTAAAGATTTAGGGACTTGAGCTAATTAGTGCGTTCAAATAGGGTTCTAAGGGACTAATTTTTTTTTATTAGGCATGCCTTTGGGACCTCAATAATTTGTCGAGACACAAGGTGTATCAAACCATATGGTATCGAGTTACTTGATTCGAGGCAGAACATGTGGGTTCACCTGAGCTATTCTACTTTAGGGGATACCTTGGGCCATGGGCTGAGGATCCTCTCCTCTACTGATATTCTGGAATTGACCTAGGTAGGTAAAAGCTTCTTGGGGGCTGTTGAGCACTATGATAGTTTTTTTAATTGAATTGAATTGTTATATTATATTTATTTATATATTTTACCTTCTCAAACACTTATTTTGGGTATACAAACTGGGTGGTATCCTTATGAGAATCATTCTTACACCCTACATGGTCCCATCGAGATGCGTGTATAATTTATGTTTTTATATTTAGGTAAGGGTTAGGGCTTTATATTTGGATCTTAGTTCAATTGGATTAGATGTATGGAAGGGGACCATGAGGTTACTGCATCAGTTGGAGTTTCTTTTTTAGTTTTCATTTTGTTCAACATGCTGGCTATATATATATATTATACAATTGGTCATCCATTTACGACCCTTATGGATATTGACATGTATAACCTAATATGTAAGCATGATTTGTTTTAGTGGCTACAAGTTGTATTATTGGAATTTTACTTTATTTCTGCTATTTTATTTAATTATAATTCCACTATTACTTATTGTTGAATGTGATTCCACCATTGGCGGGTCTCGTTCGAGTCTTTTGAGTTTTCTTTTACACTGCATGTTATTTATATATACTAAGATCATTAATATATAATCCATTGATTATATGTTCTCCCAAATATTACTCTTTTACACCATAGGTTCTAGTCAGCAACCTTTGGCGTATGAGGACGCATGCTTAAGGACCATGGAACCCAACCCGATAGCATTGTTTGGGTGGCTACTCAGGTCGGGGAAGCTACAGGTGGTATCATAGGATTTCATTACTGGTATTTATTAGGAGTGTAATGATGGATACTAATAATATTGATATTTATTTTTCATTTATTTTTTTTCTAGTCTTACAATTTGGGTTGTGGTAGAATGAAGACCAGGATATGGTTGGAACTGGATTCATAGTTCATGCTTGGGTACCTACATCCCCATGTAAGAGGGATGGAGCGAGTTACCATGGGTAGGGAATGCTGTTTTATTTCTCTTAGTTTACAGTTTATATGATTTCCAACTTGAGTGGTATTCTTAAAATATGATCATTATATGTTATGATATGTGACCTTGCTCTATTATAGAAAGGGATGAGACTTGGACCCTTGGCCCGATGAGGCAAGGGGGGTGATTGTTTATGCCTTAATAGGCACTTGATACGAATTTTCAGTTATAAATATGAAATTCCATGTGATATAAAGTTTTCTTATAAAATTCGATATTCCATGTGATATATATATATATATTTCTTGTGATGTGAAATATGAAATGGTCCTGGATCTTATAAGAGTAGGCATATACTATGGCTTGGGGTGATGTTGATCACCGGGTTGGGTAATGAGGTCATCGGTTTGAGGTGATGTGATCATCAGGATGAGAATGTCATAGGGAATCATGATACTTGGCTCTGTTTAAGGTGGTTAAGGAGGCCATGAGGCTAGGATTACATGTGGCATGGTTGCGATATGAAAGGGAAAGGGTAGTGAGGATGAAATTCCTATTAATGATTTACCTTTATGAATTATATATATATATATTATTAGGATATCTGGCCATTTTAATGGTATTTAGTGGGTTTCCATATAGATGGATTAGATGCAGCGTCAGGAAGATAAGGATATGGTGCCGCTAGAGCATGATAAGGTTAAGGCCACTGAGGGTTAGGCATATTAAGTACATGATCAGGCTTATGTACAGGTCCTAATACAGGTGGTGCTACTTCGAGATCTTATAGAATTTGGTCCATGGATTTAAGAGAAGATCAGAATGTATAACATCCCGCCTTTTTATCACATAAACTTTCATTACATTTTACAAAACCCAGGATCTTTAAGGTTTAGTGTCTTGGAAACCAGGAACTTAAAACATGAAAACATAAAACCTTCTTCTTAAACACTTGAAAGGATTCTCCTCGTGTTCATACTAGGTTCATTACTGCATCTCATAACCTAGGGACATACATCAAAATAAAGGGTGAGCAGAAGGCCCAGTAAGGGAAACAAGAGAAACATTTTACATGTGAACTTGAGATACTTCAATAAGGTCATAAAAAGAACTTTAAGGCATGAGAAAGAAATCATGAGATATATCATAATAAAAATAACATTTTTCATAACTTGAAGATGTGGCTACATCATTTAACATATACAATCATGAACATATCACCAAGGTCCATCCCCAAGGTGTTATTCGAAAATTACCAAGGTTATTCACCAAGATATCGTGAAAATTGTAATCTCTAGTGGTTACATCATTACCCAATGCATTGGAGCGCTATCAGGGCACACCCTTAAATTTTCATTTATTATCATGTGAGACACATATATCATCATCAAACATTTCATAAATAACCCATATAGAATAAAATAAATGGGTTTCATTTCATAATCATAATGTTTTAAAAACTACTTTAAAGACATGATCTTTACGTCACTTTAAACCCACAGAAGGGGAGAGCAGGTTTCATATATGTAAATCCCATAATTTAAAATAGAACATTTTGGTATATATGTGAATGCCCTTTTAGAAATAAGATCTTTGAGTATTCACTTTATAACATAAAATAATTTTGAGAAAAGAGAGAGACATTTTGAGATAAAAATTCTACAGCATAACGGCTATGTTTCAGGGTTTTTAGAGAACATTTAAAAGAGAGGGGAAATGGGTCAAACAATCATAAATGACCCATAAAACAGTAGAGGGACAGAATAATAAGGATATATGAACATGGTAATGAAATTTCAAGGACATACCGTTTGAAATGAAAAACATGGAAGGAAGACAAAAATTAGATTTCTCTTATGAAAATTCGGCAGCCTAACGACGTCACTTAAACTCTAACAAAAATGAATTGAAAATATCAAATAGGGTATCTCATAATATGATCATAAAAGATCATTAATATTGGTATAGAGATCATACCCCAACATAATAAAAAGGAACTTTAAATACTTGACATGAAAATAGAACTTGAAAATGAGAAGGGTGAAAGAACCACTTAAAAATTCGGTAGCCTAACGACGTCACTTAAAACTTCAAAATACTGAATTGAAGAGATCAAATGGGGTCTCTCATAATATGATCATAAAAGATAAGTATTATAGATATAGATATCATACCCCAACATAATAAAAAGGAACTTGAATGACTTGACATGAAAGTAGTACTTGAAAACGAGAAGGGTGAAAGAACCACTTAAAAATTCGGCAGCCTAACAACGCCACTTAAAACTTCAAAATACTGTATTGAAGAGATAAAATAGGGTCTCTAATAATATGAAAATAATAGTTCAGTATGATAGATATTGAGATCATACCCTAACAAAATAAAAAGGAACTTGAAATACTTGAAATGAAAATAGAACTTGAGAAAGGTGAAAGAATCCCTTAAAAATTCGGCAGCCTAACGATGCCACTTAAACATTTTTAAAACGAATTGATGAGATAGAGAAAGGGTATATCATCATATGAACATGAAAAGGACAGTAAGATTAATATAAAAGAACATACACCAACATAAGAACATGAAGCATAAAAGAAATGACATGAAAGAGATTACTTGAAAAGAAAGAGAGAGGTCGGATCCCTTACCTTAAAACGTAACTCTTAAAACTCAAAGGTTGGGACCTTGAGGGATTGGGGGCACCTTGGGAGGACTTCTTGGGAGGAAATGAGACAAGAACTTAGTTGGGGGAGAGTGGGGAGTCGAAATGGATGAGAGGGTGGCTTGGTATTTATAGGGAAAGTGAGGGGACACGACATTAATGGCCAAGGGACACCTCAAAAGTGGTTTTCTCAAAAGCATGGGCTCTCCTATGGTATTTCCCATGGAGTTAAGCCACATGGGGCCCCCCAAACAATACTTCATCACCTTTGGTCGGCCAACCCATAAAACATCTCATGACATCACCATGACACAGTTATGATGTCATTAAACATACCGAAACCCTAAAACTGCTTTTTTTTTTACTATTCACTGAAAATTCAACTTTGTCAGAAAAATCCCAAAATTTCACATTAACAAAATATCAATGCTCTGATTTCAAAAATGAACTCCATTTTATAAAAATAATTTTCTAAATATTTTTAATTTAAGTTTTAAATAAATACTCTATTCACCGAAAATTCATTTTTTCAGAAAAAACCCCAAAAATTACCTTAACATAATATCGATGCTCTGAGTTCAAAAATGAAATCCATTTTATAAAAATAATTTTCTAATTATTTTTAATTTAATTTTTAATTAAAAAACTCTATTCACCAGAGAAAACTAATACTTGAATAATAATTTATGAAACCGTTATTTAACCATTTTATTGAATCACATTACTTAATCAAGGTGTCTAAATTATATTAAAACTTTCTTTAAGTGAAATTACTAATCCATTTGGTCACATTACTAATCCTAAGCATAAAATCACTATTCAAAATTTACTATTCATCAAAAATTAAGTCGATATTATTAGACTCTAAATTTCGTACTGAACATAATTGTAGAAGACCATTTTTTTTAAAATCATTACACATTTTTAATTATTTAAGGTTTACATAAACATTTTTAAAATATCATTTTTATAAAATTCATAAAAAATATGCATACTATATTTATCTGGTCATTTGAAAATTCATAAACTTCATCATAAGAAGAAATCCCAATTTTTATTTAAAACAAAGGATTACACAAGGCAGTTATGGTCTCCTTATATAGCCCCTTATCACACCAGCATATGACCTAAGTGTAAGGTGTGCTAAGGTGAGAGAATCCTAGGGAGGCTCGGCCAACATCGCACGAGTAGTAATTTCTATCAGTTTGAACTTCTTGCGAAGACAATTCCGTTCTAGCTTCACACGATGAAGTTTTTTTTGGGTTTGGTCCAGAGCAAATCCCAGTGGTGCTACCTCCTTCCCATGTTTTGTTAGATGGGATTCGATCGGTCCAAGACTACTGGGTGAGGCCATCAAATCTTCTTTCTATAATAATTAACCAAGATTACTTGTATTTAGAGACAATAATCGAAACGTTTAGTTTACAACGGTCATATTGACCAATGGTCATATAACAGTCAAAACCCAACGGTCTCATTTTAATTATTCTCATGTAATCAAATGAAACATTTTTGTTGAGTATAAAAATAAAATAAAATAACACATAAAATTAGGAAACAAGATTTATTCAAAATTTCGGGTCGTTACAGAATGAGCCTGATATGTGGGATCTGTGGGATCAATAGGGGTGCTCAGGGAGTAGAGCCATATATGGTGTATCTTACGTGATATTTCCAGTCATAGAACATACTACATTTCTAGAAGAGGGCAGTCTATAGTCTTCTGAGAACTAGATCAATTATAGATAGATGATCTCTGAGTAGTTAGAGATGCCTCTAGTATGGAGGATGAAATTGGAAACCCATATGCTCAGAGGAATGACTATGCACTGCTGGGACATGCATGTGAAAGTATGAAGACACAAGGCACTAGCCTAGAATGACTTTGAGGCTAGGTTAATTTAGTATTTCTTCCTAAAAATGATGAGGGTAGAAATGTATAGGTAGTTCTTGAGCCTTTAGTAGGGTGACATGCCCATTATGTACTATGCTTCGACGTTCACTAAATTGTCTCATTTTACACCTGACAAGGTGAGTGATGACACCTTGAGGGTTAGAAACATCAAGGATGGTTTATAGAATTTCATTCAGGTGTAGGTAAACATATTTAGATTGGAATTATTCTACAAGGTGATGAAACATATGCTCATAGTTGAGGGTAACAAAAAGGATTTGTCTTACTCAAGCTGGGAAGTTTCTTCATGTTATTTCAGTGGCGATGATTTAGATGGAATGATGTGAGGATGAGATGAGTTCCACTAGGGTAGTCAGGCCAAGGAATCAAGCAGACCACCTCACAGTGGGTCCCTGATGGCTTGAAATTTGTATGGGAAGCCATGACATGTTCGGAATTAGTGAGAGCATCCTATAAAAGAGTGACGAGCATGTGGGAAGGTCAGGAATCTCGAGTGGTTCTGTAGGAATCCTTCTCGAACAATGGACAGTCAGGGACTAGGGAAGACTCAGGGTTCTGAGATCTGTTTGGGATCGGAACTAGGTAATAAAATCCAAGATTCAGCTATGTGTGAAGGCCATGGTAGAGATAGTGGAACCCATCAAGGGGTTTAGTTTCTAGTGTTTAGTGTAGCACTACATGGAATTTGGTCTTCATACTAGGTGCAAATCAAAGAGTTGGAAGGGTCTGAGTAGGCTGTTGAGCTGATGACGGTTAGAGGTATGCCACAAGAGTAGTTGTTACTTTTTTTTCTTCAGCATGTCCATTTTAAGATCACGTGGTGATCAATTTATATGTTTATAGACTAACTAGATACTGATTTACAGGATAGAATAATCTTGGGTGCATGATATATATTTATATGAGGTGCATGACACTAGGTTATATATTTGGTCATCATTGGATGTGGGATGAATGAGGTACTTTTCCCTGGGGAATCAAGGGGATGCAGGTTATTTTAGGTTTGAGGCATCTAGGCACTATTTGAAAGAAATAAATGATTGAGGTGTGAGGCATCTATACTATTTTGAGCTTCTAATGAGCTGCAGGACGTCGTGGGTGCCATGTGTGACATAAGAACATGGTGGGCATTGATATAGGGAAGGATTTATATGGGAGTTGTGTATAAAATTGGAACACCATGTGAGGTGAAGGAGTGATGATGAATTAATAGAGGACTTTTGGGTCTGGGAATTATCATAGGACTAGTTGATTTTTTGAGCATTTGGTTGAGATGTGACCTAGGTAAGTGACTCCTAAGGCGGGGATCCCCCTCGAGGTAGTTGATTTGTACCTTTGAGACTGAGGTAGACTAAGTTGTTTTCATCAAGATTGGTATGTTTGGTACCATCTCAAAGTTTTGTTTTATATCTCGGGGATGATCTATGTTAAGGTGGGGATATTTTAATGTCTCGAGTTTTTGAATTGGGTCAAAAACTTCTCGTATTTTGAATTTTTAAATTAGTGGGTATGCTATTACCATTTTCAATCATTATAACTAAATTATATGTTTTTTCAAGTATATATCATGTTTTTCGATGGGTTTCGAGGTTTATTATAATCCTTAGGTGTCCAAAAGGGGTTTTGGGAGTGTCAGAGGCCTGAAGTCCAATTTTGGAGTAGCAAGTCACGGTGCATAGTTTGGGAAAAAACTGTGTGGCCTCTTCCAGTAAATCGTGGGACCCCTTTTTGAACTGAGCATAGTCTTGGGGAAACCGTACATGTGGGGTGGAAAACTATGTAGCTATGTCTATAATTTTTTATAGGATTATTTACATTTTTTTCATGGTTAGGATAAACTGTGTAGTAAGCCGCACATGTAGTGCCACTTTAGAAGTAACTATGCACTGTAGCCCACATAGTTGTGACATGGTTTGGAAAACCATGTGAGCTAACCATGAATCCTCATTTAGGGGTTGAAATTAAATTTCTAACCATTCCTAATTTTCTTTTTGTCGCCATCATTTTCCTCCATCTTCTCTTGTGGGTTGTGCACACCAGGAGGAAAACCTCTATTTTTCCTCCTCATATTGGATTGTTCTCCCTCCTTTTTTGGTGTTTGATTTTTAGATCTATCAGGTGTGTTGGAATCATATCAGTAAGGCTCTCTTCACCCATGCCTCTCTTTTTTTTCTTCTAATCATGGAGAACTAAATCCATCCTATCCGTTTTAACCTATTTTCAGCGCACTCAACAGAATCGTTGATTTCTTCCAAACCACTTAGATTTAGGGTCTAATACTGTATAATCCTACATATACAAGTCCAAGGTCGGTGGTGAATACCTTTATTTTTGTTTTATTAGTCATTTTGGGGGTGTTACTTTTAGAGTGTTGTTGGGTAGGAAAGAGAGACCCTAATGCTTGATGTTAAATTGATTTTATGACCTTATGTGAAGCCTTTGGGAATGACCTAGACAAATGTATAGATACAAGGATGGGTTTGAGTTCGTATACCACCTTAGGTGGATAAGCTGGGTGTGTTTGTTTAATTAATTTTTTTTTGATTAAGTGGAGTTGTTTATTTTAAATTTATCTATTCAATTCAATTAAATTGAATTGATTGTTTTAAATTGAATTTTTTTATTTAAATTAAAGTGATATATATATAAATATATATCTGTGTGTGTGTGTGTGTGGGTGTGTGTGTGATTTCTTGTGACATTCTATTGTGATCCATTAGATTATTATGGCCTTGGATGAGGGATTGAGGTGGCTTGGCTATAAGAATTGAGGTGACATGGTCATATGGTTGGGCTTGGCCCAGAATTTTTAGTGATGTTGATCACAGGATTGGGCATTCTGGATGTCAGTTTGAGGTGGTAGGGCTATCAAATTGTGGTCATAAACCATGATATTGGATGGAATTCTCATTATGCATGAGAAGCACAGTAGTAGGGGAATGAGGTACCTGTTGGATTTGTCTAGTTACTATTTTGGTGAAGCTTCTCACCCTTGATGTTTAAAGGGCCAATTGGAGTAGTGTGCATATAGGTAGACCCAGTAGTGAGGGTTTTTAACCACTCATCTAGGAAGATTCCCTCAATAGTGCATATTATGAAAATGTGTTGAGGATGATTGTTGTAGACATCCACGAGGAAGGTGAAGAGACTTCAGTTGATAGTGATGAGGCTATCAGTTGGGGGATAAGGCTCATCATATTGAGGCCCTTGGGCCTGTATTATTTTGGGAGTATGGAGATCATCGTTCCTCGGGACATTGAGCTATGATCCAATGTTGGTGTTTATTTTAGGATAGATATCAGTGTGACTTTGGATTTTGGGCATCAATCCAATGAGTTCTTTCGAGTAAGGCTTTGAAGGAATAGATAGTTTTTCTTAGGCGTGCCTTTGGGACATCGGTAATTTATTAAGACAAGAGGTGTTGGGAGGAATGTGGTGTCGGGTTACTTGTTTGAAGGTAGAACCTAAGGTTTTACCTAGGCTATTCTAATATAGGGGATACCTTAGGCCATGGGCCAAAAATAATCTCCTCTACCGATGTTATAGAAATAGATATGGAAGGTAAAAGATTCCTAGTGGTATTGATAACAAGGAGAGATTTTATTTAATTGAATTTCATTGTACTATTTTATTTATTTTTATATGTCACATTCTTAAACACTTATGTTGGGTATGAAAACTTGGGTGGTATACTACTGAGACTTGTTCTCACAGCCCACATAGGCCTGTCAGGATACATGTAGACATTATTCCTTTTTTGTTTAGGTAAGGGTTCAAGGTCTGGAGCTGGATCCTTATTGAGTTCACATGGGTGGATGGAGGGGGAACATGAGGTTCCTACAACATTTGTAGTTTCTGTTTTAGTTTTACTTTTGTTCAGTATGCTGCCTATATATATGTATTGTGCTATTGGACATCCATTGGCGACCCTTCTGGATATTGATATGTATGACCTAATATGTAATCATGTTTTGTTTTAATGTCTTCAAGTTGTATGATTGGAATTTTAATTTATTTCCTCTGATTTATTTAATCATGCTTCCACTATTGCATATTGTTGAATGTGCTTTCACCATTGGAGGGTCTGGTTTGAGTATACTGAGTCTTATTTTCCACTACATGTTATTTATATATACTTGGAACATTACTATATTTTACCATGAGGGTATATTCTCCCCAATATTACTCTTTTACACCCTTGCTGTTAGTCAAAAACCTTTAGCATATGGGGAGGAATGCCTAAGGCCAGTGGCACCCAACCCGATAACACTTTTCGGGTGACTAATCGGGTCAAGGATGCTAGAGAAATGGATTTCAAATGAATGATTGTTTAATGTGATGTTTAATAGAGTGTAATTTTATTTATATGTATTATATTACATAATTAATATTTTTACAATTATATTATCAATTCATAATACTATTTGGATTAATTATTTATATCTTTATTTTGAATTTATTGGGTGAAGAATGGTAAACCAATATGTATGGATAAAAGGGTGATTAATCTACCATAAAACACATCTTGGTTTGTAATGGTTTGGAAAGAGTTTTTAGATTATACAATTACAAATTGATTAGTGGATGTTATAATAAAATAGTGATGTCCAGCTATAAATTTATGTGATGGTTATATAAAATCGAATTATATGAGTACATAATATTAAAATAATTTCAAACTCTATATGTACATTATATTTGGTATGGATAATGAAATGTTATAAAAATTCAATGTAGTGATTCACCAATCAACGAACCACAAAGTTATTTTTTCTATTTGAGACAAGATATATAACAAATTTAGATTTGAATAAAATAATGACCAAAATTTTAATATATTATTAGAACCTTTAGTTCATTTTATGAATGTTTATTTAACTCAAAACTTTAATGATAAAATATTTTTTAATGAATTGGTTAAATATGGAAATCAATAATTTTATGATGCATGTTGCAAGAAGTCAAATATATCTTTTCTAGTCAAATAATCCCATATCAATTATCACATTGTAATTGCTGATAAAGATATGTCCATGGTTTTGATGTTTCTTTATGATGTATTTTTTGAACCTATGATACCTAAATAATTCTCTGAGATAAAGAAAATTATCAATAGAATTTACCTTTATTGTAAAAAATACGTTAATGGCCTTATGACTATCTTCTTTACTGGGGATAAGATTCTGGTAAATAATTTTCCATATGATTCCATACAAGTAGATGGAAATCACTGAGTAGTGGTGTGAATAATAATGAATGTGACACCGGTAAGAATCATAAAAAGAAAACTATCTTGAAGGTGATATATTAATTTCCTCTAAAACCATGCTTGAAAATATTATTTATGTTATCTAAAACCACATACAATATGAAGTGTCATTCTTTTGAAAGTAACAATGATGGAATAATGAAGCATATAAAATATTTAACATCATAGAATATATTTGATTAATTATATCCATATTTATCTTTAAATACTAGTAATTTTCATTTGAGATTTACTTTTAATGGTCTTCACCCTTTTAGTAAATTATGTAACAATTATAGAATATGGTTGGTTATTTTGATGCCTTACAATATATATCCCTAGATGTTTATATTGGAAATTTTTATTATCATTTTGATGATTATTCTGTGGAATAAAATTCTTGAAAATTAAATATATATATATATATATATATATTCATCCACTAATTAATGAATTATGATTATTATTTAATGATATAGTGGAATCATTTAACGCATCAATGAAAAGTTCATTTAAAATGCATTTTACTTTAATGTAGACCATTAGAGGATTTTCTGGACTTGTAAACCTATTCAATCAAAAGACTCATACTGATTTGAATTATAATGATTATAATTTTGATTTGAACCCCAATAATTAACATATATCAAAATATGGTTCATAATTTATCATCATCAATTTTTTAATACATGTCTTAAATTCTGGTTTAACATGAAATGAGTAAATAGGGAAATTGAATTTAGATATTCACTAAAGGTGTTATATGGCTCATGAATCATGGAATTATTAATGAATATTTATATAGAGTTTAGGAAATTTACTAAGTTTACACAAAGAGGGAAAATAATATAAGGTAAAATATTTAAAGTAGTTTGAACACAATAGTGAATAAAATGAGATTATTTTTTATCTTTATTATTAGAAGTTTAATTTTATAATTAATAATCTAGACGTAATACATTTTGAGAAGAGTGTTTGTGAAAATGTGTTTTCTACATTTCTCAATGAGTCGGGTAAATTAAAGGATCATCTTAATACTCATTTATAATTGGAAGAAATGAATATAAAGTATGGTCTATAGGAAATTTAGAATGGAAAATATCCTTTAGTATTTTTTTCATTGAAAAGTCATGAAAAATGTATATTCCTTTGATCTTTAAAAAATATTAAAATGTCTAAAGTATATTAATATAATATTTAAATGAGCATTAAATTAAAAAATTAATAGTAACATAGAGTGAGGATTCTTGAATCACATATTCCAAAGTTGTTTTCCCTTGGAATTGCATAAATTATTAGGTGAAAAATAAACTACGATTATAATTGAGTTGTGCACCTAATTTAGATAACTTTATAAATAAACCATGAATCTAAACAATCTTAACAAAATTTAAAAAATGATACTTTGTCAATTAGCTATATTGTTATCCTCTCATTTATCACTATGATGATTCATTTGAGTTTTCATTTGGTCAAGGAATATAAACTTGAAGGACCAATACATTATGGATGGATATATCTAATTGAGAGGTGAATTAATATTATCTTAATTTCCATTAATGAATTAACATTTATCAAATCATTATATGAATAATTTTGATATATTTTCAAAAATATAATTTTATCAGATACATTGGCCATTTAAATTCATATTTGAGAAAAAAATCTCAACTAGAAAGCACTATTTATGAAGTTTTGATAAAATACTAATTTTGATAAATATTTCATTGAATTATCATTGTTAAATACCAAATTTTAATTAATAATTTGGATTAAATTATATTTTTAGTAATTTATTTTGAATAAAGTAATTTATCGAGACATATTAAATATTCATGATTTTTAGTGATCATATTATTTTTGAATTAATTTGGATACTTGTTTTGAAACAAGAGAAGATATATTAACTAGTTCGAGGATTGGGGAAAACAAGAGACTTCATCTTAGGAGGAAAGTCATCCGACCAAGAATGTTTAACCCCAGAAAAATCACAAGTATCAAAAATATGTGATGCTTTGTTCCCATCCCTTATGATAAAATGATAATGAGAACTATATGAAATGAAAAAGAAAGGAACAAATATTGAGAATCACAAAAAAAAAAATGATTGGGATCCACTCTTCTTTACCAGAATGACCTTGATGATGGTAAGAAAACCAGATTCTATGGTGAAATAATTACACCCCTTTTTAAAATATAGAGATAAAACAGACCAAATTACATGATCCTCATCCACCGTCGAGTCCCAAAGAGCATGTGTCAACTCATTACTGGCCACACAAATACATTTAGAGAATTTAAATTCCATAACTCCAAACCCGATAAACCCATTCCCTGGAAAGGTAATATCAACATTTATTTTAAAAATTCCTAGAGGGGAGGATTCCATTGAGTGTTACCAAAGAAAGCATTTGTGTTCTCTATATGGGAATCATTTTACGTTTATTTCTTTAACCGAAAAGGCCATTTCGACCAAAAAAAAATTTGGTTTAATGATCTGGTTAAAAATAACATCTTTGCGTAACATACAGAAACAATTTGGTGTAGTGTATGATCAAAATGGAAAATTTTATCCTTTAATGTGATTAATCTTAAATTCTAGTAGGTACATAAGGCTAACACCCAAGAAAAAGAACCGATGTCATGTGAACTATTCATGAAAAAAATATCTTTCAAAATCATTTAATGGATAGGTTCTGGTATAATAATCAATCAAGCACTCAACTTCACATTCCAAGTGAACCATTAGAGGTAAACCCTCAAATCAGATTAACTAAGCTGTTATGACAGAATCAATTCCATGCTTTATCCACCATGCATGAATCATTTAAGTAGGTGGTTTTTCACATAGGGGTAAACCCATATAGACAAACCCAACATTTGAAAAAATCAGTATCCTCAAGAATTGTTTTGAAATAAGTAAGTATTTACATAGGATATGTTAAAATAAATACACAGACAATTCACACATAAAAATCAATATATCACGTCATATTCTATGTGATATTAAATGTGGGTTTACAAAGGCCAAATCATATTAAACATCAGTTATTTTGGAATGAATAACCAAAAAAGTGATTTTTTAAAATGAATCACTCACAAAGGACCCCACATAAGGTGAAATTGGATAAAAGGAATGATACATGAAATTAACCCAAATATATCAAATTCCACGTTAGAATAACTTTAATATATGGATGATTTAATAGGCTAGTACATAAGCCTCATAAAATTAACCCAAACACTACAAAAAAGTGCCAGTTAGTGGTGATTTATTTTTAGTGGTTCTAGTATTTACCGAAAAATAAATCCGGTAAAAAATAGTAATATAGGGGTGGTTTCATAAAACTGCTATGACATTTTTTTTCTTCAATTAGTGGAAGTTTAAATTAAACTACCACTAAACTTTAAAAAAAACCATAATCCCTCCCCCTCACTGCTCCCTTTGTGGGACCCCGACCCCTTCACCTCTCCCATCTCCCTCGACCTCCTCCTCCCTACTTCATGGTAGTGACCTCGAGTTCACAACCCCCTTTCCCCCACCCCTTATCATCCAATCTCCTTGGTGGCGACCACAAGCTCATGAACCCCAACCCCCATGACCCACCCTCTAAGACCAACCCCCATGAGCCTCTCCCCCTCCGACCTCCTCTATGTCCAGATCACTGGAAACATGACCCCCCTGACCTCCCTCACCCTAGATTGGTTCCCCTCTTCGGCGGTGACACATACACCCTTTGAGATCTTTTTTCCAGGCTTAGATACCCTCCTTAGCGGCAATGCAGACCCCCAAAAGGTTTCATTATCCTCACCCTAAATCTATTATTGAGTAGAAATATAGCGTATGCTACCATCCATCCCCTTGTAATTATAGTGTTCTGTATGATATAATATCTTGAATTTTTATACAATATAACTCATTATAGATAAATTTTTATATGAAACTCATCATAAAAACAATATGGTGTATATTCACACATTAGGATTGATCCTTGAAAAATTAATACATGCTACTACCTCGGGTTTGTTACTTTAATTTGTTCAGCTATGTTAAGAATGCATAATCAATTACATACACCATAACTAGAATATAATTCAAATATTAGAAAGTGAAATTAAAAATTGTGTTGAAATATGTTAAAATAATCACACAGATTCACCCCACCCCTCTTAGAGTGAATACACTATTTAATGGAGATTAGTTATTGATTAAATAACATTCTAAGAGTAGTCTTAATAACAATTTTTTTATGAAGTAATGGATACCTATATTATGGATAATTATTATTTTGTTAATTTATATATAATAATTATTGTTTTTTGAATCAAAATATTTGAATTAAATATGTGAATATAGATGGTTTTGAGTTCATAAAAAATAAGAATATCTTTTATCTAAAGATAGATAGATACAAGGATATAGAGTATTAGTGGTAAACTTTTGGTGTATGATGATTGTGGGTTCTTGCATGAAAATTGATATAACCATGATTATTTTTTACATAAATTACTTAGAGACTATGATCACTATTCAGTGTCAATCGAGGCACAAACATCATTTTATAATCCATACTAAAAGTGTTTTAAGATTTTATTGTTAATGAAAATATGAATGAGTTCAAATGGTTTTGTTGAGATGATCATATTCTCATAAATTGTGGACTCAACCCTTTTAAATATAAATCTATCATAAAAAAATCCAAATCAAATACAAATAAAGTAAAATAAAAATGTGTACCACAAGTAATCTATGATCTATATTGATAAATTATACTTGATGATGATCACTACGAAAAAGTTCTCTTTATCATTCCTATAATGTTTTTATATCATTCACCAGAATTTAAAAATACCATGTTAGGATTAATAGATCACAAAAAAATGTTTTA
Organism: Viscum album; assembly: GCA_963277665.1. NCBI lineage: Eukaryota > Viridiplantae > Streptophyta > Magnoliopsida > Santalales > Viscaceae > Viscum > Viscum album. The sequence goes on along the minus strand of OY728147.1, from coordinate 1,687,527,398 downwards.
TAACCCTATCATTGAATATTAATAATTAAGATGTATGAAGAGAGAATAATCTTGTACTGGTACTTTAACACTTACAAAAACATATATGTATCACATTATTTATTTTTAATTAATTCATTAAATAACTTTTCCTGAGATATACATCAAATTTTTAGCTACCAAAATTTATGGATGTTTTTATATAATAATTTATGAACATTGCTATGATTATATATTTATTATCAGTGATTATATGAATCATTATATTGAATAATACTAGAATAATAAACAATATGGAAATATAAATTACGGTATTATATTAGATAAACTATATCACAAATCTATTGTATGATATGATATAGGACATTGATAAATAACCTTGGATTATGTTAGGATTATAATATTTTGTTCGATATATATAACATTCAAATAATATATTAAAATATAATAGTTATTCATACTATATGTTTCACCCATTTTATTGAATATTTATTTTCTTCACACAAGTAATAAAGTCCTTTAAACATTTTGTGCTATAATTCACAATTCTATGAGAATCCATCAAAACTATATTAAAAATGGTTTATAAAAACATTAATTTTATGAAAAAAACATTTCCAATAATTTTAATAAATTTTATACAACATAAATTGGTAACAATATGGTCCTTAACCATTTGAAATGCAGGAATGTCGAGAAATTTTTTTTCAGGACCCTAGTCAATCAGCATCTTAGAGCGCGCCACCAATGCCGTCATCTTTAGTAGATCCTAGTGATTATGTTGTACGCAAGACTTATAGAGAGTCGACCATTTCCCTAGATGTCATTTGTATCCCACCACTTGATTCACCGCCTACAATGGAGGAGTTATTCACCTCTCCATCTAATAGATTTTGGTGAGTTACTGTTACTGGTATGTATGTGTTTTTTAAAAAATAATTATATTTTATTAAATTTTTAATTCATTTGTAAAATAGATAAAGACACCCATATAAGGGATACAAAAATGAACATGGAATATGTGGAGGACCCAAAGGATTTCAATATTTTCATTCCATCTACTAAGTTCGGGGTGCCTACTGGTGATGCTTCTAGAATATACTAACTAATTCTTGGAAAGCTTGCTTGCGAGGCGGTGAGATTTCCCATTAATTATAAATATTTGAGGCATATTCCTACATCTTGGAAAATGTGGTTTTTTATACTCAAGTATAGATAATATTAATTTAATATTCTATAAAAAATAATTTAAAATACATGAGAAATTTTTTGTAATATACTAATAAAGTGTTGTGTTTTTTATTTCTATATGTTTTTTTATTTTGATGTCCCTGAATCTGTTTCACACCCACAGAATTTGAGAATTTTGGGCAAGAAATGGAGATATTTTAAATATATATTAGGGCATGAGTTTAATGACACTTATCTAAGCTCACAAAAAATGTATGAGAAAGTTCTTGAAGGTGTTTCTAATGATCAAGGAAAGCTATTTATTGATATCAACATAGATTCATCTCATGAGGTAATTGTATATTTTATATTATCTTAATAAAATAAGCGTAATAAAATTATAATTTTTATTAATCATTATATTTTTATAGGAATTATCTCAAAAAATTACGTGAATCGCGAGAAGAAAGTCATTCCTTATATTGTAGGGTCTCAGAGTTTTTCAAGAAAAATAATTTTTTTTTGTATTTTATTCATTATTATTTATATCATTTTACTATAACTCATGGTTTTTCAAACATATTTACTCTTTTTATAAGGGATAATCAGTTAGGTCACTCTTTTAGCTGAATAGATATGTGGTTCAAAGTACATAGGAAAACTGATTGATGTTTTTTAAATGATCCTACCAAAGACATTGGAGTATATACTTGTCATTAACATTCCATATTATTTCCTTAACATAAAAACATAATAATGAAAAATATATTATAACAACTAAAAATCCTTAAACCCCATTAAATGGGGCCTTCTATATGGATTAAATGATTCCAATTGGCTATCATTTGACACATCTAGTCAGACCCAATTAATTTGGTTTAAGGCGTGTTTGTTGGTATAATATAGTTTTCACTATTAGGTTTTTATTGTTTTGAAATAACAATAATACCGAAGAAAATATATTAATTAGATAAAATTATTAAGTTTATATATTCTAATAAATCATTATCAATATTTTTTTATTAAAAGGTTGAAATTTATGAAGTTTGGGATGTGAACCCTTCACAATCAGCATCAGTTTACCAGAATGATGCAGCTGGAATAGTTTTAGGGAAGGAGCATTCCAAATGTGTATAATGGATGGGTTCTGGGCCTAGTCCATCGGTTGTATTCTATAGGAAGATGTCATTCATTACTGCTACACCTGATGGGGGTTTGAGTAGTTCTGTTGATCAGGAATCACAAAGAGAAATTACAGGATTGAAAGCAAAAGTACAAGAACAAGATTATTATATGAAAACATAGGATCAATGGTAGTTGAAAATGGAAGATAATATGGATTTTTTATTTTAATGGATGACTGACACAATCCCTGAGGAAATTTAGTACCATATAAATTATCACGTTGAGGTAAATTCCAAATTCCATAGATCATTCACACATTTTCAATGAACACATACAATATCCCTAATATCTAAATCAATAGTTTCTTATAACTGTCACTATAATAACCAATTTATATATTTTTCAATGGTTCCTCGTAACCGCTTATAAATAATTTAGAAATTGTTATATTAACTTCTTCCAGGTTATTTTTTTGATATTTTTTGTTAAAAAACTACTGCCAACTGAATAATAATCACCAATAAGAACCCAAAAAACAAAACGTATAAAAAATATCACTCAATTATAAACATTGCCTCTAAATGATTATTGAACATGAAATACAGTATAATTTTGGAAGTAAAATTCTCTTTATTCAATCAAATTCAAGCACCGAAAGATATAAAATAACCAAATTAAATTTTAGTAATGAATTAAACTAATATTATAAATAGTGCTAAATAATTTATTTTATTAATAATATATTAATTATAAAATTATATTTTAAAAAAAATATTTATTGATTACAAAAGTTATCATAGGAAAACAACCACATATTTATTTATGTAATGTAAGAATCGATGCCACATCAATCTGAGTTATGGTTTTCCTTTGATGCCCATAAATACATTTTTAGTGTTTTAAAACACTAAAGTACATGTTTATCAATCAAAATAGTAAAAAAATATCTCATATTGATGTGAAATCATGGTACAAACACCATTGAATTATTTGTGACATTTACAAGAAAAAAAATGTCCATTAAGCATACGGCGTGCTCTTAATGACTCAATAAGAAAATTTAAAAGAAATTATAGATTTTGAAACATGCATCTATGGGTAAAAACCAAAAAAAGGACACCATTTTTCCATAAAATCAATGAATAATTACTGTAGATTTAATTTTTAAATGTTGTAATTGACGTCATGCCACTTCGAATTACAATTTTCCCACTATGGTGGTAAACACATTTTCAGTGTTTTAAAGCACTAAAACATGCGTGGAATGGTCAAAAACATCGAAAATTACCTCATATTGATGTTAAATCATGGAAACAATACCACTTAGTTTTAATTACTTGTATGCATAGAAAACACATCAATTCTACATGCAGTGTGGTCGGAAATACTCGGTATACACTTTTGAAAGGTACAAAAGCCTTAAAAAACAATCATTGAGGGGTCAAAACTAAGAAAATGACATCAAACTACCCTAAAATCATAGGAAAAACACTGAATATTTAAATTTGAAATTTTAGAACTAGAGACACATCATTCTGGATTACGATTTTTCTGTTATTGCAGTAAACATGTTTTTAGTGTTCTAAAACACTAAAATGTGTATGGAATGGTCAAAACCACAATAAACAGCCTCATATTGATATGAAATCATGATACCTAAACCAATGATTATTTTTCAGTATTAAAGCATAGAAAACACATAAATATAATGTTCAGTGTGGTCAGAATTACTCAGTATACACTTTTGAATGGTATAAACAAGTGTTAGGGGGTCAAAACTAGGAAAACAATATTGGATTTACCTAAAATTTTGAGACAATTACTGTATATGTAATTGTGAAATGTAGGAAACAAAAACCCATCATTTTGAATTACAATTTTCCAATTATACCCATAACTGTGTTTTTAGTGTTTTAAAACATTAAAACACACGTGGAACGGTCAAAACCATATAAATGACCTCATATTGATGTGAAATCATGGGACACCCACTATTGTGTTTTTTTGACATGTATATATAGACAACACATCAATCTAACATGTTGTGTGGTCTGGATTATTCAATTTTACACTTTTTAGAGGTATAAAATACTTTAAAAACCAGTATTGTAGGGTAAAAACCAGCCCAATGATGTTAGATTACCCTAAAATAATGGGAAAATTATTATATATTTAATTGAAAAATATAGGAACCAACGACACACCATTCTAAATTTAGGATTTCCTGTTATGTCTGTAAATGAGTTTTTAGTATTTAAAAACACTATAATGTATATGGAATGGTCAAAACCACATAAAATAATCTCATATTGACATAAAATCATGGGATAACCACTGTTGAGTTTTTTTGACGTGCACATGCAGACAACATGTTAATACTGCATGCGTTGTGGTTAGAATTACTCGGGACACACTTTTGAAAGGTACAAAATCTTTTAAAAATAACTATCGGGGTTAAAAACCAAGAAAACGATGTTGGATTTCCTTGAAATCATGAAAAAAGACCATATATTTAATTTTTAAATATAAGAACCAACAACATGTTATTTTGAATTACGGTTTTCCCATTTTGTTTGTAAACACATTTTTAGTGTTTTAAAACACTAATACGTGTGTGTAATGGTCAAAACTATAAAAAACAACCTCTTATTAATGTGAAATGATTGGAAAATCATCTCTATGTTGTTTTTATTTGTATTCATAGACAACACATCAATATGATGTGCAGTGTGGTCTTAATTACTTGGTATACTATTTTGAAAGGTAAAAATGGATTTAAAAACAAGTGTCGTGGGTCCAAACTAGAAAAAAAATGTAGGATTTCCCTAAAATCATAAGAAAATTTCCATACATTTAATTTTTAAATATAGGAACAGATGAAACATCATTCTGAATTATTGTTTTCTCATTATGGTTGTAAACATGCTTTTTGTTTTTTAAAACACTAAAACATTCGTGGAATGATCAAAACCATAGAAAAAACCATTAGATTGATGTGAAATCATGAAAAAACTACCACTTTATTTTTTTTGACATGTACGCATAGAAAACACATCAATGTGACATACGGGGAGGTCGAAATTGTGTGGCATGCACATTTGAAAGGTACAAAATCCTTTAAAAACAAGTATTAGGGGGGGGGGGTGGGGGGTCAAAACTAGAAAACGACATCAGATTGCCCTGATATCTTGAGAAAATTTATATGGATTTAATTTTGAAACATATAAACTGAGATCACATCCTCCCAAATTATGATTTTCCTATTATGGACATAAATGCGTTTTTAGTGTTTTGAAACACTAAAACTTGTGTAGAATGGTCAAAACTATATAAAAAAACTTCATATTGATTTGAAATTTTAGGTGTACAAATAAAAAACATGTTAATTCAATGAGATGCGTGGTTGAAATTATTTGGTATATACTTTTAGAAGGTACAAAATCCCTTAAAAACATGCATCTGGGGGTCAAAACAAGGAAAAAGATGTCGGATTTCCCTAAAATCACAAGAAAACAATCATAGATTTAATTTTGAAATTTGGAAACCAAATAATGTCATTCTAAATTATGGTTTTCCCATTATGGTTCTAAACATGTTTTTAGTGTTTTAAAACACAAAAACATGCATGAAATGGTCAAAACCATTGAAAGATACCTCAAATTGATATGAAATCATGGGACAACCACTATTGTTTTTCAAATATAGAACATTTTTTGATACTAACATCTTTAAAATTTGTTTTTAAGTAAATTTCAAGCACACCACATGTCTCTTTAAAAGTAAATTATAATATTTACTCATACCTTTTTAGTTTTAACTCTCGTATATTATCTTAAATGGGTATGTTTATGTTTTCAAAGTATTTTTCATTATTTATTAATTTTTATTTTAGAATGTGTTCAGTTTTATTAAAAAAATAAGCAAATTTATATGTAGATTTATAAATATATTATGTATCTTTTTTATTTTGCATTTGTTTTCTTAAATGTCCTGGTTTTCATTATAGGTGTCAGATGCTGGAAATAAGCATGTGGTTGACTGCTATGATCCATACAATTCTTCAGAAGGAAGTTGTGAGGGTTTTTATTAGGTCTACATGGATGAATACCCTGAGGGGGGGGGGGGGTGAATCAGGGTATGACTAATTTGAAATTAAAGCCCATTCTGATCTTGTTTCACTGTGAAGAAAAAAACTCTTCTCTCTCTCTCCTGTTGCACAATATAAATAGAAAGTAAAGAAAGCATAGGAAACAACAATTTTACTTGGTTCACTGCTAAGGGCTATGTCCAAGGAGCATATGCCGACAGGTTTTCGATTGTACCAAATTCCACTAAACTTCACTAGCTATTGATTACAAGGTTTGGGAATAGTCACTCTGTCCCTGAATCACTGCCTTTACTATGTTTAGGGTCAGCTCACTGCTTTCCCAATGGTCACTCCCTGTTTTTCTTTCTCTAGCTCACTGCCAGTGGAGAGGATCACCTTCTTCCTCTTCCTTCTCTCACTGCTCTGAAAAGGATCCACTCACAGTTTATAGATATGTAGGTCTCTTCATTTTCATGAAGGAATTCATATTTCTCTTTATGTAGATGCTCTGTTGAAGCCCAACTTTCACCTATAGATGAATCTCTCTTTGCACCGAAGGTATCAGGAAAACTTCCAGCTTCCACGCAGCCCAAAAATCACTATTGGCAATAAACCTTACTTGGCGTGCAAGTCTATATCGGCGCACATGTATCGATGCACAAGTCACAACTGGTGCACAAGTCACAATTGGCGCGTAATTCCACCTCACACACTTTCATGAAACAATCTTCTTCAACTCCAAACTTGCATGACACGCTTCCTTTTACGCCCAATCCAATATTCGTGCACAACTACCAACAATCGCCCTTCTTCAAATCTGGCACGCAAGTCCCAATTGCGCGACACACCACAACTTCCACGACTTTCACACCTGCATGAAAGGAGCTCTAATTTCTCAAAGTATTGAACTCTGGTGAGAAATGAGGAGGGGTAATCCAGTATTTATAGGCAAATTGACCACCCTGCATGACGACGTGCAAGTCAACCCCCGACACGCAAGTCTCAGCGCGCAGGTCTCTTACCCTTCCAGTCACTTGCACGACCCACTTCCAAACATGCGCGAACCTCTTTCCTTTGCCATATTTTGATCTTCTGATCTTGAAAAACCATAGGCGCGCAAGTTCTCAAGCTTCCAAGGCATCGACATGCAAGTCTCTTTCACAGCACGCAAGTCACTTGCACGACACCACCAATACTTGCGCGAACCTTATCCTTTTGCCATATTTTGATGATCTGATCTTGAAAAACATATGGCGCGCAAGTTTTCAAGCCATCATGTACACGGAGCGCAAGTCCCTTTTCCAAAACTGCTTTTCTTCATTTGACGATTTTCAGGCCCAGAAATTTGGCAAACACTGGAAAATAGCGCCACCTTGTATCTGTTCTTTTTGTACCACCTCCAGATCATCCATTCCTTTGTCAAAGTTCTTGAATCAAACATTGATCGTTTAACCATAGATCTTGAACTCAAAATTCCATCATGAAATCCCCTTTGTCAACATGTTTGTATGACATGGTTTGCTTTGTCAACAATCACAGCACAATTTTCCACTTTGTCAACAAACACAATCACCTTAAAAATGCTTCAATGATACCTTGAAGGATTTTTTCCCAACAATATCCCCCTTTTGGTTTGTTGAAAACTCTTCCATAAAAAGATACATCATTGATTCTTCAGTCACTATTCACCTCATTGTGATTCTGATAGCAATCAAGGATTTACTTAACACATACTCTAAGCCCACATGAGCAATGCTCAGTGTGAGAAACAAGAGTAAATGAAAAGTTCCTCAATGAATCACTTCATCTCTTACACCCATTTTTGACACCAAACTGATACTAATTTTCACCGAACTGATACCAATTTTTGGAAATATTTTTCCAACACCACTCATCTATTTTTATCACGATCCTTAGCTGTCGTGATATCTATCCTTTGATCAATCACTTCAAGCATCGTCAGATTTAATACTCTCTCCCTTTCTTCTCATAGGTTCAACTCATGTTAGCTTTAAAACTTCTTTAGCCCTATTACCTATGTTTTCCAAGCTAAGATCTGGATAATCACGTTCAAATAGCTTCAACTCCCCCTATCTGGCTGCTCCACCTGTCTGCTTCTCCTCTTATCTGTCAATATTTCTCAAATAGCCACACAATCTCCCCCTTGAACAATCACTATTTTCTCCACCTTTTTCAATGAACCCAAAGGTTACTCCTTTGCAATCTGTCACAGAGTAGAAAACACATATCGTCAAATTAGGGAAAACACATCATACCTCAATGAGAGTGGGTGGTTCCACATCCACACTAATTCAAGTGCGGGGAGTCGACTGAACTCTGAGAGCCAGTTGATGCCTCTCAAAAGCTTCCTTGGGTAAGGCCTTTGTCAGAATGTCTGCAACCTGTAGCTCTGTTGGCACATACTCCAACTTCACAACTCCCTGCTCAACCTTCTCCTTGATGAAATGATATTTTATCTCAATGTGCTTGGTACTTGAGTGATGGATGGTATTTTTTTCTAAGATTGATAACACTTGAGTTATCGCACTAGATTCCGATTGGAGACTTCACTTGAACTCCCATATCTTCAAGCTGCTGCTTCATACACAATAACTATGTGCATGCTTTAGTGGCTACAATATACTCAGCTTCTGCAGTGCTTAATGAAATGAAATCTTGCTTCTTTCTTATCCAAGAAATACACAATACACCAATATAAAATTCACCTACTGACGTTGATTTTCTGTCATCTGCTGATCCAGCCCAGTCTGCATCAGTATATGCCAATAACTCTGTCTAAGATTTGTCATTATATGTCAAACTGAAATCCACCATGCCCTTGATATACCGAAGTATTCCTTTCACTTCAAGAATATGGCTTTCCTTGGGATTACTCTGATATCTCACTGCTTGGCATGTGGCAAAAATAATATCAGGACTTTTTGGAGTCTAGTACAGCAAGCTCCCAATAATTTTCCTGTATTAGGTAATATTAACTGCCTTTCCATCCTCATATTTTGATAATTTCATATGGGTAGCAACCGAAGTCTTAATCTCCTTGGAATTCTCCATTCTAGACCTTCTCAGAACCTCCTTGGCGTATTTGGATTGAGAAATGAATGTTCCATTACTTCCTTGTGTCACCTGTAAGCCTAGGAAAATGTTAGCTCTCCAATCATTGACATTTCAAACTCATTTTTCATGAATTCAGAAAACTGTCTGCACTGAGCTTCATTTGATCCGCCAAAAATTATTTCATGGACATACACTAGCACCATCATCCTTTGATTACTGTCATTGCTAAAATAGAGATTGTAATCAACTCCTCCGCGCTGGAAACCAAGCTTCTTCAAGTACTAATCAAGTAGTGAGTACCATTCCCTTGGTGCTTGTTTCATCCCATACAATTCCTTCTTCAGCCTACAAACTTTGTTCTCATCCTCATGAATGAGAAAACCATCTGGCTTCTCAATATACACCTCCTCTTCCAGAACACCATTCAGGAATGCGGATTTGACATCCATCTGGAACACTTAAAACTTTCTTTGCACCGCTATGACCAAAAATAGTCTGATTGTGTCCAGCCTTGCAACCGGTGCAAATGTCTCATCAACATCTATTCCCTCTATCTGGGAGTATCCCTTGCACACTAGCCATTATTTGTTCTGAATAACTATGCCATATTCATTCATCTTGTTGTGATAGACCCATTTAGTCCCAATGAAATTCTTGTTTGCTGGCCTCGAAACAATCTCCCACGTCCGGTTCTTCTCAATTTGATTAAGCTCTTCATTCATAGCCTGAACCCATTTTTCATCTTCTGCTGCATCGGAAAAACATTTTGGCTCCACCTGAGATAAAAATAATGTTTGCTGTAATGATTTCATTCTTCAAGTCTAAACTGGAGCTGTCTGATCACCAATGATATTTTTCCTATCAATTTCAGATCGACTCTTTGGCTTCCTTGTAGACATATACTTGACACTTTCTTGTTTATCATTAGTATCTTCTTCTGAGTCATCCTCTGTAACTTCTAATCCCCCTGTGTTTCTTACCTCATCATCACTTTCATTCAGAAACTGTTCACTGGGTCATTGAGCATTCTGTTCATTTTCAAATATAGTGACATCATTTCTCTTAACAATTTTTCCCAGCCTTTTGTTGAATCATTTATATGCTTTAATTTTCCCTGAGTAGCCAAGGAATATCCCCTCATTTCCTCATGACTCAAACTTCCTGTGATTTTCTTTGTTGAGAATAAAACACTTACTTCCAATTGTTAGAATGTATTTAAACGTTGGTTTCTCTCCATACCACATTTCATATGGAGTCTTCCCTTGCTTCGGACACAACAGAGACCTGTTTGAAATATAGACCGATGTCAAAACCGCTTCCTTCCAAAATTTCTCTGGTAGGTCCTTTTCAATAATCATTGTTCTGGACATGGTTTTGATGATCCAATTTATCCTTTCATCAACTCCATTCTGTTGGGGAGTTCTCACTGATGAAACTTGATCCCTTATCCCGTGTTTCTTGAGATATTCTTCCACTTGACTGTTTGTGAATTCTGTACCATTATCTGTACAAAATTTCAAAATTTTCTTCCCAAGAATCCTTTCTGATTCCCTCCTGTACTGCTTTATGCAACTAAACACCTCTCTCTTATGGGTAATGACAAATACCCAGGCCATTCTGCTATAATCATCAATGAGAAGCACATAGTACCTTTTCCCATTTATATCTCATTGTGAGATAGGTCCATATACATCAGCATGCACCAATTCGAGCACTCTAGTTTATTTCTATTCTTTTGGCCTGTATGTATTTCTGATGATCTTCCCTTATTGGAAAGCATCACATGTATGAGTACGATCACGTGATAGTTTGGGAAGGTCTCTAGCAGCATCATATTTTACCAGATCTTCTATAGATGGTTGACATAGGTGACCAAGTCGTTTATTCCACAACTAGTTTTCTTCCTCTCTGTATAAAAGGCACATATCTTCTTCCCCACTTACAAGGTAAAGATTTCCCTTTGTCCTTTTTCCTTGTAGAAAAACTACCCCATCTTTTTCTTTCACAACACACATCTTCTTGGTAAATCAGATAGAGTGCCCAGAGTCACATAGTTGACTGACACTGAGCAAGTTATGACTAAGACCCTCTACTACCAAGACATCAACACATCTCATTTCTTTGCCCCCAAACTTGGCTTTCCCTAAGCCAAAAATATTCAGGCCTTCATCGTTTCCAAATTTTACAACTCCTTCTTTGTCATATTTTATGCCTATAACAAGATCCTTATTACCCGTCATGTGGGATGTGCAACCACTATCAAGGATCCACACACCAGATCGATCTGATGCTTTAAGGGAAATCTCTACCACCATGGCCTTCTCATTTTTCTTCTTTTTGGTCCATACTTTTTTCTTCACACTCGGCATGGATTGAGGCTTCTATTCTTTCTCAGAGTACGATGGACCATCTTCATCATGCAGAGCTGAAAATCTATTCTGCATTTTTAACTCACCTGTTGGTTTATTGATCTTCTGCCTGCGTACATTTTGATTTTTCTTTGGCACATTTCTCTGAATGGTCGAAGTGAATTACCTATCCATGTGCCCAAATACTCCACACCAAAAACAGTGTCCTTTGAAATATATTCTATAAAATGTTCTCTGTTTGGCTGCCACCACTGTTCTTGTTCCCTTCTATATCTCTTGGATATGAAACACACATACTGTGAATGTCCCATCTTCCCACAACAATAACACCTGATATAAGGTGAATTCCTTCGAGTTACTTCAGTAAAATGATTTTCACTTTGGGATCTATGAATATTCTGATTTTTCTTTGTGCCTAAATCAACCTTCAATTTCGGGACGGGTGCTTGCAGTCTGATCTCAATTTTCATAGATTTTTGTTTCTGATTAAGCCCTGAAACAACCTTAACTTCTGAGCTCAATTGCTACTTCTTCCCTACTGAACTACTAGGCTCCTTTTTCATCATTTCAGTCTTCATAACAACCTGCCTTCCTAGGAATGTGTTAGGAATCAATGTTTTTTCCTGGTCTTTGACTTTTCTCCATAGACCGACAACTTCCTCTTCGAGCTCTTCGATACGCTTGACATGATCTTTCAATTTTTAGTTCAAGCCATCGATCTCCCTTTTCTGTTCTTCAATCTTGATCTTATGATCATTAACATTTTCTATGCTCTATGGCCTTGAAGAATTAAGGTTTTCTATTTCTTTTACAAGCTCATACTTCTCGTATTCCTGCTGTTGCATGTAGAGTTTGGCATCATGTAACACCTTGTTGGATTTCTTTGTTTTTGCTCTCCAAATATCTATCTCTTCAAGAGATTATTCTAATTCAGCTTCCATGTCAACTCTACCTTCAATTTCTTATTCTTCAACAGCGTCGGTTTCTTCCTTTTCTTGAGCACTACTGATAATAGTTACCATTGCATTTTGTCCACGATCTTTACAATTTTCAAACTCCTCAACCTCTTCATCCTCAGACTCATCTAAACTGTCTATTTCTTGTGAAAGAAGATTCTTTTTCTTGAATAAATTTATCTTGAATTGTTTCTTACCTTTCAAAAATGCTGAATACTTATTTTGGGAATTTCGACATCATCATCATCATTATAATTATCTAGAAACTTTTTGGGGCACCTTGCTGCAAGATGACCAACCTTTCCATATAGAAAGTATACTAGTGGAAGTTTACCTTTAAACATTCCTTTTCCTCTTTGCAGATTTGATGAACGGAATGAAATCACCTCATCTGTCTCTTCTTCTTCCATTGAATCTTCAATGGTGAGATTCTTCATGGCCTTAAATTCCATCTATTTGGATTTCCCCTTTTCCACAGCCTCGTTATCATCATTACTCATCTCATATGAAACCAAGGTACTGTGAAAATTGTCAAATGTCACCTCTTTGGGATCTTTATTTTCTTGTACTAAAAATTTCGGATTGAACTGAGGTGGAAGCTTCCTAAAGATGCACATTATGATCTTTATGTCCTCAATGACTTCACTAAGTCCTCGCATATATTCCATAACAATATTTACCCTGTCAAAGAATGCATCAACATACTCATTCGGGTTCATCTTCAGATCTGCATACTTATTCCACAACACATGCAGCTTATCCTCTCTAACCTTTGTATCTCCTTCATATATATTCAATAGTTTTTCCCACATGGCATGTGACATTTTTCATGACATCACCTTTGTGTAGATGTGATTGGAAAGGGATTCCCCTAAGGCATTGATATCTTTTGCATCAGCATCAAACTCTCTTTGCTCAGCTTCTGATAATGCACCACTATTAATATCAGTTGTGATACCATGCATAGCTACTAAAAACACATCCATTCCCAAATATTGGAAATAGTGTTGCATTCGATTCATCCATATCTGAAAATTACATCCGTCGAAGATAGGAATACCTTTATGATTAGTGACCTCATTGAGAGAAGAAAAAATATCAACCTTTCCCTCTGATACCAATTTTTAGGTTCACAAGGCTGAATACCCTGAGAGGGGTGGTGAATCAGGGTATAACTAATTTGAAATTAAATCATGTTCTGATCTTGTTTCAATATTAAGCAAAACAATAATCTCTCTCTCTCTCTCTCCTGTTGGACGATATAAACAAAAATTAAAGCAAGAATAGGACACAACAATTTTACTTGGTTCACTGCTAAGGGCTACGTCCAAGGAGCATACGCCGACAGGTTTTAGGTCGTACCAAATTCCACTAAGGTTCACTAGCAATGGATTACATGGTTTGGGAAAAGTCACTCTATCCCAGGCTCACTGCCTTTAAAATGTTTAGGGTCAGCTCACTACTTTCCCAAGGGTCACTCCCTATTTCTATCTCTCTGGATCACTGTCGGTGGAGAGGATCACCTTCTTCCTCTTCCTTCACTCACTGCTCTGGAAAGGATCCACTCAAAGTTTATAGACCTATAGGTCACTTCATTTTCATGAAGGAATGCATCTTTATATTTATGTAAATGCTCTGTTGAAGCCCAACTTTCACCCGTAGATGAATCTCTCTTTGCACCGAAGGTATCGGGCAATATTCCAGCTTCCACGCAGCCTGAAAATCACTGCCAGAGATAAACCTTATTTGGCACGCAAGTCTATCTCAGCATGCAAGTATCGGCGTGTAAGTCACAACTGGCATGCAATTCCACCTCACACACTTATATGAAGAAAGCTTCTTCAACTCCGAACATGCATGACACACTTACTTTTTTTCCCAATCCAATATTGGTGCGCAACTACCAACAATCTCCCTTCTTTCAAATCTGGCGCGCAAGTCCCACTTGCGCGACACACCAGAACTTGCGCGATTTCCACACCTGCGTGACGGGAGCTCTGATTTTTCAATGTGTTGAACTCTGGTGAGAAATGAGGAGGCGTGGTCTAGTATTTATAGGCAAATTGACCACCCTGCGTGATGGCACCCAAGTCAACCCTCGGCGCGTAAGTCTCGGCGCGCAGGTCTCTTCCCCTACCAGTCACTTGTGCGACCCACTTCCAAACTTGCACGAACCTCTTTCCTTTGCCATATTTTTATCTTTTGATCTTGAAAAACCATAGGCACGAAAGTTCTCAAGCTTCCAAGGCATCAACGTGAAAGTCTCTTTCATAGCACGCAAGTCACTTGTGCGACACCACCAATACTTGCGTGACCCTTATCCCTTTGCCATATTTTGATGATCTGATCTTGAAAAACATATGGCACGCAAGTTTTCAAGCCATCAAGTACACGACGCGCAAGTCCCTCTTCCAAAAACCAATTTTCTTCATTTGACGATTTTCAGGCCCAGAAATTTGGCAAACACTAGAAAACGACACCACCTTGTATCTGTTCTTTTTGTACCACCTCCAGATCATCCATTCCTTTGTCGAATTTCGTGAATCAAACATTGATCGTTTAACCACATCTCTTGAACTCGACATTCCACCATGGAATCCCCTTTGTCAACATGTTTGTATAAAATGGTTTTCTTTGTCAACAATGACAACACAATTGTCCACTTTTTCAACAAACACAATCACCTCAAAAATGATTCAATGATACCTTGAGAGATTTTTGCCCAACAGTTCTTATTTTATGTGTTATATTAATTTTTTTTTCAATTATTCTTCTTTAATTATAATTTATTATGAATATTTTTTATTTTTTATTACTTTTTTATTATAGTTGGTGAGATTAAGTGGTCTGTTTCAGTTGATGACATGATGTGGATGCACACAGATGCATTGGAGGTAGTGACATGGATGTATATTGGGCATTGGTCTTTGTTGGACATATTTTATATGTATATTGGGTTTAATTAGATTGAGGTTATCATGAATGGATGTTTGTATGTATGATATATGTATGATGTTTTTATCATATATTTATGTTTTATTTCATTATATATAAGTTTTTTTATATTTATTATATTTATTATTTTTTTAGAAAAGGAATCTTATTTAGTGGCGGTTTTATGTAACCGCAGCTAAATACAATAAATAATTTTTTTAGCAGTGGTTACTATTAACCACTCTTAAAAGGAACCCCCACTAATATGTTCCATGGTGGTTTATTTTATTATATTTATATTTCCACTAAATATTTTATTAAATAAAAAAATTTCTACTAAATAAACAAATAAGTGCCGCTAAGTTATCCAAAAAAATACTTATAAAACTGCTGCTAAATTATAAAACCTAAAACTAAATAACTAGTGATAGTGAAATATATGGTTGTTTTAATAAATAATACTAAATAATGAGGTTACAATTTAAACTTCTGCTAGTTCACTAAAAAAACACCAATACTTACCATTTTTTGGATTGAAAGTGGTTCCTGATTAGGATAATCTTCCACAAATACCTTAAAATTTCCACAAGGAAAAACATGCTACCATTTATGATTTTGGATGTAACCACCAGTCTATGATGATTTAAGTTTTTATCTAAGGCTCAGATCACTCGAAGAATTTGAATCCTCTTTCAAAAGACCTTATAAACACTATAGGAGATCAAATGTGGATTGAGAGACTCAATTAAATACCTTGTATTCATCACAGGCACACATTGAGTCTATACAGTATGTGAGAGAACAAAGAACTATTCCTAGTATAAAATTTAGAATCATTTTAGGAATATAGTTATCAAGTGATCCATTTTAGTCATTATTGATACAGAAGGAATCAAATAAAGCATAGGAGATATTTAAGGAGTGGGGGAAGAAGTTGCTCGAATCTAAAACATCCTGAAATTTATGACATTGAATAAAATTGTTTCTATATATGGAGTTATCTGGTGAATAATGAGTGAAATTAAGAGTTACTGTGAAGTGTTTTAATAATTAGATGACTGATTTGTTTGAAAATTTTATGGTTTGTGAGTGTGAGGAGTTGAGGCTTCTATGTGGTAACCTAGGAGGTTTAAAAACATCCTTGAAGGCTTGGAATAGGAAACCAAATATTCATTATAAATTTTTATTCTCTTTTCAAAATTCTATTATTACCTGCAATTCAATTATTAGTGAGATGTGAAGATGATTGTGTAGGTCTACTGGTCGTTATCCAAAACTTAATATGACAATGAATCTGTGAGTGAAGTGGTTAAAGTATCCTCTATACATCCATATTTCTCACCCCACATATCTCATTATTTATTTAAAAACATAGTTTACTCTCATCGACCACACAAATAAAATGGTAGAGTGAAGTTTATGAGAAGATAGTGTATTATTATGGTCTTGAATACAAGAGGATTAATGCATTATTGTTTCCATTTGTGAGCGTTTTATGCATCCAATTCATTAGACATAGAGTGTTGTCCATAGGATGGGTTTTAATTCTATACAGTGAGTGACTTTAGGATAGAAAACACTTTAAGTGCACTTTGAGAGAGTGAATAAGTAAATTCATAGATTTATCCACCTATCACCATTACATATATATTTATTTCTCTTGTTTTATATTATAAATTACAAACATAACTATCCTAATTTCATATACTTTCATTATATTTCAACTAAAAATAAAAAAGGATTGAAATAAATTATAATTCATTGAGTTAGTATTGAAAATTATAGGGTGATGATTCATGGATTTTACTATACTACATTCCAATATAGTTTTTAAATTTTATTTATAAGTAGTTCAAGATAAACTCCTTTAATCAATAAATATTTGTTTGCTAGTATTCTCTATGCTACCTTAGTGCATTATAAATTTTCTATTTTTACCTTAAAATTAGTGGAATTAAATTAAAAAAATGAAACAATAATATATTCTGATTCACCCTCCTGAGAATAAGTTATGGAAAAGTTTTCTGAGTAAATATGGGAGTGTTCAAGATTGTTAGAGAGGTAGGTTTCAAATATCTCAATGTATTTATAAAACAATATCTAAAAAAATATGCATAAAATATTTTTGAAAATAACATAGTGAATTATGAAAACATTATCCATAGTTATATACATGATAATATGTAAATCATGAGATGGTTCTTCATAATTTAGATGTGGAACTTTTTTAGTTTTAGGAAAACATAAATAATTATCCACTATTTGTGCCAATTTTAAGCTTACCTAAAGTTGTGAATATGGAATAAGAGTTTAAAATTAAGACATTAAAATAAGATTATACAATTCTTGATTCACATTTCTTTCATTTTCCTCAAACTGAAATGTTATTGACTCTCTTTACTTTGATAGTGACAACTCAATAGCTTGGTTACATGCTTTTGATGATAAATATTACTACCATAGATCTGGGAAAGTGATGCACATACTTTTATCTTCTCTAAATAGAAATCACTGATAAAATCCACACTTTTATTAGTGCTAGCTAAATGTGCTGAGAAAGGTAACCTTTATTAGTGCTACAACAAGTGCCAATAAAAGTGAATATTTTATCAGAATTTATTTTTGCACTGATAAAGCATATATTTATCAGCACTAATCTTAGCGATGATAAAAGTTTTTAATAAAAAATATTATTAGTATATATAAAAATATTATATTTATATTCAAAAATAATATTTATTTATATATATTAATTAAAAAAATGAAAATTTATAATTAACATATATATTTTAATAATCCAAATATATATATATATAATGACTCAAAAAAGTTATTTATAAGATTATAAATAAATTATTATTTATTTAAATAATTATAAAATTATAATAATATTTTTAAGTAATAAATATATTTATTGTATTTATAATTATATATTTATAATTATATATGAATAATTTTTAAATATATTTATTTATATGTATATATATTATAATTTTGTTTAAATAAATTTTAAATATATTAAATTTTAATTATATTTATTTAAATGAATATATGTATCCATTGAATTTGGTCAGTAAATATATATATCAAGAGATAATGATGATATTCATGAACTTGATTGGTGTTATTTATGTTCATACATAAATGTGTGAGTACGTATAATTGATGTTTTATGATCATAAGTTTATTTATGGGCATGATTGTGGATTGCTATGTTCCAAATGTTAAGATTACCTATACTGATGTTGTATGTAAATGTTATGTGTTCATGACTTATGAATGTTCATTTATACATTGACACCCTTATTAATCATTCTTTCCATATATATGTGATGGATCATTTTTTATAACTTATAACTTATTATGTTTGATTCATTCATGTTATACCCATTAACTTATTATGTTCCCATAAATACCTATAAAATTACAATAAATATATTTAAATAGTAAATATATTTATAATATTTATAATTATAAAATTTTTATTATATAAAAATAATTTTTAAATATATTTATTTATAATTATGATAAAAAATATATATAAATAGATACTGAAAGACATGCAAGGGATGAGAGCTCCTCTCTCACAATGATGGTTATTAGGGTTCTCTCGAAGCATTTGTTTTTTCTTCCCATTCTATGGTGGACATTCTTACACCAGGGTGCTTTGAATCCCTTAGAACATTCTATACTGTATGTAATTTGAAGAAACTTAATCGTGATGAGGCACTCTAGGATGATGAAGGTGTGACTAAGCACTCATTCTCTCTCTACAAATGTTCATCTATCATCACTACTCATTGCATGAGATACATATCCCATGTTAAGGGAAACCAAGATGCGGTATCTGAATGACTAAAAACTGGTAAAAGTTCAATAATTTCCTAATTTAAATTTCCTAGGGGTTCCAATCAACTAAAGGAATGCGATTTGGTTAATCATCAATGAGATATTTTAGGTTTCTCCTATTAGATATGTGTTTCACTTGGGCGCAGGTTCAATCATCTTATCTTTCATTCAGAGGAGTTGAAGAAATAGGCATGGGGATTCATCTATATCTCTCTTACTCTTGATTTACTTCACATAAAATAATGGGACAAGAAATTTTATCTACTAAATGAAGGTAATTCCACTACACAAATCTTGGTAAATGTTTAGAGTATTCATTGTATCCTTTGGAATCCAATGTTCCTATATGTAATTTCCACGCTCATCGTTCCTCACATTAAAATGGATAAATAAATCGAAGATGCAAGATTTATCCACTTTTCCCATTTTCTAGTTGAGGTTGGACTAAGTTCAACCATAATTGATCAGATGTTATTGTTTACTGATGATGATAAGTTTGAACTGAGTATTGTTTATGAGAGGGTCCCTACATTCTATCTAGAATGTAATATAATCAGACATGATCATGATAGCAATATGATATGATAGTCTTTGAGCATTTTCCTACTCATTGTTATAACGCAAATTCATGTTTTAAAAGAACTAATAAACTATTTACTCTGGATTTTCTTATTCCAAATGGTTCTCAACAAGAATCTAGTGAATCTAGGAAATTGGAAATTACTTCTTCTGATGTTAATGTAGGGGATTATAATGTTTAATTAGGATTAAAACTTGATAATAAATTAAATAAAATTGATGTATGGTATTCACACAGAGACGGAATTTATTCTACAAAACTTCTTGTGCAGTTCTCAGATAAGAAGAAACTCTGGTCGTATATCATTATTGAAGGAAATTCATCTCATAATGATTTGGGAAATGTGTAATGGAGAACATAATGGAAATCCTTGATGAGAAATACATTAGGGATATTGACCTGTAAGATGCGTCTGATGAACACTTCATTCACGAGTAAAAGGTTTACTCATGAAGTGGTATGGGTAAGAAAAAAGTGAGTTTGAACTCCATTGTCAAATCTAAAGAGAAGAGGAAGGAAAATTTCTCTGTGGACAATGAATATTTTCAGATGATTACATACAAGAAATATAGTTCCTCTGATCCAACTAATGATTCTAATAAAAATCCGGAAGCATTTGAGAGAAACTTTAGTGTGATTGATTCACTAAATGAAGAATCAACAAAGGTAGAATATTTACATAACGACATTACTGTAGGGATGGACACTAATGTTGAACCATCTGTTTCCATCGATTACCTGCCTGGTAAAGTGAATTTTTAAAGGAGAATCTAAATGAATTTGAAGGAATATGGCATCAAAAATATTGGATATGGGATAGGAATCCAAAAAGACATGGTTGAGGACGTGTCAAAGATTATTGGGCTAGAACATGAGGGCATGGAAGAAGTGTGTCTACTAGGTTTTATTCCTAGGAAACTAATATCCAACTCACCCAAGAGCTGGAAAAGTTCAAGGGGAAGTAATATTTGATCTTCAATCCAATAATCTCATAGTCAGAGTGGTAAACTGCTCATTGAACTGTATTTCTACTTATGTTTCTCTTGCCAAAACCCACTACCACCTCGCCGAACCCCACTTCCACCTCCCCCCACTGGCTCTCCGAACCCAACTACGGTCTCACTAAACCCCATTGCTAGCGTATCTCTGTTGTAACATTGCTAAACATTTTCGATGAATCAAGTCCCCCTCAAAACCAATGGTATGAAATTCAATTTTTTAATGTATTTCTCAACCGATTATCTTCATGGTTAATTTTTTTGTTATTCTTGAACAATAGTGTGTGTGTCACCCCATTTATATTATTCTTTTAAAATTTGTTGTTCTTTTCATTATGGTATCAGGTTATTTAATGTTAAATATGATTTTAGTAATTTGATATGGTCTAATTATGTGATGGGAAATTCGTTTTGGAATGGTTTTATTTAGTTGTGATGAATGTGATCTACCAAAATTGGGATTTTATGTTTTGGGTATAATTAATGATATTTTAGTATAAATGTTTTTATTGGAAGAAGTTTTAGTGTTAATATATTAATGATGGTATTTGGGTTCGTTCAAGAGATCGAGGTGAGGATGAAAATTCATTGGAATTTTTGGGTATTTGTCCTAATAATAGTTTATGTTTCGATGATTTGGTAATGGATTATAGATTCCAATAGTAAATAATTGAAATTTTTTAATCTTGTTTGTCATTGGTTTTAAAGGCTTTGTTAGTTTAGAGGGAATTAGGAGTTAGGTACCCGAGATTCTTTGTGATAAAAAATTAAAATTCTTCTTGGATTTTCTAACATGGAATTTTGGTTTTGACTTAGGTAAATGATCAGTTTTTCATTTGGGTGGGTCCTTAGTTACTTTTGGTATGTGTAAAACTTTGGAGAAATATACTTTCAATATGGTTATAATAGTTGAATTCATATTAATCTAAAGGTTGTAACACACCATAATTAGATACTTTTAGGTATTGGTAATGTCATAAAGGAGATTCAGTATCAAATTAAATCAATTAACCCACAATGGGTTAATTTTAATAGATTCATGGTTTCCCAAACTATGTATTTTAAAATAGTTATTATTTCTTGATTAATGATCAGTTTATCAAAATGAGAATTCAAAAATTTATTTTGGAAACAATTTCATCATTCTTACTTCTTTCAATTATAATGATTTTATAATCACCTTGTTTTAGTGAATACATTTACTCTATAAAACAGGGACAAATAAATGTATTTTAAATTAAAATATAAAGTGAATTTTGGATAATATAAGTCTTTTTAAAATTAATATGGAAGGTAAAATCAATAAATTTTAAGGTTGATTTCCTAAATTATTTTTAAATGATTAAGGAAATATGTGTTCGATTTAGTAGACTTTTTAGGAATTAGTTTTTTAATGTTTTTTATTTTACAAAAAGAAAATCACATGGATATAATAATACTTAAGATTTCAATATAATAAATATTTCATTATAATATATATATTATAATATATGTTATCTTATTTTATTAATATAATGGAAACTGAAACTAAAAAATTAATGTAATGAACCAACTCAGGTCAACCTTCCATGTCACCCGAGTCGATTTTTCATATGTACAAAAGTATGTTCTCGATCTCCATAGTCTAGAAAGAAGAACTAGGGGAATCAAATAATATTAAGAGTGGAATTATAGGAGGTAACCCAAAGGGTGATCTAAGTTTCATTTGGACACTAATAAAGGCATTCCTTGGAATAATCATAGAGGAATTATAGGAGGCAGTCCTAAGGGCGACATAAGTGAAACCATTACCATGTAATCCAAAATAGATGTCCCATAATAATTCTTAATATGAAAACATGTGGTAAAATGGTTAATAAAGGTGGTAACCATAGTTGAATATTGATATAGAAACTTGGTTGGGAAATTTCCAACCTCTTGAATTGAATATTTATATTTTAAGCTGGGAAAGTTCAAGGGGTTTTGAAATACCTTTTTATCCTAATGTTTTTCATAAAAATTACCTTCCTTATGATTTTTAATAAAGTACACGCATTTAATATTCTCAGTTTTATATCTGAAAATTTCAAAAATAAAATATTTACATAGATTTATTCAAAACCATCAAATTCAAATTTAACATCTTAAAAGAGAGAGAAACATTTATATCTATTTAAAATTCTACTTCAAAACCCCTTTTTAAATTTTAGATTATATTTTTCAATTTTTTTTAATTATAGTCACTTTTTCCATCAAAAAAATATTCACTCACATCACTGTATTAAATCCCTTGGATCTCATATAATGTCCATGATTTTTTTATCAGAATGGATTGTTGTTTAAAAAAATATTAAAATTTATTTACTTTTATTTATAAAACCATTTTTATATTAAATAGAAGTATTTAATATTATGAAAAGGGTTTTCAAATAATTTAACTTTATTTTTTATATTTCAATTATTACATTCAATAGCTATATTTATAAATTTCCTTCAATAGGATTTTATTTTTGATTATGTGGGATGATAGACCATTTTTCAATCATTCCATTTTCTTCTAAGAAATTCATTATATCTATCTTAAATTGAACATATTTGTGATTTTAATTTGTTAAATATTAATATTACTGAGTCAAATAGGATGGATATGAATAAAGAATGGATGGATTCTAATTGTATGACAAAAAAGTATGAAGATGGAGTGAAAGAGTTCACCAAGTTTATAAAAGATCATGAATTTGACCCATCTAAAATCCTTTTTATTTTTAATGATATTTTTATTCAAGACTAATTGGTCCAAAGGAGTTAGAAGAACACCTGATATATAATGAAATTGATCAATGTTGTAAATTATGGAATAAACATGGGAAAAAAGTGAATGGGATAACATGATGTTTTATGGATCATCTAATATGATAAAAAGTGTGGACAATGAAGAAGACTGTATCAATGATGTTATTTTAAATGTGAATGATGATGAAGATCATATTGAGTAAATAACAAGGATAGTTGAAGATGAACTTTGTGATTGCCCCAAATTATTTGAGATGTTAAAGAGTTGTGAAAAGATGCCATTGTATGCTGGATGCACTAAATATACAGCATTGTCAGCCATAATAAAACTATTTAATTTGAAGGCGGGAAATGGATGGGGTGACACTATTTTTAATAAAATACTTTTTCACATGAATTATATTATCCCAAAAGATAATGAGATCCCTAGCCGAACATATTATGTAAAACGAATGCTATGTTCGATGGGCATGATCTATAAAACAATACGTGCCTGGACAAATAACTATATACTATTTCATAATGACCAAAAATAACTTAAAGAATTCCCAAAGTGTAGTGCTTCTCAATAAAATAAAGATGAATCAGGTCCTACGATAGTTGTTTGGTATTTTAAAATCATTCCAAGGTTTTGGTGCCTATATGGAAGTAAGGAGACTACAGGGAAATTGATATGACACTTAGATACAAGAAATAAAGACGGGAAACTTCATTAATTAGAAGACTCTCCTTAGTGTAAGTAAATTGAACATGAGTAAACTGAATTTGGAAAAGAGCCGAGAAGCCTTCATCTTGTATTATATATAAATGGAGTGAATACTTTTGGTTTTGAAAGCATCAGTCATAGTACATGGCTGGTTATGTTAGAAAATTATAACTTTCCAAAATGGTTATGCAAGAAATGAAAATAAATCATGTTATCTATTCTTATACCATGACCAAAATAACTGGGAAATTATCTAGATGTTTATTTGGATCCATTTATCGAGGATTTCAAATTACTATAGGATTTTAGTGTTACATTGTATGATGCATACATAATTTTTTTTCACATTGAGAGTCATGTTTTATGGGATGATAAATGACATTCAAAATTATAGAAATATTTTAGTATATAACATTAATGGAACATAAGGGTGTCCCATTTGAGAATAAGGTACATAGTCAATTAGGTTGAAACATTCATTGAAGTCTGTGTTTTTAGGACATAATGGATTTCTACCTCAACGACATAACTACATATCTTGGATTACATCATTAGATTGAAGTTCAAGAGAATGTATAACACCGAATCCACTAACAGGTGATCAATTACTTGAGAAATTAAAATTTTGTGGAAAATTGTGTTGTTAAATTATTTTAAATAACCTCATGAAAATCGGTTGAAAAAAGAGATCATTTTTTTGAATCACCATACTAGAATTGTCTATATGTGAGAAATTTTCTTTATGTTATGCTTGTTGACAAAAAATGTATGGTATAATTTAATTGGAACTTTACTAAATAAACCTAGAAAAATAAAGGATTTAATTAAGGATATGTTGAACATAGTTTACATGAGAATATGGGAAGAGTTAGCACTAGTAAAGGGTAAAAAAAGTTTTCTTCCTCTAACTAGTAATAGTATATCCAGGTAGGAAATATATCAGTTTTTCAACATCTTGAATGATTTAAAGCTGTCATATGGTTAATCCTTAAATATCAAGAATATCATATCAACGCCTAATTTAATGTTAAAGGGTTTTAAATAACAAAACTACCATTTTATGATGAAAGATATAATTCCTATATCTTTATGTTACATTTTTCCAAAGAATTTAAATCATAAATCAACCAATATCTATTTATTTATCAAATATACATGAAGCAATGTTATAGACCCAGTGAAATTACCGAATAAAGAAATAGAAATTTCCATCATATTATGTGAATTTGAATTGTTATTCCCTCCATAATTATTTGATATGATGGTCCACTTAATAATCTAGTTAGTGAGATAGATTCAACTTTGTGGTTCTATACACTGTAGATGAATGTACCCCATTGAATTTAATATGATGATTTTGAAAGGGTATGTGAAAAATAGAAGTAATACATAGGATTTTATTATGAAGCGATATATTTTTGATGGATCTGTGGAATTCTGTACCGACTACCTGTCTAGCATGGAAAGAATTGGTCTACTGAAATCTCATCACACTGGGCTGCTTGTAGGTAAAGGAATTTATAGAAGAGATGTTGTCACAATTAATATTACAAATCTAGATAAATTCCACCTTTACATTTTTCATAATCGTTTGGAGGTTCTCCCAAATGTTGAAACCAAAAAAAAAATCTTAGGCATTTGAATCCATAAAGGTATGAAAGTTGGATATAAAATAAACATAATAAATTATTTATAGGGTGGTTTTGAGCCCATATTTTTAAGAAGTCTGATGAAAATTTAGATTCAATTTTAGAATTATTTTTATGTTAAACTAGAGGACCAAGTGTGTATTAATTTTCTTATAGTGGTTATGTAATTAATGGTTTTCTGTTCTATACAAATGACCATGATGGAGGGAGTTCCATTCAAAATAGTGGAGTTTCACTTGTAGATAATGTGATGAATGTTTTGGGTAATATGGATAGAAATCCAATTTATGCGAAAATGTCACACTTCAGAATCATAAAAAAATATGCAAGTTGTATTATACTATATTCCAAGTGCTTATTTTTCAATGCAAGTAGGTTGGTAACTAGAGTACTGTTAAAATAGAACAATTGTGATTCATTAAAGTGGATTGCAGTAAAGAAGCATACAAATATGAACCATTTATAATGGCATTATAGTCAGTAGAATTATTTTATGTTCTTGATCTCAGAAACCAAAAGTGGTCAATTTTTCTCTTATCATCCCAAACCACTGAAAGGTCAGATGTAAATTCAACTGAGGATGACCATTTTATTGGGACAACACAATAATTTCTCAGTGGTCCTAATGAATATGGGGTTTTTATGTCATAGGAGACCATAATGAATTTATTTGGATACTCGATAGAGGGGAAAACCCCGTTAGAATTTAGATAAAATAGTTTTTAATAACTTGGTAATATTTTTTTAATATACATTATGTTACCAAACATTATTACTTGTTCCATACTATATTTATATCATCTACATTTAATGTTAAAAAAAATTCTATAGATAATAACTTCTACACGTATTGGTGCACCCATTTCAAAGGAACAAAAAGTCTCTTAACCTACGGATACTCCTAGTGTAGAGGAACAATGACCTTCAGCACGTGATGGTGCTCCCAATCCTGAAGAAGAATAGGTTTCTGAACCTGATGCTAATCCGAGTGTGGAGGTACAATGAACTTCTTCACATACCGATGATACCAATCCAAAGGGACAACATATTTATTATATTGAATCTGAGGAAATGGTAGGAAAAAAAGGACCGATGATTCAGAAAAAATAAAAGCTCTATAGTATGGTGGTGTTAGAAAAAATCATTTAGGTGAAAAGAAAAGACCTCAAATTTTTGGTCAGATGGAATGCATGGGGGCACCATGTTAACCCCAATAAAGCTATGTTCATTAGTTACAATGGAATCATCACTCAACAATGTGTGAATATTGGTGTATATTTGTGGCACCATGTTGTGCCCATGCTTAGGGAACTGATGTGGTAAGATATTAGGGTAACATTATGATATCATTTATTTATTTTATTAAAAAATAAAATAATAAAATATTGACTTACCCTTCACCATCCGTTATAGGGTGAATTTATAGTAGATGAATCCCACAAAAAATATGTATTAATTCTTGCTGTAAGGATTTATTGAGGATTTCACACAATTCTAACAAGAT
Source organism: Viscum album (assembly GCA_963277665.1). Classification (NCBI taxonomy): domain Eukaryota; kingdom Viridiplantae; phylum Streptophyta; class Magnoliopsida; order Santalales; family Viscaceae; genus Viscum; species Viscum album. The sequence goes on along the minus strand of OY728147.1, from coordinate 1,687,499,645 downwards.
TTCATCTCAATGATCTTAAATGGAAAATAAAACTGCATGCACTGCTTATGTATTCACACTTGATAACACATGAATCATGAGATGCATTTACAGTTCGTCGTGTAGAGATTTATTTTTAGGTATATTTTTCCTAGTAATAAATTGTTTTAAAATATGTATATTCATCAATTTTATTGGGAATTTTTTATTTATGAAATAAAAACTCAGTGCTGAATATAAGGAACAAGTAGCAAAACCAACTTACCACTATCGTAAAGTAGGGATGGGGTATGCCTCACTTGAAACAAAATTGGTACGTTTTTTAAATCTATCATAATAATTTTATGTAACATTAAACAAGAACATTATTATGATCTTCTATTTATATATATATTGAAGAAACCAAATATAAAGCCTCTTCTATCCCACACTATGTGCTATGAAAGGAGACACATGTAAACAAAGATACGACTCATGAAGGCATACAAAAAGTGTAAACATGTGTAAGTATGAAATAATTAATTTTTTTATTTAAACATCTATTACATAACAATGATCACTTATTTTCACATATTTTATATATAACTTAGTCACATGAATCATCAACACCTGTACTAGATGAACATCTACTATTGATGGCATTGAAGTGGCCAGAACAGTATGGTTGCGTCAGAAGTTTGGGTTTTGGGGGTGAGACCCCAAACATAATTGGAGAAAAAACAATTATAGGAGGATAAAGATAAAGAAATGACAGAGTTAAATGTAATATTACATACCCTTGATGTAATGTCCTGGTCCCAGAAGCTGCCCAGAGGTTCCCTATACCCGGTTGGTCACATAGCCTCAAGTGAATTTCCCCAAACACCAGAGGCTTCTGACTAGCAGCAAGGGCCTTGGGTGTGATAGTGGAGAAAATATTCCCTCATTAGAAGAGTAAATCAGCAGAAATACATAGATAAATATTGCAGAAGCAGTAATAATACCATACAATAGTAAACAATGAAACACAGAAGAAATAAACAACCGGATCACATATATAAATGATGCATGATACATATGTCTAGGAAAGCATCCAAACAGGTCACAATGCTGGAATAAGGTACTTAAAAAAGTACAAAGAAAAAATAATAATCTCCAATAGCATCGCAAGCCTCATCTTGGTCCCATACTCTCCAGCCCCACAACAATCAAGTACATGAAGTAGAAGGGTGGTTTCCCATATCTAGACCTACAACAATATAATCTATTTGTGCCCAAAATTAAGACCCAAATAGGATGTGATATGAATCCTAGTAGGAAACCACGCAAAGACCTGTTCCTAATAGAAAGTGAATATATATGGCATGCAATAAGAAAAATGAATTAGTAAGTAAGGAAGTACTCCAAATTAAAAAATCTTACAATTTCAATTACATCCATTTTTATTTATTAGATAAGTAACCAACATTCATAAGTAACCCTGTAGGAAGTAGTCACAGCCTAACCCCTCTGGTTCAAACAATCAAACACAAGAAACCCTCTGGAAATTACTCACAATCTAACCCCTCTGGTCTAGCTTTATCAAGACTCTCAGAGGATGCACTCACTGTCAATTCCCCCCTGTGGTCTCATATCAGAAACTATAGAAACTCTAGGGAAGAAACCAATGTCCAATTCTTCCTCTGGTCTCATATAAATGAAATAAATACACTTTGATGGAGCACAAAGTCCATCCACCCTATGGTCTCACAACGTAAAATTAAATAGATACTCTAGAGAATCCCCCAGGGTCCATTCTCCCTATAGTCTACTACACCAAGTTCCCATAGCCCTGTATAAATAAATCGCGCACAAATAATATATGGAATCCAAATTAAACCTCAATAACTACTTGGATAAATAGTTTACAGTATCTCAGAGCATTTCAGATAAAATCACTACATCCTATTAATACTAGCCATGGAAAACAAAGCAGCCTAATAGGAAAGCTAGACCAAACGATCAATATGAAGAAAACATGGGAAACAAATCCATATCAAGGTAAATAACCCTATTTACAATCATAAGTCCTCTAACCAATCACACATGGAATAAAAAGAAAATAATAGGGCTAAGAACCATAAACATGCAATACCCCGAACAAGGGTATTGGTCCATTTTGCACATATAACTCAAAGAATAACTACGGAAAGACACAAACCACCTACCTTGGCATTGTACGATCTATATAAGTGAACCTTAGGCCTTGAATCTCCCTAGAACATCATATATCTACAAAAACTCTAAAAACGTTCGACCGAAGATAACTCACGAAAGAAGAGGAAATAGGAAACAAGGATCTAGGAGAAGGAAGAGCTTATCACGAAGATTACAATGCAATAATTGACAGTAAATTTAGATAAAGGATGGAGAGTCAGGGGCTCAGAGAAGAATAACCAGACACTAACACTCCTGGACGATACATACCTAGAGGAAGGGTGTTCTGTCGATTAGACGCGACCTTGGTCTGTTTAATGAAATAAGAAAAAATCACACAACATATTCTTCAATGGTACATGATGTGTACTTACTTTAACCAGCCTCCGCTTTAGGTGGTCTCCAGGTCACCCACAAGACCATGTGTTCGGCCGTTACACAACCAACATAGAGCTACCCATGACAACTGAGTACACAGTGTGTACTTATAAGAACACGATGTGTAAACCTAAAATTTCCAAAAACTCCTCTTTTCTCAAAAACACTAGAAAACAAGATTCATAACGGAAAAGAAAATCCAGGTTCTTAAATAATCTCCCCTTAAAGAAATTCATCCCCAAATTTACCTAGCAAGGTGGAATGGAAGGAGAATCTTCAAACAGCTCCAGCCACTACGATCGTACATCAACCTCCCTCTCTCAAGTATCATATTGTACTCACCCATGCTGCCATAGAATTTGTACCAGATGAATAGACCCGACACAGAGATCCTTATCACTATGATAAAAAATATGGATAGGATGGTCCTCTAATAATGAATCCACCTCTAACTCAACATCCTTAGGTTGAAGGACATGGGATGGGTCTGATAAGTAACGCTGCAGCTGATAAATGTGGAAAACATCGTGCATAGCTCGATACCTCTATGGTAACTGCAACCGATAGGAAACCATCCTGACTCTCTCCAAAACCTAAAATGGTTCAACATAACTTGTCAAAAGCTTTCCCTGTCTCCTAATCCTTTTATGTCCCAACCTCGGTGTGACACATAGAAAAACCTAATATTCAACCTCGAACTCCAAAGGTAATCTCCATCGATCAGCATAATACTTCTGTCGTGACTGTAAAGTAGCCAACCTCTTCCAAATCAAATCAATCTACTCTGTGGTCTCATGAACAAGATGATGTCCAAGCATAGATTCCTCTGCTGCCTCCAGCCAACATAGGGGTGATTGGCATGGCCTACCATATAAATCCTCTTAAGGTGATATCTGATTAGTTTCTTGAAGACTATTATTGTAATAAAACTCCTCTATAGGTATGCACTTCTCCCAAGAACCTCCAAAAAATCTTGGATGCATGCTCGAAACTTATCGTCCAACACATGAATTGTATGCTCAGACTGACCATCTATCTTGGGATGATATGTTGTACTCAGAAGTACCTGTGTTCCCAAAGCCCTCTGTAATCCCTTCCAGACATGATAAGTGAAACATGCATCTCTTTCTAAAACAATGGATTGTGGAACCCCATGTAGATGTACAATCTCCCATATGTACAACATTCCCCGCTCACCAACACTGAAGGTACCCTTGATCGGCATGAAATGATCATCCTTTGTGAGTTTATCAATGACAACCCAAACTGTATCATTCCCTCGAGGCAACCTCGAAAAACCTATCCCGAAATCCATCGCGACATCATTCCACTTCCACTCAGTAATGGACAACTACTACAAAATCCCTACTGGTCACTGATGCTCTACCTTCACCTGCTGACATGTGGAACACCTCATGAAAAAACCAAAAATATCTCTCTTCATACCTGGACACCAATACTGACGGTGTAGATATCGATATATCTTGGTGACACCATGAAGAAATGCCCAAAATATGGAATGAAAGTCCCACATCAACTCCTCGCGTATGCCTGCTGACACCCATAAACATCCAGGAAAACAAAAGATCTCATCATCTCCTACTCTCCATACAGGAATATGGTCCTCTCCTGACACACTCTCCCATAGTACTAGGCCTTCAAAATTGGATTGCTGCCTCATTCGCACTCGATCAAGTAGAGTAGAGGTAACAAATACAGAAGAAAGAAACATCTACCCCTATCTATTGTGCACCTCCAAATGCATCTCAAAGCATAGATCCATAAGCTTCCACTCACTACTGGCCTCTTAAATTGCCTGTATTTGAGTCCTCTTGCTCAAAGCATCAGCTACTACATTGCCTTCCCCAGGCATGTAGGTAAGATCAAAGTCAAAGGACTGAAGGTACTCAAACGACCTTTGCTGTCTCAAATTTAGACCATTATGAGTGATGATATACTTGATACTTTTGTGGTCTGTAAAAAACAAAAAATTTTCTCCCAACAGATATTGTCTCCAACATCGTAAGGCATGAACAACTATAGCCAAATCGTGATCATGCATCAGGTAATTCCTCTCATGTGGCCTCAACTGCTGAGACCTATATGGAATGACTCCTTCTCCCTACATAAGCACTGTTACCATCCCAATATTAGATGTATCACAGTAAACTACATAACTCTTTCTCAACTCTTGAAAAACTAGTATCGGTTCTGAAGCCAGTCTCCTTTCCAGCTCCAGAAAGGCTAAATCACAAGAATCTACCCAATAGAACTTTGAACCCTTCTTAGTGAGCCCCTCCAATGGTGATTCTAGGTGTGAAAAATCCTATATGAAACGTTTGTAGAAACCTGACATCCCTAGAAAACTCCGTACCTCAAAGACGTTCTTCGGCTGCTCTTAAGAAGCTACTGCTCTCACTTTCTCTGCATCTACTGATACTCCAGCCTCTGAGATGACATGACCCAAGAAGTGAATTTGGTCCATCCAAAAGTGGCATTTTGAGAGCCTAAAATATAAATTATTCTCTCTTCGTGTACTCAGAACGATATCAATATGTGTGGCATGGTTGCGTCGAGTGTGAGATTACACCAAGATATCATCCACAAAAATTACCATGAAAGAATCCAAGTATGGATGGAACACTCAGTTAATATATGACATGAAAACTGAAGGCACGTTCATGATATTGTATGACATAAACACATATTTTTATAGACCATACCTGATCTAAAAGGCTGTAAGAGGTATATCATATGGTATAACACGCAACTGATGGTAACTGGATCTCAAGTCTATCTTCAAGAACACTAGGGCTCCTTGAAGCTGATCAAAGAGATCATCAATTCCTAGAAAGGGATATCATTTCTTTAACATTAAATAGTTAAACTTCTGATAATCCAGACAAAGTATAAGGGTACCATATGCCTTCTTTTCAAATAGGACAGGTGAACCCCAAGAAGAAGTATTGGGTTGGATAAAACCCTTTGCCTGCAACTCCTCCAATGAATTTTTGAGATCCTGTAACTATGGTGTAGCCATCCTATAAAGAGGAATGGATACCGGTTCTGCTCTTAGCATAAGTTCAATAGAGAAGTATACCTCTCACTCCAGTGGAAAACATGAAAATTACTCAAAAAAGATGTGTCTGAAACGATCCACCACTGGAGGAAATTCCATCTGTGAAGTCCTCTGGTCATCCCGGTAAGAATAGTAATTTGAGCTATAAATACTCCCAACCCATGATGCTTGGGTCCTGCTCTGATTTCCTGGACATACCATTCACTCTTATAAAGAAACGATATGCCCTCTGGTGAAGTGAAACTCACCCTACGATGATAGCAGTCGACAACAACCTAGAAGGGAACTAACCAGTCTATTCTGAGAATGACATCATAGCCCATCATATCTAATATATAGAAGTCCCTTAAGAAGTGACACCCACCAACCTCAATAGGGAACTCCCTACACTGACGTACCCTGGCCGTTCTTGTCTCCAACAGAGTGTCCTGCATCAAGAAATCAGCCAAAGAAAAGATATATAGCCCAAGGATCTCTAAAACAGAAACAAATATGAAACTATGGGAATCACCTGTATTGAAAAGTGCAGAAGATAAATATGAGGCAACTAGAATCGTACCTCGAACTGTAGAGGGGTTGGGATCCTGCTCCTGCTAGGTCTTCTCCACTGCAAAATCCTGGCCTATACCGTGACCCTGTGACCCTACCTTTCCACCTTGAACTGATCCACCCTGTTGTCACTAAAAGCCTGCAAACTGGCTACCATGGTCACGACCTCCACCTCAACCAGAATGTCTAGAAGAACTCTAGTTCCCAGACTGATGAGAATCTGGTGGTGCTTCTCCTGAACGAGGAGTCATAGGAGAACCTCTATCACCCACTGCTGGTGGAAATATCTGAGAAAAATTCTAGATATGACCCATCTTGCCACAAGATTGGCACTCTACTGGGTCTCTCAAGGAAAGTTTCCTCATATGACCACTCTTCCCGCACTGGTAGCACACCAAATGGATACCAAAATAAGTATCCCACCTACTAAGATCTCCATGCGTAGACTCCCTACGATGCTTCCTTTCGTCAGTAAGAGGGGTACCAACTCTGGATGCCGAACCACCCATGCTCACAGCTATAGAATCCCTCATATTTCACTCCGTGATCAGCACCTAGTTGACTATAGAGGTGATTAAAGTAAACCTATAGATGTTCACCTGATATCGGATGTCATGCCTGAGACCATCCTCAAGCTTTCTCACCAGGAATAACTCATCCCCTCCTAGGATAGGCATGAAGCACTGCAACTCTGTGAAGTGAGAATAATACTCCATAACTAAAAGATTTCCCTACTCCAGACTCTTGAACTCTTGGGCTCAGTAGGACCTCAGAGTCTCTGAGTAAAAGTAGTTATAGAAGGCATGCTGGAACTGATCCCAAGCCATAACCTGCTGGCGTCCTTCCTGTGCGATCACATCCCACCATCTCTTGGAGAAATCCCAAATCATATGCATAACAAGATTCACCCTCCTCTCTAGAGATTTTTCCATATGCTCAAAGATAGATAGCATGGATTCTAACCATGAATCTGTAACCTGAGGTCCTCTGTCCCATGTGAAGGTGGGAGGATGCTGCTGCTGTAAAACCAACATCAATTCTTCCATAGAAGGGGCAGGATGCGATACTCCTTGGAAGGTCTGACTGAACCTCATAAATCCCTCTAGAAACTGATCATAAGGACCTATATCTAGGATAACAGCTATTTCCAAGACAAGAACAGATGGAGGATCTGCTGGAAGTTCTTTATCTTCCATGTTTGGTGTCTGATCACTACCCTGTAAATGGCATATAACCGGAGGAAATCTCAGTGGCATGACTCTGCAAGTTCAAGCACACACTTAGTTCAAGAGTATCAAGGACTCAAACTTAGAAATTTTAGAAGGTAATGGGGGAAAGAAAGAATTAAATATTTTTAAATAGGGATACACGACGTATATAACTCCCACATGACATGTTCCTTTAAGCCTTCACATGGCCGTGTACTCTGGCCAACTCTGATTGTGTAACACCCCATACACATGGTGTATTTTTCCAACACACGAAATGTACTTGAATCTTGTCCCCCCTGACCAAGTTATTATACATGACTAACCCACATGGTTATCCAAGAAGAAGACTACACGACGTGTTTGTGCCAAACACGGTGTGTACTAGACGAACTTCACCAACCCATGTTGTTGTCACACGACCGGTTACACGACTGAATCTACATGGAGTGTTTGTGATAGACATGGAATGTACTAACTACCCATTATCCACCCATGTAGTTAGTCACATGGCTGGACACATGGTTCCTAAGTCAAAACATGGACATAGGGTACACGACATGTCCCACCAAAAATTTCCCAACCCTGCATCTCTGCCCACACAGCCAGTGACCTGGTTATCAACTACATGATGTGTACATACAGTACATGACGTGTACTTAAGAAAAATAGTTCCTTCTCAAACACAAGGATACGTGGCATGTATTTATCATTACACACCATGTATTCTGGGTTTTTTGGATAGTATGCCTCAGAAACTACTCTAGAACCCAGAAAAACACTGAAACAAACATTAAAGTGCCAAATTCTGATTCGTGAGGGCCCATACTCCCCACAAATCAAAGCTTTGAATCTTCTATATGTCTTATACAACATAACAGTGCAATGATCCACTAAATTATGTTTCATGAGGGCCCATAACACCTCAATAACCAATTTTTGATGTTCATTCAAATGAAACCTTACATATTATCAATACCCTATAAAATAGAAAGGTATTTTATCAAGGAATCTATCACAAAAACATGCATATCTAGCACAACATCTAGCATAAAAATATGCAATCAGTAATGCGTCCTAAATGGCATGGCAAGAATGCATGACATGTGATCTCTAGAAAGTGACTATATAATGCATGAAATGGAATAACCTCATCTCATCAGGTTGAAACAGAAGTAAAACCTCAATAATATCAATAATAACATCAAAAAACATGTGAATCACCCAACAGCGAAATCAAATCAACTGTAATAATTTCAAAACTAGAAAAATTGTAATAATCAAGGTAAATTAGCTTTTCCTTATATATGGGTTTGCTACTTCTGGGCACAACTTATTATCAATTACCTATTTCTTCATATCTTTGTCTATAGGATCCAAACAGTAAGTCAAGAAGAAAACAATTCCTCTGATACCACGTTGTAACTTCCTGGTTCCGAAAGCTGCCCAGAGCTTCCCCTTAACCGGTTGTTCACAAGGCCTCAAGAGCATTTCCCTAAACACCAAAGGCTGGTGACTAGCAGCGAGGACCTTGGGTGTGATAGTGGGGAAAATATGCCCTCATTGTTAGAGTAACACAATGAAAATAAATAGATAACAATAGAGGAAGTAGTAATAATACCATAAAATAGTAAACAGTGGAAAAAATGAAGAAATAAACAAATAGAGCACATATATAAATGATGCATGATACATATTTCTAGGAAATCCCTCAAAAAAGTCACAATGATAGAATAAAGTACTAAACCAAAGTATAAAGAAAACAAATAAACTCCAACAGTATCACATGACTCACCAGGGTTCCATGCTCTCTAGATCCACATCAATCATGTACCTTAAGTAGAAGGGCACTTTACATTATCTAGACCTGCAAAAATATAATCTGTTTGGTCCCAAAAGCATGACCCAAACAGGGTGTGAGATGAACCCTAGTAGGCAGCCACACAAAGTTCTATTCTTAAAAGTCAGTGAATATATATGTCAAGTAATAAGAAAAATGAAGCAGTAAACAAGGAAGTACTCATAAGTAAACAATCCTACAGATTCAATTACATCCATTTTCATTTTTTAGTTAAGTAACCAACATTCATAAGTAACCCAATTGGAATTAATCATAGACTTACCACTCTAGTTAAACCAATCAATCACAAGAAACCCAAGGGGAAGTACTCATAGTCTAACCCCTCTGGTTCAGCTTTAAGAAGACTCTATGAGGAAAAACTCACCATCAATTCCATTTGTGGTCTCGTATCATAAACAATAGACACTCTGGGGAAGCACTCAACTTCCAATTTTCCTTGTGGTCTCGTAATGAGGAACTACATACACTTTGAGGGAGCACAAAGTCCACCCCCTATGGTCTCGTAACGTAAAAGTAAATAAACACCCCGGAGAATCCCTCAACGTCCATTCTCCATATGGTCTACTGCACTAGGTTCCTATAGCCCTATGTAAATCAATCATGCACAAACGATATAGGGTAGCCAAAGTAAACCTGAATAACTACTTGTTAAATAGTCTATAGTATCTCATAGCATGTCAGATAAAATCACTCCCTCTTACCAATACTAGGCATGATAAAAAGAAGCCTAATAGGAAAGCTAGACTAAATGGTTAATATCATGAAAACATGGTTAACACATCCATAGCAAGGTAAATAACCCTATTTAAAATCATAAGTCCTCTACTCAAGAACAAAAGGCATAGCAGGCAAATAACAGGGCTAAAAACCATAAACACGCAATACCCCAAATAGGGGTATTGGGCACTTTTTCCAATATAACTCAAAGAATAACTACAGAAAGGCAAAACCACCTACCTCAGTGTTGTAAGATAGATATACATGAACCTAAGGCCTTTAATCTCCCTAGAACATCGTAGATCTAAAAAAACTCTAAAAACATTCAACCGAAGATAACTCCAGAAAGAATAGGAAACCAGAAACGAGGCTCTAGAAGAAGGAAGAGATTACCATGGCGATTCCAATCTAATTGATAGTGGTCGATTCAGAGAACAGACGAAGAGTTGGGGTCTCAGAAAATAATCACTGGCCACAGATGCTCCTGGACGAGATAGACCTAGAAGAAGGGTATTCTGTCGATTAGACACGACCTCAGTTTGTTAGATGAAATAAAAAAAAACTTACACGATTTGTTATTCAAGGGTACACAACGTTTACCTGCTTTAATCAGCCTCCACTTTAGGCGGTCTCCGGGTCACCCCACACAACCATGTGTTTTTCCGTTACACGTCTAGCACATGGCTACCCACGACAACCGAGTACTTGGCATGTACATATTAGTACACGGCGTGTACTCTTGGAATTTCCAGAAACTCATCTTTTCTAAAAAATACCAGAAAACAAGATTCATTACTGAAAATAAGATCAGGGTTCTTACAATTGAATAATTATATCATTAGAAGACTGATTTTTTAGAAAATGTTATGGGAAAATAAAAGAGAAAAACAACTTAGGAGAAACCATTGCGTGATGATTGTGTCCCACCCCCATCATTGAGGAGAGCTATTCCACTCAAAGAGTTGTCTAAGTTGACATAATCAATATTCTAAAAATTGTTTCTATGAAATTTGAACCTAAAAGACCCTAATATCTTTCATGTAATAATATTATGCTGGGTGAAAATGATTATGAAAAAAATATATCAACACCATCCCATCGGTATTATTGAGGGCTATAATGTTCAATATCAAAGATCACTATCTACACAATAGACCACTTCCAATAGGTTATGTGAGAGTGGTGATTAGCATTACTCATTGTTGGGCAAAAATCCCTTAAGGTAACATTGCAGTATTTTTGGGTTGTTTGTGTTTGTTGACAAAGCAGGTTTTCATGGATACATGTCGAGTTCCTGAGAATTTGTTGACAATCAATGTTGAAAAAGAATTATGACAAAGGAAAGGATGATCTGGAGGAGATACAAAGGCATGAATTTCACGAAGATAGGATTCATGGTTTGGAAATCGCGAAGACAAGAAGAATGGAGGCGGTGAGTCTTCACGATTACGTCAAGCTTCGCGAACGGAAGAGGCTGAAGCGCATCGTGGCGGTGAAGGGATTTGTGAGGGAGCTTCACAGCGAAGGCGCGAAGGTAAGTTGACGGTGATTCTTCACGACTACGTCAAGATCCGCGAACGGAAAATTGCCATGGTGCTTCGCGATTTGGACAGAATTCCGGATGAAACTTTGGAGCTTCGCGATTTGAAATGACGTGGCATTGACTTCGCGCGGAAAGGTCGAGGGTCGGTGGAATCACCTATAAATAGAGGCCGACCCCCTTGAGAGAAGAAGAGAGAATTTTCAGAGAAAATCCTTTGCTCTCGATTTGCGAAGGTGGTTCGCGGAGCCTGTGTGCTTCATGAAAGAGGTGCTTCGCGGTGGCTATTGTAGCTCCGCGAAACCTGCGATCTCCGCATTGGCTTACTAAGCTTCACGAGGGCCGTTGCTTTGCGACGGCTTGAGCATCGCGAGAGTTCTTCACAAGAGAGCTTCGCGAAAAGGCAGGAGCTTCGCAAAGGCTTGTTTGAGCTTCGCGAAATTGGGAGCTTCGCGAAGTAGGGTGCTTTGTGAAGGTAATTTCCAAAGGTAGTTGCCCAGTGGTCAGAGGCAAAGTGCTATTCATCAGTGGATGAAAGTTGAACTTCAACAGAGCATCTATCAACAGTTGAAGATGAATTATTTCATGAAAATGAAGAGACCTACAAGTCTATAAACTGTGATTGGATTCCCTTCTAGAGTAGTGAGCTTAGGAAGAGGAAGAAGGTGATCCTCTCCACCGACAGTGAGCCAGAGAGAGAGAAACAGGGAGTGACCCTTGGGAAAGTAGTGAGCTGATCCTAAACCTTGTAAGGGCAGTGAGCCTGGGCATAGAAGTGATATAGCCCGAACCATTGTATCCACAGTTAGTGAAGTATAGTGGAATTTGGTACGACCGACAACCTGTCGGCGTATGCTCCTTGGATGTAGCCCTTAGCGGTGAACCAAGTAAAATTGTTGTGTTCTATACTTGCTTTACCTTCTGTTTATATTGTGCAACAGGAAAAGAGAGAAGTGTGTTTTTCTTAACAGCAAAAAAAGATCAGAACGGGCTTTAATTTTAAATTAGTCATACCCTGATTCACCCCCCCTCTCAGTGTATTCAGCCTTGTGGACCTAACACTCATGATCCAAGAACTAATCTACTTATTCCACTTAAAGATGATTATATTCATACTGTCGACCAAGATTTTGGAATATTCATCGCATATCCGTCAGATCTTGTAAAAACACATGTCTAAAAGGATGCATTAATTTCATATTTATTTTTCACACTAAAACTAAAACAATTAATGAAAAACGTTTTGAAAAGATGAATGTTAATAAAGATGGAAAAAGGGAATGGGTGACATGAAATGTCAACTAAAAACCATTTAAGGATTAACCAATAGGTCAAAAAGATACTTTAAATGAAAATTTACCTTGCTTGCTTCATATTCCCATTCATTAACATTGATGGTTCATGCACAACAAAGTTACAAAAATCTAGTATCACATTGTCGATCTTGAAGAAAAAATTTATGAATAATGCATTAGAGACTACATTTTTCTTAAGAATGTAGATGAAATCCCCAACTATGAATGGCTAGGAGGCTCGGTTTTACATGTATACATGAGGTATGTTTTCATGGTTTTTTCCAAAAGATGATATAATATGTTAATTTTGACTAAATACATTTCATATATTTTTAAATTGTATATATTAGTACCAATTTAAGGGATTACCGCATGAACATAAATTTTTACTCGTTAATACTCAGGTAAATTCTACAGAACAAAGGGAAATAGATTCAACCAAAATGAATGAAATAGTGACAAAACTAGCCAAATAATTTGAAAGAAAAGTTCTAAATGATAGTATCCTATTAATACTAATTATGTATGGGTAAAAATATACAATTTAATCATATAAAATATATTTTTATATCTTTCATTACTTATTACTTTTTTATGTTTTTAGACAATATTGGATGCTCATTTTGGTCAATTTTGAAACTCCAAAGATTTAGTTTCTAGATTCACTACATGGATACCCAAAAAACCAAATAAACATTATGGAATTTTTCAATTTTTAATATATTAAATCCAATGTTTTAGAACTAAAATTCAAGTTATATATATTTTATATTATTTTATAATTATAATTCTATTATAATAGGGCGGTGTTTAAATGTCATGAAATTCATGGCATGAGGATTGGCATTAAGAATAAGGATCCTGATAGGTTTTACTTCTGGAAAAGTATCTTGGAATATATAATAATATTTTACTATCCAAACACTTATAAAAACAAATTACATATTTTTCTCAATGTTTCTATAGTGTTTGAAATAAACAAATGGAAAAGGTAGTGGTTATTATGTTTATACATTTATGAGAGAGATCATCTTCCATTAAATAATTAGCACCCATAAAGAGGTATTTTTGAATACAATTACTATTTTATTTAAAATATTTATTAATCCTTTTTTTTTTCAGTAAGCCTATGACTTCCGAAAAAAATTATATTCACAAGATAATATAGATTTTATTAGAAACGAATGGGCAACATACCTGATGACATAATATAAAAAAAATCACAAAGATGATACTAACATTGAGGTAATGTAATTTTTCATATTTATGTTTATGTTTTTTTATTATTACTCACATAAGAATTGTTTCCTTATACCAGTTGATTCTTTTGTTCGAGTTGGGGTGGTTTGTTCAAAGTTGATCATGCTTGTGGGAGATTGGACTTAGAGGATATAACTGAGATAATGATAATAAGAAAATGGGTCAAGAATGTATACAACTATCATGAAATGTTTAATTCTAAAAAATTATTTAATTAATTTTTTCATCATATTATCTACTATTTATAAATAAATTTCCTTATAATTTTTATCTAATATTTATTTAGTTTTTTCTCATATCTTTATGTTTTTCATTTATTTTCTTTATTGATCTACCAACACTGAATGTTGAGTAGATGTTATTAGATGAAAAACCATTGATGTTGAAATCATGATCATGTGATCATTATGGTTACTTCTTGTGATATAATGAGAACAAGAGCTTTCTATACTCTCCTTGCTTTCAACAATAAGAAAGTTTTTTTTGGAAAATAAAATCTAATCAATATGCTGTGTTGGATATTTGAAAAATAAGGATAATGGAAATCATGATAACATTTGAAATTATACTTTTTTGAGAATTTGGGATGTGTAGAAACTAGTCACACCACAATCTGACACATGGTGTGACCAATATGGATATGCAATGTTTTTCTCATATCTTTATGTTTTAAATTTATTTTCTCTGTTAGTCTACCAACACTGAATATTGAGTAGATGTTCTTAGATGAAAAACCATTCATGTTGAAATCATGATCATGTGATCATTATGGTGACTTCTTGTGATATAATGGGAACAAGATCTTTATATACTCTCCTTGCTTTCAACAACAAGAAAGTTTTTTTTGGAAAAGAACATCTTATCAATATGCAGTGTTAGAAATTTGAAAAATAAGGATAATGGAAATCATGATAAAATTTGAAATTATAATTTTTTTTGAGAATTTGGGATGTGTAGAAACTAGTCACACCACAATCTAACACATGGTGTGACCAATATGACTCTAAATGTTTCTTTCTATTTAAAATTGACATAAATTTTAGCAAAAAAGAAAACTGATATACTAAAAGATAATCAAGAATATTCAAATTGTTTTAATACATTAATATAATAGTCTATAAGTCATTTTACTGTGTAGGAATTGGCCTCACATCAATCGGATACACGATGTGCCCAGTATGACTCAAAGTGTCTGTTATTAGTTTAAAATCGACATTTTTTTTCAAAAAGTTTAACTCAGTAAAAATAATTAAAATGAACTTGTATTTTTTTAATAATTTAGTAAAATGATTCATATGTCATTTTTGATGTGTAGGAATCAGTATCACATCATCCTGATACACAATGTGATTAGTATAAATCAAAGTATGCATTTCTAGTTTAAGATGACATTCTAGTAAAAAAGAAAAGTGACCTACTCAAAACTGAGAAAACTCATTCAGATTGTTTTGAAACTTTATTAAAAAGATCCATAAGTCATTTTTATGTGTTGGAATCATCCAAACCTCTATCTGACACTTGGTGAGACCGGAATAATTCCAAGTACATCTTTTTATTTAAAATTGACATCAATTTTAGTAAAAAGAAAAAATGACCTACTAAATCCGAGAAAACTCATTTAGATGGATTTGATAATTTTGTAAAATGATCCATAAGTAAATTTTTATTTTTAGAAATCAGGCACACCTCAATCCGATACACGATGTACCCAGTATGACTCAAAGTACCCGTTATCTATTTAAAATTTACCTTTTAGTCTGATAAGCGTCACTCACTGAAAACTGAGTAAATGCACTTGGATTTTTTTTTTGATAATTTAGGTCAACAATTTATAAGTCATTTTTGATGTATAGGAACTAGTCTCACATCAAACAGGCACAAAATGTGATCAGTATTACTCATAGTTTCCGTTTCCAGTTTAAAATGAAATTTTTGTAAAAAAGACATCTGATGTACTCAAAATCTATAAAACATAAAAAATATTGTTTTGATACTTTAAGGAAATGAAACATAAGTCAGTTAGTACGTTTAAAACTCATCATCACCTCCCTTTAATGCACGATGTGACTGATATGACTCAGAGTGTGTCTTCTTATGTAAAATTGACGTCAATTTTAGCAAAAAAGACAACTAATATACTCAAAATCATGTAAATGGAATCAAATTCTTTTGAAAATTTGGAAAAACAAACTATATATAATTTTTGATGTATAGGAATCAGCTGAAACTCAATCGAATACACGATGTTACCATTATGACTCAATGTTTTTGTTTTCAGTTTAAAATTGACATTTTAGTTCAAAAAGTGAGACCCAATAAAAACAATGAAAAATAACTCAGATTTTATGGATAATTTATGAAAATTATTCATAATTACTATTTGACATGTGGTAAGTAGTCTTAGATTAAACCCAAAAGTGATGTTATTGATATGACTCCATGTGCATGTTTCTAGTTTCAATTGGCATTTTAATAAAAAATAAAACCGACATACTGAAAATCAAAAAAACACGTTAATTTTTTTTGATACTTTAGGAAAATGATTCATAAGTCATTTTTGATTTATAGAAAATAGCTGTACCTCAATCTGATGAATGGTGTGACCAGTATAATTCCAAGTGTGTCTATTTATTTAAAATTGACAATAATTTTAGTAAAAAGAATATGTGACATACTAGAAACCAAGAAAAAAAATTCAGATTGTTTTGATACTTTGGAAAACGATTCATAAGTCATTTATAAAATGTAGAAATGAATCAAACGTAAATCTGACACATAGTCTGACTGATATAACTCTCATTGAATATTTTTGTTTAAAATTGACATTAATTTTATTAAAAATAATAAGTGACATACTTAAAACTAAGAAAAGACATTCAGATTGTTTTAATATATTAGAAAAATAATCCATAAGTGATTTGTGATGTGTAACAATCAACCACACCTCAATATGATGCACAATGTGATTGGTATAACTTGAAGTGTCTTTTTTTTTCAAATTGATAATAATTTTAGTAAAAAGAAAAAGTGACATACTGAAAACTAAGAAAACATATTCCAATTATTTTGTTAATTTATAAAGACAATCCAAAATTCATTTTTGACATATAGGATTCCACCACAAATCAATTCGACACACAGTGTGACCGTTTGACTCATTGTATGTCTTTTTATTTAAAATCGACATTAATTTTAGTAAAAAGAACAAGTGAAAAAATAAAAAGTAAGAAAACAAATTCGAATTATTTTAATAATTTAGGAAAAATGATCCATGAGTCATTTGTAAAGTGTAGGAATCAGCTGATTCTTAATCCGACACATGGTGTGACCGATATGACTCAATGTGTCTCTTATTAGTTTTAAAATGACATTTTAGTTCAAAACATGTGTCACTCCCTAAAAACCAAGAAAACATGCTCTACTTGTCTTGATAATTTAGGATATTGATTCTTAAGTCATTTAAAACATGTATGAAGTAGTCTCACATGAAATTGAAAAATGATGTGACCAATATGACTCAAAGTTCAAGTTTCCAGTTTGGAATGACATTTTTGTAAGAAAATACTATTGACATATTGAAAACTAATAATATTCATTCATAATGTTTTGATACTTTAGTTCAATGATCCCTATTTAATTTTTTATAAATAGGAATCAAATTCACCTGAATCTGATGCACGGTGTGACCGATATAACTCTTAGTGTGTCATTATTTAAAATTGACATTAAATTTATTAAAAAGAACAAGTGGGATGCTCAAAATTTAGAAAAAACATTCAATTTTTTTTGATTCTTTATAAAAATGATCCATAACTCATTTGTGACATGTAGGAATCAACCAAACCTCTATACTCTACACAATGTGATTGGTATAACTCCAATTGTGTTTCAGGATCATCTTCAGTATGCTCCCATGCTCTCATCCTGGATTTTCCATGTACCGACTAACTGATCCAGATGCATGTGAAATGTATGGTCTAGTTTGAAACAAAAAAACATCAGAATTCCAAATACTGATGCATACTATACTTTAGACATCTCCATCCTCTCTACTTCACTACTAGGATTCATCATATAGGATAACTTGAAATTAATTGAAAGAGGGGTAGATATTGGATTATAGTTTTTTATATTGAATCATTTCAATAATTTCCATAAGTAATTATTCTATGATATATAAATATTCCCATTATTTATTTATCTATAAATCCACATCCCAATAATCCAGTTTTCTTTTCCCAATCCGTTCATATAAAACTCCTTAGACAACCGTGCCTTCATCTCCAAGATCTGATCATTATTGTGGCCCGTAACCAACTTATCATCCACATAAAATAGAATAATGATGAAATAATTACCATCCAAAGCCAAGAAATAAGAATAGGGATCTGAATGAAGTATACTATATCCAAGACTCGTGATATAAGAATTAAATCTCTCGTACCGACACCATAACATCAATTTGAGACTGTACATAGATTTTTTCAACCTGGAAACCACGTTCTCTTTCCCTTCTTCTAAAAAAACTTTTAGTTGGATCATATTGATATCTTCACCAAGATCACCATAATGAAAATTAGTATTCACATCCATCTGCTCTATATGTAATCTTTTTGTAGCACACATCACCCGAACAATCCAAATAGTCATCGATCTAACAATAGGAGAAAATATTTCATTGAAATCATTACCTTCCTTATGAGCATTTATTTTGACCTCAATTTTTTCATGACATTTTTCTACATGTTTCATTACCTTCTACTTGACCTTAAAGACCAATTTTTTGTTGATATCCTTCCTTCCTTGAAGTAATGGAACAAGATCCCAATTCTTGTTCTTGTACATGGATTCAAGTTCTTCCTTCATCATTTCCATCCATGAGGATACATCTGGACTCTAGGTCTCCTCCACAAAATAATTTGTATCTCTATCCTCCATCAATAAGATGTGTGTAATATTTCTCTCAGTGAAATAGTTTGAGTTCCATACTGGTGCTCTTTTGTCCCAAGTTTACTATTATAGTCGATAATCAAAGGGTACTTGATTATCATGCTCTGGTAATGGCTTAGAGGAAACTGGTTATTCTTTGGATTTTTCATCCACATTGAATGTTTTATTTTCTTTATACTATTTATCCACATCCATCAATTTTCATTTTCACCTTTTCTTCTAGAAAAATTACATATCTGCTGATTATAAGTTTGTGGGTAGTGGGGTCCCACAAATGATACCGCTTCACACCACCAGTATACCCCAATAAGATACATTTCATAGATCTTGAATTCAAATTCTATCTTTGATAAAAATTAAACAATGCATATACAGGGCTTACAAAGGTATGTAATAGAGAATAGTTAGTGGATTTACCAATCCACATCTCCATCCGTGTATTTAGATCAATATCTAGTGAAGAAGATCTATTTATCACATTATAAGAAGTATTTACTACTTCTTCCTAGAATATTTTAGCGATTCCTACAGTCTCCAACATCACCCTTTTTCTATAAAATATAGGATTTTTCATCCACTCTTCCAATCCATTATGTTGAGGCATTTACTCCACCATGAACTATCTACTGATGCATTCTTGTGGACAAAAAGTATCAAACTCCTCAATTTTATATTCCCCACCATTTCCACGCCTCAGATAATTGATCATATTTCTAGATTCAATATCCTTATGTTATTTGAATGTTTTGAATACTTCAAAAACGTCATCTTTTTTCTTGATTGGGTACACCCAACATCTCTTGAAAAAATCATCAAAAAAGGATACAAAATACCTTACTCCACCCAGGGATATAACTCGTTCTTTCCAAAAATCAGAATGGATCAAATATAAGATCTCCTTGCTTCTTGCTATTGACATCCCAAAATTATCCTATGTTGTTTTCTAAAAAAATGATAAAAAATGGCAAGTATACCTTTGTAATCTCAAGAAAAAACTTTTGATCTGCAACAATATTCAGGCCACATTCGGACATATGGACATGCTTTTGATGTCATAACCTCATCAACACTTTTTTCAAGGTAGTTGATGCGACAACTATATTCACCTCCTTTTAAATTTCACCCATACGCATGCACACGTTATTTGAGATATCCTATTCCTTAATAACCATAAGTGATCCCTTCATAGTTATCATCACTCCATTATTGGTGCGACTCTTATATCCAATACCATAAAATTTTCCCCAAGATAATATGTTCTTGTAACATCTCAAGTCTGAAATCCACTCAACCGGTGCTTCATACCCAGTTGGCCACATGGCCTCAAGTACATTTCTCAAAATTACAGAGGCTACTGAATAGTAGCAAGGTCCTAGATAATGATTGTGGAGAAACTATTCCCTCATTGGAAGAGTGTAACTCATTAGAATAAATAATAAAACTTACAGAAGCAGTAAGCAACATGGAACTGAAGTAAACAACTAAATTCTAAAAGATAAGAAAAACAGAAGGCATATAATATCAAAATGACGTGGCATGTCACATGTTCTAAGAAAACACCAAAAAAAGATACACTGAAATTAGGAACAATACAATACCAAATATCTGTAAAACAAAATGAAACTCAGCGGGCTCATAAGCCTTGGCATGGTCCTGTGCTCTATTGCTCCGAATCATCTATCAAGTACCTGTATAGGGAGCCTTTACCCTATCGACCCCTATATAAATATAGACTGTTTGGGCCCAAAAACTTGAACCAAATTGGGTGTGAGAAATAAATCCCAACAGGAAACCACCAAAGGTTGGTTCCCATATATCAGTGAATGTATGCAACAACAATGTACAGTAGTAAAAAGTAGTGAACTAATAGGTACTCAAAAGTAAACAATCCTACAAGTACTAAAACTCATTTACATTAATTTAATTTTATTTAATCAATTCTAATTCGTTGAAATATATACATCTTAGGGTCTAGCCTAAACACATCAATCCCTTATATGAAGTAAAAAAAACAGATACCTCAACAGGATATCTAAACAAAATAATTGAATACCGAATCAAAGCTTGTGCTTGGGCTTGGAAGATGCGTCATCCGTCATTCCATTTCAATATATCTCAGGGACAAGGCCAATGTATAAAAATTTCCATATATGCAAATTAAGGACAATCCCGGTGTATCATCATTTCAGAAAGTATCAGGGGCTATCCCGGTGTATCAACATTTTTGCATGTATCAAGGACTATGCTCAATATATCAACATTTTAGCATATTCAGGGCCAGGCCTGATGTATCATCATTTCATCATATTAAAACCAAAAAATGTAAATTACACTATTATATGGTTAAAAAAATAACATATCATGTGGGAAACTCACATAATAAACAACACATATAATCTGTACTATTACATGATTTTCAATAATCAAATCATGTGGGAAAAATTTATATAACAAGACTAACATGTGAATTAAACTCTCATAAAGCATTAACAATCATATTCACATGAAAAAATTCATTTAACCAATTTCATTCTAAAATAACCCTTAAAAGGCAAACAATGGCAAGACCATCGGCATCCTATGTCAAATGGGTAAACAATGGTCATCAGAGGGAAAACGCACCCACATGGTGGCCATTAATCAAACCAATTAAGACTAAACATTCTTCAATTAATTTATTCAGTTACCTAATGCCATTAGGTATCAACATGGTTCAAATTCTCAATCAAGAGACACCCTAAACATGGGAGCATGGAAAAATGGAACATATAAACAACATGACATTAAACAATTATCATGAGACCACCTACCTCGTCATAGTACGACTCTCCTCATCCAGCCTCAAGCTCTAATTAAATCTAGAATGATGTAGATATAAGAAATAATAATAAACACTCAACCTTAAATAAATTACTCTACAAAAAGAATTGGGAAGAACATATCAAGATTAATCGAGAGATTACTGATATAGTTCAAATGCAACCTATAATGATCGAATCAGAGTCCAAAAAATGATTTGGGAGAAGGTTGAAGTTCCAGTGGTGCTTGTTCTTCAACCCCACAAGCACACTATCCAAACTGTAGAATAGAGAGGCCCATTCTCTAGCCCACCACCCACTGTTCAAAACGCAGAATGGAGAGGCCCATAAACAGGTACATCGAATGTTCCACACACACACAATGTGTAAATGGTCCCATCCTCCAATACATGTACTCCCATATGGCTAGGTCTACACAGGTTATGCCTAGGTAGACTACAGGGTGTGTAACTAGAGTACAATGAGTTTTTTTTATCAAAATTCAACAACCCATGTTTCCTCACACATGGCCCATTACACGGTCACTTATTACACCAGGTGTACATGTAATACATGACGTGTACATCTTAAAACATGGAACACCTTCTTTCCTGAATAGAAAGAACACAAGACATGTTAAGATAAAGTACATGCTGTGTATACTGGTTTTTTCTAGACAAAACCTCCATATTTCTCGGAAAACCCTTGTTCAGTAGAAAAACCTACCATTGGGATGCCAAATTCCGATCCGTGTGGGCCCATACTCACCACAATTAAAATTTTTTCACCCAAGCATAACATATCAAAAAAAAGTTATATAACAATTTCATTTAACATCTACATTTCATAGATGCATCATTTCCAAATTCATAAGGGACCATACTCCTTATGGATTGAAAGATGATGTCACACCATTATTTATTGCACCCAACTAACTCAACAGCAGGCCAAACTATCACATGAACTATCACAAAAACATGCAATACCTAATGCATCCTAGATGGTATGGCATAATTCATGGAATGTGATTAAACAAGTGTCTATATGATGAATGAGATTGCATACCCTCATCTCATCGGGTTGCAAAAAAAACCATACTTGCATCAATATTAATAGAGTAAATCAAGTGTGTGACCCAGTAGTGAAATCAAATCAACTGTAATAATTGAAAAACTATAAAAATTCCAATATTCGAGGTAACTTGGCTTTTCCCAATCCATGAGGTATCTATTCCTGGGTACAACTATTTACGAAACTCAATTTCTTTCATATCCCTATCTATAGGCTCCAAACAGTTAGAAAAAGAAGAAAAGAAATCCTTTGATACCACTTTGTAACATCCTGGGTCTGGAAGCCACTCAACTAGTGCCCCATACCCAGTTGTCCACATGGCCTCAAGAACATTTCCCCAAATTCCAAAGGCTTCCAACTAGAAGCGAGGGCATATGGGGTTATATTGGGGAAACTACACCGCCATTGGTAGAGTGTAACATAGCAGAATAAATAATAAAACTAGAAAAAGTAGTAAGCAACATGAAACTGAAGTAAAAAATTGAGGAATGAAAGATAAGAAAACCAGAAGGCATATAATATCAAAATGATGCATCATGTCACATGTTATAAGAAAGAATCAAAAATAGGATACACTAAAATCAGGTATAATACAATACCAAATATCTATAAAACAAAATGAAACTCATCATCATCACATGATTTTGCTTTGTCCTGTGCTCTCATACTCTTAAGAAAAAATCAAGTAAATGTATAGGGAACCTTGCCCCTATCGACCCCTACAACAATATAGTCTATTTGGGCCCAAAAACATGACCCAAACAGGGTTTGAGAAATAAATCCCAGTAGGCAACCACCAATGGTTGGTGAAATTCTGTCAGTGATTATATGTAACAGTGGTGTACAGTAGTAAAAAAGTAGTAAACTAGTAGGTGCTCAAAAGTAAACAATCCTACAAGTACTGTAATTAATTTACATTCATTTAATGTTATTTAATAAATTAGAATTCATTGAAATATATATGTCTTGGGTTATGGTCTAAGATTTTCAATCCCATATATGAAGTAAACATAATAGATACCTCAACAGCCTATCTGAACAAAAGAAGTGAATACTGAATCCAAGCTTATGCTTTGGATTGGAAGATGCATCATCAGTCCTTCCATTTCAATATGTCTTAAGGACAAGCCTGATGGATTAGCATTTCAACATATTCAAATTAGGGACAAGCCCATTGTTTCAGCATTTCGGCATGTATCAGGGACTAGCCCATTGTATCAACATTTAAACATGTATTAATGACTAAGCCCGATTAGTCAACATTTCAGCATATTCAAGGCCAAGCCCGATGTATCCTCATTTCATCATATTAAAACCAACACATGTAAATTACAATATTACATGGTTTAAAAAATGACATCTCATGTGGGAAACTCACATAATAAATAAAACATATAATCTTTACTATTACATGGTTTTCAATAGTCAACTCATATGGAAAAAAATTATATAACATGACTAACATGTGAATTAAACTTTCACAAAGATTTAACAATCATATTACCCTGGAAACATTCATTTAACCAATTTCATTCTAAAACAACTATTCAAAAGGGAAACGATGGAAAACATATTTACATCCTAGGCCAAAAAGCTAAACAATGGTCATCTGCAGGAAAATTCACCCACAAGGTGGCCCTTAATCAGTAAAATTAAGCCTAAACATGATTCAATTAATTTATTCAGTTACGTAATGTCATTTGGTGTCAAAATAGGTCAAATTTTCAATCAATCGGCACCCTAAACATGGGCATGTGGTATAAAGGAACATATAAACAACTTGAAATTAAAAAATTATCACGAGACCACCTACCTCATTGTAGTATGACTCTACTCATCCATCCTAGAGCTATAATTCAAGATAGAATGACTTAGATCTAAGAAACAAGAATAAACACTAAAACTTAAATAACTTCTTCTAGAACAAGAATTTGGAAGAATGGATCAATAGTAATTGAGATCTTACCGATACAGTTCAAACACAACCAACAACTATCAAATCAGAGTCCAGATGAATATTTAGTAGAAGGTTGACGTTCTGGTGGTTCTTGTTCTTCCACCCAGTGAGCCCACTATCCAAACTGCAGAATGAAGATTCTACTATGCATTTTAAGTAAAAAACACAAGTACACAATGTATAATTACATATACATGACATGTAAATAATTTTACTGTTCATTTGGTATCCATTTTCCACTGACTGACTTTCTAGGAGATGTAGACATAACTACATGGTGTGTAACAGGAAGTACACGACGTGTTATTGGTTTTTCCTCTTTTCCTTATCGACACGCCCACATACCATGTATTATCTTCATACATGACCAAACTACATGGAATGTATTTAGAATAACACTGCGTGTGACCCTGAATCAGCCCATTTGATAGTATGATTCCAGTACTTATGTTGTTTCCCCTTATTTTCTCAGAAAACAACTCAATGAAAAAGAATTAAAAGAAACTATACCTCAAAAAGAAGAACCGAGTTCTTACAAACATTCCCCTTAAAGAAATTCATCCCCAAATTTTCCTTCCAAGGGTGTTAAAGGAATATCTAAGAATAACTCTGGCCACTGAGCACGTATGTCACCCTCCCTATCCCAAGTCTCATCTTGTACTTGGCCATGATGCCATAACACCCGTACGAGGGGAACTAATTAGCCTCGGAGAACCATCATGATCCTGTCAACTATGTAAATTAGATTATCCTCAAAGGGTGCATTAACCTGAAGATTACCCTCCTCAGGCTGAAAAATGTGAGACGAGTCTAAGTGATAGCGGCATAGTTGAGATACATGGAAGATGTCGTGCATGCCTCAGTACCTCTGAGGTAACTGTTACTAATAGGATACTGACCCGACTCGTTCCAGAATCTCAAATGGTCTAATATATCTCAATGAATGTTTACCATGTCTCTTGATCCTCTTGTGTCCCAATATCGGTGCAACATGTAGGAGAACTCGATCCTCAACCTCATACTCCAAAGGTCATCTACAGAGATCAGCGTATGATTTCTGATGAGACTGCACAGTATCCATCCACTTCCAAACAAATTAAACCTACTCAGTGGTCTCCTGGAGAAGATGAGGCCCCAACATAGCTTCCTCTCCTACCTATATCCAACATAGGGGTGATTGGCATGGCCTCCCGTATAAAACCTCATATGGAACCATCTGAATAGTAACATAGAAGCTGTTATTATAGGAAAACTCAACCAAGGGTATATGATTTTCCCAATATTCCCCAAAGTATAGAATACATGCACACAACATGTCATATAGAACATGTATCATACGCTCTTACTGGCCATCTATCTGAGGGTGGTATGTTGTGGTCAAAAGCACCTGTGTACATAGCGCCCTCTAAAAACTCTTCCAAAAGAAAGATATAAATAGGGTATCCATATCTAAAATGATAGAATGAGGAAGACCATGAATTCATACCACCTCTCAGATATACAGATTTCCGAGCTCTTCAGCATTGAAGGTCTCCTTGATCGGCCAGAAATGAGCGACCTTTGTAAGCCTATCAACCAAAACCCACAAAGCATAGTTGCCTCTAGGTGACCTCAATAACCCCGTCAAAAATTCCATCACTACATCATCCCATATTTACTCAAAAATGGGTTGCTACTATAAAATCCCAGCCAGCCGCTGATGTTCCGCCTTCACCTACTAACAGGTGGAAAACCTCGTAACAAAACTAACTACTTCTCTCTTTATACCCAACCACCATTACTGATGGAGAAAGTCACAGTACATCTTGGTGACTCTGGGATTCACTAAAAAAATAAAGCATGAAAATATTGCATAACATCCTAAAGTATATCCCTTGGAACCCACAAATGTCTATGGATACACAAAAATTCATCGTCACCTATCGTCCATCCAGGAGGAGGGTCCTCACCTGCCACACTCTCCCATAGGAATAGGCCTTTAGAATCTAATAGCTTCCTCATCCTCACTCTGTCTAGTTGGGTAGAGATAACTGCCAAAGATGAAATATAAGTATTACCATGACTGTCATGAACCTCTAATTGCATCTCAGAGAACAAATCCATAAGATTCCACTCACCACTGGCCTCCCGCACTACCTGTATCTGAGTCCTCATGCTCAGTGCATCAACCACTAAATTTCCTTTTCTAGGTGTATAGGAAAGTTCAAAATTGAATGAATGAAGGCATTCCACCCACCTTCATTGTATCAAATTCAAATCATGATGAGTAAATATGTATTTGAGACTTTTTTGGTAAGTATACACAACAAAATTTTCTCCTAACAAATAATGTCTCCAACAGTTCCAAGCATGAACAACTACCGCCAACTCGAGATCATGCGTCAGGTAATTACTCTCATATGAGCTCAACTTATGAGACCCATATGCAAGGAATTGCCCCCCCTACATAATTATTCCTCCCAACTCAATAACTAAAGCATCATAGTACAAAGTGTAACTCTTTCCAGACTATGGAAATATCAGTATCAACATTTAATTCAAACATTCCATCAACTCCTGAAAAGCTGTGTCACATGAATCTAACCACTCAAACATCACATGTTTCTTTTTCAAGACCATCATTGGTGCTTCTAAGCCTAAGAAGTATTATATAAAAATCCTATTGTAACCAGCTATCAAAAAGAATCTCTGTACATCAAAAACATTTTGGACTTCTCCTAGGTCACTACTGATCATACATTCTCTGGGTCCACTAACACTGTAGTCTCTGAGATGACATGACACAAGATGTTAATATGATCCATCCATTAGTGGCATTTATCAAGCTTAGCATATATTTGATGCTCCCTAAGTGTATTAAAAATGATCTCAAGGTGTTTGGCATGGTCATGTTGATTGTGAGAACACTTCAAGATATGACCACGAAAACCACCACAAAATAATCTAGGTAAGTATGGAATAGTCAGCTTATCTATGCCATAAAAACTGCGGGTGTGTTTGTGAGACCAAATGACATAACCAAGAACTCTTAGAGACCATAGCTTCTAAAAAAGGCTGTAAAAGGTATGTATTCTAATAAAACACATACCTGGTGATATCCTAACCTTAGTTCAATCTTTGGAACACTCAATCTCCTCAAAGTTGATCAAACAGATCATCCATCTTTGGAAAAGGAAATCTATTTCTAACCATAAATTGGTTCAGTTTCCGATAGTCCACACATATCCCAAGGGTACCATCCCCTTTTTTCACGAAAAGGACCAGTGAACCCCAAGGAGAAGTACTGGGTCGGATAAAATCCTTTGATTCTAGATATTCCAACTACCTCTTGAGCTCTTGCAACTCCATCGTAGCCATCCTGTAAGGAGGAATTAACACTGATGAAGCTCTTGACACTAGCTCAAAATTTAACTCTAATTCTATGGACAGAGGTAAGCCTGAGAAGTCATCTAGGAAAAAGTCCCTGAAACGATCCACCACTAGAGGGAAATCTTCCAAACATGTTCTGTGATCATCTAGATATAAGTTCGTAATCTAGGCTGTTATTCCACCCAACCCACGATGCTTGGGTCCATCTATACTCACATGGACATCCCATTCACCCTTATATAGAAACCCTCCACCCTCTAGTGATGTGAAACTCAACCTGTGGTGATAGAAATAAAAAAAGTCTTGAAAAGAAACCAACCAGTCCATTCCAAGAATTAAATCAAAGCCCATCATCTCTAAGACATAGAGGTTCCATAGAATGTGACACCCTCCAATCTCAAGGGGGAACTCCTTGCACAGATGCACACCTTCCGTTCCAATCCCTAACAGAGTTTCTAGCATCACAAAATCATAAGTAGTATAAAAATAGATAAAAAATAGTTCCAAAACATCTATATATATAAAACTATGTGTATCACTAGTATCAAAAATCGAAAAAGATAAAAAAGAGGAAACTAGAATAGTACCTATGACTATAGAAGTTCTGAGATCCTGCTCCTACTGGGTCTGTTGCACTACATAATTCTGACCTATACCGCAACTCTAAGACACTACTTGGCTACCCTGAGCTAATCCACCCTTCTATCACTGAGATCCTGGGGTCTGGATACCATGGCCATGACAAGGCCCTTAGCTTGAATGACCTGACGTATTCCAGTTCCTTGATTGGTGAAAAGCTATTGACCCCACTCCTGAATGCAGAGTTGGTGCAGACCCTCTCTCACTAGATTATGGAGGAAACAACCTATAGATACGCTGTAAATGGCCCATATTTCCACAATCTTGGAATTAGATTGGGTCCATTGGTCACTGAGGTTTAGTATGCCCAATCCTTATGCACTGGTAGCACATCACCTGGATACCAGAAGAAAAGTTCTGACTACTCGTATCCCCATGAGAAAGATCCATACGATGCTTCTTGCTTCTAGTCGAGACACTACCGAATCTCAATGCAGAACTGCCCTGGCTCACACCCCTAGATTCCCATCGGTTGATCTCAGTAATCAGAACCTGATTTACAATAGAAGATACAAAAGGCAACTTGAAGACATTAACCTATGATCAGATGTGAAACTTGAGACCTTCCTCGAATCTTTTGTCTTTCGATACGTCATTAACCATCAGAATAGGTGAGAATTTTTGAATCTCAGTAAACCAATAATAATAGTCCATAAATGATAGTGTGACCTACTCTAGGTTCATGAAATCTCAGGCTCGGTCAACCCTCAGCCTCTCGGGAAAATAATAATCAATGAAGACTGCCTGAAAGTCTTCCCATGTCACATTAAAATGACTCCCTTCCAAAGTGATAAAATCCCACAATCTCTTGGAAGAATCAGACAACATATATGTCATGAGATTGACCCTCTTCTAGGGAGGTGTCTCTAGATGCTCAATGATAGTCAACAGTGATTTCAGCCATGATATCACAGCCTATGGTTTTCCATTCTCTAAAAAAATACGTGGATGATACTATTGGAATATACAAATTAGCTCTCCTATAGATGTGGAATCCTGTAGTGCTCCTTATAAGGTCAGAACGAACCTCAAAAATAATTCACAGAATGGTGCATATGTACATGTGTCTGGTATAACAGCTGGTGTTGCAGTTGACACAACTAGAGGATCTATAGGTAGCCCATGGACTACCATTTCTAAAGTATGATAATCACTACTCTCTGGGTGTACAACTCATGGTCATCATGATGAAAATAATCTATAAGGTCAAGAATATGAATTTTTTCTAGCTCATCGTCAATGTTTTCAATTAAAGAGTTCTAAAACAGAATAGGAAAAGATCCTCAATGTTTTAAAAAAATGGACTACACAACAGGGAGAAATTATACATGGCGTGTACCCTTATGCTGTCACATGGTCTTGTGCTACTGCATACCTAGGCGTGTATCAACCCCAGGTACACGATGTGTTCCTCTTGCACACAATGTGTACACAGGACCATCCTCCTATCCATGTACTCCCAAATAGCCCGGTCTACATGGGTTCTACCTGGGTAGACTACATGGCGTGTAACCAGAGTACACAGAGTTTTCTAATCAAAATTCAATAGCCCATGTTTCCTCTCACACGGACTGTTATAGGGTCATTTATTACACGGTGTGCACATGTAATAAATGATGTGTACATCTTAAAACATGGAACACCTTCTTCCCCAAATAGTAAGAACACACAATATGTTATGCTAAACTATATGCCATGTATACTAGGTTTTTCAGGGAAAACCTATATATTTCCATGAAAACCCTTGTTTAGTAGAAAAACCTACCATTGGGATGAAAAATTCTGATACGAGAGGGACCATACTCCCCAAGAATCAATGTTTTTCACCCAACAATAACATATCACAAAATAATTCTATAACAAGTTCCTTTAACATCTACATTTCATCGGTGCATCATTTCCAAATTTATAAATGCCCATACACCTTATGGATTAAAATATGACATCACAACATTATTTATGGCACACAAATAACACAAAAATAGGAAAAACTATCACACCAACTATCACAACAACATCCAATAGATAATGAATCCTATATGGCATGGCATAATGCATGGCATGTGGTTTTAACAAGTGTCTATATGATGAATGAGATGGTATACCCTCATCTAATCATGTTGAAAAAAATAGAACCACAATTGCATTAATAGTAATAGAATAAATCAAGTGCGTCACCAAGCAGTGAAATCAAATCAACTGTAATAATTGAAAAAATAGAAAAATTTAAATATTTGAGGTAACTTGGAATTTCTCTATACATGAGGTAGCTACTCTTGGGTAAAACTATTTACCAAACTCCATTTCCTTCCTATCCCTGTCTGTTGGCTTCAAACAGTAGAAAAAAGAAGAAAATAAATACTTTGACACCACTTTGTAATGTACTGGGTTCATAAGCCACTCAACTAATTCCCCATACCTAGTTGGCCACATGGCCTAAAGTGCATTTCCCCAAACTCCATAGGCATCCAAATAGCAGCGAGGGCCTAGGGTGTGATAATGGGGAAATTACACCCTCATTATCAGAGTGTAACATAGAGAAATAAATAATAAAACTAGTGGAAGCAGTAAGCAACATGGAACTGAAGTAAAAAATTAAAGACAGAAAGATAAGACAACCAGAAGGCATATAATATCAAAATTATGCAGCATGTCACATGTTCTAAGAATATAGAAAAAATAGGATACACTAAAATCAGGTACAATAAAATACAAAGGATCTATAAAACAAAATGAAACTCAGTAGCATTGCATGACTTGGCTTGGTCTCGTGCTCTCCTGCTCCTAAGCAGTAATCAAGTACCTGTATAGGGAGCCTTACCCCTTTCTCCCCTGTAGAAATATAGTCTATTTGGGCCCAAAAGCATGACCGAAATAGGGTGTGAGAAATAAATTCTAGTTGGAAACCACCAAAGGTCGGTTCCAATATTTCAGTGAGTATATGGAACAGTAGTGTACAATAGTAAAATGCAGTAAACTAGCTCGCAATCAAAGGTAAACAATCCTACAAGTATTGTAATTCATTTACATTCATTTAATGTTCTTTAATCAATTAAAATTCATTGAAATATACATGTCTTGGGTTCTAGCCTAAGATTTTCAATCCCCTATATGAAGTGAACACAATAGATACCTCAACAACCAATCTAAACAAAAGAAGTGAATACCGAATCCAAGTTTGTGCTTTGGCTTGGAAGATGCTTCATTAGTAATTCCATTTCAATATGTCTTAGAGAAAATCCCGATGTATCAGCATTTAAGTATATTCAAATCAAGGACAAGACTAATGTATCATCATTTCAGAATGTAGCAGGGAATAGCCTGGTGTATTGGCATTTCATCATGTATCAAGGACTAAGCCCGGTATATCATCATTTCAGCATATTCAGATCCAAGGATGGTGTATTAAAATTTTAGAATATTAAAACCAACACATGTAAATTACAATATTATATGGTTAATAAATAAAACATTTCATGTGGGAAACTCACATAATAAACAATGAATATAATCTGTACTATTACATAGTCTTCAATAATCAACTCACGTGGGAAAAATTTATACAACAAGACTAACATGTGAATTAAACTATCACAAAGCTTTAAAAATCATATTCACATGTGAAAATTCATTTAACAAATTTCATTCCAAAACTACACTTAAAAAGGTAAAAAAGGCAAGACCATTGAAATCCTAGGCCAAACAACTAAACAATGGTCATTTGGGGGAAAACACACCCCTAAGGTGTCCCTCAATTAAACTAATTAAGCCAAAACATGCTTCAATTAATTTATTCAATTACCTAGTGTCATTAGGTACTAACATGGGTCAAATTATCAATAAAGAGACAAACTAAACATGGGATCATGGAAAAACATAACATATAAAAAACATGACATTAAAAAATTATTACGAGACCACCTGCCTTGTCGTAGTACAACTTTCCTCATCCAGCCACAAGCTCCTATTCAAGCCAGAACAACGTAGATCTAAGAAACAATAATAAACAATAAACCTTAAATAACATCCTATAGAATAAGAATTGGGAATAAATGATCAATATTAATATACAGAACACCGATACAGTTCAAATGAAACCAACATCAATCGAATCAGAGTCTAGACGAAGATCTGGGAGAAGGTTGAAATTCCAGCGGTGCTTGTTTTTCAACCCCGTGATCCCATTGTCTAAACTACATAATAGAGAGGTTGCTTCCCATTTTAAGATAAAAACAAAATTACACAGTGTTAAAGTCCATATACACAACATATACATCATTTTACTATTCATTTTGCAACTATTTTCCACCGAATACCTTTCTAAGACCTGCCGACATGACTACACAGCATGTACCAGTAAGTGCATGATGTATATTTGGGTTTTCTTCTTTTCCTTTCCAATATTCCCACACACCATGTATTCCCTTCATAAATGCCCAAACTACATAGAGTTCATTTATAATTAGATGGAGTGTAACCCTAAATCATCCCATGTGACATTATGATCACAATACTTATCTATTTTCCCCTTGTTTTCTCAAGAAAAAAATCATGGAAAAAGAATTAAAATAAACCGAACATCAAAAAGAAGAACCTGGTTCTTACACTTCTTCAAGCCCTTCACATGGTGTACTCCTTGGATTGTTCAAACTATGCCATCATACATCTTTAATTTCATGGTATCGACTCCATTTATCTTAAAGGTGTGATTGTTCCCCATGTACAAAACTTCTTATAAGATAGTTCCATACTAATCAACCCATTCTTGTCGAGATGTCAAGTTCCATGTGGATCCTAAGTTGATTATACACGATTCATTGATATTATTTATACTTATAGTAGTCCTCATAACTTAATTGACTAGTATATCTCTATTATAAAAATAAATCTCTACATTTCTTTCCATTTAATTATTAAGGCTCCCACTATAAACACAATCCATTATCACATCTACCAGGATTTATCCAATTGTCACTCTGAAATCATCCTTCCAAAACATTTCCCACATCTTCATTTCCCCCAATAGAAAATTTTCCCCATGGAATTTTTTGATATCGAATTTCACCACCATTTGGACATATCATCAGTCCATAACCTCTACTATTTCACAACGGTGTATTTAAAAATCTCAATAATTTGTTTTCATGTGAAAGATCAAAAAGATTTGAAATCACATATCATACTCAAATTAATGAGAATTATTAATAATAGAAAACCCGAACAACATCAGGATAGAAACTTCATCTAATACTACCTGTTAGGATTGAAAATGACTGGCCTACCAGTGAAACAATAATAAAAAGATAAAATAATGTGAAAAAATGTGGAAATAAATGGCCCCAGATGTAATGTGGAAAACCCCCCAAAATGAAAGTGGTAAAAAACAACGGGAAAATAGATGGATCACTATGGGTAAAAGTGGGATAACACTCCCTTACTATCACAAGGAGAAAAATCTCATTAATATATATCTTGAATAAGTGGGTAAACCACAAATAAAACTCCACACTCAAATTGATGAACTAATGATGAGATGGTGAAGCTGATGAGAAACCCTTGGGGAATCCACTTCCTTTTATAGGAAATCCTCCACCTTGTTTCCTCTCTCCATTTTATGGTTGGTGGGGTTGGCCACCCACCACATATTCTAATCGAGCTCACCTACCTTAATAAAAACAATGGGGTGGTTCCATCCAGAATAAAAAAAACTATCGACAATTTCTTTGAGGGATAAGAGAGAACAAAGAAATATTCACCACAAAAAATGTCTAACCATTTCATGAAAACATTTCTAAAGGGATAAATATGTAAATAATGAAAGAAAAAGGAAATAAATTGATCATTTTAGCTATTTATAGAGTAGGGTAAGAAGATTATCAAAGCTAGAACCACCTAGAATATATGATGTGTAAATAATATGCATCTACACATGGAGTGATCTGATGATACATAAGATATCTCTACAGTTTCTATTATGTCTTTTAAAAATATAATAATATCATAATGACTAGGGTTTGACTCTTCACCAATGACAAAGTATTGTGACACTTTTTTATTTGTTTATAATTTTTTCTATTTTCTTTTCATGGATGCTTAGAGTGTAGAGGTGATTTTTTCTCTAATCACCTGAAAGATATATATATATATATATATATATCCATGATTTATTGGTACAAGAATATTCTTATTTATAATATAATTTTCATTTATTTTAGCTATTTTATTTTTAATTAAAATTCGAGTAGTTGGGGGTTGATGAGATGACTGATTAGGTCTGTTACTTAGTCTTTAGTACATCTTATTATAGTGAGTGTGTGAATGAAGTGGTGGCAGGAGTTACTCATTATTCATATTATTTACCTCCCATAATTGATTTATCATTTAAAAATATAGTTTTCTCTTATTAATCACATAAAAAAACGGTTAAGTGAAGCATTTGATATGAAATTTTAGTTCGATGGTAATAATTATAAAAGGAGGAATGTGTGTGTGTGGGCATGCATGGTTATATGTGATTCATGTGATCAATTCGTTAGAAATAGAATGTAGGTTGATGTTTGGGTTTTGAGTCTACCCAATGAGTGGTTTTGGAAAGAAATCATTTCAATTGAAATGTGATAGAGTGAATAGGTAGATTCCTAGGTTCGGCCACCTCTCACCCTTATGTGTGCATTTTTCTTTATTTTATTTTTTATAAATTTCAAATCATCACTATACTCAGTTCAAATCCATTCAATATATTCAAAAAAAAAAAAAAATATTGAAATAATTTAAAATTCATTGAGTTATCATTGATTTTCACTTGGATAAAACCAGTGGGGTACATTATACAATACTCTTATTGAGTTTTTAAAAGGCATTGATAATGGGTTTTTTAAGAATCTCTATTCATCAAAGATACATTACTGAATAATATCAAACCTTTTTATAGGTATTTAGATTTAATTTAGACAATATTAAACCATATAATATGTATTGATGATATATTAAATAATTATAATTTCAGAAAAAACTCATAAATATTTTAAACTATAGGTTTGACTAGTTAGAAAGGGAACAAATGTTACACTGAAAAAATTTAAATTATGATAAAAAATAGATATGTGTTACTAAATAATAATATTTCAGATTTTTTCATTGAATAATTAATATTGTGATCAAATAAATGAAAAATTCATTAGGCTTTCAATGAGACTATTTTTTTACTAAAACGGTTACTAGATGGGTTATAGTCATGCAAGTACACACACATTTTCATATAATTATTTTTTTTAATTTTGTGTATATAAAAATTAATAGCTAATATACCCTTGTGAAGACCATGAATGTTGAAAATAAAGCTAAACTGTGAAGTG
Organism: Viscum album; assembly: GCA_963277665.1. NCBI lineage: Eukaryota > Viridiplantae > Streptophyta > Magnoliopsida > Santalales > Viscaceae > Viscum > Viscum album. The sequence goes on along the minus strand of OY728147.1, from coordinate 1,687,463,465 downwards.
ATATAAAGTTTTGGGCTTCTGTTCCTCTATGAATGGATAATAAATTCTATGATGACAATATTAATGACTTCCTGTTCCACAAAATATATCATAAAGAAGGATTGAGAACAAGAAATAGAAATGTATTTGAACTTGTTGATGTGGGATAATAATTAAATCCTATTGATATCATCAAATTAAACTATTATGGTTAATATTAAATTGTGTTATTTGAATTCAAGTGGATAAACATTCACATGGGTATAAAAAAAGGAATAATTACATTTTACTTCTATCAATTTCTTTTTCCTGATCAATACTAGCAAACATGAAAAAAATATTATATTTATCTTGGATTCATAAGTTAAAATGTTATATTTTTTGGATGATAAATCACATGAAGGTAAAAGTGTTTTTTTACACTTAAAATAGAGTGACTTGTATTCCGTGAGTGAAAAAGATGAAGTTGAATATTATGATAGTGAACCTCATAAAAAATAAAACATTGAATATTTTGTCCCTATCATTTTTAAAAGGTAGAAATCATAAGTGAGTGTAAAAATTAATAATTATTATTATAAATCGTGGTAGATAGTAGTGTGGATTATGAAAATGGATTTGAAGATAAAGATAAATGAACACTTACATTGGTAATTTCACTCTATCACACTTTTAAATAAACAAGTGTTTTTTGTTTTTAAATTTTAAATGTTTAACATATTATATATTATATATTATTTAATTTTTTTTGTATAAATCTCATGGATAAAAAAATTTATATCTTTATTCATCATTTACTAGGTTGTTGTTATTTTCATACATATACATTGTTTTATTTTATTATTTTTTGTCATTTATAATTGTTTTACTTATTCTTTTTTATAAGATATGTGGTAGTAATAAATATAAAATTATTTATTTTTTATATTCTAAAGGATTATAGGCACAATTATATAGGAAATTATCGATCATATGTTCATTCTGTAGAGGTAAATTTCAAATTCAATTTATGAAAATTGTGACCAAAATGAAAGTTACAATTTTTATATATGAAAATATTTTCTTCATGTTTATATATTTATATTGTTTTGGTTATAATAATGAAACCATAAAGAGTATGTTATTTTTTTTCTAACATTGACACATCGAAACTGATTAATATTAATTATTTAGTTAATTTTCATGAATCTAATTCATTGTGAGATATTTTTTACTTTTAGTTAGTTTTATTTGGTCTAATTTTTCATATAGAAAATAAGTGATATATTATTTGTTTTATTTTTAATTGGTTTGGGTTATTGAAATTGGTTTTATATTCTATGTATAATAAACGAGATATGTTTTTCAATTAGTTTATTTTTAACACCCCTTGCATGTAATTTTTTCTAATAGTTTTGATTATATTAATTTTTCATGCTATTAACTAGTGAATGTTTATATCTCATTTCATGATAATTTTACTCCAGAATGGTGATTAGTGTGATTTTGTTTAATTTTTTGGGGCACTATAGATGATATATATTGGAATTAGGTAGGGTATTAAGCCTATTGAATGAAGACACTATTTATAGAGAAGTCATGATGATTTCAAGTTTTTGTGATATATTTGTTAAATATTTCCATGGATTATATTATAATGGTTGTTTATTTTACTCATTTTTTCTTATTTTTGTGATGTTTTCATTTTATTTGATATGATGGTGTTACCATCGGTTTCATTTAGGATGAGGCTATAAATATAGACAAATGTGGTGGGACAATAGTGAAGTTGGTGGAATAATGGATGTGATGATTGGGGGTGGATGTTTTTTGATGTTATGCTATTTGTGTGATTAGTGATTGTACGATAATGTTTGTATGTGAATTGACTATGTGTTGTATGTTTTTTGAATTCTTTTGATATATATATATATATATTAGTGTTCTATATTATTATGTAATATTTTATTTTTATTTTTAAATTTATTAATGTTTAGTTAAATTTCATTTTTTATTATTTTTTAATTATTTATTTTATTAGCATTTTAGTGTTTTAGTCTCATTACTGGTAAAAAAACCACCACTAGAAAATCTTAACAGTGTTTTTTATACAAATTCTAAAAAATAAGACAATAAATATATTATTTTATAAAGATTTTAGTTTTTTTTCAAATTTTTTATAAAATAATTTTATGATTTAAAACATCATTAAATGAACATAAAACTGCTATTAAATTGAAAAAGGTACACATTTTTATATTACTAAAAAATTAAAATAAATCACATAATATAAATTAATGATAGTGATATAAACTATTTTTTATTAAGCCACTATTAAATAGAGTAGTAATAATTAAACAATCATTATACCTTTTGTTATTATAGTGTGGGGTTTGGGTAAACACTTTTATTGATTTGAATCATTTAATGCATCAACAAGTTATTTTCACATTGAGTCAATGGGTATATTATTTAATAAGAATCTTAGAAAATTACTTTTTACTCACCCACTAACAGGAACACTTTAATACCAATGGTTTCAAATTTCATTGAAGGTTATTGGGTGATAGTGTTGGAATAACTATTTAGATGGTGTCATGGGGTTTTTTGAGAAAGTGAATTTTTAGATAGTTCATATAAATACTTATTTTAATTTTTTTGATATATATTGATTTATATTAACATTTTTTACATTGATATATTTTTTAGTTATTATTATTAAGGTATATTGAGGATGTATAAAGTAGAATATCTGCCAAGGTTTTCATATAGATGGATTATAATATTAAAATATTGTTATTAAAAGGTTAATTTCTTCCATAATTGTGAGTATATTGCCTTGGTACTATTATTCATCTATCTACCTATTATAGGTGGGTTTGAGGTGTCACTCTATGTTTCATCATGAACTTAAAGAGGGATTTTAGTGACTATATGTTATTACATGTTAATACGCCGACCTCCCGGATTCATCTGTCACAACATAAACCAATAAAAACCCATATTAGTCTAATTATGATACTAATAATTACATTATAATCCTACATTGAAATTTATAGTGATTGGTTACATTATTTAAGTATATAAGTTCTCATTTGTTTGTCATTACCCTTTAAATGTAATTTTATTATATTAACAAATAAAAAAACCTTAATATGAATAATGTAATTAATTTCTATTGATAAAAATGATGATTAGATAGTAATATACACAAATATCAGACAATATTTTGAAATAGAAAATAAAACCACAATGATATAATAAACATAAAATAAAATGTCTGGTTTATATAAAATTAAAAAGGAAATAATCCCCAAATCCCATAAACGCACTATATTTATGCTAATATTTCTTAAAACTCCCGTATTTTCACTATTATAAGTAAAAAATAAAAATAATTTTAGAATAATTATATTTTTTCTTTATTTTTAGAAACATACAATAGTGTCAATATAATAAGAACATGCCGATGTATCTATTGAATGAAATAAGTAATTTATAGTAACCTTAAAAACCTATTTATTTATACCCAAAATAACAACAAACATATTTTCCTATATATATATATAATATAATAAACACCACTAAAAATATATATCAATTGGTTCCCCATGAATAGATACTATAGTAAACCATATCTTTCATAAATAAATAATACATCATTTTAGTTGAATATTATTTACAAAATATTATGATTCATGTCAGTATTGTAAGGGTTTAGTGTCTTTGAATACAAGATACATAAATATCTTATTCATGAAATATCATCAACATCTCCCACAAAAAACACTTATTATATTTACCATACTTAAAAAATTTATTCATAACCTGGGGAAAGGAGACATAAGAAAGGGTGAGATGAGACGATCAGTAAAGTTAAAAATGAGAGATATTAATTGACAATCAAATACACGTATTAGATAAGAATAATTGTTTGAGAATATGAGATTAAAATTTAAAAAATATATCTAGAAAATCAAATATCGTATTCATGAGTCATGGTATAATGATTGGTAGTTCATAAGACATAAATCATAAAGGAATCAAATAACATCAACCATGAGAGCCTAACATTGGAACAATACATTAGTTTTTGGAATATAAATAAGCATATAAAATCATTTATTTAGTCAAGGATCACTACCAAGACTATAATAGTGGATTGGGTTTACCCCACACTGCATCATATACTTATTCAAGGTTCACTCCCAATACTATTATAGTGGAAAAAGTCCCTTACTAAAACTGGTTCACTACGTATCTCATCATATCCATAATCAAGGTTCACTCAAAAGACTATTACAGTGTATACATCCATTACAGAACTAGGTTTACTCCCCATTACATCATATCCATAGTCAATGTTCACTCCCAAGATTATTATAGTGGGAAAATTCCCTTACAAAAATCGGATTACTATCCATTCCATACATTATTATCTCAAGAGATATCCATATTTACCTAATGCATTTGAGGGACATATAATTTTGGGAAATCCTTTTACATAACGAAAATAATACATATAATTAAAAAAATATCATAAATCAGTCATGACATATCATAACACATTGAAAGGAAGTAGGTTTAATAAACATTTTGACATTTCGTCATAGTGTAACCCAAGGAAAATAAAAATGTTTCATAAATATCTCATAATCATAATAAAAAACCTTATATTTGAATAATAATGATGGTATCATTTGATCATATCTATATTAAAGTGTAATTATTATCAAAGGATATTATCATAGATGTAAAATCCATTTAAAGATCATTTTATTATTTCTTTAGGAAAATAACTTTTCCATTTTAAAATCACTTATTTTTAAAAAGTATTTATAAAATATTAAGAGAAAAATTTTCTTTTAAAAAAATTATTGATACATGTAAAAGAATCATTAAAACATCGAGTGGTCATGATGGTGGGAAATTATCTTCATGTCCTAACAATTAAAGAAAGGATTATTTTTATACATTTAGTAAAAAGTAACTCATTTGAAAAATGATAAGAACACTATCTTTAAAACATTTTCGTAAAAATTGAATGATGGGTGAAATTTAATTTAAATAATAATTAGAGATTATTCAAAAACATTATTGAAAAGATTGAAAATATGGACACATAAATTTTTTTTTGACTGAAGAGATAAATAAATTCATTTTTTCATAAAACAATTTATTGGTCTCTTGAGTACATAAAGAAAGGAAAATTAAAGGAAAGAAATTATTCTCTATAAATAACTAAAGGAGAATAAAATTCATGTGTTTCTTGAGAGATATATCATATAATATCATTATCATAAGCTTAATTACAAGTAATCCTGGTAAACTATGATATTGTAACATAAAACCCTGGAAACTTTGGAAATATTCGTATCCAAACCTCATGAAATTGAGAACCTTATATGGATTTTTAAAACACAATAATTTTTATGAAATAACCATAAAATAAATTCATGGGAAGTATATAAACTAAAAAAAGGAAAATAGTGGTGAATACTGTTTAAGTCTCTTAGTGATAAATGTGAGATGAGAAAAAAATACCTCAATTTCAACTTTATTTGAAAGTGATTTAATCTCATATATAAATAATTTTATACCACTCTAAGATGATGTTAGTTCAACAATATACTACTAGTTCAACCCTACGACTGTTATGTTCTACTGTTTGGTTGTGCGACTTCCATGTAGAGCTACCACCAGTAGCTGCTACCATCACTCAATGAAACCATAAGTTTAACGGTGATACCACCAGAGAAATCTACCATTATAAGTATCTACCATAAAAAAATAAATACACTAGAGATATACTTTCATATGGATCTACTTCCAAAATGTGATAATTTCTAGAACATCCATCACCAGTTCAATGATTCTACAACCAAAGAAGAGATATCATTAATAAATCTACCACCAAAGAGATACTGTAACTACCAAAAAGTAATTTAAAAATTTATTATCCAACGGATATTTTAAAATTTTAATTTTGGATAGAATCAAATGGATTTCAGAAATAATATTCTTAAATAACTATACGACTAACTTAAATATAAGTTCGTACTTTTTTAGATCAAATTATTAGTATGAGGATCCTTATTTTTTCCATTATTATCTTGCGAAAAATAATTTTTCCTAAAGTACTATAATGTTTGAATAAGATACCTCATGCATGTAGAGGGGAATAATAGAAAATTAATGTTCCTATAATAATATAATTTTACACACTAGAATAAATTTAACAATAGGTAGATGTGTTTAAGATCTCTTTGGAAAATCAAAGACTGAAATCAGAAGTTTTCAATATTTCCACAATCCTCTATTTTATTGAACTTTATGTGAAATGTGATTGAGCTCCTCTAAATGAAAAATTCATGGACTCAAAAAAAGTGAATCTTTATGGACTTAGAAGTATTACATTTTGTCTTCACTAATCTCTTTCTCTTTCTATTTAGGCTTTAAATTCGAGATATTTTTTTTACTCTATCTATTTGTAAAACACAATTTCCTATGCCAAACTAGAGAGTTATTAACTAAGTATATCTATTTTATTCATATTTATTCCCACATATAACTAAATAAGAGGTATTTTATGACATGTACTTATTTTATCCTATGAATAACTTTATCAGAGGGTTTTTCCTAGACAACATTATTTTCTCTTGTTTATTATTCCCAATATAGGGTTTGGATTAGTTAATTTTATAATAAGATCTTTGGTAGTGTGTTATTTTTATTTAGAGGGGATTAAGTTTTGGTTTGAGACTGAAACCCTTGTTAAATTTCACCATGATTTATTTTCTACAACCTATTTAATTGTCTTTCCCTTATTTTAAATAAAACTAGTTTCAGTTTTATTAACTTTTTAAATAAAATTACTCCAATAGTTAACTTAAACTAGCATTTTATATAAAATTTTAGATATGGATAGATTATTTTAAAAAGTTAACATATTTTAAAAATTATTTTAACTGAGCAGTGATCAATATTTTGAAAATATTTTACAGAGATAAAATTATATAATCTTTATATTTTGTTTCAACAAGGAATTTTATTAAATTATGGGATTTAAGATTTTAAATTGTTTTTAAATATAAATTTTATTGGAATCTAAATTCACCCCCGCTTGAGTTGTCCAATAGGACCAATATTTTTTATTAGAGAATTTTTATGAAAATGATTTTTACACTGATCAAGTTTTTCAGGAGATATTAAATTTTTGTTTTTTCTAAATTTATATCTTTAGTGATAATAATAATATTTTGGGAATGGAAATAAATTCAGACTCTTTAGTTTAACGAAAAAAAATATTCTCAATGAAAAATAATGATAAAAATTCATTTATAAATCACAGGATTTGATATATGGATTTTTATTGAAGATAAACATGAAAAAGATAATGCTCCTAAAAAATATTAGAATGATGTCACTAAGTCATCATATTATTTTAACTATAAAGCTATAAATACCTTGTACTATGATTTAAGTGGGGATTTATTTAAAATAATTTATTGTTATTCTTATAATTTTTAAATTTGAGATAATCTTGCTAAATATAATGAAGGAACTTCAAGTTTGAAAAATATTCACTTAAATACTTGTACTATTTAATATGATACTTCTAAGAAAAATACTGATGAATTCATTTCTAAAATATATCTCTAGTTTAATGAAATAGTCATCATGATGAACATAATGGTAAATATAATTTTCTTATAAGGATTGATTTATGAAACTTAATAAATGTTTACTAGTCAGATTGAGAGGAACATTTGTATCGATCAGAGAATCTCGTGACATCAGTACACTACTAGTGAATGATTTAATCAGAAAATTCATGACGTAAAAATAAGGATTACAATTGAAAATGGAGGAAATATATGAAAAAATAGGAAGTATTTAACCTTCAAGAATTATGTCTCAAAATTAAAAGATAATGTCAATATTGAAAGTTCAATTAATGAAGAAAAATCACAATCACACAGAGATGAAGAGATGGATCATATAACTAAGAAATTCAAGAAATTATATATAAATAATAAGTTATTCAATAAATAAAAATATGTTGGTAGGTATTATAGAAATTTAAACTGGATAAAGAAGTGAAAAAAGGATGATTACTCAAAATAAATAACCCTCTTTGATTGTAAGAGAAAATGATACATCAAAGAAAACTGTCCAAAGTTTAAATACAACAAAAAGTATGAGGAAAAATTCAAAAGGTATAAAAAGGATATGAAAATGACTTGATGTACCTCTAAGGATACCTAAATTGATTTAGACTCATGCCTAGAATAGATAAATGACAAAGATATTATGTGTTTTATGGCAAACATATCTAAGTTATTGAAGGTTTTTTAATATCATGTACATAATTCTATTTCTTATGAGACTAATAAAATGATGTATAAAATGTGGCCAATGTTGACCTATTTGGATATAATAATATTTTGGAATAGACACTCAATGAATTGATGTATAATTATAAACTTTTAAAGAAACATCATGCTTTATCTACTAACTTTAAACCTGATCTTACTATAGAAAAGGATAAGAATGCTCAACTACTTAAAAATAAAATGAGACGAAGTTATCTAATAATAAATTAAAGGATGATATAGAAACATTTACTAATGGAATTAAAACATTAACAGAGATTATAGGAAAACAAAAAACTCCTAAATATACTACCAAAATAGGTTACCAACCTGGAAAAAAGAAAATATATAAGAATAGATATGTACCAATCTTTAGTTTAGATTTTTTACTAATATTTATTTTTCTATTATAACTAATAAGGTTTTTTATTTCAAAAAGGCTAATAGATACCTTTAGGAAAATAGTAAAACAATTAGGGATTCCCAAAGCACTTTTTTGTAATATCTATGGACAAAAGAAAATATGGGCACCAAAATATATTTTTTAAATATATTTTGTTGGAACCCTACTTGAAAAGATCCAATAAGATATTATGGTATCTGGATAGTAGATTTTCTAGGAATATTAAAAGGGACTAATTGATCTTTAAGAATCTAATTAATGTGGATGGTGACCATGTCACCTTTGGTGACAATACCAAAGGAATAATAATTGGACTCAGTCAAATTGGAAACATGAGTATAATTTCATTTTTCAGGATTTTATTTATAGATGGATTAAAATATATACTTATTATCATTTAAAAATTATGTGATGATGGTTATGATGTTAATTTTTAAAACATTTCATGAAATGTTTTTGATTCAAAACATGCTTTAATTTTTAATGATATTATAAATGATAATGTTAATAAAATTGATTTAAATTATTTATTTTCTCAGAATATTTCTTATTTAAGATCGTTTCAAAAATAATCATGGATATGGTTTAAGATACTAGATGATTTAAATTTACACTCACATAAAAATTAGAATAATACAGGATTAGTTATTGATCAACCCAAACTATAATTTCTGATAAACAAAGTCTATTATCCCTATCAAAAGGGAAAGCCATACAAAATATCTTTCAAAACAAATAAAGAAGTCCCAACTTCCAAAAACTTTGAGTAAGTTCACATGGATTTTTTTTGGACCCTCTAGAGTTTCTAGTTTAGCAAGAAAAAATTATGCTTATGTTACGATGGATAATTATTCAATATATTAATTAGTGTTTTTACTTATACTTAAAAGTGAATCTCCTTCCTATTTTTCTAAATATACTAGTTCTATAAAAAATCTAAATGTACATATAATTGATAACTTAGGAAGTGATTGTGGGGTTGAGTTTGAAAATCAATAGTTTGAATCATTATGATCAAAACATGTCTATATTCATAACTTTTATACTCACATGATCCAATAACTGAATGATGTATTAGAAAGGAGAAATAAAATCCTTTAAAAAATTTCCCACACCATGATCAATTAGTATGAATTCACTATATATTTTTGGGAAGAAGTTATGAAGAAAACTTTATTAATAACTAATAAAATCCTAATTAGACCTATTTTAAAGAAAACCCATTTTAAATTATGGAATGGTAGAAAAGAAATTAATTACATTTGAGTTTTTGGATATAAATTACTTATACTAGACAAGAAATATATTTTAGATATGTTACCTTCCAAAAGGGATGATGAAATGTTTCTTAGTTATTCTAAAACTAGTAAATAATATAGGCTATTTAATAAAAGAACTATGATTTTGAAGTGATATATATATGATAAATTTTATGAGATAGATCCACATAAGCATAAGACCTATTTAGAAAATTTGGAGGATGATCTTTTAATTTGGAAATTAATGCTAAACCTAGTGATAATTCTGATAAACCTCATATAGAAATAGCTCATAGTTTTGATTAATAACATGAATATGAACCTATAGATACAAATTAGGTTTCAAACACATATTTTCCTAAAGTTATTTTCACTCATAAATATAATCCATTAGATGATTTTTTAATTGAGCTAGATAAAGGGACATACACTATAGCTTCACTAAGAAACAATGTTGAACATGAATATTTCTTATCAAAACTTGATCATAAGAACATTGAAACCACTAATGATGAATTCTAGGTAAAGGAAATAAAATAAGTGTTCAATTAATTTGATATAAATACATTCTAGTAACTAGTTTAAAATACCAAATTCTACCTAACTATTGGACCTAAATCAGTGTTTATAAATAATATTTATGATTTAGGCACAATAATGATAAATAAATCAATAAGGGTTGAACAAGGATATAGTAAATAATAAGGTATTTTCTATGATGGTACCTTTTCTCTAGTAGTTTTACTAGAAGCCATAAAAATGTTTCCTACCTATGTAGAATATTTCAATTTCAAACTATATCAAATATATGTAAAGAGTAAATTCTTAAATGGTTATATAGTTTAGGATGATTTTGTTAAAAAACCCCCTTGATTTCAAAACACTCACTTTCCAAATCATGTTTCCAAATTAACCAATACTTTATATGAATTAAATCAAGATCTTAGATATTGGTATGATAGGACCATTTCTTTTATGATTTTAAAAGGTTTAACTAAAAGAATAATTGAACCTATATTATTTATTAAAATAATTAATTATTTTTGTTTTACAAATCTTGATTGAGGATATTATTTTTTGATATTCAAGAAATTATTAGTGTACTAGAATTTTCAAAAATTATGCAAAGTGAATTTCAAATGAGTTTAATGGGTGAAATAAAATTCTTTATTGGTTTTTAAAATTTTCAAAATTAATAAGGAATTATTTTAAATCAAAGAAAGTAAACTGAAATTATTTAAATATTTTTGGCATGGATAGAACTAAAGGTAGTGATACTCCCCTGATTGCTTGCTATAAATTGGATCTTGATAAAATTGGGAAAATAATTGATCAAATCACTTACAAAGGACTAATTGGACTCTTACTATATATAACTGCCAGGTGACCTGATATATTTTTTAGTGTGTGTATGTTTTCCCATTTCTAAGAAAATCCAAAATAGTCACATTTTCTTAATATCAAAATATTTTTTAAATTCATCAAATGTATAACCAATTTAGGACTATTATATTCTATAGGAAAAGAATTTAACTTAGTTAATTATTTAGATGCTTACTTTTTTGGTTGTATGTTAGAAAAAAAGAACCCAGGGAACATGTCACATTTTTTGAAAGTCTCTATTTTGATATGGTATGAAGAAACTAAATTCTCTTTGTTTATCCATTTCTAAAGATTAGTACATAGTTACAAGAAATTATTGTGAGGATATTATGTGGATAAAAAACACATTACTAGAATATGGGTATCAATTTTGACATATCCCTATAAATTGTGATAATAAAAGTACTATAAAAATTTACAAGAATCCTCTATCTTATTCAGAACCGAACACATTGATATAATACATCACTTTTTGAGTGACCATTTTCAAAAGGGTCATATAAATCTTGAGTTCATAGGTACTGAACATTAGAATTCTAAAATATTCATAAAGCCTTTCAATTTTTATAGATTTATCTATATCAGACATGATTTTGGAATAATTAGTTTTGTTTCATATTTTATTATTAGATTTATTTTGGTTCTTATAGAAAAATATTTCTAGACTCGTACTACCATTTTTATATAGAATAGGTAACCACTATTGGTATCTTCCATTTGTATCAACTTTTTCATACTACCATATTCATGCTATCAGAACATTGGACAATAAGATAATACTGTGACATGGTACCACTACGTTCTAATGTTCAGAGCTATAGTGATAAAATTCAATCGTATGCTATCAGGAGTATGTACCATTATGATCTACAGTTCCTTGCGCTGTCTTTTCTACTTTATATGATTTAAAATATTATTGGGATTGTTTAAAATTTATTTATATTATAATTATTTTTGATTTTAAATCCCTAAATAATAAAATTTTCTTATAATTAGAGTATTATGAACCCTCCTTTATCCACCTCTGTTGAACACATTTTACATTCCCTCTCAGCCTACGACCCTCTTTCTTCTTCCTTTTCCCCTCAAAATAGTGTATAAATAGTGAGAGTGAATTACCTTACTCTATATCATAATGAGACATATACCTTGAAGATATCTAGAGGTGAATCTAGTTTACTTGTTGTCAAAATGAAGAACCATCAACTAACATATTAATATGTCATTTCTGAAAATGAAAGAGATGTTGCATGGATGAGTTTGAGAAAATTTCTCATGGTTAATGTGATATAGTACAAGGGATGTTTCTAATGATTATCAATAAATTATCGACCATTCTATCCTAGATCACTTCATGAGTTTTATTGGTTTTCATAGTAGTAGTTTTTAGATAAAATGGTCATTGTAAAGACTATGATAGATGGTAATGAACTGATCTTTTCTTTGAAGCAATTTTAATGGTGTTTAAGTGTCCTTGAAAAATTTCAGGAACAAGTTTTGTTTTGGTTGTATTTACTATCAATAGATCAATATGATGATTATTTTGAAGAAAAAAGTATGTTGAGAAGATTATGGATGCAAATTCAGATTGAAGAACATTTGAAATTGGATAAAAAAAATCTAGACGAGTCAATAAAATCCATTAAATTGGGATGTTGATAAAAATTTAAAAGCTGGTGGAAATCATATTCACCATTGTAACTAGGAAATATTTTATTACTGATTAGTTTTTCTACCAAATAAGATAAGAAAATAACTTCACTTTGTAAAATATTATGGCCAGACTCAAAAATTTTATTCAAGAATTCATCATAGTTGGATATTCTAAGTCACAATAATTTAGAAAGTACATCATATTCAGAAGATGTTTGCTGTAATAAAAGGATCATTGAATCAACCTTGGGTTTAATAAAAAATATATCATTGTAATGATATTTTTTTCATAATGATGTTCATATTGTAATGGGGTTCTGATCATAATCAGATTTATCATGGATTTGATATAAATCAGATGCTGATTTGTTGATTTGTATTTCACAAATATCAAAAGCTGTAATACTTGTAATTCTAGATTGATGAAATAAAGGGAGAGAAGCAGTGTTTTCCAATCATATTTAAATTAATCATACTAAGTCTAGTTAGAAATAAAGAATGTTACTGGAATAATAGGAATTTTTAATACTTCCTAATGAAAGTAAGAAGATGATAGAAGGTAGGGAAGTTACAATACATTCCATGGTAAGCAAAACATTTATAAAGATAATATTCAATATATCTAATATCATGAAGGAAGTCATGATATTTTCTAAAAGTTTGAACAAGACGAAAGTAGGGGAAGATGAAGCTTTCCTGTCTCTAGATCATCATAATGATCTTTCTAAATAATTTTATTAAATGTTGAGGGGGATGATTGTAATGAAGGTTCTTGTTTTTGGTTAAAAAAAGCAAATATTTTTTAATTCTTGATCAATTAATTTGATGATAATAATATTCAAAAAGAAAAGAAGCCACTATTAGTGATCTGTTAGATGTAGTGTGTCATCGTATTCATAAAAGGTAGAGTTTTTTTGTGTAGGAAAAGTCATTGGTATGATATTCAACAGGGAAAGAAGTTTCTGAAGTTGAAGCTGCTGATATCGGTCCATTAGACTCTGTATTCCATCGTAATCATCCAAGGAATAATTTTTTTGGGACCAGTGAATGAAATGAAAAATAAATGTACGTGGTAAAAAATATAAAGAATAATTTCAGATATTTATCAATAATTAAGTCAACCATTTAAACTGGTTTGAATTTTTTTTATCATTATAGTTTTTCAAGGGAAGAGATGAAGAAGAATCGATTATTTTATAATTTTATTCATCATAATGAGAAATATCATAGTGACAAATCAGAATGGGAAATAAGAATTGGGCTGATGTTTTTAAAGAATGTATGAAATATATATGAAGCTGTTAGAAGATTTGAGAAGGTTCAAGAAGTTTAAGTATGAGTTTATGAATCCAAGATGCACCTGAAATTCAAAGTAACATTTATATTTTAAAAACTTGAATACGGAAGATTTTTTTTAGGAATCTCACCTAAACCATTTTTGGAGAGAGTGTAAAAGGGTATGTACTTTGTAATTTCTGATAGAAGTACTATTCATGAGTGATAAATAGAAGGTGGAGAACAAAATAATTTTTTAGAGAGAATATGTTTCCATATTGGGATTACCTAATTTTATTTCCCGGATAGAAGAAACATAGAAGAAGAGAAAAGATTATATTCAAGGGTTCTATATTGAGAAATTATACTTAGCAATTGTATTGGGATTTAAAGAATCAGACATAAGTGGTTCATAATTGTCTCAATCATATTCTGATAGACATGTACATTTTTTTGTATTGAGCAATCAGACTTGGGAATCAGAATGTTTTTTTACAATGTAAATGAAGTTATTACCAGATTGTAAATAAGAAAGTGAAGAATTATTTTGAAAGATCATATTTTTTAAAGTTGATCAAGAAGCACTATAACATGTTTATTACACAAACTTTATTATATAATTTCTTCTATAGATAGAACACATACTATTGGATTGTTTACATAGTGATACATGAGTGTATGGGCATATTCTACTAATTGCATTCCGTTAAAAAGGATTGTTTTCTAGTGGATTGTATGGTATTGGATTATTTCCAAAATATACCAAGGGAATAACTATTCTAGTTGAATAGTGATCCTTGTAAATAATTTAATTCCTATGGATGTGTGTTTAATTGTTTTCAGTAGGGAAATAAATCCATAACTGGAGGTCATGGTTGTTTCACAAGTAATGAGACATAAAAGAAAAAGATATCACTAATTCACCCTCCCCCTCTTAGTGATAGAATTATATTGACTGGGAAATTACAAAAAAGGCATATATAAAGACTATCAAGGTATTTACTAATTAACTATGAGAACTTTGTATTTGAGGATTCACTGCTAGAGTTAAAAAGAAATGATACTCGACAAAGATCTACAACAGTAGATATTGATGTTGAATGCTGATTGTTGTTCAAGTTTATACAACACATGATATGTCCTCTCAAGGTATATTTAAGCATCACGAGGTATCCAAATATCCTTTTCTTATTTCTTATGAAAATAGGAGATGTGATTTTCTTTAGAAATCTGATTGTCTATATGATAAAGTTAGGAATGTCCACTTAAAGGTCAAACTCATTAGCTTACCCCAAATCGATATCTTTTATATTGGAAGCCAAAGGTTTAGTGCCTAAAGGTCAAGATAATGTGATTATATGTGGTGGATTTTGCCTAAGTTATGTAACCTATAAAAGGATGAGGGTAAATTGGAACCCTTATTTGAAGAATTGTGTGGTTAATAATGATAATATTTATGAGATGTCTAACATAATATTGTATCCTTCCAAACCTAGAGACATGGTTAACCCTGGATTAGAGACAAATAAGGTAGTAGAGTATTCCTATGATGAAGAAGTTGAGGAATAATTTTGAGAGTATATATATGAGGGAAAGAAATCAGTATATGGGTCAGTGGAAGAGGGTAGTGATATTGATGTGGATGATATCCCCATAGTACCATTTGGAGTGTCTATTCCTCCTCTCTTCCTTCCCACCAAAGTGAGATCGTTGATTGAAGATGATGAGTCATAAGAAAATAAGGTATATAATTCTAATTAGGTTAAGATATCTTCTTATAATATTCTAGAATATTTGGTTTTACTTTTAGATGGCTCTAAGTATGATTTTGATTGAGGTAATGAGGATGATAAATCATAGCCTTATTAGACTATGGTAGAATCTGGAAGATTTTATAGAGTCTTTTTTACGGTGTGCCACCTTCTCCAAGTTCTATATATGATTAAAATGGTAAATATTATCCAAACCTTTATCCGTATAAGTTTATATAATCCATACTTAACCAATTTTCTCTAATAGATATAAGGATGGATCACTTACTAAGGGGTAAATCGCTAGAATTTTCATAGATTATGCTGGAGTATTTTGATTTAGATGATAATGATGATGATGATTAAAGTCGTCCAGGAGATCATTATGGAACTTTCATTTCCATTTAGTTGATGGATCCTAATGTACCTCTAGTGGAGTGGAATGATGCAGAATATTTGTTGGAATATTTTCCATCTGGATATCCTACTATAGAGACTAGTCATGAAAATGTTGTTTTTCCTACCCAGGAGAGGACTCCTCCTCCTCTTACTTCTTCACATCATTCCAGGTATTTGATTAGAGATAATATGAATTCCTTTAAGTTTGATTGTTTATATAAACATGGTGGGATGATTAAGTCTTCTTCTGTTTAATATAATAAGCTCAGTAAATAATATTCTAGGTTTCTTATTACTTTTGTTATATCTCATATTTAGAACTAAATGTTCTTAAACATGGAAAGTATTGAGATTGAGAATAAAATATTACTAGTAAAATAGATTCTATCCATATCACTTTTGGAGATATGAGTTACATCTTACTATGTGGGATATATCTCTTTTAGAGAGGCTAGAGTATTTCTCTACACCTTGATCTTCATCGTCTAGAGCTCCACATCATTCTACTCCTACTTTAGTTGATGCTGTTCTGATTCATTCTGTAGTCAGAGAAGAACATCATGCTATTATGGATAATCTATATTCTTACCACCAAGATGAAATTTTCAAGATCAAATCACATGGTTATCATATTTATAATTTTTTTTATAGAATAACTAAATAAGGAAATGAGTGTTAGTGGAACTATCACTAAATCCATTAATAATTATCTCTTAGGGACATATACCAAGAAAGATATTAATTCCCATTTAATGTTCTTGGATGAAGGTTTAGGAATGATTCTTGGGACTAGGGAATTCAAAGATCAGGTGATGTAGATGAAGATTTTGGAACACTTTCTCAAGATTTTCATGAAATATATGACTAATTTCTTCCAGGAAATGGCACATAGTGGTCGAATGATCACTCAGTTTATAGAGTTGACGGAACCCTTTTTTACCCCATCAGGATAAATGTCATAGAAACCCCAACTATACCTTTACTATATCCATTTATTCACCCATTTATACCTTTTATAGAGTAGATCTATTACTTTTAGTCCTTTTGTAGATACTCTAGTTAAATATGTGAGGAATATTATGCATGTGGAATCTACCATTGTGTTTTTTCCTCCTTAACATCATTTTACTAATGTACCTCTAGTTTCTAGAAAGGAGAATGATCCATTGGTTCCTAATTTTATTCAAGTATATGGGATTCATCAAATTTTGATTAGGGTTTTGAGATAGATTTCACTTTTTCCTGTAACAACATATATGATGTAATGATTTGACATTGATATATCTAACGAACCTCCACTTTTTTCTATTGAATATATATTTTTTCATTTCTTTTTATATTTAAAATATTATAATCCCATAAGGGGGATTAATTGAAATGGAATTGCATACGAGTTAAATTTGTCCTTATATGGAATATCACCTAAGAACTTGTATAGATTTAATGAAATATGGAATTTGAATGTTAAGAAAAATATTTATTTATTATTAATCATAATATTTATTTATTATCCATATATTAAATATTTTCTATTTGAATATAAATTCCACTATTTGTGATAATCAAAAGGGGGGATATTGTCAAGAACCTCCATAGTTTAATGATAAATAATCGTCTTTATTATTTTTATAATGATTTTAATGTTTTATGACATTAAATTTTATTCCATCTAAAATATGAAAAATATAAAATTTATTGATCAACCAGTTATTTTACCATTAGTTACATCATGGTACCTCTCCATGATACCATTAGTTCAATAAGCCATCACTAGTTCAACTATACAACCTCCATGTTCTACCATCAGGTTGTACTACTTCTAAGTTGAGATACTGTCTGTAAATTATATCATTACTTGATGTAACCATTAGTTTAATGGTGATACCACTAGATGAATCTACCATTATAAGGATCTAAAATCAAATGGTACTCCCACTATACTGAACTACTTCTTGAAAGATCTTCCCCTAAGATATTGCACCATCAATAACATCTACCCTCCTGTTCTATGGTGCTTCCACTAGAAAAGAGATACTTTTAGTAAATGTACCACAAGACAACTACCACATCTATCCGGAATTAATATTAAAATTAATTATCCAATGTATATTTTGTGAATTTAAATCTGAACAGAATCATATGGATTTAAGAATTATTATTCTTAAACAACTGCAAGACTATCTTAAAGACATGGAAATAATTTTCTGGATATGTTTCTCAGTATGAGGATCTGATTTTTTTATTATTAGTATCATGAAATGGATAATTGGATCTATAATGATAAAAATTTATTAAAATACACCTCATTGTAAGATATGAGAATAATATCACATGCAATATAATTTAATTATAGAGTTTCACACACTCAAAAAAAAGGAATTAGAAGAACATGTGTGTGGGTTCTCCTTGGACAACCCCAGACTAAAATATGAAGTTTTTTTTGACTTATATAGTCTCTATTTTATTTTACATTCTATGAAACTAGTTTTAGGTTGTCCTAAAGAAGAATTTAAGGACTCAGAACAACTAAATATTTTTGGACTAAGTAGAACTAAGTTTTCTCATGTTTATTCTCTTACCCTTTATTTTTATTCTACACTTTTGAGGTATATTTTCATTCTATCTATTTTTAAAAAAATATTTTATTTATGAAAATGAAATATTCTTAACACACACTCTCTATTATCTTCATATATTCCCACATGAAACAATAGAAGAGGTCATGTGCGACCTGTACTTGTTTTATCACACACATAATTGTGGAATAGGATTTGTACCTAGATGGTATTATGTACTATTTTTTGTAAAAAAATAGGTTATAGATCCATTTATTTTATAATAAAATACTTCAAAATGAGTGATTTTTAAGTGTAGGGTATGAAGTCATGGCTTGAGACCAAACCCATTATTAAATTCTGCTATTGTAATGTAATGTAACCTATTTACTCGTTTTTTCCTTATTTTTAATCAAACCAGTTTCAATTTTATAATCTTCCAAATTTTTTTACACTAATATTTAACATAAATAAGTGTTTTATATATAGTGTTTGATATGAGTATATTAGTTTATAATTTTAAAATACTTTCAAAATTATTTTAACTAAATAGTGATATATCCTTTGATAATATTTTCCAATGATCAAATAATATAA
This sequence comes from Viscum album, assembly GCA_963277665.1. Taxonomy (NCBI): domain Eukaryota; kingdom Viridiplantae; phylum Streptophyta; class Magnoliopsida; order Santalales; family Viscaceae; genus Viscum; species Viscum album. Next base: position 1,687,443,857 of record OY728147.1, on the reverse strand, counting down.
TCCTACTAGTTTTTGTTAATTGGGAATTTTTATTAAAATATAGGATTTAATATATTAAGTTATTTTTAATATAAAATTAAATTAGAAACTCAATTAACCTCTATTTTTCCATAGGGTCCGACATCATGTAAAATGAAAATAAAAAAGGAATCACATCTCTTTGTAGAGGTGGTAGTCCAAAAGTATGCACGAGTAGAGTTATAATTTTCTAATAGATGAGAAGAAGGTGGATAATGGTTATTACATAGTAAAAATAATTCAATATATCATATATAATTAATTTATTATTTTATAATTGATACCATTTATTTAGAGGAGTTAGAATAAGAAATAAATTGTAAGTGGTAGGGTTAGATGATTACCTCTTCTTGAGTAGGCCTCCTTTAGGTTATATATTAAGGATCCATGGAATGGTAATTTTAGAATAAAATTGCCTATACTTGATGAATATAGATGTTTAGAAGATAATATTTTAGGTTTGGTCATGTTAGGATGCTAAAATACAGTGAATAATGAAGGAGAGGAGGTGCCCTTTTATATGTGAGGGGAGGAGAACTCTTGGAATTACTTAAAGTATAAAATTAACATAAATAAAATTTCATTGAATAATAGATCCAAATTGATAAAATTAAATGATTAAATAAAAATGAGTTGATTTATTCTTATATTTTAAAATTTGGACAAGTTTTGGTTTTATTTTCACACCTATGTCTTAGTTTTGACTCTTTATTAACCCTTATTACAATTACCAAGATATCAAAGTATTTTACCCTTTAAAGATAATTAAAGTTATTATAAAAGGAAGGGTTACCCATAAACGGATCATGATTAATTTTAAAAACCATATAATATTCACTTTGATGAATATAATATTTTATGAATTTCAATTAATTTTGTAAATTTTTTATTATAAATATCATTAATGTCATTTTTTAGAAATACACGAAATATTATAAAATAATACATTTCTAACTCATTCAAAATGGTTCCAACATGATATGTATTTTATGATAAGGATGATATAGACATAATATAATCATATTATAAATTTTTTATAGCTTTATATATCATTTTATTCCCTATCTTTTGGTTTAATCTCTTTGTTGACCACTTTTAATCTTTGACGTAGTAATAACTTTTTTAATATTAAAGAGTTTAAATTTTACATATAAGTAAACATTTTTATAATAAATGTATAAGGGATTAAATCATAGAAAACATATTATCCTAATTTTTCACTTTAAATATTTTTATGTTTTTTAAATAATTTTAAAAAATATATTTAACATTAAATACTGTTAATGTCATTTTAAGAATTATTCAAATAATTTGACTTTGAAAATAAAACTACAACAATGAAATTAAAATACAATCCTTTAAAACATATCTAATATTATATATTTATGATAATTGTTTTTGGGAAACTACAATTCACCAAAAAAAGTTTACTTTTTGAGATTTTAAAATCTATTAGTAGATTTATCAAGTACATACACAAGTACTATGTCGGCGATGCATAAGAATTTAATGTAATTATTTTTTCAATAAAATTTTATAAAATTATCATCATAAAAAATAATAATGCATAATTAAAATAAAAAATTAAAAGTTAACAAATTTTTTTTATCCCTGTAACAAAATATTGATATTAAAATCATAAAAGTGACATTTTTGACATTATCTTGTACATTCATATTATTAAGGTCAAACTTAAATCCAAATAGATAACCGGTAATAGTTTTTAAGTTTGAATTATTATAGATGATATTGGAGAACTATATGAAATAAATTCAAGTGTTTTACTGAATCTGAATCCTTATCACATGAGATTTAACCCTAATTAGGCTGTTTTACATTGACCGTGATAAAAAATACTTTACTATGGTTACTCTTCGTTTTAATCAAAAATTAAGTTTACCATATTATACAATATTAATTATGATAATTAAAAATATGGAATCCATTTTATCAAATTAAATTAACTGATTTCATGGAATTTAATTTTAATTTTAATCTGTAAAATGCAATACAAAATGATTTTTTTAAAAAATTCATTTTTAAGTATAAAACTTTTTTATACAAAATTTAACTATAAATTTTATTAAAATGCACATAGTTGGATTATTAATAATATTATATAACTAATTTTAATTTTAAAAATTAAAACAAAATATTAATTTTAAGTTTCTTGAAACAAAATAAAATTTTCAATAAAAATTTGTATTTTTCACTATTCTTTGAAAAATAAATCATTCCAAAAATTTCAAATAAAATAAATCTAATATAATTTTTAAATTATAATTTAAAAAATTATATTATTTTTATAAAATAAAATTTCTAAACATTCTAGCTATTATTTTTAATATTCTCTCACAAAAATCAATAAAAACAAATTTTTAAGAAAACATATTTTGAAGAATAAAATGACTTTACTAACAAGTGAGTGTGAATTTAATAAAAATTTATCAATGAATTTGTATTTATTAGAAACTTTAAAAATATTTTTTCATAATATTTTTTCTATTTATCATAACCAGCAATTCAATGACTATGTTATAAGTGTCATAATAATATTTTGTGGTTTGTTTAAGCTTAGTGTTACGTGTTGTATATGCTATCAAACATTGTGTTATTTTAAAATATAGGGGTGTTACATTCTTCCAACTTTTAATAAATTTCTTCAAATTAATTTTAATTTGATATCTATAATCAAGGATTTTATATTTGAAAACTCAATTTTTAAATCTCACATCATAAAAAGTGTTAATAAAAATTCCCCTTAAAAATAGGGAAAAGGAAATAAAAAGTTCATCTAAAATAACATGTAACTGGGTTTAAAAATAGTATAACATTAATTAGAAGTGAAAATATGGAAAGGGATGGAACGAAATTATTTTTTGAATAATGATAGTGAGTGAAAAATAACAATGATCACATGAATGTGAATGATCAGAATGAATTAAATGATAAAAAAATATTAAGTGCATAAGGTGTGAAAAAGTCCTTATATTCATAAAAAAGCAATATAATAGGATAATTTTTCTAAAATATCCTTTTCCTAGTGTAAAAGACATTACCATATAGAATAATAACATAAGGAAATATACTTACTTGAAAAGTAAAATTTAATTCTTTAATCAATTCCACTAGAATCTCAACTTTTTCTCCAAAAAATGTATATTAAAAAATAATTTTTCATCCCTAATGTACTAAAATAAACTTCGTAATACAAAAAATAATATCAATTAAATTTTAATATATTTAAAGATTATCCAAAACTGAATGGTTTTAACAAGTTATGATAATATTCAAAATGTATAAACCTTCATATAACAAAAATATACATTTAACTCCAAAATCTCCACAATAATGAAAAAATATCCACTTAGATCATTTCAAAAATAAACATATATCCAAAATTACCTTGATAAACTCAAAATTAAATAATTGTTTAACCTCAAAGACGATCTCGTACCATTAATCTTACATACCAAAAAAAATTTATTTCATTATTTCCAAATAATATTTCATATTAAATTACATGTTAAGCATAAAGGTTACTTATAAATTATCCTAATTGAGAATATAACCAAATATCATTAATCACCTTGATAAATAAATATATAATCATAAAATGTGTTAAAATTCACAAAAATATCAAGAATAAAATTTAGATACTAACCTAAAAGGTAATCCTTATCTTGAAGATACATATATTTGAAAATATCAACTTGTTAATGAATCAATTTTCAACCATCAAGATTATCTATATACCATCTTCCAATAGAACATAATTAACTTAACATTAAATAATACAATAAGTCAAAGGGTTATTTAAACCTGAGTAGAGTATTATTCCTAAAACCTGGTAAAAGTTTCAAATTATCTCAAAATCCTGTCACTTATAACCCCAAAATTGGTATATATGTCGTTTCACTTTTGATCATCCTTAAACGTATAAACCCACGATGGTATATATAAATCTTTAGCTAACCCTATATGAAAACATATATTCTTAAAAAGAATTTACCCAATCCTTATTCCTCAAAAAAGTCACAGACTATTTCCATAAATCCAAAAAATGTAATAAACTTAACCAAATAAGACATAAATCACATTTTCATAAAACCAATAACCAATTTTATATTCAAAAATGGTATTCCATTTTATTTATAAATGCTAATCATCTATTTATAACAACATAAAATTATCAATTTACTACTATATCACTTTTCTTTGTTATCCATACCATAGAACATATGTTTCCAAATCATTTAAGAAAAACTATTACAGAATAATCATTAGCTGTTTTATGATTCTTGTATCTAAAATATTATTGATAAAACAATTCTACACAATAATTATATAATACTAATACATACACACTTAAACCCTTTCAATTTAATGATTGGAATAAAATAGGTCCTTCCTTGGTCTAGGAGTTAAACCTTTGATTAGGAAATTGACATGAATTATTCATATATTATCCACACATAAGATATTTAACCATACATGGTACCTTAGTATAAACTTCATTTACCTCATAAAACATTTCATTTTTTCCTTTTCAATGTTAGTTTCCATTTTATTTCAATTATCACTAAGATGCATAGGGTGTGAATTACTGATATATTTTTATTTTAAGTTTCCTTTATTTTAAAAAAACCTGCTAATCTGGTTAAAGAGTTTATAAATTACTAAAAACAAAACCATACACACATATATCTGAACACAAGAATTTATAAGGTCCAATACACAACAAGAGTAGCTAAGTCCTTGGTATAGAATGTGAACAGACTGATACCATATATTCCACTTGAAAATAATCCTTTTTTTTGGAATACATTGATTTGGATATTCCCTTACACTCATGTAGAAATATGTTCAATACAAAAGTATGTGTGATCCTTTCAGAACAAATAATTTAATACAATGTTTTTATTACATGTTAATAAACATGTTACTATGCTGCCTTGTAAATTTTCACAGATACGCTCTTCAAAAAAATTCTTTTCTTTCCTACCCAGAAGTTGGAAAGATATTTTTTTGGACGTCATAATTCAACTCAGTGAAATTTCCCAATTTGATTCACTAGTTTAATTTCTCAATAGGGAAATATTATTTTTTGTTAGAATAATGTTGATAAAATTTTAAATTGCTTCTGTCAGAGTTAGGAAATTATAGTCTGATTTCTTAGTCCAAATCCGGAAACCCTAAATAAGATCATATCTCATCTAAATTTTTTTTCTAAAAAATACCTCACAAAATCACGATATGTATAATTATTCTCCAATAAAATTTAGAGATAATCTATCTTCTTTTCTGAATAGTACATATGTCAAAAATTTCAAAGTACCTCCTCCATTTATAGGTGTGCAAAATAAGGTTTGGGCGACATTATAAAATATTTTCCCACTCAACCAAATTTTTTAAAATCATCAAATTCCATGAAATCTTGGATAAATATTTGACTGTTTCAAATCTTCAAAAATATTCATGATTCTTCTTAAATATTCTCATGACTTTATATCTCTTCCGGATTTCTTTTCAATATTCAACCCGATTCTAATTCTTCATTCCTATTTTCCTATTATGATAAAGATAATAAATTCATTAAAATGTTTCTCCACAACAATTTAAAATCATAATAAGATAATATTTATTCACAATATGATCCTCAGAACCAACATCCCATTCTTATGTCTTCATTATAATTGAGACAGTAGATTCTTCATTACGTTGATCTTTACCAAGTGAAACCAATGAGAAACATTCATAATAATTATTCAACAACTTCTATGATCCCTTTGATAACACTTTGACAAACTTCAAGAAAAAATCATTTTCTTCTTTTCCAAGACCGATGATATTATGTTCAATGAATTCGTTGGTTTCAGATACAGTTCGATAGTCCTGACCCATATGATATAGAAACTATTAAAAAAATTAGAGTTCTTATTTTCTCCTTTATCACTACATAATGAAAAAAAGTTCCCATTTTGAAAATAATAAAAAACAAATCTTGATGAGAAATGGTTGATTACATTGTTTATTGATCTTTAATTTTATTCTTCATATTGGTCACTGACAAAGTTTCTTCTTATATATATTTTTTGGTCCCATCGACTCCCAACTTATTTTCTTTCTATTAGCCCCAAATAAAATCCCAAAAACAAATCCTGCCTCCAACATACAAAATATATAAATAATATGAATCAGTGTTATAATCCATTATGATTAATCTCCGAGAGACCACATCTACTAGACTGGTTCTAGTTGATTCAACATCAATAACTTCTTTCCTTCTCTGAATTTGATACAAATGTACTTTTAGTACTTGGATTTTTAATCTGAATATTTGTATCTTACGGCTCATTGGTATGACTAAAAACTAGCATCTTTATAACTTCATATTCCAATCAACCTTTCCATCCAACAAAAAATTTTATGTTCTGTGTTCTTATACTAATGATCTGATACTAGAAATATTCAGCTCCTATGACTTCCTTTTTCCATAAGACTCTATTTGTATCATGAATTCTTCATGGATTTGAACACAATTAATATTAGATTTATCATTATATGACTTGTAATAGAAAGTATTATAAAATCCCATTCCTCCAGAAACATATTTATTTCAAAATAGACCTCGATATGATTGAAAGGAACCCATTTATTTCATAAATAATTAATCAAAAGTTTCTTAGAAGACTTAAAAATATTGAGAATTAAAAAATAGAAAAGTATAGCTAGGTTTTCATCAGATCCCTGGAGAATCTAAAGAAGATTTTCATGATGATATTCCTTTTTTTCCTAGACCCGTGGTGATTCTGATGATCCTTTTATTCCACACAACATAGTACTAATACGATATAATTCATTAGGCATTTTGGGTTTAATTTCATGAATATTATCTTGATTCCAATATATAGATTTTACCAAGTTAGGTTATTTATTTTCTTAATTAACTTCCTTGAAAACAAAAGTAAATATATATAAAATACTTCCTTCAGCTTCCAAAATCCTTCTCCAACTAACTTGGTCCCAAAAATATCCCTTTTGAATTTTTTTTATCAATAGAGGTTCATAAATCACTAAACATTGTAACCTCAACCTATGTATTACATACCAAAAATTCAAATCCAACATGAGCTAACTCATTATTATAAACAAAAAATGATTACAAAAAAACCATGTTTTGTGAAAGTAGTAATAATAAAACATATTCATATTTTCTCCACATTTTTTTCAATTATAGAGATTTTTTGTTCAAAAATGTTTTTTGAAATCCACTCTAAAAAAATCTTAGAATAGTTCAGATACTTACATACTAAAGTCACAACTTACCCACAACTCTTTCTTTATACATGATTTGTTAAAAAATTTAGCACATATTCAATGGATTTATTTATGAAAAAATTATCCCCTTGAAAACACTATCTAGTGAAAAGAAGAGAAAGGGGAAAAAACCCGTGCCTCAACCTTGAGGATAAGTAGGTTGGATACCCATGTTAAACATCAATATTTGAAAAGGTAACTTTCTTTAAGGTTTTGTGAAAATATCAGAAACTTATTCTGTTATAGAAAAATTATTTATATTAAATTCATTATTCTCTACATGATATTTTATGAAATGATATTTGATATCAATATGTTTTTAATGATAATTTTGTTTCAGATTCCATGTATGGTTGATTGAAATATTATTATCACAACCCAAGAGCAAGGGTTACATCACATTAACAAGTAGATCTTCCAATTGTGTATTCATCCATATTAGGTGAGTTGCAGATCAAGTGGCCCCAACATACTCATCTTCATCCATGATAATAGTCACTGAATTTTATTTATTTTTTTACAACAAACATAACTCTTCCCCAGAAAGAAAACTCCACCAGATGTGGATCTTCTACCATAAAAATTTCCTTCCCAATTAGTATCTGAATACCCAAACTAGTCAATTATTTATGAGATAACAAACCTGATACCAATATTTTATGTGCCGTTGATATATATGAAAATATTTTTCTGTCCAAAAAATGTAATTCTTTTGGATAACATTGAAAACTTTAACATAATTCAACAAGATAAAAAATATTGGGTATTGAGGTAGTCAAGTACAAACAAGTTCCTATCAGCTTCCAAAACACTTTCTAATAAACTTCTTTACCTTCTCCATTTTTAGTCAACTTGGTTCCCACTAAAACCAGTGTGAAAAAGGTCTTGAATTGTCTATGCAAAAAAAAATCTTAAGAAGTTCTTCATCATACATTTACTAGGAAAGAAAAAAGTGTTCTTATTTTATGAGATTTGTAGCCCAAGAAAGTATTTTATTTCTCCAAACATAGAGATCTAAAATATTTTTTTCATCTCTTCAAAAAATCTTTCATAAGTTATTTCATAATTCCCAAAAAAGATAATTTCTTTAAGAAAAACAATTATGATGTATGAAAAATTCTTACCTTCTTTAACTTACGTATTTCTATCAACTATTCATTTCATAAAGTTTATCTTCTTTATGCAAGTATCCAATTTAGAATACCATTACCTTGGATATTGTTTTGTCCCATTCAATTATTTCTTCAATTTTTACACATAACATTCATATTTTCCAAAACAAATCCACATGATTTTTCTATATAAACTTCCTTATCAATATCACCATTCAAAAATGACGATTTCACATCCATTTAAAAATATTTGTAACATAATTATGTAGTAATATAAAGAAGGATTATAATTGTTTTTAACCTTTAAACAAGGAAAAAAATTTCATCAATGTCAATACCTTCAATATATGAGTAATCCTTTCACATTAATCTTGATTTTTTAATTATCATTTTACCATATTCCTTCAGCTTGTTCCAGAAAACCCATTTTGTACCAATAACTTTCTTATTATCTGGAGTGGGTATGAGTTACCAAATATCATCCTTTTTAATTTGATAAAGATCATAACACATAGCCTGAATTCATTTTGGATGATAAAAATAATCATTGAAACCTTTAAGATAAACTTTTGAATACAATGATGTATGTGTAATTATTCTTATTTGAACCCATTGATGTTGATCACCAATAGTTTTTTGAGATTACACTTGCTTACAAATCCTTGGATGATATTTTTGAGATTTTTGCTCATCAATAGAAATATGTCAGTTTGATTCTTCTACTTGAGAAGTATTACAATTGTTTTCAGCTATATTAGAATATTTATCAGAAGTTATTTCTTCCTGTCCATCTTCTTTATCTGCACGAGTATATTTATATTTCTAGGTTTTTTTAATAAATTTCAAATAAATAGAGTCAACTAATATTATTATATCATTTTTGAAACATCTATATCCGGTTCCATCAAAATCACAGTTAATAAAAATTACATCTTTTCCTCTCTGCTCTAATATTCCAAGGTTTCCACTTTTTTTCTTTATGATGCTTGGAATTTCAAAAACTCCTTAGTGTTTAAAACTTGGAGTTTTTGTATACAATATTTTAAATGAATTTATATCTGAACTTTTCCTTTATAAATATAGGTTCTAAATATAAATATCAGTACTCATGGATTACCTCAAAAAGTAATGCGAAACACCATGTTCAAGTAATAATGTTCTTCCCATTTTAACCATACTGATATTCTTCCTTTCAACAACACCATTTTGTTGATATCTATATGGAGAAAGGAACTCATTCCAAATTCCATGTTTCTAAAGGTAACTGTAAAATTATTTCTTTTTTGTATTCACCATCATTATCAGTATTGAACTTCTTTACCAAATACTCACATTCCATATAACCTTTCCTCCAGAAACTTTTAAACGTCTTCAAGGAATCTGACTTATGTTTCATATACATAACACGAGTAATGTGAGTAAAGTCATCAATGAATGTGATGAGGTACTTATATACATTAGTTGATTATTTTATCATTGGACCATGTATATTAGAATGAATAAGTTCTAGTGTTTTGGAAAGAAATTTTACCTTTCTTATGCACTAAAATTGTAATTTTTCCCTTCTGGAAAATTGTGCAACACCATTACCTTCTTCTATATATTTTTGGAATTCCTCCAACATTGTATCTCTTAAATAAATTTTTCATGTTTCTATGAAACATGTTCCACAAACTATTATGTTATAATTGATCTACTTCATTCGTACTCAAGTAACAAGAGTTTTGAACCTCACCAACTGAAAAAAGTTTCCTTTTGTACGTTATCATTTTATAACTATCTTTAAATTTTTCTCTCTAAAAAAAACCTTCTTTTCTGAAAAAAAATTTACTTTATCAAAAAGTTTTGGAACACTTAGTATGTTGTGTTTTAGATCTTCAAAATATAAATATTTCTTGTATTTTATCTTTTCTTCCCAAATAATAGCTGATCCAACACCATTGATTTGAATAGATTCATTGTTTCTAAATGTCATCATGACTTCTTTGATGTATTCCACAATCTTCAATAAAAATATTTATTACATCATATCAGAAGAAATCATACTATCTATGATTCATGTTTATTATCATTTTTTATCTTTGAGTTCTATGTAAACAATAAGAGATTTTTTATTTCCTTCTTTCTTAACAGCATGATTCTGAGAATTGTCAACCAAATTTTGATGCGACGGTAAGAAAATAATACATTATTTCACAAGATATCCATACTGTTCACATAATTCCCAAATATATTTCATATATTGAAATCTATTTTTAATTTTCAGACCAACCTTATTAGGTTTCTTCTAAACATCCTTCTTAGACTTCTTCCATTGTGGGGATTGACTCCCCCAGGTATTTCTTTCAATATTTTTTTAGAGTAGTAGTACTGTTATTGATTAAATATAAACATATTCATCATGTGTTTAAATACTCTAAAATATCAATAGTATATATATAAAGAATATTTTACTCTATAGATTCCATACTAACTGGAGTTCTGAGCATGTTTCTTAGCAACCATTTTATCTTTCTTAACATAACTTTTTTGACCACCGACCATTCTATTATCAACCAAATTCTATCTTTTCCGCCTTATCGAAACTAGAAGTATTAGAATCTTTTTCTAACTCAATATTTTTAGAATCTTCTAATATCTGGAATTTTTTGGTCTTGGCCATATACATAACATTCCCATATTTATTAATCATAAAACTATTTCCATATTTCTTCACAATCTTTGAAGGAAGATTTTGTTTATTTTTCTCATGTTCATCCTTATGAGAACATTAACCAACTTCAAAAATAGAATTATCAAAACATGTAACACTATATTTATCTTTAGAAATTTTTTGTTCTAAAAGTTCTAGTTCTTCTTATTTTTTCCTTAACTTTAGTTCAATATGTTCATTACAATTATATTATTTCTCAAGAGATATCATTAATGCATAAATGTCTTCTAAAAACTCAAATTTATCATCAGGAAAAACATTATGATTTTTTTAGGCGATTACACATTTTATGTTCCTGATTTATATTTTTAGCCTCCCAATAATCATCATTAATTATTTCAATTCTTATTTAAGATGAAATTATAATTTAGTTTCTTCTTCTTTTTGAGAACATTTACTTTCGAATTCATCATTGTTAATTATTGAAATGAAAGTATTCTCACCAAAATTCTCAATATAATTTTAGGATTAAGATTCACTGTCTTCTTTATCACCATATTAAATAAGAAAATTCAGCTTTTTTATTTTTATAATTTTCTATCATCTTATTTAGAATAAGATTTTCCATTTTCAACTTGTTTCTTATACAACTTTATGGGCCTTCTTTCTTCTTCACCACTATTCACTTCTTTCTTTATTTGAGGAAAATTAGCCACAAAATGACCAATGGATCCAAAATAAATATAATTCAAGGGATTTTTCACTTTATATTTACATGTACATACTCTCAAATTTTTAGAAAACAATGATAAAATTTTATCAAGATTTTTACATACATAATTTTTGAAATCAAAGTCAGTAGCGTCATATTCCTCAAGAACCATCTTAAAATTTTCTTTTTTGGGATATTTGAAAGACATTACTATTTTATATTTTGTTTTACCATTAATTTATTTCTATCTTCTCATTTCATAAGTAATTAGAGTATAATAATGATCATCCAGATATATAGTTTTATGATCTCTGTATTCCAATGAGGATACATTAGCAACAAACTTTTCAGGAAGAATTCGTAAGATATTTTATACAATTGTAGAATATTCCATCTTTTTCCCAAGAAATCTAATAGTGGTGACAATATCAATAACCCTTGTGAAGAATTCCCCAATAGATTCATACTCAAGCATTTTTAGATCTTCACACTTTAACCTATGAATTTTTAATTTTTTATTCTTCACTTGTGTATTTCCTTCGTATATATTTTTAAACTTATCCCATATAACTTTGGTAACGGAAAAACTATTCAATATTAAAAACTCACTATTAGAAAGTGATTAGAGTAAATTATTCTTAGATATTACATCATTCTCAAGATTCTTTTTGTCAAAAAATGTGAGAGAAACTTTATCATCTATTGGAGAAAATTGATATGTTGAAGCTTCAAGAACATCATACCAAAGAGACATAAGATAATGAAACATTCTATATTTCCAGATATGATAGTTATTTCCATCTAAGACTAGAATATCTTTACTATTGAAATAAGTCATATTCTCTATTAACTTATATTTCAAAAACATCAACAAAAAAATGAAGGGGACCTTCCCTCTAGTACCACTAGTGTGTATCCAGGTAGGATTAAGTATCACTAAGATGGGGAGGGGATGAATCAGTGATATATTTATCTTTTAAGTTTAATTCATTTTAAAAAAACATTCACCTTATATTAAAGAGTCACTACCTTACCGAAAACAAAACCAAACACACATCTAACGGAACATAAGAATTTACAAGGTTCACTACTCAACAAGAGTATTCACATCCTTAGTATGGTATGAAAACAATTTGATGCCACACAATACACTAGAAAAAAATCATTTTGTTTGGAACAAAATGATTAGATAATGAACTTACACTCATGTAGCACTATGTTCAATAAAAGAATGTGTGTTCTTCTTCTAGAACAAATACTGTAATTCAATATTAATGTTACAAGTTATAAAACATGTTAATTTTTTTCCTTTTTAGCTTTCACCAATATGTTCTTCAAAAACAATTATTCACTTTCTCACCCAATAGTAGCTCATAAATTCTTTTTTAATTTGTAATGATACTCAGTTCGATTTTCCAATTTGATTCACAAGTACAATTTCTCAACATGGTAGTATGATTTTGTCAGAATACAATTGAGACAATTCTAAACAGCTTCTGTCAAATTGAAAAAATCATAATATGATTTCTCAGTCCTACTCTAGAAACCATAAATATGATTTTCTATCTTCTCTTTTCTTCTTCTGTCCATCAAATTTCCTTAGGAAATCATGATATGAATAATTCTAATCGTTATAACTTCAGATCATCTTTATATTCCTTTATAAACAACACATGTGTCAGAAAGTAAAAAGTGCATCCTCCTTTTATAGGTGAGACCAAAAATGTTTAAGGAGGATTATGAAATTTTTTCCCACACAAAAAATTCCCAAAAACATTTAAATTCCCTTAAATATAGGATAAATATTTGAATATTTTAATTCTTCTCAACTCTTTATGAATCTTCATGAATATTCTCATGACTTAATCCCTCTACATGATGTATTTTGAATCTTTAGTCTGATTATGATTCTTTATTACAATTTTACTGTTATGATTAATAAATAAAATTCTTTAAAAAGTTTCTCTACCCCAATTTATAAACATATGAAAATAATATGTCTTCCCATTATGTTTCTTGGAACCAACTACTCATTCCAATTTCTTCATTGTGATAGAGATTTAAGATTCTTAATTACATTTGTCAACACCAATTGAAACATATAAGAACCATTCTTCAAACTTCCTCTACTGATTCTATGATATCCTTAATAACACTTTGGAAAAAATAAAAAAAAATCGTTTTCTTATTTTCTTAGACCGATGATCTTGTTTTCGATGAATTCATTAGTGTGAGATCCAATCCGGAAGTCTTTACCCACTTGATACAAAAATTCATAAAAAATTTAAGAGTTATTATTTTCCATTGACCCATTAGATAAGAAAAACAAAGTTCCCTCCTTGAAAAAAAAATCAAAAAATCATCATGATGAGACATGGTTGACTATATTATTGGTTGATATCTAATTTTTCTTATTTGTATTGGTCAAAAAAAACTTATATTCTTCTCTATATTTATTATTCCCAAAAACTCCTAGTTTTTTATTGGTTTAAGAAAAATCCAATGAAAAAATTCCTCATCTTATATAAAAAAGAAACCTATAATATAGATCGGTGTTAGAATCCATTATAATGGAATGGTGGAATACTATTTATAATAGACCAGTTCTAGAAACTTCAACTTCAAAAACATATTTACTTCTCTAACTACACTACCAATTAACTTTTAGTACTCAAATTATAACTTCTATGATTTTTATTTTGTGTCTTATTGGTTCGAATAAAAACCGACATCTTCATAACATCATGTTGTAATCAACCTTATCAGCCAACAAACATTTATGCATCCAATGTTCTCATACTAATGATTTGAGACAAGAAAAATTTAATTATATTAACTTGTTTTTTTCCTAAAAACCTCTTCTTATATAATGAATTCCTCATGAATTCGAATATGATTAAGATCAGCGTCAACATATTTTAACTTACAATGATAGTATTATAACTTCACATTCCTCCAACAATATATTTATTTCCAACGATACCTCAATATGATTGGAATCACTCCCCATTTCTTTCATGAATATTTCATCATAATTTTATTACAAGACATATGATTTTTTTGAACTAAAATATAGAAAATCATCATCATGTTTTCATCTGATCCAAGGAAACTCCGAATCATCTTTTCATCATGATATTCATTTCATTCCAAACCTAAGGTGATTCAGATGGTCATTTTATTCCACAAAAACATTTTCTCAATATGATGGACTTTTTTAATCACTTTGAGTCCAATTTCCTGAATATGATAGTGAGTATGATCACCAAATTTTACAAGCTGAGGTGATTTATTTTCTTCTTTATCTTCTTTGATAACAAAAAACAACATACATAGAAAAACTTATTTCATCTTCAAAAAACAATCTTCATTTAACTTGGTTTGAAAAGTTTATTTATTTCACTATGGCATTTTAATACATACTTAAAACATCATCTCATTCCTCAGATCCATTTTCCTAAGTGCTTATTCCCACATACATGACATGTAGGATCCTGAATCTTCTTCCCTCTATGGCCTTCTAGAAAATCCATTTTTCACTTACTAAGAGTGTTAAGAAACTCACCCAAGTTAAGATTATTAATAATATTAAATGATATATAATTTGGAATAATCACAAGGTTTTTCCTTTAATATTTGTTTTTATTTAGTTTCTCATGAGGATAAACATTCCATTATGCATCAAATTTTCATTAATATTAATTCTCATAGTTCCAACCATTGAGTAAAACGTAAAAGTATTGTTTGGGAAACAACATTCATAATGAGGAATTTTATAATCATGAAAAATAATTCATAGGTTTCCTAAATCATGACACCTTTCTTTTCAATCCATGATACCTTTGGTTGAAACTTCTCCATCCATGGTTTTCATCTATTCAAATCCTATATGATGGTTCATAATTTGAATTATCCCCAAAATATTCCCTAGTAGTGTCAAACCAGGTGGAAAATAAGGGTACACTCACCATGTATGTGAATGATGGATTACATATACTACAAAAAACTCTTTTAATGATTATTAACCCTAGATGCATCTATTCCAAAACCACACCCACTTGTAGTTTTTAGAGAGGGATGCATTTCTAGGAAAACCATATAGTCTACATCTTACCAATTTTTTTATTATCATATAATTTGATTTATTGCTGGGTTTTTACCAATTTTATTTAATAATAATATAAAAATTCTGATTAAACACTATTATGATAGCATCTATAGTGACTCATACCTTTCAAAAATAAATATTACATCATTTTTATTCAATATTCATCACATAAAATTAAAAACCATTTAAAAATAGAAAATGTTTAGTGTATTTAGAGTCTAGATACGTAATTATATTATTCATGAAATATATTCAAAATATCCCACAAATATATTCCCACATATAACACTTATTAGATATAACCTACTTAAAATGCTTATAATCCTAGGATTGGTAATATA
Organism: Viscum album; assembly: GCA_963277665.1. Taxonomy (NCBI): domain Eukaryota; kingdom Viridiplantae; phylum Streptophyta; class Magnoliopsida; order Santalales; family Viscaceae; genus Viscum; species Viscum album. Next base: position 1,687,427,593 of record OY728147.1, on the reverse strand, counting down.
AGAAAGGGTGAGATCAGATACTCAATTAGGGTAAACATGAGATATATGAATTTATGACCATATGAAAGTATAATATAAGAATAAGGGTATTAGGATATTCTCTTATTATTAAAAACATTTACCCAAAAAATAATATATCATAAACATTATTCATTGTATAAATCTTGGGATCTCATAAGACAAGAATCATAATAGAATTAAAGAACATGATCCATGAGGACATAACATTAACATAAGAAATAAGTTTTTAAGCATAAATATAAGCATAGAAAATCATTTATTTTATCATGGATCACTTACAAGACCATCATAGAGGATTTTTTTCAGTGCCCATTCCATCATATATTTAGTAAAGGTTTACTCCCAAAACTATCATAGTTGAGGAATTCCCTTAATAAACTAGATTCACTCCCCATTCGATCATTTCATTAGTCAAGGATCATTTCCAAGACCGTTATAGTGAAAAAATACCTTACATAACTGGGCTTACTCCCCATTCTAGTATATGATTAGTTATAGTTCAATCCTAAGACTATTACAGTGAAAACATTACCTTACTGATCGGGGTTCACTCCTCAGTTTCTTCATTATTAACTAAAGATATTTCCATTTTTAGTCAATGAATTTGAGGGATATATAATTTTGGTCCCACCCATAAAACAATGAAAACAATACCTATTTTTATGAAAAGATCATAAATAATTCATTATATATCATAACCTGGGGAAATGAATTGAGTTTTATAAACATTTCAATATATCATAATAGAATAACCTATAGAAAATAAAGAGGTTAAATAAATATATCAATATAAACATCATAAACAAAAATAGGAAAATTAATGATGGTATCATTGAATCATATACCCAATAAAGAATGATTAATATCAATGTGTTTTATCCTAGTTGAAAATTCCTTTGAAATATAACTAGAATACTTCTCAAGTAAAATACCCAATTCAATTTTAAATCACTTATTTATAATCCAAATACCTCTAAAATATTATAGAAAATATTTTATTTGAAAATAATCATGTAAAATTAAAAATAAATATTCAAAAAATTGAGTGGTCATGATGGTAGAAAATTTTATTCATATAGAAATCATTAAACCAATAATTCTGTTATCACATTTAGTAAAAATTTCCTCATTCCGAGAATGATAAGAAGATTATTTTTGATTTTTTTTAGGAAAGGTCAAAAATGGATAAAAATCACTTTAAACTATAATTATAGAATATTCAAAAATAATATAGAAAACATTTAAAACATAGACATGGATGAAAAATGATTTTTGACCAAAGAATGAAATAAAGTAATTTTTCATTAAAATATTCTATCAGTCACATGAGTACTTTTAGAGAGTAAAATTAAAGGATAAAATGTAATATTTAAAAATAATGGGAATAAAATTAATTAGTTTCTTGAGATGTATACCATTAAATTTCATCATTATAAACATAATCTTAAACAATACTGATAAACATTGAGATTGTAATATAAAAACCTTATTTCATTGGTAATCCTAGAATCAAAACCTCAGGAAAGAGAGAAACTCATATGGATTTTTAAATCCTAAAATTTTTCATCAACTATTTATAAAATTAATTAATGGGAATTATATACAGCAGACAAAGGAAACAAGTGGTGATTATGGCATAATTCTCATAGAAATGAAAGTGAAATGAGAAACCTTTACCTCAAGTTTTAATAACATAGAAATTTATATAAACTCCCATATAATAAATTTAAACTTATTATAATTCTAAATATTTATTATTACAATACATATAATTTGATTTATTCTCTTCTTGTAACACTTAAACTCCCAATTATATATAATTACTTATGAAAACTGTTGTTTTGGGGTGTTACCTATATTATTTTTCCTAAGAGTTATAGTTATGATGTTTGGGTAGTTATACTTTGATCATGGTTACACCATTTATAGAATGTCAAAAATTATAAAATATCATATATATTAGTTTTATATGTATATATATTTACAGTCATATATGTAAATAGATATAGAAAAATGAATTACACTGCTTATAGAGATGGTAGGATGAACGTATGTATGAATGATATTTTCACTTTTGGAATAGAAGAAATTTAAATTATAATTAAGCTTTTAAATATAATTTTTATATTATATATATTAATACTATTCATTAAATGTATCCTTATTTATATCCATATAAAACATAAATAAAAAACTAATCACATTACTTTGTGGTGGTGGCAGTCCACACGTACACATGAGCGATGTTATTATTTTCAAACTGATAGGAATAAGGTGGATTATAGATGATTTATAATCATAATAATTTAGTATATTTAAGATATTGGTTTCATTGTTTTATAATGGATACCTTGGATTTATATAATGTAGAAGAATTAATAAATTGAAAGCGGCCAGGTAAGATGATTACCTCTTCTTTGGTTTGCCTCCTTTAGATTCCATATTACAAACCCATTGAATGATCTTTTAATAACCTATAATTTATTTATATGGAAGTTTTAAATAGAATTGGGAATGGTTTGGTGGATATAGAAGTCAAAAAAATTATAAATAATTAAGGATAGGATGTTCCCTTTTTTAAGTAAGGGGAGGGACACTCTTTGAATAACTTAATGCATTAAATTAATATAAACTATTTTTCTTCAAAAAATGGATCCAAATTGATATAATTTGAAGATAATATGAGGATGAGTATAAATAATTTCATAAAAAATTTCTATGTTTTGTTAATGTTTTCACAGTTATCTGTTAGTTTTAACCCTCTACTAACCTTTTTGACAATTATAGTGATATAAATGTTTTTTACTCTTTAGGATTCATTAATGTTTCTATAAAAGGAAAGGTAGACCATAAATGGAACTTCGATGATATTATAAAACATTTAAAAATTAATTTTTATGATGATAACAATTTTATTAATTTTAAATCATTTAATAAAATATTGATTATTTGATAATATTAATAATGTGATTTCTTAAAATACATGAAATATTTTAATATTATATGCGTCTAACTCGTGTAAAATAGTTCCAAAATGATTTGGATTCAAATACAACTAATATATAGTCCTAATATAGTCATAAAATAAAAATGTTATTGGTTTATAAATCATTTTAAACATTATATTTTGGTTTAACCCATCGGTTGGCCAATACAAATCTTAACCATGGTAATGATTTTTTTTAATATTAAAGGGTTATAATTTCACTTATAAGTTCACAATTGGACAATAAATGGAAAAAATATGAAAATTTATACCATTAATTGTAATAATTTTCTTATTTAATGTTTTTATGATTTCTAAATAATTTAAAAAATATACTAACAAAAATACTATTAATGTCATTTTAAGAACTATTAAGATAATTTGACTTTGAAAATATCATGAATGAAATGTAATTTTAATATAATAATTTCAGACACCTATAATGTTATATATATATACAATAAAAATTTATTAGATACTTTAAATCATCAAACAATATTACTTTTAGAGTTCTTAAAATTGTATACTGGATTTTTCTACTCCTTGCATATGCACTGTATCAGCATTGTATAAGCATAAAAGGTTATTATTTCATTAATAAAAATTAAAATAAATTACCATTATAAAAAATTTATTCATCCTTAGAAAAATAATTTAAAACTTAAAATAATTTTTTTTATCCTTAACAAAAAATATTATATATCTTAAATTCAAGAAAATGGAATTTTTGACTTTATCTTTTACATTAATATTATAAGGGTCAAAATAAAATATAAATAAAAAAATGTCATATTTTTTTAGTTTTCATGAATGATAGATAATATATACTAATATGATGAGAAGATTTAAGGTATTTGAATGAATTTTAATCCTTATCACATTAGTTTCAATAGTAATTAACCCATTTTTCCTTTAATGTGGTAACAAAAATTTAATATCGTTTCTATTTAGATTAGAAAAAAAGTATGTTGAACTTAATACCAAATATGAATTATTCAAATTAAAAATATGAAATTATTTTTATAAAATTAAATTCACCGAAGTGGTCAAATTTAATTTACGAATAATCCCACCGAATACGATGAAAAATGTTTTTTTAAAATGACTTTCCATGTATAAAGATGTGTTTCATACCAAATTCAATCATAAAAATTATTTTAGTGCACTTAATTAGATTATTAAAAATATGATAGATCTAATGTTTCTTTGACACCATAAAACAAAATGTTACTTTTAAATTCTAGAAACAAAGACAATTTTAAATAAATATTAATAATTTTCACTATTCATTGAAAAATCATACTTTTTTGAAAATTCTCAAAAAATCACTCAAATATAATTTTGAAATGAAGATTTTAAAAAATAATTATTTTTATAAAATAAAATTAATAAAAATACATAAATTAGTTATAATATTTTCTCACAAATAAAAATAAAAACCGACTTTAAATAACACATATTTTAATTAGTCAAATGACATTACTAAAAATCGAGTGTTTATTTATAAAGAATTTGTCAATACATTTTTATTGATGATGACCATTATATATATTTTATAATTTGGTTAATTTTATTTATAAATTCCAATTCAATAACAATTCCATAATGATCATAATAATATTTTGTGGTTCATTTAAGGTAGGGGTTGTGAGTTGTATTCACTATTGAACAGAAAATTGTTTTAAAATTTTGGGGTGCTACAGAAACTAACCAAAAAACAAAAAGTACCAAAAAAATAATGTTATATCTCTACATCATAAAAATTTAAGCCTCACACACAAATCTGACCACACCTGATAATATTGATCTCATACTACCAACACAAGGGAGAGGGGAGTTAGTAAAAGGAATTGTTTTTCAAAATTGACCTCACTATTTAAATACATGATAGAGGTAGCATTGTGAAGGGTGATATCCTCCATAGTTGAGATAAAAATTTCATTAATATTAAAATAAAAAACCCTAATTCAATCACAAAATACTCATTATCATACGGACCATAAAATATCACCCATTAAATATTTTTTTAATAATCTTCATTCAAAATATCAGTGAGTCTAATTTTAACTTTGAATACTTTAGATTAATAATCACCATAATCATCCCTAATATTTTTACTATTAAGAAATAAATTATATGCCTTATATCCTAGAATATTTCTTTATCAAATTTATAAATAAGGTTATATTCATTGATCTCCATCCACATTATACGTGTAAAAGAAATTGAATTTAAAATGAAAATCATCCCTAATGATTGTTAATTTAAATTTTTAAATAATTCTTATACCACCATTAATTATACCCCAACAATTATTGGTAGGTTGTATAAACTCTTTTATATCCTAGTATGACCCTTGAAATTTATAAACAAAATGAAGATATCGAGAGACCCTTTTCCAATTTTGTAAGAGACTCATGCAAATTTAAATTGAATTTAATTTTAATCTTAGAATAAATTAGTAAACTTGGATAAAGATAGATTGAGACCCATGGTAAATTGATATGTACTTGTGCAATATTTTCTAAAGTTTCCATTCACAAGTCACTTAAAAGAGAAAAGTAATATGTGGATATTCCATAATATCATAATAATGAACCACGATGGTGAATCACAGAGTTTAATAAATATTTCCTAACACTAGAAATAATTTTCTCTTGAAATATGTGATTATTATCCATTAATACCAATAAATTATTCCTTAAAAACAAGAATAAAAAAAATAAACCAAATGAAATGTTATTATTAGTAGGTGTTAGAGGGATAACAAAATAAAATATCATATTAATAATAAACCTGAAGATGGAACACATGAAAGTGTCCAAAATCCTTTTGATATCTAATATTTTTTGTATAGGAATCATCTCTAGTAGAATCATTTTACAAAAGGTTCAAGTAACATCTAGATTTTGATACATATGAAAAATAAGAAATAAATATTTGATTAAAAATAAAAAAAATATTGGAGCTTAACTTTTTTACATATAGATTCTTCTACCCTTGTTTTGAAAATAAAGTTCTGTGGGTTTCACATGCACCAAAAAAATAGTTTTTAATATCAATAAAAATAATAATGTTTTTATTACTGAAAATAATAATAATAGTTTTATTATTATAATAAAACATTTTTCATGTTTACAAATAAATAATTTTTTAATAATTTATAATATTATTATTATTTATTTCACTTGTAAAATTTAGCATAAAATAATAATATGTTCAATATCTTACAAACATGCAACACTGAGCTTTATGAGAATTTAAATATGATATACAAATATTATTATTTACATATGACATAGCAATTGAATTGGTTGGTATGAATATGAGTAAAAAAATTATGAAAATTTTTATAGTATCCATACTCAATATAAATATATTGATTAATTATTTTAAAATGAGTACTCAATTATTAGTAAAGTCATTTTTGTCTTCAAAAATGCATTTTATTCAAAAAACTAAATTATTGAATTTTTTGTGTGGGAATTATAATTAATTTATGCCATTTTTATAAAATATATTCTAAAAAATTAACTTCATTTTGGGAATCATCATTTTAAAATTTTCATATGTTTAGTTTTTGATAATTTTTTAAAAAGATTGATATTTTGATGAATAGAAAAATTACTGATTTTTTGTTGAAAACGAGTTTTTATTTATAGAATTTAAGAAGTTAAATTTTACTTCAAATTTTATTTAATGTAAAATTATTCATTTATAGTATTAAATTTCCAATTAAGTTAATTGGAACTAATTTTTTATTGGATAATTCTATAAAATATTTTTATACTTGAGGAAAACTTTTTGCTGCGAAACTGATTTTCATCACATTTTGAAGGTTTGATTTAAAATTAAATACTGAAATTTATGTGAATTTAATATTGAAAATTGGATTCCATATTTTAAATAATTATGATTTTATCTGGTATGTTGGTACCTTTTTTTTTGTTTTTATGAATAGTAACCCTGGTAAATATTTGTCACCTTGGTAAGGGTAAAAGAGGAGAAACTAGGTTAAAACATTGGTATAATGATTTAAAATATCTATAAAACATGAATTTATCTTATTTTATTAGTTAATTTTATCTATTTAAATAAAAGTATAAAATATATGTCCACTTGGTGCCAGTTTTATTTGATCATGACCTTTATATTATTTTTGGAAAAGAATAAATAAAAAATGCCACTCTCTTAACTTTAATATCTCTAAATTTTTTACATATGGATAAGAAGAGGATATGATAACTTATAAAAGTTTATTTGATATATAAATTAATTTTTTATCATGTTATTTTATTTTTAATTTTTAGTGAATGAATAATTACCGTAAATTCTTGCACGACACAAACACTATATCTATTCTATTAATTTAAAAATAAATTAAATAATTATAGAAATACTAAAAATAATAAAATTTTGTTGAATAATTTTTTACATGAATTTTTTGGTTAAATTTAAAATTATAGGGATCATTGGAATGTTTATATTTGAATTAAACTTCTGTCATGTTGTTTTCAATGTCAAATTATGGGAATAGTTTTTAAAATGAGTTTAATTGCATTTTATGTTAAATAAATTTTATTAAATTATTTTAAAATAATAAAAAAATTAAAATAATACAATTTGGATGATAAATGGTCTAAAATATCAATAATTTTCTATTTATAATCCAATTCTAAACTTATAAGTAATATTACAAACCTCCAATATTGAAAAATTCATTACCATAGTTAAGGTTAAAATTGGTTAACTAAGGGGTTAAAAATATATTTGGTTTAAAATAATATATAAACCTATAAATATTTTATTTTATGATTATATTAAGTCTATAAATTACTTAAGTTATAATACATGTCATTTTATAACCATTATACATGATTTAGACACATATTATATTATAATATTTCATGTATTTGCAAAAATAAAATTAATGATATTTTATAATAGGAAATATTTTATTAAATAATTTAAAATTAGTAAAAATCTGATATTCATTTCATTGAATGGTATATTAATGAATATGTAAAAAGTGGTCCATTTTTGAGTCACTTGTCATTTTATGGTATCATCATATACCCTTAAATAGTAGAGTACTTTGAGTTTATGGGAATTTTCAAAAAAATTTATGGGGGGTTAAAACTAAAAGATCTGGGTTAAAAAGACACATAAACTTGTATAAATTTTATTTTATGATATGATTTTTAATTATTCCTATAATATATTTTGAGTCTGTCTATTTTGAGTCATTTTTAAACATTAATTTTTACCGATTTAATACTTTACATAATTCCAAGAGCTCCGCACCCCTCACTTAAAAAGGGAATGTCTTATACTCTATTAAACAAACATTTTAAGCCTTAAATATTATAAAATCCATAATATAACATATTACTATATTCGTTTACCACATCCAAGAGATTTTGGTCTTTCCAAAATACTATCCCCTCAATGATTAAGGTGTAAGCCAAAAGTGTTTTCTCAATAAAGAGGTATAAGTCTTTACTAAGTATTTTCAATTTTTTTCTTCATATACCTATAATAAATCCATGGTATCCATTTTAAAATAATTAATTAATTATATAAAATACAATAAAATATTATTTTTAGGATATAAGAACCATTATCCACCTTCTTTTTATCCTATGGAAAGTGAAAACGCAGCTCATGTGTACGTATAGCTTACTATCTCCACATAATGGTGTAATTCATTTATTCCAACCAGTACAATTGGATGGTTATTATAATGGTTTTAAAGTTTATATATAAAATTTATTACATAATTATGATTCTGTAATTATAATATCATATCTACCTTCTTACCTTCATATCCTTTAGAAATCATAATGTCACTCATGCTTACTTGTGGACTTCCACCTCCATGAAGCGATGCGATTAATTTTTCATTTCCACTTTATATGGATTATAATAAAGATATATTTAATAAATATATATAATATATATGATATAATAATTATTATTTAATGGTGAAATATTATTAACCTTTATTTCTTTCATCCTTTGAAAAGTGAAAATAATGTTCATGTATATGTACGACATACTATCTCCATGAACGATTTAATTAATTTTTTTATATCTACCTTTTATGGATGATTCTAAATATATATATAATGATTATATATGATATTTATATCATTATTAATATTATTTAGATTATATAACCATGATCAAAATACCATTAATGAAACTACCAGACTAAAAGTTTTATGAAAAATGAAACATTTAACACTAAAAAACTATTATTTTAATAAGGATTTATCGTATAAAATTGTCTTCTTTGGGACATATGTTATGTTATAAACATATTTTATTTTATAAAAAGTATATAAAATCTATTTTTATATGTTATATAACAAATATTATTATGATAATAATATTTACATTTTTATCAGAATTTATTCTTTCATTGGGCTTATTATTCAATGGTTACCAATCTCGCAAGGGTTTCTCATCTCACTTTTATTTCTATGAGACTTATGAAATATTCTCCACTTGTTTCTTTAGTTTGGTGTATATAATACCCATAAATTTATTTTATAATTATTTCATGAAAATAATGGAGATTTAAAAATCTATCTATGTTTTTCTATTTCATGTTGTTTTCGATAGAAAGATTTCCAAAGTCGTAACGTATTTATGTCTCAATCCCATTTTAATTAGGATTATTTATTCATAAATTTACTTTGAGGAAATTTTATGATACTTATATGATAAATAAATTTTATTTTATTATATTATTTTTATTAATGAAATTTAAAATTAATAATACTATTTTACTCTTTCTGTTACTTAAAATATCCAAGAAAATGGTTTTGAGAAAACAAACATTATTTCCCCTTTAGTCAAGAATATTTTTAGTCTATGATCATTTTTTGTTTAATTTTTTTTAATAATGTTTAAATATAATCCTATAAATGTTTATATAAAATTTTACCCATTCCTGAATTTTTAGAATTTTTTTCTAAGGAATATTTTTTTATTTTTTCTGAACAAGGTATTTTTGATTTTTTACATAAACTGTGAAAGGAATATTTGTTTTAATATATATAGCATGAATGAAGTTTTTAATCATCATGATTTATCAATGATTTAAAGCGTCATTTAGAGGTTTAAATATTTCCTATAAAATAAAATGTTTTACATAATATTTTTGAAATTTTTTGTTTCTAAATAAGCAATTTCAATGTAAAAAGGGCATTTTCCTCAAGAAATATTTTATGTAATCGTTTAAAAAAATTTTAATCCATGATAATATAATTTTAAATTACTTGTGATTTAATGAGGATGAGATTCAATGATACCATCCATATTATTCATCTAGAGGTTTTTTTTATTATTATGATGATATATTTATGAAGCCCATTTATTTACCGTAGGTCATGTTATGATGGAATGTTAAAATATTTATGAAATTTTTTTGTTCTCCATGGGTAATGATATATGATTAATGATTTATGATCTTACGGAACAAATATGTTTTATTTTAATTATTTAATGGGTGGGGTTGGAGTTATATATCCCTTTAGTGAATTTGGTAAAAATGGATATCTCTTGAGATAATTAAAACTGGAATTGGGAGTGAACCAAGAATATAAATGAAATATATACACAATGAAAGTCTTGGATGTGAACCTTGACCAAGGATATGATGGAATGGGGAGTGAACCAAATCCATTATGATAGTATTGGGTGTAAACCTTGAATAATGATGTGATGGAATGTGGAGTGAACCCATCCAATATAATATTCTAGGGAGTGAACCCTGACGAATGATATGTTGAAATGTGGAATGAAAAAGATCCACTATGATAGTCTTGGGATTTATCCTTTAATAGGGATATGATGTAATGAAGAGTGAACCAAATCCACTATGATAGGTTTTTATAGTGATCCTTGAATAATGAATTGATTTTCTATTCTTAAGTGTATGAGATAAACTTTTGTATTATTAAAATTTATTGTTCTCATGACCAATGTTATTTGATACATTTTTGATTATTATCTTGTGAACAACCAATATGTATTTCATGAATCATGATTATGATCTATGATTTTTTGGGTATTGTTTTTAAATTTTAAGATCTTGTTTTCATACTAGTATGTTCATTTTTTTTGTTTAAGCGATCATGTATATCTCTGTTGTTTACCCTTATTGGGAATCTAATGTCACCCTTTCTTATGTTTTCTTTCCTCATATTATATAGAAAGGTATTAAGTATGTTATATCTGATAATGGTGCTAGTAATGAATATTTTAGTGGGAGATGAAGTAGATATATTATGAACAGATTTTTTATGTATCCATGTTTTCAAAGAAACTAAACCTATATAATTATGGCATGGTGTGTTATATTATGTATTGAATATTAATTTAATATTACGTAATATTTATGAATGAAAATTATGGATTTTATTTTTCATTATTAGAGTACTATTTTGCCAATATTTAGGTATTAGGATTATAGAAATTTTGAAAAAATCTTAGGGATATTCTTATATATATGATAATAACCAATTTTTTTGGTAAGATAGATATTATGTAGTTTTATTGTAAATAAATTCCTACATGGATACTACATGAGGACATGGTTTTGACATAGATGTATCTAGGGGTAAAAAACTTGAACAATGTTGGTCAAGTATATCTTATCTATCATTTTAGTGCATGATGAATTTGACCTTAATGTGCTCCCTATTTCAAACTCACAGTGGATATTCATAGATAAATTCCAATTTTCTTTATATACCATTATAAAGGATTCAAATAGATGAAAACAAAATATGACCTTGTTTAAACCTAAGGTTTCATATATTGGAAGGAATGTGTCACAACCCCCTCCCACCAATGATTCCCCTCCTGAGATGGCAATGGTGAAAGGGAGATAATGACCCCCGAGTCCCACCTCCAGTAGGCCCTGGGGTGGCGACTAGCACCAAGGGTATGAGTTCTCACAAATATGGGAGGGATTACCCTTTTTATTATTTAATATCGGGAAATAGGGCAAGTCAACCACCAAAAAGGAAAAGAACAATTGTACAGAAATAAACCCAAACCAATCCCACATGCATGTTTAAATAGTTCTAAAACAAGGTACAAGTAAAAGAAAGCTCAAAAGTAAAATACCAAAAGAAACAAGAGTATAGCAACTGAAGAACTCCAACTTTCCCGACTAGTAGGGTCCTGCACGGCCCTGGTAGTCCTCCTGGAAACTTGAAAGTAAACGTAGGGTGAGCATACAAGTATACTCAGTAGGGAACCTAAATCTCTCGTGCATAGGTAGGGAGACATCCAAATGTCCCGTGAGAAGAACAGAAGAAACCTAGCAAGGAAATATATCCACCCAACCTCACCAGCCACACTCACCAAAAACAAAATCCCAACAGGTAGTAGTATATAAGAACAAGAGTATTGGGTACCCTGCACCATTTACCATTAGTTAGCTGCTCTCCCTAACGGCAAACGTCCTGATGCTGCCACACTCTTCCCGCCCGAACACACCTGGGCGTCTAGAACCACACATCCCGCCCGCACACACCTGAGCCTCACAACAACGTATCCCACCCGCACACACCCGGGCCTCACAACCACGTATCCCGACCGCACACACCTGGGCCTCACAACCACGTATCCCGCCTGCACACACCTGGGCCTCATCCCGAATATTCTTGGGAAACAGTAAAACCTGCCCGAAGAGTCTTGGGCTAAAACCACCCCACTCAAAACCTACCTGAAGGGCATTCGGTGTATGGTCACCTCAAACCATCACATCCTAGGGAAGAAAGAATAAGAAGAAGCTAGTAACTAAGGGGAAAACACCCTCTCCCATGAAATGGGAGTGTTCGGTAGTAAATGCTCAATATGGGTGGGGTGCGATAAAACACAGAGATATAGACATATATATATATATATATACCAAACACTCAGCCCAACCTATGGCTTCTAATCAGAGAACTGACCACATTCCTCGACACTCATACTACGAATCATGTATAAAACAAACAACCCCAACCCCATTTATGTTTTCAGGTTTTAGAAGAATTAGTTTATTAGTTCCTTAACTATTGGTAAACTATCCACAACCAACCACAATAATCATTCATAAAGCGTATCCCTACCATCCACAAATCAAGTTATGAAAACACAAGCAGCACAACATTTCCCTTCTTATAAACCAACCAACCCTTTGATTATTATTGCCGTTTCATTACCATGACCCACCATTTATTAACTCTTCCACTTTTTTATTTATTATCCACAACCCATAGTTCGTTCACATCAAGCCCATTCCTGCAGCCCCGCTGCCATCCACCATAACCACAATAACACCGAAACCCGTACATCGTCATCCTCTGATACCATTTATCACAGCCCTACTGCACATAACTAACATAACATTCACACCAACCCACAACCAAGCCAACCGTAGCCCCGCTGCTCACCCGATCCACAACAACCCACAAAACACCCCCATCAATTAGCACTTATCCAAGACAACACCCACATGTTCATTATTTCATTTTTTTCAACCGGGGTGATCACACAAGGGTTCCAGATTTTAAATCATCCAACTTTACGTGATTATCCAAATTCCACATTCAACAATGTTCCATTCACAAAAATGGTATCGAAAGAGAGGGAAACATTTAATTGCGCAAGCAAAGGCCCCCCAACGACCGTGATTTTCAGTAGGCATAAGCCTATTTAATTCACAACATAATATCACAGGATAGAAAATAAACATATAAACTTCCCCATCCCCGTTATATAAGCCATTTATTATATTTATTAAACCAGTTCAAATGTGTTTCACATAAACAATAGGAAACCCACCCCGCATGATGAAAAATTTAGAGAGATGAAGGTAAGATCCCTACCTCAACAGGTTCTAATCACAACGCTCCCCCAGATCAACTTTAAAAGACGTCCGTCGGCATCCGTCACTTCTGTCGAATCCTGGAAAAACCTCTTTGGGTGGAAGTTGGAAAGGAAAGGCAGAAGTAAAGACAACAGATCCAAGCTCAGAAGTTCCACCTCATCGTTACGATCCCGTGGTCACTAACGGATCGTAAATCGGAGCTCGGACGAAGAAGTTATTGAAGAAAAGAGCCTTCGAGTCTATCGGGAGAGCTCTGCTCAGTGGAATGGGGAGGAGAGGGGTGATTTGAAAAGGAGGAGAGGACCCCACCTTTTATAGGTACGGAAACAAAAGTACATTGTGTGTACTTTATGGTACATGGCGTGTACTCGGCCATTTCACACGGTCACCACGCGACTTCCAACATGGCCTTCAACGTGGCACGCGACCATTGACTGGTCAACACACGGTTTGAAGGTAACACATACGTGGGGAGGGACTACACAGCATGTAGTTTGGGGTACGCGGAATATACCCATTTATTTCACACGGTAAGGACACATCTCCAACACGGCACACGTTCGTTGACTGGTCAACACACGGTTTGAGTGTAACACATACGCGGGGAGGGACTACATGGCCTGTAGTTTGGGGTACACAACGTATACCCATTTATTTCACACGATAAGGACATATCCTTGAACATGGGGTATACCCGGAAAGGGGGTACAGAACGTGTACTCACACTACATGGCGTGTAGTTTCAAAATTCTGAAAAGTGTGGGAAAAGTCCATTTTACCCTCCAAAACACTTCATGACCCTCTTTTTGACAAAGGAATGTGATGGAGAGGTCCGAGCCTTTAAAGACCCATAAATTTCAAGGAAATTTTTTTCTTAATTTTCTTTGGAATTTTACAATAACGCAGTTTCTGACGGCGCCTGATTCCGAGGCCCGGTGTGCCCGGAATCAATTTCCAAAGTTTGGCTCGGGTACGTTCAGTGAACGGACGAGCGGGTTTTTCTAACTTTTGAACCGGTGCCCGGAATCGAATTCTGAGGGCTCCGATGAAATCGCAGCGCCGGTATTTGCTTAGAAACGCCTCTTCCGGAGTTGCGTTTGCTCGGGTGTGGTTTTTAATTTTCGGGCTTAAAGTTAAGAAATAAAATAATTTTGCTATAACTTTATTTTATTTCGCTTAAGCCACTTGGAAGCCACTTGAAGCCACTTAAAGGCGGATTGAACTGAGTTGAACTGGATAGGATGCTATCCAGAAATATCCTACCCCTTGGTAGGATATTTGTGAGGTGGGGCCCGCACGAGCCCCACCGTTTCGTTCCGATAAGAAACGCACCCGTGAAAACCCGTCTTAATGAAAGTCAACTGACGCGTTTCTTAAAATCTTAACAGACCATTTAATTGGGCTGTTTCTTTCGTAAATTAAATGAGCTGTTTCTTTCGTTGAATTAATTCTACGAATTAATGGTTCGTTTCTTATCTTTTGAAATTCAAATGTTTAGTTGTGTAAATAAAATAAGGCTTAAGCTTATTTTATTTTGGGTTGAAACTTGTGGCGTGGAGAGGATTTGGAGGAAAACGTTCTTCTTCGGTGAAGAACGCGAAGAACGCGAAGAACGCCAAACCTGCGGAGATCGACGACGCGAAGCCTTGTACCGCGACGCCAACGGATCTCCCTTCGCGACGCTTCTTCCGCGACGATCCAACCCCGCGACAGCCTTCGATCGACAACAACCAAGGTAGGAGGTTGCGCTTCTTTTTATTTTCTTTTTGGATTTCAACAACAACAAGGATTTAATTATTATTAATTAAATCCGTATGTTCTTGGTCCTCGGAGATTGTCGACGCGACGCCCTTCCGCGGTGTGACGATCACCTTCTTCCGCGACGGTCAATTCCGCGACGACCTCGCATCCGACAGCGACGGCGAGGTAGGGATTTATTATGGGAATTACCCCTTTTTAATTTATTCCCGTCAATGTTTCTTAAAGAAATTAAAGAACCGAATTGTGAACAATTTTAATCTTCTTAAAATTGTTATTTTTCCGTGTGGAATAAAATTCTCCCGGTTGTTTATCTCTAACGCGGAGGGTGCGGGCCAAACGAACACGGCCCAACGACCCTCCATCGTTCTTCGTTTTGTGCGGATTTGGCGGACGACGACGGAACGTGCCGCAGCGGATGTTTGACGATTCCGCAGTAAAGAACGGATCCCGGGAGGAGCAATGGCGCAGACGGGAAGAGAATCGGACCACCGGAGCGATCCCGGTGGCCCGCGGAACTCGCCGGCGGCGCCGGCAGCCGGAGGCGGCGGCCAACGTACCCGCGGCCGCGCGGGTCTGGTTCGCCCGCGCGGGACGCGGCTCTGCCTCGTCCGCGGTTCACCAGCGCGGCCCACGCGGGCCGCGGTTTCCTCAGGCCGCGGGTCAACGCCCGCGGCGCCCCGGCCGGGCCGGACCGGGCCAACCGGGTCGGGCCGGGCCCGTACCCCCCCTTCTTTGGACATTTTCGTTCAAATGGCCGTATCTTGAGCTACGAGCCTCCGAACGACGCGCCGTCAGTGGCAACGCGATCCTTGGATCGAGACGGTCGTTTCGGTATACTATACTCAAGGTGAACCTTCCTTTTCGGGAGCCTACGTAGTTAAAACTCCGTAGTTAAGCATGCTTGGCCTAGAGCAGTGATCAGGATGGGTGACCTGCTGGGAAGTTTCCCAGGGTGGGTGTGAGACGGAAAGACCAATAACTAACAGACCAGGCGTCCGATTAACACGCCGTCTATTTCGTTGAATTCCTCTATGTGAGACGGATCTTTTGGCATACTCCGCCCGAGGTTTGGACGCAGGTGGAGTACGGTCGGGTTGGTTTTGTCTTAAAAAAACAAACCGGGCCCCTGGGACGAAAAAGCCAATAACTCTCAGACCGGGCGTCCGATTGACGCGCCGTCTGCGACGATGAGTTCCTGTTGTCGATACGGAACTTTTGGCATCCTCCGCCTGAGAATTGGATGCAGATGGATAGTGGCCGGGTTGGATCACACCGAAATCCAACCGGGCCCCTGGAACGGAAAAGCTGATATCTTTCAAACCAGACGTCCGTTTGACGAACCGTCAGCGGCGTTGGTGTTTACGTTGAGTAACGGTCCCTATGAGTATACCCTATGGGAGTTCGGGGTATAGTTGAGATACGGCCGGGATTGGTTTGCTCACGAAACCAACCGGGCCCCTGGGATGAAAAGGCTAATAACTCACAGACCGGGCGTCCGATTGACGCGCCGTCTGTTGCGTTGAGACCCGTATGACGAGGCGGTACTTTGAGATACTTCTTCGTGGGACCATGAGATACTTGGAGTATCGACCAGTAGCTCGTGGAGCGGACCCTCCCGGAGACGAGCGTGCGGAGTACGGAGATCGTGTAGCCTGCTGATACCTGACGACTGCTTGACCGACTCGACTTGGAGTAGGTCGACTAGCCCAGTGGACGGAGCACCCGGTATTTGGCGACAGACCCACGGCAGACGGAGCGCCCGGTAGTTGGCTGCAAACCCGCGGTACTCGACAGGAGGAGCACCTCTGTAGGCTATTGGGGGGAGCGCCCGGTATTTGGCGACAAACCCACAGCGGACGGAGCGCCCGGTAGTTGGCCGCAGACCCGCGGTACTCGACAGGAGGAGTACCTCAGCAGTCTTAGGTTAGTGAGCAGTACCTCGGAGTCGTGACAGGACCACTGTACACTCTAGAGACGGAGCTCTTCAGTAGTTACAGTTTCGATAATGAAAATCCTGGTTTGAGCTAAGACTTTTGACCTTGTGTTTACTTCATGATTGAGACGGGTCACTTGCTAACTTAGGTATATGTATGGGCATATACCCGGGTAGTGGTTATCCGTTGATTTCACAATCCTTGTGTTTCCTCATGACTGAGATGGGTTACTTGATAACTTAGGTATATGTATGGGCATATACCTAAGTAGAGGTTATCTGTTGAGATCTTCTTTGTGGTTATCCTTGTTGGTTTAGTGAGACCTTGAGGGTCTCGGGGTCCCTACTGAGTATCGTTATACTCACCCCTGCACGGGCTATGCCCGCACCTCGTTGTGTTGGTTGCAGACGACGGGCAGTGCTGACGGAGGCTGAGTGTTCGAGGACTGGACAGTACCTGGAGGTGGACTATACGACGAGATGGTACCCGGAGGAGGACCTCACGACGAGGCGGTACCCGGAGGTGGACCACTGGGCGGGACATACTCGGAGCGGACGGCGGGACCCGAGGAGCAGATGAGCTATCTGTACCCACCCTTCTGGTGGGATTTCCAGTGGACAGCTCGGCGTAGCAGCTTTACTTTTCAGTTGCTGTTTTCTCTTTCGAGTTGTACTTTACAGTTGGGCTTGTATTTCCGGCCCCTTTTTACTTTCCGCACTTACTGTTGTACTCAGTTTTTACTTAGTGTTTACTTCTTCCGCTTGTACTCTGTGTGATTGTTTACTTTACAAAGGCGATGCCTTCCCTTTTTATTGGGATTTACGCCTTGGTGCTAGTCGCCAGCCCCTGGCCTATGGAAGGCGGGTTTGGGGTAGTCACGACACGGGCCCCGAGGACGGGTCGTGAAAAATTGGTATCAGAGGCGGTCAGTTCTACCGCAGACTCTGATCTTTCTTTCTGTGAAGCAATAGTGTTAAGGGTACCAAGTGTGGTTTTCAATTCAGGGAGTCCAGTGTTGGTGCGGGCGGCCGACGTATCCATACACCAGGACCCTGGCAACTGATTTCCGACTTTGTGTACGAAAACACTGATTGTGTGTGTGTTTTCAAAGGTTTCCCCCCTTAAACCAGCTCAAACCAGGTCAGCTCACCAGGTATAATCGTTTGACCGTGTTACGTTGTTTCTTTCAGTATGCCTTTTCTCGGATGACCAAATAGAGCCCAAAGGGATGTGCATGCTGACAGCCTGTTGAGTGACGAGGCTTCGGTACAGGGCCCTCTTGCAGTTGAGGCACCAGCGGAGGCGCCAGCAGTACTACCATACGTTGGGCCACCGATGCCACCAGCCCCAGCAGTAGGCGATGCCCGCTACTTGAGCGCACTGCATGAGTTCCAGCGCCAGAGGCCACCCAGGTTCGGGGGAGAGACGGACCCGCAGGCGGCTGAGGATTGGCTGGAGGCTGTGGTGGGAGTCTTCAGGCTAGTGGGGACGCCATCAGACTTCATGGTGACCTTTGCTGCCAGCCTTCTTCAGGCAGCAGCAGGCAGGTGGTGGAGCCACTTGTTCCAATTTTGCGATGGGATGGATTTCACATGGTAAGACTTCGAGACCTTCTTCAGGGTGGAGTTTGTGCCAGTAGCTCTACACTTCGAGCGTTTTCAGGAGCTGCTGCCTTTGCCGCGTGTTTTTCGATCAGAAGCCGAGTCATCTGTGGGAAGTAGACAGATGATGCAGAGGTCCAGGACGACCAGACCAGCAGTTGGGTGATCTCGGGTTTTAGGACCGGTGGTACGGGGCACCCGGGGTGGGGTCAGAGCCAGGCGTGCCAGAAGCAGACTTTGTTACTCGTGCAGTGGAAAGGGGCACCTGGCATGTGACTGTCCGACTCCACGTACAGTTGATCCATAGGCTTTTGAGGAGCCACCGAGGTAGAGGAAGCGACTAATTCTTGAGCAACAGTAGAGCAGTGGACAAGTTAGTAGAGCTCCTGGAGCATGTGGACAGGAGGGAACTAGTGGATACGTCTCTTGTACTTCTAGTTCCATGTTGATGTTGTTTTTGTGTCTTTGTACCATGAGCTGCAATAAAATAAATACACTAATCTTGTGATGTTTGCTTTCCTGTCCTCTTTTGTGATGTTACTAAGTGGTCTTGGTTAAGACTGTTGACTTGACCCTCACTTTCGAAATTCCTACTGGAGGAGACCCAGTGACCTCACACTGATGCCGACAGTGTGACTTGACCCTTGGAGGCGAGAGTGACAGTTGGATCTCTTAGTAGTTACGTCGAGGCCTTACGACGTCATCCATGGCATGAATGCATCATTCATGCCAGGATTGACTGTATTAGGCAACGAATGTGGTTCATCCAGGGGATGAGACCAGATTTCTCTTATCGGAAAAGAAGAAATCATAGCAGCTCTTGTGAGACTAAAGGAGGTGCAGTTCATCCAGGAGCGGATGAAGACTGCACTGTGCAGTAAGAAACAAGGAACAGGTGCCAGTCTTAGAGACTCGGGCGTGATAAATGTTTCAAGAAGAGGTAGCTTTAAATAGAGATGAGTTTGCGAAGCGGCAGACGTGGAGGCAAAGCTAGGAGAGCAGCATGAGGTGGTGTACATATTATCATGCTACAACCACCCTCCTTAGTTATCCTCGCCAAGCTCAGGGAGCTGGAGGGCGGTGGAAGATTGCGGCTGCATGCGGTCAAGCGGTGTGACCCAATGGCTCTAGAAATGATTCAAGGGACAATCTATGTCCACTACTAGCTGCTGTAGTAACAGACGTCAATATGAATCATTCCTCGCTTCCAAAAATCTTGTTCCAGACCTAGAGTTTCCGGTAAGCCGTGGACTTGACCCTCACGTCTGGAGATACCTTGGGAGGAGACTCGATAATCACACTTACGCCGACGGTGTGGTCAGACCCTCGAGGTGAGAGTTCTGGTTGGAATCTCTTGGTGGCAGCGTCGAGGCCTTACGACGTTAGTTTGAGTATGGAATGGGCAATAACTGTTCATACTCAAATTGACGGTTTTAGGAAAACGTTGGGATGGGTTTTCCTTGGTCGGCGGAAAAGGAAACCCCAGGCAGTGCAGGGTAACTCTTGCACAGGAGGGTGTGACCGATCATTCTTGAGTCGGTCAACCTTACCCTCATAGCAGCAGTCATTTTGAGTTTCAGTTCCAGCAAGAATTGGAGACCTCTGGAGTTCGAGGATGACGATCACGTCTTTATACGGGTCTCACCTCGACGAGGTTACAGAGATGTGGCCAAGGCGGCAAGTTATCTTTGAGGTTCAACGGACCTTTCTAGGTCCTCACCTGGGTAGGCGGTATGGTTTACCGCTTGGCCCACCCACTTCAGTTGCACTAGGTGCACGGCATTTTCCACATATCCCAACTGAGGAGATACGTGCTCGACCCCTTCGCATATCATCGACCATGAGGAGCTAGAGGGTGGCGATGAGTGTCTTATACGGAGGATCCTGTGGGGATCGAGGATCGACAGGAGCGGATCCTAGGAGGATGGTCGATTCCTCTTGTGCACTTTCTTTGGCAGCGCGGGAACCTCCAGGTGAGCACATGGGAGCGGAAGGCTCAGATGCGTGCTCAGTACCGCTTTGTTTCCCTAAGTTTGTGGTGACGCTTTACGGGGACGTAAAGCCCTGTGGTGGGAGTAATGTAAAGACCCTTAAATTTCAAGGAAATTTTTTTCTTAATTTTCTTTGGAATTTTACAAGAACGCAGTTTCTGACGGCGCCTGATTCCGAGGCCCGGTGTGCCCGGAATCAATTTCCGAAGTTTGGTTCGGGTACGTTCTGTGAACGGACGAGCGGGTTTTTCTAACTTTTGAACCGGTGCCCGGAATCGAATTCTGAGGGCTCCGATGAAATCGAAGTGCCGGTATTCGCTTAGAAACGCCTCTTCCGGAGTTGCGTTTTCTCGGGTGTGGTTTTTAATTTTCGGGCTTAAAGTTAAGAAATAAAATAATTTTTCTACAACTTTATTTTATTTCGCTTAAGCCACTTGGAAGCCACTTGAAGCCACTTAAAGGCGGATTGAACTGAGTTGAACTGGATAGGATGCTATCCAGAAAAATCCTACCCCTTGGTAGGATATTTGTGAGGTGGGGCCCGCACGAGCCCCGCCGTTTCTTTCCGGTAAGAAACGCACCCGTGAAAACCCGTCTTAATGAAAGTCAACTGACGCGTTTCTTAAAATCTTAACAGACCATTTAATTGGGCTGTTTCTTTCGTAAATTAAATGAGCTGTTTCTTTCGTTGAATTAATTCTACGAATTAATGGTTCGTTTCTTATCTTTTGAAATTCAAATGTTTAGTTGTGTAAATAAAATAAGGCTTAAGCTTATTTTATTTTGGTTTGAAACTTGTGGCGTGGAGAGGATTTGGAGGAAAACGTTCTTCTTCGGCGAAGAACGCGAAGAACGCGAAGAACGCGAAGAACGCGAAGAACGCCAAACCTGCGGAGATTGACGACGCGAAGCCTTGTACCGCGACGCCAACGGATCTCCCTTCGCGACGCTTCTTCCGCGACGATCCAACCCCGCGACAACCTTCGATCGACAACAACCAAGGTAGGAGGTTGCGCTTCTTTTTATTTTCTTTTTGGATTTCAACAACAACATGGATTTAATTATTATTAATTAAATCCGTATGTTCTTGGTCCTCGGAGATTGTTGACGCGACGCCCTTCCGCGGTGTGACGATCACCTTCTTCCGCGACGGTCAATTCCACGACGACCTCGCATCCGACAGCGACGGCGAGGTAGGGATTTATTATGGGAATTACCCCTTTTTAATTTATTCCCGTCAATGTTTCTTAATGAAATTAAAGAACCGAATTGTGAACAATTTTAATCTTCTTAAAATTGTTATTTTTCCGTGTGGAATAAAATTCTCCCGGTTGTTTATCTCTAACGCGAAGGGTGCGGGCCAAACGAACACGGCCTGACGACCCTCCATCGTTCTTCGTTTGGTGCGGATTTGGCGGGCGACGACGGAACGTGCCGCAACGGATGTTTGACGATTCCGTAGTAAAGAACGGATCTCAGGAGGAGCAATGGCGCAGACGGGAAGAGAATCGGACCACCGGAGCGATCCCGGTGGCCCGCGGAACTCGCCGGCGGCGCCGGCAGCCGGAGGCGCCGGCAGCCGGAGGCGCCCCGGCGCGCCGCTGGACGAGCCCGCCGCGGCTGAAGCCGCGGCGGCGGCGACCAACGTACCCGCTGCCGCACGGGTCTGGTTCGCCCGTGCGGGATGCGGCTCTGCCGCGTCCGCGGTTCACCAGCGCGGCCCACGCGGGCCGCGGTTTCCTCAGGCCGCGGGTCAACGCCCGCGGCGCACCGGCCGGGCCGGACCGGGCCAACCGGGTCGGGCCGGGCCCGTACCCCCCCTTCTTTGGACGTTTTCGTTCAAATGGCCGTATCTTGAGCTACGAGCCTCCGAACGACGCGCCGTCAGTGGCAACACGATCCTTGGATCGAGACGGTCGTTTCGGTATACTATACTCAAGGTGCACCTTCCTTTTCGGGAGCCTACGTAGTTAAAACTCCGTAGTTAAGCGTGCTTGGCCTAGAGCAGTGATCAGGATGGGTGACCTGCTGGGAAGTTTCCCAGGGTGGGTGTGAGACGGAAAGGCCAATAACTAACAGACCAGGCGTCCGATTAACACGCCGTCTGTTTCGTTGAATTCCTCTAAGTGAGACGGATCTTTTGGCATACTCCTCCCGAGGTTTGGACGCAGGTGGAGTACGTTCGGGTTGGTTTTGTCTTAAAAAAACCAACCGGGCCCTTGGGACGAAAAAGCCAATAACTCTCAGACCGGGCGTCCGATTGACGCACCGTCTGCGACGATGAGTTCCTGTTGTTGATACGGAACTTTGGGCATCCTCCGCCTGAGAATTGGATGCAGATGGATAGTGGCCGGGTTGGATCGCACCGAAATCCAACCGGGCCCCTGGAACAGAAAAGCTGATATCTTTCAAACCAGACGTCCGTTTGACGAACCGTCAGCGGCGTTGGTGTTTACGTTGAGTAACGGTCCCTATGATTATACCCTATGGGAGTTCGGGGTACAGTTGAGATACGGCCGGGATTGGTTTGCTCACGAAACCAACTGGGCCCCTGGGACGAAAAGGCTAATAACTCACAGACCGGGCGTCCGATTGACGTGCCGTCTGTTGCGTTGAGACCCGTATGACGAGGCGGTACTTTGAGATACTTCTTCGTGGGACCTTGAGATACTTGGAGTATCGACCAGTAGCTCGTGGAGCGGACCCTCCCGGAGACGAGCGTGCGGAGTACGGAGATCGTGTAGCCTGCTGAGACCTGACGACTGCTTGACCGACTCGACTTGGAGTAGGTCGACTAGCCCAGTGGACGGAGCGCCCGGTATTTGGCGACAGACCCATGGCGGACGGAGCACCCGGTAGCTGGCTGCAAACTCGCGGTACTCGACAGGAGGAGTACCTCTGTAGGCTATTGGGGGGAGCGCCCGGTATTTGGCGACAGACCCACAGCGGACGGAGCGCCCGGTAGTTGGCCGCAGACCCGCGGTACTCGACAGGAGGAGTACCTCAGCAGTCTTAGGTTAGTGAGCAGTAACTCGGAGTCGTGACAGGACCACTATACACTCTAGAGACGGAGCTCTTCAGTAGTTACAGTTTCGATAATGAAAATCCTGGTTTGAGCTGAGACTTTTGACCTTGTGTTTACTTCATGATTGAGACGGGTCACTTTCTAACTTAGGTATATGTATGGGCATATACCCAGGTAGTGGTTATCCGTTGATTTCACAATCCTTGTGTTTCCTCATGACTGAGATGGGTTACTTGATAACTTAGGTATATGTATGGGAATATACCTAAGTAGAGGTTATCTGTTGAGATCTTCTTTGTGGTTATCCTTGTTGGTTTAGTGAGACCTTGAGGGTATCGGGGTCCCTACTGAGTATCGTTATACTCACCCCTGCACGGGCTATGCCCGCACCTCGTTGTGTTGGTTGCAGACGACGGGCAGTGCTGACGGAGGCCGAGTGTTCGAGGACTGGACAGTACCTGGAGGTGGACTATACGACGAGATGGTACCCGGAGGAGGACCTCATGACGAGGCGGTACCCGGAGGTGGACCACTGGGCGGGACATACTCGGAGCGGACGGCGGGACCCGAGGAGTAGAGGAGCTATCTGTACCCACCCTTCTGGTGGGATTTCCAGTGGACAGCTCGGCGTAGCAGCTTTACTTTTCAGTTGCTGTTTTCTCTTTCGAGTTGTACTTTACAGTTGGGCTTGTATTTCCGGCCCCTTTTTACTTTCCGCACTTACTGTTGTACTCAGTTTTTACTTAGTGTTTACTTCTTCCGCTTGTACTCTGTGTGATTGTTTACTTTACAAAGGCAATGCCTTCCCTTTTTATTGGGATTTACGCCTTGGTGCTAGTCGCCAGCCCCTGGCTTATGGAAGGCGGTCTTGGGGTAGTCACGGCACGGGCCCCGAGGACGGGTCGTGAAAGAGCCATTACAGAATGTGTCATGATTTAGAAAATCTATAAATGATTATTCATGATATCTCACTATGATTATTGTTTCCCAAACTATGGTCTTTGGTTTTAGAAAATGGTTGGAACATGATAGATTCATGTTAATTGTGAATGTGACGAATAATGGAATGATTTACTTTATGGTAAAATAAATGAAATAAGAATAAAAAGGTGAAACCATGTGATTATTTATAATTATCTATCTGAATCTATGACTAACAGTGTACCGTTTGGTGATTTTCCCTAACATTTCAAATAATAGAAAGATGTAATTTTATTGAATTTCATGTCGTAATGACCATAGAGGAAAATTTGTAGCCATGTACCACAGAGGAAATAAATTTCTATTTTATTCATGTCAAAAATGGGGGAAGGATCACCCATGACAATTTATCAATGGAACTGGAAGTTGTTTTTGTGTGTGGAAATAAAGGTTATAAGGTAAACAATTTCCAATTAATTCAATTTATTATGTTTGGGGAACATGGGAATTATCCATTTTAATTCCCTAATGCAAGGGTTAACTCCTAGACCATGGAAGGACCTATGTTTTGAAAATAATTAAACATAAATTATTGAATTGTGTGTGTATTGGGATTCAAGAATTATGTTATAGAAGTGTTATATAAATGATATTATGGTTATGAAAATCATGATACACAAATATTTTTTCTATAATAGTTTTTATTTAAGAAATATAAAACAAATATTGAATAGTTATGATAACCAATAAAATTTATTTAGTAGTATGGTCAAATATTTAGATAACACATGATTATAGGAAAAATAACCCTTAATTTGTTCCTTATGTTCATATAACATTGTTTAGTTTATATAAAGTGATGATTGACATCGATAATTTAAATGGGATAATATATTTTTCCTTAGGATCTTTTAGTTATTCAATGGGAAAGTTATTTAGGTCATATTTAATAAAGTTTATTGTATTTTTAGATTTACAGAATATAGTGGATAGTGTTTATTTCAGGAAGAATGTATGTTTTTATTGATGTTTTATGGTGTTTTAAATTATTTTAAGACATTATTAGAATGTTTTATGAAAATATATGGTGATGGAACTCACATGTTTGGTATATGAGATTACGAGATAGTTTATGTTGTTTGGTCATAAATGTTAAAGTCGATATTCAAAAAAAAATTGTGATCAAATCATTCAAATTTTTTAGTTTTGATTTTTTTACAGAAATATTTTGGTGGATTATTATGGTTAAATACTTATTGAATAGATTAAGTGGAACTTCTGGAGTAAATATTAAAGTTTTAGAGATTGATGTATTATTTCATCATATGATGAATTATCCTTATTGGATAAATTATGCTACCCATTTTGGTTTTAAGGATAACTAAATATATAGGGAATGACTAATCATTATTTTTTGGATCTTATGATCCATTAAAATTTAATTCTAGTGTTTCATCTAAGAAAAATTCACCGTGAATATTAATTTTATGGAGTAATAGGCGAAGTGGAAATCAATTTAAGCACAAACAAAAGGTATAATTGTAATTATGAAATGGAAATAAATTAAGTACGTGTATTTTCCCTTGTTATAAATATTTTAAGTAAAATTATCCTTCGAATTTAGAAAATTAATATTGAAATAAAGATTTTATACTTTAACCTTCATTTTCGATGAATCAATGGCCTTTTCACCCATAATAGATTTATGGTTTTTGGCTGTTATCTTTTACAAGAACATGTCCTATATCATTATTTATTAGTCCGCAAATGATAGTTTTTATACTACATGTATTAATTTTAACTTCCCACTAATGTTATCCTTATATAAGAACATGATTATGTGCTATTTCAAGTAACCATTATATTTTCCACTTCCCCTCTTTAAAAGATGTTGTATTATCCCTTTATACGATGTGGGTTTAGAATAAATATAATCCAAATATTTAAGTTTTAATGATTAGGATAAAATTTCAGGGATAAAATTTAATTAGGGGGATTTAACACCCAAAAAATGTATTTTAAAATAATAATAATCTTAATATATTTCTCAACATGCAACACTAAGCTTTGAGTGAATTGATATATATTATAAAAAATATTATAATTTAAATGTGACCTAGAAATTGAATTGGTGAGTGTGAATATGAGTAGAAAAATTATGATATATATATATGTATTAATAAATAAAAATTTATTAATTAATTCGTAAAAAATGAGAACACATTTTTTTGTTGAAGTTATTTTATGTTTTAAAAGTGAATTTTCTTCAAAAATTATTTTAATTTAATTTTTTGTATGGAAAATATAATTAATTTATTACCATTTTAGAAATAATATTTTTAAAAATTAACTAAATTTATTGAATCAACCTGTAGAAATTATCTGAGAGTTAATTTTTGATAATTTTTTGACAAGTTTGATTTTTTTTGATGAATAGTGAAAAATATGGATTTTTTTATTGAAAACTGTCCTTTTGTTTAAAGAATTTATAAATCATTATTTTTTTTAAAATGGTTTTAAAATTAAAATTATTTTATATATATTATTAACAATTTAAATATGGATATTGTAATTTATTTTATATTATAATTTAATATAAAAGTTTTCATACTCCAAAAAATAGTTTTTTCTAGAAAATAAATTTTTATCGTGCTTTGTGGGTTTAATTATAAATTAAATTCTTCCAATTATATAAATTGAATCTTGAAAAATGGATTATATATTATAAATAATGAGGTTAAAATTTGTTAAATACATCCCTTTTAGTTTTGGTTATTATAAATAGCAGCCTTGGTAAAACATTTCCACCTAGTAAGGGTAAAATTGTGTTTAAACTTTGGGATAAGGATTTAAAATTACATAAAAACTTGACTTTATCCTATTTTATTAGTTTATTTCATACATTTAGATCAAATTATTGAATATGTGGCCAATTAGATTAGTTCTTCTTTGATGATCACCAATATATTTTTTATGAAAAGAATAAATACAAAATGTTACTCTCTTGACATTAATATCTCTTTATTTAAAAAAATTATAAAAAAGGATAAGTTCTATTAGAATTATTTAAGTTATTTTATAATTTTTTTCCTTCATGATAATTTATTTTAAATTTTTAGTGACTGAATAATTATCATAAATGCTTACTTAGCGTCGACACAATATTAATATTTTTAATATAAAAATAAAATAAATGATTCTAAAAATATTAAAAGTAATATAATTTGGAAGAATTATTATGTTACATGAATTTTATGAATAAATATAAAATATTATGAATGTTTGAAATGTTTATATTATAATTTTATTACAGTTATGTTGCTTTTAAAGTGAAATTATGGGAATAATTATTAAAATTACATTTATGCTATTTAATGTTAAATATATTTTATAAAATTATTTGAAAATCATAGAAATATTAAAAAATTATAATTAGGATTGTAAATCATATAAAACCACATCCCTTATATATTTATGAAACAATTTTTAAATTATAAGTAAAATAACAAACCTTTAAAACGGAAAATGTTATTTCCACTGTTAAAGTTAAAATTAGTTATCCAAGGGGTTAAACCAAAAGATAAGTTTTAAAATGATATATAAACCTATAAAAATTTTATTTAAGGATTATATTAATATAATATACTCCTTATTTTTTATTCCATGTCATTTTTGAACCATTTTACATGAGTTATAAATATATTATATTATAATATTATATGTATTTCATAAAATGGTATTAGTGATATTTTATAATAAAAAATATTTTATTAAATGATTTAAAATTATTCAAAAATACTATATTCTACCTATTAATTGGAATATGGTTTAAAATATCATGTATGTTTCATTTATGGGTCAATATTCCTTTTATGGTATCATTCTTGACCCCTAAATAGTAGAAACATTTGATTTTACGATAATTGGGGGGTTAAAACTAAAAAATATGAGTTAAAAAATCACATAAACTTGTATATTTTTTATGGATGATAGGTTTTAAAATTATCTTCATCCAATATTTTAAATATATCAATTTGGAGTCACTTGATTATAAAAAATAATTTATATTAATTTGATACTTAAAGTAGTTCTAATAGTATCCCTCCCCTCACTTATAAAAGAACTCATATTCTGCTTTCATCCTCACACATTTTATGCCTTATATTTCAGAAAATACCAAGAATAATACCTTAATATATTACATAACCACATCTTAAATCTTTTATTATTTCCAAAATACCATGCCTTCATGGTTTAAGGTGTAACCCATAAGAAGTTTCTCAACAAATAGGAATAACTCTAAACCACGTGTTTTTCTATTTTATTTCTTCTTATACCACATCTAAATAGATTTTTCTATTATAAAATAAGTAATTAAGTATCATAAATATATTTAATCGTTATTATTATGATATAATGACCATAATACACCTTTTTTACATCCTATGTAACACAAAAACATCGCTCGTGTGTACGCATAAATTACCTTCTCCATGTAGAGGAGTAATTCAATTTCATCACCACTTTACTTATATGGTTATTATGATGGGGTTAAATTTTATATTTGATATTTATGAAATAACTATTATTTTGAAAGTATAATATCATATCAACCTTATAAACTTCTAATCCATTGGAAATGATAATGTCACTCATGCATACAAGTAGACTGCCATATCCCTAAAGTGATGTGATTTTTTTCTTTTCCTAATAAAATGTATTGTAATAAGTATATATTTAGTGAATATATTTGATATATATATGATATAATTTTTATTATTCAAAGTGGAATTATTATTTACCTATATTTCTTTTCATCCATCAAAAAGTAAAAACAATGTTCATGCGTATGTACACCTTACTATTTCCTTGATTGATATAATTCATTTTTCTGTCTCTAAATTTTAGGAATGACTCTAAATATATATATAATGAATATATATTATATTTTTATCATTATAAAAATTATATATATCATAAAACCATGATCAAATTATAAGTACTGTAACTACCAAACTGAAATTTTAATGAAAAATGAAATAGCTAACACATGGAAACAATGACTATAATAAATAATTATTAATAAATGGGTTATAAAATGTTATAAGTGGATAATTTATGATATTATAATAATGTAAATTATTATTTTTTATAATTATAATAAATTTATATTTAATAAACATTCGGTTAGAGAACTTTTGATGTAAGTCAAGCTTGAGGTAAAGATTTATCATCTCAAATTGTCTTCTTTGGGACATATGTTATGTTTTAGACCTATCTTATTTTATGAGGATTATATAAATTAAATTTTTATATTTTTTTTCATTAATGACCTTATTAAAATTATATTTGAAGTTTTTTTGAAGTTATTCTTTCATGGGGATTATTATTGATATGTTTCCAAAGCGGTAATAGTTTGTCATTTCACTTTTATTTAATGAGATTTATTCAATATTCACAACTTTTTTCATTTGTGTGGTGTATATAATTACCATGATTGTATTTTGACATATTTTAATGAAAATTATGGGCATTTAAAAATTCATTAAAGGTTTTATATTTCACAAGGTTTCTATATGGAGATTACCAAAGCAGTAAGGGATTTATGTTTCAATCTGATTTTAATTATATTTTTTAATGATTAATTTTACATTGAGGAATTTTTATTATAATTATTTGATAAATAAATTTAATTATATTCTCTTATAGTTATTCCTTGAATTTTGAAGTAATAGTACCACTTTCCTCTTTGTCGTACTTAAAATGCTAGGGAAAATGTTTTTGATAAAAATAGACTTTATTTAATCTTTGGTCTGGAATCTTTTTTTTATGTGCCCATTTTTGTTTAAATTTTTTTCAATAATGATTTATTTTTATCCTATGAATTTATAACCATGTTTTTATTTTTATAATTTTTTTTCAAAGGAATCTTCATATCATTTTCAGAACATGGTACATTTGATTTTTTAGAAAAATGTGAAATAAATCTTTACTTTAACATACACTAAAGGAATAAAATTTATAACATTAATGGATGATCAATTATTTCAATAATACTTTAAAATATTCAGTGTTTATTTTTAAATGAAATTTATTCCATAATATTCAGAAATTATTTATATTTTAAATAAGTTATTTCAAAATGAAATGGGTATTTTCCTTAATAAATATTGAATGTAATCCATTAATAAAGTTGTTAATCTATGATAACAACCTTTTATTTTACTTTTTATTTTCTAGGGATATGATTCGATGATACCATCCTTATTATTTCTATGGATGTTTTACGATTATTATGATGAGATATTTGTGAAACCTATTTATTTTCCATGGGTTATGCTATGATGGAATTTTGAATTATTTATTAAACCTGTTTCTTTTCCATGGGTTATGGTATATGATGAATGCTACATGATATTGTGGAACACATATTTATGATTTTAATTATGTGATGGGTGGTCCTGAAATTATATTTCCCTCCAAAAAAACTGTGTAATGATGGATATCTCAGTATATAAAAGGAATGGAATGGTGTGCGAACCCAGTTCTATAAGGGACTCTATCAACTATGATGATATTTGGTTGGAATGTTGGCTGTGGATATGATATAACATTGTGTAATTCCAATACATTAGGATATTACTATAGGTAGAGATTGACTATGGATATTATGGAATGGTGAGTGAACCTAATCTACTATGACAATCCTCCAAGTGATCCTTGACTAAGGAATTTTTTTCTACGATTATGTACATGCCATAAAATTTTATCTTATTCCATTATTATGATATCATATATAATGTTCCTTGATTCCATTATGATTCATGTATTATGAATATCGATGCTTTATGATAGAATTCATGATTATGATCTATAATTTTTTGTGTATGGCTTATAAATATTAAGGTCATATTCTCACAACCTTATGATAATATTATGTTTAAGTGATCATGTATATCTCCCTTATTTAACCGTAACAAAAATATAATATCACCCTTTTTTATTTTTACTTTTCCCATGTTATGAAGAGATATTTTAAATTTGATATATCTTATAAGGGTGTTAGTTATGAAGAACTTAGTGGGAGATGATGTAGATCTCTTATGAATGGATTATTTATGTATCCAAGTTTCCAAATAAAAAACATATATGATTCTTACATGAATTATTTTTTTATGTATTTAATATTAATATAAAATGATATATTATATATGTATGAATATTATGAGTTTATCTAGTTTTTGTATTTAATAATAATTCTAAATTTTAATTAAATTAATATAAAACTAATATTTCCATGACCCACCTCCATTATAATCTCAAATCATATTATAGTGATGATAAGAGTGCCTATCAAATCCGATATCTAGTAGGACGTGATTTTTTTCTAGTTTCGAGTGTATAAAACTAACAAAATGAGAGGAATTACCCTTTAAAAACTCACGAATGATAAAAAAATCCACTAATCAGCACCAACACCCGACAATAAAATTTTTTTTACAATCCTAACATTGATAATTTAAACAGGAATGTAATTTCATATATAAATAACATTTTGTCTAAAGACAGTACCAAAATAAAACTGCTCCTATGAAATTAACTCTAAGACCCACTAATCACCACACCATGATCTAGTAATGTACAACCTGATCACCTACTATGTCTTTTAAATTTTTGAAAATAATATATAGAAGAATGAGTGATATTACAAATATATTTAGTAGTTTAGCCCACCAAAAACTCATTTTAATGTACAGGGATAAAAATAAATCCTTAGTAAATAAATAATAAACTTAAATCATTCTCTATCTCAAGTCAACTACAACCCATCTCACAAAGGTCCACTCACTAAACATACATACAATTATAATATATTAAACATGAAAATATGTCTGTATGGTACGCCGTACCAACTTGTCTATAGATCTAGTTACCCTCATATCCAAACAGAAAAATTCTTGTTTTTTTTCATTCCTTCAATATCCACAGGTCATAACCATAAATCAAATCTATATACCACATATGAATGCCACATCCTCATACCACATAATCACATACCACATAAACACATCACTACTAAATACGAAAACCATATGCCATATCTGCATACTGATACCTCATACCACATCACAACCCTAACCACATAACCAAATCACAACCATAATCACTGTAACAGACCAGCTTGAGCTGACCAGACTAGTCACCCAAGTCAGCCCACTATATGGTCAGGTGTAACAAATATTAAAAAACAAATATCTTATATAAATAAAACATTACACACAACCAGAGTAAAAAAATAAAAAATATAGGGAGATACAACTAATCAAAATTGGATAAACCAAGAAGTATGAAAATTATAGAAAATAAGTATCCATGTGACCAACCATCACCTCTAGACCATATCAAACCAAAATAAGAGGTTAAAGTAAAGAATTAATACTACATAATTATTTTCCCTTTACCTGTATACAAGAAACAAGGTCTAAAACCACCCATAGGAAGAAGTAGGTTGTGAGAAAAATATCCCAATAGGGTACTAGAAAGTGATCTATACATGTTATAATAAAAATAACTCACAGATCCAAGCTTTAAAACAAAATAGTTTTATAATATATTGTTTAAATGAAACAATTTGAAGACCTTTTTCAAATAATCACTCAATTGTTTCACATATTGCAAGTCACATTTTCCAAATATAGAGAAAAAGAGGTAAATACACTGGAATTTAAACATCTATGTGATCTAACATCAATAAAATAATATGTTATTTAATAAAAACCTAGAAACAACAATGCACCTTCTTGTTGGGATCAATCCCATGGGACTATATGTATCAGAAACTCATGAGCCAAAAAAGGCATAAGGTTAGATCTAACTAATATAAAGTCCAACCATAGTCCATCTATATACTATATGTTACCTCTTAGTGGTGTCACACACACTAAGGATACTCATATCTCTTTCTCAAATCACCCAAGGTTCCCACTATGCAATTTTGGTAAATTTCCATTTTAAAAACCAATATCACAATTTTATAAAACCATTTCAACCCCAAGAAATCTTCTTTAGGGTTTGAAAATCAATTTTCCATTTCAAATCAAGGTAATTCCATTTTCAAAGAAAACCCCCTTCAGAACACGAACCATTCCCTTTAAAATTTATAAACATGAAATACCACTTAAAATCTCAAAAAATCAATAATAATTATAAGAAATTCATGAAATTATAACAATTGAATAGATCCACATCCCAAAATGTGATAGAAAAACTAATTTCTTTTGATAATGAGGATGATAAACCACAAGGTCAACCTTTAGAAGATAAGTAATGACAATAGACTGAAAAGTATTCATAAAAAAAATCTGATGAAGAAATGATACTGAACCCCCAACCCAAACCAAAATTAAGGAATAAACAAAAGGAATTCTTGCCTAAAGTGGGTAAATCCAACAATAATGATAATCAATCAATGATCAAAGTGATTCTGATGGGATGGAATCACCCAAAAATGCATTGGGTAAGTGATCCATTAGGTGATAATGCTGCAAAAACCATTGATTCATCAAACAACCATTCATAACCTAAAAAGATACGAATTAGGGTATTATAGGGTGTGTAATATTTTAAATGTCTTGAAACTATTTATTTTTAAGTTATGCTTAGAAACATGTCAATTTTTAATTAAAAACCATATTTTCACATTACACGACGTGTAACCCTTACACGACATGTACAATTATCATGCTATAAAATCAATTCACGGGATCTGTTTAGCAAGAATTAAACGTCTTGTAATCCCAGTACACATCATGCAACTAGCCATCAAATGACATAAACTATAGGTTTATGCTAAAAATTCAAAAAAATATCTATCTTCATTGTTATGGGTATCCTCCCAATTCAAGTTTAGAAATACTCCCCCAATGAGAAAAGGGAACAATAAGTAGATATTAGAACAAACCTGATAGAATGGTAACAAGGTGTTAGAATCTCCCCACAATAAATACTTTCTATACCCCAAAAGTGGTCAAGATCATGGATCCAAAAAAGAGAAGTCCAGTAATTCATCATCAATGACTCCCACTAACACATCTTATGGTGATCCTATCCCCACATCCATAGTACCCTGACCAGGGGGATTGTTCTACTATACAATACGTTATCTTGTCGATCCATAATTTAACCTAGATTCTCAACCAAAGTGGTATCAAGCATAATATCAACATCCTCCCATATAATCACATAGGAAGAATTTGGTATATACATCCTCAACTAAGAATAATTAGATATAATGATAATACAAGTAGTTAAGATAGTAAAAGAAACTAATAGAAAACCCTCCATAGTCAATGAATGATCTCAAAGGGTCCCAAAATCCTTGATTCCATCATACCATACTTACCAAACTGATGATTTCCCAAATGAGGTGAAACTAGGAGAAAGACCCGATCACCAATCTCAAACTAAAGCAACCAATGAATATGGTCCATATTAGATTTATGATGATTGTTTTCCATTAACAAATGCCTCTAGATCAACTACACCACCTCTGTCACTGAACAACACTTGGCCCAACCAAGTACCACTCCCCCAACTCTACCCTACACAATAGATATCAACATGGATGCCCATAAAAAGCCTCGAAGGGAACTATCATGATCAAATATTGATAACTAATTTTATTGGAAAACTCAACAAAAGGAAAATTCCTTTCCCAAGATCCAATGAAATCAAGAACATAATCCCAAAGAATTTCCTTAGGAACATGGATATCCCTCTTTGTATTTCTATCTATATGTGGATGATAATTTGTTCTTAATTTCATATGAGAACCCATAGCCGCCTATAAACCTTAATAGAATATTGACGTGAACCTTGAGTCCCTATAAAAAATAACAATATAGGGATCCCTTTGAATTTTAAAAATCTATCAGATATATAATTACTCAAGCCATTACACTTTCATCATTTCTTTTATTGGTAAGAAATGTGTTTATTTAGTTATTCTATCTATAATCACCCAAATCAAATCCTTCCCGCTAGGAGTTTATGATAAAACAAGTACGAAATACATGGAAATGTCATGCCACTTATGTACCAGAATGGGTAAAGGCTAGAAAGAACATGTATGTCTCTGGTGTTCTACCTTAACTCGTTGACAAGTGATACACTTCAGTACAAAACCAGAAACTAAACACATCATCGTCGACCATCAATAATGACATCTAAAATCATGGTACATATTTGTATCCCTAGGGTGTGTGGACCAACATGACTAGTGTTCATAGTTTAATAACTCCTACTTAAAGGAAAAAAGAACAAAAAACCTGATATAGAAGAACAAACTCCACTTGGAGACTGAGACCACTTTCCAAAGGTCTCCCCACCATTAAATATTTATCTTATGCATTTAATATATGTGTATTTCATATGCTAAATTAAAAATCACTTATCAAAAGAGGATCCAATATTTATCAAAGACAGGAACATATTTCCACCAGCCTTTTCCTCTCCCAAGATCATCTCATTAGATAAACTCATCAATGACCACTGGTCAACTGATTCCTTCATGACTTGTATCAGTAATTTTTTTATCAATGCATCAGACAACACATTTATTTTCCCAAGGGTATATTTGATATCAAAATCAAAGGAATAAAGATACTAAACCCAACATCCCTATCATAGGTTTAGATCTATATGAGTGAAAATATTTTTTAGGATATTATGATATGAATATTCCAAGAACCATTCCCGAAAGATATTGTGACACCATGTTTTGAGTGCATTTATAACATATTATTGCTCAAGATCATGGAAATGGATATTCTTCTAATGAGAATGTGACTAGAGATACTCAAAAGACACAACCTATTAAACCTGGATTAGGAAACATCCAAAACCTATGCTATAAGTATAATAGAAAACATCATAACCTGATATTGGTTTCGTAAGAATGAAAACTATTATAGAAGTTATCCTTCTCATCAGATCCTCAAAAGATCTCTGACACTTATCATTCAATTCAAACATTACACCCTAAGATTAATTCTATCATTTATGAGGAGATATTAAAGAAGTCCTGGAAAATCAATTTATAGTGAGCTTCCAAACCCAAGAATCTACAGATCTCAAACACGTTTATGGGCCACTAACAAGACATAACTACTTGTAAAGCTTACCATATAGAAAGTTTTCCTACAAGGTTTGAAGAATGATATCCAAATGGTCTATGTGATTCTGCTCTTTATTAGAGTACAATAAGATATCATCTATGAGCACAACAAAAAAGAGTCCAAGAACTGATTAAGGATTTGCTTCATCGAATCTATAAAAACCGTAGGAGTGTTAGTGAGTTTGAATGACATAAATAAAAACATTAAATGCCCATATCAACTCTGAAACTCTTTCTTGGGAATATCCTCTTCTTGAACTCTAAGCTGGTCGTACCCTAACTATATGTCAATCCTTGAAAACCAATGAGTCCCTCTAAAATGATCCAAGATATCACTAAGATGGTCGTACCCTAAATATATGCTGATAATCAAGTCAAAGATGTCAAGATAAAGAACTAAGAAATCCCAAAACACCTCAACATCACCTATCACCCCATGACACATGGGGGAATTAAAACCTTATTAAAAACTCTTTCCTAAATGCATTGAATGATCCAAAAATAATGGAATAAGCTCTGACCACAAACCCAATATGTCAACCAACTTTGATAAAATAAAAAAATTATTATCACTAATATTAAAAAAATCTATCACCATAGAATAAAAAACAAACAATGTACCTATTAAAATAGTTGACCTTATTTATAATCCTCTATCACACACTCTACAACAAATATTCATCCTAGATTATCCACTTAGACATCCCCATTTCAATGAAAATGTGCCCCAAAACCCATGGGGGGAATAAATGTGAAGCTATAATGCCTTGGTGAATGTGGATACTGCCTTAGTTCAATTCGCCATCTTATCAAAGAAACATTTCATATGACCAGATTTCCCACAAATATGAAAAGTACTTAGAGACCATGTACAATGTGGTCTCGTATGACTACACCTCCCATTGTAGTAGAAAATAACCTATTTCTTCCTAGAATAATCCCTTGAAATTGGTCATACAGAAAAATTACCACTCTAGCACTTCCTTTTTTGGCCAAAAGAAGAACCCTATATAACTATTGCACTAACTGATGCTCTACCCAATCCAATCCTTCCTAATATTTCTATTTTAGATAAAAAATACTTTATTTGATACTTCCTCAAAGGTCAAAAGGCACAAAAGACCTAGCATTGACAGAACATTATTCCTAGACCCTATATCAAATCTTCGTTCCTTTAGGTAATCATTATTGATAAGATCTAGTTCCAGATGTACCAGATCCAAAAAATGGGTGGAGTACTCCAGAATGATATTCTACCCTTCCTCCAAGGTAAAAAACTACCATACACTTTCTACATGTAAATTCTCAGGATAAAAAATCTAATAAAATATCTTCATGAAATAAACCTAGGTAATTCCTTCATCAAACTTGGGTTTCACTATAAATTTTAACCATATTCTTCCTGGTCCCTTGATCATATACATAGAAAAACCACTTGAGAATATTTAGGTGTCTTAAAAAAGTTGAAGATCCTTTCAATACTTTTAATCCACTCCTCTTACACTTGTGGTCCTTTGGAACCATGTTAGACTAGTTGATGCTACTTGGTAAATTCTGAGCCCTGATTTACTTCTTGTCCTAGGTTCATTGAACCCATTATCCCCTGATTTTGAATTTTATAGATCACTACTTCAACCAAAGGGGGGTCCACTGGCGGATGTGTCTATGGAATCTTCCTTACAGCTTCCTCTTGTATATTTGGAAAAGATATTATAGAAGGAATTGTTTGTTAAACACATGAAAATAACCAATTAGTAATAAGAAATTCCCAAAACCCTTAAACAGACTTCTATAATGCAAAAAATTCTTTAAAAAGATATGAATTTAAAGTAGTTATGAATTCTACCATGAAATGGAAACATCCATTGAAAGGAACAGGTCCATCTAAATAAACTCCCAATATATTTTATTCAAATTACCATACACACACTAAGTCCCAAAAATTATTAATAGGCTAATTTAAATATATTTTCAATCTAATTTATTCAAATTAATCTAAATACTAGGTTTTAGACATAGTAAATATTTTCTGGCCACCCATGGAAACTCAGATTTAGTCATGGGAGTGGGATGTCCAGACCCCTTTTCTGCACCTTCTATCTGAATTTTGATGTTCGTACTCCTATCTACCCATGAAACATAACTAACTCATGCAGTTTTTTACACTTTATGGTGAGTAACACCTTTGATACCAAATTATAAAAGACCAAATAAAACCAATGATTGAGTTAATTCCCCTTGATTCATCATACATTTATATATCATCTATCTTCTTTAGGTTTTTATATTTATGGTTGAAGTATTTATTTGATAGGGGATTGATGTATTATTGGTCTAGCATATGATCCCTGTGATATTTTTGTTTTTTATTAACTGTTTCATTCTATTATTTTGGAATTATATTATTTAAAGATTCATTTGAAGTAGTTGATTGAGAATATAACATCTATTTTAACTTTTTAATGTGTTTAAACATGATTTAATTTTCTTTTAGTAGGGAATTGTAATTCATATTATGGTGAAATGATCCTCGTTATTCCAAAAAAAACCAAACCTCTAACTTTCATGTCACAAACATCACCTTACCTTTAATTATACAACCTCTTTATCCCTTAAACATGAAATCCACCTAAGAAAATCATGACAAAATAATAATAATCATTCCATGGTAAATAGATCCACCATTATCAAGGATTTAAACCATGTCTCTTCCTCTCACCCACAACATTCATAAGCCACACCAAAGCCTTCCATCATAGGGAATTATGGTGTAATAAAACTCATCAAGACTTAATGAAAAAATCATTATGCAACTAACAGTATATAATGGACATTATAAGTAATTATTTATCAATCTATATAATATTATATCCAATAAAATATCATAAGGTAATGTCATATTTTAAAGCATGATTTTTCTATAACTAATTTTTTAGCTCAAACTCAACTTCCCCCACACCATTTGAGTCTATAGTCACTCAAAAAAAAAATACAACACTTCAAAATAACAAAGTAATATACCAAGAAAATATATTCATATATATTATGTACCTATAAAATATTTATCATCAATTATTATCAAAACAAAAGAAAAAAAATAAAACATATCTAAAAAATTCAAATACCATGCGAGATACCTCTCTAACAGGAATAAACCAATTATAAAGATAAAATTAATTAACAAGAAGAAAATAAATAATTTAGTAAAAAAATAAATCTCTACATCAATACAAGAACCAAAACTCAAAATAACTAAATATTCCAAGAATAAATCTATGAATATTTCTCCTAGGTTCATTTTACAATAACCCTTCTCTTTATTACACATTAATTCATTATATATTACATATGAGTACACATAATACAACCTAAAATATCAAGTATTCAAGTGTATTTTGGAATTTGGTACATTACATAACAAATTAAAATAGGTAATACATCACCATCATTGAAAACTTTCTAAATATGATCATATTATTATATTGTACTTAAAACTGAATGGGATAACCTGGTGACATACCCATGAATGAGGTGTTATATAAATCCCAGTAAGGCATTAAACATGGAATAACATGAATAAAGTAATAAATTTTATATAATAGGAATATATATGGGGAATAAAATTAGTGATAATAATAAACATGAACAATGAGGCAAGATATAGCATGATAATCATAATGGTAACACGGGGAATATAACAACAACTTAAAACACTGCATCATAAAAATACATCAAGCCTAACTGCCAAGAAATCAAGATGAGAAAGGTACTGTGATGAAATTTTTCCCTCCTATTTACATTTCATTATCTTTAATGAGAATAATACATTATAAAATGCATTGGAGTGAAACATAATTTTAGGCGCACCAATCATTTTCATTTCATTCTCATGCTTATGTGTGCCACACATATCATAAAACATAGAATCATTTATCATAACATTTTATTACATGATAAAAGATTGTATAATAAATACATTTAAATCCAAAATAAGATAATTATAAGTGATTTATGGTGAACACCATTAATATGAAATGGGTATGGCTATTCACTATACATTTTTTTAGAATGGAAAACTACGGTGAAATTTTGGCAGCATAACGGGGGAATATGAATGATCACGGAAGGGAATGAATGGAGTAAAAGGAGCATGTCATCATTTAGTTATAAAATTTACTGTAATGTGGAATTTAAGTACATATCCAATCATTATTAAATGAAGATAAAAGACATTTGATAATGAATATACATGAATAAAGTGGAGAAAGAGAGGATCCAAACTTTGGGAGGGTTATTCCAAATTATTCGAAGGAGTCTTTTGAGGGCTTGGAGGAACTATAGGATAAATCTATGGATGGTAGGGTAGATTTAGGTTATGATAAAATGTTTTTAAATGAAGATAAATGGGATATTGGGTGTGTTTAGATAGGAAACAATTTCGTATATATTTATTATTTCATAAATTTAGGTTTTGGACTCTATATAATAAAATATCTAAAACCACAAACCCTATAATGGTTTTTTCCAATTATTTCTACCAAAAGTTAGTGGTTTTAATTATTTTATATTTAAATTGGACTAAAGTATTAAAATAATAACCTTGATATTGTTGAAGTGAGTCATGTCTCAAAATAAATGATTTTAAAACCTTAAAATATATTGTAGGATTTGGAGGATTCACAATGGATTTATAAAATCAATAAAATAAACTCCAAATCACAATAATTTAAATGGGAAACATATATTTTAAAATTTATACAACTTATAGTATTTATTAAATCATTTTTTGTTCATTATGATGTCATAAGACACAACAAATATCTAAATTGTATTTAATTTTTAACCGAAAATTTGAATGAAAAAATTATGAAAAATTCACAACTGGATAATTTTGAAATGCTGATTCCAAAAACAATATTTAGTTTATAAATTTGTCTCTAAATATATTTTTTTTACTTTTAAAATAAACCAAAATTTATTGAGAAATGTTGTGTTTTTTTAAAATTAATAGTTTTCAAACTATTATAGAAATTACATTTAAAATCATTAAATTTATATTTTCAATTATATTTATCAAAAAATATTTAATAATAATATTTTAATAAATTATAATTTATTTGAAAAATTCATTAATTCATCAATATGAATTTCTTAATTTAAATTAAATATTACTTAAAAATAGATTTTATGTTTTATCATATAAAAATATATTTTTTATCAATCTAATTTCATAATATTTTATAAATTAAAAATAGTATGGGATAAATATAATAATTATTTTCAAAAAAAAGAAAATATAAACACTCATACTATTAGCGTTACTTTTTTTAGTCCTTGTTAAATTATTTTTACCCTTAATTAACCTACTTGTCACTTAATATGGTAATTAATATCTACTAAATTTATATTCATATTGTTCAAAAATTATGTTAACCACACAACTAGGTTTCTAAGTAGGATAACATTACTAGGAAGTTGAAAAATAGACATGGAAGAGAAAAACAATACCAAGGAACAAATTGAGTGTGATATAGAACATAGTTAGGAGAAATTTAATGACTACAAAACCATAAATCTATGTTGGGTGATAAGACCATAAATTCATAAAAAATAATCATAAATATATAACTTATAAATGAAATTTTTTTCCTTAAGTTGTGAATTTATAGGATTAAATCTATGTTATCCGTGATCTATTTTCTAACCTATACACTTATATGCATTTTTATTCCCTTAATAATGGTTCATAATGAGCTTGTGAATTTACTAAGGAATATCCCATGACAATGTTAAACCATGTGTGTAGTATGGCCCATTTTCATGCACTAGTTCTCAGCAAAGTCTTACTAAAAATGGGGTTTCCAGGTTTTACCCCTATGTACATTTGTTCTAGGGCCACATACACTTGTAGTATCTAGACATTGATGTTGTTTCTTTATAAAAAACATAATCTATACTATAAAAAAACTTAAGGATGTTTTATTATACTTAGTTTTATCCCTAA
This sequence comes from Viscum album, assembly GCA_963277665.1. Taxonomy (NCBI): domain Eukaryota; kingdom Viridiplantae; phylum Streptophyta; class Magnoliopsida; order Santalales; family Viscaceae; genus Viscum; species Viscum album. The sequence continues at coordinate 1,687,384,280 of OY728147.1, read as the reverse complement.
GGATTTATCTATAGTTTTCTAATCCTAATAAAAAATAAAATTTTCATTAGATACCAGCTATGAAAATCCTACTCTTCATTACTGATTAATTCATTATTTATTACATACGATTACACATAATACAACCCAAAAGATAGATAAGTCTAGTTTATTTGTGAATTAGATATATTACATGACATCATAAAATAGGGAATAAATCACCATTACTGAAAACTTCCTTAACATTCCCATATTATTCCATCACACATAACAATTCAAGGGATAACTTGGAGTAATATATAAGAAAGGGGTGATCTATAATGATCAATAAGGAAATAAACAATGAATAACTTGAAGAAAGTAATACATGTTAGAAAATAGTAATACCAATGGGGAATAAAATGATTGAGAATCATAAACACGAACCATGAATCATGATAAACATAGGTCAAGGATAAATGTGAAGACATCATGATAATCATAAAGGAATCATGGAAAATGTGGCAAAAACTGAAAAAATTGCGTCATAGACATAGGTGAAGGCTAAATGTAAAGACATAATTGTATCAAAAGTCCTGTAATGGATTATATTCACTTCATAATCCCTTGAATTATGTCTCATGAGGCTAAAAAATTACCCAATGCATTGAAGTTATATACAATTCTGGTTGCACCCATCACTTTCATTTCGTTCTCATATATAAGTGTGCCACATAGATAAGTACACCTGGAATCATTTATCATCAAATTTTATTCAACGATAACGGAGTGTTGAATAATCACATGTAATTTCCTAATAAACTAATTATAACTTCATAAATGTGAACACACTTGATATGAAATGAGTATGGGTATTCACTACACATTTGTTTGGAATGGAAAATGACGGGGGAATTTCATCAGCCTAACGAGGGCATATGAATGTTCACAAGAGGGATTGAAGAGATTTAAAGTGTATTTAATCATTTATATATAAAATATATAGTAATGTTTATATGGAAGGATATATCCCAAAATTAGTAAATAAAGATAAACAACATAGGATAAATAATATACTTGAATGAAGAGGATAAAGAGAGGATCCCTTACCTTAAGAGGGTGATCCAAAATACTTGTGAGGAGCTTCTTGAGGACTTTTGGGAACCATAGGAGGACTATGTAGAGGGTAATATATATTAATTATGTGATAAATGGTTTTTTAGTTAAGTGAAATGGGATATTGGGAGGGTTTATATTGGATGTGAGTGGGGAATTCTTTAATATTTTCAAAACATAGGTTTTAGACTCTATATAATAAAATAAATAAAACCAAAAAATGTACAATGGTACTGGATCATGTTTTCTACAAAAGAGAGTAGTTTTAAATATTTTATATGTAAAAGATCTGAATGTATTAAAATAACACCCTTGGTAATGTGTATGTGAGTCATGATCTTAAATAAATGATTTTAAAACCATATAATATTTTATAGGTTTAATAGGATTCATAATGGCTTTATAAAATTAATTAAATAAACTCAAAATAACAATATTTTAAAGTTAAAAAATATATTTGTTCCTGGATACACTTCATAGTATTTATTACATCATTTTTTGGCCATTTGGATGTCATAATACAAAACATATATTTTTATCATATATACTTTTTACCCAAAAATTCGACTATCTTAGAAAATTTTGAAATATTCACCATTGAATAATTTTGAGGTACTGATTCCAAAAATAATTTTTATTTTATAAAAATAATTTTCTAAATATATAAAATTTCACTCTTAAAGTAGTCTTTACAATTATTGAGAAATGATGGGTTTTTAGACAATAATAGTTTTTAACCCATTATTGAAACTACATTTGACATCATAAAATTTGTATTATCAATTATATTTATAAATAATTTAATAATAATATTTTATTAAAGTATAATTTATTGAAAAAATCCATTAATTCATCAATAGTAATGTCCTGAATAAAATAACATATTATTTAAAAATACAAATTCTACTTTATTATATCAAAATATAATTTTTATAAAACCGATTTCATAATCATTTATAAAGTAAGGAAAAAATATAATAAATATAATTATAATTTCAATGAAATGGAAATATAAATATTCATAATATTAGGGTTACTATTTTTCTAGTCTTTTTTAAATTATTTTTATCCTTAATTAAATTATTTTTATTTTACCATGGTAATTAATATTTATTAAAGTTACTATTAATATTGTTGGAAAATTATGTTGACTATAGAAATAGGTTTCTAAGTAGGTTAATATTAGTGGTAAATGAAAAAATATGCATGAACGAGAAAAATAACAGCAAATAACTAATAGAGTGTGATAGAGAACATGGTCAGAAAAAAGACAATGATAAAAAAACTATAAATTTAGGATGGGTGATTTGACCATAAATTAATTGGAAATGATCATAAAGAGATAACTTATAAATTATATTTATTTCATTAACTTTTGAATTTAAAAGATTCAATCTATTTTATACATGATCTATATGCTAGCTTATACACTTATGGGAATTATTATTCCCTTTATAATGGTTTATAATGAGATTGTGAATTTACCAAAGCATATCCCCTAGGAGGGTCAAACTAGGTGTATAACAAGGCGTGTTTTTATGCACCTGTTTTTGGCCAAGTCTGAATCTGTGTGGTGTTTTCAGGTTTTACCACTCTGTACATCTTTTTTAAATCCACATATACTTATAGTATCCAGACAAGGATTATCTTCTTAACAAACCACGTACTCTATACTTTACCAAAATTTAGTGATGTTTTCTTATACATAAATTTACTTATAAAGATTATTCTAGAGGTTTATAATCCCAATCCTTAAAATAAATAAACATTTATTTTAATATCAACAACAACAATAATTATATTTAGTACACATTAAATCATGATTTATTACATGAGAGTACACCTAATACAACCTAGAAGATCAAGAAATATATTGTCATTGAGAATTAGGTATATTACACAACAACTTAAAATAGGTAATATATGACCATGATTTAAAACTCCCTGAACATGGTCATATTATTCCATCATACTTAAAACTTCTTGGGACAACCTAAGGATATGCATAAGAAAGGGGTGAGATATAAAACCCAGTAAGGGAATAATCATGGAATAATATGAATAATGTAATACATGTTATAAAATAGTAATATCAATGGAGAATAAAAGGTGTGAGAATCATAAATATGAACAATGAGGCATGATATATCATGATAATCACAAAGGAAACCTGGGAAATGTGGAAAGAACATAAAACACTACATCATAAACATAGTTCAAGGCTAAATGCCATGAACTCATGATGGAAAAATTCCTGATATAGAGTAGTTTCCCTCCTTAATCCCTTTCATTAAATCTCATAGGACTAAAACATTACCCAATAAATTGGAGTGCTATATAATTCTGGGAACACCCATCACTTTCATTTCATTCTCATGCTTAAGTGTGCCACATATATCCTTAAATAAGGAATCTATTATCATCACATTTTATTCCATGATCAGGGATTGTGAAATAAATATATTTTATTCCTAAATAAAATAATTATAAGTGAATAATGCTGAACTCCCTTGATATGAGATGGGAATGGGTATTCACTACACATTTATTTGGCATGGAAAATTATGGTGAAATTTCAGCTCTATAATGGGAGCGTATGAGTGTTCATGGTAGGGATTGATAAAAGTTAAATGGGTCTATAGTAATTTAGAAATCAAATTAATAATAATTAGGATATGTAAGAACATACCTCAATACTAGGAAATCAAGATAAAAGACATTGGATAAATAAGATACTTGAATCCAGACAAGAATGAGTGGATCTCTTACCTTCAGAGGGTGATTCCAAATTTTTAAGAGGAGCTTCATGAGCGATTGGGGGAATTAGGGGAGGACTATAGAGATGGTAGGTAATATTAATGAAGTTCTTAAAGGGTTTTTAGTGAAGATAATGTGATTTTGTTTGGGTTTATATATGAAACGACTCGGTAATTATTTATTATTTCTCAAAGTTAGGTTTTGGACACTATATAAAAAAATAACCAAAACCACAAACCTAACCATTTTTCCCATGGGTTCTGCCAAATGGAAATGGTTCTAATAATTTTATAATTCCATGGTACTAAATTATAAAAAAAATTCCCTTTTATATGTGTAAGTGAGTTATTTCTTCAAAAAAATGATTTTAAAACCATAAAATATATTATATGTTTTGCAATATTCATAAAAGATTTCTAAAATTAATAAACCATACTTAAAATAAAAATATTTTAAAAGGGAAAAATATATTTGGATATTTATACCCTTTATAGTATTTATTACATTATTTCTGGTTCATTATGATGTCATAATACACACTATATATTTACATTGTATTTAATCTTTACAAAAAAAATTAGGTTGTCTCAGAAAATTATGAATAATTCACCATTAGATAATTTTGATGTGCTGATTCCAATGAATTAAATTTATTTTATCAAAATATTTTTCTAAAAATATTTATTTTTAAATTTAAAATAGATTTGACATAAATTTAAAATTTTGGGTTTTTTGATAATAACAGTTTTCAAACCATTATAGAAATCACATTTGACATCATAAAATACGTAATATCAATAAAATTTATCAATAATTATTTAATAATAATATATTTCTAAAATATAATTTATTTCATAAATCCATTAATTCATCATGAATAATATCATAATTGAAATTTCATATTACTTAAAAATACCATTTTTTGTTTTATCATATCAAAATATAATTTTTGTCAAACTGATTTCAAAATTTTTATAAATTGAAAAAATAACAAATAAATATAATAATAATTTCAATGAAAATTAAATATAAATATTCATTCTAAATGGGTATTTTTTTTGATTCTTGGTTAAATTAGTTTTACCCTTAATTAACATATTTTCCTCTTATTATGTTAATTAATATTTACTACAATTACTATTAATATTGTTAAAAAATTAAGTTAACTGGTTTACCTAATATTAAGTTTGGTGTTTAGAAATATGGAATAAATTTTATCAAAATAAATTCAAATAAGTGTAGTAATTTAATATTAATATAAAACATGCAAGCACAATGGAAAGTTGTTTTTAAAAACATCCATTTTGAAGGAAAAGATGATTTTACTTTAACTTTATAACTTGTAATTTTCTATCTTCGGATTTAAAAGAATATATATATATATATTGTAAAAGTTTCATTTATATAATTTCTTATTTGGGTTTATTTTAATTTACTAAAATGGATAAACACTATGAATTTAAAAATGGATTTTTAATCCAAAAATTAAACTTATAGAAAAACTTGTTATAAATATGATTTAAATATAATTAATTGAATTATATATTATTAAATAATTTTTATTTTTCCTTTAAATGTAATTAAAATAATATTTTAACTTTAATATTACTTAATTTTTCAAAGTGATGACATTTTTACGTAAAAATTGTTTTCCACTATTCACTGAAAAATGTATATTTTCCAAAAAAATACCAAAATTTCACTAAATTTTAATAATGAAAACATGATATAAAAATGTATTTCTTTTTATAATATTTATTTTATAAATTTTATAGAAAATAATTATAATATTATTTTATAATAAGGAATAATACTCATTTTTTTAAGAAAAATCATTTTGATGAACAAAAACACACTAACAAAAATTGATTGATTTTTTTACTAAGAATTTATCAATATATTTATTATATATATATATATATATTTCATAACTTAGTTAATCCTACACATATCTATAAATTTAATGGAATATTTAAAACAATTATATATAATAATAATTTTTTTGGTTTGGTGTTGCGCATCACAAACGCTATCAAAATTAATTTTCTATTTTAAAGACCAAATAAGTTAAATATTTAACCAAGAAAATATGAATTCAAAAGATAAAACCCAAAGGAATTATGGATCATCACAACTCCTATTGATGATCCTATATCTCAATAGATCATTATTTAAATTTAGCATCAACTTGAATGTATATCTCACAATAATCAATGACATGGGAATAATTTTAAAGATATATCCAAATATATAACTCATAAAAGACATAATGCATTGGCAAAATTCAGGGATGAAGTTAAAACCAATAATAAACCTCACTAACTCAATTTAACACATCAAAGTTCGAACAAATATAGGGTAAACCTTACTACCCTTGTGCCGCCTATGCTAACCATGATGAGGATAAACCTCAAAAAACACAAGATCTCTAATCCAATGACCTAATTTTATACTTCTCCTATACACATAAGACTCATAAACATCATAAATCACTTTCTTCCACTCACAAATCTATAAAAATTTAATTGTTGTTGTTTTTATTTAATATAGTTTATGAATATCTAACTCTCAAACCTTAACCAGTGTAATAAAAATTTTTATGGATACCCATGAATCTATATTAATTTCAGATTTAAAGCTGGAATTATAGGTCAACTCAACAAGGATAATGCTTCACACAAGAAACCCTAAAATCAAGAACACATTACCATAATATATTTTCTAGAATCTATATTGTTTACTATGTCTACCCATGCATTTTAGTATGAAAGGTCTTGATAATGCATAAATGAGATCCAAAATAACACTATAAACTCTTTTAGACTCTTGAGGTAAACTGAGTACCTCAACAAAAAATGATGATCCTCAAAACCCCATATAGCCTCACAACATACTTTTTATAAAACCTCATTAAATCAACCACCACACTCAACTCTATGATCACTAATAAATGACCCAACTTAATTAGTTGGTCTATAATATCCAATATGGAACTACATATATTCAATGATCGATGTAAAATTATTACAAAATCCATGGAAAGTTCTACCCATTTCAACTGAGGAACATATATTGTCTATAATAAACCAGTTCTAACTCTAAATTCAAATTTTCACCATTGAAAAACCAAACATAGAGACATGAGCTCAACCATTGACTTATGCATAACTTCCGACTAGAATTGATTCTGTAAGGCATGATATATCTGAGAGATATTAGGAATAATTTCTAGACGTGAGTTATAGAACTCATGAGATACCATCTATAAAATTATCAATTTAACAACAAATTACCTCAAAAAAAAACTATTTGTTTACCATCCAATATATTAGTTATCTAATGTATAAGATATTTAGAATTAATAATCATAAAATAACTTTATTCATATCCACTGACACATATTAAAATCCCACTAAGAGAAGAAATTTCCCAATCCATTGTGATCTGTGAAGTCCAAAATAACTTCCCAATGAGATAATGTCATCAAAGTTTTATGGAAAACAATACTAAAACTAACTCAAGATCATGAGTTTCATAATTATGCTAATGGGTATTTAAATTTTAATACCCATATGAGACAACCTATCACTTATACATAAAGTTATATACTATATCATATTGATAAGTATATAAAAATAACTCAAAAATAATTTCTACCCCTATAAAGAAAAGGTTAAGAGAACTCATCAACTTATCATATCAATAATCTAATACTGTTTGGAATTGATCATAAAACAAAAAATCATAACCTTTATATTACAATATATCAAAGGATATATAATATAAAATAAATTATACATTTACCACTTATAATATATAGTAGGAACAACTAAACTGAACACCTATATAATGTTCCTCGGAGCTATCCAAGAAAAAACTCCATCAATCTTTGAAAGATTGACCATGACACCATATTGAGAAATGAAATAAAAAATTAAATACAATTTAAATATCCAAAAATTATCTTTGAGATTTACATATAGTTTATTTCTACTAATAATACATAAAATATTTCCTGAATTTTTAAATTGATATTTCTCTAACCTCAAATACACTAAGATATCATCAATAAACACAACCAAAACCTGATCCTGGAACCCAAATTTTTTTTTTCCAAAATTCCATGAAAATAACAGATTCATAAATGAATCCTAAATGTATCACCATGAAATGAAATTATTAATACCAACCCTTAAAGGAAATATTTGGGATATCATTCTCTGTCAGCCTTATCTAAATATATTCATACTATAAATCAATCATTGGGAACAATCTAACTCACATTAACTAACAAAATAAACCATCAAACCTTGGGAGAAAATAATGGTTCTTTAATTTCAATTGGTTTAACCAATAATATTATATACAAAAACACAATATACCATCCACATTCTTCGTAAATATTACTAGTGTACCCTAAGGATACATGTTGGGCCCAATTAAATGATTTTTTAATAGATCATCAACATGAATGTCGAATTCTCAATGCTTTTAGGGTGTTATCCTATACGAGGAAATTGATATTATAGAGACACACAGTATCAAATCTATATTCAACATGATGTAACGTTTAGGGGTTAGTTTCATAACCTCTTTATGGAAAACATTTGAAAACTTCTCCACATATATAAAAAATCCTTTTCCTAGGATCCTGCTAAATTAAATATCAATATTTATAGCTATAAAGAAAAATGATCAAAATATAAGAAATTTGTATGAAAATAGTTCTTTATAATGTATATTAGATAATATTTATCCACATTAAAAAAAAATCTATCCTCTAATTGTACTAAATGAAATCTTTCATAGTGTAAAAACAATCCATGTCAAGGATGATATTATAAGATTTTTATGAAACAAGAACGTCTCCGATTGACAAATATTTTCCTTTCATTAGTTTACACCCCTAATACACCTTTTCTAATATTGAATGGCCTCTAAGTGGCATAGATAATAATAAGGGAATTAAAATTCTATCCACTTTAACTTCCAATGTTCATAATAAGTAAAGTACAATGAAGGAACATGAAGCTCTTGGATCAATAAAATTTTAAATTGGGGTAGAATAGTGGTAAATCATACCTTGAGTAATCTTGGTCTCGCATGGTACTGGAATATATAATGTGTGTAATTAGAAACATCCTATAACTCTTCCATGTCATGTCTGATGATTTTTTCACTATGTCTTTCTATTATGAAGGTCACTAAGTATAAAAAAATATCTTGAGATTTTCTTCTTCTGGCTCTATCTCTACTTAGTGATGCAAAAAACCTAGGGACTATACTGCTGATGATAAGGCCCATGAGGAAACTACTATTGAGATTATATATGAAACTAACCACTTTTTCCTCATTGACTAATAAGGAAGGTTATATAATGATACTATTGAAATCCACACACTTTATAAAAATAATAGACCATGCTAAATTTCTGGACCTAAGTCCAAAAACATCAAACTCTAGAAATATAAAAAATGGGGTATGTGAGTGAATGTTTTCCTATTAAAAAATGACTATTTAGATTAATGAAATCATCTATACAAAGATTCATTCTAAAAAGGCTCTTATGACATCCTTATCCTGATGATCCCATCCCCACAAACATATTCTCAATCACCTCAACTATGATTAACTTCTCAATATTTTATGAAAATATTGAATGACTAACATAAAATTGGATATGTAGGATTAAATACTAATCAAAATTATGTTTTAACACCCAAAAACCTAGTCAACCAAAGAAGGTAATTTATTTATTACATGGTAATAAAAATTTATGATATTATATTTCTAGGATTAAGGTTTAGTAGTCCTCCAAAAACCAGATACATATACATTATAATACAACATGCAATTTATAAAATTTTAGTACTAGTATCTATTTCTTAGACCTATCCTTAGATCTGGTTATATATAGTATTCCACCTCATTACGAGGGTAAAATGGGAGATTAGAGTAAATGGTGAACATAAACAATTAGCAATGGAAAGCATATAATAAAAGCTAACTTGTATGGAAGTAAATGATCCTATAAATATGGAAATGATGTTAATGAATATATTCAAACATAATAAACATAAAGTCAAGTTATTGTGTGAAGATATCATTCATAATGGGTAAGTAAAGTCTTATAATCCTATTATTGTTTCCTCATGAGACACACATGTGCACTAAGGGAATTTATAATTTCAGGCCCCACCCGCAACGTAAAATTAAATTTCATTCCAAAATATAATTAATGATCATATTATATACATGGAATAATTATCAATAATAAACAACTTAGAAATAGTTAGAAAAATTGTTAAAATAAGTTTTTTTAAAAATAATTTCCCATATAAAATAATTGATTATATAATAATTTCAATAGATTTATATATTAAATGAATTAATAAGTATATTTTGGTGAATTCCCATGAAATTTACTATGGATAATTAGGTATCCTAAATTTTCAAATAAGTAACATTATCAAGTAAAGAATACATAATTTTAGTTATTGGGTACTCATAAAGACTAAAATGACCAGTGTATTTAGGAAATTAAATACATGTATATATAATTTAATGAGACCAAAAAAATGTATTCAAACCCTTTATCATGGTTTTTAAAGTATCTTTATTCATCCAAAGAATATACCCTAGGGGTTTTATACTAGGTGTACTGTTAGGACCACTTATCATGCACTGAGTGAAGATCAAGTTTTTACCCAACCAACCTTTTTCCTGTGTTATTACCCCTTAGTGAATATATAACAGAGCCTCTATCAATTTTTTTTGTATCCAATAAGGATTTAATTTCTAAAAACCACACATTGATTCCATAACAATAATTTTGGATTTTTTCATATATATATATTTATCTCTTTGGTTCCTATTGATGTTTAAGAATTAAAATGTCTTATAAAAAGGGTCTAATGTGTGTGAAATGGGTACTGGCATGGATGAAATATATTTAGGGAAATAATTAAAATTATTTTTAGACGATACTATGGTCATAACATGGAAATTAATAATAATACAGTAAAGAAAATAAAAAAATCAATTAAACACAGAGAGAGAGAGATTAAGGGAGGGAGGGAAGGAGAGAGATACATGGCCACTCTTGAGATTCTTATCCTAGAGAAATACATTGGATCCAACCAAAATACTCAAGAATTAAAATAGGACCATGAGAGAGACTCTATGAGAGGAAAATGAAGGTAGAAATTCTAATTTGGAATGGGAGAAATTAGAATAGGTGGGGGGTATTTGTAGGTGGGGTGGGTGAAATTTCATGGAATAAATTATTGATAATTTTATTTCCCTGCTATTTTTAATTCCCCACTACCCTACATAGTAAACCATTACCCCCTTAATAATACACTATAATTCTTAGTGATAAAAACTATTAAATATCACTTCTATTTGAGTCATTATTATATATATATGAGTCATATTTACTATATTTCATTGTATTTCAAAAATTTTTATCATATTTTATTAAATTTAGCATAAACTAATAAAATTTAACCCCTAAATAATGGTTATTTGTAGATTCTAAATCTGAATTTTTTTTATCAAATTATTCCACAAATTATATACATTTTTCAAATATATAATGATGACACAATTAATAATAGTGTGATATCAGAATAAAAACCCTTTCATTTATAAATAAAGTTACACTTACATACTACTTAACCTCTTGAAACATAACCCCTTATAACACTAACATAAACCTTAAGGGTGATATGTAAAATGGTGGTACTTTTATAGGGTGGTTAAGGCCACATAGATCTGGTAGTGATCTCTTCTAACTTTAACTTTTCTTGTAGATGATTCAGATCCAACCTCAATAGTTGAGGTTATTATTGGGATTATTTAAGGTTAAAAATTGGTGATACTAATTACTTCCTAATTTATTATAAAGTAACTTCATAAGGGATTTACCTACTGGTCGAATCCATGGTTCCTCTCTTTTATTAAAATTAACTCTTTTTATTACCCTTAATATAATGTAATAAAATATATAAATATTTAATTTTTTATATCACCAATGGTACAAATTCCCAATGGTCTTAATGCACAACGGTTATATTATCCAACACACATAATTCCCAACTGTCATATTCACTCTTACTTCCTATTTATTCATCCAAACCAATCACTAAAATAACACCTCTAATCAATATGTCAACTCCATAATTTGTATTTTTTTGGTTTTGTACCATTCTATTATATCCATGATCTTAATTTGGTAATATGGACTAAGAGACATCCACATTGTACTAATTTTTGTATATTTGTAAATTATTAGTTATATCGGTCTTAGTAAATCTGTATTCTAATTTTAAATTAATTAAAATTTAATAAAACATGTTCATTTATTACTAGAATTAACAGGTATTACATTCTTCCCTATAATAATTTCATACTAAAGTTTTTAAATAAATCTATAAAAATGGTAGGATAAGACATTTCTATTACATCCTATAGATCATTCTCCACTTCTTCTAGTGGGTTATTTCACCAAAGAACCTTCACTAATCGACTGGATAGGTTTCATAACACCTCTCTCTTATAAATAGTGTATGAGTTGTCTCTTTATTAGAGGATAATTTAGGATCCACATGAACTTCATTAACCTTTAAAAATAGTTTTTTTTCTAGAATATAATTATTGATAAGTAATATATAAAATACATCATGAACTTAAGATAAGTTTGATGACACAACTAATCAATATTATACAACTATTATCCACTATAATATTTCATATAGAACAATGTTTACTAGACTCAACGGTATTTTCTTTCCAAATATATTTACACCTTTCCAAGGATATATCTTTATAGATATGGGGTCCCTCACCTAGAATTGAAGATCCCTCATTCTATTGTTTTCATAAACTTTTTCTCTAATTTGGGCTTCTTTAAATGATTATGAATTGATCTTACATACACAAATGCATCTATAACATGTTCTAGAACTAATAAATTCTTTTCTATAATTTCATCCCAACATTTCAGAGTTTAGAATCTCTTTTTATACAAGGCGTCACCCAGTGACACTTTAATATTGGAGTGCTAAATTCTAATATATGAAAAATATACTTCTAACAACATGAGATTTTTAAAGGGAACATTATCTTAAATAGATTATATGAAACAAAAAATCAATATTAAAAGATAATTTAACACCTTGAGACTTTATGATATATTTCTTATTAAATAAATTCAACATCTTCGATATCTTATTATTCATGCAACACCGGGTTTAAATGAAACATGATACTCTATTAAAATATTATTATTAAAACATGACAATTATAACCTAGCCGTTAAGGTGGAAGGATTAAATGGAATTAACTAAATGCAGAAAATTAAATGGTTTACACATGTATAAAATAAATTCAATGGTGTTATATTTATTATAAATAAAATAAGAAAAATTTGAGAGAAAAATAAATATTTTTTGAAATGCCAATGAGCCCGTACCCTAATGGTAACCTTCTTGGCATCCAAAAGACCCAGGATCAATTTTGGGCATGGATGAAATTACTGAGTTAATTTAGTAGCCCTATTGCAGTACTATAGTAGCAGTGAAACTGTAGTGATGGAGGTACCATAGAAATAACTATAGCGGCGGTGGTACTGTACCAGGTACTATAACAGTTTGGGTACTATAACAGTATTATTCACTGTAGGGCTCTTTAGGCAAAAAAATGGGTTTCAAGCCTTGTATTTGGGCTTTCATTCCCCTGGGCCTTCAGTGTGTGTAATGGGTCTCACTAAACCTAGAAAAAGATGTATTTTTTTACTTTAATAATTAAAAATGAGGATTCAGACCCAACCTTTAAAAAAATACATTCTTTTAAATACTATATTTTTCTAAAAGATGGCGCAATCATGATTTGTGCCCATAATTTAAAATTTATTTTTTACTACTTTAAAATATTAATTTTAAAAAATAAAAATATTTTTAAATTTTTATTTAAAAAACATCCTAGTTTAATTTTTTGATAATTTTTTGAAAATATTATTATTATTAATGAATAGTGAGAAATATAGTTTTTATTAAAAACTTCCTATTTTGTTCATAATATTAAAAAATTAAAATTATATTTTAAATCTTTTTTAATGAAAAATTAGTTCAATTATATTAAAATATAACTAATTTAGAACATTTTAATCAATTTCAAATTTAATTATGATATAAAAACATTTTCATCTTTTGAAAGTGTTTCTCTGGAAAACCAATTTTCCAATGCATCAGCAAGTTTAATTTTAAATTAGATTCTACCAATTTTGTGAATTGAATATAAAAAATGGATTACATATTTGGAATCAAAATAATTTATATTTTATAATAATTAAAACTTATTTTTTTACCATAATGAATAATGATAACAATAAAAAAATATTATCGTGGATAAGATAAAGATGGGTTTACCGGGGATTAAACTAAAAAGATTATGGTTAAAGAAAACCTATTTTTTTAAAACAGATTATATGTCCATATTTGGAACTTATAACCTATAATTTTATATAATGACCCATTTTATGAGGCTTGTGTCATGAGAAAAATGTGGGTTTCCCTCTTTATTTTAAAAAATTCTATGAGTGTCCTCTCCCCCACTTGTAAAAGGCCACCCCATCTCCTCTCCTGTTAACACTTCCAAAACCATTTGGTTCATCCAATGCCTACATAAAAATATTCCTTAATTTACTACATAGATCATTTGGGAAATATTTTTATTATTAATCCCTCCTCAGAAGGATTTATGTTTAAACCTAAAGAGTCTCTTTTAAGAAGAGTTAAAATTCATAAACATACATATTTATTTTATTTCATATTCCAACTCCTTAAAATAAAATTAAAATATGATAATATTATAAATAAATTTTATAATATATACTTATATATATTATTATGTTATTGTAATATCCCAATCCCTTCTCCACTTCCATCAAATATGAAACAAAACCATCAATCGTTAGAAATGTGTACTGACGCCTCATAAACTGATGTAATTCTATTTCCATAACCACATTTCAAAGATAGATATAATGGTGTATTGAATTTATTTTTAGGATATTTATGATATTATTTTTATTATAGAATTATTATTTCACATATACCTTCTCACATTACATTTCATGGAGGGTATATGATAATGTCGGTCGTGCGTACGACAGACTACTGCCTTACCAAGCAATGTTATTCATTTTTTCACTTATGATTTACATGAAATGTATTAAGGATATATTTAACGAATATATGTTATATTAATGTCTTGAAAATACTTATATAAATATAATATTTCATCTCACTTCTTACCTTATAATATGTTGTAAAATAACAATGTTACTAGTGTGTACGTGTGGACCACGACCACATAACGATGTGAACTGATTTTCATTTTATTTTTCCATGGATGGTACTAAGTATATATTTGATTAATATAAATAATATATATGAACTAATAATTATTCTATAATGGTGAATTAATATTTATTTTCTATTCATTAAATTCATCAATAAAAATGGAAACAACATTTATACATACGTAAGACCTATCATCTCTATGAATAATGTAAAGCATTTTATATGTTTAACATTAATGGACTACCATAAAAAAATATATAATTAACATATATTATATTTATATCATGTTTTAAATTAATGATATTATGTAACCCTGATCAATTAAAAGGTATGAAATTACTGAACCAAAACAGACATGAAAAACGAAGCAATTATTACTCGAAACGGTGATTTTAACAATGAATTGTTAATAAATAGGCCATAAAAGACTATAAGTAAATAATAAATGGTATTAAATATATTATTATGGGTTTTTAATTTATTTATAATAAATATATATTTATTATATATGAGTTACGGATATGTATGATGGAAATCAGATATGTGGTATGAGTTTTTTGTCTCACTTTTACTTCCATGAGATATATGCCATATTTCCCACTGATTACATTATATGGTGTATATAATGAACTTTTTCTTATTTTATATCCAGAATATATTTATCCTCATGGTAATTAAAGTTTCATTTTACATTACTTATTTCATGGTGCTTATGATTCAAAAGTTTCGAAAGTGCAAAGGGTTTATTTCATAATCTATTCATTATTCGAGATTATTTGTGTCTAAGTCTCCCTTTGGGGAATTATTTGATATTTATATCTTAAAATCAATAAAGTTTCCTATTATATGATTATTATTGATCTTTTTAAATTAATAGTACCATTTTACCTCTCATTAGAACTTAAAATGATTCAGAAAATTTTTCTAAGAAAATCCATCATTATTTCTCTTTTTAGTCAAAAGTACTTTTTCATCCAAATATATGTTTTATAAAGATGTTTTAAAATTTTTTTTAACATTATAAAAATGATTCACTAAACTAATGTTAAACCATTTTTGACTTTTTTATTTTTTTAAATGTTTTTTCTTTTCATTTTCCAAACTAGGCCCATTTGGATTTTACCGAATTTGTAAAAGAAATATTTTTTTAACATTTATGTCATTAATGAAATATATCACAATAATGAACAATAATGTTTATAAATATTCCTATATAATTTCAAACAATTTGTTTCCAAAAAAAATTATATTCAAAAAGTTTTAATAAACTTTTAGTTTTAAAAGGTGATTTTCAAAGTGCAAATCTTATTTTAATTATGAATGTTTTAAAGGATATTTTTATGAAAATTATATTCATCAATGACAACAAGCCATAATATACTTATGATCCACTGAGGATATTTTGTAATGAAATCATCCTTATTATTATTATAGATGTTTTATTATAATTTTTATTATATATGTACTATTTTATTACCATTAACCATTTTAATCTGGATAGTTTATGATTAGTTTGATTGGGGATGTACTATTATTTATTATTCAATATATTTCACTTGATATTTTATGATTATTTTTATTAATTAGGTTAAATATTAAAATTTCATTTGATATATTTTTGGTATGAATTTTAATGTTTATCATGTTTCATCCTTTCATACGATTTATTAATTCGAATTAATATCTAATGGGAGGTGCTCACTACATCTCTTCGATGCATCGGTAGGTATCATGAGATGAACTATCCTAGCTTTTTAGTCGAGGAATTACCCATTTATGGAATATGTCTTAGAATTAGGTCCTTATGGTATGATAATTCTGTCTTGTATTATGAATTTATGCATTATGAGACTAGTCATTGATGTCCGTATTATTATTCGACTATTTATAATATCTATGGAAAAATTTTAAGCTCATGCTATTATGTATTTAGAATTATTCAATAATTATTTATTCTAACCATATTATTCTAATGTTATTGATTAAATGTAATGTGTTCAAGTTGTTTACCTTTCCATATTTATTATTCCTTATTTATTCATATCTTTCACCATACTCATACCCTTACCGAGCATTTGAGCTCACCCATTTCTTATGTTTCATTCGTTAGGATTCCACAATGTGTATTATGATTGATATGAGAGGTTATGTTAGAGTAAATTTCTATACACTCAAAGAAATATTTTTTTTTTATTTTGAAATTTTAGTTATAATTTGAATTTTAAGAATATATCCAGTTTACCAAGACTACTATACTATTTGGTCCTTTGGTATGAGATTCCTCGCTTCTTATGCCAATTTAATAAATTGACGAATAACTCTGGGCTATTAGGGTTAAGGAATTTTCAATTTGTATCGAAGGAGGGTTATTATAAACCATGAAAACTAGATATAAGGAGAACATGACTATGAAAAATGGCCCTATGATGGAAATTGAGGATAAGTATGGAATAACATCTTAAAGTTTTCTTAAGGTAGATATTTCTTGATTTTTTCTTAGAATACATCCCGATATATATACTAAATGTGGATGTGGTTTTGAAACATATGAATTTATGGTTAATAAATATAAAAAAGGCACAAAGAGATTGACTTGAGAATCACTTAGTACACAAAAACAGGCCTTAGTGTGCACTTTTTTTTACACTCATATGTATATTATTTGGTTAATTCACATTTTCTTTACTAATTGTCATGAAGTATTTGGAAATATTCTTTAGGATTTGAAAAATTTCCCCAAGAAACCATATTTATGATTATGAGATTTGAAATACATTAAAATTTTAATTTATGTGAAGTGTTATATTAGTTTTGGGATTATACATTATGTTTCATAAGGTTATGATCAAATCTAGTGTATGAAATTATTTTTGAAATAGTTCTTAATGAAAGGAATGGAAACCATATCAATTCATGTACCCCATGTTGGGATTGACCTATTGTTAAAGATAATGAAGCAGGAGCATGAGAAAAATGAGGAATAAATCAAATTATAACCATTGTAGGGAATCTAACGTAGGTTATAAGATACAACCTTGCCCGTATGGAGAAACTTTATTATCCACCGTGTGGTGTAATGATGTT
Organism: Viscum album; assembly: GCA_963277665.1. Lineage (NCBI taxonomy): Eukaryota > Viridiplantae > Streptophyta > Magnoliopsida > Santalales > Viscaceae > Viscum > Viscum album. The sequence goes on along the minus strand of OY728147.1, from coordinate 1,687,365,999 downwards.
ATCCAAATTAATTTATCATTAAGCTCTATCATTCAATGGGACTAAAAATCAATTATTATTTGTAAAATGGATAAGTTCCATAGATAAAATATTTATCAATTTGTGAAGAAATCAAAGAGAAAATTTTCTCATGGCAGTTTATCATCTCTTATGAGATGCAGATCAATGGTGGTTGTTAATTCAAAAAAATATGGATGTAGAAGAAATAATGAGAATATATTGGAAGTGTTTTAATATACTATACTGGGAGAATCATTTCACTCATTGTAAATGGGAAGATATGGATATACAATTACCATGTATTAGAGAAAGAGAGATTAAAAATTATGATAAGTATGCATCAAACATTACAATATTATTAAGGAATTATACATACCACGTATGTAATCCATAGAGAAAGATTGAACTTTTTTTATTGCTTTAATCCAATAATTCTAAGAAAAACAATGTCCAAAAAATTATCTTTATATGAGGATATTGTTTCAAATTCTATCAAGAGAGAGAAAGAATTATCCAAGTCTTATAGATTTGATGGGAAGAAAGAGAATAAGAGGATGATAAATGGAAAAAAATAATGGGAAGAAGGGAAGTAAGTATTTTCCCACATTTTATATCTTTTGAAAGAAACACCCTGGAACTTTCTTGATGAGAATGAGAGTTTTCTTCATGTTTGGAGAGGAAGTCCATCAGCTGAATGATTTGAAGTTAAAAAAATAATCTCATAATGTTTAATATTTAAACTATAAGGACATGGGTCACTATGTAAAATAATTCCTCATTATTCAAGTGAATATACCATATAATGATACAGGGGATCAAGATCAAGCTTATGCTATTGATACTGCCAATGCAGAACAACTTAATTCCTTGTGTATTTTGATTAAATAATTATATTAAATAAGTATTTTATCAATTATATTCATGTAGTATGATTTATTAAACATGTAAGGATTGTACTGAAATAGTTTTTTTAGGATTTAAAATAATATATTAAATGGTATTGATGACCATGAAAATTGATTCAGTGGAAAATTGATGTTTTTAGAAAAAACATGATTATGGGAAGATAACACTTAATATGTGATCGATGTTGAGATAATATTGAATTTTATAGGATATTATTAGTCTACTTGAAATTTTTTAGTGATTTAATGATTTGGGTTTTCTTTTCTGGAGTTTAATACTTTTTAAGTTTATGGAATATATTTTATAATGTGAGAATTTATTTTTAGATGCATAAATGTTTTTATTAAGCTCTTATGGTGATAAAGGTATTCACGTATTTGGTTAGACATATTTTGAATGAGTCTTAATGTAAACTATTTATGAAATGTACTAAGTTAAACTACAGGTATTATTAGATAACTTTTTCAAACCATTTGGGTTTTACTGGAGATAGGAAGAGTATATTTTTATTCTAAAATGGATCTTATTATTCGCTAAATGTTAATTTTAGTTATCTAGGCATAAAAAATAATTTTTTAGAATATTCAAATTTGATAATATAATAAAAAAATATCTAATTTATACTTATATTTTATTATGTTAAATAGATATCCCATATCCATCTCCACTTCCATCAAATAGGAAATGACATCATTGATCATGTGTACGACGTGCTACCACCTCGTGAACTGATGTAATTAACTTTCCATAATCACATTTCATGATGGGAAATAATTAATTAGTTAACATATTTATATGATATTTATTAAATATTTATAATTATATAATAATTATATCACATATAAATTCATACTTTCTATTTTATGGGGGGATACCATAATTTCTCATGTGTGAATGACTGACTACTGCCTCGCTGAGCGATGTGATTCCATTTTTGATTAAGCTTTAAAATGAAGGTATTAAGGGTATAAGTAATGAATATATAAAATATTTATGACCTACAAATAATTATCTAAAGATAATATCAATTATAAGTTATTACCTTTAAATATTTTAAAAAATAATAACATTGATCGTGCGTACGTGTGGACGACTACCTCTACATAGTGATGTGAAATGTTTTTCATTTTATTTTTACATGGATGATAATACTGTTATAGTTGGTTAATTTACTTTCTATATATGAAATAATAATTATTATGTATTGGTGATTTAATATTCATTTTCCATTTATTTAATCCATCAAGAAAAATGGAAACAATGTTCATGCGTACATAAATCCTTCTGTCTCCATAAAAGGGGTAAACCATTTTCTTTATTTAACTTTTATATATTACTATAAATACATATATAATTATTATATATTATATTTATATCCTGTTTTATATTTTTTACATTATTTAACCATGATCATGTAAGATTAAAGAAATTACCAAACCAAAATAGACATGAAAAATGAAGCCATTATCACCCAAAACATTAATTTAAACAAATAATTGTTAATAAATGGGTCATAAAATACTATAATTAAAAAATATATGGTATTAAATATATTAATATGTCTTAGTAATATATTTATATCAAATATATATTTATTATATAGGGGCTATGGAAATAAATTAAGGAAATCAAATCCGCGGTAAGGCTTTCTCATCTCACATTTACTTCCGTGAGACATATGCCATATTCACCACTTATTATATTTGTGGTGTATATAATTCAGATATTTTATATCGATAATATATTTATATTCCTGGTATTTAATTTTTTATTGGATATTATTTCTTTTATGGGTTTTGTGATTCAAAAGTTACCAAATTGGTAAGAGTTTATTTCACAATCTCATCATTATTTAAGATTGTTTATATTTAAGTCTCTCTTGGGGTAATTTCTTGATAATTATACCACGAAATAATTATATTTTATTATAATATTTTTATACATGTACTATTTAATTTAATCATATTGTTTTCCTCCCCTTGATATTTAAAATCATTGAGAAAATATTTTTAAAAAAATATGAATTTATTTCTCTATTTGGTTGAAAATCCTTCTTCGTTTAAATATATGTTTTCAAAAAAGGTTTTTAAAAATATCACAATTATTTATTAAAGAAATTTTTATCTTATATTGAATTTATAATTTTTTTAAAGGAATCATTTTGTTTTTTAGAAACAAGGCTTATTGGGTTTTTACTGAAAATATGAAAAGAATCTATATTTTAACATGTATAACATGATCAAAATTTCCCACCATCATAACCAATCAATATTTTAAATATTACTATATAAGTTTCAAAGGTTATTTTCAAGGAATATAATTTTCAAAATGTTTTTTAATTTTATTTTTAAGAGGATATTTTCAAAGTGAAGAAGTAATTTTCCTCAATATTTTTTTGAGGATATTTTCGTAGAATTTATATTTATCAATGAAAACTACCCTTATTTTACTTATTATTCACTAGGGATATGTTATATTGACACCATAATTATTATTTCTCAGTATGGTTAATGATAGATTTGAATATGGATATATTATTTTTTTCCAATTCACCATATTATTCTGGATGATTTAATATGAGTTTGTTTGCAGATGTATAATTTTAATACCATTCACCATATTAATATATATGGTTTATGATTATGTTTATTGATTAAGGTAACTATTAAAATTTCATATGATATATTTTCAATATAAAATTTTATGTTTTTATGTTTCAACCCTTTCATATAAAGAATGGAATGGAATTAATAAGTGACAGGCGAGGCTCGTTATTGTCCCTTGATGCATCGGTAGGTTTCAGGAGACAAACTAACTTGGTTTTTTTGCCAATGCCTTACCAATTTAAGTAATATGCATTGTAATAAGTCTAAAAACCCATAAATTTAATATATTGTTATTACTTAAAAATTTAATCACACTTATTACAACATATAACGAAACCATGGTAGGACCGTATAAGTATAGTGTCTTTAGAAACCGAGAAACATAAACAACAGGTTCATATAGCATCTACATTATATCCCATTTATTTCATCATATCTAGAGTCCCTTTTGGTATATCCGACTTAATAACCCTATTCCTGACCTGGGGAAAGAAAACATACAAAAGGGTGAGCTCAAATGCTCAGTAAGGGTAAACAAAAGAAATATCAATCATAAGAACATAACATTTTGGAGATCTTAACCTACAAAAGAGATCATAATTTCATAACATGAGATAAATAATAGTAGTGAAATGTAATCCCAATAATCATAACTTAAAACATGAAACTTTGTGGCATACACACATAATCATAGAGAATCATTTCTCAGTAGTCAAGACTCATTGGCAAGACTATCTTAGCGGACAAAGTCCATTTTTGAATCGTGTTCACTCCTCGTTTCAGTCCTGTATCACTGAACAAGTTTAACTTGCCGTTCCAGCCATGTCTATCTCATGAGATATAAAATCTTTACCCAATTCATTGGAGGTAGATATAGGTCCCACCCAACTCATAATGCTACTATTCTTAAGTGTGCCACAAAATCATAAATCATACATCATAGCATAACCCATGAAATAAAAATGGGATTCTAAAACATCATGCCATCATAACATAATCCATATAAGATAAAAGGACATCATAAAAATAATTACATCATAACATAATCAAAAAAATGTAAAAACTAGGGATATAAACAGAACCCTATATTATCTTTGATGGAAAATAATTTTGATAAAACACTTGAACTCCATTCTTGATGAAAATATGCTTTCTACTTAATTTTTTTTTTCCTTTTTTAACATGTCATAAAATTTTAAACTAAAAGAAGTTGATTAAAAATAAACATGAAAACTTGTAAAGTAAGCTTCATTGAAATAATGATCTATGAATCCATTCATGCCGTATAAGTTAAAACAACATTTTTCTCATACTTTGGTCAGAAAAGTCAAAAAGTACCTTGTACTAAAAATGAAAAAAGATTCCTTTCATATCTTTTACTAAAAACTCACCAATTGGTAAAATTGGATTTAAATAATTTTAGGTGGATGGAAATAATATTACATATTGTGGAAACATGGATGTGGATGATAAATATTCCCCAGTAAATTTTGAAGTATAATAAATCTCGGATAAAAATGAGATTGTGAGATTTTCCCTTACCTTAGGTCTGATATGCTTTGTACATGTCCGAACCTCCTGTATAATGATTTAAATAATGTCATTGACTTATTACAGAATCATATTCATTGTTATGATATCATATATGGTCATATTTTTAGATTTTTATTAGTAATATTTTATTGCTACTTGTTATTCGGGTGTTTATTGCTTTATGTTCTTATGCGTGTTTTGTCGAATAAATTCTTATTCCTCTTTATAAGATATAGATAAATAATTTAAAGAATGGTATTAGTGTGATATATATCATATTAATTCATTCAATTCATTTATATAATCATTATTCAATGAAGATCATATAGAATGAGTCCCATCACATCGTGGAGACGGTAGGCCGTACGTACGCACAAGCGATGATATCGTTCCCATGATCGTGGAATTCTATTGAAGTGTATGTATACTATTTCAAAATCAATATCAATTTACAATAATCATATATAGTTATTATTTACACAATTATACCCATCCATGTAAGGTGGTGGTGGAAAATAAATTACACCACGGCGTGGATATGGTATTCCGTACGTACGCACACGTGGTGATTTTGTTTTCCGTAGGATGGATAAAAGGTGAAATAGGGTTGTTTCATATTTAGAATAACATATCAGTATATGAGGGATACTGATTTTATTACCTCATAATGAAACAACTGAATAAGAGGGAGTAGAAGAAGAATGGAACATGAAGAAAACAGTAGAAGGTATTACCTCTTCCTCGAAGTGCCTCTTTTAAACATTCTCTTAAGGCACTAGAGTTGGTCTTTTGAGAAGACCAGTACCTCTAATAGGATTATAAGGAAGTGAGTAAGTGAAATGGGTATGGTTTGGCCGAGCATGAAGGCAAAAACTGGTGTGAGGAAGAGAGGGAGGAGGTGCCCTTTTATAAGGGAGGAGAGGGGTACCTTTGAAAATATAAGAAATATTAGTTTATATTAAATCCAAACCCCACTTAAAAACTTCCAAAATGACCCATATCCGATGTTTAGATGGGATAGGGTTGTAATATCATCAGAAAATAAAATTTAGACATGTTAGGAAATTATTTTAAACATTATCAACTTGATTTATCCTTTTTTGTCAATTTAACTTTATTTATGGTAATAATATTCTAAATTTCAAATTATTATAAATAATTAAATATTTGTTGTGTATTTTCCATAATTTGACACTTTATGACATTGTAGACCATATAAATTTTAATTTATAATTTTTAAATATTTTTGTGATTTTTAAACAATTTTATAATATGTCATTTCTATAAATTAACAATAGTATCAATTTTGAAACTATTCATTAATTTGAGTTTAAATAAAATATATACAAGAGATATGTTCGAAATAAAATATTTAATAGATTCATAACATGTCATTTTTATCTATAAAATTAGTGGAGATCATTAAATAGTTCATATAATATTTATTTTAATACTTTTAATATCATTAATTTGATATTTCAATCAAAAAAATAATTTCAACATCACTATTGTGTCATAATTAATGGTAATTATTTAATCCATAAAAATTATAAATAAATTCATATGATATAGATAATTTTATTAGATTTCTGTAGACTATTCATGTTCAAAGTTTCATGAAGTTTATCACTAAATTAAAATTATTACACTTATAATATTTAAGAGCTTGAAATGTTGTCACTTTCTTTGGTTTTAATAATAATTATATTATTTTAGGGTCAAAAGTCCATGAAATGAATCTAGTACGACCCTTAGGTGATATGGGTCTACTTTTATTCATCCAATAGGATTTTGGAAAGTGTTAGGGTAATTTTATAATCTTATATTTACCCTTAATTACCCGATTTACCTTTAACTGGAGTAAATAAAAATTACCGTAGTTACTATTAATAATCTCAAAAAAAGTATCCTATTAAAATAATTTGGACCCACTGAATCCAAATATGGAATATATTTTTCAAAATTCAAAACACAGAAGTTGCAGAAATTAATTTAATATTAATCCTGTTGTTAAGAAAACGGGTTTTTAAAAGTTAAAACATTGCCAAAGATTGAAATATTTTTACCTATGAATTCGATGTAAAATTAATGGTAATGACATAAATTATATTAAATGGTAAACGTATATTCTATTTATACTTAAAAAAAAAATTCATTATTGTAATTTAATCATATAAAGTATTGTGATGAAAAAAATTGTTTTTAATTAAAATATAGCGTGTTTTTACTATTCATTAAAATATGAAAGTTATCAGAATAATATGAAAAATTTATCCAAAGTAAATTTTTATATCCTGATTCTAAAGAAGAATTTTATTTAGTAAAATTAATCTTATAAACTTGTAAAAATTAGATTTAAAGTGGGTGCGCCATCAAAAGGCGGTATTGCGTACTACACATGCTATCGAGGAAGGTCGTGAGTGCGTGTAATGCAAGACAAGATAGTGTTGTATGCAGGGAAAGATTCCTTTGCGTATAACATATTACATAAAGAAAATACTTCTCATAAAATATCATGGTGTCACATTATACCCCCCTTTAAATGAATTTCGTCCTCGAATTTCGTCACTTTGTAACGAACAGATGAGGATACCTCTCCCTCATCATATCCTCAAGTTCCCATGTAGCTTCTTCTAATTGGTGGTTCCTCAATAAAGCTTTAACCAAGGGAGTGGTCTTGTTTTGCAGAACTTCTTCACTACGATCCAAAATCTATATCGGCTGTTCTTCATAAGAAATATCTTGCTCTAGCGGTACAACTTCTGAGCTTAGTACATGTGAAGGATCAGGTATGTACTTTCTCAGGAGAGATACATGGAACACATCGTCAACTTGAGAGAGATTCGGTGGAAGTGCCAATCGGTAAGATACCTTCCCAACACGATCCTGTATTTCAAAAGGACCGATATACCTAGGGCTCAGCTTTCCCTTCTTTCCAAATCTCATTACTCCCTTCCAAGGAGATATTCATAAAAACACTTTATCACCCACTTCAAACTCAAGGTCTTTTCTTCGATTATCGGAATAACTTTTTTTTCGACTCTGAGCCGCTCTTATGTGCTGTTGAATAGATCTGACCTTTTCTACTATCTCATCAATAAGATCAGGTCCTAATATCTTTCTTTCCCTATCTTCATCCCAGCAAGTTGGAGATCGACATTTATTTCCATTGATAACTTCATAAGGATCCATCTGAATGATGGAGTGAAAGATATTATTGTAGGAAAATTCCACCAAATGTAGGTGTTGATCCCAGCCACCTTTGAAATCCATAGAGCAAGATGTTAACATGTCTTCTAGAGTTTGAATTTTCCTCTCAGAATGACCGTCTGTTTGAGGGTGATAAGCAGTGCTGAAACTCAACTCTGTATCTAGAATATGCTGAATACTTCACCTCAACTTCGAGGTAAACCTCGGATCCCAATAAGATATAATGGAAAGTGGTACTCCATGCAATCTTACCACTTCCTTTTCATATATCCTGGAAAGATGATCAAGATAGAAATCCTCTCTAATAGCAATGAAGTGTGCTGAATTTTTAAGACAATCAACTATGACCCAGATAGCATTATTACCCTTGGATGTTTTAGGAAGTCCACTAAAAAAGTCCATAGTGATGTTTTCCCATTTCCATTCAGGTATCGGTAATGGTTGTAACATCCCCTTAGACTTCTGTCTCTCAGCTTTAACTTGCTGACAAACCAAGCATCGAGAAACATATTGAGCAACATCTCTTTTCATGCCATCCCACCAGAAGTACTCTTTCAGGTCTCTATACATCTTCGTGCTTCTAGGATGAATAAATAATGAAGAACTATGAGCCTCATCTAGCAGGTCCTTTAATTCTAGGATGGGAGGAACACAAACCCGATTCGCGAACCTTATTATCCCATCACAATCAAGGTTGAATTCTAGAACATTTCTCACCTTCTTTTGTAACTCCACATCTTCTTTTTGTGCCTCTTTAATCTTCACATGTACAGAGGTTTGAACATTCATTTGAGAGAGATAATATTTTTCCCCATCTATTATAATTACAAGATCCATCCATTGTAAATCCATAAATATTGGTTCTTTTGTGATCCTCATCATGGATAAGATAGCATGATCTTGTCGACTTAATGCATCTGCCACATTATTTTCTTTCCCAGGGTTATAATGAATTGAGCAGTCGTAATCCTTAATCAGTTCCAACCATCTTCTTTGACGCATATTCTGCTCCTTTTGTGTGAAAATATACTTTAAACTTTTATGATCAGTATAAATATCACACCTTTTTCCATAAAGATAGTGCTTCCAAATCTTTAATGCAAAGATTACAGCAGCTAACTCCAAATCATGAGTTGGGTAATTTTGCTCATGGATTTTCAACTATCGTGAGACATAAGCTATCACTATATCGTTCTGCATGAGAACACACCCCAATCCCTTCTTGGATTCATCACTGTAGATCACAAAACCTTCTCCACTACAAGGTAGTGTGAGCATAGGTGCACTGGATAAACTTCTTTTCAACTCGTTGAAATTATCTTCACACTCCTTCGTTCACACTAACATTACTCCTTTTCGAGTCAACATGGTGAGTGGATTGGATAATCACGAAAAATCCTTCACAAAACATCGATAATATCCAGCCAAACCAAGAGAACTTCAGATATCAGTTACTGCTGTTGGTCTCGACCATCTTTCGATAACCTCTGTTTTTGCTGGATCTACAGATATCCCCTCTTTTGAGATTATGTGACCCAAAAATGAAACTTTTTGAAGCCAAAATTCACACTTGGTAAATTTGGAATAAAGCTTCTCCTTTCTCAGGGTCTTAATTACAATTCTCAAGTGATCTACATGTTCTTCCTTTCTCTTTGAATAGACAAGAATATCGTCTATAAAGACTACCACAAACTGATCAGGATAGTCTCTAAAGACTCTATTAATTAGATCCATGAAGATAGTAGGGTCATTAGTAAAACCAAATGGCATCACTATAAATTCATAGTGTCTATACCTTGTATGGAAAGCCGTCTTTCGTATATCCTTCCTTTTGACCCTTAATTAATGATACCCTGAACGAAGATCAATATTGGAAAAGTATTGAGCTCCACCTAGTTGGTCAAATAAGTCATCAAAGTATGGGAGAGGATATTTGTTCTTTATAGTGATCTTTTTAAGTTCTCGATAATCAATGCAGAGTCTCATTGATCCATCTTTCTTCTTAACAAACAGAACAGGTGCTCCCGAAGGTGAAGCACTAGGGAAAATGAATCCCTTATCAAGATTCTCTTGGAGTTGCTTCTTAAATTCCTACAACTCAATTGGGGCCATTCTATAAGGTGTCTTTGAAATAGGTAAAGCACCTTGTACGAGTTCTATTTAAAACTCAACTTCATGATTTGGTGGAAGACCAGAAAATTCCTCCAGAAAGAAATCATCAAACTCCCGTACAATTGGAATATTCTTAATCATGAGTTTCTCACCAACCATTTGAGATAAATAAACTTTATTTAGTGTAATCAAGACCCATAGGATGGATAAAATTTCCACTGGAAGGTCATGTTAATCCTTGCATCGATATACGATCATAGATTGATCTGGAATATGAAACGTGACTTCCCTTCTTAGTAAATTGATATGAGCTCCATATTAAGAAAGCCAATCCATCCCAAGAATCACATAAAATTACACTATAGGAAGGATCACAAGATTTTCAGGAATCACATTCCCACAAACTTCAATCGGAGAAGAATTATAAACTTTTAATGCGACCTTTGTGCCATTAGAGGTTGTCACAGCTAACTCAACATCTAATTGTTGAGGTAAAACGACGATAAACTTAGAAAATTCTTCAGAAATAAAAGAGTGGGTGGATCCAAAATCAAATAAAACATTTTTTACTTTAGAGTGGATGGTAAGTGTACCTTTCACCACTTCGTTATCGTACTCCACATCACTGATAGAAATTGCATGTGACTTTCCTTTTTCTTTAGCCTTAAGAGTTTGTTGACGTCGATCATCATCAACAACCCTTGGATTGGGGCATTGATTAGCGTAATGCCCCATTTCCTTGCACATGTAACATTGAAGTGTATGAGGTGCACTGTATGTATCCTTTTCTTTGTTCGCATCACTAGACATCCTCTTTCCATCATTGCGGCATTCAAATGCCCGATGACCTTCCTTTCCACATTTGAAACATTTACTTGTCCCTTTAAGACAACTCACTCCATGTTTCTACCCACACTTTGAGCATATGGGAAAACTCATATTTTTTTTAGTGTGGTCTTTAGATATCCATTTGAATTCCATTTTCCTCTTCTTATCAAACGAATATGACTGATGGGTTAATCCAATCTCCATCTCAACCTTGAGAGCACATCGAACGATTTCCTCGTAGCTATTGAAGTCCCTTATAGCTAACGCCCTTCAAAGACTTGGTTTTAAGCCACTAAAGAATCAATCAATCTTACTTTCAGGTTGGATAACAGTCCCAGAAGAATACCCTGCAAGTCTTGTAAAATTTGTTTCATACGTACCAACAGATTCATCATCCTTTTGCTTCAGTTCAAGAAACTCCTTCTCCATCTTTGTTCAAAGAATGCGAGGAACGTACTTAATGAAAAATAAGTTCTTGAACTCATCCCATTCCATGGATTCAATTTCATCTCTTTGCCTCATATACTTGATAAGATTCCACCATTGATCAGCAACACCTTCCAAACGATACACTGCTAAGATGACTTTGTCATGTTCAGAACATTGAAGAATGGAAAATATCTTTTAAGTAGTACTGATCCATTATTCAACAACCAATGGATCAGTAGACCCACTGAATGAGGGCGGACACTGCCTCATGAAGGATTCAACAGAATTTTGCTCCTTCCTTTTCTCATTTGGAAATCCTACATGATTCATAGCTTGAGAAAGTTGTGTGAGCATGGATACAAGATTTTTCATTCCAGATCCCATATCGTTTGGTTGCTCAGGGGGAAAATCATTACATTTCCCGTCGCATTCCGCATTAACACGGTTCCTTCGGGTTCCAGCCATTGACTAAAACCAAGAAGAATAGTGTGAAAAATACTAATTATAAAAGGAAAACCACATAATCAAGAACAAAATTATACACTTAAGGTCTTATCATAGGTTGTTCATGGTAATTTCTAAATCACTAAGATTGTGTTCTATGCTTAGACTTATCCTTAAGGTTCTTACTATGGATTTCACATTCTAGTTTCCAAAGGTTGACTATACCTTTCCTCTAATACTAACTCTAACAACCCATAATTTAAATACATTGTTGTTACTTCAAAATTGAAGCACACTTATTACAACATATAACAAAACCATGGTAGGATCGTATAGGTATAGTGTCTTTAGAAACCGGGAAACATAAAAAACAGGTTCATATAACATCTACATTGTCTCCCATTTATTTCATCATATCTAGAGTCCCTTTTGGAATATCCTACATAATAAACTTCTTCCTGAACTGGGGAAAGAAAACATACAAAAGGGTAAGCTCAAATGGTTAGTAAGGGTAAACAAAAGAAATATCAATCATAAGAACATAACATTTTGGAAATCTTAACCTGCAAAAGAGATCATAACTTCATGACATGGGATAAATCATAGTAGTGAAATGTAATCCCAATAATCATAACTTAAAACATGAAACTTTGTGTCATACAAACATAATAATAGATAATCATTTCTTAGTAGTCAAGATTCATTTCCAAGACTATCTTAGCGGACAAAGTCCATTTCTGAACCGAGTTCACTCCTCTTTTCAGTCCTGTATCAATGAACCGGTTTAACTTTCTGTTCCAGCCATGTCTATCTCATGAGATATAAAATCTTTACTCAATTCATTGGAGGGATATATAGGTACCATCCATATCATAATTATACCATTCTTATGTGTGCCACAAAATCATAAATCATACATTATAGCATAACCCATGTAATAAAAATGGGATTCTTAATCATAATGCCATCATAACATAATCCATATAAGACAAAAGGACATCATAAAAATAATTCCATCATAACATAATCAAAACAATGTAAAAATAGGTATAGAAACAGAACCCCATATTATCTTATATGGAAAATAATTTTGATAAAACACTTTAACTCCATTCTTGAGGAAAATATCCTTTCTACTTCAAAAACATTTTTCCTTTATTAACATGTCATACAATTATAAAATAAAAGAAGTTGATTGAAAATACAATTTAAAACTTGTAAAGGAAGCTTCATGTAAATAATGTTCTATGAATCCATTCATGCCGTATAATTTAAAAAACATTCTTCTCATACTTTGGTCGGAAAAGTCAAAAAGTACCTCGTACTAAAAACGACAAAAGATTCCTTTCATATCTTTTACTAAAAACTCACCAATGGGTAAAATTGGATTTAAATAATTTAAGGTGGATGGAAATAATATTACATATTGAGGAAACATGGATGTGGATGATAAATATTCCCCAGTAAATTTTGAAGTATAAACAATCTCAGATAAAAAATGAGATTGTGATATTTTCCCTTACATTAGGTCCGATATGCTTTGTAGGTGTCAGAACCTCCTTTATAATGATTTAAATAATGTCATTGACTTATTATATAATCATATTCATGGTTATGATATCATATATGGTCATATTATTATCTTCTTATTAGTATTATTTCATTGCTACTTGTTATTCGGGTGTTTATTGCTTTATGTTCTTATGCGTGTTTTTTCGAATAAATTCTTATTCCTCTTTATAGGATATAGATACATCATTTAAAGAATGGTATTAGTGTAATATATATCATATTCATTCAATCAATTAATTTATATAATCATTATTCAATGAAGATCATATAGAACGAGTCGCATCACATCATGGAGACGGTAGGCCATACGTACGCACTAGCGATGATATCGTTCCCATGATTGTGGAATTTTATTGAAGTGTATGTATACTATTTCAGAATCAATATCACTTTAAAATTATCATATATATTTATTCTTTACACCATTATACCCATCCAAGTAAGGTGGTGGTTGAAAACAGATTACAGCACAGCATGGAGACGGTATTCCGTACGTACGTACGCGTGGTAATTTCATTTTCCGTAGGATGAATAAGAGGTGAAATAAGGTTGTTTAATATTTAGAATAAAATATCAGTATATGAGGAATACTGATGTTATTACCTCATAATGAAACAACTAAATAAGAGGGAGTAGAAGAAGAATGGAACTTGAAGAAAACGGTAGAAGGTATTACCTCTTTCTCAAAGTGCCTCCTTTAAACTTTCTCTTAAGGCACTAGAGTTAGTCTTTTGAGAATACCGGTACCTCTAGTAGGTTTATAAGGAAGTGTGGAAGTGAAATGGGCAGGGGTTGGCCGAGCTTGAAGGCTCAAATTGGTGTGAGGAAGAGAGGGAGGAGGCGCACTTTTATAAGGGAGGAGAGGGGCACCTTTGGAAATATAAGAAATATTAGTTTATATTAATTCCCAACCCCACATAAAAACTTCCAAAATGACTCATATCCTCATATTAGATGAGTTAGTGTTGTAATAGAATCATACAATAAAATTTAGACATGTTAGGAATTTATTTTAAACATTATCAACTTGATTTATCCTTATTTATCAATTTAATTTTATTTGTGGTAATAATATTCTAAATTTTAAATTATTATAAATAATTACATATGTGTTGTGAATTTTCCATAATTTGACACTTTAGGACATTTTAGACCATATAAATTTTAATTTTTAATTTTTAAAAACTTTTGTGATTTTTAAACAATTTTATAATAATTCATTTCTATAAATTAACAATAGTGTCAGTTTTGACACTATTCCTTTATTTGAGTTTAAATAAAATATATACAGAAGATATGTTCAAACTAAAATATTTAATAGATTCATAACATGTAATTTGTGTCTATAAAATTAGTGGATATCATTAAATAGTTCATATAATATTTATTTCAATAATTTCAATAACATTTATTTGATATTTCAATCAATAAAATAATTTCAGCATCACTATTGTGTCATAATTAATGGTAACTATTTAATCCATAAAAATTATAAATAAATTAATATGATATAGATAATTGTATTATATTTCTTTAGAATATTCATTTTTTAAGTTTAATGAAGTTTATCACTAAATTAAAATTATTAAACTTATAAGATTTAAGAGAGTGACATGTTGTCACTTTCTTTGGTTTTAATAATAATTATATTATTTCACGGTCAAAAGTCCATGAAATGAATCTATTATGACCCTTAGGTGATATGGGTCGACTTTTATTCATCCAATAGGATTTTGGAAAGTTTTAGGGTAATTTTATAATCTTATATTTACCCTTAATTACCCGATTTACCTTTACCTGTAGTAAATAAAAATTACCGTAGTTAGTATTCATAATCTAAAAAAAATAAAAGTATCCTATTAACATAATTTTGACCCATTTAATCCGAATATGGAATCCATTTTTTCAAAATTCAAAACTCCAAAGTTCCAGTAATTAATTTAAAATTAATCTCGTTGTTAAGAAAACGGGTTTTTAAAAGTTAAAACATTGCCAAAGATTGAAATGTTTTTACCTATGAAATCAATGTAAAATTAATGATAATGACATACATTATATTAAATGGTAAAAATATATTCTATTTATACTTTAAAAACATTCAATATTATAATTTAACCATATAAAGTATTGCGATGAAAAAAGTTGTTTTTAATTAAAATATAGCGTGTTTTTATTATTCATTAAAATATGAAAGTTATCAGAATAATATGAAAAATTTATCCAAAGTAAATTTTTATATCCTGATTCTAGAGAAGAATTATATTTTGTAAAATTGAACTTATAAACTTTTCAAAAACTAGATTTAATGTGGGTGCGCCATCAAAAGGCGGTAAAACTGCATTTTTTGAAAAATACTTCTTTTATCCAAAAAACTGATTTTGTTTTCATAAATCATTATAGAAAATGTATAAGATGAATTATAATGTTATAAAATTCAAAATTCAGTTAATACTATTCATAACGGCTAGTTTATAATATTATAATAATATATCGTTGTTTAGTAAAACTCAGTATTGCGTACTACACACGCTATCAATGAAGGTCGTGATTGCGTGTAACACAAGCCAAGCTAGTGTTGTGTGCAGTGAAAGATTACTTTGCGTATAACATATTAAATAAAAAATATACTTCTCATAAAATATCAGGGTGTTAAATTCTACCCCCCTTAAAATGAATTTCTCCATCAAAATTCATCACTTCGTAACGAACAGATGAAGATACCTCTCCCTCATCATATCCTCAAGTTACCATGTAGCTTCTTCTAATTGGTGGTTCCTCCATAAAACTTTAACCAAGTGAGTGGTCTTGTTTCGCAGAACTTTTTCACTATGATCCAGAATCTCTATCGGCTGTTCTTCATAAGAAAGATCTTACTCCAGCGGCACAACTTTTGAGCTTAGTACATGTGAAAGATCAGGTATGTACTTTCTCAGGAGAGATACATGGAACACAGAGTGAACTTGAGAGAGATTCGATGGAAGCGCCAATCAGTATGCTTCCTTCCCAACACGATCCAATATTTCAAAAGGACCGATATACCTAGGGCTTAGCTATCCCTTCTTTCCAAATCTCATTACCCTCTTCCAAGGAGATATTCGTAAGAACACTTTATCACCCACTTCAAACTCTAGGTCTTTTTTTCAATTGTCGGCATAACTTTTTTGTCGACTCTGAGCCGCTCTTATGTGTTGTTGAATAGATCTGTCCTTTTCTGCCATCCCATCAACAAGATCAGGTCCTAATAGCTTTCTTTCCCCAACATCATCCCAACAAGTTGGAGATCGGAATTTCTTTCCATAGAGAGCCTCATAAGGAGCCATCTTAATGTTGGAGTGAAAGCTATTATTATACAAAAATTCCACCAAAGGTAGGTGTTGATCCAAGCCACCTTTGAAATCCATAGAGCAAGCTCTTAACATGTCTTCTAGAGTTTGAATTGTCCTCTTAGACTGACCGTCTGTTTGAGGATGATAAAATGTTCTGAAACTCAACTATGTATCTAGAGTATGCTGAAGACTTCATCAGAACATCGATGTAAACCTCAGATCCCGATCAGATATAATGGAAAGTGGTACTCCATGCAATCATACCACTTCCTTTACATATATCCTGACTAGTTGATCAACAGATAAATTCTCTCTAATAGCAATGAAGTGTGCTGACTTTGTAAGACGATCAACTATGACCCAAGTAGCATTATTACCCTTGGATGTTTTAGGAAGTCTAGTAACAAAGTCTATAGTGATGTTTTCCCATTTCCATTCAGTTATGAGTAATGGTTGTAACATCCCCTTAGAATTCTGTCTCTCAGCTTTAACTTACTGAAAAACCAAGCATTGAGAAACATATTCAACAACATCTCTTTTCATGCCATCCCACCAGAAGTACTCTTTCAGGTCTCTATACATCTTCGTGCTTCCAGGATGAATTGAGAATGAAGAACTATGAGCCTCATCCAGTAGTTCCTTCTTTAATTCTGGGATTGGAGGAACACAAACCCGATTCCTGAACCTTATTATCCCATCACAATCAAGGTTGAATTCAGTAACATTCCTCACCTTCTTTTGTAACTCCACATCTTATTTTTGTGCCTCTTTAATCTTAACATGTATAGATGGTTGAACATTCATTTGGGAAAGATAATATTTTTCCCCTTCCATTATAATTACAAGATCCATCCTTTGTAAATCCATAAATATTGGATCTTTTGTGATCCTCCTCATGGATAAGCTAGCATGGTCTTGTCGACTTAATGCATCTGCCACCTTATTTTCTTTCCTAGGGAGATAATGAATTGAGTAGTCGTAATCCTTAATCAGTTCCAACCATCTTATTTGACGCATATTCAGCTCATTTTGTGTGAAAATATACTTTAAACTTTTATGATCAGTATAAATATCACACCTTTCTCCATTAAGATAATGCCTCCAAATCCTTAATGCCGAGATTACCGCAGCTAACTCCAAATCATGAGTTGGGTAATTTTTCTAATGGATTTTCAACTGTCGTGAGGCATAAGCTATCACCATATCATTCTGCATGAGAAGACACCCCAATCCCTTCTTGAATGCATCACTGTAGATCACAAACCTTTCTCCATTACAAGGCAGTGTGAGCACATGTGCACTGGATAACCTTATTTTCAACTCCTTGAAATTCTCTTCACACTCCTCCATCCACACGAACTTAACTACTTTTCGAGTCAAACTAGTGAGTGGATTGGATAATCGTGATTTTTTTTTTCAGAAAACGATGATAATATCCAGCCAAACCATGAAAAATTCGGATCTCAGTTTCTGTTGTTGGTCTCGACCATCTTTCAATAACCTCTATTTTTGCTGGATCCATAGATATTCCCTCTTTTGAGATTATGTGACCAAAAAATGAAACTTTTTGAATCCAAAATTCACACTTGGTAAATTTGGCATAATGATTCTCCTTTCTCAGGGTCTTCAATACAATAATCAAGTGATCTTCATGTTCTTCATTGCTCTTTGAATAGACAAGAATATCATCTATAAAGACTACCACAAACTGATCAAGATATTCTTTTAAGACTCTATTCATTAGATCCATGAAGATAACATGGGCATTAATAAGACCAAATGGCATTAATATAAATTCATAGTGTCCATACCCTGTATGGAAATACGTCTTTGGTATATCCTCCCTTTTGACCCTTAATTGATGATACCCTGAACAAAGATCAATCTTGGAAAAGTATTGAGCTCTGTGTAGTTGGTCAAATAAGTCATCATTGAATGGGAGAGGATATTTGTTCTTGGTAGTGATCTTGTTAAGTTCTCGATAATCAATGTAGAGTCTCATTGATCCATATTTCTTCTTAACAAACAGAATAGGCGCTCCCCAAGGTGACGTGCTAGGGTGTATGAATCCCTTATTAAGATTCCCTTGGAGTTTTCTCTTCAATTCATGAAACTCAAGTGGATCCATTCTATAAGGTGTCTTTGAAATAGGTAAAGAACCTTGTACGAGTTCTATTGAAAACTCATCTTCATGATTTGGTGGAAGACCAGGAAATTCCTCCGGAAAGACATCATCAAACTCCCGTACAATGGGTATATTTTTAATCATGAGTTTCTCAGAAACCATTTGAGATAAATAAACTTCATTATTGGAATCAAGACCCATAGAATGGATAAAATTTCCACTAGAAGGTTATGTTCATCCTTGCATCGATAGACGATCATTGATTGATCTGGAATATGAAATGTGACTTCCCTTCTTTGGAAATTGATATGAGCTCCATATAAAGAAAGACGATCCATGCCAATAATCACATCAAATTCCACTATAGGAAGGATCACAAGATTTTCATGAAGCACTTTCCCACAAACTTCAATCGGAGAAGAATTATAAACTTTTGATGTGACCGTTGTGCCATTAAGGGTTGTCACACCTAACTCAACATCTAATTGTTGATGTAAAATGATGATACCCTTAGAAAATTCTTCAGAAATGAAAGATTGGGTGGATACAGAATCAAATAAAACTTTTTCTACTTTAGAGTGGATGGTAAGTGTACATTGCACCA
The DNA here is from genome assembly GCA_963277665.1 of Viscum album. NCBI lineage: Eukaryota > Viridiplantae > Streptophyta > Magnoliopsida > Santalales > Viscaceae > Viscum > Viscum album. The sequence continues at coordinate 1,687,346,304 of OY728147.1, read as the reverse complement.
CTTCGTTATCGTACTCCACATCACTGATAGAAATTGCATGTGACTCTCCTTTTTCTTTATCCTTAAGAGTTTTTTGACGTCTATCATCATCAACAACCCTTGGATTAGGGCATTGATTAGCATAATGCCCCATTTCCTTACACATGTAACCTTGAAGTGTATGAGGTGAATTCTGTGTATCCTTTTCTTTGTTCGCATCACTAGACATCTTCTTCCCATCATTGCGGCATTCAAATGCCCGATGACCTTCCTTTGCACATTTGAAACATTTACTTGTCCCTTTAAGACAACTCCCTCCATGTTTCTTTCCACACTTTGAGAATAAGGGAAAACTTATCTTCTTTTCAGTGTGGTCTTTAGATTTCCCTTTGAATTCCATTTTCCTCTTCTTATCAAATGAATATGACTGATGGGTTACTCTAATCTTCATCTCAACCTTGAGAGCACATTGAACGATTTCCTTGTAGCTATTGAAGTAACTTATGGATAATGCCCTTCGAAGACTTGGTTTTAAGCCACTAAAGAATCGATCACTCTTACTTTGAGGTTGGATAATAATCCCATAAGCATACCTTGCAAGTCTTGTAAAATTTGCTTCATACATACCAATAGATTCATCATCCTTTTGCATCAGTTCAAGAAACTCTTTCTCAACTTTTATTCGAAGAATACAAGGGAAGTTTATATTTAAAAATAAGTTCTTGAACTCGTCACATTCCATGGATTCAATTTCATCTCTTTTCCTCGTATTCTTGATAAGATTCCCCCATTGAGCAGCATCACCTTCCAAACAATACACTCCTAAGATGACTTTTTCATGTTCAGAACATTAAAGAACTGAAAATATCTTTTTACTAGTACTGATCCATTGTTCAACAACTAATGGATCAGTAGACCCTCTGAATGAGGGTGGACGCTGCCTCATGAAGGATTCAACAGAATGTTGCTCCTTCCTTTGCTCGTTTGGAAATCCTGTATGATTCATAGCTTGATAATGTTGTGTGAGCATGGCTACAAGATTTTTCATTCCAGCTCCCATATCGTTTGGTTGCTCAGGGGGACAATCATTTCTTTGCCCGTCGCATTCCGCATTAACACGGTTCTTTCGGGTTCCAGCCATTGACTAAAACCAAGAAGAATAGTGTGAGAAACACTAATTATAAAAGGAAAACCACATAATCAAGAAAAAAATTTTACACTTAAGGTCTTATCATAGGTTGTTCATGGAAATTTCTAAAACACTATGATTTTTTTCTATGCTTAGACTTATCCTTAGGGTTCTTACTAAGTCTTTCCCGTCCTAGTTTCCAAAGGTTGACTATACCTTTCCTCGGATACCAACTCTAATAACCCATATTTTAAATACATTGTTATTACTTCAAAATTGAAGCACCCTTATTACAACATTTGACAAAACAATGGTAGGACCGTATAGGTATAGTGTCTTTAGAAACCGGGAAACATAAACAACAGGTTCATATAGCATCTACATTATCTCCCATTTATTTAATCATATCTAGAGTCCCTTTTGGCATATCCTACTTAATAACCTTTTTCCTAACCTGGGGAAATAAAACATACAAAAGGGTGAGCTCAAATGCTCACTAAGGGTAAACAAAAGAAATATCAATCATAAGAACATAACATTTTGGAAATCCTAACCCGAAAAAGAGATCATAATTTCCTAACATGGGATAAATCATATTAGTGAAATCAAATCCCAATAATCATAACTTAAAACATGAAACGTTTTTGTATACAGAAATAATCATATAGAATCATTTCTTAGTAGTCAAGACTCATTTCCAAGACTATCTTAGCGGACAAAGTCCATTTTTGAACCGAGTTCACTCCTCATTTCAGTCCTGTATCACTGAACTGGTTTAACTTGCCATTCCAGCCATGTCTATCTCATGAGATATAAAATCTTTACCCAATGAATTGGAGGGAGATATAGGTCTCACCCATCTCATAATGATACCATTCTTATGTGTTCCAAAAAATCATAAATCATACATCATAGCATAACCCATTTAATAAAAATGGGATTCTTAAACATCATGCCATCATAACATAATCCATATAAGATAAAAGGACATCATAAAAATAATTCCATCATAACATAATCAAAACAATGTAAAAATAGGGATAGAAACATAACTTTATATTATCTAAGATGGAAAATAATTTTGATAAAACACTTGAACTCCATTCTTGAGGAAAATAAAATTTCTACCTCAAAAACATTTTTCATTTCTTAACATGTCATACAATTTTAAACTAAAAGAAGTTGATTAAAAATAAATTTGAAAAATTGTAAAGGATTCTGCATGGAAATAATGTTCTATGAATCCATTCATTCCGTATATGTTAAAAAAACATTTTTCTTGTACTTTGGTCAGAAAAGTTAAAAAATACCTCGTACTAAAAACGACAAAATATTCCTTTCATATCTTTTACTAAAAACTCAGCAATGGGTAAAATTGGATTTAAATAATTTTTGGTGGATGGAAATAATATTACATATTGAGGAAACATGGATGTGGATGATAAATATTCCCCAGTAAATTTTGAAGTATAAACATTCTCGGATAAAAATGAGATTGTGAGATTTTCCCGTACCTTAGGCCCGATATGCTTTGTACGTGTCTGAACCTCATTTATAATGATTTAAATGATGTCATTGACTTATTATAAAATCATATTCATTGTTATGATATCATATATGGTCATATTTTTAGCTTCTTATTAGTAATATTTCATTGCTACTTGTTATTCGGGTGTTTATTGCTTTATGTTCTTATGCGTGTTTTGTCAAATAAATTCTTATTACTCTTTATAAGATATAGATAAATAATTTAAAGAATGGTATTAGTGTAATATATATCATATTCATTCATTCAATTAATTTATATAATCATTATTCAATGAAGATCATATAGAACGATTCACATCACATCGTGGAGACGGTAGGTCGTACGTACGCACAAGCGATGATATCGTTCCCATGATCGTGGAATTGTATTGAAGTGTTTGTATATTATTTCAGAATCAATATCACTTTAAAATAATCATATATAGTTATTATTTACACCATTATACCCATCCAATTAAGGTGGTGGTGGAAAATAGATTACACCATGGCGTGGAGACGGTATTCCGTACGTACGCACACGCGGTGATTTCATTTTCCATAGGATGAATAAGAGGTGAAATTGGGTTGTTTCATATTTATAATAACATATCAGTATACGAGGGATAATGATGTTATTACCTTGTAATGAAACAACTAAAGAAGAGGGAGTATAAGAACAATGGAACGTGAAGAAAACGGTAGAAGGTATTACCTCTTTCTCGAAGTGCCTCCATTATAAATTCTCTTAAGGCACTAGATTTGGTCTCTTGAGAAGACCAGTACCACTAGTGGATTTATAAGGAAGTGGGGAAGTGAAATGCGCAGGGGTTGGTCAATATTGAAAGCTCAAATTAGTGTGAGGAAGAGAGGGAGAAGGTTCCCTTTTATAAGGGAGGAGAGGGGCACCTTTGGAAATATAAGAAATATTAGTTTATATAAAATTCCAACCCCACTTAAAAACTTCTAAAATGACTCATATCTGAAGATTAGATGAGATAGGGTTGTAATATCATCATCCAATAAAATTTAGACATATTAGGAATTTATTATAAACATTATCAACTTGATTTATCCTTATTTATCAATTTAATTTTATTTGTGGTAATAATATTCTAAATTTTAAATTATTTTAAATAATTACATATGTGTTGTTAATTTTCCATAATTTGACACTTTATGACATTTTAGACCATATAAATTTTAATTTATAATTTGTAAATATTTTTGTGATTTTTAAACAATTTTATAATATGTCATTTCTATAAATTAACAATAGTGTCAATTTTGACACTATTCATTTATTTGAGTTTAAATAAAATATATACAGAAGATATGTTCCAAATAAAATATTTAATAGATTCATAACATGTAATTTTATCTAGAAAATTAGTGGAGATCATTATATATTTCATATAATATCCATTTTAATACTTTTAAGATCATTTATTTGATATTTCAATCAATAAAATAATTTCAACATCACTATTGTGTCATAATTAATGGTAATTATTTAATCCCTAAAAATTTTAAATACATTCATATGATATAGATAATTTTATTATATTTCTGGAGACTATTCATGTTCGAAGTTTCAAGAAGTTTATCACTAAATTAAAATTATTACACTTATAAGATTTAAGAGAGTGACATGTTGTCACTTTCTTTGGTTTTAATAATAATTATATTATTTCCTGGTCAAAAGTCCATGAAATGAATCTAGTCAAACCCTTAAGTGATATGGGTCTACGTTTATTCATCCAATAGGATTTTATCAAGTGTTACAGTAATTTTATAATCTTATATTTATGCTTAATTACTTGATTTACCTTTAACTGCAGTAAATAAAAATTACCGTAGTTACTATTCATAATCTCAAAAAAAAGTATCCTATAAACATAATTTGGACCCAATGAATCCAAATATGGAATATATTTTTTCAAAATTCAAAACACAGAAGTTGCAGTGATTAATTTAAAATTAACCCCGTTGTTAAGCAAACAAGTTTTTAAAAGTTAAAACATTGCCAAAGATTGAAATTTTTTTACCTATGAACTCAATGTAAAATTAATGCTAATGACATACATTATAATAAATAGTAAAAATATATTCTATTTATACTTTAAAAACATTAAATATTATAATTTTACCATATAAATTATTGTGATGAAAAAAATTGTTTTTAATTAAAATATAGCGTGTTTTTACAATTCATTAAAATATGAAAGTTATCAGAATAATATGTAAAATTTATCTAAAGTAAATTTTTATATCCTGATTCTAAAGAATAATTTTATTTTGTCAAATTGAACTTATAAACTTGTCAAAAACTAGATTTAAAGTGGGTGCACCATCAAAAGGCAGTAAAACGACATTTTTTGAAAAATACTTCTTTCATCCAAAAAACTGATTTTGTTTCCATATCGCATTCTAGAAAATGTACAAGATGAATTATAATGTTATAAAATTCAAAATTCAGTTAATAATTTTCATAACAGCTAGTTTATAATATTATAATAATATATCGTTGTTTAGTGAATCTCGGTATTGCGTACTACACACGCTATCGAGGAAGGTCGCGATTGCATGTAACGCAAGCCAAGCTAGTGTCGTGTGCAGTGAATGATTCCTTTGCGTATAACATATTACATAAAAAAATATACTTCTCATAAAATATCAGGGTGTTACAATAAGGCCTTGAAAGTATGGTATTGATTTTTGACATGATGAATTCCCTTGTTATGAGTGTAGTCATTGATGTCCAAGTGATTACTTAATTAGTTGTAATATCCGTTGAAATGTTTCAAGATCATGTAATTATGTATATGGAATTACTTTATCATTATTTATTAATACCATATTAGGATAAAGTTAGTGATTAAATGGATTCTTATTCATTTATTTACCTTTATATCTATTGATAATGATTTATTTATTCATAGCTTCTATTGTACTCATACCCATACTGAGTATTTGATCTCACCCCTTTATTATGTTTCTTTCCTAGGATACCAAGATGAGTAATATGATTAATGTGAAAGGCTATTATAGAGGAAATAATGATGTAATTAATGATTTTTATTTTATATTTTCAATATTATGGAGAATTTAAAGAATGTATCTAGTTTACAAAGACTACTAAACTATTTTTCCCACAGATATGTGATTCCATGTATCGTATGCCATTGTAATAAAGTAACAACTAACTATAACTACTAGGGTTGGGGTCTTTATAAAACTATTGTAAAATTGTGGCCCCAACCTCCTTATAGGTCATGAGAGTTTGAAGTTAGAATATCCGTAAATGGATTAAGAGCCCTTTAAAACCATCCATCTATTTGAGGGTGATAGGTTGTGTTATGATTAAGCACTATTTTAAAATCCATCGAGAGGCTGCTCAAAAATTTGGAAGTGAACCTCTGGACTGGATTAGAAACTATGGTTTTTGGTATTCCATATATTCTCATGAAATCATTTATATACAGCATCATAACCTGATATTGACTAAACTGATATCAAATTAAAAGGAAATGAGAAAACATTGTAAGATGATCAACAATGAACCATATTGAATTATGACTATTAGATGTCTTAAGATTCCTAGTTGTGAAATCCAAAGTAATATTATAATGACTTCAGTTTTTATGTGTCGAACCTTTGAAGATATATATATATATATATATATATATATATATGGGTTTTTCATTGGAGTTGGAATTGTGCTACTGGTGTCCCAGGACCCCAGAATCGATATATTAAAAATATTAAATTTATTAAACCTCGCGTACACATATTTTTTTTATAATTAATGGATTTACCTATAATCATATTATAGAATGGTTAAATAAAAATCTTGGTTTAATTCATAACATGGTGTTTACCCTAGGTGCAATATAAGTCTCCTATGAATTAGGACTCTAGATGATGCGCAGACATGGACATATTAAAATGAATACTATGAATTAAATATTTACTTATTAAAACTTTTAAATTAAAGGCAACCTCTATATAATTATATTTTTAGAAAATCTCTTGGGTTATCTGTATAACCCTAGAAGATTGAGAGGTAGAAAATGCGTCACAATGGGGGATGAACTTTGATGATCAAATTAATCAAAGATTGACATTGCCTGATTAGGGAATTTTAGAACAAATGAATAATTGAGTAGGTTCTTTAATTAAATCACTAGAAAAATGTTCATCACCAATTATTGATTCATTATATAGGTGAAAATGTTTATTTATGGGGTTTCCACCTTTGATTTCTTGATTTCTAGAATGGATTAATTTATATTATATGAATCCCAATATCTCCCTATTTTCACATGATATAGTCAATTTAAAAATTAAATTTAAAATTTTATATTGAATTCTTCTCCATTCTTTGATTTCAGCAATGACAATCATTGGATAGAACCATATCGGTCAAGAAATTTTCTTACTTTAATGTTTCTTTGGTTTTCTCCCACCATTATCCACATTCTTCAATGTTGACCATATTATTTTCAGTGGTTCAACTATTATTGGTTAAATTTAAATCATGATAGAACATCCATATTTATATTGTTGTTTGTGTGAATGAATGAATTAAGAATGGTGATTAAAGATTCCGAGAACGTTAGAAAAAATGAGATTGATAGAGGGATCAAGTTCAATTTTCTTGATTTTAGGCTTACAGGAACGACAATACTCATTGACTATTTCCTTTCAAGTGATGAAAATGATATAAATTGAATTTTGGTTATATTAAATTTGTAATGATACATCTGGAGGTATCTTCAGTGATATTCATGGTGAGTTCAGCAGACACTTAGAGATCCCAATGACCAGATTTTACTATTTGTGAAATTCCTGACCACATATCGTGTGTTCTAGAAGAACAAACTCCATGTATTCCCTTTCCTATGATGACTATTGGTTTCATCCAAGTTAAATATCACAAAAACATGTGGTGGGTCCACACACCATGTGTCACTACATGTCTATTAGATCCGTACACATGGATTACACGCCTTAGACCCTAGGCGATCCCACACATCATTTTCATTGAGCCAGATACCATAGACATGAACCTCCACACACCAGGTAGAGTTAAAGGACATGAACATACTAAAAAAACATGGTATTTCCTGATGGTTTTTTTTGGAATTTAACTGCTGTTTAAACTACCACTAAATGATGAACAATGATTTCTAAAAGAACCACATATTTGCGCATCAAGAATCATTTCGTGGTTCTTTTTGTGTGGATTTTTTTTATTTTACAGTGTTTCATCTTAGGGTGGTTTAAACAGCCCGTAAATATTTTGCATCACTTGTTTGTTATTTTTTTATTTTTTACTTACGTAATTAATTTATTTACTATTATTAATTATTAATTATTAATTATTAATTATTATTTATTAATGACTAATGATTAATGATTAATGATTAATGATTAATGATTAATGATTAATGATTAATGATTAATTATTTTTCATTTATTTTGTTATCATTACTTATTATTTATCATACCATGAATGCATATTCAATGAATGCCAGACTTATTCAATGCATGGAATCCATAAATCTGGTCAATATATGTGTTGGGAGAGATTTCAACCCCTTACCTCTTGGATATACTGCAAAGACTTTACCACTCCAACATGCTCCTCCTCTGGTGATTAAACAATATGTAATATACAAAAACATATACAGATAGAAAAATAATGATTTTAAATAACAATAAATAATGAATATATATAATGAATATAGAATAAGAAATTTATAAAAAATAATAGATAATAGATAAAGAAAAAATAAATTTTAAATAATTACAAAATAAAAAATAAATAATTAACAAATAAATATTAATTAAATATTTAATAAAAAATAAATATGTCATAATAATTAATAATTAATAATAAATTACGATAAATTATAAATGATAATAAATAATAAATAATAAATAATAAATGATAATAAATAATAAATAGTAAATAATAATAAATAATTATAAATAAACAAGAAGAAACTAAGAAATAACTAATAAATAAATAACTAATAAAGAAACAACAAAAAATTAATAAACAATAAACAATAAATAATAAATAATAAACAATAAATAATTATTAAATTAATAATAAATTATAAATAAAAAATAAGTAAAAGAATAATAAATAATAAGTAAATATGACATAAATAAAAAATACGTAATAAATAAATAATAACTAAAATTTTAATTGATAATAAATAAATAAATAATAAATAACTAGTAAATAAAAAATACATAAATTAAAAATAAATAATAAAAAAATAAAAATACATTAAATGAATATGAAATAATATATGCATAATAAATAATAAATAACAAGTAAATAAAAAATAAAAAATAAAAAATATGAAATAAATAACATTATAAATATATACTAATTAAATATTAAATAAATATAAAATAAATAAATAATAAGTAAATAGTTATTAAGTAAATAAAAAATAATAATATATGAATATTAAATAATAATAAATAATAATTAAAAAATAAAAAAATAAAAAATAAAAAATAAAAAATTGATAAAAAATAAGTAATTAATTATGTTGACCTTGAACTTTTATTGGACAATTAAACATAATTTATTACATTAACTTCACTTGATACAACATAGAAGATTGAGAGGTCTAGTGTCTTTGCAGCTTAGGATCACTACATAGCTACTTAAAACATGAAATACAACATCTTTATTGAAAACATCCTTTTCCTGACCACTACATTTCCTTGTACTTAGCATTGCATGGGATAACCTCAGGACATGCATAATGAAAGGGTAAGATATAAAGCCCAGTAAGGGAATAATCATTGAATAACATGAGGAATAAAATACATGTTAGACAATAGGCATATCAATAGAGAACAAGAGAAGCATAAACATAAAGGCATGATAAAGCATGATAACCATAATATGGAAATGTGGCAACGATACATAACATGGAATTAGCATGAGCCAAGGCTCATTTCACAGGAAGCATGAGTAAATCCTCATTTTACATAAATCACGATTAAAACCTTGTTTCACTTGAATTAGCATGAGTAAACACCCATTTCACATGATGTATCATGACACTATACTTTACCCAATGCATTGGATCGCTATAAGGGCGCACCCTTCTTAAAAATTTAATTTCATGCATATGTGTGCCACATGGATCATATAACATGGATTCATAAAACATAATCATTTATTCCACGATAAAGGAATGTGGAATTCATACATGGAACATTATAATCAATAATTAAATGTGCATAAAGGTGAATACCCTTGATATAGAAATGGGCATGGTATTCACTATACAAAGACATTGGCTTAGAAAATCGGTGCAATTTCGACAGCGTAACGACATGACATAAGAATTCATAAAAATGGCTGATCAGATTGAAAGAGACATATCATCATATTTACATTAAATAAGCAGTAAGGGGACCATATATATACATTTCCCAACAATCTTAATGGAATTTAGAGTCATGATATAAAGGAATTTCTTGAATGTAAAAGAGAAGAGAGAAATTTCTTTCGGAATTTCAGCATAGTTACAGGTGTACAAGGGAGGAATTTAACGAAAGAGAAATGGGTCTCCCATCATTAAAACATAAAGAGGGAAATATGGGGGAGGTTCAAAACCATTCCTCAACATTTATAATTGAAATTAAAAGGGCATAATGACATTAAAAAAATTGGACAAAAATGAGAAAAGAAGAAAAAAATCCTTACTTGGAAGTGTGATTCTGAAGGCTTGAGAGAGGCTTTAGAGAGTATTATTGGGAGATTGAGGCACCTTGGGAGGATTCAAGATAAAGTAGGGCTGAGGTTGGACGAAATCCAAAGGCTTTGAATGAGGAGGAAGTGGGAGTTTGTGTGGGTTTATATAGGACAGATGAGGGAATTCTTTATTATTTAGGTTTTGGACACCTCACATTAAACTAATCCAAATCACAAACCAGCCCATTGCTTTTGCACATGGTTTTTGGATAAGGTACGTTTAAAACAATATTTTAGAAGTCCAAAGTCCTAATGTCTTAAAATAATGGGGTTGCTTATGTGGATGTGAGTCACACTCCCATGGAAAAAAATTTAAAAAGAAAAGATGTTTAATTAGACTTTAAAGGTCCATTAATGCTTTGTAAAATAAATAAAACAAACCCAAAATCAAATTATTTTAATGGTAAAACATATATTGGCTGAACTTAAAGATTAGTGTATTTCATTACATCACTATTGGTGAATTATGAGGTCATAAAACATATTATATATTTAAACTGTATTTAATTTTTACCCAAAAATTTGACTGTCTCAGAAAATTATGAAAAATTCACCATTGGATAATTTCTAAGTCTTGATTCTAGAAATAATATTTATTTTATCTAAATATTTTTCTAAATATTTTAATTTTCACTTTTAAAATAAAAACAAACATTTATCGAAAATTCACTGGTTTTGACGAAAATGGATTTCAAACATTAATAAAAACTAAAATTGCATTCATAAAATTATACGATCATTTATATTTTATAAAAATTAATTTAATAACAATAATACTATTTTATTAAAATATTATTTAATTCAAAAATCCATTAATTCCTCAAAATATATTTCTTAGTTGAACATTAACTAGAAATAATATTTGTGCTTTTTAAAAGGAAAAACTATTTACAAGGTAACAATAATAAAATGAATGTATATTAATTATTATATATATAAATACTGTACATAACCATATTACTAGGGTATTGTTATATTACCCCTTATAACACCTACATAAGATAGAAGAGTAAGGTGTGCGATGGTGACAGACTCTTGGGGTGGCTCGGATAACATTGCTCGGGTGGTAAACTCTATCAACTTCCATTTCTGTTGTAGGCGGTCCTGCTCAAGCTTAATATATTCATGCTCATCTTGGGATTGGTCAAGAGCGAAGCCTAATGATGCCACCTCATTTCCAAGATCTGAAAACTGGGCTTCATATGAGGCACGTCTACTGGATGAGGCCATCACTTCTTTTTTCTAAGTAAATTGGATTTCTTAAAGCCCTATATTTATATTAATCAGGTGATCACTGTTCAACGAATATATTAGAAACGGTCAGAATTCTTAACATAAAACCAAAGAAGTTGACATTTTATATAAAAATTTTACATAAAGAGGCATTTAATTAGATCAAGAGGTATTTCCATTAATGAAAGCGTGGGTCGTTACAATCTTCCCCCCTTAAAAAATTTCACCCTTGAAATTTTCTTTTCCCACACTAAATAATATGTGGGTAACTCTACTTCATAATTTCCTCCGATTCCCACATAGCTTCTTCCAACTTGTGGTTTCGCCACAACACCTTGACGAGGGGCATTGTCTTATTTCATAGAAATTTTTCTCTACGATCTAAGATCTTAACTATTTGCTCCTCATAAGAAAGGTCATCCTCTAACTGTACCACCTCTGAAGAGAGTACATGTGAAGGGTCTGGTATGTACTTCCTTAAGAGGGATACAAGAAATACATCATGTACTTTGGCCATGTTAGGTGGATGTGCTAGTTGATAGGCCACAACCCCAACACGATCAAGAATCTCGATGGGGAAGATGTAACTTAGACTTAACCTCCCTTTCTTTCCAAACCACATGAACTTATTCCATAGAGATATTCATGGAAATATCATGTCTCCAACTTTAACGTCAAGGTCTCATCGATGATTATCTGAATAACTCTTCTGTTGACTCTAGGATTCCTTGATATGATGCTGAATGGTTTTCAACTTCTACGCCATTTCTTCGACCATTTAGGGTCCAAGCAGCTTACGCTCACCGACCTCATCCCATGACATTGGTGTTATGCCCCTTTTCCTATACAGGGCTTCATATGGTGCCATTTGGATGCTCGAGTAGAAACTGTTTTTATAAGTGAACTCAACCAGAGAAAGATATTGACACCATCCTATTTTAAAGTCAATTGAGCATGCTCTCTACATGTCCTCAAGTGTTTGGATAGTCCACTCAGATTGGCCCTCAGTTTGAGGATGATTGGGAAGACTGAAGTTCAGTTCAGTATTAAGAGCATCTTGAAGACTCTTCCAAAACATAGAGGTGAATCTTGGATTTTGATCAAACACAATATATAGTGGTACTCTATGCAGCCTTACCACTTCCCTGATATATATCTATGCCAGTTGATCCAATGAGAAATCCTCTCGAATAGCAATGAAGTGTAAAACCTTTGTAAGATGATCCACAACAACTCAAATTTCATTGTTTCCTTTGGATGTCTTCAAAAGTCCGGTGACAAAGTCCTTGGTGATGTTCTCTAATTTCCATTCTTGTATGGGAAATGGTTGCATCATCCCCTTATACTTCTATCTATCTGCCTTCACTTGCTGACACACCATGCACTTTGATTTATATTCAGCAATCTCCTTCTTCATATTATCCCACCAATAATTCTATCAGAGATCTCGATACATATTTGTTTTTCCTAGGTTAATATAGAAATTCAAACTATGTGAATCATCCAAAAGTTCCTTTTTCATCTCTAGACTTGATGGAACACATAGTATTTTCCCAAATCTCTCAATTCTTTCTTCATTAACATTAATCTATGAGGATTTACCTTTTATGATAGCTTCCACTTTTTCCGGAATTCCCACATCATCTTTTTGAGCAGCTTTTAACCTTTCTAAAAAGTGATGGATGAGCAATCATTTGTGAAAGAATTGATGATGTTCCCTTCTTTATGATTCCCATGTATGTCTTCATCAAATATTAGAATATTGGATCCTTTTCAATTCACATCAATGATATAATCGCTGAGACCTTTCTACTTAGGGCATCTTTCACCTTGTTCGCTTTCCCAAGATGGTAATCGATTGAGCAGTCAGAATATTTGATCAGCTCTAACCATATTCATTGGTGCATGTTCAACTCTTTCAGTGTGAATATATACTTGAGGCTTTTGTGGTCTGTATATATTTCATACTTCTCCCCAAAGAGATAATGCCACCTAATTTTCAAAGCGAAGTTCACTGCATTCAACTCGTGGTCATGTGTTGGATAGTTCTGTTCATGAACATTCAATTTCCTTGAAGCATAGGTAATGAGTTTGTCATTTTCCATCAACAGACATCTCAGGTCCTTCTTCGAAGCGTCACTGAATAACACAAAAAGTTCCCCACTTGTGTGTAAAGAGAGAAAGAGCACAATGATGAACATCTTTTTTAACTCCTTGAAGCTTTCTTCACATTCATCACTCCAAGTAAACTTTACTGCCTTCTGAGTTAGCTTGGTAAGAGGGTTAGAAAATCGTGAGAAATTTCTAACAAATCGTGGATAATATCCAGTTAACCCCAAGAAGCTACAGATATCCGTTACCGATATTAGTCTCATCCACCCCTCAATTGCGTCTGTTTTGGAGGGATCCATAGATATCACATTGATTGGGATGATATGACCCAAAAATGAGATCTCGTTCAACCAGAACTCACACTTTTTGTACTTTTCATAAAGCATCACCTTCTGAAAGGTCTCTAGTACTATTCTCAAATGCTCCTCATCATCCTCCTTGGTTTTGGAGTATATCAGAATATCATCTATAAATACTGCCTCCAATTTCTCGAGATAATATCTAAGGACTCTATTCATCATGTCCATAAAGATTTCTAGAGCATTATTTTGTCCAAAAGGAATTACTATGAATTCATAGTGCCGGTATCATGTACGAAAAAAAATCTTGGGGATATATTCCTTCTTCATCCTTACTTGATAATATCCCGACCGCAAATCCACCTTAGAGAAGTATTGTGCTCCACGCAGCAGATTAAACAAGTCATCAATTCATGGGAGAGGATACTTGTTCTTTATCATGATTTTTTGAGCTCACGATAATCAATGAAAAGGCGCATTGACCCATCCTTCTTCTTGATGAAGAGGACTAGTGCACCCCATGATGAAGCACTTGGGCGTATAAACCCTTTATCCAAATTCTCCTGTAGTTGTTTCATTAGATCCTCAAGCTCCACAACAACCATTCTATATGGAGTGTTGGATATTGGAAATTCCCCAGGTATAAGATCAATTGAGAATTCAATATCTCTTCTTGAAGGAAGACCAGACAATTCCTCAAGAAACACTTCAGCGAATTTCCTCCCAATAGGCATGTCTTCTAGGATGGTTGCCTCCTTATACTCAATCATATGAGATAGATATGCATGCCCATAGGGCAGTAATATACATGCTTGAGATGATGGAGATAAAAAATATTCATCTTCCTCCATGCACTTGTAATGAATCAGGGGTCGAATCTCTATATGGAGAGTGATTTCCCTCTCACGGCAATTTATATTGGCTCTATATAAGGAAATCCAATCCATGCCAAGAATTTCATCAAATTCCACTTGAGGAGGTATGCCGAGGCTCATCAGGAAGTTTAATCCATAGATTATGATAGCGGAAAAGTTATATTCGTGGGATGCAATGATTTCCCCATTTTCCGTACTCACTGACATCTTCACTTACATGATTTGTGGTGGTGCTGAGATTGTTCTACTAAACTTTTGAGATATAAAAGAATGCGTAGAACCTGAATCAAAAATTACATTCTCAATTTTTGAATGAATAACTAGAGTACCTATCACCACATCATTGTTGGGGTTCACTTCGGCATTAGTGATCGAAAAAGCTCACCCTTACTACCTTGGAGGTTGTTGGTTGCCTCCAAAAACCCTTGGCTTAGGGAACTGATTTGAAAGATGCCCTAGTTCTTTGCAGTTGTAGAAATGAACAATGCATTGAGGTTCGAATAGAGAATTCCTCTCTTCTATTGTAGCCATGGGATTTTATTTTCAGTAGTTAATATCCAGGTGCCCTTCTCTTCTACACCCAAATCATTTCCTCATCCCATTCAGGCAATTTCTAGGGTTCTTCTTTCCACACCTTTGGCCAGTGGGGTGTTGGATCTTCTTAGCACCGTTGGATTTATCCATCGGACCACCAACATTGAAGTCCACCTTACACTTCTCATCACCATGATACCCCTGAGATTATCTGATCTCCATTTCACCCTTTAGGGCACATAGGACAATTTCCTCGTAGCTGTCGAAGTCACAGATCGACAACGCTTTTCGGAGGCTAGGTTTCAGCCCACCAAAGAAGTGATCAACCTTGCATTTGGGGGTAACGAAAAATCCAGAAGAATATCGTGAAAGACTTTTGAAGTTTCCCGTGTACACTCCAATATATTCTTCATCTTTTTTTCTTGAGGGAAAGGAATTCCCTTTCCATCTTAAGCCGGAGGGTTCGCAAAAAATATTTATCAAAAAACATATTTGAAAAATCCTTCCATTCCAACTCCTCGATCTCCTCCCCAGGCTTCTTATTTTTTATCAACGTCCCCCATTTATCAGCTTCACCCTCTATACGATAAGTAGCTAGGATAACCTTCTCTTGTTTAGAACATTGAAGGATGGAGAAGATCTTTTCAATGGAGTTGATCCACTATTCAATGATTGAGGGATTAAATGATCCATTAAATGTTGGAGAAATTTTTCTCATGAAGCTCTCGATTGCGACTTGTTCTTTCTTATGGGGGGGGGGGGGGGTTGAATGTTCCTCTTGAACCATGTTTCTATTAAAATCTTGAGTTATATGGGAGATAAGTGTGACAATGTTTGAGATTCCTGCTCCCATCAGATTGGGCGTTTCATTAGTACAATCATCAAATTGATCTTCACATCAGCTGTTAGCCCGAGTCCACATATTACCGACCATTGGCTGGAATAAAAGGGAAGTTAGGGATAACACATAAAGGGTAATAAAGGGAAAAATTGATGACTTATAAATAACTTTTATTTCCTTAACATATGAATCTATTGGATTCAGTCAATGTTATCCATGATCTAATTTCTAACATATATACTTAGGGTATTTTTTTTGTCCCTTAATAACGGTTTTTACTAAGCTTGTGAATTTACGAAAGCATATCCCCCAGGAGTGTCGTAACCAAGAGTTCATCAAAGCCCATTGTCGTGCACCATTTCTCATTCTAGTCTTGCTCCAAGTAGTGTTTTCTAGTTTTACCCCAAGGACACATCTGTGCAAGAGCCACCTCTACCTGCTCGTATCAAGACATGGATGTATTTTCTTGATAACACACTTAATCAATACTCACCAAAACATAGGGATGTTTTTATTATACATTGTCTTGTCTCTAAGGCTTTACTAGG
The DNA here is from genome assembly GCA_963277665.1 of Viscum album. Taxonomy (NCBI): domain Eukaryota; kingdom Viridiplantae; phylum Streptophyta; class Magnoliopsida; order Santalales; family Viscaceae; genus Viscum; species Viscum album. The sequence continues at coordinate 1,687,329,435 of OY728147.1, read as the reverse complement.
GTTTTCTAATCCTAATCCCCAAAATAACTAAACCTATCCTCTGATACGAACTATGACAACCCTGATCTGTTATTACAAAATTAAACATAATTTATTACATAAAATTCACTTGATACAACATAGAAGATGGAAAAGTATAGTGTATTTGGGGATTGGGATCATTACATAATAACTTAAAACATTAAATACAAAATATTTATTGAAAACTTCCTTTACATGACCATTATATTCCATCGTACTTAGCATTGGATGGGATAACCTGAGGACATGCATAAGAAATGGGTGAGCTATAAATCTCAGTAAGGGAATAATCATGGAATAAAATGAAGAATAAAATACATTTTAGACAATAGTAATATCAATATAGCACAAGAGAAGCATAAACATAAATTTATGATAAAGCATGATAATCATAACATGGAAATGTGGCAACAACACTAATCATGGAATTAGCATGTGCCAAGGCTCATTGCACATGGAGCATGAGTAAATCCTCATTGCACATTAAGAATGAGTAAAAACTCATTTCACTTGAATTATCATTAGTGAACAGCCACTTCACATGACATATCATGATATTATACTTTACCTAATGCATTTGATCGCTATAAGGGCGCACCCTTCTTAAACATTTCATTTCATGCATAAGTGTGCCACATGGATCATATAACATGAATTCTAAGGAATAATCATTTATTTCAAGATAAAGGATTGTGGAATTCATTAATGGAACTATATAATTAGTAATTAAATGTGAATAAAGGTGAATACCCTTGATAGAGAAATGGGCATGGTATTCACTACACAAAGACATTGGCTTAGAAAACCAGTGCAATTTCGGCAGCGTAACGGCGTGACGCAAGAATTAATAAAAATGGTTAATGAGAGAGAAATGGGAATATAATAATATGTACATGAAAATGAAAGTAAGGGGGTAATATATATACATGTCCCAACAATTTTAATGGAATTTAGAGTCATGATACAAAAGAATTTCTTGAATGTAAAAGAGAAGAGAGACATTTCTTTTGAAATTTTGGCATAGTAACGGTTGAACATGGGAGGCATTCAATGAGAGAGAAAGGGGTATACCATCATTTAAAAATAAATAGGGAAGTATGGGAGAGGTTTGAAACCATACCCGAACATTTATTATTGAAATTAAAAGGGCATAACAACATTAAGAAAATTGGACAAAAATGAGAACGTACGAAAAAAACCCTTACTTGGAAGTGTGCTTCCAAAGGCTTGAGAGAGGCTTGAAAGAGGATTATTGGGAGCTTGGGGCATCTTGGGTGGATTATAAAGAGAGTTGGAAATATGTTGGATGAAATCCAAAGGCTTTGAGTAAGGAGTAAGTGGGAGCTTGGGTGGGTTTATAGAGGAAATGTGAGGGAATTTTTTATTATTTAGGTTTGGGACCCCTCACATTAAAAAAATCCAAACTACAAACCAGCCCATGGTTTTTACCCATAGTTTTTTGGAAAATGGAGTTGGAAAACAATATTTTATATGCAAAAGTCCTATATTCTTAAAATAATGGTGTTTCTTTTTTTGAGGTGGGTCATACTCCCAAGGAAAACAATTTAAAAAGATATGATGTTTAATAAGTATTGAAGGGTCCATTAATGCTTTCTAAAATAAGTCAAACAAACCCAAAATCAAATTATTTTAATGGAAAATCATAGATTGGACTAACATAAAGCTTATAGTACTTTATTACTTCACTATTGGGGAATTATGATGTCATAAAAAATATTATATATTTAAACGATATTTAATTTTTACCCAAAAATTTGACTGTCTCAGAAAATTATGAAAAATTCTCTGTTGGATAATTTCGACATCATGATTCAAGAAATAATATTTATTTTATCTATATAATTTTCTAAATATGTTATTTTTTACTTTTAAAATAAAAACCAACATTTATCGAAAATTCACAGGTTTTGACAAAAATGGCTTTCAAACCATAATAAAAATTACAATTGCATTCATAAAATTATATGATCATTTATATATAATAAATATTAATTTAATAAAAATATTAATATTTTATTAAAATATTATTTAATTCAAAAATTCATTAATTTATAAAAATATATTTCTTAGTTGAACATTAAATAAAAATACTATTTGTGCTTTTAAAACAAAAAAGAAATATTTACAAGGTAACAACAGTAAAATGAAAGTATATAAACTATTATATACAAAAATAATGTACATAACCATAGTACTAGGTTCTTGTTACATAACCCCTTATAAGAACCGCATAAGACTGAAGTGTAAGCTGTGCGATGGTGATATACTCTTGGGGTGGCTTCGATAACATTGCTCGGGTGGTAATCTCTATCAACATCCATTTCTCTCATAGACGGTCCCAATCGAGCATAACATATTCAAGCTCGGATTGGGCTTGGTCAAGAGTGAAGCCCAATGATACCAACTCCTTTATGATCTCTAACAAATGGGCTTCGTATGGGGCACGTCTACTAGATGAGGCCATCGCTTCCTTTGTCTGAATAAATTGGATATGTTAAATCCCCATATTTATACTAATCAGGTGATCATTATTCAATGAATATATTAGCAAAAGTCGCAAATTTTAACATAAAACAAAAGAAGTTGACATTTTATAAAAACATTTTACATAAAGTGGCATTTAATTAGGTCAAGTGGGATTTCAATTAATGAAAGTTTGGGTCGTTACATTATTAAATAGTTAATAAATAAATAATAAATAAATAAATGATAAATAAATAAGAAATAAAAAATAAAAAATAAATAAAAAATAAAAAATAAAAAATAAAATATTAATAAATATTAAATAGTAATTTAAGAGTAAATTAATAATAAAAATAAATCAATAAATAATAAATCAATGATAAATCAATTTTGAAATAATAAATAATAAGTAATAAGTAATAAGTAATAAAATAATAAACGGATACAAATATATATAAATATATATACATATAAGAAATATTATATAAATATATATAAACACATATTTATGTTTCATAAATATATAAATATAGTCAGATATATAATTATATATTAATAAAAATATGTATATAAATACAAGTATATATAAATATATATATCTATAGAAATATGATATAAAAATATATGAACATAAATATGTTTAAAGATTTATGAATTCATATAAATATACACAAATACGTACATATATATGTATTTATTTACATATATTAGGATATATGCATAAATATAAATTTTTTATGGATGCACACATGTTTATATATAATAATTACTTATATAGGTATATATGTACAAATTTATGCTTTTTTATAAGGTAATTAAAATCATCAATTATTTATTTTAAATGAAATGAATAAAAACTATTTATTTCCTTTTGGTTTATATGTTTAAAAATAAATTTCTATGTAATTACATATTTATAAAAGTGAACTATTATAAATAAATAGAATAAAATATGCATATATTTAATTGTAAATAAAACTACATTGTGAAAAAAAAATAAAATTTTAAAACCATAATATCAATGTAAATGTAATCCCAAGGAATAAATTTAGACTTTTTCGAAAAAAGAATACAAGACCCCCTTAAACGAGGCTGAAAATCCATCGAATGTTAAAAAATTTTGGTACCCTAACTAAAAAATCAATTTTGGAGGATCTTAGGGACTCTTTTATCCTAAAAAATATTGACCCTATCTCCTTGGTTAATATGACATAGAGGTCATTCATGGATTTTATTTGGTGTGTGGTAGAGCCCAACCAGACGCCCATATCAAAAGTTATGACCATTTGAAATTTGTGTTAGATTTCCTTCATTTCTTTAAACTAAAATATTTTTTTTATTTTAATTATTACAAAATTTAAATCTAATATGATTTTATTCAATTTAATAAGCTTCTATTTGACTTGTTGTAGAGCTAAAACGGAAGCTCAAACCAAAATTTATGGTCAATTGATGGCGAAGTCTGATTTTTATCTTATTAAACATTTGTTTTAACATTTAAATTATTATTATCTAATAATTATAAATATTTATTAAATAAAACATTATAATTAAATAAAATTATCAATAATAAACTATATATGATAGTAAATAAAAAATAAAAAATAAAAAATGATAATTAATTAATTATTTTTAATTTTTAGCATTTATTTAGTAGCTATTTTTAAAAATTTCAACAAAAAAAATTAACATTGTTTTGAAAAAAACATAAAAAAATGTTAACAAATATTTAAAAAACCATTAGTGGCGGTTTTAGAAACTACTGTAAAAAAACCGCTGATTTTTTTCAGGAAAGAAATTAGTGGTGGTTTTTAAAACCATTATGAAACAAACACCACTAAATTCCTATTTTTGCAAAATGATAGGCTTTGACTTGAGATTACAGCCTCGGTTCATCAATGGATGCATTGCGTACAGCTCTTAAAAGGATTTACCTTCTATATCTCGTTCTTCAAGAATTATATTTCAGCATCAGAGTAGTACATTTTGAGAAGAATTACATATGGTATGTGATGATGGCTTTTGTTTCAACACCTAAGATATTCTATGAGATGATTCTAGTGGATATATTCTTTCATTAAAACTTGGCCAATAACTAGGCTTAGGCATGATACTTAGAGTGATGTTGGGGTTGGTAATCCCATGAAGATATGGTTTTCTTGGGCATGGGTATCACATATTGTATATGCTGTTAGAGTTGACACTCCCCCATATTATTAGGGCATGGGTCCTCTATCCATAGAGTTGGTAATACCACATCATCGAGCTCCATCAGGGAGAGATTTATCCACTGGAGTCTATACTACATAGTCTAAGGAATCTTTGTATGAGGCACATGACATCCATTATACTCTAGTGAGGATTATTTAGGATATTGGTATCAGGGATGCATTAGATCTTGAAGTTATAGACATACTCATTATTCTTAGCTAGCTTTATAGATTGAGATTCCTCACTCTTTGACTAAGATTTCTTCTTTATGAGTATATATGAGTTGGGATCATCCTTCCCCTCTTTTCTTATGGGTTGAACAGACTACCTTCTTCCTATTTCTACTTAAATATTGTTCGGGTCATCTTATCAGATATGTATATAATAACCCTTATATGGGATTAGGCCGCACGTGGCATGCCTTATAAAGACAAAGAAAATTAACAAAGACTTTGTTTGACTTGGAGAAGGATGATCTCAGCTGCATTGGGATATTGTGATCGTATATGGTGATCAGTTCCCAAGATCACGTGTAGGGCTATCTTCTTCATCCTCAAAGGTATTTTTGATTTGGGACAATTTCAATTTGTTGGGTGTGTATCCCTCATTTATACTTGAATTATTTTTCAAAATATTGAAATTTTATAAATATTTCATTGCATTCCTTTTATTAAACTCTAGAGGTTTGAACATTTATTATTATACCCAAACTATTATATGGAGATAAGTTTGTGTGTGTAGGTACATTAGGCTAAGGCCTCCTATTATGTGAAATATTCCTACTCGACAATAGTTTCCATCCCCTAGATAATAGGAGATTGTCTCAGGGTTCTACTATTTTCTTACTTATATACTAGGAGAGGGACTAATGGGATGGATACTAATAGAATAGTATCAAAGGAGGTTTGTCCCAGGGATGGTTCTTGTATATAGATATGTTATGAGGATTTGTTCAAAAACATAGTTATATAGTGTTAATGTGTCTTGAGATTGACTCTTAGAACATGGAACCCAGTGATGGTGTGGTGATTGGCATATTCATACACTAATACTCCAACCACCTACATTTCAACTCATTATAACGAGGCACCGGTTATAAGGGAACCAATTTTTAATACATTATATTGGAACAAGTCTGTGAATATCATTACCTTCTTGAGTCTGCCCCCCAGATATACACATTTTATTGTGGTACAACTTATTAACTTTTAGAATACTTCTATGATGATACTTAGCTAGGATACCGAGGCAGGGTCATGTAAATGACTAGTAGAGTGATGAGACCTTAGTTCTGGGATCTCTCATGAGTTTTTCTCTCCATTTGAGTAGAGAGTAGTTCTTCCACTAGTTAAATGGCTTGTGGACCCACCTCCTAAAGTTCTAGGTGATGTTCATCTACATGTTGAATTGCCTATTTTTCTTGTGTGACTTGTGACAATATGTGTACTCTTATAACATTTCATTAGTTTTTTCAATAGATACCACTCATTTTTCTTGGAGATTTAGGACCTTAGAAAATAGGGGAATGTATTGATTCAGTTTTTTATGTTTTCCAACTCTTGTAAACCCAAACCAACTTTATGGTTGTATTGAAAAAATACTGTTCATGGAGTGGTAGTAAGTTGGTGGAGTTTGGTCACCTAGACCCATTATGTGGTAACACTTACATGGGAAGAGTTTTAACACTTGTTCCATGAGGAGTACTACCCATATACCTTACACACTATGTGTATTTAAGAGATTATAGAATTTTAGTAAGGTGGAATGATTGTTTTAGATTATCTATCGGCATCCACTAACCTCACTTTCTAGATTATTGACATGTAATGAAATGGATAATTATAGGTGTATATGTATGAGAAGGGCCTTTATAAGGAAATTCAAGTGAGAATATTACACATATAAATTCCAACTTATAATAAGATTATTGAGAAGACCCTAGTGGAAAATATATTCTGAAATAGTATAACTAGATAGCCAAAATTGGTATTTTTTTATCATGGTGCAAATTAATTTACAGGTGTTGGAAGAAATTAGAATTAATGATCTAGATACATAAGGAATAATCATACTCAGACATAAAAGAGGCGATCTATTGATCAAGAATTAATCAAAGGATCCAGTCTTCATGGACAAGAAGGATTCTATAGTTATAATATATATGGTCACCCAAATTTTGATTTCCTGACCTAATGTTCTATAAATTATGTGGTGAAAATAGATAGACCACTATAACAGAGGTAGAATTCCAATCAAAGGCGCCTAGGGTGGATAGGGTGGCCCTTATGGAGTTGGTACTAAAAAGGATTATGAAGAGCCTCATGAGAAGGAGCTACAAGTATGAGAAAAAACTATGAACTACTTCAACTAGTACCCCTAGGTGGTCCATGTCAGAGTGAAAGAGCCAGTGATAGAGGCCATTGTAATATTTAAGATACAATTGGTTATGATCTGGATGTGCATAAGATGATTTTATGTATGATATTTGTTTTCTATACTTTAACTTAAGTTTTTGTGGACATAATAGTGGTAAATTCTTTCATTTCTATATCCTTAGTACAAGATCTAGATATTTGTATAGATTTTTTATCCCAACAGTATTGGATTTTAGTTCCTACAAGGAGTGATTCTTCTATTTCTCACATATACTAATAATGTGAGATGATACTCAGTGAGTAGAATTTCATATGCAAACTCTTTGTAATTTCAATGAAACCATATGAAATTATTAAAGATTTAGACTATCTATCCATGATACGAACCAAAATATTCTATCACTATAGGCTAGTTATATGTTTATGGGAATATGGGATGATATTTTCATTTAATGGATTGAAGGGACTACTAACAGAATGAGTGGGGTAAGGAGAAAGAAACTAAAACCTATCTACCATAACTTTGTGAGTTCATCACTTGGTGGAGTGATCTATTCATACTTTTTTCTTCCATAAGTTATGGATGAGTATATATATGTCTACCCTAAATTTGTTCCAGGATTACCTTCATGAGGAGAGATTGATTTATGAATTAAATTTCACCCAAGGAATATATCAGTATCTTCTGTTCTATATCAGATATCCCCTTTTGCACTCCTGGAGGTAAGGGTTTAATTGGTGGTCATTTAGTGTAAGGGTTTTATTAAAACTAGTGCACCCCCCTAAGAAGCTTTTGTATTTTTCCCATGAAGGGGATGAGAGTTTAAGGATTTGTGCTGATTATTGACTCCATAATCAAGTGATGATAAAATAATAAGTACCCCCTTTGAAGATCGATGACCTATTAAATCAACTAAAAGGAGTGATATGTTTCTTGAATATTGATCTTTGTTTTGGATTCCACCAGTTGCAGGATTGTAAGGAGGATATACTAAAGATGGAATTATAGTGTCGCTATGAGAACTATGAGTTCCATTTAATTACCTTTGGTGTAATGAATTCCCTACAATTTTCACGAGACTTATGAATTGGGTATTTCAATACTTCTTGTAATGGTTTTTGGTTTCCCTTGATGATGTCATTATCATTTACTCTACATCAGATTTAGAGAACATATAGCATTTGATAATGGTTCTGGACTTATTTTTGGAGTATAAGTTATTTTTAAACTACAAAGTGAACATTCAAGATTATCGAAGTTCCATTTATGGGGAATTCAATCTCGAAACATGTTTTATCAATAGAACTAGAGAATATATTGGTGGTGATACATTAGGAGCCACCTAAGAGCATGTTTTAGGTATGAATTTTTCTCATTTTGGTAGGGTATTATAATTTCTTTGTTGCATAATTTTTTACTATTTCACCCTTAAAATGTTTTGACACATAAAGGATTGTCATTTGATTAGATCAGGTGATGTATGTTTTCCTTTGAAGAGTTGGGGAAGAGGTTGAATACTGCTCCTGTTCAAATACTACCAGAGAAGGGTGTCAAATTTGTAGTGTTCTATGATACATCTATTGATGGGATTGGATGAATATTGATAAAAAAGTAAGTACTGATTACATATGGGTCAATTTAGCAGACCCCACATGAGTATAACTATATGACCCATGATTTGGATTTGGAAATAGTAGTATTCAGCTTGATAATTTAGATGGATTATCTTTCGGGTGAGAACTTTTTAGTTTACTCTGACCACTAATGTATTAGGTATATCTTTCCCTATAGAGACATTAACTTGAGATAGAAATTTAAATTAGAGTTCTTATAGGACTATGGTTTTGACATGGTCTATACTCTAGGGAAGGTAAATGTGGTGGTAAATTCCATTAACTAGAAATTTTGGTCTCACTTTGTGGAGGTGGTGCCAGTTTAGTTGGCCACTTTTTAGCTGTCCATAATAGAGAATATATAGATAACTTATGTCTATTAGTTGATAGTGAAAAAATACTTCTCTGGTGTAATAGATATATACACTTTATAGAAATATATTTTTGAAGTTATACATGACCATATATCTTTAATAGAAGCACTGATTATTTTTTCCTAAAGGTGGGGAGTACATTATCCTTTTCTATGGATGGAAAATGATTTTCATTGCATTTTGTGAGGCCGTTTTGAGGGAGTTTCATACACCCACCTAAGAGGTACATACTAACGTGTTGATGATTTTCCAGAGACTTTAATAGTAGTTTTGGTGGGATGGTATGAGGGAGAGTGTTGATTGGTATGTTTCTTGATGCCTCACATATAGTAGGTGAAGACTAAACATCATGTTCATATAGGCATGAATCAAATTATTAAGATCCTAGAATGGAAGTATGATTTCATATTGATAGATTTTATGGTGGGTATTATTTAGAAAATGATAGGCCATAACAATATATGGGTTATTTTTTATCAACTTACCAAGTTGTCTCACTTCCGTTAAATATGGGAGAAACGTTTAGTTGAGATTTTGGGGTGCTTGTACATGCAGGAAACCATAGAACTTCATGGGGTATTGTCAGAGATTTTTTATGACCATGATGCATATTTCTCATTATAATTATGGAGAGGCTTTTAGGAGGATTTAGTGACCTTGTTACGAATGAGTACACTATTTCACTCCTAGTTTGTTGGCTAGATTGAGAGAATTATTTATCTTTTAGAGGATATTCTAAGAGTATACCTGTTTCAATTTGGTTGGATTTGGGAGGATCAGTTTCATTAGTGGATTTATCTTATAATAAATACTATCACTCCACGATATACATGGATCCATTCGATTTTATGTTCATGTAACCTTTTATTTCACCCATATTTTGGATAGAGATTAGCGAGTCATTGCTTATGGGATTTAAGATAGTGTAGAAAATGATAGAGAAGGTTGAGTTGATCCATGAGGGAATATAAACCACTTAGAGTCAGAAAAAATCTTATGTATACCTATGTTAAAGAACCTTGGAAATCTTGTAGTGATACCACATGTTCCTAATGTTCTCCCCACAATGAGGTTTTTAGAAGTTTAGTTGAGTTAGAAATATATCATCGTGGTTTATTGGGATGATTTAGATCCTACATAGGTTTTGATAGGTTGTGAATTGCTAATCCTTACCCCCTACAGTTAGATTGAGGTCATGAAAATTTTCACATATCTAAGCTGAGGAGATATGTCCATTACCCATCACATGTTATTGATTGGGGAAACCTAGACATTAAGGATGGATCCAACTTTTTAGAGTACCTAGTGGTCATTAGTGATTTATAGGATAAGATCCTTTGTGGGTGAGCTATCTCAATAGTATGAGTTCTTTGTCATTATGGGAACCTATAGGAAATCTTATGGGATCATGTGATCCAGATGAGAGATTAATACCATCACCTTTTTAGTTGAATTTTGGTTTTTTGGAAAAAAGTCTTGAAGTTGGGATGATTTACAATTCCATTTTTGTTGTGTAGACCTTTTAGATATATATATATATGGTTTTATTTGGATTTCTTGTGGTTTTATGGGTTTCATAGTACCCTAGATTTTCTTTATTAAAAATATTAAATTTATTAAACCACAAACCCTAATATTTTTGTTAATAATTGATTTTTCAATTAATAAGAGTCTCAAATGGGAAAACCAATAAACTTGATGAATCTAGAATGAATGCTTTCCCTAAGTGTTGTGTATATTTCATACACATAGGGTTTCAGGATGATGCACTATCATGAATGGATTTAAATGAATAAAATAAGTAAATTAATTTAATTTACTTTAAACTCCAAACTTCGAAGTGGCCTCTATATAATCCCCTTTATAGCCAATCTAGAGGGTTATCTAGATAACCATGTGGGAATAAAAGTTAATGTAGGAATCACCTTGGGAAAATAACTTTTATGATCAAAGAAATTATGGATCAACATTTTATAACCAAGGGGAATTATGTATTAAATGGCGAACATAGTGGATTCTTCAATGAAATTGTTGGAAAACACGTTCTTCCCTAGAAAATGATCCATTATTATGTTATGGATTATTATTTAGGGGTTTGTTTTCCCTATCTTTATTATTTTATATAATGGATTATTTTTTTTATATTAACCCAATTATATCCCATTTTTTCACTTCTCAATGAATTTATAATTTTTATTTTAATTCTTATGATGAATTCTTCTCCATTATTTAATTTTGGAAATGATTATCATTGGTATGAAGTGTCTCAACCAATGATGTTTCTCACTTTGTTGTTTATTGGGCTTTCTCCCACCGTTCTTCTCATTAATCACCATTATCCCCTTTCTTGGTGGGGTATCATCTATTTTTAGTCCTATTTGAATCATGATCAAAATAAAAAATTTATATTAATGTTTTTTCAATTTAATAATTTGATCACAATATTAACTAATTTATAGAATTCTTGTGGAAACAAGATTGATGTAAGGATCAAGTTTTATTTTCAAGAGTTTTGGAATATTATAATGAAAATATTCAATTAAGATGACTATTATAGTGATGTAAAGGAAGAAAAACAATTTTTCATGGTAGTAGATCCACGATTGATATATTTGGAGGCATCTTCATTGAGATTAAAAACAAGATCCATGGATGTGTGAAGATACATGGGACCTTACTTTACTATTTTTAAAATTTATGACTATGTAACAGGTTTTTTGGAAGAACATATTCCATATAGTTTTTTTTGTAGTGACCAGGGTTTATAATTAATTTATTTATCCCACGGCTGTGTAGGAGTCCCATAGGCCATGTGACCCTACCTGGACAACCAAGCTGTGTACATGGAGTACATGCTTGGGGACCTAAGTGGTCCCACATACCATGTTCCTAGGTTCACATGCTCTGTATATGAGTATGCACACACTATGTGGAGAAGTAGGACACGAGTAGGTTGGACATGGGTGTTCCCCCCATGTACACCAATAGACATACCATATACTTCTCTTACAAGGTTTCACCTATCAAATATTCTTGACCAAGAATTAGATTTGAGCCGGTGTGTAGTCCATTCAGAGTATAATTCCACACAGGATTCTATAATGGGTTTTTTAACACATGAGTTATGAAATTATGTAATTCCAACACGATTCTTCTTCTAAAAATCCTCAGCCAACAGTAGGAATATAGTGTGATCACTGGAGTGATTCTAGTGTATTTTATTTGCATGAATATTGATTTTTATATGGTGTGGGTTCCATATATAAAATGTTATGGTAGAGTTAGTACTCCACACATTACTAGGATAAAGTTAATATATCTAGATATTTGGTAATCCATCATTATTGAGCTTCTATGGGGAGTGATTTTTGCACTAAAATTAGTAATCCATTTAGTGAAACATATTCAATTGAGGTGTAGAACCTCAATTATATTTCAGTGTGGTTTCCTTGGGATACTGGCATCAAGAAAAAACCATTCCTTGAATTTGTGAAAAAGCAATCATTCTTAGTTGGTTGTCAAGATTGAGATCCCTCTCTCTTTGGCAAGGGATTATTCATTATGAACATATCTAGATTGGGTTTTCCTTCCCCTATTGTCCTATGGATTGAGTAGATAGTCATCTTGTTATTTATACCTTTATGTGGTTCAGGGGTTCCTACTAGGTATGTATATTATCACCCCTTTATGGGGTATTATTTCACATGTCATGTCATATGTAGGAAGTATGAAATTTGGTAGATATTTTAATGGTCCTGGAGTCGAAAGAGATTGGTTGAAGTAAGAGACCATGACCATGTATGATGATTAGTTCCTTAGATCTTTTGAAGGGATATCTCCTTCACCCTTAGTAGTATTTTTGGGTTGGGATACATTCCATTTGTTTGGTGCATATATCCCCCATATCAACTTAGATTCCTTTTTTGTTCAATACTGTTTTATCTAGTGGTTATTTCAAACATTTTTATAAAATCTAGAGGATTAGAAATTTATTATTATCCATAATTTTTTATGGAGATGATTGTGTATAGTTAATTTAAGATAAGGCCCCATAATTTGTGAGATATGTCTACTTGGCACTAGTTTCCTACCCCTTTCCTATTATAGGAAAGCTTGGGGTGTCACTCTTAGCTTACTACGGGCCTAGGAAAGGCCATATTGAGTTAAGTCCGGAAAAATCTCATTCCATTTAAAATTTGGTGTATGTAAAGGATGCATAACCCCTATATGGATTTGTGTGTCTTCCATAACTTGTTGGCATAAAAATCATCTCATAAAAATCCATAATCTCCTGTATCATTTTTTCCCACAAAAAATGATCCCAAAAATCACTATACATCTTGGATCTTCCTGGATGTAAAGATAAGTTTCAGTCATGAGACTCAGATAGTTGATATATATTTAAATTTGGAATTTATGGAGTTTATAACCTCTTACCAAATCTTATAAATCCATCATTACTGAAGTTAAACTCTAGTAATTTCTAATTCCGTTCATCTTCTACATTATTTTATAGGTCTTTTCCATAATGATAAGATTTCTTAATATTTTCTAACAAAAAAGGTTATGTAAATACAATGAATAATAATGTTTCTTCTACTTCCATTACAATTACAATTTCTATCCTTACTATGTCTATATGAATTATATCATAATCTACCCTCATCTTTGATAATGTTCCAGGGTGTTTTCTAGTTAATGAATTTTCTACCTTGTTTTTTCCATATATGATAATTTATATAAAAATCACAATACTTATGTAGTTCTAACCATCTCATTTTACACATATTAATATGTTTATTTGTAATTTTTTTTCAAACTATTATAGTGAGTGTATATATCCAATCTCACTCCATAGAGATAGTGTATCCATATCTCTAATGGAAAGGTCACTACCACAAACTCTAAATCATTGGTTTTTTATATTAATCTAATGGGGTTTCAACTATAGATGTTCATTATCCACCACCACATCATTTCTCATTAGAACACATCCAAGATATTTCATTGATGGATCCGTATAATTAAAAAACCATTATTAACTATTTGAAATAGTGAATATGTGTGTATTCACTAATATCCTCCTCAATTCCTCATATATATCTTCACATTCTTTCATCCATATGAATTTTATCCAGTTCAATGTTAACTTCGTTAACGTGTTGTCAAATCAAGTGAAATTTTAAAAAATCCATCGATAGTATCCTATTAGGACAAGAGAACTATCTATTGCACTTATGACAGTGGGTTGTGTCCATTCCTTAATAACCCCAATTTTAAAATGGTAAATAGATATACCATCATGGGACCCAATATACCCAATTAATGAAACTTATTGAATCTGAAAATAAAATTTAATGTATATCCCATATAATTTATTTTCCCTTCGAACCATAAGAATGATTTTTGTACTCCCCATAAATCTTATATTATATAACAATATCATTATTAAAAACCATCACAAACGTACCATGATAATCATTTAATACACGATTAATCAAATCTATAAAAAGAGAGGGTACATTATTCATCCCAAAATGAATTACTATGAACTCATAAGGACTATACCTTGTATGGAAGACTGTATGTAGGATATCCCCTTCTTAACATTTATCTTTTTAAATCAATATTGATGATTACTCTTTGAGAAGTATTTATTTTCTTATAGTTAATGAAATTGGGATCTAATACATGGAAATGGATAAATTTTCAATATAGTATATAATTTTATTGATTTCCAATAGTCAATGTATAACATCATTAAACTATCTTTCTTCAATACCAATTAAATGGGTTCTTCCTATAGTGAAACAATTGAAAAACTGTAACCTTTTAATATAAGTTTTAAAAATTCTACATTAACTCAACTAATTCCACTGGATCTATTCAATATGGTTTATTACATATAGGGTTTTCATTATAGTGGGATCGGTAAGGTGTTCAACTTCTAAATCTGGAGAAAATCTAGGAAATTCATTAGGATATTCAAGAATACATTCATATATAAAGGGAATGTATTATATTATCAAAACCTTCTTGACCTTCATAAATTTAATTTGATCCATTATCTCCCTGAGGATTTTTTTAAGATGAATTATTGGGGGTATATCCTGACAAGATACAATAAATGAAATATCCCCTTGAAAAATAAGTAATTACATACTTTCCTCACAAATTATATCTTCTTTCAATATATAATAAACTCTTGATTTATAATTAGGATCCAATCCATCCTCATGATTACATCAAAATTCACCACAGGTATGATGATGAAATTTTCAACTAAATAACACCCCTTTATTATAATTTTAAATGCTTACTTTTTCATTGCATCAATCAAAGTAACACTCAATGTTCTAACTAATAAATCATTCCAAAAATGTTACCAAGGGTGATTGATGATTATTTTCACGCATGAAAGATATGAAAGAGTTCCTGGATATCTAATTAAATAAAATTATAATTAACTTTGATTGTATAATCAAAATACCTACAATCACATTATTCAGAACTTCAAGTTCAACTAATGTTACTGTAAAATATCATAATTTATATTCATTCCTCTTATAGTGTGAATTCTATTGGTTCTTTGGTAATTAATTAGAGTAATATCCTATCTTATTTTAGTTAAATAGTTTATTTTTTTCTTATTTATTGAATTTTAATTCATCATCCTGATAACATTTCTATCATTTTTTAAAATATACACCTAATATTCTTAATAAATCCCAGGGTGTATCTTCCCACATGTAAAACATATAGTAAATTCCATTCTTACCTTACTGCCCTTTATAATAGATATATCTTCATGGAGTTCAACCATCTAATTCTTATCAAGTTTCAGCTTATAAGTGAAATATTTAAAAAACTCATTCTCAGTCTTGATTGTGATTTTTACAATCTCTCATATGAATATCATTTTAGAGATATTAATATTTTTCTAAGACTTGGCTTCAATCCCTCAATGAATATATCAATCTTACTTTCAAGGTTTTGTATATAATCTACAACATACATTTAAAACCTTATGAATGTTTCCTCATTATAATCCACTATATCAACTTTTTTGTTCTTTATGTTTTATAATTTCATTTCTATCTTTGCACGCTACCCTAATAAAAATATTTTTATAGAAAAATATCATTAAATACATTCCATTCAGTGATTTTCTTTTATTATTATTACCTTGTATTTTGAATAAAAGACCACCATTGGCTAGTATCTCCAATTAAAAATATATATCTATGATACATTCTTCCTTCTCTGTATAAACCAATGGTGAAAAGATCTTATCTAGGGAATTTAACCATTATTATAACACCATTAGATATGTGGACCGACCAAATGATCAAGTTTGTTGCCTCATAAAATGGTCTAAGGGTGTTGATACATATTAAGGGGTCACTGGGTTCTACATATGGGTGTGGTTATTTTCTATAACGCAATTTAATTTCCCCAAGGGGTTATAATATGATTATAACTAATATTAGCTACATTATAATGATTATCTATACAATCCTCATGTTTTCCCTCATTGTGGGAGTTGTTTCAATTCATTATAGTAGGAACCATTATATAATAAATGGCAGAAGTTCTTTATTGATATAATAATATACAAATCTATAAACCACAACATTTTCATATCATGTATTTCTAAAATATTATAATATTAATAGGATACTTATCCAAAAAATTCTAAAATAAGATGTATAAAATTCTAGTATTAAAATCTATGTTCTCTACTAATTTTCCTTTAACTCTTATTCCAATTTTTTCTACAAAACCCTTCTACGATACAAACTACGATATGCCAAACCATGGTTATTTTGTGTTGGGGGTTATTTATTACATGGTAATCATAATACATGTCATTACATTCCTAGTATCATGGTTTAGTATTCATCAATAAACTATATAGATAAACAATATAATACAACATTAAATTTACAAAATTTGAGTACTAGTCTTTATTTCTGCGATCAATCAATAGAGATAGTCCTATATACAATTCTACTTCCTTACCAAAAAATGATAGACAAGAGTAATGTGAAAGATCAAATGATTAGTAAGGGAAAGTGTACAATAGAAGCTAACATGGTATAAAAACAACATATGCAATTTGATAAGAATAGATAAAAAATGATACCATTTAAATGAATACATAAGCATGAATAGGTAAAAATTAATTACATTAATGGAATTAAATTATCATTTAATGATAGAAAGGATGTGAATGCATAATGTAAGACATCATAAACATATATTTGACTCATTGTGCTAAGTGATCATAAATAAAGGGTAAGGAAACTCCTGTTACCCTATCTTAGTTGTCTCATGAGACCTAACCTTGTACTGAGGGGCTATATAATTCCATTCCCAACTAATAAAATATAATTAGAATTAATTATATGAAATAATATATGATCATAGTTTATACATGGCATAATTTTCGAGAATGAATAACTTAGATATAATTATCATAATTTTTTAAGGAATCTTCTTTTATAGTATTTTTCCATATCGAACAAAGGATTATATATGAATTTAAATATATTTTCCATATAAATTAATTAACAAGGGTTTTTTTATCTTAATTCCTTTTAATCTCATTAAGGATAATTAGTGATCCAAAATTTTCAAATAAGTACGCTTATCGAGTGAAGATTAAAAAATTGAAATTATTGGGTAGTTATAAAGACTAAGATGATAATGATATTTATGAAATCAAATACATGCTTTTAAAATGGTAGCATACCATGATAATATATTCAAATCCTTCATCATAGTTAGTAAATATATTGTGATTCATCCAAAGTATATCACTAGGGACATTCAAACCCGGTGTGCTTTTTTCCAAAATTTCATGTAACTAATGAAGAAAAATTTAATACCCAACCAAAATTTTCCTGAGTAATTACCCCTATATTCATCTATTCTAGATCCTACATCCACTTGTTTGTATCCATATAAAGATTTTATTTCTAATAAACCACACACTCATTAGTTCACCAAATTTTTAGGATGCTTTCATATATATAAATTTATCCCTTAGGTTTCCACTATTTCTGAGCATTATAATGACTTTTCAGTAAGGAATAATGTAAGTGAAATTTTTACTCACATTGATGGAATTTATTTAGTTTAATACATAATGTGATATAAATAAATATTGGGGTAATAACTTGAAAGTTAAAAATTCTAAAATAATGGACATTAAAGTATTAATTGAAAGGAGAATTTTAGAGAACCCTTACCTATGTTTAGGTTTTTATCCTATAAATGAACCTTGAGACCAACCAAACTATTCAAGAATGAAGGTCGAAATTTTTTATATACTCATTGAGTGGACTATGAAGGGAGAATTTCATGTTTTTTAGGAGATATGAGAAGAAGTGGTGGGTACTTATAGGTGTGGTGAGTGGAATTTCATGGAAATAATTATTGATTATTTTATTTATCCACTATATTTAGAACATCACTACCCCTTAGATCACCCTAGTACCTCATTTAGTTATCCAGTATAATCTTCACTTCCAAAAAATTGTTAAATATCACTTCGATTTGATCAATTTTTACAAAAATATGATTTCATATTTTCTGTATTTCACATTATTTTCCATTTTTATAATATTCTGTTTTTCTAAAAATACCAAATTTCACCCCAAGATAATATTGAAATCCTCATTCCAAATATGTTATTCATTCTATCAAATTTATCCTATAATTATTTACCTTATAATTTATATATCAACGGAAATTTTAATAAAATGTTTGGTATAAGAGAAAACATTCTTTCATTTATTAAATAATTTGCACTTTATTGCCACTTATCATCTAGATACATAACCCATTTTTACACCATCATAATACCTATGTGTAAGATATGTAATTGTGGTACATTTATAGGGTGGTTCATCCAATAATTATGTGATAGTTATGTCCACTAACTTGAACTTTTCTAGTAGAAAATTTCACTCCAACCTTAGTTGTTGAGGTTCTACTTATGCATTGTTAAGGGTGAACCCTACTAATTCTAATTTCTTCCAAAAACTGAATGTAGTTACTTGGAGTTTCACCGATTTTATTTTGATAAATTAATTTGGAAAATTATGAGACTAGATGCTGAGATGGCGTGAGATTCTGAGGACTAGTGTGCTCGTAACGATACGATGAAAAATGTTATATTTTTAATAAAGCATGAAGGAATTTTCTCCTTTAAAAGGAAATAACATCTATATGGGTGCTCAGATCAAAAATCTAAGGGCACCATTGCATTCAGAGCATCGACATTAACTTAGGTGGGTCCTAACATCGACCGGTGCAGGTGGAATGTGAAAGTTAGAAATTGGACGTAACCATTATTAATATATTTTAATAAAAATATGTTATTATATGTTACCTTATATTCCTATAATTATAGACTATTGTCAAGAATACAAGGTTATTTTTATATAACCTTTGAAATCCCTCAGAGGAAAGAAGATACAATCCTCTCTGATGAACGATAATGAACGCCATCACATCAAGGATCGGCAACGAGAAATAACCCCATTATTCATCAATTATTGATCCAACCTCAAGGTAGGGTTTCAATATCATTGTGATTTCTTTTCCATTCTTATATTCAAATGATGTCCATGGACCAATCCACTAATAGGTTGATCTATGGTTAGATCAGTCTTGCAAGATGGATTTTATTATGGGGATTTAAAGGATGATAAATCTTTGTTAATATCGGTTGATTATTCTTCGTAAAACCTTCTTAGATGAATGGATCAAGGCCAACACAAACAAAGACAAGATCTGTCTATTTGGTAGTTCATGTGCTTTGAGTCGTTACCCTAATCTCCTACATTACATACTCCTCATTCCTCATGAATAATAATATCAGGATTGTTGTGCCTTTGAACAGTGACACAATGATCTAAGAACCGAGGATCTAACCTTATGGCGGTGTAAGGTACTGGTAGTGCAAGGCGACGACAGCTTGGACCGGCTCAAGCGTTGTACTGCAGGGAAAACCCGTAGGTAGTAGAGACTACACTAGTACAGAAGGGGAGGTTGGGACAATCGATGCACAGTTGGAAGGACCACCAGCAAGGCCGCCGGTAGGGCTGCCGACAATGTAAACAAGACGCAGTCCTGGTAGTATTTCTTGAAAGGAGGCTTTCAGTGGTTGAGGTCATGGGAGGGGGTGGATGGGACGCTACTCAAAGTTGTGTTGATGGGGTCCCATGTAGTGAGGACATGGTAATAATAGGATGAGGTGTGTCAACTGGGTGAAAAATGGTCCAATTCCGTGTTGATCGGGGGAGCCGGCTGGCCACACAGTTGGGATACTTTGTAGACCAGAGGGATGTGGCCAGGGTAGACTGTATCCATTGGAGCGATGTAGGATCCCATGATGTGGGCCAGGCTAGAGAATCAGGTCGTATTCCTAAGGCCCATTGGGATGAGCCAATTCGGGCCTGCCAAGACTGACTGGGTCAACTTGGGTCAGACGGACTAGGTCAGATTAGACCCAAACCAAACCAACCCCTTTTTACTAAATTAGGCATATCTTTCAAACGTTGTGTCCATTTGACGATTTTTTTGTGGCATTAGGGACCTAGCAACAAGATTATAATTTTGGATACTCTATGTGAGTTTTGTGGATGTTAGTTTACCACCTAATTTCTTGTAGTGTAGTTTTTCTCAGAATAAGTGGGCTACAAGAGGAATCCGATGGATGGCCGTGACTATGCGATCTTGGTGACTATGTTACTTGGACGATATATTACCCAATGAATCTCTATGAACCATCGATTGTATATTATCCATAGATTATCCGTTCACCATCGATGCTCTGTGCACCATCGAAATGTTGTGAACCATTGATGCTTTGTGCACCATCAATGCCCCATGTGCCCTCACCGATCTAGGAGCCACTGAGGATCCAAACACCATTTACACTCCATCCACCACCGGAATTCCATACATTAGGGATGATCCATGCTCCATTTATTCTCTATACAACATCAACAATATGTGTGCTATTGACCCTTTTAGTGTCAGAGAGATTGGGTGATTTGTGGACTACAATTAGAAATCCTTGTCTCCGTTCATTAGATTTATAACTTTGTGAGAAGATTGTATCAACCATACTTCATGTATTTCTTTTGTGGTGTACTTAATATGTTTCCTTTGTAGAGAACCTTGTGTGTTTCCATTGTTGTGTAATTTGTGTATTTATTAGTGGTATTACCTTTGCCGTTTCATGGTATTCTACTGAGTATTATTTTACTCCCCCCTGCATGGGCTTTTACTGCATGTGTCATGTCTTCTGCTCTTGCTCCTTCTGAGAGATATTATACACCTTCTCTTTTGGTTGTTTTATTTTACAGATGAGTTTCAGAAACCTTTTTTATTCACATTGGAAGACTTTTCTTTTTTGTGGGATTTTATTTTGGCCATGTTTACTTTCCTGTTTTCCTAATTTTCTACTTTGTTTTTGGTATCTTGGTGGTATGCATGCTTTTTACCTTGTGTTTTTACATTTCAACATTTTGGGCTTGTAGATGTGTCCATGTGTACATGTAATTTGGAAAATGCCTCATATTAATGAGATATGACAACTCGGTGATAGTTTCTACCCTTTGTCCTATCAGAGGCAGGCTTGGGGTATTCATGACACAAGCCCCTCTGGGACGGGTTGTAATAGAGTTGTATCAATGGTGGTCAGTTCTACTTAAATAACTAGGAGTATGCGTTATTGGTTTTGGGAAATAGTGTTAAGTTTTTCGAGTTTGGATTTCAGAATAGGGACTCCAGAGTTGGTGTGGAGGCTGGCGTATCTATACACTAGGACTCCAAATTCTTCTTTTTGACTCAGTACATGAAAACACTAGTTGCAAAGAAAATAAATGGTGCATGCACCATATAGGATTTTGAGTGTGTTATCATGTCCTTCTTGATTCAACTCACTAGGTATTCTCAATTAACTATGGTATATCTTGATCTATTTTAGGATGCCTCCACATAGACAGCCTGTCAGGATTATGATGCATGATCACAAAGATCATCTACCAAGTGATGAGGTATTGGTGTAGGGACCAGTATAGGGGATAATACCCATGATGGGGTACCAGTGATGCTACCACTCGAAGAGTAGTATTTACTTCTAGCACTACCGGTAGAGGATACACGTGGGCTAAGTACATTGAATGAATTCCATTGGTAGTGAACTCCCCGTTTAGGGGTGAGACAGACCCCCAAGTAGCTTAAGATTAGCTGGAGGTGGTTACACATGTCTTCCAACTTGTGATGATGCCTTCCAACCAGATGGAAGTTCTAGCCACGAGCCTTCTTTAGGGATTATTGGGGTGATGGTGGAGCTCAGTTATCTAGACACACGACTAGATGACTCTCTATTGTGTAGACTCTGAGTGCCTCTTCAATGAGGAGTTCTTTTCAGTGACATTACACATAGTGCCCATACAGGAGCTCCCCCATATTTAGAAGGGTGATCAGATAGTAGTGGAGTACTTGGAGAGATTTATAGATCATTCTCAATACACTACAGATATGGTATGGGACTCATTCTTCAGGGCTCAGACCATTGAAAATGGGTTATTCTGAGATATCAGGGCATACATGATATCCCTTATCATCCCTATATATATTGGGGTACTGGGGAGAGCCCTACTAGTGGAGAGATTTCTGGTGGAGTAGATCCCAACAATGGGAGCTACCAGAAGGCACTAAGAAACTGAGTATTTGGTTGTAGGTAGATTACAACACACACAGATATGCAAGTGTGTCGAGTAATTCAAGAGATGATCACAAGATACAAGATCAGTGGGAAAGGCTCTTAGGACAGAGTGAGTTAGCTGAAGGACAAACTCTATTAGATGTGCGACAGTCGGGGACACATGGATCGAGACTGCCCAACTCACCATGAATACAACCAATTGATGGTATAGGGATCACTGAGGAAGAGGAGGAGGTAGGATTAATGTGGTGTGAAAAGCATTGGTTGTGGTATAGGAGTAGGTAGAGCAGCAGGTGATGGGCGATGGTTCGATGTAATAACACAACCACCCCAGGTGGTCCACTACAAGCTTAGTGAGCTGGTTGATTGGGACAAGGCCAACTTCAAGAAATGGAGGCTTATTACCCTAGTGCTGAAAAAATTATTTGAGGTACCATCTATGTCTTTTCCACATTAGTTGTGGTTTTTTATAAACATAGGTTTCATACACTATTTTGTTTCCATGACCCTTGTTTGAGACTTGGAGATTTCAGTGGAACTTTTGAATTGATACATATACATAAAGACTCTTATAGGGGGAGATTCAATGATCAAATACACATGCTGATAGTGTGCCCTTACTCTAGGGGGAGAGGGTTTCTGTTGAATTCTCTTGGTGGTAGCATCGAGGACTTACAACATCATTCTCAGTATGGACTAGTTATCCATAGTTCAGGCCTAGATTGACTTTTTAGGTGTAGACTGTGGTGTGTATCTAAATACGGGACCGGGTTTTCCTTAATTTTTGAAAAGGAAATTCATGCAATGAAGGATGGAATTACTAAAAGGAGGGTACAACTGAATCTTCACCAGTTGGCTACCTCAACCTTGGCTCTGTGGATGAGAGGAGTCCCCACTTTCATACTATGGTGGAGGAGTTTGAGTATGTCTTTCTTGAGGTTGTCCCAAGATTACCTCCCCAAAGAGAGGTTGAATATTTCATTAATCTATACCCTGATACATCACTTATATCTACACATGAATATTGTATGGATCTTGTGGAGGTCAATGAGTTAAGGGTATAATAGGAGGACTTGTAGAGGAAGGGCTTTGTGAGACCCAATGTTTCACCTTAGGAAGCCCTAATTTTGGTTTCCAAGATTCCAAACAGGAGCTTGAGATTATGTATGGACCTTCAGTGACTGAACAAGGTGACCATGAAGAATATGTATCCACTAACACGGAATAATGACCAATTTAGTCAACTGAAGAGAGAGTGGTGGTTCTCAAAGATAGACCTCAGATTTGGTTATCACCAGCTTCATGTACAGGAAGAGAATGTACCGAAGACAACCTTTAGATTTTGGTACTGAAACTATGAGTACATAGTGATTCTTTTTGGCATGAAGAACACCCAGACCGTGTTAATTGAACTCACGAACAAGATCTTCTAGCAATAGACCAGTTCTTCATGGTCATCATTAATGACATACTGGTTTACTCAACGTCTGAGGAGGAGCGTGTTTTACACACGAGGATGGTCCTGGACACAATCTAAGAGAATCTGATTTATGGGAAGCTCTCAAAGTGTTAGTTCAGGATTTGGGAGGTCCACTTTCTAGGAGACGTCATTTCATTGGATGAAGTTTCTATAGATCCGGTGAATATTGAAGTAGTGATTTCTTGGGAACCACTTATGATTGTTACAAAGGATCAGAGTTTCATGGGTTTTTCTGGGTACTATCACGGGTCGGTACCCAAATTTTCAAGAGTAGTAGGACCCTTAACGACCTTCACATGGAAGGGGAAGCCTTTTATTTGGATAGAGAAGTTCCAGAAGTGATTTTAGAAGATGAGTTATAGATTGAAGAGAACCCCCCATCTTGAGATTACCGAAGGAAGGTGTTGAGTACATGGTATTCTGTGATACATGAGGGCGAAGACTTGGTTGTGTCCTGATTTAGGGGAAAGAAGTGATTTCTTGTGGTTCATGCTAGTTTAGGTAACTTTAAAAAAACAACGCAACCCATGATATTGAGCCAACAACATTAGTATTCACATTGAATATTTGGAGACACTATGTGAGGGTCAAGTGGTTTACCATCTACTCTAACCACAAGAGTACCAAGTATATAGTCTCTAAGAAGGATCTGAGCATGAGATAGATACAATGGATAGATTTCCTCTAGGACTATGATGTTGAGGTTGTTTATAGTCAGGGGAAGGGGAACATAGTGGAAAGTGCTTTTAGCAGAAGATCTTACATGCAGTTCCTAAGTGAGGCCTCAAAGAAGTTAGCCATGTTAAAGATATCCTTTTTGGATAGGTATGGAGAAGCTTACCTCTAGTCAATGGTTGTCACCCATCCACTCTAACATCAATTTAGGGAGGCACATCTCAAAGATACAAACTCTGATACTTTACATGATCGAATGTCCAAAGGGAATGCCCCTGATGGATATTCAAAAGATAGGGAGTATGTCATTCTCTTTAGAGTGCGCACAGTAGTAATAGTGGCATTGTGGGAGGAAGTATTCAATGAGTTACATAAATCCCCTTTAGCGGTCCTTCCAGGAGTGGAAAATATGTATTAGGAACTCTGATATTAGTTTTGGTGACTAAGGATGAAGAAGATGTTGTCCATGTTCATTTCTCAATGCCTCACTTTCCATCATGTAAAGGCTGATCATCAGGTTCCAGCAGGATTGACCCAACCACATGAGGTGATAGAGTGGAAGTGGGATGAGATATATATGGGCTTTGTAAAAGTCTTACCATGCACATTTATCAGGAATGATACAATCTGGGTGATCGTTGAATGACTCTCGAAGTCATCCCACTTCCTACCGATCCACGAGTAGAGTTTAGTAGAGAGATTGAGATGCCTATATGTGTAGGATATAGTTCGGCTTCATGGAGTACCATCGAAAATCATTTTATACCATGATTTTCATTTCAATTCCTGGATATGGAAGGGACTATATGAGGCATTCAAGACTCAATTACACTTAAACATGGCCTTTCATCCCCAGACAGATGGTGATGGAGAGGACCATCTGAGTTCTTAAAGACATGATACATGCTTGCATCTAGACATTGGTTGTTGTTGGGAGGATCACATACCATTTGGGTAGTTTGTGAACAACAAAATCTATCACTACACAATTGGCATAGAACTATTTGATGCCTTTTATGATAATCCATACCGGTCACCACTATACTGGACAGACCCAGGGGAGTTAGCACTCATGAGTCCAGAGACGATATAAGCTACCCCTGAGAAGGTGAAGATCATCAAGGAGCAGATGAGGATGGTACATATCCACCATAATTCGTATGATGATAGGATACATAGGTCTCTAAATTTTGAGGAGGGAGTCCATGTGTTCCTTTAGGTCTCACCTCAATGGGGATTTCATAGATTTGGATGGGTTGAAAAGTAATATCTAACATACATCAACCCTTTTTAGATTCTATGCAGAGTTGATGAGGTGGGGTACCTCCTAACACTACCCCCGAAGTTTCACCATGTGCGTGATGTCTTCCAGGTGTTTTAGTTGAGAAGGTATGTGCATGATCCATCACACATCATCGACTTGAGTGAGGTGGACGTTCATGATGGGGAACATTTTGAGGAGTACCCTGTGGAGATCGAGGATCAACAGGAGAAGATCGTTTATGGGTTATCGATTCCACTATTTTTTATTCAATAGTAGCACAAGAATCTCCAAGAGAGCACTTGGGAGTTAGAGGCTGAGATTCATGCTCAATACCCTCATCTTTTTTCTCAGCATCCCTTGTTTTGGATTTAGAGGATGTAAATCTCTAAGGTGGGGAGGATGTAATGACTTATATTTTCTCCTATTTTATTTTTATAAATTAATTTGGAAATTTTTGAGACAAGGAACTGAGACGACATGAGATTCAGAGGCCCAGTGTGCCCCGAATGATAAAATGAAAAATGTTATGTTTTTAAGAAAGAACACACGTGAGTTCTACTATAAATTGTAGTAACATCTAAATGGGTCCCCATATTAGAAATCCAAGATCTCATTTTCATTTAAATCAATGACTTTACCTTAGGTGGGGTATAATATTGACCAGCATGGGTTGATTGTGAATGTTAGAAAGTGGACATAACCATCATTAAAATTATTTAATAAACATATTTTATTTGACACTCCATTCGTTCCTTTTAATTAAGTACTATTTTTAGGAATCCAAGGATATCTCCATAATTGTGGAAATTCATTTTAGGAAAGGAGACAAAAACCTCTCCTATGATCATTGACTAAAGCTGGTGGATCAAGGATTGAAGATGAGACAAAACCTCATTCTTCATTAATGAATGATCCAACCTTGAGTTAGGGTGTTAATATACTTACAATTTCTTTTACCTTCTTAGATTCAAACAATGAATTCAGAAAAACTCCCGAATTGGTTGATCAATGGTGTGATTGTTTTTTTAGGATAGATTTTATTGTGGGTATTTAATGGATGATAAATATTTGTGAATATTGATTGATGGTTCTTTGTTAAACCTTATAACATGAACGAATAAAGGTTGACACGAACAAGTCCAAGAACCATAGATTTAAAAATTAATGCGATCTATATCTTTCTACCAATATCCCGCATTCCTTTCTTCTCTTTCCTCACAAATAATAGTCATATGATTATTTCACTTTCGATCTTTGGTGCAACGATTTGAGAATCATGGATCCGATGTCGTAGCGATGCAAGTCAGGGGAATCACAAGACGATGGGGGCTCTAGGTGGCTCAGGAGGAGCATGGTAGAGAGAGGTCACCAATAGGGTGGATAGAGATAGAGGTAGAATAGGCCCAGTAGGGGAGTCTGGGCCATTGGTGGCGAGATGCGGTCCAGGTAGGATTGAAACAACCGAGGCCCGCAGCGGGGGTTGCTAGGACGCTGCTAGGAGCCACGTCGATGGGATCCCACGGTAGCATCTAGGATGAAGTACCTGGTGGAAGAGGCAATCTAACAGCTTGAAATGAGGTCTAGTGTCATGTTGATCCGGGGAGCCAGTTGGCCATACGGTCTGGCGACCATGTGGACCAGAGGGACATGACCAGTACGAGTCACATTCGGCTAAGAAAATGTGACTAGTGTGATTCTAGACAAGATTGGGAAATGGGCCGCTCTATTGAACCATATAGCTACGGTTTAGAGGACCATCAAGAATGGCCAGTTTTGGCTGATCCAGATCAATTAGGTCAGTTCGGGTTGGCTGGACTAGGTCGGGATAGACCTGGATCAGACTGGACCCTTTTTACTAAATGGGACATTTCTTTCAAACCGTGTTTAATTTTAATGATCTATTTTTAATTTTTTAAACCTTATGATGAGTCGGTACTTTTGGGATTATATATGTGATATTTTTTTAAAGTTGTTTTAAGACTTAATGGCTTGAGGAGTAGGTTCTCCCTGAACATTCGCGGTACGAGTGGAATCTGGTGACTTACATTGACTATGTGATATTGGTGACTACGTGACTTGGGGGATACATAACCCATTAACACTATGTGTTCCATCATTTATTTTTGTTCCATAGATTCTCTATAGACCATCAATTCCCCGAGTTCCATCACCTCTCAGGGTTCCAGTGAAATTTCGTGCACCATTGATGCTCTATGCACCCCTGACGCTCAGTGCTCTATAAACGATCTATGCGCCATCCACAGTCTATGCACCTTAGACCCTTCTAGTGTCATGAAGACCGGGTGATCTGTGGAATACAATTGGAAATATTTCTGATCGTACTTTAGGCTTATACCTGTGTGAGATGATGTTATTGACTATAATTCATGTGTTTACTTTTTGGTGTAAATTGTGTGTTTCTTTTATTTTTTACTTCATGTGTTTCAGTTGTGGTTTACTTTGTGTATTTCTCAGTGGTTTTACCTTTTTGGTTTTAGGGTATCCTACAGAGTATTATTTTACTAAATCCTACACGATCTTTTCCTGCACGAGTCATGTCTTGTGTAGAAGATCGATGCTTTGATGGAGTCCTAGGTGGACTTGGACCAGGTTGTGCCTAAAGTTATTAGACAGTAGAGGTTTGGTCATATAGCTTCAAATAGATTGCCTACACCTGCCCTTAAAATATGATTTTTCTATGGATGAGTTTTCAGGAATTTGTGTATTCACATTGGCAAACTTTTCTTTTCGTGGGATGGTATTCTAGACCTATTTACTTTCAATTTTCCTACTTTCGTACTCTATTTTTGGTATCTTAGTTGTTTGAATGCTTGTTTACTTAGTTTTTTTTTCACATTTCATCATTCTTTCTTGGATATGTGTGTGTGTGTTTAGGTACATAGGAAAATTCCTTCCATTTTTGGGATATTCCTACTCCGTGCTAGTCACGAGCCCCTAACCTATCATAAGCAGGCTTGGGGAAGTCACGGAACATGCCACTCTGGGACATGTCCTGATAATGAAAAAATGAACATCAAAGGGGTTTTTTTGACTTATCAAATCCATAGTTTCTCCCTTATGTGATAATTAAATCTTTTCTTTACCCTTAAAATACATAATACTAATAGTCAATTTTTAATGGTTGTACCATCAATGGTCATGATGCCAAATGGTTGTAATTACAGACAATCATATTGACCAATGATCATAATTCCCAATTATCATACTTTAAAATGGTCATAATGATAAACAACCATATTTAATCTTACATCTTAAATATTCATCCAAAATAATCTAAAAAACCATAATTATATTCAATATATCAAATCCATGTCAAGTATTATTTTTCTTTTGTACAAAACTTATTATTTCCATGATCTTTATTAGGGAATAATTTATAAGATACATATAAATTTTACTTTCATATTTTTTTATACATTAAATTTTGAGTTATAGTGGTCTTCGTAAATATATATATGTTGATTTTTAATGCATTATGTTGAAGTAAAAAATGTTTATTTGTTACTAGAATTTTTTTATATTTTGTAGATGTGACATAGCTATATAATTTGGTTGATGATAAATGCAATAATGGATATGTTTTATAAACTATACTATAAACTCTCCAACATAAGTGTTCCCCTTAGTAAGGGTGAGAAAAATTTATAATTGGTATACCTTCATCATTAAGGATAAGATAAAAACTGATAACTAACTCCTTAACTTATCATAAATCACCTCAAAATCATCAAAATCACTATGATATAGAATCCACCACTATTTACTTTCACCCCTATTCAATACAACAACAAAAGAAAACTAGTAATCCTTCATCAAATGAATCAATCCTCAAAAACCTATAGCCACCTATCTATCTCATATTCAGAGATAGTCTTATCACACCTTATTATACTATACTCATGAAACTTAAGAAATTTAGGGCCTATTTTGAGATATATGATTTCTATTTTTAAAATATAGTGATTCTCTATATGTTTAAGCATAAACATGGTAATTATTTAAGGTTATTTATAAGGTTGATGGCTAATTTCATGTTCAATATACCATACAGGTTTCCTAGGAGGCCATTCAAACTAGTTTGGCTAATATCGAATCAAATTAATGGTTTTCTATACGTTTCTTGTGACCTTTAATAATGAACATTAATTATAAAAATATATAAACAAATATGATTTCATATACTCCTATATTATCATAGATATCATGCAGTTAGGCCAGGTAATCACTAAAAAACCCTCCCAAAACATTTTTTTATTAAAAAATTCTTGATTTTGATCTCATTTTCTCCTATAACTCAGTCCTCTCTGTTTAGGTTGACATTGGGTGTGGTTTTTGAGGAATATATTTATATACAACTCTCACTTATCTGTTCTTAAGGTTTTTAGAGTCTAAATCGATGAAAAGTGTCCTATAGATCTCTCCTTATATTCTTATTCTGGGTTTTCACTTGGAAAACCCATACTTAGGTAATGTTTGGACGAAATCAGATGATATGGGTTGAATAAATTATTTCTTTTTTATTAGGTTCTTGAAAAGGAATATGAAGTGTGGATCTTGAGTTTAGGGGTTTGATTCCACTACATCATTACGTTAAAGTAAAAAATCTTCTATTATATTCATTTTTTGTGAGAAATCCATTATTCATAGATGTGGTGATTTCAATAAAATAATAATAAATATTGAAAATTTTCTATTGATAAGGATTTTTTGATATTTCAAGAAGGTTTTTTGAGTGGGTGGTTTTTGAAAAAGTGAAATTTATAATTTTTGGGTTCATCTATGTTTTATAAAAAAATTATAGAAGTAACTACATGGATTTTTAGATAGTTATTAATGATTTAACATATTTTATTGGATATTTATATTGTTGTTATTTTTGGTTGTATGGTTTGGTGAGGGAATTTCATGGGTTGGAAATTTATATATGAGTGTAATTTGCTTTTCAATTTTGAAAAGGAATATAATTTCCACTTAAGTGTGGGAGGCTCATCTGGTTTGATAGGGATTTTAGAAAAGTGTTTGGTACTTCTCCTATTTATAAGTAGGATGTATCTTTTTTGGATATTGGTGGATACTCATGGTTTGTGTTTTACCAAAAATTATTATTAATGGTTGGGGTGTGTCTTTAATTAATTTTGGAAATATGGAAAATTTATGTTGTTTTTTTCTACCATTGGACTATTAAAATTATTTTTGCATTTGAAATATTATATACATTCATTTGGTTTTATAAAATATCATGGGATTTTAGATTTTATTTCAATGCACATTTAAAAATTGGTTTATTTTTACAATTTTAGTGAATATGGAAATTCTTGGGGACATTATTCTTGGTTTTCTTACTCACCCCCTATTCAATAAGAATTATGGATGAGTATATTTTTTTGAAAATTCAACAATTAAGGGAAATATGTCTTACTTCAAAAATTGTTGGTAATAGCCTCAGAAGGGGAGTTGTTAAGGATAAGTTACCAGTGATGAGATGAGACCTATATTTTTTTAGAGACATGGAGGAGTATATTAGACAACCATTTTGAGCTTATAGTGACCCATTCTTATCATACTTAAATATTACATCTTTTTAGAGGAATATTCAAAACATAACCTTAAAATCCAAGCTTGAACCATAAAGGTTTAGTGTCATTGTAAACCTTAATACATAAAAAATGGTTCATAAAAATCTTCATCATATCCCACTAAGTTATTATCATATATTACCATTATTAGGAATATCATAATTGAAACTCTTCTTGGTAACTTTAGGAAAATAAATATAATTAAGGGAGACCTTAGATGCCCAGTATGGGTAAATAAGGGAGATATCAATGATCACTTAAGCATAAAATGAGTATAAAGGAATGAGAACTTGGGCATAAAATTTGATAAAAATACACTACATATCATAGACCATAATCTCGAGTCATGGCATAAATATTGGTTGTTTATAAGACATGAATAATAAAGGAAATAAAAAACATGAGGCACAAGAGAAAAATATTGACATAATACATTGATTTTTGGAACACACATAAGAATATAAAATAATCTCCATAGTTTTCATGACTATCATCATATATTGGGTTTACTCCCCCATTGAATAATAGTAGTTAAGGTCCACTCCTAAGACTCTCAAAGTGAAAATAGTCCCTTACAAAATTGTGTTTACTCTCTATTATAATCCTATTTATCTCAAGAGATATCGAGATTTATCCTATACAATGGAAGGATATATAATTTTGGTCTCACCCATAAGATAATGAAAATCATATATATGTGTTCCCCAAGATCACAAAACATTCATCATATCATAATCTATGAAAAGGAAATGGTTTTCATAAACATATCATCATATCATAACCCATGGAAAATAAATGCGTTTCATAAAAAAATATTTCATTATAATAATATACCATAAAATAAAATAATAATGATTGTATAATTGGATCATATCCCCAATAAAGATTAAGTTACATAATTGGATGTTATTATAAATGAAATGTTTTTATAAAAGGTTACGAGAACATTACAAAAAAAATACCATTTTCACTTTAAAATAACTTATTAAAATCAATAAATTTAATCAATACTAAGAAAAAAAATTTATTTGAAAATAAAAATGGAATCCCATGAAGTAATATTCAAATAATTGAGTGTTTAGGACAATAAGAAATTTTTTTCATGCAGACAACATTTAAAAAAATATCCCTTTCACACTTTTAAAGAAACATTAAAAGTGCCTCATTCTGAAAATGAAAAGAATATTACATTGAAAAATATTATATAAAAATAAAAAATGTGTAAATATGTCTTGAAATTATCATATGTTAATATTAAAACATTTTTGAGAACATTTTATTGAAAACATGGGCATGGAATAGAAAGGATTTTCCACTGAAGATTTGAATAAAGTCCTATTTCCATGAAAATATTCTTTTAGTATACTGAGGGATAAAAAAAATAGAAATGGAATAAAAACATTTAATATATAAAAATAAAAATAGGATAAGAAAATTCGTGAGTTTATTTAGAGTTATATTATAAAATTTAATCGTTGAAAAATAAATCATAAACAATCCTGATAAGAAATAATATTCTAACATAATTTATTTACTACTTTGGAAAATTTTCAATCATAAGAAACATAAAATAGTAACTTAAAATGAATCATTAATTACAGTTAAAAAAATTATAATAATAATATAACCTTTAAAATGGGTATAATTTATAACTATAAATATAAATTGGATCATAACCTCAAACAATTCTCCGTGAAAACAATATTGGGACCAAAAACCCTTATTGCTTTAGTAATCTTGAAAGAAAAACCTCATGAAAGTTATAAACTTATGTAGATTTTTAAATCCCAATATTTTCTAGTAGAAACATTATAAAATAAATTCATCGGTAGTATATACCCCAAACACAGAAAATAATTTTTGAATATTACATATGTCTCAAAAAAATAAAAGCGAGATGAGAAATTCTCTTACCTCAAGTTTGACTTGCATAGAATGTTCTCTAACCTCATGTATAATACATTTTTTTTATAATTCTATAAAAACTAACATACATTTTATAATATAATATATTATACATTTATAACATTTTAATTCCCATTTTAAAAATTCCTTCATAAAATCATCAATTTCAGGTGTTGATTGTTTTGAATTTCACAAGAAATTCGGTTTTGTAGTTTCTATCCTTGTACATTGATCATCATTCCATCCTCTCAAATTTTTTTACCATGATATAAATATCATATATGTTATTTATATTTATATATGTAATTATAGTGATAAAAAATGTACAGAGATATAAAAACGAAGTACACCATTCATGGAGATGGTATGTCGTACATACACAAAAACTATGTTTTCAGTTTTTGACGGATGAAACAAAATAAGTGTAAATAATAAATAAAATTTATAGAATAAATATTATATCATATATATCAAATATTTTAATTAAATATATCCTTATCACTATCCATGTAATGATTAAGTGAAAAAATGAATCACATCATGTCATGGAGGTGGTAGTCCACACGTACACACGAGTGATATTATGATTTTCCAACTGATTAGAAGGTACACAGGTAGATATGATATTATAATTATATAAGAATAATTATTTAGTTAATATATTAAATATTAATTAATTACATATTAATAACCATCTATATAAAATTATGATGACAAATGAATCACACTGCTTCATGCAGACGGTAAGTCGTACATACACAGAAGTGATGTTTTCACTTTTCATAGGATGGAAAAGGGATGTAAAATGGTTATCCTACAATCATATAAAAATGTAAGTATATTTTTGATTCTATATTTTTTATATTAGTACGGGTAGAATATATTTATATGATGTAGAAAAAGAAATAAATTTGAAAGAGTCGGTAAAGATGATTACCTCTTATTTCGTAGACTTACTTTAGATATCCCCTTAAGGGTCCTAGGGTTGGTATTTTGAGAAGAAATAAAAATATATAACAAGTATAATTATTTTTAGAAGATAAATGGGTAGGGAGTTTTAAGATATATAGTTCAATGTGGTATAAAAAAAGTGATAATGGGTTCCCTTTTATAAGTGAAGGGATGGACACTGATGGAATTTCTTCAGAGATTAATAATATAATTAGCTCGTTCTCAATAAAAACACTTATAAATAGACATATATTAAACTAAAAATATTTTTTGGTCTAAATAGAATCAAATAATGAAATATTTATAGGTCTTGGTGTCATTTT
Source organism: Viscum album (assembly GCA_963277665.1). Lineage (NCBI taxonomy): Eukaryota > Viridiplantae > Streptophyta > Magnoliopsida > Santalales > Viscaceae > Viscum > Viscum album. Next base: position 1,687,294,411 of record OY728147.1, on the reverse strand, counting down.
ATACATTATCGTTTGGTTTAACCCCATTTGTAAACCAATTTTAACCATAACTACGATAATGACTTTTTCAATATTTAATGGTTATAATTTTTATTGAAAGGTAAAAATTATATAATAAATGTCCAATGGATAACATTTGGACCATATATCTTCAAAATTGTATTCTTAAATGTTTTTTAGGATTTTTAAATAATTTAATAAAATATTATTCCAATAAAATTTCATTAAATTAATTTTTTTACAACATTAATTTAATTTGACATTAATGACACCAAGAAAAAAATGGAATTAGATTATAATATTTAAAAAATCATTAATATTTCATATTTATATATTTTTTAAACTCAATATTTGATAAAAATTAAATTATTTTTAATATTTTTAAAATCATTAATTTTATTTCTCAATTAATTGAATTAATACAATGTTAGTGTTGCATAAGAATTAAAACTAATTATTTAATAAATGATAATTAAAAATTAATTATTATGATGAAAAACTAATTTTTATTCTAAATAAAAATTTTAACCAAACTTATCTTATTTTTATCCTTATCTAAAATTTTTATAGACATTAAAGTCAAGAGAGTGACATTTTGAATTTATCCTATTCTTAAAATAATATAAAGGTCATAGTCAAAGAAAAATGACACTAATTGACCATTTATTAAATAATTGTATATAAATGAAGAAATAACCCCATAAAATAGGATAAATTATAGTTTTATGTTGATTTTGAGACCTTATCAGTGGTTTTTAATCATATTTTACCCATATTACCCTTACTCTAGTTATAAATATTTATCGAGTTTACTATTATAATAACCAAAAATAAAAGGGACCTATTTTCCAAATTTAAACATATTAATTAAAAATATGCTATCTATTTTTCATGATTCAATATCAAGAAGTGGAATAAATTAATTAAACTTAAAAACAAAAAAATTAATGAAAAAGAGTTTTAAAAAAAATTTATTTCTAAATATAAAAATATTTTTATATAAAATTCAACAATAAAATTAATTAAAATGAATTTAATTGGATTATTAATTATATAATATAACTAATTTTATTTTTAATACTTTTTAAAAACAAAATGGAAATTTTATATTCTTGAAAAAAACAGTTTTTAATAATAATCAGTATTTTCCATTATTTACTGGATAATCAAACTTTTTAGAAAAATAACTAAAACTCAAAATAATATAATCTTCATGTAATGATTTAAAAAATTATTTTAATTTCATAGAATAAATTTTATATAATTATAAAAAAATAAATATAATACTTTTTCAAAAAAACCAATAAAATTCAATTATGGAAGAGTTTATTTTTGAAGAATAATATTACTTTACTAAAAAATGAATCCTTATTTCTCAATAAGTAATATATAAATATTTATTGTGTAGGACCTTTGTAAATATATTTCATAATTTGAATATTACAATTCATACCCCCTAATTCAGAGACAATGTTATAATGGTAATATTTAAATAATAATATTTAATGGCTCTTTTATGTTTAGTGTTGTATGTCGTATACTCTATCAAACATAATAATAATATTTTAAAATATTAGGGTGTTAAATTATGCTCCATTTTAATAATTGTTTCATCATAGATTAATTTTTCTCAATAATCAATGGTTCTATATTTGAGAATTCATTTATAGAAAAGCAACATCGTTAAACAGGTTAATAAAACTTGCTCTTTATAAGGGGGAAAGGGAAATAATATGGTCATTTTTAATAACACATAAATAGGTTTAATAATAGAAGAAACTACTCGGAAGTAAAAATATAAAAATGAAGGAAAAATTAACATCTAAATAATGATGTTGAGTGACAGAAAACCTTAATCACAAGAAATTTAATGATCACATGAAAGTTATTAACCACAAAAACATAAATCAATAAGCTATGAAAAAACCATTGATTCATCAAAAATGTTTGTAAAAGGATTTATTTGTTTGTTTCAATATCCCTTATATATATTTTTGTAATTAATTTACCATTTAGACTAAAAAATAATCAAATATACATTTTTACAAGTAGAATTTTATTCATTAATCAATTTCCTCTACAAACACATCCTTTTCTCCAAATGATGAGTATTCAAGGTGAATTGTTTAGGCATGGAGCACTAAAATAAATTTCATAATCTATAAAATGATATTAAGATATTGATCATATCATTAAATGTTAACCAAAACTAAATGATTAGTTCAATTTAAGATAATATATGAAGTGTATAAAACTTCGAATTTACCTCTAAAATTTCCATAATAACAAAATAAATTTCACATACGTCATTTCATTAATAAACCTATATCCAAATAACCTTAATAAACTCAAAATTAAATAATGATTTAACCTCAATGGTGATCTCATACATTTTATATTACATCCTCAAATATTTAATTCTTTTCTTCTTAAATATGAATTCATGTTAAATTACATGTTAAACCTAAGGGTTAAATGTTTCTCCAACTAATGAATATTGTCCAAAAATCACTTAATCACCATAAAAAATCATATAATGTAGTAAAATACAATAAAATATCAAGAATATATTTTGGATACTAACCTAGAAGGTGATCCTTATCTTGAAAATAAATAAATATGAAAATATTTCATTGTTAATGAATCACTTTTCTTCCATCAAGATTATATATATCTCATCATTTAGTATACCATAATTAACTGGAAATAAATTCATATAATAACCAAAAGAGATATCTAAATCTCAGTAGATTGCTCTTAATAAAACCTAATAAAAGTTACAAATCACTAAAAAAATCCCATTTCTTAAGACTTTAAAATGGGAATCTAGGATTTTGATCTTATGATCAACATTAAAACTATAAACCCATGATGGTATCCATAACTCTTTATTCATCCTCACATGGAAATATATATGATTCCAAAAATTAGAAAAATACTTATTAATAAAATAAAACCATACACTATAAAATATATTTCATAAATACAAAAGTACTACAAACTCCTTCAAAGATAACATAAACCATTTTTTTATAAAATCACTAATGAGTTAAAAGGTCCCCAATACTATCCCATTTTGTTCATCAATGTTAATCACCTATTTATCCCAACTAAACATTATAACATTAACATATTAGGAACCCAATATTTTATGAACTATATATTTTTAAAAATCAATTTAATTTCTATGATAACTTGTACTAAATGTAACATCAAATTTAAATAAATTACGATATATAATTAAAATATTATTTTGTTACCATTATAACATAGCCATTAAATTAGACAGTATAAATAGGATAAAATGATTTATGGGATTTATAAAAATATTCCACTGAATATAAATTCATTGATTAATTATTAAGAAATAATCATTCATTTTTAGAAGTTATATTATGTTTGAAAGAATAAATTTCCTTCAAAATAAATTTTATCATTTTTTTGAGTAAATAACATATTAATTTTTGGAAATTTTTAAAATATTATTTCATAAAACTAACAAAAATTTTGAAATTATAATTTAAAAAATAGCTTAGGGAGAATTTTTGATAATTTTTTGAATGGATTGATATTGAAGTGAATAGTGAAAAACATTTGTTTTTATTGAAAACTATATTTTTTCAAGTATGTAAAAATTAAAATTTTTGTATTAAAATGGTTTCAGAGTTAAATTAGTTATCTTTAATTTTTTAAAATTAAATTATGTTTATTGTAATAAATTTTAGGTTTAAATTTAGTACAAAAAAAATTTATACGTGAAATATATTTTACTGTTAACAATTTTAGACACATAATGTGTTTTTATCATAAAAAATTCAAATATTAAATTTAGGTTAATTAGTTTAATAAAATATAAATATAATAAATTCAATAAAATTTTTTAAACATCTATATTATATTGTTACTATTCTTGAGGTATAAATAAATCTTGTTTATGTGCTTAAATTTGTATTTTTCTAAAATCAGTTTTCATCTTATTTTTTGAACTTATTTTAAAATTAAATTATACCAATTATAGGTATTTAATTTGAATAAATATATTATTTATTTTTAGTTAGGACATTTTTTTTAAATATGAGCTTTTTATTTTTTTCAATATGGTTAGTAACCATGATAAATTTTACCACCTGAATAATGGGAAATCAGGTCAATATATGTTGAAACTGAGTGATAAGACCATAATTTTAAACCCTAATTCTTATTGGATGAATTTAATTAAACAATTATCACTATATCCTATAAATTAAATTGATTAATGGATACATATCGAGGAAAATGAATAATATAATATTTAAATCAAATAATGTTACCAAATTCCATTCTCTTAGTTTTAAATATCTTATATGTGTCCATGTAGATACAAAAGAAATTTATGAATAGATATAAATATTTGTTTTTATACTAATAAAATTATTTTCATCATAATTTTTTTTTATATAATTTGTATATATTAAATAATGTCCTAAAATACTTATGCAAAAATGATGATATATTTCTTCAATTAATAAAAAAAATTAATAAATGATTTTAAAAATATTAAAAGAAATATAATTGGTGTATTTTTATGTGTTAAATATATTTTTTAGATTAATATGACTTAATATTTTTATTTCATAGGATTAGATTCTAATTTAAATTTTTATTTAGGTATTTTAAGCCAAATTAAATGAATAGTGTCTAGATTTGTGATAACAATATTTTATGAAATTAATATTTTATGAAATTGCTAGAAATTACAAAAATTTTAAAATTAGAAAATAGGGACAATATGGGGTTTAAAATTTCCTCCATTACCCATTTATTTTCCATTTTTAACCATTATTATTGAGAATTACATTAATATATTTTAATCTTGAAAGAAATTTCAAGGGTGGCCCTCCCCTCAGTTTTTAAAGGATACCCCTCATTTGTCTCATTTATACAACTTTAAGACTTATATCTCAACCAAAATATAAATATTTATCTTCCAAAAATCTCTACACACTTTCGATAGTTTATTTTATTCCCAAAATACATACCATAGATCCCTTAAGAGAAGATACAAATGAGTTATTTCAAATTTGAGGTAATCACCTTAACCGATCAATTTTTATCATACGTTAACATACTATAAATCTATTATATTATTCATAAAATAATAAATTCTTTAATATAAATATAATGAAAAATAATTATTGTTCTGAAATCACCTTTATTCACCCTCTTTCCATCAAATTGGAAGTGAAAATATCACTCATCTATACGTATAGCATCCCATCTCCACAAAACGTTTTAATTAATTTCTCATCACCATATTTTAGGTATGGGTATTATAATGGGTTTAATGTTTAAATATCATGATCAAAAAATAATTACAATTTTTTAATTATAATATCATATCAACCATTTTACCTTTCAAACCCTTGGAAAATGATAATTTTGATCGTGCATACGTGTGGCTACCACCTCCACGAAGTAATTTCATTAATTTTTCATTTATTTAATTGGATGGGAATAAAAATATATTTAATGAATAAATATTAAATATATGATATAATAGATATTGTTTAATGATTTTTTATTATTTACATTTATTTCATTCCATTCATTGAAAAATAGAAACAACGTTTTTCCATAGGTACGACTTAATGTCTCCATGAATGGTATAATTAATTTTTATATCTCTATATTTTATGAATTAATATAAACATGTATATAATGAATATATATGATATTTATGTCATGATTAAAGTTCTGTATATTATGGAACCATGATTAAAATATAACGACCAAGACTACTAAACCATAATATACTAGAAAAACGTAGCATATATCTCCAGGAACATTGATTTTAATAATGAAGTGTTAAAAAATAGGAGATAAAAGGTTATAAATAAATCATATAGTGTGTAATATATATAATTATGGTTATATAATATATTTATAAGAAATATATATTTATTATACAATAGTTTTGAATGCATATGAATGATGTTATACCTAAGGTAAGATATTTTTATCACACTTTAATTTCCATGGGACACATACCATTTTCACAACTTTTTTATTTTTGTGGTGTATATAATACCCATGAATATATTTTTTATTATTTTTTTTGGAAATTTTTTGGGATATAAATATCCATATTAGGTTATTATTTATGGGTTTTATAGTTCAAATGTTAACGAAACAGTAAGGGTTTTATGTCACAATCTTATCATTTATCTAGATTGCTTATGATTTAGTTTAAGATAATAAAATATTTTTATTTACCTATCAATAAGCTTGTGAATTTTATTATCCTAGATTAATTTCATGAAAAAATATATTTTTTTAGTTTCATTTTCCTCACCTTAATTTCTTAAAATAATGAAAATATTTTTAATAAAAATCAACTTTATTTGTTTCTTTAGTGAAAAAACTACTCTCTTCAATATCTATGTTTTAAAAACATTATTTAAAGAATTTTTTTACTATTATAAAATTATTTTTTAAATTCATTTTTACCATTTTTGACTCTTTACAAAATGGTTTAATATGAATCTTTTTATTGTTTTCTGAATGATGTACTTTTGTACTTTTTACAAATATGTGAAATTAATGTTTTATTTTAAATTATATTGCATGATGGTAGTTTCCTACAATACCGGCCAATAAATAATTTGAGGATTACATTAAATGTTTAAAATGTTATTTTAGAGAAATTTTTCCCATTATATTTTAAAATTTGATTTATATTTTAATGTAGTGATTTCAAAATTGAATGTTTATTTTCCTCAATAATTTCATTAGAGATCTTTTTATGGAATTTATATTCAACAATGAAGAAACTTTGGTTTTACATATGTTTTACTGGGGATATGATCCAATGGTACCATCCATGTTATTTCTATGTATGGTTTAAAAATATTATTATGAGATGTTTATAAAACCCATTTCTTTTCCATGGGTTATACTATGTTGAAATCTTTATAAAGCCATTATCTTTTTCATGGGAAATGATACGATGAATGTTTAAAGATATTTTGGAAAACATATATTTTATTTTCATTTTGTGGTTGGTGGGACAAATTTCACCCTCCAATTCATTGGTAAAATATTTATATCTCACTAGATAAACATTACTAGAATGGGGAGTGATCCCAGTTCAGTAAGAGACTTTATCCACCATGATAGTCATGAGAGTGAACCATGACTACGATGTTGGTTTGGATAGTGAACTCAACCCACTATGTTAGTCCTGGGAGTTAAAATTTACTATTAGAATGGTTTCTGGAGTGAACCTATTCAATTATTATAGTATTATAAATGAGCCTTGAGTGCTAATTAAATGATTTTCTATACTAATGTGTATGACTCAATTACATTTCTTATAACAATTTTATACTTCTGTGGATTATTTTCTCTGATTTATTTTGGATTCTTGAGTTATGAATTTCCAGGATTCATTTCATGAATCAAGATAATGATATATGATATACAGGGTATGACTTTCAATATTCATTCCTATGTTCTCATACCATTATGTTCATGTAATGATCATGTGATAATTGATATATACCTTGTTAAACCTTATTAATCATCTTATATCACCCTCCTTTATGTTTTATTTCCATATGTTATGATGAAAGGTACAATTTATGATAGGTTTAGGAAGGGTTCTAGTTATGAAGAACATAGTGGGAGACAATGTTAATCTTTTATGAACCTGTTTTTATGTCTCTAAGTATCTAAAGGTAGTATAACTATACGATTTTGGTGTGGATCATTATATTATGTTATGAATATTCATATATTAAGATGTGATATCTATTTATGAAATGTATAGGTCTCCATAGTTTATATTAGAGAAAGGTTTAGTTATCCTTTGAAAACTAGGATGGTAAATATATAGTGAGAAACCAAGGGATAATTCTAAATGTTTGATAACATCCAAAAGTTTTGGCAATGACCATGATTTACCTATGTAAAATTTATGTTTTCATAGTAGAAGGTGTAAGGATTTAGATATAATATTAGTGATATTTCATGATTATGTGGTTTTCCACTATGATTATTATTACTTTCATAATTCCTTTTATTTTTAGTTGAGGCTTGGAAACTAAATAAATTATATTAATGATGAATGTGATGGAAAATGAAATTATTGTACTCCTGAGAAACCAAATGTTATGGGATATGGGATGTAAAATATTGTTTCTATAATCAATAGAAACTATCAAGATATGATTAATATTGTAATTCAAAATAAGAAAAGGAAGAAACAATGTTTTCTTTCAGTCCTTCATGTGGAAATGTTCACATTCTTTTAGAGGTTCAGCTGATCCAATAGTTTTTGAGAAATGGATCAGTAACATTGAAAATATATTTTCTATTCTACAAATTTTGACATGAAAAATCCATTTTTGATGTCAATCATTTAGATGGATAAATGGATTAGTGGTGAAATTTTATGAAGAATATTATGAAATAAGAATAAATTGAATCCATGTAGTGGGATGAGTTTAAGATTCTATTTTTAATAAGTAATTTCCTAGTATTCTTCATAAGAAATTGGATAAGTAATTCCTTAATCTAATATAGAAGGATGGTGAATCTGTTGGAACATATGAGGTAAATTGTACAATACTTGGGAGGTATGATTCTGGTATTATCGTCCATACCAAAAGTAAGTGTAGTGGTCTATGACTTTCTGCTTGGATACTTTTCTAGTTTTTTTGGTCAGAGTTGTTTGAGGGGGTTCTGGTAGTTTTCGGTGGATGTTAGAGCTACAACAAAACTGGGGAAGGAAGTTTATGTTGTGTAAGTGGAATAAACTATGTGAAGTGGTGGTTCATAACTTAAATCACCAGCTAGTTAATAGATTATACACATCTAAGGGTGAATCTGTGAGATTAATTACACATCATATAATGGAGATTGATGAAATGTAATAAATAATAGTTGAGACGATATATTTTTTTTTAGAAAATCTGAAATTTTTTGAATAACCGAGGATTGAACATCTTCAAAAATTTACACGTTGTGAAACTAGATGGATTCCAGGTATTGAATCTTTTTATCAGATGGAATTTTATTCATTTGGATGAACGCTCACTCCCTCTCTCATTTTTGTGGAAATCTAGGCATCCTAAGGATACCTTTTATACCTATTATCCCTTGCTTCGATCCATCAGTTCCAGTGGTTGTGCATTGGAAACCAGTGGTGAGACCTTCCTTCTTCTCGATTTGTTTCTTCATGTTATTTTCATAGGGATTCTTTGTGACGATTCTGTTTTGGTTTTGTGTGTGAGTTTGTAAAATATTTCATGACCCATGGGTGTGGTGTAGTTTGGTTTCCAGTTTCTCATGGTGGGATTGTGCTTTTTTGGTGTTTCTTCTTCACCCTGTGGTCTGCAGTGAGTTGAAAAAGATTCTTTGATGTAGGAAATCCCAAATTCCTCTTTATTTAGTACCATATGGGAGGGATTTTATTCTTTTTATCTATAGTATATGGTTGTGATGGATTAATCAAATATAGATAAATACTTATTAGAAATTAAAGTGAGAAAAGAGTGATGATTCACATTTTTTATGTTTTTCTTAATATTATGGATTGTAAGATCTTTATTTCCCATATAAAATTGTTTCCATTAGAGGAATTTTTCTCACTTGATGATATGTGTTGTGACTGATGTGTCTACTATGATTTTGGTGATATCACCCAGAAATTGAAATTGGCTAACCACTTATATTTTTTAGTCAAATGGATTCCCAAGAATAGTGAATTCAGTGATAACACCCCTAAAATAATGTGAAATGTGATAAAATTCCTTTTGTTAAATATGTTAAATGATTTATCATGTGTTGTGACTTGTGACCAAGACTTTAGGGTGTAGATTTCTATTTATGATGTTCTATGAAATTGATTTATGGATAGGTAATGTGATACTGATGGTTGTTTGGCATTGTTTTTGGGGTGGTGAGGTGGATGATGTATTCTATGATTTTGGGGTAGCAAGGTTATGGTTGTTTGGTTTTGATTTTGGGAAAGGGAGGTAGTATCTTGGCTATGATTTTGGGGTCTCATAGTGGTGATTTTTTTCCATAATTCTTGGTAAGTGAGGTGATGGAATGATGGGGATGATGAGCCACTTGTGATGTGTGGTTTTTTTGAGCAAGATGTCCGGGTAGTGATGGAATAACCTACTAAATAATGATTGAAATCTATGGGATTTGGGTTTAGTTAATGGGATGTAAATAATAGGCTATGTGGTTAAATTTGGATGTCACTTATTAATGAAATTAAAGGGTTGGATAATGGAATTTGTTGGGGGTGTGATGCTGGTTGTGGTTTGTGTAGGGTTATACATTTAGTGGTAGGAGTGAAATTGGGGTTAATGTGATTTGGTTAGTTAGTTTTTGAGAATGAGTTGGTTGGGATTGTGTGTGTCTATATATATCTACTTGTATAATCCTTTGCATTTCTGTATTCACCCACCAATTTCAAGCACTATGTAATGACAACCACATAGTTAGATTGAGGGTGTTTTTACTAACATCCCGATGAGGAGGATGGATTGTTGGATTCCCACTCTTTCCGTCCATCTCTTCCCAGTGAGGTAGGTATTGAATATGCTATAATGGATGGAGGCCTCTTAGTTAATTATATAGTGGTTGTGATAATATATGTGTCTTTAAGCTAGATATAATGTAACCCAGGTATTTTTGATTGAGATGACCTTTGACCACACTTATGGGGTGGTTTATAGTGGGGGTTATTCATGGTACGAGGAGGGAACGAGTTTTATGTAATTCATGTTCACGATAGCCTACTAATCTAGTTATGGAAGTTGTTGTGATGTGATGGAATAGGAGTCTTTGGGAAAGATATGATGTGACTGTTCTTGTGGGATGATGGCCCTGGTGTGTGTGGGTTATGTGATGTGACCATGCTTGTGGGGTTTTGGACTAGTTGTCTGTGAATGTGATGTGATGTGACCATTCTTTTGGAGCATTGGTATACGTTATTTGGAGGTGATGGGAGTGTCCGGACATTTAGTGTTGGGGTGTAAGGGCATAAAATCAGTGGGAAAGTGTTGAGGGGTACCATTTATAGATATGATTCATATTATTATATTGTATTTGTGTTGAATTTGATAGTGAGAATGATTTAGTGGGGTTTGGTAATGATTATTGACCTGTTTAGTTGTTGTTGGTACCACCTTTTACTCACAAGTGCATTAGTATTCTTCATTCAAATGTGCATGATAAACTTTTGTTTTCCTACTGATTATACATGTATGTTCACCCTATGTATATAAACTATTTTTAGGCTTCTAAGAGGACTACACAGACCATTCTAGACCTTACCAAATCAGAACTTTGGAAAAATACTATGTCGCTTCTTTATCTTTTCTTTTAGGTAGTTACTTTTGGATACTTTTATCTATAACATTATTATTTATTAATGCATTTGGGATGGTTTGGGGTTCTTTTTATATTATGTCATGGAGTTGTTTGTGAATGATTCATCTTATCACCAAATCTTATATTATTATAGAGGTTATTGAATCCCATGTCATGTAATTTTTATACCCTTGTTTCCATTCTCCATCCCCAGGCCTACTAAAGGTGGGACACAAGGTTCATTATCTCTATCCACTAACTAAGGTATCTTTGGAGGTATGGTGCCATGATTTATTGGTATCAAAGGTGATAAAAAATATATAGGATGAATATTGGAGTTAGTCATATTGAATATTATATAGGATGGTATAGAAACAATTCCATTTGACCTTGGTTTTTTATACAAGCTAGGGAGACTAGCTAGGACATGATATTTTAGGACCCCCGGTGATCTAGTGAATAGAATCTAAGTTTATTTAATGACTAGTTTGGGTGGACTTATTTGTAGGGTAGATACCTAGGAGATGTGCATGCATCCTGATGACTTGTGTTATTGTTTGAATTGGTAATTTTTGGGAAGTTAAAAATGAATAAATTTAATTAAAATTAATCTTAATAAAATTATAATGTACATGTGATTAAGAAATATTTTATCCTCTTTCATCTATATATCTTATTCATCATTGACATGTGTCTTGGGATGTTTAGGTTTAGTAGTCCAATCATATTGATTACTGAAGGGTTGATCTCATTGAGGATGATGAACATCGGAGGAAGAAGTTTCAGGGTTTCTAGAGGTAGGATTTTGGGAAGTACAAGAGTAGTGTTTCATATACAGAGATAGAGAGATGTCAAGAGGATCTTAAGATCACTTTTATTTTTCTCCTAGCCATGGTGGGATAATGAGTCCCTATGTTAGTTAGTCAGATGTGAAAAAACTTTTCATTAGCAGTGGACAATATATCTAGGAGAGGAGATGGAGGAAGATGTTTCATGGGAAAACTTTTAAGAAGATTCTGGGAAGGGTTACATTCTTGAACCATGAACGAACTGAAGGGATAAGAGATTATTTTTCTCATGTAGGAGAGTATGTTAGTATAGGAGATATGAATCGAGTTCAAATATCTTCAATGTTTTCGCCAAATTTTTTTCTAGATGATAAGTCTCATGAAATATGTCTTGTGGAGGTACTCCATCCTTCTATACAGTATACAATTAGTATTTTACATTTATAACATATATAGGGGTTGAAAAGAAGGTTAAACTTGGTAGTTTACCTTCCATGCTTCAGGGGATAATGGTTTTCTTACTCTTCCTAAGGTATTTTTTGAAGCATTTTTTAGTTATGGGGTTCATGGCCATTATTAGAACTAGTGAATGATGGTTCTTTGATCTTATTTTGGTGTAGGTGGAATGGTTCAACACCAGCCTCAGTAGAAGTTTCTAGTGATACCATTTCATAATCAGAGGAAGAAGTCTTATTCTTTGTGAAAGGGATATAGAGTGGGTAGAGGCCGACCCAAGGACGCTATTCATTTTCAGGGACCTTAACTTGAGCATGGTCATTAAGGTGGTCATTAGAAGACAGGTAGAGGAGTTGGGCATGGTAAATTGCCCACAGTGGTTATATCAGTTCCAGAGGGTCCATAGATTATCATAGGTAGTTCCAGTTTTTTTTAATACCCTTTTTTCTGACTTGTTTGATTTAAGATATTCAAACTAATTTTTTCCACCTTCTATAGTATGTCCTTTGTGAATAGACGTTGAGAGGATTCCTATGCATGTGGTCTTGACTATGCCAATCAGAGTCCAGAATAACTTATTTGATGTGTGTCATGGGTTTTGACTGGTGGTGAAGTCACATCAGCCCCATGGGGTTCTTTTCTTACTATAGATGTCTATATACAATGTTATTATGAACATAGGAAAGTTATATTACATACATTTTGTTATAAAATACTTATAGAAGAGATTTGTTTCTCAGATATGGATGGCCCATATGTGGTTTTCATTAGAGAGAAGGGTTTTTAGGTGGGAAGTTGGTGTGTGGAGACCCTTATTTATTTTATTATTGTGTTTTCAGTAGAATATGTCGACATTGGGATAGTGGAGGTCTCTAGGGTTACAAGGTAGTGGATATATGTTTTACCTAAAGAGGTTGTGATGCTTCCCCCTCAATGTGATGTTGATTTTTCAATACACATACTACTTGGTGCTTTTGTAATTCCAATGGATCCTTATCACAGGTCACCTTCTGAGTTATGGGAGTTGATGATTCAAATAGATTATCTAATGAAAAAGGGTTTTATCTATCCCATTGTGTCATTGTGGGGCGATCCAATGTTGTTTTCAAAGAATGAATATGACAGTCTAAGGATGTTCATAGACTACCAACGATTTAATTAGGTTATGGTCAAGAACCATTAACCTCTTCCAAGGATTGACATTCTTTTCAACATTTTGGGAGGGGTGAGTTAGTTTTATATGATCAATCTATGGTATGGATATCACCGGTTGAGGGTGTAGGTGGGAGATATCACCAAACAACCTTCATATGCAGGTATGGTCACTTCAAGTATGTATTCATGATGTTATGTGTTATGACCACACTAGATGAGTTCATGGATATTATAAACTTCTTGTACCATGATTTCCTAGACAGGTTTGTCATCGTACTCCTTGATGACATATTGATAAACATTTAGTCAGAGGAGGAGCAAGTTGATCTTCTCATAGATGTATTGTATGTTCTTTGACATAACTATCTCAATGAAATGTTTTGCAAATGTATATTTTGGAAATGAGAGGTGAATTTCCATGAAAATTTTGTGCCTCATTAGGGTGTGGATGTGGACTCATCAATGAACAAGGAAGTTTTTTATTGTGAGGAACCCAAGAACGTGGAAGAGGCTCATAATTTTCTTAGTCTTACAGGCTTTTATTGAATGTTTGTGCCCAATTTCTCTCAAGGTGTACCCCTATTGTTGAAATTGATATTAAGGAAGAAGATTTTTTGTGGACTAGTCCACACCAGGAAGTGTTTGTTTACCCAAAGGTGATGGTGGACTGTGTTCCAGTGTTTCATTTTCTTGATGAGGGTGTACTATTTAAGGGGTTTTGTGGAAATTCATATTTGGGATTTGGATGTGTGTTATTTCTGTATAGGGTAGTGATCTCTTATGGGTATAGGATATTAAATCCTCTATATAATAACTATGAAACCCATGATATAGAGTTAGTGTTAGTTGTATTTGTGCTAAATTTGTGGAGACATTACATTATTTTTGAGATACTTCTTATCTTCATGGATTATAAGAGTTTGATGTATATGTTTTCTAGGCCTGATATGAATTTTTGGTAGTCAAGGTGGATGAAGTTTTTATAGGATTGTGATATTTAGATATACTAAACCTTAGGAAAAGAGAATATTGTGGCATATGATTTGAGAATTAATTCAAGGAAGGATGTTTTTCGGAAGTCTAGGGATGTTTGAAGAGCCATAGAGGAGTTGGAAGAATCATGAATAGATTCAAGGGTGGATAATGGTAGAGGGTATATTTTATCATATGATGGTGAATTCTTATCTAATGAAGTTGGTGGAGGAGTCTTAATGGGGAGAAACCGAGATTGAGGTGATGTGTGATCATGTTGGCCATGATGATTCTCTAGAGGGATGGCCGAAGGATGGTCAGAACTAAATATTTTTTCAGGGGAGGTTGTCTATTCTCGTAGTGATTCATGATGAAGTACTTCATGAGTTTCATATTTTTTTTTGGTACACCAAAGAGTATCAAATATGTTCCATTGATCTAGGATATATTATTTGTGGACCGAGAGAAAATGGTTGGTAGTAGATCTTATAGAGAGGTGTTCAGTTTTCTAGTTGGTAAAGAGAGAGAATCATTTTCTTGTAGAATTGTTTCATTCTTTTGTGGTTCCTAAGTGGAAATGGGATGGATTTATATGGATTTTGTCACACTGATACCTCGAGATTAGGGAGGATATGATTCTATCTCGCTGGTGATGGATTGGTTGAATTAATTGGCCCACTTTTTAGCGATTAAAGTGTAATGCATAGTGGATGATTTGGCTAAGTTGTATCTGGATGAGGTGGTGAAGTTTTATGGATTTCCAAGTCCCATTTTCTTGAATCGGGATGCATGTTTTACCTTGAGAGTTTGAAGGGGATTACAAAATCTTTTTGGTACTTTGTTATGCCTCAAAACTACTTTCCAACCTGATAAGGATGGGCATATGGAGAAGATCATCCAGATGTTAGAGGATATATTGTGGGTGTGATTCATGGACTTTGGTGGATCATGGGTACAAAACCTTCATTCGGTTGAGTTTTTGTAAAATAATAGCTATCACTTGTCTATTTGTATAGCTCCTTTTGAATTTTTTTTGGAAAATATGTTGTTTTCCATTCTATTGGATGAAGGTTGTGAAAGAAATAGTTCTTGTACTTGATGTGGTGTAGAGTATGATATATAAGGTTCATCTTGTTCATGAGAAGATAAAACAATTATAGGTCTAGAATAATTCTTTTTTATATTATGGGTGGAGGCCCTTGGTTTTCCAGGATTGGGAACATGTGTCCTTAATGGTTTTCCCTTGATGTGGGAAGAAGAGGTTTAGATGGGGGAGTAAGATTTATCCCAGGTTTATTGGGCACTTTGAGGTTTTGGGGTGAGTAGGTGAGGTGGTGTATCGGCTGGCATTATCATTCCAGCCAGTGGGAAACCAAGAAATATTCTATATCTCTCAGATTCATCAATATCTTCACAATGACTCCAATTTCATTTAATAGGGAGAGTTAGACATTTAGGATGTTGTGATGCATATGGAATGTCCAATAGAGATCCAAGATTTTTATTAGAAATTATAATGAAGAAGAACCATTCCTTTGATTTTTGTGTTGTGTAGATATGGGTTCATGGAGGATGGTTCTTGGGAATTTTATATATATATATATATATATATATTCCTAGTAACCAGAGTTATTTTGAGTGTTTTTCACGCTATTTTTCTTGTGATTTTTTGTTTGGATCATTATGTTCTAGGTGATTTTCTAATTTTCTTAATGTTGAGATATATTATGTTTGATAAAATTATGACTTAAAAAAAGGGAAGGACCTGAATCTTAATTGATTCACATTAACTGTGATGTGATTAAAACTATTTGGGTGCATCTATTCCACCCAGGGTTGATAGTATCTTGACATGTAAGACGGAATTCCCTAATTTGTATGTTTGGGGCAGTGCAGTTTGTTGGTTGCAACAATTATTGGTTTGGGACATATACAGGTTGGATGTTTGAGGTGATATGAATATAAGGTGATGAGATTTTGTGAGGTGTTTTGGCCATTTGGTTGGTCATGTTTGGATGGTGGTATAATTTTAGGTATGACAAGATCCTTGAGATGTATACCATGGAGTGGTTGTTCGACACCCCCTTCATTTTGGTCTTCATTTTGGATTCTTAAGGGTGAGAATCATTTAATAGGTGTATAATTTAATGGTAACTGACTTTATGGACCAATAATTTTATATTTTTTTGTGGTTGGAGGTGTTCAGGGGAGGATTTGAGAGTTTTCGATAGAGGTCAGAGATCCCACAAAACTGTTGTAGGAAATTCATGTCATGTAAGTGGAATATGCAACATGAAATGGTGGTTTATGGCTTATGTAACAGGATTGTTCAAATAATGGACATGGATAATGGGGAATATATTATAAGTATTACACATCATGCAAGTAGGATTTGAGACATGTAATAAATAAAGGCTAAGGTAACGTGTTTTTCAGATAAATTTGAACATTTTTCAAACCCTGAGAATTATACGCCCTGTAAAATTTACAGGATATGAAACTGATCGGATTTCATGTTTTATATCTTTTTCTAAGACAAAATATAATTCATTAATCTAAATACTCCCTCCCTCTCTCATTTTGGGAGAACGCTAGGCATCTCAATGGGACCTTATAGACCAATTTACCCTTGAATCGATCTATTCGTTCTGGAGGTTGTTTGTTGGTGATCAGTGGTGAGCCCTTCCTTCTTAATGCATAATTTCCTATTATTATTCTCTTGTGGATTCATTGTAGCATTTTTCTTTAGGTTTGGGGTTTGATTTGGGATATGTTTTGATGATTCTTTGGTGTGGTGTAGGTTGATCAATAATTTCTGATGGTGTAGTTGTGGTTTTCATGCGTTTCATCTTCACCTTATTGTGAACAATGAGTTTGAAAAGATTATTTGAGGTATGAAATCACTCTTTTATATTTATTTTGTATCATGTATGAGGGGTTTTATCATGTTCATCTATAATATATGGTTGTGTTGTATTAATCAAATTTAAAAAAAAATTTATATAGAACTTGAAGGGGGGAAATGGGAATGATTATCTTTTTTTATAACTTTTTTATTATTGTTATTTGATGAATTATATGGTTTTGATTCCCCACTAAAAATTGTGTACATTGGGGTATTATTTTGAACGTGATGATATTTATAATGGATATCCTGTTTTTTGTGTTGAATGTGATATCACCCAAAAATGGAAATTGGGTAAGCACTTATATTTTGATAATGAAATTTATTCCCCAAGATTATGAATTGTGTAAAAACACCCCTAAAATAAAAACATTTGATAAAATCTAATTTATTATATCTATAAAATTATCAATGATGTGCTGTGATTTGTTTTTGTGATTGTTTCATAGTGATGCATGTTTATGAGGTGATGTGTGGGTGGGGAATGTGAGGCTAATGTTTATTTGGATGTACTTTTAGGGTGGTGAGGTCGTTAATATTTGGCCATGCTTTTGGGGCGGTGAGGTGGTTGTTGTTTTGGATGTGATTTTTGGGTGACAAGGTGGTTGTTTGTCTGTGATTTTGGGGAAGCGATGTGGTGGTCGTTTGGCCATGCTTTTGCAATGAATTTTGGGTGGTGATGTGGTGGTTGTTTGGTTAAGCTTTTAGGGCATTAAGGTGATGGTATGATGGGGGTGATGACATGTTTGTGATGTGTGGTTACATTATACTAAATCCATGGGTAGTGATAGAATAACTTATTTAATATTGATTTAAATGGATGAATGTTTTGGTTTTGTTAAAGGGATGGAAATAATATTTGAAAAAATAAATGATGGTCTACGTAGTTAAATGTGGATGATTATTATTATGGAAATCAATGGGATGGATAATGTAATTTTTTGGTTGTATGATGTAGCATGTGTATTTTGTGGTGTTATGAGTTTTCTAGTTGCTTTGAATGTGGGGTTATTTTGAGTTGGTTATATATTTGTTGTGAACCAATTGGTTGGGCTTTTGCATGGTGTATATATATATACACTTGTATATTCCATGTGATTTAAATACGCACCCAACTACATCGATCAGTATATGCCAACACTTGCATAGTCATGCAGGGGTAGTTCTTCCAGCAACATAGTGATGAGGATAGATGGATGCTTTCTAATATTGCCCGCACTCTCTTTTAAGTGAGGTTAGTATGGCACAAGCTGTGATGGATGGAGGTATGTTAGTGAATTAGATGGTGTTCATGATGACCCATGTGTATTCAGGAGAGATGTGACATAGCCTTGGTGTTTTTAGGTGAGATGCAATATGAATATAATTGTGGGGTGACTTATGGTGGGTGTTGTGCATGCCATATAGCATTAGGGTGTGAGAGAAAAAAATTAGCGGGAAAGTGGTATGGGGTACACTCTTTCGATATAATTCATATTATGTTATTATATTTGGATTATGTTTTTTGGTGAGCTTGCCTTGGTGAAGTTTATGCTGGATAATTGACGTATTTAGGTCCAGTTGGTTCTGTTGTTTTCTCACGGGTGCATTAGTATTCTTATTCACATGTGCAAGAGAGACTTTAGTTATCCTATTGTGTATACGTGTATAATCACCACATGTATATAAATAGTATTTAGGTTTCAAGGAGGTCTATGTAGACCATGTTGAAAATTACTATCTCAAAAAACATTGGATAGCAATTATGTCGTAACATTATCTTTTCTTCTGGGAATTTACTTTTGGAGTCTTTTATCAATAACAATTTTATTTATACATGCATGTGGCTTGGTTTTGGTTTCTATTTATATTATGTCATGTAGTTTTTTTGTGGATTATTCATCTTATCTTTCGATACTATATTATTATAGAGGCTAATTCCTCCCATATCATGAGATTTGTATACCCTCTGGGGTAATCACCAACTTTGGGCCCACTAAAAGTGGAACTTAGGGGTCATTTTATCTCTCCCCTCATTGTAGTATATTTATTGGGAGGGGGTCATGATAGTTAGCTTGACCAATTATTTAGTGGCTTAAAACTAAGTCTTTAAAGATAGTTATCCACAAGGGACTACATATACAATTAATAAATCATTCAATGTGACATCAAGGTAGATATGGAGATTCGAGAAACCCATCAATATCATGGTTTTGATATGAAAAGAATTATAGAATTCAAAAGAAATTCTGAAACCCATGGAGAGAAGAAGATGAGACTTCCATTATGCTCAATGAGTGGAAAGAGACATGGAGTAAATTATCTTAAGGGAACTTGTATATTATAAAAGTGAGAAATGGAAGGTTATTTGGAAATATCATTCCAAAGTGATGAGAAGATGTTAGATAATTATGTGGATAGAGTGAAAGCACTACTGAATGCACCACTCACACTCTGGTGCAATAAATGCACGAAGTTTGGTAATTATGAGAATTAATGACCTGATCCCTGGGATAATGAGGAAAATAAGAAACAGCCACCTTTGAAGTCAAAGGATTAAGAGAAATACTATGATATCACAACATTTGAAATGAATTGTGATAATTAGTTCACATTTATCCTCTACACCAGGTTTCAGGATGTTTGTTTGAATTCACCCTATAGAAATCTTATTGTTAATCCTTTATTGAAATTTTATGTGTTTTTGAGAATTAAGAAGCTTTCTATATATATATTATAGAATACATAAACCATATTTGATATTCTGAATCAACTTATGATCATATATTAATGCAAGGATGAACCCATACTTCCAATGGCTTTTTTTCAGAGAGGATCTTACTCAAGGAATAAAAGATTTATTATCTTTTGGAGGCATATATGATTTTATTATGACATCATTTTTGGAAATGATTAGGGTATAACCATTTTGTTAAGAGACTTTATGGGTGATTAAAATTATTTCAATATGATAATTTTGTTGACTATGTAAGTATATGTGATTATATCATTCCAATAGTTACGATTCATTTTTGGTCAATTATATTTTAAAGAAGAATTATGGTTAGCTATTTATAGAATGGATTATGTTGAAACATAGATGATTTTGGAAATGTTGTAATATCAATCTTGTTTTGGGTAAATATTTATAGGGATAAGGAATGACTTATGATAGTTATGATTTGTTAAAAAGTTAATTTTAGTACATCGTTCACAAAATTATTTTCCTGAATTTTCATTTATTGGAGTAAGATATGAAGTGTAAATTAATAAAATCATAACCAAAGGATAATATTTGAGAGATAAATTTATTGGGATCTTATCTATATGAGGAAGTGATATCGAAATCTATATCTATTCTACAACACATCAATGCTCCTCAGAGTTGACAGAAATGTTATTCTGATAATCACTAATGTGACCTAGAATTTGAAGTTGGTGAGAATAATTTTATATGAGTTTTTATATAGAATATGGTTATTAGATACAACAATAATGGAAAAATAATCACTAGGTATACTATATTTTTCGATATTATTGATCATGTAGGGATGGTAGATTATCGCCAAACACTTCAATCGAACCACTCTCAAGTTCATGATGTGTTCCATGTATCTCTCCTGATGAAGTACATACATGATCCATCATATGTAGTAAAATCAGAGGTCATAAAAGTAGAAAATTATATTTATTAGGAGTAAAAACCATAAGAATTTTTATTACGTAGAGATAAATCATTACAAAACAATATTAATCACATGGTGAGGGTTCTCTAGAGAAATCCAAATTCTAAAAAGGTACATGATAACCTAAGGAAGTAATGAATCAAATGTATCCTCATTTGTTTTGTATTAGTGCGATGAATTTTTAGGGAGAAATTAAATTTAATGGGGGTATAATATAACAACCCTATATTTTATTAAATATAATTATTTTAAATAGATTTAATTTCTTCGAAATATTATTTTACGCACAACAATCAGTTGAAATGAATAACGATATATTATTAAAATATTATTATGTGACCATTATGACCGAATTGTTAAATTTTTATGTATAAATAAGATTAATTAATTTATGATATTTATAAAAATATCCCTCTCAATATAATATTATTGATTAATTCATAGGAAATACACATTCATTTTTTCACAATGTTAAATTATACTTTTGAAATAGATTTCCTTCAAAATGATTTTTATTGCGTTTTGTGAGAAAATTTTATTTTAAATGTTTAGGACATTTAATTTTTTATATTTCATATAAATAAATATATTTTTGAAATAATAATATAAAAATCATCTTATGGTGAATTTTTTATAATTTTATGAAATGATTGATTTTCTAGTGAATAGTGAAAAATATTGATTTTTATTGAAAACTGTATTTTTGTTTCAAGCGTGTAAAAAGATAAATTTTTTAAATGGTTTTAGAGTTAAATTAATAATATTTAATTTTTTGTAAACAAATTAAGTTCATTAGAATCAATTTTATTTTTGAATTTAGTATTAATAAATATTTATATACGTAAAAAGGCATTTTCTAGAGTAACTATTTTTATACACGAAATGTGTGTTTATTAAAATAAAACTAAATTAATCACTACTGGTGAATTATTTTAATTAAATATAAATATTATATCTTAAATAATTTATTTTAATCATTCTTAAATATTGTTATTATTCAAGGGATAAGAATAAATCTAGTTTTATGCTTAAAAATATTGTTTTTCTAAAAACGGTTTTCATCGCTTTTTGTGAAACTTTTTAAAATTAAATTGTGTCAATTATAATTATTTAATTTAATAAAATTTATTCTATATTTGAAATTATGAGGATAAAATTTGGTAAATATATACCTTTTATTTTTGGTTAATATGATTAGTAACTGTGGTAAAATTTATCACCTCGATAAAGGGTAAAGGGTAAATTGGGTAAATTAAGGTTAAAAACAAGTGATAAGGCCATAAGTTTTCATCATAATAATTATTGGATAAATTTAATTCGATAATTATAACCTTATTCTAAAACATTAACTATTTAGTGCACACTTATTCTTGAAAATGAACTATATAATATTTAAATCGAAGAAAGTTACAAAATGTTACACTCTTAGTTTTAAATTTATATTTTGTTTCCAGAAAGTGAAAACAGAAGTTATGAATGTATATAAGTATATATTTTTATATTAATGAAATTATTTTCATTATATAATTTTATTCTTAATTTTTTAAAAAATATATAATTACCTTAAATGCTTATGCAACACCGATGTAGTATTTCTCCAATTAATACAAAAATACAACAAATGAATTTAAAAATATTAAAAGTAATATAATTTACATTATTTAATGTTTTTCATGAATTCATATATTATTATGACATATTAAATTCATGTTAAAGTATTATATTATAGATCATACTTTTTCTTTACGTATTTTAATTCAAATTAAATTAATATTGTCTAGAATGTAAATAATTATAGTTTATGAAAATAATATTTTATTAAATTAATAAAAAACATAAAAAAATGAAAATATGAAAATTTTGATAATATTTTTCCTATAATTCAATAAATTAACCATTTATTGGAAATTTGGGAACATTTTAAAGAGAATGACTTCAGTATATTTTATTCTTTTATGAAATTCCAAGGGTGTACCTCTCTTCAAGTATAAAAGGTCACCCCTCATTTATCTTCTTCACCACATTTTTATCCTTATAGATCAACCAAACTCTAACAATTTATCATATACACTACCATATAAACATTATAGGGGTTATGTTCTTCCCAATATACCAACCTTAGAGACATTATGAGGAGATCTTAAGTAGTTATTTCAAGTAAGTGGTAATCGCCTTAACCAATAACTTTCTTTTTTAATTATTATTTAACTTCCTATGAATTTGATATGTTATTCATGAAATAATAAATTAAATATATTTAATATACTTAAATGTTATTATTATTATGAAAATACATTTTCACCCACTTTCTGTGAAATGGGATGTGAAAATATTGTTCTTGCGTACATACGACATACCATCTCCATGTAACAATACAACTAATTTCCAATCCCCATATTTTATAGATAGTTATTATGTTGGTTTTGATTTTTAAATATTATAACTATGAAATAATTATACTTTTTTATGGATAATATCATATTTACTTAATCACCTTCCAAACCATTCAAAAATGATAACGCCAATCATACATACGTGTAAACTACCACCTCCACAAAGTGATGTGAATCATATTTATTTTGTAGTTTTATTAGATGGTAAAAAGTACAGATTTAATTAATAATAAAAATATACATGATATAAAAAAAATTCTATAATTTATATTTAAAATTATCCATTGATTCATTTCATCCATTAAAAATGGAAATAATGGTCATACGTATGTACAACCCACCATCTCCTGGAATTGTATAATTCATTTTAATATAAATATATTTTTGGAATAAATATAGTCAAGTATATAATGAATTTATATTATATTTAAACCATGATTAAAATCTTTCATATGATAAATCCATCTTAAAAAACTCAAGGACTGAAATTACCGAACTGGAACATATAAGAAAAATGGAGCATATATCACCCGAAAAAGAGATTTTAATAAATAATTGCAAACAAACAGATAATAAAATGTAATAATTAAATCATATATATTATTATATATATTATTTTAGTTATATAATAGATATATAATAAATCTATATTTATTATATATTATGTTTCTATTCATATGAAGGAATTTGGACCTATAGTAAGGGACTTTTATATCACTTTTATTTTAATGGGACACATGTCATAATCACTACTTGTTTCTTTTGTGTGGTCTATATAATACCCATTAATGTATTTTATGATTATTATTATTAAATTTATGGATATGTAAATATTTAGGTATTTTTATTTTATTCTTGGGGCTTACGATTCAAATGTTACCAAAGCGGTAAAGGTTTTATGTCCCAATCTCTTTTTTTAGGATTGTTTATGATTAAGTTTCCATTGATGAAATTTTATGATAAGACTCTCAAGAAACTAATTAATTTTTTATCCAATAGTTTTTTATTGAATATTAAATTTTCCTTTCATTTTCCTCACCTTAATTGAAAGTGCCCAGTTAGGATAATTATATCACTGAGAGGGGGTGGGGTAAAGTAGTGATATTTTTTATTTTTTATTTTTTCTTGAAAATAAATCAACCATATCCTATAATTATAGATTTAATTCACTACTGAAAACAAATAAAACATCCACCCATCATAACAAAAGAGTTTATAAGGTTCACAATTTGATAAGAACTACTAATTGTTTGGTATGATTTTGGAACTAATCCAATACTACACAATCCACTAGAAAACAATCCTTTTTTGTGGAATACAATGAGTAGGATATGACCATTAATTTGTGTAAAAATATGTAAAAAATAAAATAGTGTGGGTGATCCTTCTTATAAAAATTATGAAATATATTTTTTTTGTAACAATACATGTTACCTGTAATTATTTACCGACATTGAAAAGTGTATTCTTTGAAACATAATTATTCACTTTTTTACCCAAAAGTTGCTAAGAACGTCAAGGATTTCATATGAAACTCAAACTGATTTCCTAGTCTAAATTTCCAATTCTGATTTCCCAATATGAAAAATATAACTGTATCAGGATAGGATTGAGATAATTCTAAATACATTCTTCCTCAGTCAGGAAAACAAAATCTGATAGTCATGTTCTAATTATCCAACCTGATATGATGACCAACCAAATACGATGAAAAGTAGAATATGATAATAAAATAAATATGATGATACAAAAAATGCGATGATTAGCTGAATACATTGAAATATTTTCTATTCTCCTTTCACTCCTTTCTGGAAAGACATCTTGAAGGGAAAAAAATCTAGAAACAACTTCTTCTCTCTAGAACATCTTTAGGGATCTGCCTTCTCTCTACCTCTACGTGAAAATTACTTCAGTCAAAAAAATTAAAATATACCTTTTTACATTTATAATCACCCCAAATATGGTTTTGTAAGGATTCCCGAAATTTTTCCCGACTAACCAAATTCCCAAAATTTTCATTTTCCAGTGAATTTTTGGTGCATCATGACTTCATCCATGCTTCTCAATTTTTATTGTTTCTTCTTGATCCTTATCTAATATTATAAACACTTTAAATCTCTTCTATACTTATTCTCAAACCTCAGTACAAATATTATTTCCTCGATATGATTACTTCATTATGATTCTCGACACTAATTTCTTGTGTGAGGAAATATAAACCATTCTAATTTCCGGATACGATTATGTTGCTTTCTTCCAATTTCGATTTTTTTATTATGATCATCAAGATGAATCAATATAAACTATAATACGATGGTTATTGACCCAATTTATAAAAATATTTGAAAACAAATCATGGTTTTTCGTTCTATTTTGAATACAATACACATTAGCTTCATTCTACGACAATTTATATCGTTTGGATTTTGGTCTGACTAAAAACCAATACCTTTGGTTTCTAACATTTTCCACAAATCATTTAAGCCTTCCAATTTCGTGACCCCCTTTAACAACACATGAAACCATATCCTTCATACTCTTACTAAACTCAAGTTTGATTATAGTTCTAATTATAATCTTCCTTATTATGATTTAAGTTACAACTAATAAATAGTTGACTACATTTTCGATATGTCATTATGTTTTGAATTGGCTTCGGTAGTTTCAATTCATTTACAATCAGTCTTGATGTAAAAAATAATACCATTTATGAATATTATCTTATGAATAATATGATATATTGTTATTCTCTAACTTATAATTCTTCAAATTCTTTCATTTATTTATTACGATCATCCTTCTCATATTTTAAAAAAATCTTCATTTGAAAAACTCATTATGATAACCTTGATGCCGAATAATGTTGACTACCCTAGAATTATTCTTTTACAAAATTCAGCTTCTATCATGACTTCATTAATGACGTTGAATATTTATAAGATAACCTTTATCATCATCTGACTTACCAATGAAAGTAATGTTACATTCCATCCTTTCCAAAAACTTCTTACCTTCATTAGGAATTATTATTAGTTCCTACTCTTCTAGAACTATCTTTATTTCCGACTCAGTGTGAATAAAATTTTCCTGAATACAATTAGGATGAATATGATTTCCATCACCTTTACTCTATTTCCAACTAGATGTGATTAATCCGACTATAATCGACATGATTTCAAGAATAGTAAATATGATTCACATGATCTCTCTCACTCCCCTTTCTTTCATCATGCTTGCATCATATGTTATGAAACATACTTATGATTTGTGATAACTACAAGATTATTATAGAATCATCACATTTTCATCATATTCATACAAAATTCGATTCTCCCTCATTACGATCTCTTCTTCCAGTTAGAACCCAAGGAGAGTTAGATGGTCCTTTTCATATAGAAAACAACTTCATAATAATATTGAGTTTCTCATCCATTTTGAGTCCAACCTTCTAGAATACGATGGTCAGTTTGATTTTCACAAAAAACAATGTGATGTGATTTATTTTTTTTAACTTCCTTTTCTTCTTAAACTTTATTGACAACAAAGGACAACCACTGAATACGATCACCCATAACATATTCGTTCTAACATTAAGTACATAGATAAATGAAAATACGTTTTTATGAAAAAGCTACATTATTTATCTCTTTAGTTGAAAAACCATTTTCTTACATATTAATGTTTTCAAAACATATTTTAAATAAGGGTTTTAAAATAATTTTTTAATGTAATTTTTACCCTTTTTTAACATTTTGAAAAATGTTTTTAATCGAATATTCTTTTCACTTTATGAAAGAAGTACTTTTTAACTAGTATTAAAAATATTAAATGATTTTTTTTATTTTAATATATAAGACATGATCATAATTTACTATCATGAAGAAAATATAATTAATTGAAGATTATTTTATAAGATTCCATGGTTATTTTCGAAGAAATTTTTTCTATAATATATTTTTTAGAATTTAGATAATTGATTTCAAAATGGAATGGTTTTTCCCTCAAGAATGTTTTAAAGATATTTTTATGGAATTTTTATTCATCAATGAAAAAAATTGGGTGTTGCTTATGGTTTACTATGCATATTATAAATTGGTACTATCATTGTTCTTTATCTATATATTTTATGACAATGATGATGAATGTTTTATAAAACCAATTTGTTTTCCATGGGTTTTAATATGATGAAATGTTTATAAAACTCAGTTCTTTTTTCATGAGTTATGACACGATAAATGTTTATTGATATTGTTGAAAACCTATGCAATATTTTTATTATGTGATAGGGGGATTTGTTTATAATTCAAATAAATTGGTAAAATACTGATATATCAACACATAAATTGGATTGAAATGGAGAGTAAACCATGTTTAGTAATGTACTTTGTCCTCTATGATAGTCATGAGAGTGAACCATGAATTCTAAAATGGTCTGAAGAGTAAAAAAATCAATAATAACAATATTTTGACTGAACCTTGACTACTATGATAGTTTGGGTAGGGAACCCAATCAACTATGATAGTCTTGGATAAGAGCCTTGAATACTAAGGAAATGCTTTTCTATACTTATGTATATGACACAATTATAGGTATTATGACCATGTTATGCTTCCATGAATTATGTTATTTTATTACTTTATGATTCATGACTTAGGATTTTCAAATATTTATGTCTTGAATCAGGATTATGATTTATGACAAGCAGAGTATGATTTTCATGGTATTCTCATTTTACGTACCCTTATGATATGTCAAAGAGGGATGTGAGTTATGAGGAAGATAAAGGTAAATAATGTGGATATTTTAGGAACCATTTGTTTATGTGTCCATGTTTCCAAAAGAACTAGACCTATGCGTTGTTGGCATGATTCGTTATGTTATGTAATAACTATTAATTTATTAATATGAGATATCTATGTTTGAAAAGATGTGTTTGTATAGCCACTAAATCACTTTTCTTTATCATTAGTACCTTACAAGATATGTTTTCAAATCTAAAAAATATATATTGTGGAACAATACTTAGACATACCATGATTATTATATCCATAATATCGTTGATATTACACTTCTAAAACAGAATTCTCAAATCCCAATATATAAACATATAAATCCTTCAACTTCAATGATTGCAATTGCATAAATCCTTCTTTGGTATAGTGGTTAACTTTTATATGTGGGCATTAGTATGAATACTATCGATATCCCACACAAAAAATAAATTAGTCTATAAATGGTACCTTAGGATGAACTTAATTTCCCTCCATTAAACTCTCCATGTTTACTCAACAATTAAAAGTTCTATTACCTTTTTCTACACATACAAAAAACATTCTATTTTCTTTGATACACTCCCTCTAATTATTTTTCCACATTATCAAAAATGTTTTCAATTGAATCTTTCATTCCTTTATGGTCTTCATGAAACTCCATTTTCTCATTTATTAGTAGTGTTAGGAAACACACAAAAGATGATATTTTTAATCATATAATTAGATAACTAATCATCTTTCATTTAATTTATTTTCTTATAAGGACAATCATTCCTTTTTTCATCACATTCTATGTTAAACTAAATCCAATGGGTTCCAATTATTCACTATAACAGTGAGTGTAGTGTGAGTAATAGTATTGAGAACCACATAATCCTGAAAGATCAATTATGGGATGTCTTAATCATCACACCTTATGTTTAACATAAGTCTTCCATGACCATCATATATTCAAATCCATCATGATTGTCCAAAAAGAATTTTTTTGAATTATAATAAGAATATCTCCCAAGAATGTTAAACCAGAAGCATAGTAAGGGGACACTCACTGGGAACTAGATTGATGGATGACATATACTCAGCTGACTCTTTGAAGTTGTTACCATCAATGTATCTATTCAAAAACTATGTCCACATTTAGTGTCCATAAATTGATGTATTTATTAGGAAAATTACATATTATATTCCTTAACAAAACATTATTATGTTATAAAATACATAGAATTATCCCTAGATTTTACACTAATGTTTTCCCATTATAGTTTTCTAATATTAATTAAACAGTACTCTGATGCGAATTATAGTGAATCAAACATTTCATACTTAAATATTACCTATTTGTTTTATAAATATTCAACACATAAGATTATAATACTTGCTAGAAGCATAGAAGTTTAATGTCTTTATAAACATGGATACATAAACAACTGGTTCATAAAAAGATATATCATCTCCCCCTTAGTTATTTCTCATATAGTTCCAATCTCAGGGATAACATACTTAAAAATTTCATTCATTACTTGGGGAAAGGAAATGTAATTAAGGGTGAGATCAGGCGATATATAAGGGTAAAAAATGAAGATATCAATGATCACTTAAGATTAAAATGAATATAAGGGTATGATAACATGTGATTAACATTGTAAAAACTTACCCTATATATAATAGATCATAATCATGATTCATGGGTAAAATATTAATAGTTCATAAGACATGAACCACAAATTAGTCAATGAACATGAGCCATAAGAGTGTAAAAATGAAATAAGACATAGATTGGTGTAATGAAAATAAGCATATTAAATCATTTCCTTAAAGTAAAGTTTAACTATTAAGACTGTTATAGTAGATTGGGGTTACTCCCTATTCTATTGTATTAGTCAAGGTTAACTCCCAATACTATCATAGAGGATAAAGTCTCTTACTGAATAGGGTTCACTCCCCAATGAAGAACTATTTATCTCACAATATATCCATATTCACCTAATGCATTGGGGGGATATATATTTCCTAGACCACCATTCGTATATTGAAAATCATACATACTTATTCCAAAATATCATAAAACATTCTAAATATCTTAACCCATTATAAAGCAATGGGTTTCATAAAAATTTCATTATAGAATAGCCAATGTAAAAAAAGATAGGCTTTATAAAAATATTGTCATCATAATCATAAAACATTCATAGAAAAAATAAATATGATAAAACTAGAAAATATTCCTAGTATAGAATAAATAATATAATAGTATGTTATCACGGATTGAAAATTTCATTAAAATGTCATTGGAACATTTCATGATAAAAATAATCATTTCAATTTTATTTTGGTCATTTAAAATCTTGAAATTACCATAATATTAATTAATTAATTTTAAAATAACATTTCAAACTTTTAAGAAATCTTCAAATCCTTATTGGTCATGACAAGAGGAAATTTAATTCATTTTGAGGATGTTAAAACAGTGATCCATTTTACATTTTCAGTAAATTTCCAAAAGTGCATCATTCATAAAAAATACATATTTCATTGAAATTTTTTCATAAAAAATAAAAATTATGTCAAAATTAATTTAAATAATCAATGGGGAATAGTAACACATGTTGGAAATTTTGTAGAGAAAATATGGGAATTAAAGAAAATTGATTTTCGATCAAAGAGAGAAATAAATTCATCTTTCCATAAAATCATATTTTCAGTCTCATGATTAATTGAAAGAGTAAAATGAAAGGAAAACATGTAATCTATAGAAATAACTATAGCAGAAGAGAATTAATGAGTTTATTGGGCAGAAGATCACAAAATTTCATCATAGAAAACATATTAACAAAAATACTAATAAAAAATTATATTGTAACATTAATA
Source organism: Viscum album (assembly GCA_963277665.1). Classification (NCBI taxonomy): domain Eukaryota; kingdom Viridiplantae; phylum Streptophyta; class Magnoliopsida; order Santalales; family Viscaceae; genus Viscum; species Viscum album. The sequence goes on along the minus strand of OY728147.1, from coordinate 1,687,263,069 downwards.
CCTTATCTCTTTTTTAACTTTTCAATAACTATCCCCATGAAAGAGTAACTTCAAATGAAAATTTAATTATCATGAGAAAGAGGATAATCATGATATAACAAGTCAAAAATGAAGTATATACACCATATAATCATAAATAGTTTCATAACATCAAACAACTATCAATGAAACAATATTGAGATAAAGAACCCTTTTCTCTTTGATAGTCTCTGAATCAAAACTTACTGAAAGTGACAACATTATATGGATATGATAATCCATATAATTTTCATGAAAATAATCATAAAATTTATTCATGGATATTATATGCACCATAAAATGGAAAAAAGTGGTGAATATCGAAGATGTCTAACTGAAATACAAGTGATATGAGAAATCCATTTATATAGTTTAACTTTCTTTAAAAGTAAACTAACCTCATGTATAATAAATTTAAATTTATTATAATTCTATACCAGATTCAAGTACAAAATTAAAATATCATATATGATCCAAATAAAATTCTTCAATTACCATTTCTAAATAAATAAGTTTAATTATATAAAAAATATCACATATATTAATTAGTTACATCTTTATTATGAACCATGTAAAATTTTGAGGACAAACAATTTACACTATTGTGTGGAGATGATAATTCAAACATAAAAATGAGCAATATTTTAAATTTTATTTGGATGGAAAAGTGATTGATTTTTTTTCCAATAATCATATTAACATGTTAGTATTTTTAGACTACTATAATTGTTATCTTAGGATGGGTGAAATAAATTTAGGGGTAGTATAAGAATAAAAAATTTGAAAGCTTTGGTAAAGATGATTACATCTTCTTCAATATATTTACCTTTGATCTCTTATTTAGGGACCTAGGGTTGATATTTTATGAACAAAAAAACCTATTAAATTGGTTAACTATTTTTATAAAAGAAATGTTTGAATATTTGTCTTGGTATATGTCTCAATGTAATGTAAGGAAAAGAGGGAGAGAAATCACTATTATAAGTGAAGGTAGAAAAAATATTTGAATTTTTAAAAATATTATAAATATAATATAGTCATTATCAATAAAAATAATTAAAATTTGAAATATATTCTATTAAAAATAGTCTAAGGTCGAAATAGCATAAATATAAAATTTAGATGGGTTTTGGTGCCATTTTAAACTTTATCTTTTGGGTTAACCCCTTCGTTAACCCATTTTAACCTTAAATGTAGTAACAAATTTAGTGATATTAAAGGGTTATAATTTAATTATAAGTTTAAAATTGTATAATAAATGGGAAAGGGAAGAAATCTTTGACAATATCCCATCCACACTGTGCTCTATGATTTTTTAATGTTTTCAAAATAATTTAATAAAATATTATTCTAAAAAAATATCATTAATTTTAATTATTACAATTTTCATTTAATTTGAAATCGAAGAATCCAAGATAACGTTAGAATTAGAATATAATATTTTTACACATACTTAATATATCAAATTTTTTATAGAAAATTCATGTAACTTAATAATTCACCCAAATTTGTTTTACTTATAATATTTATAAAATTATTTATTTTATTTTTCAATTAATTGAATAAATATAGTTTCGATGTTGCATAAGAATTTAAAGTAATCATTCAATCAAAAAATTACTAATAAGTTATAATGATAAAAAAGTTAATTTATCTTTCAAATAAAATTTTTGATCCAAATTTATTTTATTTTTATCCTTATATAAAATTTTTATATATATTAAAGTCAAGTGATTGAAATTTCGTATTTATCAAATTTTTACGATAATATAAAAGTCACAATCAAATAAAAATGGAACCAATTAAAAATATATTCAAGTATTGGATGGAAATTTCTAAAATAAACTCATAACATAGGATAAAATAATGTTTTGGGTTGATTTGGAGACGTCATCTCATGGTTCTAACCTTATTTCACCCATTTTCCCTTACTGAATCATCAAATAATTACTGAGGTCACAATTCATAATAATAAAAATTGAAATTGGCCTATTTAAAAAATTTTATCCTCTTAATTTAAAATATGTTTTTAATTTTTCAATATTAAATCAATGTAAGGGGTATAAATGAATTTAAGATAAAAGCACAAAACACAATGGGAAACATTTTTTTTAAGAAAAATTCCCATTTAAGTATAGAAATGTTTATATACAAAATTCAGGTATAGAATTTATTATAATGATATTAATTGTATTATTTCCTATTTTAAACATTCTAGATTAATGAAACAAAAATTCAGCTTTCTATAATTAATAGTATTTTTCAGTATTCCCAAGTAAATAGAACCTTTCAGAATAAACCAAAAAATACACCGTAAGATAATTTTGATAGGATGATTTCAAATATGATGTTAATTTTATGAAATAAATTTTATTAAATTGAAAAAAAATTAAATGTAATATTTTGTCATTAAAATAAATAAAAATCATTTTTAAGGGAAATTTATTTTTTAGAATTATATAAATTTACTGAAAATGTAATTCTTATTTTCTAAGAATTAACAAATATATTTTTATTGAGCATGAACTTTATAAATATATTTTATAATTTTTTTATAGTTATTCAGACCTTCCAATTCAATAGCTTGGTTATTATATTAATATTTAAAATATAATATTTTGTGGTTCATTTATGTTTATTGTTTCATATCATATACTCTATTAAACATATTGTTCTTTATTTAAAATCTCAAGGTTTTATAGAGGTGATGATTTTTTATCCTTATAAGACTTTACATTAGTTTTAAACACTTAAAATAATTATTGGATTTGTTTTTTATGACATAATAGTTTTTAAAAATATAATTTTCAGGAATAATACATGAGATACTGGTTAGTATTTTCCACTGGGTTTTTATTCTTTATCTACAAATTATGAATTCATGACATATTAATAAATCATGGTGAAATTTAAATAGATTATGAACATGAATAGTATTGTTTATTGGAAATATAATCATACCCATTCGTATTTTTCAATAACTCAACATTTATTTTGAAACATTAGTTGTTAGATAGATGTATCTAAGGCCTAGTAGCATTACAAAATGAATTGTGTGTGGTTGATAGGTGAAGTTCCAAGTCAATATGTTACAAATGGAATCAAATTGGTCATTTTTGGTGGTAGTCCGCAAATAGGCTGAGTTGGAACCCATGGTGTAGTTATAAAATGGAATTAAAAACCTATTTATAGTTAACTATGAGTTAATAGGATGATTTGGTAAATTAAGCATGTATTGAATAACTTATAGCTAGGAGTCAAAACCATAATGGTTTTTTCTTAAGATATTGTCAAAGGTGATCTTCCTGAATCAGGTTAGAATTCAAGGATACGAATTAATCATGGATGTAGGGTTTTTTAAGAAACTATTTAATTTAACTTTGATTAACATTTCAAAAGTTTTTATTTGAATATGGTTATTTAAAAAAACATTCAAAATAGTTTTTTCAAACATGAAAAATTGTGATTTTCATCATGGGTTTTAAAGGGAATCATGAATTCTAATGGGGCCTCGAGAGTGGGGTATTTTGATAAATTTTATTTTTGGATAGTTGGCAGGGATCTTCATGTAATTCCAGAAAATGTTATTTATTTTAGGATAATAGTGAGGGGCCTATCATGGGGATCTAATCAAATAATATTTGGAAACAATGTAATGTAGTATATAGTTGGACTTGGGTTGTATTCATAGAGGGTGGTATTTTTAGTGTCTTTATCATATAATTTATTGTTTCAGTGTGTGTTTAAAATATTTATTAATTTTTTTTTTCAATGTAAGTGAAGTTGTTTTAGATTTAGTATAAAATATAGCGGTATAACATTTTTATCATCTTCAAATCCACCTAATAAATCATTATTCTCATAATTTCTCCTACACTATCTATATAACCATATGAAACCTCACTGATTACGCTTCCGAATAATTTTGTCATTAATGTGGGAGACTTCTAGAACCCCCTCCCACCAAAGGTGCCACACCTAGGCCAATAATGATGTAAATGTGATAATGAATTCCCAATACCACCACCAATTGAACACAAGTTAGATACTACTACAAAGAATATATAATTAACACAAATGGGATTCATTTCCTATAGGTAGTTTAGGTATTAATAAATAAGACGAGGAAAAATACTAACCAGTTCCATACATAACTAAATTATAAATACCAATACATGAAATAATATACATAAACGTATACCACTAGAATGAAGAAAACTAAAATTACCAAAAGTAAATGCTCAACAATGATTAATAGTCTCTAACTGCTCTTGAAAAAAACCTCAAATTAGTACCACCGAACATGATAATCAACAAACTCTTATAGAATAGAAAAATAGTTTATATACATAGGGTATGAATACTTAATATAATACTACCTAGAACTTGTCAAGAAAAATGTGAAATAAACATAATAAGCCTAGTTAATAAACAAATGAAATGAACTTTTCACCTATATAGGTATAGTTAACTTTCACATTATCACCATTAATTACTCACCAAGTAATGCATAGAAGTAAATAATTCTATATCAAAATAATATATATATATATATATATATATAGACCAAGGTACCCCACTTATACTTCCCCACTAGTTTGTTGAAATTTCACACCAATGAATCAGGTCTAGTTCTCATACAATCAGTAAGAAATTCTATATTTGATGAATAAGTAACATATCAATTTTGGTATCTTGTAAAACAAAACATCTCATCATCATCATCTTCCTCAATAGTAATCAAGTGTATTCCTAGAAGACACTACAACCCTTGTAAATTATTTATAGCTCAAGCCCTTTTAACCCATATATGTACACACCTGGGAAGTAAGAGACACTATAATTAGCAACACATATGTGTTATACCTCAAGATATTACAACCCATTCACATAAACCTGTGGGAAGCCAAAGCCACCATAACCTGATATGAGTACATGTTATACCTAAATCTATTTCAATCCACATATAATTGTACAGTAATACCAAGATTAATAATATCCTTTTTAGTGATAAAACCAATCATGGATGCCATTATAGCCTAGGATAAGACTACACATAAAAAAATAGTAATTGGTGGAGAGGGAGAAGTCAACCATTTATTTTCTTTTCATCTTGAATGTTGGAGAAAATACTACCAATATATTTGGGTTTTAGTTTCCCTACACAGGTTGGTGGTGAAGAATATGAAATAAATAAATATAAATAAATATCAAATATAACCACTCTATTAAAAACTACCTAGACATAGACCCACGTACTATTGTTTACACAAAGTACCCCCATATTCCATTGCTATGGAGTATGTCTCGAGAAAGGATACAACGATTAATGTTCGAGTTCAATTAATTAATATTCTATTAATTAATATTATTTACCTTTTCAATTTCTATGATTATCATTTTAATCTTCCAAGATAGTTACTTTTACACCACGATATATCTTTCTCATTTTCTTAATTATTTCATCATCATTAACCAATTACACTTAATAAATTTCAATTCCTATTCATTCATTAAACTATCTTGTGACTAGTCATATTTCATTATCCAATTATTAAAACTGATTTAACCATTCCATGATTTCTATTAACATGGAATAAATCCTTTTACATCACTATAATTAATAACAATAAATCATATGATTTTGTTTATGAAATCATTTATCACTTATTAAATTATATTGACACTATAAGAGTTAGCCTAAGCTACCAAATTAAAAATTCACTTGCACTATATAGAGTTAACAATGTCAAGATGTGGGACCTAATAATTAATATAAAATGAATATAAAAATTATTAATCAACCATCAGGTATAAATAATGATATCAAAAAGAATATCCCACTTTGAACTTGTCCCAACTGCCTTAGGGTCATTCCCACACCATTGATAATAGTAGAAAATCTTTCTTTCCGTCACCAAAATCGACCATAACTATAGATTGGGATGCTAAATATTTAATCACCAAACGTTCATTAATATATAAAGTTATCAACCCTCACATAATCTCAAATAAAGTCTATAAATCACATTAGAACATAGAAATTTCCAAAGAAATTTTGACACACAGGAAAAAGCACTTAGTTCATGGAATTGAGACATTCAAGCCTGCTACAATAAGGAACTGACTAGATCATCCCTAAACAATACTCGTTATCAAACAATTTTTTTTTAATTATATAGTATATAAAATAGTTAATAATTCATATTTTTATTCAATAATTAACCAAATTATTGTACCTAGGAAAATCTTTGAGGCAATATAAACATTCTTTTAGATTTACATCATATTTCATCAAATTCATGAAAGAATTTTTTTTCATATAATTCCACTTTATTTAATAAAATAATAATGATTCCATGTTTATGTAGTTTATTTAATTTCCATCATATTATCCTTGATAAAAAGTACCACATCCACAAAATATAAATATCACACTATCTATAAGTAAGAGTCAATAATAAAATAATAAGATATATATGCGATCATGAAATACAAAACCACAAATATTTATTCCATTAATTTTTTTTATTCTCATCTAAATTTGGATAATTAAAACCTAATTCCCAAAATTGAAGAATTATATTCCTATAGTTTCTCATTAAATAATGAAATGTAACGAATCCCCAAAATTAACAAGAATATCTCAATATTCTATGAGAAATAATGGAATACCAAGAACCAAAATTTGATTACATATTCCACAGGGAACCAATGATCCCTAAAAAATCACCCCAAAAATTTCCATATATATTTTATTGATATAAACTATATGAAATAAGCAAAAGAACCCATTATAACATAATGATAAACAAAATTAAGAGAACCAAAGAAATAAAGAATAGAATAATAACCTTAGATCACGAAGGCATAATCTGTAGAGGTTGGGTGATTAATCCTAGTAAATGGGATAGAAAGGATGTTGAAAAAGTGACTCAGGTAACCAATGAAAAATAAGATAAATGAGACACTATGAAGATTTAAAATTCATTTTATAATTTATTCTCATTTATTAAAATATCAGGAAATTACTCTGGCACCCCTATTTCCCCTTGTTAGATAAGATATTACATAATTCTATGACATAGGAAGGATATAAATACTATAAGTACCCCAGTAAAAGAAGATATTGTAAATAAAGGGTGATGATTCCTACGTATCTCTACTTTCCAAAAACCTGGCCAAACCTGACCATAAATCCTTTGGTAACAACAAGGTTTACACAAGTGTCCACAGCAAACCACCCCAGGATAAATACATATAAGGAAACTGAGTACCCCAGACTCCATAGTGTATCCCCATACCATTTCATAACTATCTCTTAGGAGAATCCAATAAGAAAAACTTGCCTATGACACCACTATTTTATAGCTTACCTCTATACCATTTCTACCTCTCCGGAGGAAGAGATGTCCAAAACCTCATATCTCTACACCCCATTCCACATGGTCCACTACTATGACTCAATAAAAACCATACACCATATACTAAGAATCTAAATCATTGTAACACCCTATAGTATAAATTTTACCTCATTAACACTTAAACTCTTAAATATTCTTTATGGACAACCTCGACCACCCGAAAACTCAAATGGAATGGAAACAATTTGATCCTTATTTATGATACCTATAAAAAATCATCCCCCTTGAGAATTAATAATAAAAAATATAAAGAAGATACAAGGTGGTTAGAATAGCCACCCCATGAGCATTTTTCTACATCAATAATGAAACCAACATATCAGAGGAATGATGTGTATAAACATGCATCATTATCAACTATCTCGTAAAATATTAAAGGTTATTACAAAATATATTAAAAATGATCAAAAAAATTAACTTAGATTTTTGAGAACAAATATGTGAATATTGTGTCCAATTTATCTACTCCAATACACCATGCCTCCACAAGACATTAACCAAAGAAATAACAAACTCCTATACCACCTACTCTTGATGAACCTAATATCGATATGCTATTACTTTAAGGTACCACTATCTTAAACATCATACTCACCCCAAATGATGTTGTATGAATTTTTAATGAATATATTAGTGAAGTTGTGAAACTTGGATGATGTCATGAATTTGAAAAATCTATAGGTGCAGTGCTAACTGATAGTCCATAGATCCAAACCAAGGAAACACCCTAATATATCTAAAAATTATAGGATAAATACTAATGCCATGACTACACCACAATTACCCACAATGAGGAGACAACTTCAAAAACACATGATCTCAAATGTTGAACAGAAAGTCCTCCTCCTATGACCAATATAGGATTTACAATGATCATAAACCAACTTTATTTTCTCTTGGATCACCTATAAATTTTTTATTATACTCTACACGAATTATAGTCTAATAATAAAATAATATATGACCTAAGTCTAATGAAATGGATATTGAAAAGGTTATCCATTCAATGCTTCATATAGAGCCATAACAATAGTGGAGTTGTAACTATTGTTGTTAGAAAACTCCACTAAGGGAAGGTGTGACACCCACGAACCTCCAAAGTAAAAAAAATCACACATGAAACTTGTATTATAATGTTCTCAAAGTCCTATTTGTCTGACCATCCATATATGGATGAAAGGTGGTGCTAAGGAATAGATGAGAACCAAAAGAAACTGTAGACTTCTCTATGAATTAGGTTTGAATCCAGGATGATGATCAGATATGATAATCTTCATAAATCCCTGAATCATTACTATCTCCTCAATATACTACCTCAAAAAAACCTCCATTAATATTGACTCCTTTATTGCTAAGAAAAGATATTAATTTATCATGAAGTACTTTATCACCCATATAACATCATATCCACCCTCAAAAATATGAAAACTGAGGAATAAGTCCATCATGATGTCCTCCAACTTCCACTAGGGAGCATCAAGTAGCTTATAAAAGTCCATAGGAACCCAATGGTTTACCATTACCCAACTAAAAACCAAAAATGGGAGATGAAATCTAAAACCAAACTCTTCTTGTCAAAATACAAAAATTTAATCCTTATATGATGAAAAATATTTCCCAAAATATTATTTACTACCACGTGTGAACTATGGAACTCATAGACAAAACCCTTTAAGAATTACCGAAGAAAAAAAAGTATCCCTTAAAATAGAACCTAATGTTATCTATCATATGACCATCCTTCCAGAGAATTTCCATAAAAAGTAGTTCATTCCAAAATATTATCTTGAAATCCAGTAGTTGGATGTCAATCAATTGATTCAGTAAGGGAGACTACTCCATCATCTATTAGAGTAAAACTCTACCATTAACATATCCTATATCTAGGTGCATCACAACTGACTCTTCCATCACTATGTTGGAGTTTCTAGACTCGTGTACAAAACCACCATGAAACTTATTACTCTTTAAATTAACTATAAGATTCCCTATATCAATTTTAAATGAAATTTGAATGTTGTGGTCCTAGAATAACTCCATCCACTTCTGTAATAATAGAATCAAGTTTTGTTGGGAAAAGAAGTACTTCAGACTCTAGTGATCCATGAATACCAAAAATTGTTCACCAACAAGATAGTGACACCATTAAATTATAGTAAAATCTACAACTATAATTTAATGTCGATGGGATTTAGTGTTGCATTCATGTGGTTGTAATTGTTAAGAACCATAAAAAACAATCTCACTTTGATGTAACAATATGACACCCAAACTAAGACACAAATAATTGTAGAAAAACTAAAATGCAATACCCTCCTCTGGCTGAAAAAGAAACAAATAACTGAACAAATTATACTTTAAATACTTGATAGAATCTTAACATTGGTTTGTCCACCCAAATTCATGATTCCTTCTAGTAAAATCTTTGAAGTGTCCTAATCTCAGATAAGATTGGCATGAACCTTATATAATAACCTGAAAGACCAAGATAACTTTGCACCTCTTCAACATTATTGGGGGATATGAAAGGAACCAATCTATGAAAATTAAAATGGTTTTTGGATACACCACCATGAGATATAATATGACCCATTTAATAGACCTTATAATCCAAGAACAAACACAAATATCTGATAAAACAAAAAAAACTCCCAAAAAAGATAAAAAATTCCCTCTATTATCCTCTTTAGACTTCGTGAATACTAGGATATTATTGAAAATTCCCTCCATGAACAAGTATAGAAACTCATAGAACACTACATTTGCCAATCCCAGGAACATGAATGGAGTTTTTATAAGTCTGAATTAATTCACAGTGGACTTTTAATGCTCGTAATAATATTTGAATGTAGGATTGGGGATATACTCATATTTCAATCACATCTGATGATATCTAGAACATATTGCTCCCTGAACTAATTTATTAAATCATAACTCCATATAAGAGGATAGTGGTTCTTCACTATCACAATGTTTAAACAAAAAAAAAATCAATACTCAACCATAGACTACCGTATGTGTTATTTGTAAATAGAATTAGTGTTCTCTAAGGTGACACACTAGGTTAGATGTATCCTCCTTGCAAGAGATCATCAACCTAAATTTAAAACTCCCTCAACTCAGATGGGGCATCCTATATGGATACATTTACTTTTGAAAAAAACCTTTCCATAGCTCAATTGAAAACTTAATCCTCCTCAAGGGGGTATAATCACAGTCTCTTAATTAAAGGTATCAAGGTGATCTTTAACAACCCTAGAAGACATCAATGGATAGTCCTCCACAAAACTCAACATCATCCCACACATCATTGAAGAAATAGAATTAACATGCCTCTAACCCATTCTATGATATTTCTCACAAAAAACTTCTTGGGCTCCATTAATGTTATAGAATATGAAATTCATGATGAATTAATCCATAATATCCAACACAAAAAACATATAATACATGTTGAGGATTATGTCTTATGGCTATATCTATGAACATAGAATTTTTACCTAAGATAGATACTACCCTAACACTAACTAACAATATTTACACTCATCAATGAAAATAAATCAAACTCTAAATTTTATATTGAATTCTATGGGTACTAGAAGCCTCTCTATCTAAATTTTGGAATAATGAAGTAGGTTAGGTTAAGAAAGAGTGTGTAAATCTAGAATTAAAGAAGGTATAATACAAATTTGAAAATAGACAATTAACTCATTGTGTGATGTTGGGATCACTTGATGTTAAAAATGTTAAAGCATAAATTTGAAAAATTCAGGCTCCATGACCTCTTTGGCCTAAGGGTGAACACATCCATGAATGATATTTTTCCACTATCCCTAATCATGAAAGATTTCGCAAGTATTCAATGTTTCTTCCTAATCTCCTTACACTTATAAAAATTTAGAATTCCCTGCTCCTTGTACTGCCTCACCTAAAACTATTAAAAAGGTTGGGCCTTCAATATGACATTATCCACATGATGACTACTAAGGATAGTCAAGAACTCTCACTTCTAATGTCCACAACTTGCTCAAGAAAATAAAACCACACTTTTCATACTGTCAGGGGCCCGAGAACTACTCGCTCTGGTGAAGTGGGCTTAATTGGGATAAAACTTAGTCTCTATTGTCTGAAACCTCTTCTTGTGAGACAAATAAGAACTCCAATTCATATATATACTCCATGAAGAGACCTAATGAACCCCTTCCCACAAAAATATAGTCTTTGATAACATCCTATTGATGTATTATACCTTTTATAAAACCACAAGATATGAATCTAACATAAACGGTGTAACCGAATCTAAATCTCTAGGAGCATCGTCAAAATGCTTCCACCTAGACTAATCATCCCATAAATGTTTCTAAAAATAATGTATGAGGTTTTTTAGAATATACTAAACTCAATACACTAGAACTCCCTTATCTAAGGGTAAGCATCTCCCACTAGTTTTCCACCATATTAGTCGAAGATACAAACTTAGTCTAGAAATTATCCATAAACTTCTCCAGTATAAAAAAATACTCCTTAAGATCCCCAAAGAATAAAATCCATCACACACATGATTAATGAAGCAACATAATAACAACTAAAGAAAACCAGTTCTCTTATCGAGCATAAATCAAACATACAGTTATCTCTACTTCCTCAATTATGTTGGATGAGATTATACCAAATATACATAAGAGGGGGGTGAATTGTGTATTTTCAGAAATCTCCACGAGATTTTGTTCTGCTCTTTTACTTTAATCAAATGAATTAATTAAGCAGACATATGAAGTGAAGACACACATGATATATAGTGGTTTAGGGAACAGAAATCCCCTAGTCCACTCCACCAACACTCTACTTCATGATCTTGTTGATTTTCAATATCTGGTCCTTATTTCAATAGAACTTTTAACAACTGAGTACAGGCAGTTGACATCGTTAAAATCCAAGGCAAAACAAAGCCTTCCGGTTCACTCACAGAACCTACACAGCTTAGTACGAGAATCTAGTCACTCAATAATAGAAAATAAAGATTTTTGTATTTTGAAAATACTTTCCTGATGTTCTTCCCAATTTCAACAGCATGAAATTGACAGTAGATAGATCATTACCTTCAGAAATAATGATCTTCACATAAGAGTCATTCTGAGTCGATCCCGCTGTAGTAGATATAGAATTATAATTCACAACTTCAGCGGTAGTATATTCACAAATGATCTTCAATGTTGAACGAATGAATCTTCTATCGTGATTTTTATTCTTCAATAACCAGATCTTTTTCGTTCTTCTTTAATCAGCATATCTGTATGTTTTTGATAGTATCTTTTTTTATTCCTATTTTATCATAATGATCTAGAGAGATCACATTCATCGTTGTTCGAAAAATATTATAAATATATAATAACTTCAAGCACTTCGTATGAAAATTTAGATCCACAAAAGTCACTTTTTGACTCATGGTATTCAAATATTTGAATTTACAGAGTAGTCATAACTTCCCGGAAGATGCAGAATAAAAATCTCCTTGAAATTTGATCCTTAAACCTTTGACAAAAAAGTCAAATTCATGCTTTAAAATCATCTTTAAATCCGGCTAATAATCAGGCTAATAATCATCTTGCTGACCGTTTCAAAATAATATCGACTTTAAATTATATGATGCCAAATGTAAGGTTGAGTTGTACAGTATACATCCTGTGAATGTAATATAGATCATAATGGTAAGGTAGATGACATAGCCCTCAAATGTAGGGTTGACAACATATGGTTCAAACGTAGGTTTGATAGTGTATGGTTGATAATAAATGTAGGGTTGGTCATCCATACTTTTCTCTTCAACTTTCAAACGTATGATGAAAGATCCATACTTTTACTTGATCCATACTTTTCTCAGAATATACGGTTGTTTACAAAAGTAAGATTGATGAACCATACTTTTGAGAAACAAACTTAACGTTTAACACTTACATACAATTCTCCTTTTATACATTCCTAAAATCCCAAACGTAAGGTTCCTTCAAAACGTAGGGTTATTTTTCATACTTTTTTGATAATGTATGGTTGATTAACCATACATTTATCTTATCTCATACAGTATACAATGATTTTCAACCTTACACTATGTTTCTCCATGTTGGTATGAACAGTGTTTCTAGAACGTGCTAAAGTAGATCCCAAAGATGTAGAGCATGAACAGTGTTTCCAGAGCGTGCTAAATGCGAATAACATAGAAATTAATTCTCGTTGTTCAAGAATATAAAAATTTCATCGAGAAATAAAATGAAATAAAATGAATAATAAATTACTGCAATATTATTAAAAAGAAAATAAGTAAGGGTATTTGTGAGGATCAAAATTGTCATAAAGAGATAGAGTATTGTTCTCAACAAAACCCCCCTTTAAATAAAAACATTATGTATTGTTGAAAACAACAATTTCTTAACAATCTCCCCCATTTTGATGATCACAAAACCCATAAAATAATTAATGAGATTAACTTACTAAAATTAATATAGTTTTGAATTTATAAAAGATAAATAATCTCCCTTTAATTTCTTCCCTAATATAAGAAATTCTCCCTTTAATTTCTCCCCCAATAAAAAATGAAACAAAAAAATGTGGTGTTTATTTAATTTCTCCCCCTTTTGTGATATAAAAAATATTGAAAAAATATGGAATATAACACAGATTAATGTAGCACTGAATGTAAGTGAATTCTATATCATTAACTGTTTATCAATAATTAAATCTAGATTAATGGCATATAGAAACAAGGCAATAAAACAAATAAATATAATGAAACATATTTTCATAAAATGTACAAATATGATAAATACAAAAATCAAGGTTTTGTCAGGATTCAGGTAGGTTCTATCTCCACTGAACTACAGACTTGATTTCTGTCAACTACTCCCTCAACCTTTTCATCATTCCATCACCAAGCCTAATAATAAGATCCCTGGTCTCTTGAGTCATATGAATGTCTTCGATGAGGTTGACTCTGAAAAACTCATGAAGTCTTTCTCGATTCTCCGTAAATGAAGTCAAATTCCTTGTGAACTGAGTCATCAAAAGTCTAAAAGATGGTTCACTTGATGTCAATTGATCAACTTAAAATTTCTGATTGTCTAACAAGACAGATAAAGGAGCACTGTTACATTGAAGATCTTGCAGTCTGTCACTCATGTTTCTCATTGCAGCTATGATAGCTTGAAACCTTCTAATTAAATCACGTGACGTACCTGATCCACTAGCATCACTAGTCCCAACAGATGCAAATTGGATTTCCATAAATAATTAGAGATCTGATAAATCTGACTTCATAACCATTTCAGACTTTAATTTTTCAACAACATTCAGCATATCCTTCTTAAAAATTTCAACTTATTGCCTTGAAACTATACTATCCTTAAGTCTCTGAAATTTCAACTGTTTTGATTCTAAGCCTCTTCTCAGAGTAACATTTTCAGATTCCAATTGAGAAAACTTTCTGTATATTTATTCAATTTCATTATTCCCTGAATCACAGGAACCCAATGCTTGACTTTCATTATCAGATCCAGTGTGATGCAGTAGTACTAAGGTTAGCGAATTTGCATCAGATTTTTCAATTTCCTTCTCATGAGCTGGTTGATCCACATATTTTCCCTCAAAGTCCTTTCCAAACTCTTCCACAGAAAAATACTTATGAAGTACTTCGGTTTGAGCTTCAGAAACATGATCATCATGAACATTAGCAATTTGTTCTTCCATTGGAGTTTCTAAAAGAGTATATTTTGGAGTTTCCTGAGGTCTGGCCACTTCCTCACCAGGTGATGCCTCTTGTTCCTATTGAAGTTCAACTTCAACATAAACTACAACTTATTCTTGAGTCTTTCCTTCAGCCTCTTATTTAATTCTAGATGGAATCTGAGGTTCTTCCACTAGTTCTGACCTCTCAATAATAGCCTCCATTTCTTTTTTAGTAGCAGCGTCTCTTACAAAACTGTAAGAGAATAAATCTCTTATTATCAGTACAGGGGAAAAAAATTCCTCATTAATAGTTCTTTTTTTTCTAAGACTGAAGTCCTTACCAACTCCTTTCTTCCTCAATATCTTCTATTTCAAATCTGATTCTTCTTGAAGCAATGCTGATTCTCGATTCAGCCTGTCCAACTTTGGACTGAGCAGACTAAGCTTGATCACTCTCTGTTTCTTCCTCAGCTCCTACGAGAAAAAGTTTCCTTTTTATAGTGCTCCAGAAATAGCCAACCTTTCTTAAGGTTCCAGCATTGAAAATATTACTTTGATGACATTTAACTCTGGAATCCACCAGTCTCACCATATCCTTTTTGAATAACATTTTGGAAATGATTCTACCAAAGGGTAGAAATTAATTCTGGCTTCACTAAGACAGTAGTATCTTAGGTACCTGACCATGTACCTAGGAAAATTTAGCTTTATATCATTCATGAAGGGATAAATTATATACATATCTGGATACTAAATTTTATCCAACTCAGACATCCTCGGTGCAATTCCTGTTTGCACAAAATTTACTAAAATTTTCTGATCAGGATCCATGTCCTTTATAAAAATATTCTTTATAGAAGTAGAAAAAAAGACATAATGTCCTCAGATTTATGCATAGAATCTCCTATATTTTTCAAATTAAAATGAAACACTCCCTCATGAGGGTAGTTCAAAATATGACCAATTTAAACTGAAGAGATCGAAAAATCCCTATCATCTATCTTAGCCAGCATAGTATCCTCACTGTCTCCTAGACTAAATTTCACAGACATAAAAAAATATTGCAGTTATGGTTCATACAAAAACTCAGACTTCTCACCATTGAAGGTCTGCTCTTGATTTTGGAAAGTGACAGCTTGTTTCAACAGAAGATTCATCTGATATAGCCATTCCAGGTCTATGACCTTTCCCTGCAAAATTTTTCTTCATTCTGAGCATTGTTTCTTGGCATTGCTGGCCTCAGCCTCATCAGCTCTCTTAGTCATTTCCATTTCTTCAAGAATCTCTGAGGGTTTGAAGGTTAGGGTTTCAGAGGTTTGAAGATTAGGGTTTATGAGTAGTGGTGCAGTTTCATGGGTTTGAAAAGGTTTTGGTAGAAATGAAATGGTTTAGAAGATGAAAGGTTTCTAACAGCCTGGATTCCCATGTTTTCATTAATCATTACATAGATTTTATTATAAATAAAATCAAATACGCGGTGAAAAAAACATATTCTGTTTGAAAAACAAATAACTAAATTACTTTAATCACTATTAAAATAGAGGAAACACATATTAAAATAAAACATTATTTAAAGTTAAATAAAACTAACTACCCCTTAATAAAATCAAACCTTGCATTAGGAATCAGTTTAGTAAAAATATCAGCTTATTGAACTTTAGTATTTACAAATTCCAAAGAAATATCCTTTTTAAGAACATGATCTCTTATAAAATGATGTATGATATCAATATTCTTAGTTCTAGAATGATTAATAGTATTTTTTTGAAATATTCATAACACTAGTATTATCACATAAAATAGGCGTATTATTAAAATTTAGTCCAAAGTCCATAAGAGTATTTTTATCCACAACACTTGTGCACCTCAACTGCCAGTAGAAACATATTCTACCTCAGTTGTTGACAGGGAAACTGAATGTTGTTTCTTACTTGACCATGACACTAAGGATTTCCCTAAAAAGTGACAAGTTCCTGAAGTGCTTTTCCTATCTAATCTACAACTCCCAATGTCTGCATCCGAATATGAAATTAAATTAAAATCAGAAGTTTTGGGATAAAGAAGAGATTGAAAAATAGTACCTTTTAACTATCTAAAAATTCTTTTAATAGTAGTTAAATGATATTCTTTAGGATTTGATTTAAATCTTGCACAAAGACATACTGAATACATTATATCTGGCCTGCTAGCAGAAATATATAATAAACTACCAATCATACCTCTATATAACTTTTTGATAAATGATTTTCTAGTTTCATCCAAATAAATCTTTATATTAGTACACATAGGAGTTTTATATGTCTTTTTTTATTCAAGTCCAAATTTCTTTAATAAATCAGTAATGTATTTTCTTTGTTTCAAAACATTTCCAAAATCTTTTTGATAAATTTGAAGTCCTAACAAGAAATTTAATTCTTCTATAATGCTCATTTCAAATTATTTTTGCATTAACTTTGAAAACTCATGAAAAATGGATTTATTTATTGATCCAAAAATTACATCATCAACATAAATTTAAACCAATAAAATATTAATATTTATAATTTTCTTAAAAAGTGTTTGATCTGTCATTCCAGCAGTAAAATAATTTTTCAATAGAAAAGTGCTTAATCTTTCACACCAAGCTCTAGGTGCTTGTTTAAGGCCATAAAGAGCTTTATTAAGCTTAAAAACAGAATATGGTTTTTGAGAATTTTCAAATCCAGGAGGTTTCTCAACATAAAATTTCTCCATTAAATAACCATTTAGAAAAGCAGAATTAACATCCATCTGAAATAATTTAATGCTCATATGAGATGCATATGCTAAAAGGATTCTAATGGATTCTAATCAGGCTACAGGTGAAAAGGTCTCATCATAATCTATACCTTCTTCCTGATTATATCCTTTAGCTACAAGTCTATATTTATTTTTAGTTATTATTCCTTGATCATATTGCTTATTTCTAAAGACCCATTTGGTTCCTATCACTGGATAATTCTATGGTCTTTCAACTAATTCCAAGACTTCCTTTATTTTAAACTAGTTTAATTCATCTTGCATTGCTATCATCCATATTTCATTATCTAAAGCTTCTTCTATATACTTGGGTTATAATTGGCATTTAATGGAAAAGAATTCTACAAGATTCCCTATATTTCTTCTAGTTTTTATTTCTGTGTCAAAATCACCTAAGATAGTTTCTAAAGGGTGATTCCTTAGAGTTCTAGTTTTTCTAGGTAGTACACTTACAGGTTCTTCAGTATCATGTTCTTCTGAATTGGACTAAATTTCTTTTATATCTTTTTCAAAATCATTTTTCCAGTTCTTAAGTCTCATGTTTTCATTAGAGTCAGATTCATCCATTTGATCTATCATTTTCTCAAAGGGATCAGATTCATCGAATTTCACATGAACATATTCTTTAATAATCCTTGACTTCTTATTATAGACTATATAAGCTTTGTAGGTAGCTTAATATCCTAAGAAAATGGATTCATCAGATTTTGGATCGAACTTACCATGATGGTCCTTGGTGTTCCAAATGTAAACTATGCATCAAAAAACATTAATGTAATTTACTTTAGGTTTTTAGTTATTCCAAAGTTCATAGGGTATCTTTTTCAAATGAAGTCTAATTAAAACTATATTCATTATATTACAGGCTGTGCTTATAGCTTCTACCAAAAAATAGGTAAGAAGGCTGTATTCATTTAGCATAGTCTTAGACATTTCCTAAATATTCCTTTTTCATCTTTCAACAATTCCATTTTGTTGAGGTGTTCTTGGTGTAGAGAAGGTGTGTTTAATACCCATATTTGAGTAGAAGTAATTAAATTCATCATTCTAAAATTCTCCATCATGATCACTTCTTAATGAAATTATTTTAAAAACTTTTGTATTTTTAACATCTTTATAAAAACATTCAAATAATGTAAATGCTACATTTTTAAATTTTAAAAATAAAATCCATGTAAATATAAAATAGTCATCAACTAAAACATATACATATAATTTACCAGACAATCTTGCTACTCTTGAAGGTACTAATAAATCTATATGGATATGTTCTAGAGCTTTAGATGTATAAATTCTGTTAACAAATTTGATGGATGATTTGTGTTGCTTTTCAAGTTGACATGCATCACAGAATCTATCAATTTCAAATATGAGACTTGGAAAATCAGAAACTAATTTTTTCTTAGATAATTTATGTAAAACATATACATTACAATGTCTAAGTATCCTATTCTAGATCCAAGTTTCATTTAATTTAGTAGTTAAACAGTTTTCTTGTTTTTTACACAAGAAATTTAAATCCAGGGTATACACATTTTTAGTTCTAGGTGATCTAAATTTATGCAGTTTATTCTTGAAAACAAAACAAAAATTGTTAGAAAAATAAATAGCATAACCATCATCACATATTTGAGATATACTTATCATATTGTGTTTTAATCCTTGTATAGAATGTACTTTATTGATTGAGAGAGCTTCTGGATCTTCAATGGTTCTAATACCAATGCTTTTCCCTTTGGCATTATCACTAAAAGTGACAAGTCCACCATCTTTTTGAGTGAGTGTAGAGAAATTCAATGATTTTCCACTCATATGTCTTAAGTATCCACTATCCATATACCATATATCATTTTTTTCTTTTTTGACTGGCTCCCTGCAACGAAATTTACACAATTTTCTTTGGTACCCATATTTTGTTGGGTCCAATGGTGTTAGCCAGCAGAGATTTGGGAATCCAGACTTGCTTTGTTTTTATAATTTCACAAGAGTCAAATAAATCGTCTGATACAAAATACTTCTTAATACCACTTATTTGGGGTTGTCTTAAGATACAATTTTTAGAAATATGTCCCCTTATTCCATAGTAATTACAATTTAATCTTTTTGTACTTGGAATAAAATAATTCTTGTACAGCTTGGGTTTTTCACCTTTACTACCAATTCTAAATCTTTCCTTTTTAATGAAATTTATCCCAAGAATTTCATTTAATGTATTTTATCCTTTAGTGAAAATAAGGTCTGTACTTTTATAAGTTTCCACTTCAGTTTGTAGTGATTTTATACTTGATTCATAATCTGTATTGTTAATGTTAATTAAGTCAAACTTTTCAGTTAACTTCTTATGTTGTTTCAGCATTGTATATCTTTCATCAGAAACAACCTTATGTATTTTCTTTAAAGAATTATGATTCTTAAATAGAGAATCATATTTTTCTTCAAGCATATTGCAGAGTAACTATATTCAGAACTAGAGTTAGAAGAGTAGTCAGATTGTACCTCATCTGTTTCTGCCATAAAACACATGTTAGCTTTCAGATTTGTTTCTTCCTTTTCTAGGTCTGTTTCAGAAGTTCTATTGGAGTATTCAGATACACTCTATGTAGCTTTCATGGCTTTCTTGTCCATGTCTTCATAATCATTTCTTTTTAAGAATTCATTTTTCTTGTCTTCTTTTAGATGAGGAAAATCAGGTCTGATGTGTCCCATTTTCTTGTATTCATAACATCTAACTTCCTTATCATACTTTTTAAATGATTTTCTGAAGTACTTTTTCATTATATAGAATTTATTGAATCTTTTGGCTAGCTAATCCAGTTCCACATCAGAATTTGATAAATTAGAACATTCTGATTTCTCTGTTACATTTTTCCTCATATTTCTGTTTTTTCTCTATGATGACACTTTCAAGGCAGTGCCATCTCTTTTGATAAGCACTTTATTTTCATTTTCTTCATCTTCCATCTTATATTCATACATCATTAGTGTTCCAATCAATTCTCTCATGGTTAAGTCCATGACAGGGGTCGAATATCTGATTGCAGCAAAGATTCCATTCCATCTTGTAGGTTGTACTCTCAGTACTTTTAAAGCTTTATCAGCTTGTTTAACAGGATATACCAAAGCGGTTATGTTATTGACAATCTCTGTAAATCTTCCATTCATTTGAGTTATACTTTCACCTTCAACAATTCTGAAAGTATCAAATTTAAGCTTACCAGTTGCATATCTCATTTCCCTGATATTGTTAGTTCCTTTATAATAAACAACAATAGTTTTCCACATTTCATATACTATCAGGCATTGAGATACCCTGTTAAATTCATCAGGTCCTAGGCCACATATAATTGCATTCATTTCCTTTGAGTTCATATCATTTTAGGCTTTAGTAACTTCCATCCATGTTTCAGGTTTTTCTGGTATTTCATAGGGAGTCAGAATCTTAGAATATATTCTATATCTAAGGTTTTTAGATAGATAATCATTCACAACTTCCAGCATCCTTAGTTTTTCCCATTGAAGTACGATTATCTGACCATAGATATTACCTCTCTTGTATCATTCATCTTGCTCTGTGTATAATCACTTTCATTTTGTTAAGGATTCATTAGAAAGCTCAAACTCTGATACCAATTGTTGGATTAGATTATACCAAATATACACAAGAGGAGGGTGAATTGTGTATTTTCATAAATCTTCGTGAGATTCTGTTACGCTCTTTTACTTTAATCAAATGAGTTAATTCAGCGAAAATATGAAGTGCAGAGACACACGATGTATAGTGGTTTAGGGAACAGAAATCCCCTAGTCCACTCCACCACGCTCTACTTCACGAGATTGGTGATTTTCACTATCTGGTCCTCATTTCTACATACCTTTTAACAACTGAATATTGTAAGTTGACACCTATACAATCCAAGGCAAAACAAAGCCTTATGGGTCACTAAAAGAACCTACACAGCTTAATACGAGAAGGTGGTCACTCATGAATAGAAAATAAAGATTTTTCTATTTTGAAAATACTTTCCAAATGTTCTTCACAATTGCAACAACATGAAATTGATAGTAGATAGATCGTCACCTTCATAACTAATGATCTTTACATAAGATTATTTCTGAGTTGATATCATTGTTGTAGATATAGAAATATAATTCACAACTTCAGCAGTAGCAGATTCACAATGATCTTAGATGTAGAATGAATGAATCTTCTGTCGTGATTTTTCTTCTTCAATAAATAGAGCATTGTCATTCTTTTTTAATCAGCAAATCTGTATGTTTTGATAGTACCTGTTTTTCTACCTCTTTTCTCTGAATGATTGAGAGAGATCAAATTCATCGTTGTTCAAAAAATCTCAAAAATATATAATAATGGCAAGCACCTCTTCTACAAATTTAGATCCACAAAAATCACTTTTTGACTTGCGATATTAAAATATTTGAATTTACAGAGTAGTTGTAACTTACCTGAAGACTTGACATAAAAAGATACTTGTAATTTGATCCTTAAACCATTGATAAAATAGTCAAATTTGTCCTTTAAAATCAGCTTTAAATCCAGATAATAATTAGCCTAATAATATGCTTGCTGACCGTTGCATAATAATACCGACTTTAAATTCTCTAACACCAAACGTAAGGTTGAGTTGTACAGTATGCATCCTCTGAACGTAACTTAGATAATAAACATAAGATCGATGACGTAGCATTCAAAAATAGGGTTGGCAATGTATGGTTCAAACGTAGGGTTGACAGCCTTTGGTTGATCACAAATGTATGGTTGGTCATCCATACTTTTCTCTTCAACTTTCAAACATATGATGAAAGATCCAAACTTTTTCTTGATCCATAATTTTCTATGAACGTATGGTTTTTTACAAAAGTAAGGTTGATAAACCATACTTATGAGAAACAAACGTATTGTTTAACACTTACATATGGTTCTCCTTTTATATATTCCTAAAATACGAAAATTAGGGTTTCTTCCTAACGTGGGGTTCTTTTTAATACTTTGTCGATAACGTATAGTTGATTAACCATACTTTTCTCTTATCTCATAATGTATACACTATTTTTCATCCTTATGCTACATTTCTCCACGTCAGGTATTAAAAGTATTCCCAGAACCCGCTAAAGTAGATCCCTAATATATATGGCATGAACAGTGTTTCCAGAACGTGCTAAATGTGAATACTTTAGAAATTAATTGTCATTGTTTAGGAATTTAAACATTTCATCCAGATATAAAATAAAATAAAATGAATAATAAATTCCTGAAATATTCTTAAAAATAAAATAATTAGAAAATAAATAAGGGTATTTGTGAGCATCAAAATTGTCATAAAGAGATAGAGTATTGTTCTCAACATAACTCCCCCTTTAAATTAAAACATTATGTATTGTTGAAAACAACACTTGCTCAACAAATTAATCCCTTTTTCTCTATATAACATATAGATCCATAGAACTTATGTAGACCCTAGTTCTAGAACTATTAGGGTGTTCTCATCTAAGTTTAATCATTTTTGAACTCCACTCTATGGTCATATAATGAAATATATTATTGAATATCATACGGATGAATGTTAAGGGAACATATACTTAGATCTACATCATCAAAATAAAAACTGAAACTATTTCCTAAACCAAACTTTGAAGGAAATTTTGTGGTTAATTAATTACATCTATTAAATCTAATTAAAATTTTATACCAAATTGAAACACAATAAAAAAATATCATGATCCATGAAACTTATCGTGGTCTCTACCCGTAAGAAACATCGATTCAGTTGTCACATTCAATAAAATTGACATACCTTTCATCAAATCACATGTGGGTATAAACTATTGTGTGAAAATAAGTCTCCCTTTTTTATAATATAAACTAAGACTAGATGATACTATTACTCTACCATCCCATGCACCCTAACATATTCCTAATTATAATCTCTTTTCTATCTCTCAACCATCAGCTTATATACAACTTTTTTTTGACCCCCTTCTTTCCAAAAATATCACACTTGGGAAAAAAATAAAGGGAGATAATGATCCCTGAAGCTCACCTCCAAGAGTCCAAATGATAACGACTGACAACATGGGTTTATAAATCACACACATGGGAGGCATTAACATTATATAGTTTATGAACAAAATATAATTTGACATAAACCACCTAACAAAAAAATTCATAAATAAAGAAATATTCCAAATATATGTAATGTAATACATTAACTAATAAAATGGAAAGAAAAAACTAAAAGTACCAAAATAAAATCCTCAAATGTGTCCATGAATCTCCTACAAATCTGTATGAACACCTCAAACAACTATAATAAAGCCTAATCACCAGCAAAATGCAATGGTCTTGAAAAATAGTTAATATATGTGGGGTGACAATAAAATGTATACCCAATAGTATCCTTACAAAAAACTCTTCTAAAAATTGTAAAAGAAACATATTATAACCTAGTGAATGAGAAAATTAAACTAAATAATCACCTAAATAAATATAGATAAGTTTTTCTTCCTCACCATGGATCAATCTCCAGGTAATTCATAGAATTAAACCATTCAATATCAAAAATTTATATATAAACCAATGTGCCCCTCTTCTACTTTCCCACAAGTTTATCTCTCTCATGCCTAGAAAACTAACGTTTTATGCTCATCCATTCTATAATTAAAGTCATCATACATACCATGAATAAGTAATATATCCATTTCATCATTATATCCAACCCATCATCTCATCCTCATCATCATCTTTATCCCTAATAGTTTCTATATGTTTTCCCAAATTTCATTACATCTTGGTTAAATGTATTATACCTCATTACATTACTAACCATGAAAGTACACCTGTGGTACGACAAATCCACCATGATTGGATACATGTATGGGGTATAATTCATGATATTACTTCCTATGCATATACACTAATAATAATCCATGACCACCATGACTGAATATAATTATGTATGATACCTTAATATGTTACGACCCCTCATAAATGTATAGTAAAATAGAGATCCACCATAGTATGGTTAGGAATTCACCCTATAATGCAAGCCATTATATCCCAGGATATGCCTACATAAAACTACACCTAATAGGAGAGTTTGTTAGAGGGAGAAATAATCCATAAATTTTCTCTCTATCCTTGTTTTTGGAGAAGACACCCCCAAAAATTTAGGTGTTGGTAACCCTATCGAAACTGGTGGTGAAGCCTTTGAAATTACAAAATATAAATAAATTCTACAGAAAACCACACCATAGAAACTATTTATCCTTATATAAATGTATAATTATAATTATAAAGGACCCATGACTACCATTGATAATTTTTAGGCCTTTAGGAAGTAAACAAACATCAATTTTCTAGTTCAATTAATTAAGCTTCCATTATTTTATATTATAACATTATTCAATTTACATGAATTTTTTTAATCTTCTAAGGTAGTCACTTTGGAACCATGAGCTCCCTTACTTATATTTTTAAGTATATCATCAACATTAGTCTACTTACACTTAGTAATTAACAATTTACATTCATTCATTTAATTTTACAGCAACTACTCACATTCCATTATCACATTATTAAAACTAGTTAAACGATTCCATGGTTTGATTTTTCATGGTATAAATTCTTCAATATCACTACCATTAACAAAAACTCGTCCCATGGCATTATTTATTAATTAATTTTCACTTCATAAATTATCTGGGTAATCTAATACTCAGCCTAAATAAATATATCAAAAATGACTTGTGGCATATAGAGTCTGACTACATCTAGTAGTGGGGACCCAATAGTAAATAGATTTATGTTATTATAAAATTTTGACAATAATTATGAAATAATAAATAAATTGATGAGGAAACCCCACTTTAAACTCATCCTGTCCACCAAAGTGTAATTCCCACAAAATTCCACATTTTAAAAAATCATTCAAGCCATTAATGATATCCACCATCATAGTAGTTGTGAATCCCAACACATTTCCTATCAAACATTCCCAACCCTATTATGTTTTCAACCATAACATCAAGTCATTTTAATCCTCTAACTCCTAAAGAAAAAACATTTCAATTTTTTTATGAACATAGGTAAAGGAAATATGACCCTGGCATCGAGGAATTCAATCCTCTCACTATAAGGAATGATCTCACTCAACTCCACACAATTATCATTTTCAAATAATATATTATAATTAAATATTTAATTAGAAATTTCATTATATATAGTTCTTTTTAAAAAAACTTATTGGTGGTAGCCTGAAAAATCTATGAGTCAAAAAAAACATGCATTTAGATTTACTTTATTTTCATAAAATTCAAGAAATAATAGTTATTAATTTTATTACTATTTATTTTATCATATCATAGTGATTGTGGATTTCTATTTTTTATTTTATTTATACTATAATTTACATTCTAAAATCAATAATGACTTCAATATATAGATATCACAGGACATATAAAACAATATGAAAAAACAACTTAACGAGATATTGATGTGATCACAAAACCCAATACCACAAAAAATTATTCCATTAATTTTTTCTTTCCTACCTTCATTAGGAAATTTCAATGGATAAATAAAATATCAAAACATGATAAACCCATAATTTTACATTAAATCATAAAAGGTAGTGAATCATCTTCCTCAACATGAAGATCTCAATGGTCTCCTGGAAGGAATGTAACACCAAACAACAAAGTATGATTACATCTATGGTAGAGAACCAACAATTTATAAAACGCCACACCAAATAGATACCTCTATAATTCATTGATAAAAACAAGAAGAAAAAAAGAGAAAAAATCTCTATAAAATGGATATAAAATAATGTAAGAGAACATAACCATTAGATAAGGGAAGACTAAACTTATTTCATAAAGACTTGATCTATAAAGGTTGAAGGATTAAGACTAGAAAATTAAATTGAAAGGATGCTAAAAAAAGGACATTGAACTACATAGTTATCATAAGAGGAAGGTGAAATTATGAATATTTATAATAGAATTTAGATTTTAATCAT
Organism: Viscum album; assembly: GCA_963277665.1. Taxonomy (NCBI): domain Eukaryota; kingdom Viridiplantae; phylum Streptophyta; class Magnoliopsida; order Santalales; family Viscaceae; genus Viscum; species Viscum album. The sequence continues at coordinate 1,687,236,092 of OY728147.1, read as the reverse complement.
GAATATTAAAATATATTCTGTAATATAGCCTCCCTAATTATGCTATAATAAATAAGTGTTGGTCAGAGTAGATGACTCATGACAGGGTGAATTGAGTATCTCTAAAAATTTCTATTAAAAAATTGGTTCTTTGAAATAGCATCCCCATATTAAAATTATAACCAATTTTAGATTGTAGTGAATTTATGAAAGTCCTAAAAGTTAAATTAGATTCTCCAGAGATTGAATTGTTCTCAGTTTTACCAATCTAAGATTATCAAGACTTTTGAAGCTAATCTATTGATTCAAAATAGATATAAACACTTCCTAAACTAACTATCAAATTTTAGTGTATCTTAATGTGAGAAATACATAAGAGATAAAAATATAATACAAGCAACACATTGGTTAAAACAAGAGGTTCAGTCTCAAGCTGAGACTTAGTCCTCTTCACTTGGTGATCATCTTCTACCAAGCAGTTTACGTTTGTAAACTTTTGATCCACACCCTGGATCAGGGTTCTCAATAGCACACAGGGATGTCTAGGTGACACCAGACCTCTACCAGAATTATTCATGGGAAAAACTATCAAACAGATCACATAGGATCTCTTCCACAGTTCTACATGGGATAAAATAGTAGAAAGGGATTGAGAGTGAGGATATTTTGGTATCCTCCTATTTTGCTCAGGGTACATGGTGTGTGTTACAAACAGATATACACACTACTCAAATAGTAACCACAAGATAACAATAGAGTTATGCAAGAAGAATATTGTTTAGAAATCTTTGTGTGTTGTGTAGTAAAGATTTGGACTCAATAAATGTATATAAAATGATATTTGAGTCCTCTTCTCGAAGTTGGCTCCAAAACAGAGTATCGTAGTCTCTGTAATCTAGCTTCCAGCTATGAAAAGGTTTAGCTATTTGTTGTCAGGATGTTCAACGAGCTTCAGCAGGATGCGGCCTGTAATATTAAACCTCTTGTATACTCATGCTTCGAGTTCTTTTATTTTCAATCTCTTGCATATTCGCACAACCAACCTTTTTGTTTTTCTAGCGGGTTTAGAGTCTCTATTTTTAGGTTGATCTTGAAATCCTTTTATACATAATGATCTAGAAGGAATGAAGATATCCCCACATGCATGTACCTCGTACTGTCTACGGATAGTCCTATAAATAACATTAAATAATGCCAGAAACATTAATTTGTCTAAATAAGACTGTTAGAAATAAATTAGAATTAATAAATTTGAAACAGCTATTTATGACTATCAGTGAGTCATTTACATCGGTCTTTCATATTTAGTTTGTTAAAATCGGTCTATCATATTTGGTCTATTATCTTTGGTTTTTCAATATTGGCCTATCATCTTCATTCTATCATCTTTAGTCTATCATCTTCAGTCTATCATCTTCGGTATGTCATATTTAATCTATGATATTTGGTTTTTCATCATCGGTCTGTCGTCTTCGGTGTGTCGAACATCGGTTTGTCGAACATCAGTCTGTCAAACATCGGTGTGTCGAACATCAGTGTGCTGAACAGCGGTGTGTCGAAAATTAGTTCGTTTCCAGGAAATCTCAAAATCCTATGAAGAGTCTATCTTACACATAACATTACACGACTAAGTGACATCCAAAAATTCATTTACAAATACAATTGTAGACATATGGATTTATAAATATAACTTATTGACTTACTAAAGTATATTATTCTATATGAAATAATTGATTTACTTAGAGATATTAAAAGGCATGAATGATTATAATATGTAGTTAGACATTATTTGTGATTATGAAAACTACCATATCATAGAGGGTCCAACAATGTCCCCCTTTTTGATAATCACAAATTATGTCATACATAAAAATATAAGGAATCAAAAATAAGTGGTGATAACATACAACACTGAAGGAGATTATTCAATATAACTAAAGCCTTCCCTTGTTTGCGGTTTTAAAACAGAGCTCCTCCTTGAAAAATGTATTATGTTGAGTACATTTCATGTGTCCTATGCCATAATTTCTCCCCCTTAGAATAAAAAAGTATGCCTCTTCTTTCTCCCCCTTTTGGGATTATCCAAAAAAATAAGAGGATAAATATCATATAGAAAAGTCACCATAAAGATTTCCATTACGATGCAGAAAAGTACAAGCCAAACAAAAAGATCGAATCCCTATAAAAAATACAATCCATCACTAACGGTTTGGCATATGAGGGGATTTTACTTTATCTAAAGGATTCGAAGGAGGATGAGAAGGTTTGGGAGTGGCATAGGTTAGAGGTGGTCTGAAGATAATACCAGGCAGGTCAACACCTACAGGTACATTTTATATAAGGCTAGGCCTTCTTTCTAAAAACACACGACTGGGAGTTTTCTCTATAATGGGCAGTTGAATATGGGAATGAGCTTACGAGACAGTCATTGGAGAAGGAGGCCGAGAGGTAGTACCAGTGGAAGCTACAAGAGGGACCACAATGGCTTCAGCCTAGACATGCTGATATGGATTAAGAAGATTGATGAAATCATTAATGTTTTCACTACCATATTGCATAGATTTCTATAAGTCATACTTATTCTCCATGAATTTATTTAGCAAAGGGGTAAACTCTTTCAATTGAGTGACTTGATTCTTGAAGGCTTCGGTGAGAGGAGGTTTTTTGAGATTCTCTGCTAGAAACATGAAGCTTTTTATGAGGTCATGCTTGGTATAAATCTTAGTAAAATACTTATCAAAATTTTATATAATCTATTTCTAACTATAAGAGGCTTCATTGCGGCACTACTTAACCATATTATACACATGGTATGTATTTCAAGGCACCTTTTCACGAGTTTCTTTGTTTGAAACACTCTAAAGATGTTCGAGTTCCTCTCTCATTACATCCTTGAGAGACTCAAAATCAGTAACAACGCCTTTCCCACTTCTAGAACTGGATGATCCATTTATCATTTTTCCAAGATTTTCATTCAACTTCTTTAGATCCACACTGAGTAGATGATTCAACAGATTCTGGTTCAGTTGGGAGTTTTCGAATAAGAGGAGGATTCACTTTCTCATCATCTAAGTCATACTCAAAACCAAAAATAATGCATCCTGGATCATTATTACACTATCTAGTATAGGTCCAGTCTCTTGGATCAACAATATCAATCCTGATCCTTCTTCCCAGAGGCTCAAGAACACCATCATCTTCATCAACTTCTTTCAACCAGTCTTCTAGACATAACAACATTTTTGGGTACAGGAACAAACTGAACTTCAGGTTATGCATGATCAACAACCACTTCACCTTCTCCAAGAACTTATTCAATTTGAGGAACTAGATCCTAAAATTCTTCCTTAGGTCCACCAGCTATAAGTTCATTTAATTCAAGAATGATTTCTTGATTTTCCTCATTAGGATAGGGTGATATGTCCTCATGTTCAACATCTCTATGATCAATGGCCTCTTGTTCAACATGATCAACACCATCACTAGCTCCATATATAGATTCCTCAATTGATCTATCCACCACTTGTTGTCCCACTTTTAAAGAAACACTTACATGCCCATCATTTCCTCCTTCATCGTTGTCATCATCATCATCATCAGACTCCTCATCTGATTTACTTACATATTCTTCAACTCCAATAACCTCGGTCTCTTCCTCATCCTCATCACCTGTCAAGGATTCTCTTGAGGGTAAGTCTAAAGGTGGTCTTGCAGGATCATAAGACATGTCCTTGGGACTTTTAACAATATCAGGATTTCTCCTATTATCAAAATGAGATCATTCTTCCCTTGGCACTTAAGTTTCAGATTCCTCATCAGAATAAACGGGTTATTATCCTGGTTTGAGACATATATCAACTGGATCCTTTGGTCTGGTAGGATAGCCAGTTGGATTGAAATACTCATACAGTCTTTCCTCATCACTTACCCAACATTTCTTTCATGGGTTCTAGAAGATATTCATCCTTTTACAAATATCATTTTGAAGACATAAACCACTGCATGAATTTATCACTTCATCTCCATCTTCCACACAACCTAACCTTTTTAACATGGAAGAGATCATCCTTGGATAGTATAAACATGTATCTTTAGTAGATGGAATTATCAAATCAGATACATTAACCATTAGATACTGACAGAATTTCACTTTTATCTCATGTTTCAATAAATAGACCAGGAATATATCCTGATACATCACAGCAGAGAAATCTCCCTTTCTTTGGAAGATTTGATGTCGAATAAACATAAACAATAATCTTATTTCTTCTTCAAAATCACTTCCAATAGTCCTGTTAGATTCTCCATTTCCATTCAACTCCTTCAGAGCATTTTCATAAGAGAACAAATCAGAGGAAGGTGGAATATTACTCCGATAATCATCATTGACACCTTCATCAGGCATCTCCAAGCACTCAGCCCATTCCTTAGACAAAAATGCTACATCCTTTCCCTTTACTACTAACTTCATTATTGCTTCCTCAACTTCATCTAGAGTTATTTTCAAATGTTGATATAATTCATGTACTATCTGTGGATAATAATTTCTTTCATTGTCATCAAACTAGCTCAACCAACCCTGAGATTCTAGTACTTTTAATAAATACTATTTGTTGGACATAAGCCACTCAACATACACTTATTTATCAACTGTAACCTCTCATATTTCTAAGCTCGGTTTTTCAGTCTCACTGGACTCACCATCATCATGCCTAGAAGAAGGATATTTTCTTGGCTCTTCTATAGCGTGATTGTTCCTTGCTATGTTGAGGCTTCACATTCCAAATGTTTTGAGGATGAGGGTCAATAGGTAGAGTGACAAAGGGTATAAGGCTTTACGGTAGTGGGAAGATGAAAGGTTAGGATGGATTGAACTAAAAATATCAATTAGGGATTGGAAACCATAAAAAATATAATTTAAATATGGAAAAAAGAACACAAAACAACTTTTTTTTATTTAAAATAAACAGAATTACTAAATAGTCCTTAAAAAAATTGGTGTTGTTGAATCGGTTTTACACGATCGGTTTCACAAGATCAGTTTCAAAAGACTAGTTTCAAGAATCAGTTTCTGGGATCGGTTTCAGAAGATTAGTTTCAAGGATCAGTTTTAGGAATCAGTTTCAAGGATCAGTTTTAGGAGATCAGTTTCAAGGATCAGTTTCAAGATATCAGTTTCAAGGATCTGTTTTATGAGATCAGCATTAAGGACCAGTTTCAGGAGATCAGTTTCAAGGATCGGTTTTACAATATCTATTTCAAGGATCAGTTTCAATATATTTGTTTCAAGGATCAGTTTCAAGAGATCAGTTTCAAGGACCTTAGAGATTTGACATTCCTATTTCATGTCTGATGTAGTTCATTATCTCATAGTTTAAGGGTTTAGTGAATATATCTGCAAGATAATGTTCAGTCCTAATAAATTCAAGAGTTATATCATGTTTTTGATAATGATCTCTCAAAAAGTGATGTCTTACATCAATATGATTTTTCTAGAATGATAAATTGGATTCTTATAAATGTTAATATCACTTTTGTTTTCATAGTTTATGGGGATATGTCTGAATTGAAATCCATAGTCTAATAAGGTGTGTTTTATCCACAAAATTTGTGAACAACAACTACTAGTAGCAATGTATTCTGCTTCAATAGTTGATAATGCAACTGAATTTTTCTTTTTACTACACCCTGATGTTAGTGACCTTCCCAAAAAGTTGAATTTGCTAGAGGTACTCTTTCTATCTAACATACATCCAACAAAATCATCATCTGAATAGATAACTAAATCAAAAGTTTTTCCTTTAGGATAGAACAGTCCTAAGATAGTTGTATATTTGAGGTATTTGAAAATTAATTTATTAGCATTTAAATGTGACACTTTTGGATTTTCTTGAAATCTTTCACACATACACACACTGAACATAATATATGGCATACTAGAAGTTAACTATAGAAAACTCCCAATCATTCCTCTATAAGCAGTCTGATCAACTGATTTTCCATTTTCATCAAGATCTAACTTACTTGTAAAACTCATTGGGGTTTCACTAATCTTAATGCTATCAAACCCATATCTTTTCAAAAGATATTTTTTATAATTACTTTGATTTAAAATAATACCTTCTTTATTTTCAAATATTTGAAATCCAAGAAAATATTTATGTTCACCCATTAAACTCATTTCAAATTCACTTTTCATTATGTTTGAAAAATCATTACATAAAGAGTTTTTAGAAGATCCAAAGATAATATAATCTGCATATATTTGGGCTATTAAAACATCTTTTGAAATTATTTTTATATATAAATTAGGATCTATGGGTGTTTTTTAAGGCCTTTAGAAATAATAATGTTACTCAACCTTTTATACCAATCTCTTAGAGCTTGTTTCAAACCATATAAAGCTTTTGATAATTTGAACACATGATTTGGAAAAAGTGGATATGTAAAATCTGTGGGTTGTTCAACAAGAACATATTTAATTATATAACCATTTATGAATGCACTTTTGACATCAATTTGATAAGTTTTAATATCCATGTGTGCTGCATAGGAAAGTAAGATCCTAATTTCCTCAAGTCTAGCTACTGGTGCAAAGGGCTCTTCGTAATGAATTCCCTCTTCTTGATTATATCCTTATGCAACTAGTATAGCTTTATTTCTAATTATATTTCCATCATTATCTGCATTATTTATAAATACAAATTTCATTCAAATAGTCTAAGTATATTTTGGTGTATTTACATGTTTCCAAACATTATTTTTTTCAAACTGATTACTTTCTTCTTGCATGGACATTACCCAAAATTCATCATTGATTGCATCATTGATATTTTTAGGTTCAAGTTATGACAAGAAAGCCTAATGTTCAACATGTTTTCTCAAATAAGCTCTCGTTTGTGTTCCTCTATCTAAATCTCCAACAACAACATCTAACAAATGATTCTTATGGGTCCTTGTTGGTCTTGAGAAGGTAGGACTTGATATTTCAGATTCATCAGGTTGATCTGGTTCACTATGGTTAGGATATAGAAAATTTCCAGAACTGGATGTTTTCACAGATTCAATCACATGATTATTTGAGGTTTTATCATTAATTACCTGATTGGACATATCCTCTTCAATATTTTCTTGTGAGTTCTGGGGCTCATATGTATCTGCTTCATCAAACATGATGTGTACAGATTCCTCCACACATTTGGTTTTCTTATTAAAGACTCTATATGATTTTCTTGATGTAGAGTATCTAACAAATATACCTTCATCACTTTTAGAGGCAAATTTATATAAATTATATTTAGTGTTCAGAATATAAACTTTACATCCAAACACTTTTAAATAACCTACTTCGGGTTTCTTATTATTCCAAAACTCGTAAGGAGTTTTCTTAAGGATGGGTCTGGTTAAGACTCTATTTATTATGTAACAAGCTGTATTAATAGATTCATCCTAAAAATAAATGGGTAGATCATATTCATTAAGCATAGTCTGAGTAACTTCCTATAAGGTTCTATTTCTTCTTTTTTACTACACCATTATTTTGAGGTTTCATAGGTCCAGATAATTTAGGATTATAGACATTTTGTGAGAAAAAAGCTTCAAAATATTAATTTTCAAACTCTCAACCATGATCAATTCTTAGGGATTTAATCTTACAACCACTGAGATTTTCTACAGAGATAGTATACTTGGCAAAATATGAACAAGCTTCACTTTTATGAGATAGGAAAATGGTTCAAGTGTACCTATAGAAATCATCTACAATAACATAAATATGGTGCTTCTCATTGAGACTTGAAACTCTATATGGTCCAAACAAGTCCATGCGAACTAACTCGAGAGGTTGAGAATTAGTTACTTCTTTATTTCGTTTGAAAGAGATTTTATGATGCTTTCCTTTTTTACAAGGATTATATACCTTATTGTCTAGAAAATCTAACTTTGGTAAGTCTCTAACTAAGCCTTTTCTAGTTAAATTTCTAAGAGAGTGTATGTTTCAATGTCCTAGTCTTCTATTCCAGAGCCAAGACTCTTTGTGAAAGACATTTATATAGGATACATTCTGTGAGGCTAGTGTGTCTAGATTTATAGCATATACATTATCATTTATAAAAGCAGAAAATACTAAATTATTCTTGTCATAAAAAACATGGAATGCATCATTTTTAAATATAAAGTTAAATCCATCATCACAAAATTGAGATATGATAAGTAGGTTATAATTTAATCCATCAACACACAGTACTTTAGAAATTGAAATAGAGTTAGGGTTACCAATCTGGCCGAGGCCGATGATTTTTCCATTACCATTGTCACCAAATGTGACATGTCCAGTATAAATCTTGAATAGAATTTTAAATACTGAAAAGTCCCATGTTATATATCTTGAATAGATTCTTTGAAAGTACCATATTTTCTTAGTATCTCTTTAGGTAGTTTACCTACAAAATAGTTTATACAAGAATTGACTTTGGTACCCATATATTTCTAGGTCCACATACATTAGTAATATAAGCTTTAGATACCCACAACTGTATTATGGGTTTCCTATATGTAGAATATAAAGTGTTTGAAAAATAAACTCTGTTTGGTCCTAAACAATTGGATATATTAATCGAATTTGTGGAACTCGAACTTGCTATATAATTATTGTTTTTGAAAAAGGTAACAGATTGTCCAAATTGGGTTACAAAACGCGATTTGGATAAATTCCTTTTTCCTGGTTGATATCCTATCCCAAAATTATACTTAAGAGCTATTTATTTACCAAGAATTTGAGTAAGATTATTATTTCAATTAGTAAAATTTTCCAAGTCTTTCTTCAATTGATCATTAGACATTTTTAACTCATTGTTTTCCTTTGAGAAGTTGATCATTTTTCTCTTTTTCAGTTATAAGTTCGGAATTACTAGTCACACTAAAAGCATTTTGTTTCTTCAATGATTTATACTTATCCTTCAACTCATTACATGTTTCTTTTAACAGAAAACATTATTTGAATAATTAATCATTTTTCATATTCTAAAACTCACTTTCTGAATAATAAGAATCATTTACAGGAGAGTCTAAGGTTACCTCATTTGTTTATGTTATAAAACACATTTTAGCCATATCATCTTCACATTATCAGAAGAGCCAGATTCACTTGAGCTATCCTCAGAGGCACTCCAGGTGGCCTTCATTACTTTATTATACCTTCTATCCTTATTTTCATGCTTTTTCTTGTGTTTAATGTTTGGATAGTCTTCCTTGACATGTTCTCTTCTTTTAAATTTGTAGAAAATGATCTCTTATAATTTCTCCTTTTTCTTCCAATCCTTTTTCCAATTTCCCTTATTATCATACTTGACTTTATAATTGAGATTTTTAAAAAACTTATTTTCCTATAGAATTTCTTAAATCACCCAGAAAACTGGGCCATTTTTTCATCATTATCCGAAGCTACTTCATCACTACTTTAGCTTTCAATAGTAGCTTGAACTTTCTCTTTGTCTTTAATTTTGGAACCAATTGTCTTGATGGATATAGGCTATAATTTTGGTTCATCCTCTTCTTGATTTACCTTTAATTTCTCTTCATACATCATTAAGTTTCCAATCAATTCCTTCACTAGCATATTATCAATATCCCACGGTTCTCTAATAGACATAGATGTTCCACACCCTGATTCTGGTATACATCTAAGAATCTGCATGATCTGCTCTTTGGCTGTTAATTATCTTCATAAAGAAATCATGGTATTCACAATTTCATTGAACCTGAGATACATATCAGAGATAGACTCATCAGGCTTTATTTTGAAGTTGTAATATTTAATAGTATAAGTATTTAATCACCTTTCTTTAACATTAGATGTTCCTTCATGATAAACATATAGAGTGTCCCAAATTTCATGTGTGTTTTACTAGTAGACATACGGTTAAACTCTTCATCTCCTAGCTATACAGATCATTCATTTCATTGCAATTATTGTTGTAGGCAGTCTTGGTAGATTCATCCCAAGTGTTTCAAGTAGTTTCAAGAATTTCATATTAACCTACAATAGATGTATAGATTTCAAATCCCATTTTCTCTAGATGTACTTTCATCTTAAGCTTCCACTGAGCATAATTAGTTCCATTGAAGAAAGGTGGCCTATTGGTAGCAGCCCCTTCTAATCTATTTTCCATGATATTGATTGTATAAGAAAGTCAAAGAGATGAAAGTTTAAAAATAATAGAAATTTTGAGATATTTTAAATACAACTATAATCATAGTTGAAAAGATTTGAAAACTAACCATAACTTTTAATTCCTCTGATACCAAATGTTAGTCAGAGTAGATGACTCAAGAGGGGGGTAAATAGAGTATCTATAAAAAGTTCTATTACAAAACTGGTTCTTTGAAATAACAACCCTCTATTAAAATGATAACCAAAGTCAGTTTGTAGTGAATTTATAAAAGTCATGAAAGTTCAATTAGTTTCTCAAAAGATTGATTAGTTCTCAGTTTTACCAATTTAGGATTAGCAATACTTTTATAGCTAATCTAATGATTCAAAATAGATATAAACACTAGCTAAACTAACAATTAATGTTCAGTTGATATTAATGAGATAAATGAATTAGAGATAAAAATATAAGACAAACAATAGAGCGGTTAAAACAAGAGGTTCAGTCTCAAGCTAAGACTTATTCCTCTTTACTTGGTGATCAACAGACACCAAGCAGTTTATATTAATAAACTTTTTCTCCACACCCAAGATCGGGGTTCCCAACAGGACACAAGGTTGTCCAGGTCACACTTGACCTCTTCCACAATTATTCATGGGAATACTATCAAATAGAATATTCAATATATCTTCCACAGTTCTACGTGTGATACAAGAGTAGAAAGAGATTGAGAGTGAGGATATTTCGATATCCTCTAGTTATGCTCAGGAGACAGTGTGTGTGATACAAATAGATACACACACTTCTGAAATAGTATCCACAAGATCAAAACATAGTTATGAAATAAGAATAGGGTTTATAAATATCTATGTGTTGTTTAGTAAAGCCCTGGACTCAATGAATGTAGAGAAAATGATATTCGAGCCCTCTTCTGGATGTTGGCTCCAAAATAGAGTATCGTATACTCTATAATCTAGATTCTAGGAACGAAAAGGTTAATCTATTTGATGTTAGGTTGTTCCGTGATATTTATCAGGATGAATCTTGTAATATTAATCTTCTTGTATACTGAAGCTTTGAGTTATTATATTTTCAGTCTCTTGCATATTCACACAACCAGCCTTTTTTGTTTTTCTAGCAGGTTCAAAGTCGCTCTTTTTAGGTTGAGATTGTAATCCTTTTATACTTCAAGGTCCAGTAGGCATGAAGATCTCCCCATGTGAATGTACCTCATAATATCTATGGATAGTCTTATAGACAACATTAAATATTGTCAAAAACATTGATTTGTTTAAATATGACTGTTAGAAATAAATTCAATTTAATAAATCCAAAACAATTATTTCAGACTATTAGTGAGTCATTTGCATCAGTCTACATCTGCAGTTTGTAAATATTAGTCTGTCCTCTTCAGTATGTCATCTTTAGTTTGTCAATATCGATCTATCATCTTCAGACTGTCATCTTCGGACTGTCATCTTTGGTCTGTCATCTTCAGTCTGTCATCTTCGGTCTGTCATCATTGGTGTGTCGAACATCAGTGTTTCGAACATCGGTGTGTTGAAAATAGGTGTGTCAAACATCGGTGTGTCGAACATCGGTGTGTCGAACATCGGTGTGTCGAACATCGGTGTGTCGAACATCGATTCGTTTCCAGGAAATCTAAAAATCCTATGAAGATTCTGTCTTACATATAACATTACACGGCCAAGTGACATCCATAAATGTTTGTAAAAATACACTTGTAGTCATATGGATTTATAAATATAAGTTATTACCTTATTAAAGTATATTTTTCTATATGAAATAATTGATTTACTAAGATATATTAAAAGGAATGAATGAGTAGAATTGGTAGTTAGACATTATTTGTGATAATGAAATCTAAAATATCATAGAGGGTCCAATAATAAGGTTTTCCCTAGTTCTATGTAATAGAAATATTGTACACACGACAATTACCAAGGTAAAAGTTCCCCTCTAGAATCCATATTGAATATCCACACATACATCTCTATTAAAAAATCATAGTCAATCCCAATCCTAAAACCATAGGATAACACCATAGTATAACCCCACTGTCATTCCACAACCACCCATAAAATTACAAAGATTATAAAATCAATTCATCGATAGTTTAGAGTGTCACCCCATCCCTTATAGAAGCTATCTCTCTGGATACTGTGATAAAAAAACCTAGAACCTAGGCTACTACACTGTAACCTACCTCTACACCACAACTACCTTTATGGGGGAAGAGACACCCAAAACCTCCAATGTATAGACCCCATACAGCAAGGTTGAATTCTATGTTAAAAGCCAATCCCTAAACTAAATCCCAAGGATCAACATTATAGAAACAACATTGAATTATAATTTATTCTCAACTACACTTTAACTCATCCATATTCCACCCATACACACCTGATCACCTAAAAAACGAGGGAAAGGGATTGGGAAATACTATCCCATTAAAGAGACAAAAAACCTCTACATCCACTAATCTCACCTCACCTAGTTATTAGTTAATTGTAAACACTCATGAGTTATCCCACAAATACCTATCATTGGTGGAAAAAAATCCCACGTGGCTTGTGTGTGAAAACTAGTGAAGACAGGAGAAACATTTTGAATGAAATGAATATTTAAAATACCTTATGTCATAATAATATCTAGAACGTCCATAATTTTTTTAAAGTGATTAAGAAATGTGAATATAATTAATTACTAGGGAATGATGAGATTCCCCAAGCCTTAAACACTAACGGTTTAATGTGCCATCACTTAGCACTAACATAGTTCAATAGAACAATGAAAACCTATCCCATTTTTTATTTAGTGGTCAGTTAACCTCTTAAATAACCACCAAGGTAACGTCGTTAACATGAATATATTCTTTTCTTAAATGATCAGTACATGAATCCACTACATTTAATTATTATTTTACCATTAAAATATTCTTCAAATTTAATTTTAAACTCTCTCTTCTTCAATTATTTTTATGTTTACAAGTCAATGGCTGAGATTTGTTCTAGAAGTATAATATTCAACATTATACCTTCTCATAATTTATTATTTGATATTCAACATGAACAGTTTGTAGATACGTTCTATGGGAACTAGTTGAAGGATATCTTCCTGATATGGTTCGAAAACAGAATGAAATATGCCTTTGATTTTAGGTTGAGCTCCAAATTTTCAATAAATTCAGTTTAAATATTCCCATAGTGAAGTAATGAACTTTATGTAACCAAAATTATATATATGATAATACCGTTAATTGATTGGAATACAACCAAGATGTTTTTCCTACAAACCTGACATAGACTAGAGATCATGCTCTTCACCTTTATGTAGTTATTGTGTTACCCTAAAATAGCCTATAAAATATCACTCTTTACATTATTGTAGTCTTTATGTTACCCAAATTAATAACTAGATTACCATGACACATAAATTGTGAAATGAGAAGGTAACTTGATATTACGATTACACATAAAAGTCAAAATTGCACATAGTATAAACTATCATTTATATAGGTCTTGGAACATGTGCTCTAACTTAATTAAACATGTTTTATGGATATAGGGTTAACTTTTTCACATAGAAATTATGGATTCCATTGTTGGGATCCTATTTTACACACCATGACAATCACTCTAGTATAGATCTCATCTCAGAAACACTATCTTTTCCATTATTTTGTTCTTCCTTCATTTCTTATTGAATCATGGTCAAAATAATAAATCCACGATGCTCAATTTGAAAACATGATACAAATCAATATTCTATTTTCCTAGAAATAAAAATTTACAAAAAATCATATATTTACAAAAAACGGGTTCTTAAATTTTAAAAAAGTGTTGTGAACAATACATCAGTTCCAAAAAAACATTGTTTTAATGCCTTTATATTTTTTATTCATTCTTAAACACTATACTGATAGATAAAATATACATTCAACTCTATGTGGGAGAATTTTCTAAATTGTTGCTATGTATGACCTCTACATCGGCATATACCACTCTACGCTGCCAATCCAAATTGATTACTTTGTTAAATCTTCCTCATCCAATAACTCTATATGGGATAAATGTAATCCATATAATAACATTATTTCAAAAATGCAGAGTTTATTGCATTTTTTATTTTTATCATATAGTTTAGAAAATCTTGATTTCACCATATTCATACGATCGGGACATTTTAGTCATATGGTGCTGCATCTTATGCCTTTATCATTTTCCTAACATCGAACCCATGAGTATCAATTTTCTATTGTAGTATTAAATTAAATATAAATCAAAATGAAGTAAAATAATGAAAATCCAAATTACAAACCTTTAAATAATGAAAATTAAAGAATCAAAATTCAAGTATGTCATGTTAATTAAATCCACACCCACCCACACACACACAAATATATATATATATATATATATATATTAAAATTTTAAAAACCATAAAATAAATCCATTTATAACATTAATTCTGGATTTTCAAAAGTAATAAATATGTATTAAAACACATGTTTTTTAAAATTACCAGTCAATTTACAATGAAAAAGGTTAAAATTTTAGGAAATATGGGATAAAATATTTCCTCCACACTTATACCATTTTATTATCAAGGAATAAAATGAATTCCATTTTAAAAATAATTTTTTATTTCTAGTCTTAAATACAGAATCTAGAGAAGAATAAAATTAAAAATTTATTCATTATTACAATAGTATTGAATCTTTCATGAATTTAATCCACCATCATACTTCAATTCAAGAACACGATTTAGTTTATGGTTTGAAAATAGAATTAATTTTATTAGAATCAAGATCATAAAAATTTACCCCTTCCAAAATCCATCTACAATAAAAATCCTTTTCTAATGTTCCTTTCCTCACTTCCTTGAAACACACAAAATAAAATTTAAATATATCATATTCTATTTCCTTATCAAAGTCTGTAATTAACTAGATATATTTATCCCCTTTTTCAATTAGCACTTATTTAATTTTTCCCATCAATGTTATTAGAAAATCACTTTTTGGATGTGTATATTTAAACAAAAAAGTAAACTATCCCATGATAGAAGGTATCCATAGTGACTAATAGTAATAGTAATGGCATAAATTAAATGTTTTTCAATCTAGATATCTGGTCACTATAACACTTATTTTATGCCTAAGACACTCATACATGTTCTTATTTTTATTTAGGAAAACATATAGATTAGTTCCCATATACAAATTTTACTATAGTTTATATGGGATGTCTAATTGTCTTTATTAGAGGGTCCCTGATGTTCTAATCAATCAGAATGGATAGGTTACCTAAGTATATATACAAAAATATAGTTCCCTCATTTTATTATATTTATTCCAATATATTCTTTTTCGATGATAACATTTTTCTATGCTATGAAGAAAAAAGATCCATGAAAAAGTGGTGAAATCCACTCAGTAGTCATCAAAATTGTATAATTTTTAAACTAATGAAATCCATCTACACTCGATTTTTTTTCTAGGAATGAAAACATAGAAGCTCAATTTTTCTTATCACAAAACACTATATTAATCTAAAAAAAGTAATCAAAATTAAATAAATATTTATAAATTTTGAAAATTGATTTTTGATCACTTTGACTCATTTTATTTGAAGCCAAAATCACTTGTAAAATAATAATGAAAAGAAGAAGAAAAGAATAAAAATCCAAATATTTTTTATTATCTCTCCCACACTTATATCAAACCCCACCCCCATTTCATTTTAGCGTGTAATATTACAAAAAATAATGGATTTAGACAGTGAGTATCAATAATAATATTAAGGAGAGAAACATCATAACATATCCTTATTCAAAAGAATCATGGAGGAGTATAAACTACAATATCCATTCATTCGAAAAAGATTCATAAAAATATGTGAAATTTTGTATATTCACCATTGATGGTTGTTTTGATTTATATTATTTAATTTAATAAAAATTTAAATGTATTAGTTAGTATAAATAGTCTAATAAATTTGGAACGAATCTTACCATGCATGAGATTAATCCTATAATAGAGCATCAAAACATTATCTCCAACTTGAATTTTTCTATTATAAATAAGTTATTAGAAAAATATATATACCCCTATTTGTATATAAGGTAATTGTAATAAGATTATCTCCTTATATACTCTGATTCCATCATTTAGAGATTCCCATTCTCTCCGTCATTTCTAAAATCTTGGTTCACTTTGTTAATATCCTTGTAGGCCATGTGCCATAACTCATAAAAAAAGTGAAACTGTTTCTATAGAAAATTATATAAGTGGATATTTCTTATGGGGTTTTAAACAATTCCTATATGCCCACAATTAATCATAAGGTTTTTTAGTCCACTATTTTCATTTATATTTTATTATCTTTTCCAAAATTCTTTTTATCTCTACATTTGAGACCTTTTTTCTCATATTTTTTAGATGGTATATAGTTGGGGTCTTATGGTGTACTTCATATCTCTTCATTCGTTATTTTTTGTTCTTATAAAAAATGTTTTTTGTAATAATTAATTATGACTTTAGGCACTACAAACCTACAGTAAACTATTTAATCTGAGAAAATTTATTAAAACTTTTGAACCATTAGTACAGGTGTATTTTTCTTGAATGGATTTTTAAATTTCATCAACTACTAAAAATATATAGAATAATATAAACTAAATTTAAAATAAAACCATGTATTATAAACCACACACATCATATATTTAACAAAAGATCAAATCTTGTTGGGTAATTTCCTATAATTTGGGGATTCCTCAAATAATTCTGTAGTTTTGATATGTTTCAAAAAATTTGTGGGAGTATTTTAAAATTTATTTCAAAAATATACCATAATTTCACACTTTTATAGCTATTCTATTTTCTCTAAAATTTATTCTAAATATAGGTGTATAAAAAATGAAATAAAAGACATATCCTCATTTCCTAGGATACATCTTCAAATTACTTGGCCACTATATATCTTTTATAAATAAGGATCCTCCCAAACATAAAAGAATGAACCAAATTTCAAATTAATGGCCTGATTCTTATTAAATAAAGAGGGTACCATTTATGTGACCTAAAATATTACAAATTTAGTATACCAGTTAATTTGGGTAACTCTATACATCAGCTCACTAGGGAGAGAGTCATAATGGGATATCTAAGTTAGTGCTTCGACCTTAGATGTTTCTGATAACCTTCCCATGTGGTCTTCAACAAAATTAATAAATCCATTTTTTCTATGATTTATATATCAAATTATTATAATTATATCATACACCTCACCAATATTAGTTGTGAATTATACTTATTGAGAAAATAACTATGGTTTTCTAAATTAGAGTACATAGTTACGTTACTTCATAGAATGTATGAATAAATTTTTTATTAAGAAACAAAAATAATGAAAAATTCCTCTTATATTGTTGTATTATTAATTTGGGATATTATGAGAGTTTATTTGTTGTATGATATCACATGGCAGTTCCCATTGGTATTTTGGGAGAACACTTCCCCTAAAAATGTTTTGGAAGCATCACACAATATCTCAAAATGAGTGTTCCAGTCGTATGGATAGATTATAGTGGTGATTTTAAATATTTATTTAAGTCTTTCAAAACCTTACCTACATGAATTATTAAATAAAATACTTGTATTCTTATTAACAAGGTTAGTCATGGGTTTTTTTTATTAATTTCTATTAGACAGTTTCTGTTTCTATGTACATGCCTTTTTTTATCTTCATTAATCCTATTTTTGGGGTTTCCTTTGTCTTTAAACCATGGTGGTTGAGTTCCTTTTGACAATAAGATATTTTTTTGGGGGGAAAATGAACTAAATTATAGGGATGTATGTTTTTTTAATTAATGAAGTCTAGGTTTTATGAATATAAATGGATTAAAAGGGTCCTCCATGAGTTTGTAAGGATTAAAACGTGGTTCATGATCTTCAATAAAAGTCAGGATTGATGAATTCTATAGGAAATTTATACACTAGGTATATATTACCGGATGTTTAACTATTTCATGGAATAATACATTAATAATTTTTAGAGTGTGAAATGAATACACCCCATGAAACCGGTACATGATGTGTAATGATTTATCAGGGTTATTTTAACCAGAGGAGATTCATTTTTTGGTGTAACTTGATAATAGATAAATACACCACATGAAGGGTCATATGCCATGTATTTATCTTGCTTAGTGATTTTAAATCCATGTTGTAGTAATGACCCCAACCCTATTATCTCATATATGGGGCTTTAATTTATAACATTGGAATAGATACGCTATTAAAAACCCCAAAGGACCAAACAATTTAGTAGTTTTGGAAAACCAAATTACAATTATAATACCCATTTTACAATTGTAAAAGAAAATAAATCATAAATAATGTAAACTATTCGGATCCTTGAAACTGATTCCAAGAATTCAATTTCATATCTTAGGGGAAAGAAACTAAATAAGGGAATTCTCAGATCATTAGTAAGGGTTATGTATTGTGGAATATATCATAAATTAATAAATAATAATTAATATAGAAATTTAAATAACTAATAACACATTCCACTTAAATATCTGGATAAGGCATAATAAATATGGCAAGGTAAATAACTGTAACACATGACAATTAATCAATAACTTGAGGATAATATTGTAGGAATAAAATATCATCAAATATTTCTATATAAATATTCAAATGAGCCTGAAAATGAATATTATATCTAATAAAATGATCTCATTGAATATAAATAATGATGTAATTCATAATGTATAACATATGAACTATGATTATATATCCTCAATATATCTTCTATCATGATCGATTCTCAAGACAGTTTATTTTTAGGTATAAACCTATTTTAATTGGCCAATTGATTCGTCTCATGAGACTACTAATGCATTGAGGGGATTAAATTAAATAGTCTTCTACCCATGTTCTGCATTTCCAAAATAGTACTCATATGTCAAAAAATCAATTTAAATCATAAATAACATGCCTAACCAAATATCTGTATTTATTAAAGGATACCGACTTATAAATATTTCCCCAATAAATAATATAACATTCAAAGGAAACACCATATGTAAAAATATTTTACAGTTTATGAAATAATCTTACCAATCATGCAATAATTTTGAAATTAAAAGGAAATGTAATTTACAGTGAAAAATTAGTACAATAAAGTGATTGTTTTGAGAGATTGTTAATTATCACAAAGGGAACTGAGATTGTATGATAACTTTTACCACATGGTAATTTTCAAGTCAATTCCCCTTAGACAAGATAATTCAATGTGAAACATAAAATACCATGAATTATGAATGAATCATGATATTACATGTCAAAGGGGTAATATATACACAACATAAATTTGAATTGGTGCATAATAAAAAATAATTCACGATGGAATGTAAATTGAAATGAAATCCTTTAACTTATGCTTCCTTTTAGTTGAAAGATATCTAACCTCTTATATAATGGTTTTAATTTTTTTTAACTTATTATATAACCAAATTAATATTCACAATATCATATATGATATTTTTACAAAATCTTATCACCAGTTTTCTAATAATCTTTCATTATCATCATTATTTTATATGTTAATTGCCTTTTCATTGAGTATATTTGGAATTATTATTTTTTTATCATATTACATTGATAATGATTTCATCATCTCCCTAATATAAACCATTATGTAAATATAATATATATTTTTTATATACTTATTAATTTAATCCATAAAATTTGGTGATATGAAATGAAAGACCCCATTCATGGAGATGGTAAGTCATACGTACACATGAACATTGTTTCCATTTTCTTGTCACATTGAATAAAATAAAATTAAATGATATATATGTATATATACTATCGTTATAATATCATATTTATTTAATATATTTCAAATATTTTTATTAAAACCATCCTTAGTACATTCAACATAAAGCCTAAATGAATCACATCGCTTCAAGAGGTGCAAGTCTGTCTTACACACGTGCGAAGTAATCACATTCCCCTGAAATGGAAAGAATTAAAGTATATGTGATAGAAAAATTATAGAAGAATAATAACATCATACAAAATTTATAAATAGTATATAGTCTTTTAATCCATCGTCATTTCCAACTCTGAAAGGTGGTTATGGAAAAAAGAATGACATCAGTTCGTGAGGTGGTAGTTTACCGTACACACAAATGATGATTTTGTAACCCATTTTATGGAAGTATATTAAGTTTTAGGTATTGAAATTGACATAAAATCATATAATCATATAGAATATATTAATTTTATTATATAATCAAGGTATAATATGAAGTTAAGGTGTTATAGAAGGAATTAAAGTAAAAATACTTTTGGAAGAGCATTACCTCTTCTTCAGGTCTCCACCTTAGTATTGAAATAAAAACATAAAAGGTTTTATATATGCCAAAAATAAGTATTCTAGAATGGGATAGTTAAGCGGGGAAGTGATTTTGGGAGGGCCTGGTTGATCCAAATAGCTTGAGTAGTGCGAATAATGTGGGAGAGTGACTACCTTTTAATAGTTGATCAGGAGGGGTATTCTTGTAAATATTTAAAATTATTCACTACTAGGATGTCTCTCTCACCTCATGTGTCTCCAAAATTGAATAATAATAATATATTTTAGGGTTTATTAGGTTTACAAAAACCACAAAAACACTAAAATAAGTGTATTTATATCATGTTGTTCCTTAACTTCTGTTTTCCCCACTTTTACCACTTTGGTTTTTATTATGGTAAATAATTTAATAACCTTGGTAATATATTTATTAAGAATAAAATAATCTGAGACTAATTATATAATTTTTAACCAAAGATTATAAATATTATATCTAATTTTTATAATAAAAATCCCACATGGTTTGGAAATTAATTTTAACAGAATCCAATGTAACGTAAAAAACACTTACTTCAATCCTAATTACTCTTGTAATGTTTTTACAATTTAGGGATTAATATGATAATTAAAAAATGTAAAATTTTCCATGATTTGAAAATATATGATATTTATCAATATTTAAAAATTAATTGGAATGATATATTTTTTTTAATTTTAAATCATTTAATAAAATATCATTTATTATAATGAAAATATTAATGTCAATTTTGACATTATTTAATTAATTCGAATTTTGAAATATTATTCAATGATTTAATTTGAATATATTAAGTTAATAACTCGGTAACATGATATATTAATCTAAAAAAATAATGTAATAGAATAATTAATTCAATTTATTTCACTTTTAATATTTTAGTATTATTTTTTTTGTTAATTATTTACTAAATAATTCTCATGTTAGCATTTCTTAAGAATTAAAGTAATATCTTAATATTAAAAAAATTAATATAAATTAACATGATTGAAAGATAATTTAAATTTTAAATTAAAATTTATAACCCAAATTATGATTTCTTCTCTATATCAAATCATTATAAATATTAAAGTCAATGAATATTCCTTTTTTTAATTATCCTTATATGATTTATTATATAGAAAAATTTCATGGAATATAATCCCAACAACTAATAATAATATCTATTTAGTAGTTAAATTCTGAAATATTTTTTTCCAATGTGTTTTGGAAGTTTTTCTAGGGAATTTTAATCCTTATTATCTATGTTTAACCAGTAATTAAACTAATTTTTACCTAAATCACTGTAATTAATTTTAACTATTTTCACTTATCACTTTGGTAAATAATTAATTTATTTTTATTATACAATATAATTATTCTTATTAAAAATATTCAATCCAATGTTTTAGTTAATGTCACCCAAAAGAAAGAATTTAATTTAAAATTAATTTTGTAAATGTCATAAGAAAGTAGATTTTAAAATTAAAAATATTCAAATTTTTACAAATTTTTTATATATAAATTCAATATAAAAATGATTCAAATAAACTAAATTTGATTAATTGATATAAAATTTATCTAATTTTACTTCCAAACTAATTAAAAATATAATTTATCCTTATAAGTAAATGAAAAGGTAGCATTTAATTAAAATTATGTAATTTTCACTATTTGTTAAAAAATGAAACTTCTCAGAGAAATAAAAAAATTACCCTAAGATAATTTTCATATTATTCAATAGAAAATGATTATTTTTTTCATATAATTTTTATTAAATTAATAAAAATTAATTTTAAAATACGTGTTCCAAACTCGTTTAAACCATTTATTAAGATAAAATACTGTTTTTAGAAAACATTTATTTTTCCTTCAAATGATTCCTATTTTATTTATAATTCATAGATAAATAATAAATATGTGTAAACTATATATTTTCATAAGTATTTCTTTATATACATACCCTTTATTCCAACATATAGGTGATAACTATAATAATAAATAATAATAATATTATATTGTTGTTCTGTAAAACCCAATATTGTATATAACACAAGCTATCAAAGGGAGTCATTATTGCATGTAAAGAAATATTGAATTAATGATTCATGTAATTAATGATAAAGTAATAATTTCATGTAGTGAAATATAAATTGTTATTTCATTTAACATTTTTTATGGAATAAAATTTAATTCATTTAGAATTTTTAGGGTGTTACATTCTACCCACATTAAATAAATTACATCATTGTAAGGTAAAATTCATAGCATAAATCAAGGGTTATATATATAAACATTAATTTGTTGAAAACCCCACATAGTAAAAGGGTAAACAAATTATCATATTTATAAGATATAAAGGGAAGTAAAAAAGTTCATATAGAATAATCATATAACTAGGTTTCTGAGTAGGATAACATAGGTTGGAAATGAAAACATGGACATGGAAGTGAAAAATAACATCCAAATAATACTTAATAGGGATAGAGAACACTGATAACATGATTGTGGGTGGTGTAGAGAAGGTTATCAATAAAAAACCATAAACCAAATAGGGGTGAAACAATTTATTAGTGTCATAATAAATAATGGTTATAGGATAAAATTTTATTTCAAGATCCTTTTCCAAAAGATGATGAATTTCCATATAAATATATTCTTACTTTAATTAATTCTATAATCACAATATAATTCTTTGGTAGTGGATTGAAAAATTTATAATTCATCCATTACTTTAAAGACTGAATATCCAAAAAATAATTTTTTATGTATAAAGAACTAAAATTCACTTTTAATAGATAATTGGATCCATAAAAGAAAAAAAATGTCTTTCTATTCATCTCTAAATATTTTCTAAAACCAAAATAGTTAGTACATATTATCCAATATGAATAAATCTACATATAGTGAAGTAATATAGTAATCTCTATAACGACACCCAAAGGTCAACTTAAGCCATTTTATAAATCGTAAACCTTATGAACCTTCTAAAAAAATATGATCCAAAACATTAGAATATGTTCTAGGGTAGTTATTATTATCCAATTTAATTTATCTATATCAATTATCTCTTTATACCTACTTTATTATCTCGAAATCATTAAAATAGTATGGTTTATCTTTCCTTCAACAGTACGTTTTCCAAAAATTTAAACTTTATACTGAATCAATTTTCTTGATACCATTCAACATGTGCTTTCAAATCCTTTAAAAAATAGAATTGTAGTAAAATACTTATATATTTCATAATTCAAATGATGAAAATATCAACAATAAAACACTTCTAAAACATATTTCATGGATCTAAAAACACAAGATTATTAATCATTCAACTTCGGTTGTATCAATAGAAAAATCATGACATTGATCCTATAGCTTCTTCTTAGGTATACTCCCTTAATACTTGGGGAACTTATTTGCATATTTCCCCATTTCACTACAGTTTAAACACTGAATATTATATTTTATTTATTACATTTGAATTATTTTTCTTAGTGAACCTTTTCTCTACACTTTCAACAAACCCTGAATCCTTTTAATCATTTCCTAGTGTTATTCTTTCCGTAGTAATCACATGTGGTAAAATTGTGCATTCCCTTATTCCCATTTTATATGATTTTATCCATCATTATCTTAATATATTTCATTACTATAATTTTATATGACTTTTATAATTATTTCTTATTCAGGATAGAACATAAAACGCTTTCATCATATGAATAAAATGTTGTAGACACTAGTTTTCTTCATAGACTTAGCTTAATAATTTTAAATAAATGGATAATCATTCATTCTGTATTGCATGTGAAATCCTTAAAATACCTTTCCAACCATGTAAAGGTAGCTTCATACACTAAAACAATTTATTAATTGTATTTCTTTAAGATAAGGAACTTTCTCTTCATATCAGTTTATTGTTCATGAGGGAAATATTTTTCAAATAATGTCCCCTTAAAAGACTTAAAATTCTATGAATTCTATTTTCTCTTCCTCCCTAGTATTTTGGATCAATGATCACCATTGAGAAACATAAAAATTGATATAAGACACCACAAATCCCAATGCCATAAATATATTATCCAAAGACTAAATCCTTTGATCGACTTCAATTGGATTAGTAGTACAACTAAAGGATTGGGGCCTCTATCCTATAAATAAATATGGCATTGGATAATATCATTTTGGAACATTTTGTCCATTTTATAATGTTTATGTATCATAAAATGATTATGCTTCCCAAATATAACCATTACTTTCTCATTTCCATACCAGCTATATATTCTTCCTCAATAGGGAAACCTCAACACTTTATATGAGTATTGACACCTTTATTCCTTCCAAGTTACATCTCTAAATAATAGAATATATTGTATTAGATCATAAGATTTTAAATTATTTATAATTCCAAATATAGTGAGCACGTAACATAAAGTAAAATTTATATATTGTTAATCTCCAAAATAATAAACTTTGGTTTTTTGGGATAACATTAATTTCAAATATTTTATAATGTGTTATAAATAAAATGTTAATAATCCTATGCGGATCCTCTGGGAGAGTCAAACCGGGTTCATAGTAAGGCTTATTTTATGGTACCAGGTATTCCTTAAGTGAAGCCTGACACACCTTTTTCAGAGTCATTACCCCTAGGTACCACTGTTCTAGAACCACATCAACTTATAGTATCCGTACATGGATGTATTTAAGAAATAACCACATAATATCATCCGTAATAAAACTTTATGATGTTCTTCTATACTTATCCTCAATGTAAATATTAGGTTTATGTTCCCTAATCTATGTTTTCCCAAATTGGATTCCCATGGTTTTTATTAAGCTATCTATGAATACACACCATGAAACCAGTACATGATGTGTAATGATTTATCAGGGTTATTTTAACCAGAGGAGATTCATTTTTTGGTGTAACTTGATAATAGATAAATACACCACATTAAGGGTCATATTCCATGTATTTATCTTACTTAGTGATTTTAAATCCATGTTGTAGTAATGACCCCAACCCTATTATCTCATATATATAGCTTTAATTTATAACATTGGAATAGATACGCTATTAAAAACCCCAAAGGACCAAACAATTTAGTAGTTTTGGAAAACCAAATTACAATTATAATACCCATTTTGCAATTGTAAAAGAAAATAAATCATAAATAATGTAAACGATTAGGATCCTTGAAACTGATTCCAGGAATTCTACTTCATATCTTAGGGGAAAGAAACTAAATAAGGGAAGGCTTAGATCATTAGTAAGGGTTAAGTATTGTGGAATAAATCATAAATTAATAAATAATAATCAATATAGAAATTTAAATAACTGATAACTCATTCCACTTAAATATCTGGATAAGGCATAATAAATATGGCAAGGTAAATAACTATAACACATGACAATTAATCAATAACTTGAGGATAATATTGTAGGAATAAAATATCATCAAATATTTCTATATAAATATTCAAATGAGCCTGAACATGAATATTATATCTAATAAAATGATCTCATGGAATATAAAAAATGATGTAATTCATAATGTATAACATATGAACTATGATTATATATCCTCAATATATCTTCTATCATGATCGATTCTCAAGACAGTTTATTTTTAGGTATAAACCTATTTTAATTGTCCAATTGATTCATCTCATGAGACTACTAATGCATTCATGGGATTAAATTAAATAGTCTCCAACCCATGTTCTGCATTTCCAAAATAGTACTCATATGTCAAAAAATCAATTTAAATCATAAATAACATGCCGAACCAAATATCTGTATTTATTAAAGGATACCGACTTATAAATATTCCCCCAATAAATAATATAACATTCAAAGGAAACACCATATGTAAAAATATTTTACAGTTTATGAAATAATCTTACCAATCATGCAATAATTTTAAAATTAAAAGGAAATGTAATTTACAATGAAAAATTAGTACAATAAAGTGATTGTTTTGAGAGATTGTTAATTATCACAAAGGGAACTGAGATTGTATGATAACTTTTACCACATGGTAATTTTCAAGTCAATTCCCCTTAGACAAGATAATTCAATGTGAAACATAAAATACCATGAATTATGAGTGAATCATGATATTACATGTCAAAGGGGTAATATATACACAACAAAAATTTGAATTGGTGCATAATAAAAAATAACTCACGGTGGAATGTAAATTGAAATGAAATCCTTTATCTTATGCTTCCATTTAGTTTAAAGATATGTAACCTCTTATATAATGGTTTTAATTTTTTTTAACTTATTATATAACCAAATTAATATTCACAATATCATATATGATATTTTTATAAAATCTTATCACCAGTTTTCTAATAATCTTTCATTATCATCATTATTTTATGTGTTAATTGCCTTTTCGTTGAGTATATTTGGACTTATTATTTTTTTATCATATTACTTTGATAATTATTTCATCATATCCCTAATATAAACCATTATGTAAATATAATATATATTTATTATATACTTATTAATTGAATCCATAAAATTTGGTGATATGAAATGAAAGACCCCATTCATGGAGATGGTAAGTCATACGTACACATGAACATTGTTTCCATTTTCTTGTCACATTGAATAAAATAAAATTAAATGATATATATGTATATATACTATCGTTATAATATCATATTTATTTAATATATTTCAAATATTTTTATTAAAACCATCCTTAGTACATTCAATATAAAGCCTAAATGAATCACATCGCTTCAAGAGGTGCAAGTCTGTCTTACACACGTGTGAAGTAATCACATTCCCCTGAAATGGAAAGAATTAAAGTATATGTGATAGAAAAATTATAGAAGAATAATAAAATCATACAAATTTTATAAATAGTATATAGACTTTTAATCCATCGTCATTTCCAACTCTGAAAGGTGGTTATGGAAAAAAGAATGACATCAGTTCGTGAGGTGGTAGTTTACCGTACACACAAATGATGATTTTGTAACCCATTTTATGGAAGTATATTAAGTTTTAGGTATTGAAATTGACATAAAATCATATAAGTATATAGAATATATTAATTTTATTATATAATCAGGGTATAATATGAAGTTAAGGTGTTATAGAAGTAATTAAAGTAAAAATACTTTTGGAAGAGCATTTCCTCTTCTTCAGGTCTCCACCTTAGTATTGAAATAAAAACCTAAAAGGTTTTATTTATGTCAAAAATAAGTATTCTAGAATGGGATAGTTAAGAGGGGAAATGATTTTGGTAGGGCCTGGTTGATCCAAATAGCTTGAGTTGTGCGAATAATGTGGGAGAGTGACTACCTTTTAATAGTTGATCAGGAGGTGTATTCTTGTAAATATTTAAAATTATTCACTATTAGGATGTCTCTCTCACCTCATGTGGCTCCAAAATTGAATAATAATAATAATATATTTTAGGGTTTATTAGGTTTAAAAAAACCACAAAAACACTAAAATAAGTGTATTTATATCATGTTGTTCCTTAACTTCTGTTTTCCCCACCTTTACCATTTTGGTTTTAATTATGGTAAATAATTTAATAACCTTGGTAATATATTTATTAAGAATAAAATAATCTGAGACTAATTATATAATTTTGAACCAAAGATTATAAATATTATATCTAATTTTTACAATAAAAATCCCACATGGTTTGGAAATTAATTTAAACAGAATCCAATGTAACGTAAAAAACACTACTTCAACCCTAATTACTCTTTTAATGTTTTTACAATTTTGGGGTTAATATGATAATTAAAAAATGTAAATTTTTCCATGATTTGAAAATATATGATATTTATCAATATTTAAAAATTAATTGGAATGATATATTTTTTTTAATTTTAAATAATTTTAAAAAATATCATTTATTATAATGAAAATATTAATGTCAATTTTGACATTATTTAATTAATTCGAATTTTGAAATATGAATTCAATGATTTAATTTGAATATATTAAGTTAATAACTCGGTAACATGATATATTAATCTAAAAAAATAATGTAATAGAATAATTAATTCAATTTATTTCACTTTTAATATTTTAGTATTATTTTTTTTGTTAATTATTTACTAAATAATTCTCATGTTAGAATTTCTTAAGAATTAAAGTAATTACTTAATATTAAAAAAATTAATATAAATTAACATGATTGAAAGATAATTTAAATTTTAAATTAAAATTTATAACCCAAATTATGATTTCTTCTCTATCTCAAATCATTATAAATATTAAAGTCAATGAATATTCCTTTTTTTAATTTTCCTTATATGAGTTATTATATAGAAACATTTCATGGAATAGAATCCCAACAACTAATAATAATATCTATTTAGTAGTTAAATTCTGAAATATTTTTTTCCAATGTGTTTTGGAAAATTTTCTAGGGAATTTTAATCCTTATTATCTATGTTTAACCAGTAATTAAACTAATTTTTACCTAAATCACTGTAATTACTTTTAACTATTTTCACTTATCACTTTGTTAAATAATTAATTTATTTTTATTATAAAATATAATTATTCTTATTAAAAATATTCAATCCAATTTTTTAGTTAATGTCACTCAAAAGAAATAATTTAATTTAAAATTAATTTTGTAAATGTCATAAGAAAGTAGATTTTAAAATTAAAAATATTCAAATTTAAAAAAAAAAATTATAAATAAATTCAATATAAAAATGAGTCAAATGAACTAAATTTGATTAATTGATATAAAATTTATCTAATTTTACTTCAAAACTAATTAAAAATATAATTTAACCTTATATGTAAATGAAAAGGTAGCATTTAATTAAAATTCTGTAATTTTCACTATTTGTTAAAAAATGAAACTTCTCAGAGAAATAAAAAAATCACCCTAAGATAATTTTCATATTATTCAATAGAAAATGATTATTTTTTTCATTTAATTTTTATTAAATTGATAAAAATTAATTTTAAAATACGTGTTCCAAACTCGTTTAAACCATTTAATAAGATAAAATAATGTTTTTAGAAAACATTTATTTTTCCTTCAAATGATTCCTATTTTATTTATAATTCATAGATAAATAATAAATATGTGTAAACTATATATTTTCATAAGTATTTCATTATATACATACCCTTTATTCCAAAATATAGGTGATAACTATAATAATAAATAATAATAATAATATTATATTGTTGTTCTGTAAAACCCAATATTGTATATAACACAAGCTATCAAAGGGAGTCATTGTTGCATGTAAAGAAATATAGAATTAATGATGCATGTAATTAATGATAAAGTAATAATTTCTTGTAATGAAATATAAATTGTTATTTCATTTAACATTTTTTACGGAATAAAATTTAATTCATTTAGAATTTTTAGGGTGTTACATTCTACCCACATTAAATAAATTACATCATTGTAATGTAAAATTGATAGCATAAATCAAGGGTTTTATATATAAAAATTAATTTGTTGAAAACCCCACATAGTAAAAGGGTAAACAAATTATCATATTTTTAAGATATAAAGGGAAGTAAAAAATGTCATATAGAATAATCATATAACTAGGTTTCTGAGTAGGATAACATAGGTTGGAAATGAAAACATGGACATGGAAGTGAAAAATAACATCCAAATAATACTTAATAGTGATAGAGAACACTGATAACATGATTGTGGGTGGTCTAGATAAGGTTATCAATAAAAAACCATAAACCAAATAGGGGTGAAACAATTTATTAGTGTCATAATAAATAATGGTTATAGGATAACTTTTTATTTCAAGATCCTTTTCCAAAAGATGATGAATTTACATATAAATATATTCTTACTTTAATTAATTCTATAATCACAATATAATTCTTTGGTAGTGCATTGAAAAATTTATAATTCATCCATTACTTTAAAGAATGAATATCCAAAAAATAATTTTTTATGTATAAAGAACTAAAATTCACTTTTAATAGATAATTGGATCCATAAAAGAAAAAAATGTCTTTCCATTCATCTCTAAATATTTTCTAAAACCAAAATAGTTAGTACATATTATCCAATTTTAATAAATTTACATATAGTGAAGTAATATAGTAATCTCTATAACGACACCCAAAGGTCAACTTAAGCCATTTTATAAATCGTAAACCTTATGAACCTTCTAAAAAAATATGATCCAAAACATTAGAATATGTTCTAGGGTAGTTATTAGTATCCAATTTAATTTATCTATATCAATTATCTCTTTATACCTACTTCATTATCTCAACATCATTAAAATAGTATGGTTTATCTTTCCTTCAACCGTACGTTTTCCAAAAATTTAAACATTATACTGAATCAATTTTCTTGATACCATTCAACATGTGCTTTCAAATCCTTTAAAAAATAGTATTGTAGTAAAATACTTATATATTTCATAATTCAAATGATGAAAATATCAACAATAAAATACTTCTAAAACATATTTCATGGATCTAAATACACAAGATTATTAATCATTCAACTTCGGTTGTATCAATAGCAAAATCATGACATTGATCCCATAGGTCTTTCTTAGGTATACTCCCTTAAAACATGGGGAACTTATTTGCATATTTCCCCATTTCACTACAGTTTAAACACTGAATATTATATTTTATTTATTACATTTGAATTATTTTTCTTAGTGAACCTTTTCTCTACACTTTCAACAAACCCCGAATCCTTTTAATCATTTCCTAGTGTTATTCTTTCCGTAGTAATCACATGTGGTAAAATTGTGCATTCCCTTATTCCCATTTTATATGATTTTATCCATCATTATCTTAATATATTTCATTACTATAATTTTATAGGACTTTTATAATTATTTCTTATTCAGGATAGAACTTAAAACGCTTTCATCATATGAAGAAAATGTTGTAGACACTAGTTTTCTTCATATACTTAGCTTAATACTTTTAAATAAATGGATAATCATTCATTCTGTATTGCGTGTGAAATCCTTAAAATACCTTTCCAACCATGTAAAGGTAGCTTCATACACTAAAACAATTTATTAATTGTATTTCTTTAAGATAAGGAACTTTCTCTTCATATCAGTTTATTGTTCATGAGGGAAATATTTTTCAAATAATGTCCCCTTAAAAGACTTAAAATTCTATGAATTCTATTTTCTCTTCCTCCCTAGTTTTTCGATCAATGATCACCATTGAGAAACATAAAAATTGATATAAGACACCACAAATCCCAATGCCATAAATATATTCTCCAAAGACTTAATCACTTGATCGACTTCAATTAGATTAGTAGTACAACTAAATGATTGGGGCCTCTATCCTATAAATAAATATGGCATTGGATAATATCATTTTGGAACATTTTTATCCATTTTATAATGTTTATGTATCATAAAATTATTATGCTTCCCAAATATAACCATTACTTTCTCATTTCCATACCAGCTATATATTCTTCCTCAATAGGGAAACCTCAACACTTTATATGAGTATTGACACCTTTATTCCTTCCAAGTTACATCTCTAAATAATAGAATATATTGTATTAGATCATAAGATTTTAAATAATTTATAATTCCAAATATAGTGTAGCACGTAACATAAAGTAAAATTTATATATTGTTAATCTCCAAAATAATAAACTTTGGTTTTTTGGGATAACATTAATTTCAAATATTTTATAATGTGTTATAAATAAAATGTTAATAATCCTAGGCAGATCCTCTGGGAGAGTCAAACCGGGTTCATAGTAAGTCTTATTTTATGGTACCAGGTATTGCTTAAGTGAAGCCTGACACACCTTTTTCAGAGTCATTACCCCTAGGTACCACTGTTCCAGAACCACATCAACTTATAGTATCCGTACATGGATGTATTTAAGAAATAACCACATAATATTATCCGTAATAAAAATTTATGATGTTCTTCTATACTTATCCTCAATGTAAATATTAGGTTTATGTTCCCTAATCTATGTTTTCCCAAATTGGATTCCCATGGTTTTTATTAAGCTATCTATGATTCCAACTATAATGACCCAAACCCCAATAGCCTAGAGTTGGTGTCTTACTTTAGATCATTAGCATAGATCCAAGATTCAAATCCCAAAGGGAATTTTTTTTTTCAATTTAGTAAAACCATATTATATACATGTTACTGATTTTACATTAGGAAAAAATAAAGCATTAAAATGTAAAATCATAGAAACCTTGTAACTCATTAAAATAATTTTTCTTCATATTCTGGGGAAAAAAAATAAAATAAGGGTGATCTCAACTAATCAATAAGAGTTACGTATAATTCAAGATATCATAAATAAGTAAGTATTTATCGACATGGAATTGGAAATATCTAATCACACATTCTATTTAAATAACTATACAATTCATAATTTATATGGAAAGTTAACTAACTAAAATACATGCCAATTAATCAATAATTAGAGCATAATATGGAATGAATAAAATATGATCAAATAATTTCATATAAATAAAAAAATGATCTTGAAAATGGATATTATAAATAATAAAATTATACCATGTAAGATAAATAATGATTGAATTCATTGTGTTGGATGTCTAGACTATCAATATATATCATTATGATAGATACAATTAAGATATATCCTCAATACAGTTTAAAATTGTTGGTAGAAATCTAGCAGATTTGGCCAACTGATTCATCTAATGAGACCACTATGGCATATTTGGGATTATAGTAACTAGTCCCAAAACCATATACTTCATTTACAAAAGATTAATTATATATGAAATAATCAATTTAAATTATAAAAAATTTCCTTATCAAATATCCACATTGAGTAAGGGATACAAATTTATCAATATTTCCATAATAAATCATATAATATTCAAATTAAATATTGTATGTAAAAATGGTAAAAGGTTTAGGTAAAAACCTTACACATCATACAATATTATTTATATTAAAAATAAATATAATTTCCCATGAAAAAGTATTACAAGAATATTATTGTTTGAAGATATAATTAACTATCACAAATTTAATCGAGATTTTGCGATAACTTTTACCACTTGGTAAATTTAAATTAAAACTTTATTGGATGGGATAATTCAAATTAAAACTAATTATACCATGACATATGAATGAATAATTTTATTTCTTGTCAAATGGTAATTATAATCCCCCCATAAAAGTGAATTAGTTTAAAATAAAAAACAAGACTCTCTGAATTGAAAATTGATACCAAATTCCATTACTTATGATTTGTTTTGGTTGAATGGTATTTAACATATTAAATAATAGTTTAATGATTGTTATGGACTTATAATACAACCATATTAATATTCATAACAGAATATATGATCCTTTTATAACATCTAATCACTTGTTTGTAAATAATATTTCATTATTTTCATTGTTTCAGGTGTTAATTTCCCTATTTCATGAGTATGTTTATCCTTATTATTTTCTAGTACCTCTTAATTGGACTAGGATTTCATAATATCGAAAATGTAAACAATGATTTAAATGTCATATATATTCATCACATATGTATTTAGTATAATCCTTAAAATTTGGTGATAGGAAATGAAATATGTTGTTTATGAGGACGATATGTTGTACGTACACATGAACATTGATATCATTTTCTTTATCATATTGAAAGAAAAAAAATTAAATGATATATATATATATTATCATTATAGTATAATTTCTATTCCATATGTATTAAATATTTTTATTAAACCTATCCCTAGTACATTCTATATTGAGTATGAATGAATCACATCGCTTCACGAGGTAGTAGATCGTCCTACATATGAGCAACATTATCATAATCCCACAAAAGGGAAATCATAAAGGTATGTGTGATATAATGATTAAAAATAAATAATAACATAATAAATATCGTATATATTATATATAAACTATGAATAAATCATTATTACCAACCTTGAAATATGGTAAAGAAAAAATGAACGACATCGGTTTGCAAGTCAGTAGTCTGTCGTACACACAAAAACTAATTTCATAACCCATTTTATGGAAGTTTGTGAAGTTTTAGGTCATCAAATTAACAAAATAACATATTCGTATATGTTATATACTAATTTTATTATATAATCATGGTATAATATGTATTTAAGTAGGTGTATAATGATATAACATAGAAATTATTTTAGAAGAACATTACCTCTTCTTTGGGTCTTCTCCTAATATTTGTACTAAAACATTCAAAGGTCAGCTTTTTTCCCAAACTAATGCTTATAGGACTATGGTTGGGAATTTAAGAAGATATTTTGTCCAGGTTTGGTTGATCTATATTTCTTGATAGGTGTGAATAATGGGGGAGAGTGAGTGCCCATTTATAGTTGTGGAGGAGTGACATTCTTGTAAATAATCAAAAGTGTTCACTATTGGGAGGTATCTCTTACCTCCTGTGGCTAAAAAATATAATAATAATTGATTTATGATTTATGATTTCAATAAATACCTCCAGAATATAAAAGGAATTGCATTATTATAATGTTGTACCTTAACATCTTAGTTTCCCCACTTTTTCAATTTTTTGTTTTTATTAAGGAAACTAATTTTTTAATCTAGGTAATCTCTTCATTATGGATAAATTAATGTTAGAAATATTATATAATTTATACCCAATAATTCTAAATATTATTTCTAATTTATAAAATAAAAATCCCACATTTTTTGGAAAATATTTTTTACAGAAGTGAAAGTAATGCGTAAAAATACTAATTTAGTCATAAGCATGCTAACAAGGTATTTAATATTTAGGTGTTAATGTGTTAATTATAAAAGATAAAATTTTCCAATAAAATTTTTATTTTATATTTTTATCATTTTCGCATACCTTGTTAGGATATATTTTGTCAAAATATATTAAATCATTTAATAAAAAATCATTTTTTATAAAAAAACATTTATCCTAATTTTGACATTATTTATTTATTTTGAATTTAAAAATTTTAATACTATGATATATTAAGTTTATACCTATATAAAATGATATATTAATATATAGAATAAATTTAAGACAATAATTTAATCAATTTACATCACTTTTAATATTTTTAGTGACATTTATTTTATTTAAATATTAACAAAATAATTTTTGTGTAGATGTTTCATAATAATTTAAAGTAATTATTTATTATTATAAAAAACTTGAAATAAATTATCTTGATAAAAAAATTAACATTATAAATTATATTCATAACATAAAATATGATGTTTTTCCCCCATCTCAATACTTTATGAATGTTAAAGACAAGGAAGGTTCATTTTTTTCTTTTTTTTCTAACTTCACTTATTATATGATCTACTTTAATGGAATTATATACCATTAACTCATAAAAAATTTCCCAAAAGTGTCTAAATATGTTCATAAAATGGGTTTTTAAACATTTATAAGATATTTTACACATTATATTCTATGTTTATCAACTAAGTAATCTCATTTTTACCTTTATCACAGTAATTAATTTTATCTATTTTCCATCAGTATCTTTGATATGAAAATAAACTTATCATTATTATACATTATAAATTAATATGATTCAAATTATGGGATCCATTTTTCAAAATTAAATCAATTAAATAGAGTAATTTAATTCAATATTTATCACGCAAACGTGAGAAGAAACTATTTTTTTAAATTTAAATATTCAAAAGTTTATAATGTTTTTATATCTGTATTAAATACGAAAATGATTCAAATGAAAAAAAAATTAATTAATTGATATAAAATTTCTTAAATTTCACTTTAAAACCAATTTAAAATATAATTTAACAAATATAAATTATATATATGTAATGGCAGTTTTCGATTAAAATTTAATATTTTTTACTATTCATCAAAAAATGATGCATCTCAGATAAATATCAAAAATTAAACCAAATATAATTTTGGGATTAACCTTTATAAAAGCACAATTAATTGTTCATAAAATTTTTATAAAAGTGGTAAAAATTAATTTTAAATTACGTGTTCCAAGTACAATTAAAACATATTTTTTATAAAAAATTCTATTTTTCATACAACAATTCTTTTTTATTTAAAATGAATGTTATTTTATTTATAATCAATAGATAACTAATAAATCTGTGTAAAATATAAATTTTCATAATTTAGTTAATAATATCCACACCCACCATTCTAATGGATTTTTTTGTAACTATCATGTAAAATTAAAAAATTAATATTATATTATTGTTTGGTAAAATCAATTCTTGCATGTAATAAAAACATTATATGGAACTCATTGTTTTGTATACTGAATGATTAAATCAATGTTTCACATAACACATTATAAAATCATTATTCAATGAAATATAATATGACTATGTAATTCATGTAACATACACTATCAAATATAATTTTATACATTTAGAATTTCAAGAGTGTTACTGCTGTGCGTATAATTCTTCTTTCAACATTATAAAACCCTTATCTCTCCATTCCTAGGGAATCACCAAGATATTTTGGAGTGCCTTCTTCACTTCTTGGCATCCTAATCTGGCATATGATCCCCAAATATTCTTGATATATTTTTTCCATCATTCTTGTGGGCATTTCTGGTTGGAAGAATCATTTTGAACGCCATATAAAGGTGGATGGTATAAATTTTATACCTTTGGAATAATATATTTAACCATAGTATGTGAAATATGTGTGATATCTCTTGAGTGTTGCACACATGATCAAATAAATTGGATAATCCCTATTAAATTATAAAATTCTTAGTTGTATTGTCTATTGGATCTTGTTGGGTCCTTAGCAATGGAGAATGAGACTTTCCACCACTGAGGAGGTGTGCCATCCTAGGACCTTGTTAAGACTTGGTTAGTTTGACATTATAGACCTAGCATAAATTGGGAATCAATTGATTGATTGTTGGATTAATATTATGAATTGGAATTACTTTCATATTGTGTGATTTTTTATAGTAGAATCACATTAGCTAAATTGGGTTGAATAATATGTTAATGAACTTAGGTTTAAATGATAAATAAATAAAACAGGTTTGATATAATCATGATGGTGATTAGGAACGTAGATTAACCAATTGAATTTGGTTAGACAGTTTATAATTAATAAATTGGTCATTTTTTCTTTTGCTGATATATCTGGTATGTGTTTTATTGTCTTTTTGAATATGATTTCTTTTCCTTTATGTTGATGTAAAATCAAGGTGATTAATAGCTAATAATGGGGAACTTATTGGAATGTTATGTTTTTAATACAACTCATGATTTACATTGTCACATAAGGGCTTAGTGCATGATTCTTTGTAATGCCTGATTGTTAGGTGAACATGTCTACCATTTATAAGGTAATAGTGTATGACTAAAACATATATATAATGAAATTATTCATAGTCACTACATACCTGAGGGAGATATTTTTGGATGGCCTACGTGTAGAGGATATTAGTGTACTTTATATTTTGTATGATTTGTCCTCAGTAGAAGAATCTTCCAATAATGGGGTTATCTATCCTAATGCTTGAGGATCCTTCCCTGGATAGTGATACCTAGAATGGTGCTTGAGTAGGTTTGGGCTGGCCCTGAGAGTCACCCCGGAGCATGAGTGTCAACATTTTTTTTTCAAGTGCAGTATCAATTTTGATAATTGTACACTATTATTATCTATATTTCATGCAACATATTTCTCATTATACATTTTTTTAGACATGGTGGTGTTGACATATTGAGTTTTATTCACACCCTATATGGGACACCATTTGGTACTGGGATAGATTACATGGATTTAAATTTGGACAAGGGTAAGGGCCCATGTTGTTGATTTGAGGATCATTGGATAGATTGGAGCATAGATATGGGACCAACATAGGGTTCATGACTTTGGTATTTAGTGTATTTATTTTAAACTTATTATAATTTCATCTATAGGAAATTCAAATTTTCATTTATTATCATCTAACTTTCCCTTACATTATTCATTTTTAATTTAGATTTATTCAGTTTTCCCTTTATTAGCATTGGTATTTGGATTATTTATTCATATTTTTTCCAATATTTTCAACTCTCGGATATTATATCCCACTTTCAATGAAACTATATACCATAGTCTATGGTCTCCACACTACATTATTTAGAACTGCACTACTAGTTAGCATCGTCTGGCATATGGGGAGACGTGCCTGAGGTAACATACTCAACTAGCTCAGTAACCTAAGGGGGCACTAGTTTGAGGACATTACAAAGTGATATTAGAGGACCATAATTTTATTTTTTGCATTAATATTTGGTAGAAGAAAAAAAGGAGACCAGAATGTGTGAGGAATTGGTAATATTCATGTTCATGGGATTATATAATGCATGTATGGGGGAAAATCAAGTGATCCAGGATGGGATTGTCATTCATGATGTTCTCCTATTACGGTTTGATTTTATTTCACCTTGGGTGATTCACATGTTTTTTGATTCTATTATTTCATGATATTTATACTAATGGACTAATATGGAATGAGATGAGTATGAAGAATCTTGATATGAACATATGGATATATATTGACATGTATTTTTCATTATAGGGACATATTTATTACATTTGATATATTTTCCAGTATGAATTGTGAAATAAGATACCTATTGTATCTGATCAAAAAGAGAATAACTGAACTATTTTGTTATCCCAATTCAATAATTAATCCATTTTTATAGGGACCATGATATGATGTTTCTCTTTATTTTTCACTTATTGAGGTTTATCTTTTTCATGCCTTATGTTTTAAGTAGTGCATTTCTCATATAAAAACATCCATCCTCATCATATTGAGTTGAGAGTTAAGAGAGTGGAAATTATCATGCTCCTAACACATCTGAACCAATGTTTCCTATAGATCTGAGGATCAGATGTATATTCAGGTTCATTAAATCTTCCTAAGAGTCATGCAATATGTGGATAGGGAGACAGTTCACATGATTTATTCAATGTTTTACTTGAAGAGGGAGTTTCAGATGCAACATCTACCTGCGTTCAGTAGGGTTGGTGGCCCCTAGAAAGTTGAGGTTCTAGATTGAGTCAATCCAAATGAGCCTCATTCACGTTGAGAAACAAACATATAGGATGGGTAATCTTGTTTTATACATGCTTCGTGAACCTTCCATGTATTGGTGGGAAATTCGTGAGCAAGCTGAATAACAAGAGGAGTTATCCTGGAAGGGATTCAAGGAAATTGTTTTGATCCACTTCTATCTATCCAGGCCAAGGTAGGGGTTGTGGTACCACCGTACAAGAGTGGAGGAACCACTCATTTGAAATAACACAAGTTATTTTGACTAGATCACAAGGAATAATGGTGATCCATATACATGATATAAAATATACTCTGACTGGTTTGGATGTAGGACCATCTACCATCGGAGGTATGATTCTTGTATCATATATCTTATCTTTCATTTTTTTAATACTTAATAATTACATTCCTTTATATCTTATCTTTTTCAAATAGTTTGGTTTTAGATATATAGTGTCTATATGGGTTAAAGACAACTGAAACACCATTAAAAGTGTGGTATGAGGGTATCAAGAACTACAAGGAGTGTTCTCTTGAAATTGGTGTTGAATGTGGGTGCCCTAAGATGCCATGACAGTAATCTTAAAGTAGCATCCTATGGCTTAGTAACATCATTCTGAAAGGACAAATATGATGTGTGACCATCAGGTGCTGGGGGCTCATAAGCATTGATACTTTTTCTCATGAAGTTCACACTTGATGATCTATAGTAGTTGAGATGATGAGGACAGACCCGTATAATAGGAACACCACATGTTTTAGGTGTCATTTGTCATTCCTATCTACGAACATGTGTAATGGTCTTTTGACTTGAGATCATTGTAAATGGATGTCATTTAATTACGTACACTTGATGCAAGGTGAAAACCATGGTGACAAAGTCATGGTGAGGTAGCTTTTTCAGGTACGTCATTAATAGCATGACATTGATTGAATGATTGAGAAAGGATTTGTCAGTTCTGAGTTCCGAAAGAGATATCCCGGGCATGGTTTACTAGGATGGTGGCACCTTCATTAAATCCATGGCCATGGTAGTGGAAGGTAAGCCTGTCCAGACAAATCAACATATAAAATAAAGCTAAATAATGAATGATGACACTGGTGTTCATTCTGATTTATTTAGATATCAATTATGAAGAGATTTTATTACATGGACCATGTTCATAGGAAGGCAGTTGTTGCTTAGACTTTACCTTATCTCTATAGGGGCCTCGATGGGTTGTTATACCCCACTCTAGGTCGGTGGATATTATTCACTACTATTGAGGTAAGGGCCTATAGGGTCACACACAGTAGTGCCTTGAGAATTTTCCCTATTATAGGAATAGGAATATAGAACTTGGTGAGCCCTGTGAAGGGGTCCGGCCACTATCCATGTTCTATGGATCCCCAAAGAATAAATAAATTCAAAAATTATTCAAGTTTAGAATAATTCATTGAATTTGTTTATAACATGTATTTACAAGTTATATAGAAAATAAAAGTATTAATATTATTCGAATGGATTTTAATATCCTAGGTTAATTTAATATTAACAGGAGGTGTGAGTCAAGTTAAAGACTCCAATTTATCACGTAATATATTTATATATTACAAGTAAGTGATAAATTATAAAAATTATTTATGGCATAATTTTATTTGTCATAAATAATTATTTATAACACTTATATAACAGACGTTTATTACAAGGGGGCCGAGAATCCATATTGCGTGTTTTAAAAACTCCCTATATAAGTGAGAGAGAGGCTCTCCCATGTTAACTATTCATGTGTTGGGATTGAGAGAATCTCTCTCCTCCTAGAAACTAGAGAGAGAGTCTCTCAAGAAAAGGAAGATCTTTAAGTTCATCCATCATAGATTTAAGGATATTGCCTTGTGGTGTTCGTCACTACACTTAAGTGGGCGTTGAAGATCTGCGCAAGCACCCAAATATCGACGAACGACATGTGAGCAGATTCGAGAGGCGTGTGTGGATGATGTATAGGGCTTCGACGTCAGAGTCTTTGAGCAACGGTCACCGACATCCTGTAGTGGACTTGCACATGTCAAATCCAAACTAGGTACATGTTCAGTTTATTTTTGTGCTTGGCTTAATCATTGCAAAATTCTCGGACCAAACTGGGACAAGATCACCGGACTTGACAGGGTTATGTCACTCTGGTGATGCATAATTTTTAAATTGCCAGCCCATCAGCTTCCGCTGCACTGACCCGGTAACTTACAGTGGTATCATATGGATCACAGGGTTTTTCTAAGTCAACAAAATTAAGATTCATTAAATTTAAGTGCGGGGTGTTTAAATGGTTCAATCAGATCTGACCATGCATTGTTTCATTTTCAAATCATCAAGCTAAGATCATTTAAAAAATTTAATTGAATCAAAGTTGTAGTTTATTTTTCGTTCATTTGATGTTAATTGCAATCATTATTGAGATAAAATTAAATATTATATTTTATTCTTGTAAAATATAGGAAAATATTTTATTATAAAATATTTTCCAAAGTAAAGGGATACCAAGACCCCATTTTGTGGTCTTCTTCCTTTTATTTAAAAAAACTATGGAAAGACCAAAACTCTTGGGTCTTTCTTTTATTTATTTATTTTGGTATTTTTTCAAAAGAAAAAAGTTAATTTAATTTATAAAGGGAAGGGAAAATGAATTTTTATTTTGTCTAAAGACAAATAAAAAAATTAGAAGACCCAAAATAGGGTCTTGTCTTTCATGCAACACACAAGGGGCGTGCCTCCCGTTGAGGGAGAAACCCGAGCGATGGCTGGATGCTGGACCGCCTCCCCTACTGGGACCGCGCCTCCCTGACCAGCCCCACGATCTCCTCCTTGCATTGCGCCACTCCCACCCACCCTGGTCGCGCCACCGCATGCCCCACCAGACCTCCGCCTCGCGCCGCCACGGACCGACCCCGCCGCACCACCACACCGCACCACTTCTGATCCCTGGCCACCATACCTCTTTCTCGCATAGGCTGAGCCCCGTACTGGCCACCGCAAGTCCTGACCACACTGGACCAAGCCATAGTTGGTCCAAGTTGTGCTGGACCGGGCCGCCGCCCCACCGGCTGGCCGGATCAGCGGGCTACCACCCATGCGGATGTCCGAATTGTTGCGTTGGATCCTCCTGCTCCCTTCGAACCTCTCTGAAAGGGGCTGCTTCCCCATGAGTCGCTGGTCCTAACAGTCATGCCACGGTCACAATGTGATCACTCCGTGGTCACGCTGCGGTCACGACGCGGTCACTTCGTGGTCACATCGCGGTCACGCTGCGGTCAAGCTGCGGTCACGCCGTGGTAAAGCCGTGATTTGGCCTTGCTCCAGGATGACAACCCGCGGCGGCTTGCTGTCCTGCTGGACTCCTCCCCAGCTAGAGGTAACCCTGCATGAAATTGATTTTAATTAATTTAGTTTTTTAAATTAAATTAATTATAATTAATTTGGGGGATTAAATTTAATTTTAATCTGAAATATTATTTTAATTTTAAGATTAAAATTAAATTAATGGTTTAATATAATTTTTAGAAATAAAATTAAATTAATCAAATTGAATTGATAAATAAATTATTTAAATTTAAATAAAATTAATTTAATTTATTATAACACCCCGCACTATTTTAATTTATTTGAATTTAATTTTCAAGCATATATTTTACCCCGACTGGTCTTGAAAAAGTGACCGAACTGTATATGTGTGGGGTTTATTTATTTATTAAATTATTTTTTCAATGTGTGCGATGATTGTAATAACTAATTAGATAAATTTCGGTTTTTCAATCATCCTTTTAATTTCAAATATGTATAAGGGCTTGCCTGTCCAATGCATAAGAGGTATTTTGTACCTCCAGACCCCCTCACCTGCGTGCGAGTAAATTTTAATTAAATGATGACCTGAGATGCAGACCCTGCCAAGATGAGGCGGTAAACCAGACAGGAGCCAAGAGCATTACACTGGTCTAGCTGCGACTTGAGTCAAGTCACAACTCAGGTATGGATGCCCCTAGGTCAAGATTGATCCGTTATGGATCGATCTTTATAGAATTCTCAAGACCAGTCAGATTACATGATTTACTTTATGCATAGTTTATTATTTTATGCATCCTCATGATTATAGTGTGATTACAAAGAACAGTAAACAAGATAAAATGCATAAAGATGTGATGAATTATATTCTATTGCATGTTCAGTTGTGAGCATGACAACCCAGTTTGAACATAAAAATAGAAAAGGATTATATTTGTTAATATATATAAAAATCCCTCAAAGATAAATTAAGTCCCATAAACGCCTTCAATTTCTCATATTTAACAAAACCAGCTATTTGGGGTGCTCGTTAGTCATAGTTAAGAGTGCCTCTTACTACCAGGGCATTTTCATGAGAGAACTAGGTTGACTTAACTAATGTGAGTAGTCAAGGATTAGAATTAGCTAACTTGCTATCACTTTATTAGAAAGATGTTGAGGGAATCATGTTTAGATTTAAAAAAACTTGGACTTTACTCAACAACATAAGGAACCACAAAAACATGTGGCTGGCCCACCTAGTGCCTACCTTGAAACCCTCCAAGTAGTGGCATAGCCATAGCTTGTAGACTAAAAGGGAGATTATGAGGGTCCTTGCCACAATAATACTCATACTCTAGA
The DNA here is from genome assembly GCA_963277665.1 of Viscum album. Classification (NCBI taxonomy): domain Eukaryota; kingdom Viridiplantae; phylum Streptophyta; class Magnoliopsida; order Santalales; family Viscaceae; genus Viscum; species Viscum album. The sequence goes on along the minus strand of OY728147.1, from coordinate 1,687,191,848 downwards.
GTGTTTCGAATCTATTAAAGAGGGCTATTAAGGTTCTCTAAATTATTGGGAGACATTAAAATGATATAATATTTTATTAATCATAAATTTCAAAAGGTAATCAAGACAAAGTACTAACGGCTAAATTTTTATTTGATGTAAATTCAAAATGGCAATCACGAACACCACAAGTACTTTATCACAACGATAGATCTTGGATAAAGATAATATCATGACTGACGATAACTTCCAAAAGTTTTACAGGCGCTTGTGCATAATACTACGCCAAGAAAGGAAGTTATATGTGCTGGAATCCTCAATTTCTCCTGATCCTCCTCAATGAGAATGTAAGGCAGAAAAAGGTAAATAGAGAAAGCATGTAGACAATGTGCTGGATGTACAATGCATCATGTTGCATCCATGTCCAGCCAATTGCAAAAAATGCATGAGGATGAGGATGCCTACAAGATGATTTCAGATCTCTATGAACTATATGAGGAGCGATCAAGGAAGGAAAGGTATGAGATCTCAAGTGTACTTTACAAGTGTAGGCTAGCAGAAGGGCACCAAGACAGTCCTTGCGTACTCAAGAAGATTGGGTATATTGAGAGGTTTGAAGCCCTTGGGTTTAAACTGAACCAAGAACTAGTAGTGAATATCATTATTTCCTCTTTACCATCAGTATTTTTGACTTTTATTTTCAATTATAATATGAATGATATGACAAAGTCGCTTCTGGACCTTTTGGCTTTAGTTTTCCAAGCTGATAAGGATATGAAAAATGTAACACCCCAAAACTCAAACCTCATGTTTTGAAAAGTTATGTTTACATTTTGTTTGAATAACTAAACAAAACTTGTTTCTCATGAGAAGGTAATAATATGGTTTTAATTTATATTAGAATGAAACCAAGTAAATCACACAAAAGGACAAAAAACTTGTCATTTAAATAAAAACACGGTAGCGTTTACAATTCACTGAGATCAAAAGAATAAACATTCTAACCAAATATACCTATTAAAAACCCTATCAAAATCACAGGGAGACCACTTAAAACAATGATAACCCCAAAAAAGTAATATGGGTCCTCTGAATCTGACATAAAGAACATAAGAATGACCAAAGAAACTACGGCCACACTAAGCACCAATGGTATGATGTGCACTATCTTGTTCAAATCACCTTGAATTTAGGACACTATAAGGCATGGTTTTATAAAGAAACAAACTGACCATTGCCTTAGGTTACCATTGGATTCCAACGACAATAATTATAGCCTTTGGACTTTTGGTGAAATAACTAAAAATGTCCAAGTACAACTTAGTTTACCAAAATTTACGAATTGGAGATTATAAGATAACTCTTTTTTATGGAGAAATATTTTGTTTTTCAATAAGGAATGTGAAACAATTTTCTAATATTCTAAATAGGTTGTAATGATTTTTAATTTCCAAAAACTATGTTTAATATCCCATAGTTAAACTCTGTTAAGATTAAAAAAAGTTTTTTACTACTATAATATTAGTATAAAATATATTATGTGGGATTTTAAAATTTCTATTTATAACCTTGAATGTTAAAGCTTTAAGGTTTATAAATAATTTTGTTAATAGAGCAGGTATGATTATGTAATCCTTAATTTTTTTTAGGATGGTTTCATAAGAAAAATTCGCCCTTCAAGGGACAGCCCTTTATGGCTGGGCTGAGGGAGGAAACTCATGCAAGGTGGCAAAGCCTAGCCCACAACCTAAGCCAGAGTCAGCTCAAGTTTGGGCATATGTTCCATGAAGGGCACAGAGGAGCAGGAGTTCATGAGTGCGCGGTGTGGGCACAGGTATGCGTTGGGTATGGGTAGGCTAAGGTCTGTTGGGGAAGAAGGAGCCCATGTGTAAGGCCCCCTGTGTGTGTGAAGTGTTGTTTCAGGACCATGGACTGGAGGTTTAGGCTTATAAAGAAGCTACATGTGCCTCCCCATTTCGATGTGGGACAAGTTTTTTCAGGTAAAACATGATCATGGGCATTGGATCACGAAGCGTGCGATTTGGACCGTTGATCTCAACCCCGCACTCAACCCTCAGCAACAGTGAATATCACTGAGGTTTTCATGGGCCATTAGATCTGGCACGATCTAATCGTGGTTGTTTGAGGTTTGTAAAATGTCGCTTCAATCTCAGGCCGTCCGATTAGACTTGTAGTGAATCCTAGCTGGTCATTACCATTATAAATCGCGAACGCATCCCGAACTTTGAATCCAAGCCAGATCTAATCCCGTCCGTCCAATTTTCTCCCGGTTTTCTACTCAAAGTGTTGTCTTATTCCCCATGGCATGCTCTAAACCAGTAACCCTACACCCTATATATCACCATTTTTCTTCTCCCGTGATATCCACTAGTCTCCCTCCTTCACACGGATTCCACAAGGGCTAACTATTAGTTTTTTTAAGGCCACTTGGAGCTATGATTCCATACACTTGCAATAAATTATTCCACATGGTTTATAAAAAACACACAAAGGCATCCATAGAACCTCCCAGTTCCTTGTACACAGGCCTCCAGCGGACCTCAACAAGTCCTCTGAGTTTTCCAGCATTGTCCAAGCCTCTCTTCCTCCTCAAGAAAAGGCAGGGGATTAATATTTATCTTTCTTCTTGGGTTTTAAGTTTTATGATTATATATACATATATACTTGTAATATAAATATACATCAACTTATGGTTTGGGGTTAATTCTTTCTTTTCTCAAAAATTAGTTGCAAGATCTTGAGTTATAGGGTATTAATAGACCCTAAGCATGGACACCCCCATGAAAATTTGTTTTATGCCTTAAATACATAATCAGTTATATATATACATATGTATAAAGAAATATATAATTATAATATACACAACCCTCATATTTTCATAAACATTATATGCCAGACTAAATATTTCTAAGTTTGAGATTCAAAATTATTGAAGAACTATGAAATCCATGGAATAGTTTTTGTAAGGAAACTTTTATATTTGATCATGTGTGTTCTTAAAATTATAGTTATAATATATACATGTGGTTTGAAGCATTTATTCATTATACTTTTATTTCTTATTTTTGATAGTCTTTCAAGTGTAAAATAATCATGGTAAGAGACCCTTACAATACTCATAATGTATTATTAGGTATGTGGGTACGTGTGTGTATATATGCCATCATTGATCCCCAATTGAATTTATAAATTTCCAAGGCTTTCAAGGAAGATACAAAACTTTTGTTTTCAAATATTTTTGGCTTCGATTAAACACTACTTCTTAAGAACACCCCATTGAATGAATGTTTTACACTACATGAAACCCTAAGTGTAGTTATTTTAAATTAGTTTATTTAAATGTTATTAGTTCATGAGTATAAATATTGGAGGCTTTCAATATCATATTCGCATGTTTGAGTTACTTTCCACTATTTATATTAAATGATAAAGGTTATGGTTGAGTCTCATACTTTAATGTTTTAATATATAATGTGTTAGAAAAAGCTTATTAATAATAAATGTATGAGTAAATGTGAAATTAACACCCCACATGGAATGTTGGGTTTACCTTTTTATTTATTATGCACCCAAAAGAAAATTTCATTATGTAAATGGTCAAAATTGTTTCAGGAACTATCATTTTATGTGGAAACCTCATTCATTTATTATTGGTGTGTTTTAAATCAATATCACATGTACAAGGATTGTATACTAGTTTATGCATGTTGTGGAGAAACATGTTGTCTAAATAGTAACTGGCATATTATGATTGATTCCATTTCTAATTCCATTTATATATGCATGAATTGGTCATGAAAATGAATATGTATTTTAACACGTTAAAAGTTTATTACAATGAAAGGGTTTGTAAAGTTCTGGGGTATTCAAACAAAATATAGGTTATGAAAATTTATGAAGGGAAATTAGAATTGAAATAGTCATGGTGGTACGGGACACTGTGATTAATGTGAAGTAAGTAACCAAATAGAATGAGACACTTGGTTTGAAATTTTACAATTAATCTAATAAATCAAAGTTGGATGTGAACTTTGATTTAGAGATTTGAGGAATTCATTGGATGTAGTATGTGATGGGTGGGGCCCTCTATAGCCCCTCGATGCATCGGTAGGTTTAATGAGACAACTAGAAGCAGAATTGGCAGAGGCCTTTCCCAATTATCGTGCAATAGATTTTGGACGAAGCCTTAATTAATACAAATAATAATGTTTTCTTAATTTTCAGATGGAAAATAATTGTACTAATATTCTATCACTTCCCAATGAATCCCTAGAAGCAATAATTTCTATATCCATCCATGTAAATTATATAAACTATGCCCATATCTATATTTCATGAAAACATTTCTATGACATATCCAATTCTCCTCGAGTACTTTAACTCCACCTAAGAGTGGGTCTGGATTACATCTTTATGATGAAAGCCCAATTTTCATCCTACGAACGACGAGGAAAATACTATGAGGGACTTCTTATATGCTTCACCACAGTGGAAGGCATCCAATACCTCACGACCTTCCAAGAATTAGTAGCAGCGGGAAACCTCCGCACGACATATATGTATCAAGTCCTGTCTTATGGCCATTTTGGTTAGGTAGTGGACTTCAGAATCCTTTGAGTATGAAGCCTCCCATTCGATATATACAGACAATAAGTACATATAGACATCTCACAGTTGTACACCCCACATGTCAGACTCTAGAGACAACACAAGTGCACCCACAATATTGAACCATATTGGTTGGGTTGCATATGGTTCTGGGAGATCAAAAGTTTTGAAATTTTTTTGGGGATTCATGTATTAGGGGACTGGTGAACCCATTAGCCTTTCTCTTTTTATGAAAAAGTGGTTATATGAGAAGGTAATTTGTAATATATTATTTATTTTTCCTATCTTTTATGTGTTTATGTTTTTGAATAGGTCTCACCAATTGATCCTTCATAATTAATTTTCAGATGGAAGGACATACTAACATCCGATCACTCCCTACTGAGATACTAGATACCATCTTGGTAAAAACCTGTGAAGAGGAGTACCTACCTTCCAAAAATTTGTGAAAAATGTGCAATCAACTCTACGAAGTGTCAAACAACCTAGAAATTCTCTATTCCTGTTAGGAGAATGCCTACGTATACCATATAATAGCCACGATATAGTTGGCCGAGTACAGGTGGAGAGGGAAATACCATGAAGGACTATTTCTATGCTTTATTCTGGGCCGAAACTTCATAGCTAGAGAGAGATTTCAAGAGGTTTCATTAGAGGGAGACCTTTGTGCAACTTACATGTACCAACTCCCCAGTTTCGGTTTATATGACAATGCCTATGACTTAGATATTCTCAATCGAGAGTCGGTCCGACGAATTCTTCGAGAGATGGTCCATTTGGACATCTTTGAACATTACACTGCTCGAGCATCTCTTTGGAGGCCGAATCACTAGGCAGAGGTTCAACCCTTTCTGCTCAAAATGTATCTGGGATAGAGAAGCTAAAGAGTTGAGCACAAACATTGGAATTCACCTAGCCGCACCGTAGGACCCTCCACGATGGAGGTTTTGGTAAAGATGATAAAAGAGTCTTTCTCTTATGAGTATGTATAATGAATTGTGAGGACACAATTCCTCATAGGGGGGAATGATGTAACACCCCAAAAATCAAACCTCATGTATTGATAAGTTATGTTAACATTTTTTTTAATAACAAAACAAAAATTGTTTCACATGATATGGTAATAATATTGTTTTAGTTAAAATTAGAATGCAACTGAGTAAAACACACAGAGGTACACAACACTTTTCATTTAAATAAAAACACCGTAGTTTTTACAATACACCAAGATCAAAAGAGTAAACATTCTAACCAAAATATACATATTAAAAACCCTGTTAAAATCATAGGGAGACCACTTAAAACAACGAGAACCCATTGAAAGTAATATGGGTCCTTAGAATCTGACATAAAGAACATAAGAATGGCCAAAGCCATTGCGGCCACACTAAGCACCAATGGTATGACATGCACCATCTTCTTTAAAGTTCCTTGAATTTAGAACACCCTAAGGCAAGGTTTTATAAGCCAACAACCCACCCATTTCCTTAGGTGACTGTTGGATTCCAATGGATATAATTATATCCATTGGCCTTGTGATGAAATAACTAAAAATGTCCATATAGCACTTAGTTTTCCAAAATTTATGAATTGGAGATTATAAGATAACTCATGTTTATGGTGAAATATATTGTTTTTCAATAAGGAATTTGAAATGATTTTCAAGTGTTCTAAATAGGTTTTAAAGATGTTTTATTTCCTAAAACTATGTTTAGTATCCCATAATTAAACTATATTTAGAGTAAACTATGTTTTTGACTTCTATAATATAAGTATAAAAGATTTTATGTGTGTATTTCAAATTTCTATTTATAACCTTGAATGATAAATATTTAATGTTTATAAATAATTTTTGTAATAGACAAGGTATAATTAGGTACTCCTTATTTATTTAAGATGGTTTCATAAAAAACATTTGGGCCCTTAGGGGCAGTGCTTTATGGCTGGGCTGAGGGAGTCATCTCATGCTAGGTGGCTGATCCTAGACCTCAGCCCAAGCCAGAGTTGACCTGAGTTTGGGCATAGGCTCCCCGAAGGGTACACGAGATTAGGAGTACATGAGTGTGCGATGTGAGCGCAAGGACGCGGTGGGTATGGGTAAGCCGAGGCCTGCAGGGGAAGAAAAAGGCCGTGTGTAAGGCCCCCTATGTGTGTGTTGTGTGTTTTATGAACCAAGAACCGGATGTTTAAGATTATAAGGAAGTCACACGCACCTCCCCATTTTGATGTTGGACGTGTTTTTCAGGAGAAATGTGATCATGGATGTTGGATCATGAAATGCATGATCTGGGTCGTTGATCTCAACCCCACACTTGACCCTCAGCAATCGTAAATTTCACCGCGGTTTTCATGGTACATTTGATCCAGTGTGATATAATCATGGTCGTTCGAGGATTTTAAAATGCAGCTTTAATCTTGGGTTGTCTGATCAGACTTGGAGTTAATCTGAGTCGATCATTACCTTTATAAACTATGAACACATCTCAGCCTTTGAATCCAATCCAGATCTGATCCTAGCTGTCCAATTTTCTGTAGGTTTTTGACTTGAAGCACTATCTTCTTCCTCACTTCATACCCTGAACCAGTAACCCTACACCCTATATCTCATCATTTTTCTTCTCCTGGTATAGCCACTGGTCTCTCTCCTTCACGCGGATTCAACAAGGGCTGACCATTAGTTTTTTTAAGGACACCTGGGCCTCGTATTTCATACACTTGCATTTAATTATTCAGCATGGTTTATATAAAACACACTGAGGCATCCGGAGAACCTCTCAGTTCCTTGCCCACTAGCCTCCAGTGGACCTCAAAAAGTCCTCTGAGTTTTCTATCATTGCTCGAGCCTCTCTTCCTCCTCAAGATAAGGTAGGGGATTAATCTTTGTCTGGATTTTTGGGTTTTAAGTTGTATGAATATATATACATATATACTTGTAATATAAATATACACCATCTTACCGTTTGGGGTTAATTATTTCTTTTCTCAAATAAGAGTTGCAAGATCTTGAGTTATAGGGTATTAATAGACCCTAAGTATGGACACCCCATGAAAATTTGTTTTATGCCTTAAATACATAATCGGTAATATATATAAATATGTATATGCAAATATATAAGTATAATATACACAAACCTCAGATTTTCATAAATTTTATATGCTAGATTAAAGATTTCTAATTTTGAGATTCAAAATTATTGAAGAAGTTTTAAATACATGGATTCATTATTGTAAGGAATATTTTATACTTGATCATTTGTGTTCTTAAATATATAGTTATAATATATACATGATGTTTTAAGAAATTCCTTATTAAACTTTTAGTTACTATTTATGATAGTCTTGAAAGTGATAAATAAGCATGGTAAGAGACCCTTACATATATTCATAATGTATAATTAGGTATGTGTGTACGTGTGTGTATATAAGCCTTATTTGATCCCCAATTGAATTTATAAATTTCCAAGGATTTCAAGGAAGATACAAAACTTGTGTTTTCAAATATTTTAGGCTTCGACTAAACACTACTTCTTAAGCACACACCGTTAAATGAATGTTTTAAACAACCTGGAACCTTAAGTGTAGTTATTTTAAATGCTTTTTCTTTTGATGTTCTTTTTTCATGAGTATAATTATTGGAGGCTTGAAACATCATATTCACATGTATGAGTTACTTTCCAGTATTTATATTAAATTATAAAGGTTATGGTTGGGTCTCATACATTCATGGTTTAATATCTATTGTGTTAAAAAAATCTTATTAATAATAAATTTATGAAGAAATGTATAATTAACACCCCACATGGAATGTTGGGTTTACCTTTTTATTTATTATGCACCCAAAAGAAACTCTCATTAAGTAAATGGTCAAAATTGTTTCAGGAACTATACTTTTATGTGGTAACCACATTCATTCATTACTAGTGTGTTTTAAATCAACATCACATGCGCAAATATTGTATACTAATTTATGCATGTCGTCAAGAAATATGTTGTCTAAATAGTAACTAGCATATTATGATTTAGTCCATTTCCAATTCCATTTATCTATACATGAATTGGGCATGAAAGATGAATATTTATTTTAACACGTTAAAAGTTTATTGCCATGGAAGGGTTCATAAAGTTATGGGATAGTGAAACAAATTATTGGTTATAAAAATTTACGAAGGGAAATTAGAATTAAAATAATCATAGTGGTATGGGACACTGTGATTAATGTGAAGTAGGTAACAAAATAGAATGAGAAACATGGTTTGATATGTGATAAGTAATTTAATAAATCAATGTGGGATGTGCACTTTGATTTAGAGATATGAGGAATGCATTGGACATATTATGTGAAGGGTGGGACCCGTTATAGCCCGTCAAAGCATCGGTAGGTCAAATGAGACAACTAGAAGCAGAATTGGATGATGCCTCTCCCAATTATTGAGTTACGGATTTTGGTTGAGGCCTTAATCATTAGACGTCTTGGAATGAGGCCATAACATAGTCTGACATATACACTTTTCTTATTATGACTATGTAAATTAATTAACCAGTAGAGTATTCGACTAGTTGAATATTCCTCATTAGAGAGCTTATGATTATGAGAATCGTAATAAGTTTAAGTATGGCATATTATTTAGGAAAGATTCATAGATTTTATAGAAAGAGTATGTATCACAATAGTAAAGGATGGAATTGAAGTTATTATTTCAAGTACAACTCTGATCATGCATTACACTTAGTTATTAATTTTGTATTTTCATTTTAACATGAAATCACTTTTACATTTTATACTGAATGAGCATTCCCACAATTGAATCATGATAATGTCACTATGTTTTAAATTGTGCACTTATATCCCTTAGACAATTGTCATGGTATGTTTAATGTATTACAACATTTTAAAGAAAATGTTTTATGGAAATTTTAATGAATGTTTTCAAAATTTATTTTGGGTATTGTATGTTATTTTTAAACCCCCTACTGGGAATCTATATGATCACCCTACATTTTTGAAATAAAATTTTCCAGAATCTATTTTTAGCAGAAGAAACATTTCAGAAGAAGCTGGTTTCTCAGAGCCTGAACTGAATTTGATCCTCTGTATGGCACCAGCTCTGGGAACTTGGGAGTAGGGGCGTGACAAAAAATACCAATTCCTCTGTACTTATGTTGAAGAAGAAGAAAAAGGTCAAGGAAAAGGGGTCTAAGGCCAAGTTAAGGCCAAAGACACCAATGCATCGTCCTACAAAGAAGCTAAATATTTAGAGGCAAAGTAATGAGCAAGAAGCTATTTTCTTTGGATATGGAAAGAAAGGACACTAGAAGAAGATTTACAGAGCTGGGAAGAAGAAGAAAACTGATGCTTCTACTTTAGGTATTTTTTTCATTGAATCCACTTTATATTTATCTACAAATTGGGTATTGGATACGGCATGTGGCTCACACATTTGTATTCATATACAAGAACCAAGTAGGTTCAAAAAGATTTCAAAAGGTCAAGTGGATCTCTGAGCAGCAAATTGTGAAAGTCTGGCAGCCTTGGTAGTGGGAGACTATCACTTAACCTTGCCAACTGGTTTAGTTCTAGTTTTAAACAATTGTTATTATGTTCCTTATGTTACCAAGAAGATTATCTCTGTGTCAAGTCTTCACACTATGGGTTTTTATTTCAAGTTTGGAAATAAATGTTTTCTCTCTTATAGGTATAACATTTGTTATGGTATGGAACATCTTAACAATGGTTTATATATGTTGGTACTGGAGAACTCATTAATGGCAATCAATTACAAAAACAACCAACATGACTCAAATAACACCCACCTATGGCACTGCAGGATTGGTCATGTAAATGAGAAGCGATTACGAAGATTGCATCAAGAAAGGTATCTAGAATCAGTATAGTTAGAACCCGTAGATGTATGTAAAGCTTGTTTACAAAGAAAGATGAACAAATCACTTTTCTTAGGAAAGGGAGAAAGATCCAATGAAGTGTTGTAATTAATACATACTGATGTATGTGGTTTATTTCAAGAAGAGGCAAGGGGTGGTTTTCTATACTTCATTAATTTTACCAGTGACTATAGTAGGTATGGATATATCTACTTAATGTGGTATATGTCTGATTCCTTCCAGATATTTAAGGGATACCAAAATAAAGTAAAAAAACCATCTTGGTAAGAAGATAAAAGCACTTCTATCAGGCTGAGGTAGAGAATATCATAACCAATAATTTATTGATCACTTAAAAGAGTGTGGGATTGTATCCCAACTCACTCCTCCTTATACTCCACAATGGAATGGTGCTAGTGAAAGGAGGAATATGACCTTGCTTGACATGGTCAGATCAATGATGATCCATGCAACTCTTCCATTATACCTTTGGGGATACGCCTTGCAGACAGCAGCATATACCCTTAACCGAGTACCAATTAAAGTTGCAGATGGGATTCCATATCAATTATTGTATGGAAAGAAACCCAACCTGACACACATATGTGTATGGGGGTGTGAGGAATTTGTCCATACTTTACCAAGTGACAAATTAGCATCCATAAGAACTAAGTGCATATTTATAGGTTATCCTAAGGAAACTATAGGACACTACCTATATAAGACTTTAGATAGAAAAGTCATCATGGTAAGATACACCAAATTTCTATAAAGGGAACACTTTTCTATTGGAAATAGTGTGATCAAGATTGAATTCGATGAAGTTAATGCTCCAAATGCACAAGTGTAGGTAGAGTAACAATCTCCACAAGAACAAGTGGAAGAAGAAGTTGTTCCTGAGACACAGATACTGTGTAGGTCTACATGAGAGGTTAGAGAACCAGAGCATTATGGTTTTCTTGTCACTGAGTCTTGTGACACCTTAGTCCTTGAGGATGATGAACCTCTAACCTAAAAGGAAGAACTATACGGAAAATAAGATACTAAAAGGAAAGAAGCCATGAATTATGAGATGGAGTCCATGTACCAAAATCATGTTTGGATTTTGGTAGACCCTCCAACTGATGTAAAGCCCATTGGATGCAAATGGGTATTCAAGAAGAAGCTGGACATGGATGGTGAGGTTAATACATTTAAAACCAGACTGGTTGCAAAGGGTTTCAGACAATGTCAAGGTGTTGAATATGATGAAATCTTCTCACCAGTAGAAATGCTTAAATCTATCATAATATTGCTTGCAATAGCATTTTTCATGATTATGAATTTTGGAAAATGGATGCTAAAACTGCTCTTCTAATTGGCAAGTTGGTTGAAGATGTCTACATGACTTAACCCAAAGGGTTAGTTAAGTCAAAGAATGCCAATAAAGTTTTCATGATGCAAAGATCCATTTATGGGTTGAAGCAGGCATCAAGATCTTGGAATTCTCATTTTGATGAGGCCATAAGAGATTTTCATTTTGACAAAAATGAAATTGAGCCTTGTGTCTATAAAAACGTTGAAGGAAATTAAATTAATTTCCTATTATTATATATTGATGACATATTAATTATGGGAAATGAGGTGCAAGACCTACATTCAGTTAAGACTTGGCTAAATGAATGATTCTCCCTTAATGAATTAGGTGAAGTAGCCTATATTCAAGGGATCAAGATCAATCGAGATATATCTCAAAGGATTCTTGGTCTAAGTCAAAGTACATTTAATGACAAGGTAATCAAAAGGTACAATGTGGAACAATCCTATAGAGGATTGTTACCTACGTCACATGGTGTAAATATCTCTAAAAAATGTTTCCACAAACACAGGAGGTGATTGACAGAATGAGTAGAGTCCCTTATGCTTCGGAAGTGTGTTCTATCATATATTCCATGCTATGTACGAGGTTTGATATCTCCTTTTCTTTAAGCATGGTGGGTAGATATCAAGCCAGTCCGGGAGAGCTGCATTGGACAGCTGTTAAAACTATCCTAAACTACTTGAGGCATACTATGGATATGTTTCTAGTGTATGAAGGAGATGAGGAACTAATTGTGAGGGGATACACTGATGCCAGTTTCCAGATAGATTAGGATGATATTATATCGTAGTCAGGCTACATCTTTTTCCTGAATGGTTTTTTAGTGAGCTGGAGAAGCTCAAAGCAAGCCATGGTTGCTGATTCTACAACAGATTTCAAATATATTACATCTTCTAATGAAGCAAAGGAAGCAGTCCGGATACGTAGATTTATCTCCAACATTGGTGTTTTACCTAGCAGTGTAGACCCTCTTCCAGTATATTGTGATAATAATGATACAGTGGTGCTTGCCAAGGAGGCCAGGTCTCACCAGAGGACAAAGCATATTCTTCAAAAGTTTAATCTCTTAAGGGATTATACTCAAAGAGGTGAAGTGACAGTTAGCAGAGTAGCCACAGAGGACAACATGGTAGACCCCTTGACTAAAGCCATTTCTCAGTAGAATCATGATTCCCATGTGAGAGCTAGCAGATTTAAACCTATTAGCCATTTGCTACAGTGCACGTGGGAGTGTAGAAAGAGGGTTCCCTAGACCAACCTTTTATTGAACTTTGATTACCACTACATGTATACAGTTTGTTATAATACATGTGTTTATCTTTCCCTAATAGTGTAGATACTTCTGCATCCACTTTGTTTACGGCAATGTCCTTATATTACCTGTCACATCAAAGGATTATAGTAGATCTCATGCTATAATGATAACCCTAAGATACCATGATAGTAATCTTAAAGTAACGTCTTATGGTCCAGTTACATCATTCTGAAAGGATAAAGATGATATGTGACCATTAGGTACTGGGGGATCATAAGCATCGAGACATCTTCTCATGAAGTTCGCACATGATGATCTCTAGTAGTTGAAATCATGAGGACAAACCTGCATAATAGGAACACCACATTTTTTAGGTGTCATTGGTCATTCCTATCTACGGACATGTGTAATGGTCTTTTGACTTGAGATCATTTTCAATGGATTTCATTTAATTACGTACATTTGATGCAAGGTGTTGGGAAAAATACCTCAAGGAATCATTGAAGTATTTTTGAGGTGATTCTGTTTGTTGACATAGTGGACATCTGTGTTGTGATTGTTGACAAAGAAAAACAATGACATACAAATTTTTTGAAAAAGAGGATTTCATGATGGAATGTAGAGTTCAAGAGCTGAGGTCAATGATCTGTGTTTGATTCAAGAACGTCGACAAAAGGAATGGATGACCTGGAGGCAGTACAAAATAACAGATACAAGGTGGCACCGTTTTCCAGTGTTTGCCAAATTTTTGGCCCTGAAAATTGACAAATGAAAAAAAAGTGTTTTTGTCAAAGGGACTTGCACGCCGAGGACTTGGAGTATAGGAAACTTGCGCACCATATTCTTTTCAAGATCAAAAGATTATAATATTGCTAAGGAAACAAGTTCACGCAAGTTTGGGAGTTGGTCGCACAAGTGTCTAGGAGGATAGAAGACTTGCACACCGAGACTGGGTCACATAGGTGACCTGCGCGCCATTGCGCAGGATGGTCAATTTTAATATAAATACTAGACCACCCATCTTCATTCTTCATTGGAGTTCAACACTTTGAGAAATCAGAGCTCCCGTCACGCGGGTGTGGTGGACACACAAGTGGTGTGTGGGTCGCCCAAGTGAAGTTGTGTGCCAGTTGTTGAAGTTGCGGGCTAGTGTGAGAAGTTGCGCGCCTGTTGGCATTTGCGCACCAATGCTGGCTTGGGAATAAAAGGAAAAGAGTCGCACATGTTTGGAGTTGGGGAAGATTGTGTCGCGCAAGTGTCTGAGGTGGACTTGTTCGCCCGTTGATACTTTCCCACCGATACTTGCGCGCCATGTTAGACTTGAGCGCCAAGTAAGGTTTATTTCTAGCAGTGTTTTTCGGGCTGCATGGAAGTTGTAAGTTTGCCCGATACCTTCGGTGCAAAGAGATATTCATCTATAAGTGAAAATTGGGCTTCAACAGAGCATCTACTTATAGAGGAATATACATTCCTTCATGCAAATGAAGAGATCTATTGGTCTATAAACTGTGAGTGGGTCCTTTCCGAAGCAGTGAGCAAAGGAAGAGGAAGAAGGTGATCCTCCCCATCGACAATGAGACAAAGAGAGAGAAACTGGGAGTGACCCTTGGGAAAGCAGTGAGCTGATCCTAAACTTTGTAAAGGCAGTGAGCCTGGGCATAAAACTGATCTAGCTTGAAGCATTGTATCCACATCTAGTTAAGAATAGTGGAATTAGTTACGACCGACAACTTGTCAGCATATGCTCCATGGACGTAGCCCAGTGATGGTGAACCAAGTAAAAATCTCTGTGTCTGCCTGCTTACTTCCCTGCGTTGTATTTAAAGCATCATCATCAGATAAAGAATAAAATAAGTGATCATAATAAACAAACAAGTGCAAACGAAGTGACCCTTGTAATAAATAGGTCAAGATCCAGTGGGGCAGGAAGAACATTGAAAAAGAATATTCATACCCTGATTCACCCCCCCCCCCTCTCAGGGTATATAGGCCCCTATTGGTCCTAACAATTCGTATCAAAGGGATAGTTTCTTTTATCAGATTTGTTTGCTTCGACTTGGTATAGTTGATCTGTGTGGTTGAAGATACAGTTTTATCTTATCTCAGTCAGCCATGGGAAAGGGAAAAGCATCAAAGAAGAATCAGAATTCAGGTAATTTCCCTCAGTCTAGAAGTGTTTTTGGAAAAAGTGTGATTCAACTAAAAGAATCAAAAAGCTTACTGAAGGAAGGTCTGGATGAATCTGATAGGGAAAATATTGATTCACTCAATCATGATGTTGAAATGAGTGAAGTACATGAGTATTAGAGTGATACTGAAATAGAAGAAGAAATTGAAGGAATAATAGATACGCAAGATGAGTTAGAGGCTTCTCTTGAGGAGATAGATGTTTGGAGAGCTGAAACAAAGAAATCTAAGAAAGTTGTTCACGATGCCAAACTCTATATGCAGCAGTAGGAAGAAGAGAACTCTGAGTTGATGGAAGAAATTAAGAAACTCAAGTTATCAACACGAGAGAACTCAGAATCAGTTAGTGAGTATAAGCTTAGGAATGAAGAACAGAAAAGGGAGATCGATGGATTGAATAGAAAAGTGAAAGATCAAGTAAAGTGTATCGAAGAACATGATATTTCAAGTGACATTAGAAACAATGATGAAATTAAATCTAAATATATTCAGATCCAAGCACTGGAAACTGATATCAACAAGCTAAGATGTTTGAAACAAAGGCTTATTGACGTAGCTACTGATATGAGGGAGAAAAATGATTCTCAAGATGAAGAATTTCAAAAGAGATCTGCAAAGGTAGAAAAATCAGTAGCTGATGTCAAGTGGAAGAATCTGAACACAGAAGAGATTCAAAACATGAAATCTAAAAATGATGATCTTATCACACAACTTTCTGAACTAGTTCAGAAGAATCAAAGGCTACAACAAGAGAATGCATGTTGCTCAGATTCTGTTGCTCAAGAAAAATTGAAGGTAAAAGAGCAAAGTGAAGTGGTGGAAAAGCTTACAAAAGAATTGGAAGTTGAGATGAATAGAGGAAATAATCTCAGAAGAGAACTCAATTCCCAAATTGAATCAAGGTATATGAAGATTAAAAAGTTGTAAGAAGATCTAGAATCAGTGAAGAAGGAAGTGGAGAAATCCAATGCTAAAGGAAAGCCCAAAATGAAGGATTCCTTACACTTGCTATTTGATTATCCTTCGACAAGTGATGACGAAATGAAAAGAAAATTTTCTATTTCTGAAAAGAGGCAGGAAAAAATTTTCTCAGGTCAAAGACCATACAATCTGGGAACAATTCATATCAGATCTGATGAATCCCCTCCCGTGCAAGATAGAAAGAGAGCTGTGAAAAGTTCCAGATATAAAAGAATTCCTATAGGTAGTGGAGATAGTCTTAAGAGGATAGTTACAAAAAGTAGTGATGACATGTGATATTTCTACGGGATTCACGGCCACACATCAAGCATCTATTTAGAGGCTCATGAATACATATCAGTCTATGAAAATAGAAACTTTTCTAAATCTGAGAATAAGAAGAAGCATCATGAGAAATCAGAGAGTAGAGTCTCTCAAAGGAAAGAATTCATAAAATTCTATTACTATGGAAGAATGGGACACACCATGAATATGTGTCAGGAAGCTCAGGAGCTCAATCTTAGAGGAATAACTCAAGTTGCATCAACATCTCAACTAAAAAATATTGAAATGAGGTTTGATTTTGATGGCAGATGTTTCGTATTTTCCCATTATTGGCATTTGGCAAGACATTTCAATAAGAAGAAAACAGAAAAGGAAAAGGATCCCAGAAATAGATTCTTGACTCCAGTGATGTATAAATAGAAATCTTACATTGGGAGACAAAGTGGAAAGTTGGAGAATAGGATTGGAGCCTCAGGGGAATCACACAGATCTGAACGAAAGGTGTATAAGTCACCTCCTCTATCATACTCACAACCGCTCTCAAGGAGAGAATGTGAATAAACCTGGAAGATTAAGGGGAGATCTACTCCAGCTGTGATAAAGAAGAATGAACGTTCAATGGAGGACTCACCACCAGTGAAAAAGAGTGTGGTGACTCAAACATCTGATAAAATAATGATGAACGAAGAATGTATTGAAAAAATCGCATGTGGTGTTCCACAACGAAAAGTGGAGGATGGTGCAAGATCCTTGCAATGGTGGAAGAAGCAAGGGAAGATGGAAAGAAAAGATATTCCTGATTAGAAAAGGAATCAAGGGAAATGGAATTTTGGTAGTACATCAAAGGAAGATGTTTGTATAAATGGTCTTAAACCCCAGATTGTGAAAAATGCTAATTTTGATGAATCTACATATCAGAAAAAGAAACAGCATGCTGGTAAAGAATGCCTAGTCATATGGCCAGAATAATTGAAGTTGGCGAGGATGTTAGAAGAAGCAAAGAAAGAGTGTGACACTCTACAAGAAAGAATCAAAGGGTTGAACCATCAGGATCAACCACCATCCTCATCTTGAGGATTCCAGAAGCAACCCCTCTCCCTATGAATATAAATGAAATTAACTGATGATTCATGTGTTTCAGGTTTTAGGGAGATACAATCCAAGGGGAAGTGGCTTCTAAAGATGCAAAGTGGAGAAGTGATGTGCTCCAGATTTTTAATTGGCTCAAATCAGGTACAACATCTAAAGAAGAAAGGGAGGAACAGAGCACAATAGGAAGTGATTTTGTTATTAACTTTATCTCTTGTTTCCTACACCGAGTTTCAACTCAGTAGGCTTAGAGATTTTGTTAATGTCTCAACTCTGAGTGGAAGATGAGAACAAATGATGCAGGAGTAAAAGACTAGTTATGGTTCAAAAATGTTAGGCCTAACAACTGGAAGAGTTGCATAACACAGGGGGAGAATTCTATATCCTAATCAGATGCATGATCTCAATATGAAATGAAGGATGAATGTTTATTCTCGTGAAGAATGATTGGTGGAAAAGTGGCAACACATAGGTTTTCATGATTATCTATTTTATTCTAACAATGTGGTATTAGCTGACTGCTTTCAGGATACCAGGAAGCTGCGAGAGAAAATCAAAGGTGTGTCAAAAAAATCTAAGAGAATATGTTCAAAGAAATGACATCATTGAACAATGACATAGAAAAAAGTGGCTGAAAGAAATGAAGCCACTGAAAAATGAGTCAGTGAACAATTTCCTGAAGAAAGTGTTGAGGAAGAAAGCAACACGAGGGGAGATGAAGTGGCTAATGCTGATTCAGAAAAAGACACTAATGATGAAAAAGAAAGTGTAAAGTATGTGTCTATAAGGAAGTCAAAGAGGTGAGCTAAAACTAATAGACAACATACCATTGTTGATCAGGAAGCTCCAGTTTAGACTAGATTAATGAAGTCACTATAGAAAACATCATTCCTATCTCAGGTAGAGCTGAAATGCTTTGCTGATGTAGCCGAAGATGAAAACTGATTTCAGGCTTTTAATGAAGAGTTTGACCAGATTGAGAAGAACCAGACATGGGAGATTGTTTCGAGGATAGTAGATAAGAATTTCATCAGAACTAAATGGGTATATCGTAACAAGATGAATGAAGATGGCACAGTGATTTGGAACAAAGCACGACTGGTGTGAAAAGGATACTCCTAAATAGATGGTATTGAAGTTTATGAGACATTAACACCGATATCAAGGCTAGAAACAATCAGATTATTCATAGCCATTGCAGTGCAACAGAAGTTCAAAGCGTTTCAGATGGATGTCAAATCAGCTTTCTTGAATGGAATTCTCAAGGAAGAAGTGTATGTCGAGTAGACAGATGGTTATCTCATTCATGAGGATGAGAACAGGGTTTGTCGGCTGAAGAAGGCATTATAAGGGCTAAAACATGCACCGAGAGCATAGTGACACAAGGAAGGAATGGAACATTCATTTCTCAATCTAAATATGCCAAGGAGGTCCTGAGAAGGTTTGGAATGGATAATTCCAAGGATATGAAGACTCTGGTTGCTACCTATATAAAATTATCAAAAGATAAGGATGACAAGGCAGTTAATATCACAGAATACTGGCAAATTATTGGAAGTTTGTTGTAGTTGACTGTGACAAGGCCTGATATTGTTTTCACCACATGCCAAGCAGTGAGATTTTAGAGTAATCCCAAGGAAAGTCACATGCTCATAGTGAAAAGAATACTTCAGTATATCAAGGTAACGGTGGAATTTGGCGTGACATATAACAACAAATCTCTGACATAGTTATTGGGATGTAATGATGCAGACTGGGCCGGTGCAACGGATGACAGGAAATCAACATCTGGAGGTGAATTCTATCTTGGCGGCCTATATATTTCTTGGTTAAGCAAGAAGCATGATTTCATTTCATTAAGCACCGCAGAAGCTGAGTATATTGAGGCCACTCAAGCATGCATACAATTATTGTGGATTAATCAGCATCATGAAGATATGGTATTTGAAGTGAAGTCTCCGATTGGAATCCAGTGTGACAAACTCAAGTGCTATCACTCTTAGAAAAAATCCAGTTCATCACTCCAGGACAAAGCACATTGAGATGAAATATCATTTCATCAAGGAGAAGGTGGAACATAGGCTTGTGATGTTGGGTAATGTGCCTACAGAGCTACAGGTTGCAGATATTTTGACCAAGCCCTTACCCAAGGAAGCTTTTGTGAGACATCGACTGGCTCTGGGAGTTCAGTCAACTCCCCACACTTGAAATAGTGTGGATGCAGGAACTCACCCCCTCTCCCCAAGGTATGATGTGTTTTTCCCTAATGTGCTGATATGTGTTCTCTACTACGTTCCAGACTACAAATGAGTGTCCTTTGGGTTCTTTGACAAAGGGGGAGAAAATAGTGATTTTTCAAGGGGGAGATAATGTGGAGATTTGATAAATCATGAATGATATGGGGAGAAGGTGACAAGTGGAGCAGCCAGATATGGGGAGTTCAAGCTAGTTGAACGTGCTGAGCCAGAGCTTAGCTTGGACAACACAGGAAATAGGGCTAAAGAGGTGTTGAAGCTGCGAGTAGAAAGGGGGAGCGTATAAAATATGACGATGCTAGAAGTGATCGATCAAAGAATAGATATCACGACAACTGAAAATCATGATAAAAGAAGAAGAGTAATGTTGGAATGTGGTAAAAATATTTCCAACAAAAATTGGTCTTCCAACAAGTCCTTCAACAATTGGTATCAGTTTAGTACAAATTGGTATCGGTTTGGTGTAAAAAGTGGATGTCAGAGACGATGTGATTCATTGATGAACTTTTCATTTACTCCTGTTTTTCACGCTGAGCATTGCTCATCTGGGCTTAGAGTATGTGTTGAGTAAATCCTTGATTGCTATCAGAATAGAAAATGGCAAATGGTGGCTGAAGAATCAATGATGTATCTTTTTATGGAAGAGTTTTCAACAAACCCAAAGGGGGATATTGTTGGGAAAAAATCCCTCAAGGAATCATTGAAGTATTTTTGAGGTGATTGTGTTTGTTGAAAAAGTGGACATCTGTGTTGTGATTGTTGACAAAGAAAAACAATGACATACAAATTTGTTGACAAAGAGGATTTCATGATGGAATTTCGAGTTCAAGAGCTGAGGTCAACGATCTGTGTTTGATTCAAGAACGTTGAAAAAAGGAATGGATGATCTCGAGGCGGTACAAAAGAACAGATACAAGGTGGCGTCGTTTTCCAGTGTTTGCCAAATTTTTGGGCCTGAAAATCGACAAATGAAGAAAAGTGTTTTTGGCAAAGGGACTTGCGCACCTAGGACTTGGAGTATAGTAAACTTGCGCTCCATATGCTTTTCAAGATCAGAAGATCAAAATATTACTAAGGAAACTAGTTCGCGCATGTTTGGGAGTTGGTCGCGCAAGTGTCTAGGAGGACAGAAGAATTGTGCACCGAGACTGGGTCACGCAGGTGACTTGTGCGCCATCACATAGGATGGTCAATTTGCCTATAAATACTAGACCACCCCTCTTCATTCGTCACCAGAGTTCAACAATTTGAGAAATCAGAGGTCTTATCGCGCCGATGTGGTGGACGCGAAAGTAGTGTGTGGGTCACGCAAGTGAAGTTGTGCGATGTTTATTGAAGTTGCGCTCCAGTGTGAGAAGTTGCGTGTCAGTTGGAAGTTTCACGCCAATGTTGGTTTGGGTGTAAAAGGAAAAGAGTCGCGCATGTTTGGAGTTGGGGAAGATTGTGTCGCACAAGTGTCTAAGGTGGACTTGCACGCCCGTTGAGACTTGCACGCCGATACTTGCGCACCGAGTTAGTCTTGCACGCCAAGTAAGGTTTACTTCCAGCAGTGTTTTTCAGGCTGTGTGGAAGCTGGACGTTTTCCTGATACCTTCGGTGCAAAGAGATATTCATCTACGGGTGAAAATTGGGATTCAACAGAGCATCTACTTACAGAGGAAGATGCATTACTTCATGGAAATGAAGAGACCTATAGGTCTATAAACTGTGAGTGGATCCTTTCTGAAGCAGTAAGCAAAAGAAGTTATAGAAGGTGATCCTCTCCACCGATAGTGAGCCAAAGAGAGAGAAACGGGGAGTAAACCCTGGGAAAGCAGCGAGCCCACCCAAAACTTTGTAAAGGCAGTGATCCTGGGCATAGAAGTGATCTAGCATGAACCATTGTATCCACATCTAGTGAAGAATAGTGGAATTAGGTACGACTGGAAACTTGTCGGGGTATGCTCCTTGGACGTAGCCCAGTGAGGGTGAACCAAGATAAAACTCCGTGTCTGCCTGCTTACTTCCCTGTGTTGCATTTAAAGAATCATCATCAGATAAAGAAGAAAATAAGTGATCATAATAAACACACAAGTTAAAACGAAGTGACCCTTGTAATAAAGAGGTCAAGATCCAATGGGGTAGTAAGAACGTTGAAAAAGAATATTCGTACCCTGATTCACCCCCCCTCTCAGGGTATATAGGCCCCTATTGGTCCTAACACAAGGTGAAAACCATGGAGAAAAATTCATGGAGACGTAGTCTGTGTTGAGTATGTCATTAATGGCATAGAATTGGTTGAATTATCAAGAAAGGATTTGTCACTTCCTAGTTAAAGAAGAGATATCTCAGGCCTAGTTGATTGGGATGGTTGCCCCTTCATTAAATCAAAGGCCATGGTAGTGGAAGGTAAGACCGTCCGAAAAAATCCAAAAATAAAATAAATCAAAATAAAGAATGATGACACCAGTGTGCATTCTGCTTTATTGAGATATCGATGATGATGAGATTTTATTACACAGACTGTGTTTATAGGTAGGCATTCATTACTTTGAATTTTCATTATCTCTATAGGGGACTCGATGGGTTGCTAGACCCCACTTTAGGTCCGTGGATATTATTCACTACTATTAAGGTAATGGCCTAGAGGGTCACACACAATAGGGCCTTAAGAATCATCCCTATTCTAGGAATAGGAATATAGAACTTGGTGGGGCCCGCCAAAGGGTCTGAGCACTCTCCATGTTTTATGAATCACCGATGAATAAATAAATTCCAAAATTATTAAAGTTTATAATAATTATTGGAATATTTTTATAACATGTATTTATAATTTATATATTAAATACAAGTATTAATATTATTTAATGGATTTTAATATCCTAGGTTAGTTTAATATTAACATGAGGTGTGAGTCGAGTTGAAGACTCAAATTTATCATGTAATATACTTATATATTACAAGTAAATGATAAATTATAAATATTATTTATGGAATAATTCTATTTGTCATAAATAATTATTTATAACACATATATAGCAGACGTTTATTACACGGGGGGGGGGGGGGGGGGCGGAAATCCATACCCCATGTTTTAAACACTCCCTATATAAGTGAGAGAAAGGCTCTCCCAAGTTAACTATTCATGTGTTTGGATTGAGAGATTCTCTCTCCTACTAGAATCTAGAGAGAGAGTCTCTCAATCAAAGGAATATATTCAAGTTTTTCCATCATGGATTGAAGGATCTTGCCTTGCAGTGATCGTCGCTACGCTGAAGTGAGCATTGAAGATCCGCACTAGCACCTGGATCTCGACGAACGACACACGAGAAGATTTGAGAGGTGTGTGTGGAAGATCTATAGGGCTTCAACATTGAAGTATTTGAGAAATGATTGCCGACATCCTATGGAAGAATTACACATTCCAAATCCAACTAGGTACTTGTTCAGTTTATTTTTGTGCTCTGCTTAAACCATGTGAGATTTTCAGACCAAACCGGGAAAAGATCACCAGAGCCGATAAGGTTATGTCACTCAAGTGACGTAAATGTTTTATATTACAGGACCACCGACTTCCTCTGTGCTGTCCTGGTACCTTACAATGGGTTTCTATCATTTTCCTTTGGAATTTCTTGTATTGGAAATGATAAGATTTAATTTGAGTATTAGTATGGATAAAATAGTTCTATAAAAGGATCATATTGATTATTATCATAGTAGAGTTAAATTTCTATCTCCAAATGGTAGAATCTATACTCACCTAGGTGAGTAAGGTCTTCTGGATGGTCATACAACACCAATTAAATGTTGATTGGATTGTCTCGTGGATCAGATAAAAATCCTTATTCTAGATGATGGAGGAATGTTGCTGGATACTTTTCCTAAAATATTATACTATCATTAGGATGATTTTTCTGAGGAATATTATGGCTTACTACTTGAATGTGCGATCTATTTTATAATCAAGTTGGTGTTGGGATCATATCCATTTTCAATCATGAATTCTAGGATGACACCATAAGATCATCATGAGTTGTAATTATAGAAAGAAGATCTGTAATATAAGGGTTTCATACCTCCAGGTACATCTCTATTGGGTTCTCCAATTATTTATTCCATGAAGGCTTGTTGGAAATGGGTCTTATGTGTGGATTATTGGAGACTAAACTAGATGAAGATAAAGAATTCTAACCTCAGCACTGATCCTCACCTTTTCTAAGCTCAGTGAAGGGTATACAATATACTATGACACATATAGAGTTATACTTGGAGAAGTTCAAATGAAAAAGCATTGAGTAGTTACTTATGAATATAGACATCGTATACCACATGAGGGTGATTATCCAACTCATAATCTATAGTTGGAAGTTGTGGTACATGCCCTTAGATATTGGTGACATGTTCAATTGGGTGAGAGGATTTTGGTATAAATAGTAAATAAGATCACTATTTACATGTTTTCTTAGCAAGACCTAAACCTTTAATAGAGGATGTGGGTTGAGTATCTATAGTCTTTTGACTTTGAGTTGGATTATTCAATGAGAAAGTGAAACATTGTTTCCAATCACGTGAGACAAACTATGCAGATTGAGGGAGTACAAGAGTTTTGTGATGAGTGATGGTTAATGGTTCTATTTTTAGACATACATCTAGATGTTTATGAGTACGTTGGATAAGTAACTTTGACATACAAATATGTTATACTAGTTCTTCTTGAATAGATCATGAAGGAGTGGTTATCTAGTATATAGGTATTAACATTAAGGGACATCATATATGGTAGGGAACCACAAGAAATATGGTATCTGGGAGGCAGATTTTTTTTTCATGTCTTAGTATGGGTTCCTACATGTTTGTGTGAGGAGTTGATGAGAGTGTTTCATTACTCCAGATCAGAGGTACATTTGAGCATGAAAAATGTGTATCATGACCTCCTAGATAGTATTGGTTTCATGGGATGAAGAAATAGATATTAGGATTTGGGGTGATATCTTTGAGTTTTTAAAAGTTGAAAGGTGAGCATCAATGGTCTATAGGGACATTGAAAACTATGCCCATTCTAGAGTGGAAATGGGATGACATCACATTGGATTTTATGAAATGATTACCTAGACAAACTCACTAGAATGATGCAGTATGGGTGATTGTAGATCAAATTATGATGGTATCCCACTTCTTACCAATTAGGGAGATCATCAATGTTGATGATCCAGGTATTCTTTACATGCATGATATATTTAAATTTCGTTGTGTTCTAAGAAGTATTTTTTATTCTAGAGATCCTCATTTATCATATCACTTATGGAAGGTTATTAAAAAGGATATGGGATTTTAGGTTTTTCTATGTATATCCTACCATCCTCATACTGATGTTCATATGTGAAAACTATTAAAAATCTAGATGATATATTACTAGCATGTGTTTTGGATTTCATTGGTTCATGGGAGAAAAAAATTGTACTTGTGGTTTTTTCATATAATAAAATCTTCTAGGAATCAATATATAGGGAAAATTTTGAGGATTTTTATGGAAGGCTATGTCATTCATCCCATTGTTGGTTAAGGTTGGTGAAACAGTGCTTGTTGGGACTAGTCTCATGCATGAGATGAATAACAAGGTTTAGTTGATCAGAAAGCGATGGTTGGCTACAAAGATCCAAAAAATATCATAAGGCGTCCAATGTAGACTACCTATAGAGTTTTAGGTAGGTCTTCATGTTTTCCGTTTTGTATTAAATTGGTTGTTGAAATTCCATAACAAGAAAAAAGGGAAGTTATCAACTAGGTTTTTTAGACAATTTGATATAGTGAAATTGTTTCATCTAATGGTATACTGTTTATCCTTTCCACAATGCTACAATTGCATGTGTGATATGTTTTTTGTTTCAAAACTTCATAGATATCATCCAGAACATTCTCTTGTGGTAATTGTTTCTGATTTTATGCTTGGTGTAGATGCATCCTTTGATATTATTATGATAAAATTTGTAGACCATAGTGAGATGTATCTATATGGGAAGACTATAACACTAGTTCGAGTATAGTGACATTACATGAATTTTAAAGTGGTGTCCAGGGAGAGGAAATACGATGTGTGAGAAAATTAGACATAATTTTTCACTGATCCCCCATAGTGATATTTAGTGACACTCTAGGATGAGAATTTCTATGGTGGATATGTTGTAATATCGCATCCTTTTCCAGGTATGTCCCTCTTTTAGTTTTTCATTGAACCTCTTCTTTTTAGGGTTTCTTTTATCTTTGAACCTTGGTGGGTGATTGTTTTTTGCAGTTGGAGGTATTTTTTTAGGGAAATGGACTAATCATTGGGGTGGTATATTTCTTTAATTAATGGAGTCCTATTTTTAAGTGTTTTAAAGGATTAAGAGAATTGACTATGAGTTTGGAAGGCTTCGAAGTTTTTTTTGGGATCTTCTATAGGAGTTGGTCCTAAAGAGGTATGTAGGACATTTACATTCCTTGTACATGTTACATGACTTGTATATGTCCCCAATAAGATTTCATGAAATGGGTTAAGAGGAGCAATTAAATACACCCTGTCAAACTGTTATATGATGTGTAATGTCCAATTAGGGTAATTTTTACCATAGGTGATTCATTTTTTGGAGTAACTCAATAATAGATAAATACATGACCTAAAAGTGTTACAGACCTTGTGTTTCTTAGGGTTAGAGGTTTTAAATCAATTGTGTATATTTTTTTAATTCTTTCAGCTATGTGCAAACCTTCTCTGTCCAATCCTGGGGAATCTCCATGAAATTTTAGAGTGTCCTCTTCCCTTTCAGATGTCTCGATCAAGTGTCTAATCCCCAGTTCTTCATGATATCTTCTTCTTCGTCATTCTTATAGGTATTTCATGTTCGAAGAATTATTTTTAACTCTAGATAATGGTGGGTGGTCAAAATCTTATCTCTTTGTTCTGACTTAATTATCCCATGTATGTGAAATATGTATGATCATGCCAACACACTTCACACAAGACCAAATAAATTGAAGAATCATAGTTAAATTACAATATTCATACATAGACATTGAAACTTGAAACCGCTCGATATGTGTTCCCTCATTAAGACTTTCTGAGACTAGGTTAATTTGACATTAGAGGCCTTTGATAAATTGGGAATAAATTATTTGATTGTAGGCGTAATATTAATAATTAGAATAACATGTATATTTTGTGATTGGTAATATTAGAATCACCTCAGATAATTTTTTTTAACTAATGTATTAATGACCTTATGGTTAAATGTTTAATAAAACTTGTTTGACATAATTATGATGATAATAAATAACATGGATAAATGAAATAAATTTTATTGGTCATATGATAATTGATAAATTGATCAGTTTTTTTATGATGATATATATGGTATGTGTGTTATTGGATTTTTTTATTCTCCTTTGTTATATTTTTAATTTATATGAAATTTTTTTGATTGATACCTAAGTGTGGGGTTCTTATTGGCATGTTGAGTTTATTGGGATATGACTCATGATTTATGTTAACGCCCGAGGGCATGAAGAATGATTATTCATACTACCTAAGGTCTAGTAGAGTAGGTAATTGATTACAAAAGGTAGATTATATGATTATATCATATGTATGAGGACTAGATTCATAGTCATTAGATGACCAAGGGAAAGATTCTAGATATCCTATGAGAAGAGGGCATTCGTACACTTGATTCTTTGTGTGATTCTTCCTCGGTAAGAGAACCTTCCATCGATTGGGTAATTCATCATGATGGAGGAGGATCCTTCCCTAGAAAGAGATATCTTGCAGGGCATCGATCCATGTTTGGTAAATCCCTAGGTGTCACCCTAGATCTTGAGGGTCAATATTTTTATTTCATATACAATGTTAATTTATTAAATTATACCCTAGTAATTGATATATTTCATACAATATATTTCTCATAACTTATTTATTTAGACATATTGGTGTTTAATTACTATGTTGTAATCTTCCTATAGATGGGACACCGTTTGGTTCCAGATATAATTTCATGGATGCAGGTTTGGAAAAGGGAAAGGTACCCTGCTATTGATTTGGGACTGGATAGATGGGTTGGTGATGGGAGATGAGACTAAAATAGGGTTCAGGATTAGGGTCATTAGATTATTTATTTGAGTCTTCTCAGACATTTATATATATGAAATTCATCATTTCATTTAATTTCATTAGGATTTTCAATACATTTTTATTTTATTATTTTTATTTATTCATTTGGTCCTTCATCAGATTTGGTTGTTTGAGTATTTATTCACATTGTTTCTGCTTTCTATAACACTCTACTATTATTTTCAAGTATATTAAAACTTTTCACCATATTTTATAGTTTCCCTAAATTATTCTTTACCTCTCACTACTAGTTAGTTGCTTTTAGAATACAAGGATGCACACCTGAGGTCAAGTAGCCAACCAGCTTGGTCACTAAATGGATCACTGTGCTAGTGATGTTACAGAGTCCCTAATAAACCTTCTATAAAATCTATCATGGAATAAAAATGATATTATATTTCTTATAGTGGTGGGTAAAGGGGATGGAAAATTGATATCAAACTTTGTATTTTTTAATATTATTATATACTTAGAAATTATGTAGCCTAAAAAATTACTTTTTTCCACCATGAAATAAAATTTGTCAAAGTCTAAATCCATGTTCCTCGATGAATTTCTTTAAAATATTTTTTATATTTTCTATATATATTTAAAATAAGCTTTTATAAATATAAATATCATTAATAAATGCCTCCATGAATCTTTAAATAAATAATAAAAAGATATATACCATGTCGTATTGAAATGAATCTAGAGAATTACATAACCTAAGGGGAACACATCAGTTAGTAAAAATACTAAAGGTATTTGTAAAAATGGGTTTATCTTTGTCCAATAGAGCTATTGAAATAAAAAATACCAATAAAATCCATCAATAAAGTAGTAATGACCATTCCTAACTAGTCTCTCCAATATATGTTCTATAAAATGGATGAGGAAATGGTCATTTCATTCCACATTACTTAATCACATGTAACCAATACAAATCCTCTAACTGCTCTTAATCATGATGGGTACAAACTCATTATTATTATTTTTCACAATGGAAAATCATGTTTTGTTGGGTATAATTTTAATGTTAGTCACCAATTGGCTGTTTAAGATGCGGTATATGATTCCATCTCTTAACAGTATCTTAAATTATTTATTTATAACATATATTAGGGTTCAATTATACATTATTTTTTTGATATCATTTAGTTTAAAATAACATTATAGGATAATATAGTTCACACGGTTTTTGGACTAATTATAGGGATATCTCATAATGACCAACATATTCCCCTAGTATTTTAGTTCATAAATTTTAGAAATTGATTATTTTTATTAGGTTCAAAGTTATATAAAATTGTGATTTTTTTATTTTCTTTAAGGAAATAATATTTTATGATTTAGGGTATATGATTTAGTACCAATTTTGGGATGTGTTATAAAGATAGCTTTAACATATTATTCTCCAGGTTTTCATCCAATATATGTAAGTTTCATGTTTCAATACTAGTTTTTCTTCATTCATCAATATAACATTGATCTAGTTGCTCAAAATGTTCGGCACATAAGACTACCACTAGATTTAACTAATTCTTAAAAATATATTCTTTACCAAAATTATGGGATTCCTAGACTTATCCAGAAGAAATTATCTCATAAAAAATTTCAATCTCTTTCTTAGAAGAATTAATAATGATAGAGTTACATAAATCAAAAATATATTGTTTATCTTGGGGGGTATTTCATTGATTCCAAAATTCATAAATTCATGTTTTCTTTAGAAAAATAAAGTAAGAGTTCTTCTTCATTAATGTTTATTATGGATTTAGCAGTATTAAGAAAGTTGCTACAAATATTGATAAGGGAATGTGATTTAACACTTTCATATTCCATGTTAATAATATTAAAGTCATAAGGGAACAAATTTCCTTTCACTCTTACTAGAACTTACTATACAACTCTATATTGGTAGGTTGTGTTTTAGTTGACTTGCTATATATCCATCATAGATGGATTTAGTTATCCTATCTATAGGGATAAATAAACTTATTAAGATATAAAAATTATTTATTCTCCCTTTTCACACAAATCATGAGTAAAAGTAATATCTCATACGGTTTAAGGGATAATGAATGATTTTGAGTCTTGAAATTTTCTATGTAATTTTGGGGTAACTAAAGGAGAAAATGTTCTTCCTTAAATCTCTATTTCATCCCCTTGAATGTTCCTCTTCTTGGAACACATAACCTTGAGAAATATTTCATACCCTATGTTTTTGTGGATCACCTTTTGTAAAGGGATAATGATCACCACACCCATGAATGTCTCTATGACCTCTTATTATACTGATTCACTACCGGTTCAATTGGTGCATTAATATATTAAGGGATAGGAGGTTGGGGTTTATATAATGACTTATTATTGGTTTTCATATTGTCATTCTTCAATAGTGGTGTCCCCAAAGGGGTCTCCTCTTTATGGTTCTTTATAGAGAAGGATTATTTAGATTCCATAGGTTTTACACTTATAATTTCAAATCCTAGTGGTGATATTTACTTTATTTAAACTTCCTTTCCAGTATTTAAAGAAATAAAACTAACATTTACCTCAGGGTTATAAATTTATTATATAGTTAGTTTACTTGATCCTTGGTTTGCTATGTTTTTAGGGGTGTAAATTATCTACCAAAACTTACCTTTTATATTATATGGTTATGATCCATAAATGGTGAAGGTATACTCTTAGTTGGTTTGATATTTTGTAATCTATTTTATTAGGCCCTTTATTGAGGGTTCTTTGTATTATCCTTATTTCATGTAGAGTATATACAGACAATGAATTTATTTTATGATTCTTATCTTTAAATTAATAAGGATTTGAAAATCCATTATAGGATCTATCTTTAATTGCGTATAGATTTATATCTCATGAGATAATAATGGGAATCAAGTAGATGGGCTTGATCCTCTATGGGAAACAGGTACATCCTGATCCAGTATATGAAACTGGCGAGTCCTGATCAACTATAATAAATTGGTGAGTCCTAATCTTCTATAGGAAATAGGTGTGTCCTGATCTAAAATGGGAAATAGGTGATGAATTCTAATCCACTATATTGATGGTATTGGTAGTTAACTGTGACATATGAAATGAGTTTCAATTTTTATGATGACATGTTTGTATGCTTAAAGTTTGATTTATGATGACT
Source organism: Viscum album (assembly GCA_963277665.1). NCBI lineage: Eukaryota > Viridiplantae > Streptophyta > Magnoliopsida > Santalales > Viscaceae > Viscum > Viscum album. Next base: position 1,687,160,708 of record OY728147.1, on the reverse strand, counting down.
TCTCACCCTTGCAGTCCATGTTTTTATAAATGATAATGCTTTATTCCATGAATTATGTTTATGATCTATGATTGGTTTTCTTGAACATAAGAAGTTATGTTCATGATCACATACATGTATTCTTATCTTCTGATTTCATATAATCATATATTGATATCTCTTATGTTTACCTTTATTGAATATCTAATCTAACCCTTTATATTTTTTTCCATAGGTTATGAAGATAGGTTATGTTGGGGTATTACTAAGAGGAGTATTATGTGGGATGAAATTTGTGATATTTTTTAAGATATTCCATGAAATAATAAGATTGTGTTTATAGTATCCATAGATGCTAAAATATTTCAGTTTTTAGGTTTGTATTTATGAACTGTATTTAGTTTCCATCTAAAAAAATAGTATATTTAAGTTTAAAAATCCTGGGTCACTATAGTTCGTATCATAGGAATGATTTATTTAATCATAGGAAAGTAGGATGAGAAATCATTAGTTAAATACCGAGGGATATTTCTAAGGATATGTCTAGGGATTTTCTTATGGATATGTCTATGCATGGGTTTAAGTATAGGAAAATGTATTGGAATTTTGGTGAAGGATAGAAAAAGTAGTTTCCAAGAAATTATATATTTTTGTGGAATCATTAAGTGGATATGAATATGTCATAGAGGTACCTAGGGGTGATAACTTTGAAAATTAAACATTGATATGAACTCGAATTCCATATAGTGCACAAAAATGGGCCTTGATAAACACCTGCGAAGATACTTATAACAGATCTGATTTGAAAATTCACAAACTATTTTTGAACTATCATGAAGGATTTAATTAATGATCATAAAAGTCCTCAGTTAATCCCAAGGGTTCGTAAATTTAAAAGAAGGGATCATGATTTATATATACTATAAGTGAATTTTTTGGAATATGTGGTTTCCCACTATTAATATTGTTACTTAAACCATGTGTTTTGGTTTTAGTCAATTTATGGAACTAGAAGTAACTGGACCTATGTTGAATGTGATAGAAAATGTGTTGATGAGAAACCAAATGGGATGAAAAAAAGTGGATGATATTGTTATTATAACCAATCACTTATCCTGGTAAATGATTAAAACATTCACCTTAAAAAAATCACAAAATCACTGAATAAGATAAGGATAGAGATAATTGAGAGTTCTAGTGGTATAAACCATAGATGAAATTATATTTAGTTACCTACATGTCGAGAACGTGGGAAGAAGAACCCATCTTGATGTATTAGAAGAATAATAATGTATTTTGAATGTGGAAGAGATGGAAAAAAATTATGTAATTATAGAGTAAAAATGAAAATTTCAGTTAATGAAAAAGATGGGAATAATAGTCTCCCAAAGATATAATCTATGGTTGAATGTTTCAAATGTGTAAAGTATAAGAATTATGAAAATGAATGTCCTAAGGTAAATGATCATGAATTTAATCATCAAGATGGTTTGAGTAATTTTTATACTACTAATGATGAGACTACAAATGACATATTAATGTTATGGGATGTTCTAATAGTATTGTTCATATTAAACATGGGAAGTATTTTTAAATTCAGGTCGATGAATTTTATGACATGATTCATATTTCATATTTTAGGAAGTAGGTTTTAAGGAATAAGATAATGAAGAATAGTTAATGGTTTGGGAAGGATGTGGGATGATTAAAGATTTTATATTCTATAGTTAAAGAATTATTTTTTATAAATCATAAAATATATAAGGATTGTCCAGAATAAGTATTTAATTATTGATTTTAAAAAATATTTTGAATGTCTCTGAGAACCTAGAAAAGTCATGTAATTAGAAATGTGATATTTCGATTAAGGGAAGATAACACTTAATATGTTCATGAGGTTGAGAAAATGGTTTTTAGTCTGGTCAAATAGATGATTGATACAAATAATGTGATTTGGATAGTATTTATGTAATTATAACTAATTAATTATTTATGGAAAAAGTGGTTTTAGTTATCATGTATGGAGTTTACAAAATTATTGGATTTATGGAATATATTAAATAATCTATGGTTTTCTTCAAGGAATGAGGATGTATATATGTTTTCATTAAGGTTACATGGTAATCTTGGTTATTCTCATGATTCAAAAAAATATACGACTAAGGTATTAAAATATTAATTATGTGACAATAAAGATCTAATTTATGATGTTTTGGGGTTTAATGCTAAGTTGGTTTTCATAAATTTAGTTAACATATTTATAAATATTTAATTTTGAAGGGATATAATGTTAACTATTTATGTAATGGTTTTAGTTGAATTTTTGATGAGGATTTAGTGATTATTTTATTATTTTACCATATGAAGATTTATGCATAACTTGTGCTCACCATTTGTTTATAATAACTACAGATAGAATTAATGACTTATCATTCTTTTATGGAACTCATTTAGCACTTTGAACATGAAAAATTAATCTCTCAGAGTAAGAGATAATGTGGAAATTGTCTAAGTCACAACCAAATGATGAGATTGTGATTATGAAATGGAATGAAATCAAGTTAGTATATCTTCTTATTAAAATTCACCAACATCATGAAAATTATCTTGAAGTATATATTTTCTCTATTTTCAAAATTTTTTATGATATCAATGACCTTTTTAACACCTATTTGGTTTATGTATTTATGGTTGTCAACTTTCTCCTGCCCATGATATCTATCACCATCCTTTAGTATTTGGGTGTTATTTTTATCCAATATGTCCATGTCTTCACTTCCCACCGAGGTTATCCAATTTGGGACCCTAATATGTGTTATTCTAGATGAACATCACATATCTATTTCTCTCTTTTCAAGAGGAAGTTTTATTAACCCATTTTATATTATGGGTTTCCCACAATGTGATTTTCAAACCTTAAACACTTTCATACTGAGCACAAGTTCAAAATGAGAGGATGAAATTTATTTAATGGGGGTATAATGTAAAACCCATATATTTTGTGAAATATTTTTTAAAATGAATATAATCTTTTAGATATTTTTCATTACCTAAAACACTATGTTAAAATAAAACATGAATTTCTATTAAAATAGTATTATCTAATACAATAGTTATCACCTAACCATTGTGATGGAGTGTATGAATAAGATTTATTAAAATTTGAAAATATATGTGTTACATATATATATATATTATTTGGTGAAAAAATAATTAGATAAGAAAATAAAAACCATTTTAAAATAAATTAAATATTGTTCTAAAAAAGATTTTTTATGTACACAAATATTTTTTTCTTAATAAATTCTACAAATTAATTTTTTTAATGATTTTGGTGAAATATAAATATTTATATATTAAATAATATATTTAAAATTTATCTTATGTTTTTATTTTAAAAGATAAGAACTAATTCAATTTTATACTTAATACTATAGTTTTATAAAAAGTATTTCATTTTTATTTTTTGTAACATCCTGACCAAGTTGCCACTAATCATGTTCTCTAAGATGGTTCACCATGAGGCCCCAAGTGTTCCTCCCTGCATACCGGAGCCAACTGACAAGTAGGGAGGGCTAATGGTGTGATAGTGGGGAGACTATGCCCTCAAATCAAAGTAATAAAATAGTTGAAATAGCTAAGTATCGTACACAATAAGAAATAAATAGAGTGAGGAAGAAGTAAGTAAACCAAAATAGAGAATGTTGTAATAATAACTGAAATCCAATAAAATCACTAACACTCAATTCATATATATAACACCAACCACCAATTTGGATTACCATACATATGCATTAATACAAAATAATCTGAAATAAAAATACAGGGCTCTACTACAAGCTCTGAGCCATACCACATTACTAGTCTCTAGATACATTCAATATTCATAAACTCATCCATAAAAAATTACACAAGCATCCCTTCTCAACAATGTAATGTCGGGCTTCGTCCATTTTGACCATGCAATTATGATGAACTTATAAAGTAGACGTAAAATATGCACGTACACTGAGGTGCATGTATATGGGTGAGAAATAATCTCAATAGGTCCCCCAATGATAAAAATATAATTATACTTCCAATAGTGCATGATAATGCAATACGCTCAACCTAGATGACACAAAACTATGAAAATAAATAGAGAAATTTAGAACATGTCTTCCACCGATCATTGGGTTCGTGATCCCACTCTCCTGGATACAATTCCATCGCATATAAGTATATCTATGCATGTATATATATATATGTTCTCGTATACATACATACATTAGTAGAAAAAAAGATTTTTAAAATGCTAAAAAAGTGATGATCAAGGTTCCCTTTACCAGTACTCAAACCATTTCTGATAAATGGTAACTTTTATTAGTGCTTCATTCAGAACTGATAAAAGGAAACCTTTATCAGTGCATTATTTTTAGCAGTGATAAAGGGTACCCTTTTGTAGTGATTTATTTTTAGGACTGATTAAGGTAAAAATAAAATGAAATAATTAAATAAATAAAAATAATAATGAGTTTATAAAAAGATTATTAAATTTTTTATTAATTAAATAATTATTAATAAAGTTGAATACATTTATTATAAAATATATAAATTATAAATACTAACAAATAGTATATTATATATACATATATATATATATATATTAAAAGCTAAAATAAGAACATTAAAATTAAAATTTAGTAAATTGGGAAAGATATTAAACATTTTATTAATTAAATAATTATTGAAAGTCCAAATAAATAGTATATATTAAATATCTATATATATATATATGAATTCTTATAAATATGATCTATATAATTAAAAAGAAATATTATTTACATTAAATAGTAACATATATAATGAATAATGGTTTATAATTAAAAATTAATACGAATTAAAAATATTGACCAATTACATCGAGTAATTAAAATAATTTAATGTTGTTTTATTTTTTAATTTAACATAGATCTAACATGAGTTATATTGATTTAAGATACATGTAATTAATGCATTTTTATATACAATGCACACACACAAATATTTGTTTGGGAATTTAATCAATTTCTATTATTTATTTTATATATATATTTATTTTCTATGTTTTAATATTTTCAATAGTTATTTATCTTTATTTAAATATATATCCACTTTTTATAATAAAGTTTTTAATTAATAAAACATGTATATTTTTTCAATATTGTTAAAGTGTACTTATTTCTTACTATTCAATGTCACTTATTTTTAACATGCATGAACTTAAGATTAAATATTCATTAGTAATGTTAAAAATATATGTGTAAAAAATATTTATAAATATTTATTTAAATTTTTTATACATTTATATATTTATAATTGTAGATAAATAAATATGATTTTAAAAAAAGTAATCATATAATTATAAATAAATAATTATAATATTATAAAAATTTATTTAAATAATGAATATATTTACTATATTTATATTTATATATATTTACTATATACATATATAATTATATAAATATACATAATAATATAGATATTATTTTTTATTGAGTATTTGTTTTGTAATTATAAATAAATAATTATAATATTATAAGAAATATATTCAAAAAAGGATATGTTTTCTATATTTATATTTATATATATTTAATATGTATATATATATATATATATATTTAATTATATATACATATTTACAAAATTACCTATTTATAATTATAATTATAAATCATTTATCAACACTTAATTAAATAGCGGGGATAAAATACATATTTATCAGCACCTTTTTACACATGATAAATATAAAGCATTATTAGTGCGAAAAGAGAACTAATAAAATCCATCTTTATCAGTGACAAAATAATAGCACTGATAAAGATGAATTTTATCAGTTATTTTTAGCCTTTATAAATCTCTGGGTTTATCAGTACTAGTTAATTTATCACAAATAAATGGGATCTTTATTTGCGCTTTTTTTGAAGCACTAATAAAAGCTTCCTAATATATTTAAATAACCATAACCAGTTGCAAAATCATTATGATACTGAAGATTTCTATGGAATACACCTTCAACAGGTTCTCCTCCTTAGTGAATCGAAGATCAAATGAAGGCTCAAATCCAAGGATCAAACAATTACATGGCTTGAATGATTCAACAGTCCAATGAATTCAATCCTTGAAAGTTTTCTCAGTTTTCGATATGTCTACTTTCAATCAGACGACTCAAAGCTTCAATCAAAGGAATCTTATTTTCTCCTCCATATCATCACATATTGATTTATTGTTTGGTGAGATCTATTTTCATTTTATGTTATCATTATTTATTTACCATAGGAAAATCCTTGTGCTTAACAATATTTATTGGGAATGTTTGGTTGAAAGAGATCGAGAGATAATTCCTTTCACTCCCTCACCCTCACTGATTTCTGATTTCTGTGAAGGCCACCAACCCCAACACCACTGAATCCAAGATTATGAGATCACCGACCCTTAATGTTTTTCATAATTTTAAAATTGGAGATATCTCATAACCATTGTTCCCTCCTTCTACGCAGGACCGCCTCCCCAAGTGCTCATTACTGCCAGCACAGGCGACCACCAACACCCTTCTTCGCAAAGACAACATTAAACAAGAAACTATTGATTATACACTAAAAAAATGATAATATTTATTATTTATATTTTAATATTAATGTGTTTCATTGTCCATAAACACCCATTTTATAAATTGAACTTCTTCTTCCATAACATGTCCAATTCAGGTTTAAAGTGAAAATTTGGGCCTAATGAGTCATCTGATTGTAGAAAAAATTATTTTTATTATTTAATTACATATTTTAGGATTTTATTTATCACCTTAATTATAATATATTGTCTTTTAAGAACAATGTATGAATTAAAAGGGAATATGGACAATTGTGGCCATGTATACATAAATTTATCGACAAAGTAGAATGGGGCTTAGGCCTATCAAATAAAATTAGAGCCCACATTTCAAGCCCAATGAAGATAAAAATTTAACTAAAGAGAAATTAAAATATAAAGATAATTTAATTAAACTATGAAAAGATCTAATTCTGAAGTTTTAATTAAGATTCATGGATCCCAAGTCGACATTTAATTTGTGGGCTAGATTTGAAGTCCCATAAAATCAGACCACCATTTCAAGAATAACATCTGAATGTCTGATTCAATTTCAAAGAAGTTTTGACAACTATTAGAGGACTCTTGTAAGAATATATTTTTCTAATATTACCATCCCATATTTTTTCATATTCAATTACATATTTGAAAGTAAAAAGGGGGATGAATCTGGCCAATGTTTTATGGTCAAACTTAAAAAGTAAAATTTCTTTTGATTTCCCTCCCTCCTTTTGTATCTATTAATTAATTTGGATAGAATATATTGATAGGGGATCAATAATAGTACCCAAAATACCTATTTTAAGTATATTTTGGGGAAGTTATCTAGGGATCCATATTTTTCTTTCATTTGTATTGTTATGATTTTATTTTATAATTGTGTATTCATTTTTTCTCAGGTATGTTTTTCCTTCACCCGTTTTTCTTTATAAAATTTATTCTTCCTCTATTATTCTTTTCTTACTCATATCATGTTCATAAATTTTACTTAGGGATTGAATCCATTCAGATCATATTTTGTGAAATTCTTCATAGAATAGTGGAGTGATTATTTTTTTACTATTTTCCTTCTTCAATTTGCTCTCATGAGTCTACTTCCCGCTTCCATTGATAGAATAGTATCAATTGAGGTTTGACCATATTATGGGCTGATCTGAGGGAGTATAAAAGTAATTTATTGAATTTTATTTCATATAATATAATATTTAAATATATTCATTATTTTAATATTTCCATTTGATGAAATTCATTATTCTTCATCTTCGCTAACTTTAACAAACACACATTTTCAATTATAGTACGATCTATTTACTTTGAGTTATCATTAATGTGATCCTCTATGTGAATTTATGATTTTACTTGAAATTTTCTACCGATTTGTCACGACCCGTCCTCGGGGCCCATGTCGTGATTACCCCAAGTCCACCTTCCATAGGCCAGGGCCGGCGACTAGCACCAAAGGTGAATCCCCGATAAAAGGGAAGGCATTGCCTTTAAACCTGTAACACACAAACAGTCCAAACAAAAGTAGTAGAATAAAGAAGTACAAATATAGAAAAGAAAGTTGTGCTAAAATTATGTGAACTAGTATACAAACCAAACTTAACAACAAGTACAAGTACAAGTAAAAAGGGAAAACAAATCATGGATCGTCAACCAGGGAAATCCTACCTGAAGGGTATGTACAGATCTCGAGCAACTCATCCATGAGATATGTCCCATCAAGTCCAACTCTGAACAACCTCCCGTCCGTCACCCTCAGCCTCAATCAATATTGATTGTCGTCTACATAGAACACAACAAGGTGTGGGCGAAGCCCGTGCATGGGTGAGTATAACAATACTCAGTAGGGGACCCCAAGACCCCGAAAGGTCTCCCAGAATTCACTAAGGACAAACCACATTAGAAAGATACAATCACAATGTATCAACTAAAACTACTTAGGTATATGCCCATATATATACCTAAGTTACCAATCATAGTCGGGCTCTAACTCTTTAGCTCAAGGACAACCCAATCCACAAAGGAATTTAAGTCAATCACCTCGATGATAATGACTGAAAGACAAGACTCAGCTTACACAGGTATAATACTCATGTAAAGGGGTAGAGATGATTAGTTGTAGCCATTGAATCATCTCCTCTGTCGAACCCATGTAGGATACTTGACCAGTATCATCACTGTCGAACCCACAGAGGATCCCGGTACAGAAGTAATCGTTGTCGAACCCACGGAGGATCCTGGTATAGTATCATCATTGTCGAACCCATGAAGGATCATGGTACAAAAGTCATCACTATCGAACCCACAGAAGATCCTGGTACAGTAATAGGTCTACGTAGGATCCTATCATTTTGGTCGTAGCCATCCATAAAGTTCCTGCACACAGCACACTCAATTCCGGGAGGGTCCCCTCCTCGAGCCAAGTGACGTTACATCAACTACCATGAAGTCTCAAGTTGATGTATACCCTAGTTTTGTCTCATCAAAAGGAATCCAACATGACAGAAGACGCATCTATCAGATTTCCGGTATGTGAGTTATTGGCATTTCCGTTCCAGGGGCCCGGTTGGTTTTTAGGTTCAAACCAACCCGACCGTACCCCAACTACATCCAAACCACAAGTGGGGTATGCCAAAAGAACCATTACTCTTTAAGATTTTAGTCGCCGTATACGGTTCATCGATCGGACACCCGTAGCTGAAGATGTGTTCTAAAAGGTGTAAACGAGCCATAGCAGGTCCGGGTCCGGTCCGACCCAGTGGGACTGACCCGGCCCGACTCGGTATGAACTGGGGTCTGACCCGGTCCAAGGGGTGGCTTGGGCCAAGGGCGGCACGACCCGAGGCGACCCGGCTAGTGGAGGCCCATACCATGGTGGCCCGGCCCGTGGCGGATCGTCTTGAGGTGGCCCAGCTGGTGGCCGCGGGGCCCGGCCGGCGGGCTGCATGCTGGCTAGCCAGGTGGCCCAGCGGGCTGGCCGGCCATGTGGCCCAGTCAACTGGCCGCGTGCTGGCTGGCTGTGGGGCCTGGATGGCTGGCCGCGTGGTCCGGCGCACCATACGGTGGGGGGGGGGGGGGGGTAGGGGGTTCCGCGCCCTCCGGCTTCCAAAGGAATCAGCGCTAGGCACTGCTTTGGGGGTGCTGCAGGATCCTTTGGGTCCCTACTTGTGGAGCGCCGATGGGGGCTGGCTCAGCTGGCTTCCCTACTTCGATCTCCACGGACTTTGGTCACGGTCCCTCTTTGGTGCGGCATGACGGTGCCACACCACTTCACTGCGGCCTGCCCTAGCCGCAGTCCTGCATCCCCGGCGCGGCGCACGCCGCTGCACCCCTCCGCCGTGGCCCGACTGGCCATGGCCCTCTACTGGCCTTCGCGCAGAGTGACGACGACGCCCGTCTCTACCGTGTCCCTTCGTGGCCGCTACTCTCCTTCTGCGCGGCACGACAGTGCCGTAACCTTATGGAGGCCCGATGGCCTTGTGCCTCCAGCTTCTTCGTGGTCTGCCTCTATCATCATCAAACAAGAACCAAAAAAAGGGGAGGCTCGAGTCATGTTTGTGCTGTCTGAACCCTCCATGTTGTGTTGATAACAATTGGCATAACGTATTCCAAAATATTGTACGACGTAGAATGGAAACAAAACAACACAAACCCATACCTCTCTTGTAATTGATCGTTGACAAAGTTTCGGGATGGCGATATCGATTTGTCGATGTCAAGAAGAGTCCGGGGTAGGAGACTGAGGAAGAAGCATCGTCAGTCTTCTTGGCGGTCAGCTCCTTCCTTTGATCCAGTAGAAGAGGGAAGAAGATTTTCGACGACGTTCTTCGTATTCTTCATGTTCATCATGTTCTTTGTTGGAAGAAGGGTTCTTCGTTGAGAGCATTCACCAAGGGTTCTCCAATCTCTACCAAGTGGACAACCAAAAATAATAGAGGAAATGTCTATAATTTGGTGGCACAACAACACAAAGAGTTGTGTTTAATTAAATGAGACAACTCATTTAATTAATTGAGGTGGAATGGATTCAAAATTTGAATAGAGGAGGGGGAGAGTTAGAAATAAATGAAGAGAGGGTTGGCACAATTATGAGGGAAGTCCAAGAGTTACAAGGTGTTAAATTCCCTGTGGGCCCCACCCCTTTGATTGCAAGAGAGGTTAAAACTTTGGGTAGCCCCACCAAATAATATCCTCCCAATGGAGGTTAGGCTATGGTGGCCCCACCTCCAAACTCCCCTTGGAGGATGAAACCACCAAAAATAAAAATAAAAGTAACACTTTAATTTTTAATTAACTTAATTAAAAATCCATAAACTAACTTCTAATCTCGTTAAAACTCAACTACCATGAGGGTCTCACTAAGCAATCACTGATTCTGCGAGTTCAACGGTTCCCTCAAATTTCAATTCTGACCACCAGTTCAAAAGATATAAAATCCTGCTTGTATGTTTACTGAACGTACCAGAACAAAACTTCAAAAATTGATTTTAGGCACACCGAGCCACAGAATCAAGCGCCGTTAGAAACCAAAGACTCCTAAAATTCCCATGTATTAAAAAAAACTACCACAGAATTTCAGGATCATTACATTCTCCACACCAAAGGGCTTTATATCCTAGTACACTAAAAATCACACTAAGGAAAAAAATGAGGGTACTGAGCACGCATCTGACCCTCCCACTCCCCTGTGCCCTCCTAGAGGTTCTAGTGCTACCAACGAATGCGCACCAGAGGTATCGACCGTCCATGTAGGACCCGATGCTATCGATCCTCAATCTACGATGGAACCTCCATGAAAATCGCCCAGTCATCGATATCCATCTCCCCATGGTCGATGATGTGGGGAGGGTCGTGCACCTATTTCCTCAACTGAGATACATGGAAGACATCAAGCACCCAGTGCAACTGTGCTGGAAGAGCCAGGCAGTAATCCACCACTCCTACTCGGCGGAGGACTTGAAAATGTCCGATGAATCGTGGAGATAACTTTTCACCTCAGCCAAATCTGCATAGACCTCGGCGAGGTGAGACCCGTAGAAATACGTGGTCACCATACTTGAACTCCAGTGGTCTCAGTCTCCTATCTGCATACGACTTCTGCCTACTCAGTTGAGTCTTCATCCGCTCCTGGAAGATCTGCACCATCACTGTCGTAGCCTGCACCATCTCTGGTCCCATGAGTAATGTCTCCCCTAGGGCAGTCCAGCACAGAGGCGATCTTCATGGTTGGCAGTAAAGTTCCTCAAAAGGTGCCATCCCGATGGTGGATTGGTAGATGTTGTTGTATGCAAACTCTACCAAGGTTAAATGATCCTCCCAGCTATGACCGAAGTCGAGGACGCATGCACAGAGTATTTCCTCGAGAGTCTGAATTGTCCTCTTAGTCTAACCATATTTCTGAGAATAGAAGGTGGTGCTCAAGCGAAGAAGCATCCTGAAAGCCTCCTGCAACCCCTTTCAAAGCTGGGAAGTGAAACGAGCATCTCGATTGAAGACGATCGTCAATGGAACACCATGATTCCATACAATCTCTTGTAAGTAGAGGCCTCCCAAGCTCTCTACTGAACCCTACTCTCTGATTGTAGGAGGTGGGGAGACTTGGTGAGTTAGTCGACAATCACACAGATAGAGTCGTTCCCTCTGGATGTACATGGAAGTACCATCATGAAATCCATGGATATCCCATCCCACTTCCACTCTGGGAACTCTAAGGGATGAACCTAGCCTACTGGAACCTGGTGCTCTGCCTTCACTTGCTGACAAGTGAGGCATCAAGAGACAAACTCTTCTACTCCCTTATTCATACATGGCCACCGGTGCTGTCTTCGAAGGTCCTGATACATCTTCACCACTCCATGATATACTGCTAAAGGAGATGTGTGGAACTCCCTCAACACTTCCTTCTGATGTGAAACTGGTACCATGGTATTTCCTCTAAAGATAATGATGTGCTCCCTACCTTCAGAAAATATATCAAGTGCCTTCCCTATGGATATCTGAGCACGTCATGTCTCAGAGTCAATGTCCCCACATTGTGCCTCCCTGGCTCACTGAAGAAGTGGAGGAGTGACTATAGAAAGGCTTCTCCATCTCTATTCACAAAGGATATCTACAACGCGGCCAGATACTCTGTCACCTCTCCTAGTAGCTGAATGTTTGATCTCATGCTGAGAGCATCTGCTACAACGTTCCCCTTCCCAAGAGTATTGTAACGACCCATAGTTTCATTAATTGAAATCCCTCTTGATCTAATTAAATGTATTTTTATGTTTATATAAAGTGTTAACTTCATTGGTTTTATGTTAGGAAATTTGACCATTTCTAATATAGACGTTGAAAAATGATCACATGATTAGTATAAATATAGGACTTTAACAAATCCAATTTACTCAGACAAAAGAAGCGATGGCCTCTTCCAGTAGAATTTCTCCATACGAAGCCCATTTTCCGGAGCTCGGAAAAGAGGTACTACTAGAAATATAGACAATACCAACGGTTTATAACCGTTGGTATAGGCTGGAAAACCGTTGGTATAAGATATACCAATGGTTTCCCAAACCATAGGGAAGTAAGACGTTGGGAAATACCTTTACCAATGGTTTAAGGAAAATCGTTGGTAAAAGGTGGTGAAAGTTTTAATTTCCCAACGGTTCCTCTAAACCGTTGGCAAAAGGATTTACCAACGGTTTAAAACCATTGAGAAATTCATATTTTTGATCTTATACCAACGGTTCAAAACCATTGGTATAGATTTTTACCAATGGTTTAGATAAACTGTTGTTATATATTCATATATGCTCGAAGTATACCAACAGTTCTAAACTATTGGTATTGGGTATTTCCACAAAAAACCAGTAGCCTGCATACAACTACCTCCACTTGAGAGACTTGCATAAAAAACATCACAAATAACATCTATAAATAGACTTCAAACACCACAAAAAACATTGAAAAAAAACACATAAAAACATCACTCTTACAACCATGCCATGTAATACAATTCCCAATTTCAATCTTCATATGACAACAACTCTTCCAATAACCGATTTCAATTTATTGCGTTCACACATATCAATTTTTTCTTACTCAAAAAGGTGATGATTATGATAAAAATTGGTGCATGAGGGGTACGTGTGATAAAGTGAATTAACAATGTGGTTAATATTTGTGCATCTTCTAGAGTGATGCATGACTTGCACTGAATGTGATGTGGGGGGATGTCCAGAGAGGGTAGGGGGTTGTCCAGGAAGAGGGGATGATGGGAGATTTCCAGGGAGCGAGTATGGGGGTCATGGAGGATGTGCAACAAGGATTTGTATTCAAATTATACCATATCATCACATGCATTTGATGAGCATGAGCTAATAAGCTTACCAATTCATTCATATAGTTCAAGACATACAAAAATGGAATAATCCCAAATTACATTGCATGATCAAAGAAATAAAAAAGGCATGTGAAATCAACATTCATACACATACATATCATCCATGAGGTAGAACATTTAATGAAAATTTAATAGAATTATTCATAAGGTATACAAGTCTCATTTACTTGCATACACAGTGGTACAAAAGGAAAATGTTATTCATGTCCTAGGGGCTGTCCGGGGTCCAAGGAGGAGGGTGGGGGGACTGTCTAGGGTCCATAAAGGGAAGTGGGGGGGGGGGGCTGTCCATTCACATCAAATTTTACTCATGGATCGTTGTCCTTAAGTTTCAACAGAATTCGAATGCGTTTGGTCATTTTGTCGTATGTTAGTTGTTGATTTCACTTAAAATTGAGTCCATTTTTAACAAAACAGAGGCACTTTGAGTGGTTTCAGCCACACTGGGCCTCGGATTGAGGCAAGTTTGACTCAAACATGTCATATATGGGACATGGATCATTGTTCAAATGTATCAACACAATCAGAAGCCGTTTGATCAGTTTGGCGTATGTATGTCAAATATTGTCCATTTTAAACAAAATACATACACATGGAGTGATACCAGACACATTGTGCTTCATATTGAGCCAGGGATGACTTTTACACATCACATATAACCTATGGATCTTTTTCCTAAAGTTTCAACACAATATGAAGGCGTTTGGTCAGTTTCCCGTCTGTTAGTTTTTGATTTCACTTAAAAATAAGTCCATTTTGAACAAAAGAGAGGAAGTTTGAGTGGTCCCAGCCACACCACACCTCTAATAGAGGAGACGTTGACTCGTACACATCGCATTTGACCCATGTATCATTTCTTAAGTTTCAATAGAATCCGAATGAATTTGGTCGGTTTTCCGTTTGTCAGTTGTTGATTTCACTTAAAATTAAGTCCATTTTTAACAAAATAGAGGCACTTTGAGTGGTTTCGGCCACACCGGGCCTCATATTGAGGTGGGGTTGACTCATAAACATCACATATGAGTCATCGATCATTGTTCAAAAGTATGAACACAATCATAAGTCGTTTGATTGGATTTGAATATGTACGTAAAATATTGTCCATTATAAACAAAACACATACATGGAGTGATACCGGCCACACCGCACCTCGGATTAAAGAGGGGTTGACTCGTACACATCACATATAACCCATGGATCATTGTCCAGTAGTATCAATAGAATCTGAATGCGTTTGGTCAGATTATTGTATGTCAGTTATTGATTTCACTTAAAATTAAGTATATTTTTAACAACACAGAGGCATTTTGAGTGGTGACGGCCACACCGAGCCTCATATTGAGGAGGGGTTTACTCTTACATGTCAAATTTGACTCATGTATTGTTTTAATTAAGTTTCAATATAATCCGAATGTGTTTGGTCAGTTTGTCGTATGTCAGTTGTTGATTTCACTTAAATTTAAGTCAATTTTTAACAAAACAGAGGCACTTTGAGTGGTGTCAGCCACACCGGGCCTTTTATTGAGGCAGGGTTGACTTGTACACATCACATATGAGTCATGGATCGTTTTTCAAAAGTATCAACACAATCAGAAGTCGTTTTATCAGTTTTACGTATGTACGTAAAATATTGTCCATTTTAATCAAAAGAGGGATAGTTAGGGTGGCTTTGGCCACACCGCGCCTCGGATTGAGGTGGGGTTGACTCGTACATGTCACATATGACCCATGGATCATTTTCCTAAAGTTTCAGAAGATTCTGAACCCATTTGGTCGGTTTTTCGTATGCAAGTTGTTGTTTTCACTTAAAATTAAAGTCATTTTGAAAAAAAGAGAGACATTTTGAATGGTACCGTCCACACCGTGCCATAGATTAAGGCGGGGTTGACTCATACACATCACATATGACCCATAGATCGTTTTCATGTTGTATCAACAGAATCCAAATGCGTTTGGTCAGTTTAATGTATGTCAGTTGTTGATTATACTTAAAATTAAGTCTATTTTTAACAAAACAGGGCCATTTTGAGTGGTGTCGGCTACACCAAGCCTCTTATTGAGGTAGGGTTTACTATTACAAGTCAAATTTGACTCGTGGATTGTTTTCCTTGAGTTTCAAGATAATCCGAATGCGTTTGGTCGGTTTGTCGTATGTTAGTTGTTGATTTCACTTAAAATTAAGTCCATTTTTAACAAAACAGAGGCACTTTGAGTGGTGTCGGCCACACCAGGCCTTGAATTGAGGTGGGGATGACTCGTACACATCAAATATGAGTCATGGATCGTTGTTCAAAAGTATTCACACAATCAGAATCCATTTGATCGGTTTGACGTATGTACATTAAATATTTTCCATTTTAAACAAAAGAGGGACAATTTGGGTGGTTTCAACCACACCGCGCCTCGGATTGAGGCGAGGTTGACTCTTAAAGATCACATATGACCCATGGATCATTTTGATAAAGTTTAAAAAGATTCAGAACGCATTTGGTCTGTTTTCCATATGCCAGTTGTTGTTTTCACTTAAAATTAAAGTCATTTTGAACAAAAAAGAGACATTTTGAATGGTACCGTCCACACCACGCCTTGGATTGAGGCGAGTTTTATTCTTACACGTCACATATGACCCATGGATCATTTTCCTATAGTATCAATATAATCTGAATGCGTTTGGTCGGTTTACCGTATGACAATTTTTGATTTCACTTAAAATTAAGTCCATTTTTAACAAAACAGAGGCAGTTTGAGTGGATTCGGCCACACTGAGCCTCTTATTGAGGAGTATTTGACTCATACACGTCACATTTGACTCATGGATCGTTTTTCTTATGTTTCAATCTAATCTGAATGCGTTTGGTCTTTTTGCCGTATGTCAGTTGTTGATTTCACTTAAAATTAAGTCCATTTTTAACAAAACAGAGGCACTTTGAGTGGTATCGGCCACACTGAGCCTCGAATTGAGGCAGGGATGACTCATACATGACACATATGGGTCATTGATCATTGTGAAAAAGTATCAAAACAAGAAAAATCTATTTGATTGGATTGGCGTATGTACGTAAAATATTGTCCATTTTAAACAAAATACATACACTAGGAGTGATACCGGCCACACCGCGCATCATATTGAGGCGGAGTTGACTTTTACATGTCACATTTGTCCCATGGATTGTTTTCCTAAAGTTTCAACACAATCCGAAGGCGTTTGGTTGGTTTCCCATATGTCAGTTGTTGATTTCACTTTCAATTTTGAACAAAAGAGAGGCAGTTTGAGTGATCCTGGCCACACCGTGCCTTTTATTGAGGAGGGGTTGACTTATACATGTCACATTTGACACATGGATCGTTTCCCTTAAGTTTCAATAGAGTCTGAATGTGTTTGGTCGTAGGGGAAGGGTCTAGTCGGGTATGCGGAGATGCTCGTCTACCTCTTGTACGAACCTCCCTCGTACCATCGGCCTAAGCACTGAAAGAATGTAATAATGAAAAGTGAATATACATATGTACATGTAAAATCTACAAATAGAAATCACATAGCCGCATCATGTCATAAAAAATAACACTAAAGATCAGACAAAATAGAATCAGTCATGCAGAGTAATGACAAGTGCACATACAGATCAGAAGCAGCTAAAAAATTGTTGCACACATGACCTGTTTATTTCCTAAAACCAAGTAAAAAAAGCAAAATGATGAAACTATAGAAAATGGGTTTCCTCCCCGGAAGAACTAAGTTTTATGTATTCATCCAAATGGATGGACACTGGTCTATCATCTTGGTCCATCAGCTCAAAACTCCTCTGCCTCTTACAAGAACTGATGGCCGTGTCATCAATCTCACAAGGACGCTTAGTGGGATTGATCATTTCCGGACCATAGCGGGCGTGAATTTGGTGTGGAAGTAAGAGAATATGTCACTCATCATCAACCAAACGCTGAGTCACCCATCGTGCGAGGTCAGATGGAGACGAGACGTGCACATCGATGATCATGGAAGAGGCAGACAAGCTAGACATTGTTGGTTAAGCTGTATCCACAAATAGATTCATTTTTATATATTATAACCTTTATAAATGTTTGTCCCATTTTTACAAACAATTAATGTGTTAAAATAGTGAAAAATAACTTATTGGATATATAAAAATGGATTTACTCATGGACATGATGCATAATATCTCAAATATTCCTCATTGGATCCCAATTTGAAATTTTAATCCATTATCAAATGTCTTATATCAATTTATTTTTATTTGGATCCTTAAGGTTGAATGATTTTTGTAAAATCTAGAAAAGGGAGGATAGACTAGTGACTTGGAGTAACATTGGATGCTATGTGGTGAAAACCACATTATAAGCATTGTTTAGGATATTATTGAGGTGGTTTGAGGATCAAATCTATCTTTTTGAGAAAATCCAGCATGTCCAAGTTTGGTGGTCAATGTTTTGAAGTGGGGGGTATTTGGGGGTTGAGGAGGGGGATGAGGGGGATATCCAAGGTCTAGGAGGAGGGGTGGGGGGCTGTCCAGGGTCCAGGAAGGGGGTGGGGGCTGTCCAAGGTCAAGGAGAAGGGGAGAAGGGGTTGTCCATGGTCCAGGAAAGAGGGGGGGGGGGGCTGTCCAGGGTCCATCGAGGAGGGGGGCTATCCATGGTCCAAGGTGGAGGGTGGGGGGCTTCCTAGGGTCCAGGAAGGAGGGGGACTATATAAGGTCCTGGGATGAGGGTGGAGGGGGTTTTCCAGGGTCCATGAGGGGGGGGGGTGTCCATGTTTCAAGATAGAGAGGGGCCAGGCTGTCCATGTTCCAGGAGGGGGGGACTGTCCAGGGTCCAAGAGGGGGGGTGGTGTCCAGGGTCCATGAGGTGTGGGGGCTCTGTTAAAGGGAGGAAATCCCCGAATAATTCATTGAAAATTAACTAAACTTAATCCAAAAAACATCACAATTCCAATCCATCACCCAAACAACATCCAATTCATCCTCAATATTACTATCCTTCGCATTCCATAAACAACACAACCTAGTTTATACCAAATTAATACAAAAAAAATAGATGCAAACCACTAAAAATAAGGTAGTACTTACAGATTTAGAGTGTAGAACTACAAAATTGTTTTATTTAAGATGGATCTATTAGTGGAATGAGTTTCTGAGTCTTTGTATAGAGAGATCCCAGACGTTTAGGTCAAATCAAAATAGAAAAAAAATAGATGTAGAACATTATGACTAAGGTAAAACTTACATATTTGAAGTGTAGAACAGAAAAATTGTTGGATTGAAGAGGGTGGATGGAGTTTTGGAGACTGGGTAATGAGATAGCATCCAGAGACCTTCAATTTAGGGCTTCAGTCGAGCGGAGGGGGACTATAATTGAGCGGAGGGGCTACTGGACACCCGAACTGGATTTAGGGGAAAACATTCCCAACAGCTTTAAAAAACCGTTGGGAATGTAGTCCTATACCAACGGTTTCTTTAAACCGTTGGTAAAAGGTGGCATAGATTCCAACATATACCAACGGTTAGTGTATAACCATTGGTAAAAGTGTTTTAATTGAGGCCTATACTACCGTTTTTACAAACCATTGGTAAATTTCTTCATAAAAGCCTCTATACCAACGGTTTTCTTAAAACCGTTGTTATATATAACCATTCCCAATAGTTTATCAAACCGTTGGGATATAAGAGTTGGTAAAAATGGGATTTCCAGTAGTGAGGTGGCATCCTTGGCCTTCACTCTTGACCTATCCCAAGCTGAGCTTCATCATTTCAAGCTCGAACGTGACCGTCTACGGGAAAAGTGGATGTTGATTGAAATTACCACTCGAGCAATGTTATCCGAGCCACCCCAAGAGTCTGTCACCATCGCACACCTTACCCTTATGTCTTATGCGGCTGTATTAAGGGGTTATGTAACAAATAAGTAGTACTATGTTCATGTACATTATTTTTTTTGTATATAATAATGAATACAATTTCTAGTCATTTTTGATACATTTTTAATAGTTTTTAAAGTACAAATGGTGTTTTTAGTTATTATTTAATTAAGAAATCTATTTTATTAAATTAACTTATTTTTTAATTAAATAATATTTTAATAAAATAAAATTATTATTAAATTAATTTTTAGTAAATATAAATGATCTTATAATCTTATGAATGCAATTAAATTTTTTATTAAGGTTTGAAAGCCATTTTTGTCAAAACCCGTGAATTTTCGATAAGTGTTGGTTTTTATTTTAAAAATAAAAATTCACATATTTAGAAAATTATTTAGATAAAATAAATGTTATTTTTGGAATTAGGACTCCGAAATTATCCAACAGTGAATTTTTCATAATTTTCTGAGACAGTAATATTTTTGGGTAAAAATTAAATACCGCTTAAATATATAATGTGTTTTATGACATCCTAATGACCCAATAGTGATGTAATAAAATTTTATAATATTTATTTTCGGCCAATATATGTTTTAACATTAAAATAATGTGATTTTGGGTTTTTTGACTTACTTTTCAAAGGATTAATGGACCCCTCAAGACTTATTCAACACTTTGCCTTTTTAAATTATTTTCCATGAGAGTGTGACTCACCTCCACATAAGAAACCTTATTATTTTAAGAAGTTAGAAATTTGGACTTATAAAATATTTTTTTCCTGTTCCCTTTTCCAGAAACCATGGGCAAAAACCATGGGATGGTTTGTGGTTTGGATTAATTTAATGTAAGGGGACCCAAACCTAAATAATAAATAATTCTCTCACCTTTCCTATATAAACCCACCAAAGATCCAACTTCCTCCTCACTCAAAGCCTCTGGAGTTCGTCCAACCTCTTCCCTACTCTCTCTAGAATCCTCCCATGGTGCCCCAAGCTCCCAAGAAGCCTCTCACAAGCCCCTCTCTAGCCTTTGGAAGCACACTTCCAAGTAAGGGTTTTTTCTTCCTTTCTCTTTTTTTTCCAATTTTCTTTAAGTTTTTTTTCCTTTTAGTTTCAATTATGAATTTTGGGTTATGGTTCCACACCTCCCCCATACTTCCCTTTTATTGTTTTGATGATGGGAGACACTTTTCTCTCTCATTAAATGCCTCCCATGTACACCCGTTACTATGCCGAAATTCAAAGGAACTTCTCTCTCTTCTTTTACATTCAAGTAATAATTTTATATCATGAATCTAAATTCCATTACAATTGTTGGTACATGTATATATATTACCTCCTTACTGTACATTACATGTAAATATGATGAGTAACCCCTTTCTCTATCATCAACGATTTTTATGAATTCTTATGTCACACCGTTACGCTGTCGAAATCACACCGATTTTCTAAGCCAATGCCATTGGGTAGTGGATACCATGCCCATTTCTCCATCAAGGGTATCCACATTTATGCACCTTTAATTATTGATTAAAAAGTTTCATGTATGTGTTCCACATTCCATTATCTTGGAATAAATGATTATATTTTATGAATCCATGTTTTATGATCCGTGTGGCACACTTATGCAAGAAATGAAATGTTTAAGAAGGGTGCACCCCTATAACGCTCCAATGCATTGGGTAAAGTATAGTATCATGATAATTCAGGTGCAATGAGGGTTTACTCATGCTAATTCAATTGCAATGGGGGTTTACTCATGCTTTATGCGCAATGAGTACTTACTCATGCTCTATGTGCAATGAGCCTTGGCTCATGCTAATTCAATGTTTAGTGTTGTTTCCACATTTCCATGTTATGATTATCATCCTTTATCATGACTTTACGTTCATGTTTCTTTTATTCTCTATTTATATTCCTATTGTCTAACATATATTCTACTCATGTTATTCTATATTTACTCCCTTACTGGGCTTTATAGCTCACCCTTTTCTTATGCATGTCCTCAGGTTATCCCATTCAATTCTAAGTACGAGGGAATGTAGTGGTCATGTAAAGGATGCTTTCAATACAGATGTTCTATTTCATGTTTTATGTTTTTATTTAATGATCCTAATACCCAAAGACACTAAACCTCTTGATCTTATTATTGTATCAAGTGAGGTTTTATGTAATAAATAATGTTTAAGTTTGTAATAAAAGAAGGGTTATCATAGTTGGTATTAGAGGATAGGTTTAGTTATTTTTGGGATTAGGAAACCATAGTAAATCCATAGAGACAAGACTAAGTATAATAAAAATATCCCTATGTTTTGGTAAGTACTGAGTAACTGGTTTATCAGACAAATACATCCCTGTCTGGATACGAGCAGGTAGAGGCGGCTCTGGCACAGATGTATCCTAGGGGTAAAACCTGAAAACACCGCTTTGAGCTAGACTAAAACGGGAACTGGTACACGACAACGGGCCTTGCTAAACTCTTGGTTACGAAAATCCCGGGGGATATGTTTCAATAAACTCACAAGCTCAGTATGAACCCTTATTAAGGGAATTAAAAAAATGCCCCTAAGAATATATGTTAGAAAGTAGATCATGAAAAGCCTAGATTGAAGCCTATAGAATCATGAGTTAAGGAAAAGAAAGTTTATTTATAAGTCATAAACTTTTGTCTTTAGATTAACCTTTATGTGTTACCCATAACTTTCCTTTTAATCCTGCCAATGACCGGTAATAGGAAGACTCGGGCTAATAACTATTGTGAAGATCAGTGTGATGACTGTACTAATGAGATGCCAAATCCAATGGGAACGGGAATCGCGAACTTTGTCACGCTTCTCTCTCAGCTAACTCAAGTTTTGAATAGAAACATGGGTAAAGAGGAACAATCAAACCCCCCTAAGAAAGAATAAGTCTCTATCGAGAGCTTCATGAGACAAAGGCCTCCTACTTTTAGTGGCTCATCTGATTCCATGATCGCTGAACAATGGATCAACTCCATTGAAAAGATATTCTACATCCTCCAATGTTCTGAACAAGAGAAGGTTATCCTAGCGGCTTATCGTATGGAGGGTGAATCTGATCAATGGTGGACGTTGATAAAAAATACAAAGCCTAAGGAGGAGATCGAGGCGTTGGAATGGAAGGATTTACCGAAGATGTTTTTCAATAAATATTTTCCGTACACCCTCTAGCTTAAGATGGAAAGGGACTTCCTTTCCCTTAAGAAAAAAGATGAAGAATCTATTGGATCGTACGAGGAAAACATCACAAGTCTTGAAAAATATGCTTCTGGCTTTGTTGTTACCCCCGAATGCAAGGTTGACTGCTTATTTGGTGGGATGAAGCCTAGATTGCGGAAATCATTAGCGATCCACGACTTCGACAGCTATGAGGAAATTATTCTATGTGCCCTCAAGGTTGAAATGGAGACAGGGGAATCACAGGGGTATCATGGGGACAAGAAGAGTAAGGTGGACTTTAATGCTGGTTGACCGATGGATAAATCCAACAGTGCTAAGAAGATCTAGCACCCCACTTTCCAAAAGTGTGGAAAGAAGCACCCTGGAAATTTCCTTAAGGGGATGAGGAAATGCTTAAAGTGTGAAAGGGAAGGGAACCTAGCTGTTAACTGTCAGCAAGAAAGACCCACGATTGCGACAGAGGAGAGGAACGCTCCTTTCGAAACTCAATGCATTGTTCAATGCTACAAATGAAAAGAACCGGGTCATTTTGCAAATCAGTTCCCTAATACAAGGGTTTTCGGAGTCAACCAACAACCTCCAAGGAAGTAAGGAAGATCTTTTTCCATCACTTCTGCCGAAGTGAACCCCGACAACGAAGTGGTGACAGGTACGCTAGTTATTCATTAAAGAATAGTGAACGTACTTTTTGATTCAGGTTCTACGCATTCCTTTATATCTTGAAAGTTTAGTAGAACAATCCCAGCACCACCACAAATCATGGAAGTAAATATGTCGTTGAGTATGGAAAATGGGAAAACCATTGCATCCCATGATTATATTTCCTCCCCTGTTATAATCTGTGGATTGAATTTCCCGGCGAACCTTGTCATACTCCCTCTAGTGGAATTTGATGCAATTCTTGGTATGGATTGGGTTTCCTTATATAGGGCCAATATAAATTGTCGGGAGAGGGAAATCACAATCCATATGGAGAATCGACCCCCGATCCTTTACAAGTGTCAGGAGGATGATGAATCTCTATTAGCTCCATCATCACAAGCATGGCTATTACTGCCCTATGAGCACATGTATCTGGCTCAGATGATTGAGTCCAAAGAAGAAACCATCCTTGATGAAATGCCTATTGTGATGGAATTCGCGGAAGTGTTTCCCGATGAACTGTTTAGTCTTCCTCCTAGAAGATATATTGAGTTCTCAATTGAACTTATACCTGGGATGCTACCAATATCCAAACTCCATATAGAATGTCTATTATTGAACTTGAAGAGATGAAGAAACAACTACAGGAGAATCTTGATAAAGGGTTTATATGCCCAAGTGCTTCACCATGGGGTGCACCAGTCCTCTTCGTCAAGAAGAAGGATGGGTCAATGCGGCTTTGCATCGATTATCGTGAACTTAAAAAAATCACGATAAAGAACAAGTATCTTCTCCAATGAATTGATGACTTGTTTGATCAGCTATGTGGAGCACAATACTTCTCCAAGTTGGATTTGCAGTCGGGATATTATCAAATAAGGGTAAAGAAGGAAGATGTCCCCAAGACTACTTTTCGTACAAGATACGGGCACTATGAATTCATATTAATGCATTTAGGACTCACCAATGATCCAAAAATCTTCATGGACTTGATGAATAGAGTCTTTAGTGATTACCTAGACAAATTTGTGGTGGTATTTATAGATGATATTCTAATTTACTCCAAAACCAAGGAGGATCATGAGGATCATTTAAGAATTGTACTAGAGACTTTGCGCAAGGAGAAGCTCAATGCAAATTATAGCAAGTGTGAGTTCTGGTTGAAGGAGGTCTCATTCTTGGGCCATATCATCACAAGAAATGGGATATCTGTAGACCTCTTGAAAAAATATGCAATTGAGGGATGGTCGAGGCCAAAATCAGTAACGGATATCCGTAGCTTCTTGGGGTTAGCTTGATATTATCGACGATTTGTGAGAAATTTCTCACGATTGTCCAACCCTCTTACTAAGCTAACTCGTAAGGGAGTAAAGTTTGCTTGGAGTGATGAATGCGAAGAAATTTTCAAGGATTTGAAAAGGAGGCTTATCACTGCACCCGTACTCAAATTACCAACAAGTGGTGAACGTTTTGTGGTATTCTGTGATGCTTAAAAGAAGGTATTAGGCTGTGTGCTAATGCAGAATGATAAAGGTATAACCTATGCCTCAAGGAAGTTGAAAATCCATGAGCAAAACTATCCAACGCATGATATGGAGTTGGTGGAGGTGTTCTTTCCCTTGAAAATTTGGCGGCATTATCTCTATAGAGAGAAATGTGAGATATATACTGACCACAAGAGTCTTAAATATATATTCACACAGAAAGACTTTAATATGTTCTAGAGAAGATGGAAAGATCTCATCAAGGATTATGAATGTTCAATACATTACCACCCTGGGAAAGCGAACAAGGTGGCAGATGCCCTAACTAGAAAGGACCCATCAATTCTATCAATGATGAGAATTGAGAAGGATCCAATATTTTTAGACTTGATGAAGATGGACGTGGGAATCATAAAGAAGGGAACATCATCAATCATTTCAAAAATTATTTCTCAACCAACTGTTTTGTAACGGTTAAAGGATGCTCAAAAGAATGATGTGGGAATTCAGGGAAAAGTGGAAGCTATCAAAAAGGGGAAATCCTCAGAGTTTAATGTTAAGGAAGAAGGAATTGCACGGTTTGGGAAAAGACTATGTGTTCCATCAAGTCCGGAGCTGAAGAAGGAACTTTTAGATGATGCACATAGTTAAAATTTCTCTATTCACCCAGGGAGCACAAAGATGTATCGAGATCTCCGAGAAAACTTTTGGTGGGATAATATGAAGAAGGAGATCGCTGAATATACATCAAAGTACCTGGTGTGTCA